>OX439237.1:12648102-13972153 GCA_949319165.1 Sialis lutaria
GTTAATAATCGCTCTTTTGTATTTATTTTCGTTAAAAAATAAAAAACATATATCCATATCAAAAAGGATAGTCGCCCCGATTTTTCGCGGTATAGATGCCCTGGGGCATCTATCCCCATACATACATATGACTTATTTTGAAATGTTATATTTTTCTTTTAGTTGTTTCATATTGACAGATTTTAATGTTCTACGGGGCATCTACATATATCCTGTTAGTGCCTAGCGTGTATTAAAAAAGTATTTTATTAGGTACTTATCGGTAAAGCCAAAACATTCGCTGTTATTCATATGTTTACCTAACCTAAAATTTTTGAAATTTGAAACCCGCGAATCTAGCTGTTAACCCTACTTATCGAAAATATTATGTTGTATTATAGTATGTCTTAACCGTTGTGATAATTTAATGAATAAATGTTTATACGTTGCTTTATGGATAGATACCCGTGTACTTTCATATGATATTTACACTATAAAACTTTTGGGCGGTATAGGTATGTTTAATGTTATTGTTGTCAAATTTAATGTTATTGTTAGCGATCTTACTTTTTTTTACAACAATCATTTTAAAATCAATAAAAATAAGTAAATAGAAAGCAAATGTTATTTTACATCAGTGTAAAATTTTTGATGTTACAAAAGGTTTTTTTTTATGTCAAGTGCAGGATTGAAACTAACCTAACTCAACCTATCCTACACTAGAGGCATCTATCCTTCTTAGCAATTTCATGATGGGGCATCTATCCTGTAGGTAGGCATCTATCCTCAAAAAAATGGTTCTGCAAAAACTCAATTTCTGCAAAATCAGTTATTGTTAGGTCAACAAAAACAAGTTATAATGTAATATAAAAGACTAAAGTAGCTACATATATTCATAGGAATTATTCATGGTAAATTAATAATTTTAAAATGAGGAGGACTTTTCAAAAAGTGGGGCATCTATCCTGGTTTTACCCTATATAGTTTTTCAATTTATTCAACTATTTTATGATAAGACCATAATTTGCATTTATTTATTTTATTAAAAGAGCACATATAATTCAGAATTTCAAAGTTAAACCACTTTTGTCTCTAAAAATTAATCAATATTAATAATATTTCAGAATACTATTGATCCTTTGATAAAAAAACTACCTGAATTGATTCAGAAATACCTAGTTCTACAAAACAAAATAAAAATGCATTTATGCGCAAAGAAAGTAGTAAAAAGGAGTGACTTATAGCATATGCGTCTGCCCTAATCCTGTCCGAGGATTTCTAAAGACGACCCCTGCACAAGTGGCTATTTTAATATTCAACCGAGGTCCTGGGACCATTACCCTGAGCCCTTGCTACCCCTCCCCCGGATTTATTATACATGTAAAGATCACTGGACACTGGAATATCGTGTACGAAAAGGGGGACCGCCAAATTTATTATCTGGATATGCTTGAATTATTTTATAAAACGTGTTTTTATGCAAAATTTTAAATATACGAGTATTAAATATTAACGAGTTGTTTAGAAATCAAAACAAATAACTCTAATAAGTAATAGACGTGAATAAAACTCTTATGGTATCCGTATCGGTCATAAAAGAACATCTAGAAAAAATAAATTTACAGCTACAATTTCTTATATATTTTTTAACAAAATAACAAGAAAAGAAAATTTTTTAATACTTTAATGTAAAAATTTTTCAGTTTTCAAATAACTGATATAATTATTTTAAAAGATCCTTACGAACAATTTTACTAAAAATGACTGATATACTGTATAATAAATGTTAATAATATATATGTATTTGTATATGCATACACAGGTAGAAAGGTTTACTTGAGCCAAGTAAACATTGTTTTGTATACATATAACGAAAACAATATTTTCTTAAGATAAGAAATATATTTTTAAACCAACTATAGTATTCTTGGACGAAGAAATAATGTAGTTGGGTTAAGAGTACTTTTTAATTTTTAAGAAAATATTGTTTTCGTTATATACAAAACAAGATTTTCTTGATCCAATACAGTTTTTTTTGTGTGTATTTACCGTCAAATGGGTTAAGACGAACTTCTCTTCTACTTTTGTTGATGATGATGAGCTTCTCTTCAACTTTTGTTGTCTAGGGACCCCCTTTTGAAAAATTATTTTTCAGAGACCCCCTGACATAAAAATAAAAAATTTAAAATTACTAATTAATCACTTAATCATTTATGCCAAAAATGTTTCGCGAACTCCCGGCAAAAGTTCAGCGGATCTGTGGACCTTACAAGGAAAGATCCCGAGGTGTCAGACTCGGATTTTAATGAAACTTTGTAAAAATGTTCTTTGGGTAAAAATTAAGGACACCTATTTTTTTATACGTGCCCGTTTTAATATTTAGGGGGTGAAATCAGCCCTTGAAAATGAGGGTAAAATTTTTAATTTGTAAATAGCTCGTAAACCACTTGGAATAGTGACTTGTGTATAATGTAACATTTGTTTGGTATTACAAGAGCTATAAAATACCATTAATGTGGTACCCCCTAAATATTTTATTTGGGGGGTATAATTGACACCCCTCAATTTTTTTCAAAAATTATTATTTTTTCTTTCATAAATCAATAGAGTGTAGTATTCTGAATACAATGATATCAAATTTCAAAATAACGTGTCTTCAAACTTCGGAGATATCGGCAGTTTTGTAGTTCGCCATATACTTTATACACTGTATAAAGATACTGCATGCAGCGCCGCGCACTGGTCAAAGCTAGTGGAACATTTTTCAAAGTAGTGTGGATCTATTATAAGGTGTGATATTAATTTGGAAATTCACAAATATCATTAATATGGGTTTATTTTAAATTATAAAGAGTACAAATTTTGTACTTTCTTCGCTACAGGGTATGCAACCCTTAAATTGAGAAACAATGGAATGTAGCGATTTCAAGTATTGAAAAATTGGTTTTAAAAGTATTAATATAAATTATATAACAAGCTGTCTAAAGAGACCAGCAGGTTTCATAGACAAACCCCCTTTTTATAAAAAAAAAAAAATTATATAAATTAGTTACACTTACCCAAATTAAATACAGTAGAAGTTAAATATTAAAGGTAAATTTTATGGTTGAAAATATTTTTGAATTCTTTTAACCATATTAATAAACACTTTGTTTGATTCTATCAACCAATACCAATTATTTAAAAAACTATTAACATTTTCTCATATTTTCTTTGACTTGAGAGTGATGCGAGTATGACGTAACATGTTAATTTATAAATTAGCTGGTACCTTAAGGATGCAATGAACAATTTAAAATAAAAAAACAATGTGAATATTATGAATGCCTTGGCATGAATAGTTTTAAAAACAAAATTTAACTCTTTGTAATTTAAAATAAACCCATATTGATGATATTTGTGAATTTTCAAATTAATATCACAACTTATAATAGATCCACACTACTTTGAAAAATGTTCCACTAGCTTTGACCAGTGCGCTGCGTTGCATGCAGTATCTTTATCCAGTGTATAAAGTATATGGCGAACTACAAAACTGCCGATATCTCCGAAGTTTGAAGACACGTTATTTTGAAATTTGATATCATTGTATTCAGAATACTACACTCTATTGATTTATGAAAGAAAAAATAATAATTTTTGAAAAAAATTGAGGGGTGTCAATTATACCCCCCAAATAAAATATTTAGGGGGTACCGCATTAATGCTATTTTATAGCTCTTGTAATACCAAACAAATGTTACATTATACACAAGTCACTATTCCAAGTGGTTTACGAGCTATTTACAAATTAAAAATTTTACCCTCATTTTCAAGGGCTGATTTCACCCCCTAAATATTAAAACGGGCACGTATAAAAAAATAGGTGTCCTTAATTTTTACCCAAAGAACATTTTTACCAAGTTTCATTAAAATCCGAGTCTGACACCTCGGGATCTTTCCTTGTTAGTTTAAGAACCGCTGCTATAGGTATGCAAATTTTACTTGACAGTAAAAATATATCTTTTATTCTGGTGAAAAATTTTTAATGAAATATAAAATTCAAAGTTTTTGAGTAATATTTCACGCATCAAACATAAATTTGAGATAGAAATATCAACTCAATTACAAAAAAAAATAAGGATTAGAATCATAACTAACTATACAAACAATAATTTTCACTATACTTTACATTTAAATCACATTTATAATTTATAAAAATTTGATCAAAATCGATACCATTCGATGTAGCATCAAATACAATTTTAAAATGTTTATCGATTAATTATTGGTCCAAATAAAATCTTTTTAAAATTAAATAAAACCGCTTTTAAAAGAATGATTTTCTTCATCGACCCCCTTACATTTTTCTTTATAATTCAGCATACTACGCCATCATAATACTATACTATAGTATATACCCTTTCTAAATTAATATCGACCCCCAAGGGGTTCACCTGGACACCATTGGGAACCCCTGTTCTAGCTAAACCAAACATATGATGGATATGATCATGGCGCTAATTCACATTTTTTTTTGAAAGTATTATATCAACCACAATTTTAAATATAAAACAGTGATATCCTTAATATATAAAACATTCATTTATTCACCAAAACCTAGCACCGTTTATTTCCATATAACACAAATAAGAATCTAAATGTTCTTTAATATTCACATAAAATATAAACTAGCGAAGTTATCTGATACAATCATCTATATTCAATTTCCTCTGTTCACACAAAACATATCCGCCCATTGTCTGCGCACCGCATTACTTTACATAGACTGCATAGTTTGTAGACCACTGGTTGCTGTTTGAAAATCATATTCGACAATTAAATTATCATAATCTCGATATATAAATGTAAAATAGCCCCGTCGCTTGACAGAATTTATGCAATATATAGAACAATGATTTAACATATTTAAAATAACGCGTATGAATACATAAAAAAATGTCGAGCCGTATATATTTTATTTTATTTTTATTATTGTTTGTGTTTGAACAGTCTAATGTAATCTACCTAAATGGTTTTTTTTAGTTTTGAATGGCAGTGGAAAGAATAAATGTTATTGTTTTTATGTCTATAAAAATATAGGATAGTATATTTTTAAATTTTGATGGTATGTTATTGTAGGGCAGTAGTCTTCAAACTTAATAAGAATGGGAGCTATACTTTTGACATTTAAATGATTTAAATTTTAATGAGCTATACACATGTTACCAACATAATGAATTTTTATAAGAAAAATAAATCAAAACTGCAGTTTTAATTTTAAACGTTTTGGCAAAGTTCTAAAAAATATTTGACACTAAGATATTATGGGAGCATACAATATAACGGGTCTACGACAAAAGGTAGACTCCCAAAAGACAGACACGGACAAAAGGCAGACTCCCAAAAGACAGACTCCCAAAAAGCAGACATGAACAAAAGTCAGACACCCAAAAGGCAGACATAGACAAAAGGCAGAATTTTTTTTTATATCTTTAAGGGGTGAGGGCCGTGAGGGGCTTATAAAATACCCCCTACCTTCTAAAAAAAATATATCGTTAAAGTAAATTAAATAATACAATTTTATATTTAGGGGGGGGGCATATTACATATACCCTCCCCCCTCAAATATTTTATTCATTTGTATTAAAAATTGTCTGTCTTTTGTCCTTGTCTGCCTTTTTTCCATGTCGGCCTTTTGGGAGTCTGCCTTTTGTCTGTCTGCCTTTTGTCCATGTCTGCCTTTGGCCTTTTGTCTGTCTGCCTTTTGTCCATGTCTGCCTTTTGTCTGTCTGCTTTTTGTCCATGTCTACCTTTTGGGAGTCTGCCTTTTGTCCTTGTCGGCCTTTTGTCCATGTCTGCCTTTTGTCCATGTCTGCCTTTTGTCCGGGTCCCCAATATAACGTAAGTATAATTCCTTTGATTCTCCCTCCCTATTAAAAAAACAAACAAAAATTAGACTTCCTCCATCCCCAAATGCTAAGACGTAAGAAATCCCCCCACTTCCTCCGTAAGCAAAGGTAAAAAAAATTACTCCCCACTCCATAAACCTGTTTACATTTTACTTGAGCACCCCCTATCATTAAATAATTGTCAAAAAGTAATGCTGATCATTTTGACTTTATTTTTTTTTTCAAAATACATAACTAATACTAAATTAAGGATCAACGGCGTCACTATCGGGGTGAGGGGGGTCAAACTTTAGTTAAGCCACTGTTAAGGATAACGGTAAAATGATATCAATAGAGAATACGATATCGATACACTAAGTAAGTATTTGTAATTATATTTATAAACCTTTTTACATTTACCATAATAAATATATGCAGCTACAGCGCGCAGCGGTTTAAAAGTGATGAGGATACTTGACACTGACCAGTAACGGTCTGGTCACTCAAAATAAAAATGTAACACCCTTCAACTGACCAGTGTATTATAATCGTTTAGATACTTGAAATGTACAGCGAACTTTTTAACTCATTTACATAGAAGATAATGAAATAGATATTCTTACATTATAATATTTAAATTAGCTATTTATTCTAACGGTCTGCAACAAAATCTTGACATAGCCAAAAATAATAATAATAATGTATATTAAAAACGTTTTATTCTAAAACGGGCTTCTAACTTTTGAACCATTTGACCTATATTAAATGCTGAGATTTAGCATAATAATGCTACTCAAAATAGACACGAAGAAAGAATATAATACATTTTAAAAACTGCAGTATCAAATTAAGAGCTAATGTATTTAAAAATATATATTACATTTTATTTATATTGATCCGTTATCGGTACGGAACACTTATCGCGCATTTGACCAATTTTTTTGATTTTACATTTATCTCTCGATTGGATTTTTTGAATAGTTTATAGTGTTTTTTTTAATATACCAGTCCACTAAACTGTCATGCTTAGAACGAGTTATTCTGATTTTTTAACGGCCGATATGAAGTGACCACTGGTCAGGCGATATTTCATCCGGCCGGCCGGTGCTGAATCGGTAACGCAGATTAGGGTTTGATTGTTGTGGTGTTACTCTTTGACGTTCTTTATTATGATACACTTTGTCCATTCGCGAAATCAATTCATAGTCCGTGTGAACGATTTTACAAGTAACGGATAATATTTAGAAAATACCAGTGGCCGTAGAACAATTTTTTCAGGGAAAAAATTGAGCTCGAAATTTTTAGTGGGTGGTCTAAAATGAAGAAAAGAACTCCCATTCTTAGTATTTCGATTCACTACCATTGTTATAGAATTTTTACCTTTATTGGATATACAGTAGAAACCGGTTATAACGACATCGAATTAGGTCGTAAAAGCGGATAGTCTTAATAACCGGTAAAAATGTAATTAAATGGGATTTAGTTGGACTTTTATTTTGAGTCGTTAAAGCCGATACGGATACGTCGTATTAACCGATGTCGTTATAACCGGTTTCTCTGTATAATTATCTTATACTATACAATTTTAATGTAACTGTCGTTCTTGAGATATCTTGAAAATTTTTAAAAACTATTTTGGGATGTCATCCCTCTCCCTTATACATACGATTTTAATGTTTTTTTTTTAAAATGGGACCGTCATCTAGCCAGAGCCAATAAACCAAGTTTCATTAATATTGGTTCAATGGTTCATGTGTTATACGTGTGACAAGGATTCAGGGGATATTAACCTGAAACGAAAGATCAAGTAAAAGTTTTGAAATCGGAGAATAATTTTTTTTATTGAAAAACGATCGCAAAGTTTCTCGTATCTTCGATATGGCGAGGAAGCAAAAGTAACTGTTAAAGTTTAACTACTATTAAACACGATTTGAAATTTCAATCCAAAAATCGTTACACGTGTTCCAAACCCGTATGCAGCAACCTTATATGATTTATAAAATATTTTCTGTAACCCCAAACAAGTAAATTTGCATAGATCCATTCAAAGAAACATCGGGGATAAGTTATTGCTTGACCAGTGGTCAGTTTTTACTTGTCCCGTTTACGAATATACCTATTGATCAAACACATATGCATACGTGTGAGAAAGTATCCCAACTCATTTATAATCGATTTTCTAAGGGCTGGAAACATACATATAAAATATAACTACTGTAGTTTAAATAGGTCACCGATCGAACGTTGGAATCTTTTGTTCAATTCTATTAAACATGTTTTTGATTTTTAAGAATATTTTCAAACAGTTGTTGGGTCACTTATTTTTGTCATATGTTTCATAAATATATAATTTGAAGATATGGCAAAGGTTAAAATTGCTTGTACAACATTTTTGTAATTTTTTTGTTATTGTGTAGATAAGTCGAAAATCTTAGCTTTGATTTATTTATGAAGTTATGTAAGAGATTTAAGGCTTATGATTTTGTGCCCAGAAAAAAATGTACTATATGTATTAGAAATTATATATTTTTTGTTTATAGGTAGATATTCTATGGTAGATAGAGGAAATGTATTTTTATTTATAAATTTTTTTAATGCTTTTAGATAGCTTTTAGAACAGATTAAAATAGTAAAAATAAGAAATTAGAAAAACTACATTTTCTTTTGTTGATCTTATACATATATATTTTTGCAGTTTTTTGTATTTAACCCTTAACTGCCACTGTGGGGTACCAGCCGCCCCACATTGTTTCAACTTCAATGTAAGTTGTTAAATTTTTACAAGGTTTTCAATTTTTTAAATATATTAAATATTATATATTTTTTTAAATAACCGATTGAAGTGCATTCCGTATCGTTCGAAGATGATAGAGGAATTTTATTGAATTAAAATATTCAATAGCCTACAAGTAGTTAGCATTTCAGTGTCTGGGGTACGAGGTGACCCCAGTGTGGCAGGTATGTTATTCTGGAGTTGTAGAGCAGCTAAGGGTTAAAAAAAGGATTACAATTTTTTTGTTATTTATCAACTATTTTTTTTCATTTTATATATGGTTCTTATTTATTCGTTAACCATTTATATTACTATTAAATTATAATATAACAATTACATATCACATCATATTTTAGAGAGTATAGTAAGGTTGCTAAAGTTATTACTGAACAAAATTACGTTATTCTTATTATTTTAATGTCAAAACCGTTCTCCTTTACCGTGTGTGTAAAAATACAAATTATTATTAGGAACTTATAAAACAATTTTTCCAAAACTACTAAAATTAATAATTAATTTATAAATATAATAATTTAAAACTAAAAATTTCATTATTATTTATACGTGCACACACGCACACACATACATTATACATAAATATCTTTATACCTATATATCACAAGAGTATAGTATATAGTTTTGTAGTCGCTTTGTGCTTAGGGCCCTTGTGGTCACGGATTATTGATTCAGACCGATATTTGATCCCCTAAGAAACAGGCCGCTACTGTCTCCCTCCTCACCGTGTACGCAATATCCCGGCAACCCTCACAATCCTTAGCCTAAGCATATAGCATATACTTGCATAACATTCATATCGTAGTTGTTCAGAAGTAAAAATGAATAACTCAACAATTTGTCAATTTCTAATATAATTGGTACTTGAAAACGTGATTAGTAAAACAAAAAAATGTTTTTATTCCTCGTATTTACCTTAGATTTATATATTTTAATACAATGACTTTTTGGACTATTTTTAAAAGCTTTTATTTAATTTATGTTTAAGTTGGTCGTATTTTTTCTTCTAAATGGCTTGTACATATTGAATTATATTACATATGTATGCTAATTTTTGCACCCATTTTAAGAATATAGGACACATATTTATGCTAATTGCTTTATTTTTTTAATTAAACGCATAAAACAATAAAACTACCCTATTTGGACTTTTTTCAACCCTAAGTCGGCACGGGAAGGGGTTGGTTGATCATGACCAAATTTAACACAAATTCAAGTCTCATAATAACGAACAAATTTGGGGGGTACGGAGTTCAAAATTCCACAATAAGGACCACCCTAATATATTTAGGTATATACTTAAAATTGGTGATTTGAAACGTTTTGCACTTAATTTTTGTTCTAACAAAACTCGAAATTTCTTGGTCTCAAAACGATATGGAGACAAAGCTCCTGGGCTTAAGTCATGCCTTTTTGATCTTAAAGTACAGTAGGCATCATTTAGGATTTTTATAAATACTATTTCAAGTTCACGCGAAATCCTTAAACCATTGCATTGATTTAAAATATCCTTTCTACTATTTCTTCCCCTAATTTCAATACACTTTGAATACATGTGTGTATATGTGTGTGTGCATGTGTGTAATGTATGCCAATATTCGACCGCAGTAAATATATAAGCCATTTGACAGTTTCTGGAATTTAAGTAGAATTCATAATACAAAAATAAAATCAGGCAGTGTGAGAATTTTTCTGTGACAATCGTGGATTTGAATAACAACTATTGTTCACGTAATTCTTACTTCTATTTATACATATAAATATACTTTTCTACGGTGTATTGATTTTAATACGGTATTAAAATAAATTATATTTAAACTTTGTTACATTTATAAAATTTGTAACGAAATTTTGCTATTTTACTTTTATTTTAATCTTGAAGATATTATTATTATAATTATTAATAATTCACTTTAATTATCAATATTATTTTTTGCTCCAGGTACGTTTTAGTCCCACAAGTCATTCATGTTTAATCTGATTTTGTAGTGTTTTTATTTTATTTTAATTATAATTATTTAAAACTGACAATATAACATTTATGATAATCAGTTATTTTCTCTCACACACGTATACACTCACTCACTCTGTGTTCACATTTGATAGCTAATTGCGACAGTGCTGTAAACTGTATGACTGCATTAATCTCTTATACATATTATATTTAACATGATTCAGTAGCTGCTAGTGACATATTCGCGATATGCTTTGATGAATAATACAGTATAATACACATATTATTCACTTGTTGAGTCTCTTGTCATACTTTGACGTAGCAAGATTTATTTCTTATATGTATATACCTATTGCACACAAATATTTATATTTCATTGTCTTTAGGGAGTACTGTTTTTTTAAGTTCTTCTGCAATGAACAATATTGAATGTGTGGTTCTTCGTTTTTTGATAAAGGAGCCCTAATTTTTTATTGCTTTTATTCAAATAATTTTTTACGACCTTAATGAAAAGTACAAAAACTAAAAATGTTTATTTTAATCTTTTGTAAAGAAAGATTATTTCAGAAATATGTTTTAGGTATTTTAAGCTACTAAACTTATTCAAGCAAAAATAAAATAAAATATCGAACAATTTTACTACACTCAACACATTAATTAAGGGGACATCTAAAAAAATAGCCTGTTTTCAAATGCTTGTAATTTGGTCAAAAATTAACTTTTTTTAAAACTTTTTTATTCTTAAATGGAGCAAATTTACTCTACTTTATAATGGTTAAATTCGTTCCTCAACATCTTATCATTTTTTAACTTTTTTATGTAATTATATAAATTTTGAAAAAAACTGCATATTTTGACACTTAACGCGGAGTGCATTTATGTAGAAAATAAAATTTTAAAATAACCTCTTTGCAGATAATTTCAATACCTTGAAATCATTATCATTATAGATCAAAAATAAAATTATTAAATGTCTTGCATAATTGGAGTTGTAATTATACAAACAATACGATAAAATAAATCCGTATTGAATTGATCCAACCCTTCCGTTGGGCGTTAATTAATGCACATTGTAAAAACATTTGCCCTATCTGGAAGGTATAGAGTATATAGAGTGTAAATTATTTTAAGGAACTGTTTATATTTCATCTAGCTAATAAATAGCTGCCTCTGTTTCCACGGGAGACATAACTCATCTTCTTTAGCTCTCGCGGCTCGTCTTGCAACGGTTCTTTGAGAAATATGATAAAAGACACTATACTTGTACTCCGAATTGTAGAGGGTGTGCTAGCGCAATGTGAAAACATATGTACTACAGAATATATCAGCGATGGTTGACGTACCGATTTCAGTGTAGGTGTTATTAGTGAATACCAAACTGATTCTTTATATTTAATTTGGAAACACACTTGCCTACTGAGATGTCAACTCAGTGATTTCGTCAGTAACTAAATCAAACCTAAATAACTAAACATTAGCATTGGTATATATAGACCGGAACATATCGGGTTTGAGTTATAGCATTTTTTATTATATCCAGTATTTATCAATCTGAAAATATTTAAAAAAAATATTTGTGAATTCATAGTAGGTACTACCTCGTGCTAAACTCACCTAAGGTAGTTAATTACCGATGAATTTGAATAAATGCCAATATAATATTCAGATGAACTGCCATTGGTTAACCATTTAATTTTTACACAATTTTATTAAAAATTATTAGTTATAATTTTTTCTTCATGTCATGTGTGTGACAAGGATTCATGGAACAGAAATACATAGAGAAAAGAAAGTATTTGTCTTCTGAAACGGAAAAATCAAATATTTATTCTCTTTGCAAAATGATCGCAAAGTATCTCGTATCTTCGATATGGCGAGGAAACAACTCATAATAAAGATGTAACGTATTTTATCAATTATTTAATAAAAATCACAATAGGCTATTTGACAACATTGAAAATATACTACAAATTGTGGTCATCCTATCAGATAATAGCATAAAAGAACATATTTCACTTTATTTTAAAATAAATTATGTATATTTTTTGCAAATTACACGAAAAAAAAATATAATAATTTTTGAAATTTTATCTATGACGGGAACGCTATGTGATTGGTTGCAGCTCTAGTGACGTCACACGCAAGTTGAGTTCGCGTTTTATGCTTTCTGTGTATTATATCAAAGTATTATATTCGATTTTTCAGCTATTTTTTAAGCAGTTTTTAGATAAATTTTATTACTAGTGGCATAAATATTCGTTTCGAATTTCAAAATGGAATTAAATTTTGTGCGAGCTGATTATAGCAACCTATCTAAGGTAGACACTTTTATGGTTGCACTTTTTTAAGAATAACGCTGATTACTGTGCTGCGGAACTTAAAAATGTGAAAACAGCAGTGTAAGTACCACATAAAACATTTGAAATCCTATATGCCGCAAGATTAAGCTATATTAAGAGGTTAGGTAAAGATGTTGGTTAATACTGAGTGTACCGGTGGCCGCTGTCAGAATTGTCAAAAATCACGTGTATAGTAGTATAGTTATTCAGAAAAGATGTTATTTCGTTTTATAAGAACCGATATTTTTAGCTACTATCTAGTTAAATATTACTTATATCAAAGTGATCTTCACACATAAAAACATTTGTATTCAATAAAATACTCGTTGGATCTTTTCAATTATTGTAACCACATTTTTCGTCTTTTGGGATTCTTTGGAACAGAAACAAACAGTTTGGTGGACTTTTTATAGACGTATTTATACATCGTGGCACTACACACCATTATACACCATTCTATCCACTAAATTTGAAGATGAAATTCACTTCAGATGCACTGTTTTATTAAGGCAATGACTTATTTACTTGCGTGTGACGTCACACGCACCATATGACCAGCGCCATGATAGAAACAGCGTTTCTGACGCAGTTTTGAAAATTTAAACTTTAACATTGATTTTTATTGATAATACAGTAGATCTCCCCGAAATATCAATGTAGTGTGCTTATTATGTAATAAAGAATAATTTAAAAATATTTTCTAAAATTAGTCAAATAGCCTATTGCCATATGAAAATCTAAATGTTTGTTAGAAGAGACGTTTAGCCAAAAAAATACTCGAGTGTAATATTTAAATTCGTCAAGTAAGCTTTGGAAAAAAGAATGGTTGATTTTGACTATTTTATTATATTTATTAAAATGCATCCTTTGTTTTGTTAATGAATAACAGCAATTTCGACTTTAGGGAGGAGGGGGGAAACTTGGCAACTATGTACTCGGGATACCAGGCCAGAAGGGGCGGTGGACTCAATATTTTGTTTTCAATTTAGCGAAAGCCTATAGCATGTATAATATAAAATAACATTAATTAATAACATTTTTATAATTCTCGTACTGTCATCAACTCGTACAGATGTTACCACACTGGAGCAAAAGAAGCTGTACTCCGAGTATAGAGGGTGAGTTGGTGGGGTGTAAGGGGGTTGGAGCACATTGTAAAGGGTTGCTAACGAGCTTGCTTTCTGTCCGCGGTTATCTTCTTAATTATATACTAACTTAATTACGTCTTCAGTTTATTTATCTTCTTCTTTCCGCCAACACAATGTCACTGTTTTTGTATCGCGTCTTCTACCTCGTTCTAACGCATGGTTAATACGTAAGCTCTCTCCTGTTTTGTTTGGGTAATTTAGCGCTGTAATATATCATTGTTTTTTAATTTATATTTGGAAATTAGCTAAGTTTTTTTTTTATTTGCTCGTAAAGAACGTTTTTAAATGCATTAAGATATTCTTCTTTACGTTGATTCTTGGTTTTTAGATTAACAGGATTTTGTCTTCCACTATAGTGCAAATTTTTTAATTGTTTAAAAATGAAAACATTTATTTAGGTTATTGTAAGTTAAGGTCTAAGATAGAGTTCGGTAACCTTTTTTGAGTGAAAAAATTAACACAAGCTACAATATTGCATCCTTTTTAGTCGTTTATTCATTTGTTTACGAATGCAAAGCCGAAAAATAAAAAATAAAATATATTTTAGACTTTTTAAAAAAATATATTTTTGATAAATTTTGACAATTTTTATTTCGAACGAACCAAATGAGCCAAACGTGCCGAGCAAATTTCGGTGAACACTTTAAACAGAGATAAGATTGCTCGTATAATACACCGCTTGGAATATTATTTAAAACATGACTTTTCTTTAATGGAATAATCACACTGGCATCTGAACGATTTAAATAATAAAATTCCGAAAATATACACGGCCTGTATTAAATGAACAGAACCGTTATTTTTTCTGCAAATTAAAAAATAATCTTAATTTTATTAACTCGGCAACTGTCAAAACAGATAAAAAATTACAGAAAAATCCACTCATCAGTGTTACGGCGCGTTATCATTCATATCTGTTAATTAATTAACCCCCACTCCTCCACAACCCCTGTACCACCCAACCCTATTTCCCCTCTGCCGTTCTCCTTTACGTTTTAATTCAGCGACCTGATACCGAACATCTCGTTATGAAATATGGCCTCATTGCAACATTGATGTATGTATAATATAACAGATGTATATATGTGAAGGTATAAGTACTAAGTACCTATGTACTTATGGATTTACTCGAATATTAGTCGTTTAGAAGCTACAATGATTCTTGATTTTCAAATTTAATATCTCATTTTTTGTAGTTTTTTGTAGTGTGAATTTTTGGTTGTAAATGCATCTACATTAAAGAAAAATCATTTTCTTATTCATATTGTTGTAAATTATTTATTAAAATTAAGAAGTGTTCTGTAACGGTTTACGTTCTATTTATGTTAGTACTCTATTTCCCTTTAATCGGGTAGGCTGAATAACCTATGATCAGAAACCTACAGATATACTATTAATAAAATAAATTTAATTTTAATAAACACTTACACGTTTAACACTAATTTATTACAATTTACAACACTATTTATTATCAATATTTAAACACTATTTAAATTACAATTTACAACACTATTTACTATCAATTTAAAACACTATTTAAGTTAACTAATTTCTAGTTTGGCACTTAAATTTTACTTTAGCCGTCGCTACCACAAAGCCTCACTTTCTCCTGGGTGTGGATTACAGCACCTAGCTAGGAGGTTTTTCACAATTTTATAGATTTTACTATCACACAATAACTTTTATAAATTTTATGGTGGTACTCAACACCCTGTGCTAACGACTGACTCAATTTTATTTTCTTGACTGTATTCTAACCAGTATTGCGTAATGTCCCCGTTTTTCAAAATTGTTATAAGCACCGAGATTACGCAATACTAATTGCTATCACTTACAAATTTTAAATTGTAGTGTTATAACACTACAGTTCCAATAACTATATTTTGTTCGAGTTTTATGATTCAAAAGACATACTTTATGTATAATCATTAATCAACGCTATATATTATGTAATGGTAAGCTTAGTTTGCACTGGATGTATTCATTACCCCCAAACACCGTCATTGTCAGATAATATTAATTTGATGTAAATAAATAATTTCATATTTTTCATTATAACTTAAAACAAAATTAATAAGAAAACGTTTAAAATATTAGAATAACAAAACAAATGAAAAATTGTATTAGAAAGAAATAATTTTTATCCTCAAATACAAATACATGTTGATAATAGTTTTCTATTTATTACTTTATTCAGAGTAAACACGAAAACTAATTAGTCAATTTTAATAGAATTCCCCCTGCTAAGAAGGCTTAAGACCCTAGAATAAATTAAGACTACATTACTAGCATTAGCTTAACAAAGCACATAGCTCAGTAACGTGAGTAGATGGCGCAGTAAAGACGAGAGAGGTGCTTTCGTGATAGGGACTAGGGATATACATACTGCCAACATATTTAGAGCAGTCTATCGCACGATAGTTCACCAATTCAAAAAAATGTGCCAAAAACTAGTACAGTGATCTCGCATAACGAACCTAACTCGTTCCAGGAGCAAGTTCGTTATGCGAAAAGTTCGTTATGTGAAACGCGCTTTCCCATAACAATACATGTTAAAAAATTTAATTTGTTCTGTAGCATAAAATATGGTACTGTAATATAAAAAAGATTGTATTCACGTTTTTTATTTTTTAGTCATGAGACTCAGATTTAGGAGAGTCTACCAAGGCTTGCAGGGTCAAATCACCTACCTACTTTTTTTAGAACCCATAATATAGACACACAAAATTACAATTATTAAAACAAACACGTGTGTGAGTTAAGCGCAGAAAGGAACGACTGACGTGCGTCGATGCATGTTCGTGCAAGTTTGAGCATCGACTGCGTGCGACCTTGGAAGTTCGGGCGACTTCGTGATAGGTAGGAGCGTTCAGGCGGCAAAATGAAATACGATGCAGTTCGTTAAGTGAAGGGAGGTTCGTTGAGTGATTCGCGTAATGAACGAACAGAAGATTCGTTGTGCGCAGCGAAGGTTATGCGAGGCATTACTGTATGTATTAAGAGCGTGCCAATAAATCATGTAAGTATTTCAAAACATTTATTTTATAATTTATATTCTTTTCTATTTCAATTTCATTCAAAATTTAACTTCTAAAAGAATTCACGCAGTAAAACCTAATCAAACTTTGGTACTTTAGAACAAGTACATATATGTATTTTAACATTTTTTGCATTATTTTATTTAAATATGTTCTGCAAGACTTAATAAAAAACTTGTATATATAGTGGACGTAGTACTCGTAAAAATAAAACACAAAATAACGCAATATGCAGCCGTCACTAGAAATCACGTCATACATCTCGTACACACTCATACACCCGCTAGGGGATGAGCTGACAACCCCTTGAGATTTGGAGCGCATATATCGATGTGATTGCTGGAATTAAGTGACCTCACCTGACCCGGCCTTAATTACAGAGGGGCGGATCGGGGGTGGATGGTACTGGGGGTGAGAGTAACGAATAGTCACAACGTCATAGGTCGCCGTCAAGAAATGTCGTCGTTGGCTTTCTCATCAGATGAAGGGATGCTGTAGAAGAATGGATCAAACGGAAAGAGACGGTTTTATGAGTTTATTAAGATATTTGAACCATTCAGAAACTAAAAAGAGTAATGTTTATGACGATTTCAGAAAGAGTAATGTTTATGAGGATTTCAGAAAGAAAAAAATGCTTTAATTTAGTTGAAGAAAGATTTTATCTAGTTTCACAACCAATCGAATGCAAACTTTGTGTTAGATTGCTATGGCGAATAAATTAGAACAAATAATGAAATATTTGATATCTGTTGAATGTTTGAGAGCCACTGATGTACGACCACAGCCACCTCTGACACTAACAATTATAATGATTGAATCAATGCAAGGAATCTGTTAGAGTATAATTGCACACATCAACATTCCCCGTTGATTCTTATAATCGGTTTCGAGAACAAATCATCAATAAACTGCATTCATTTGAATAAATAAGCTCAGAAATAATACCTACCACCGTCTAGGTTCTGTATTATTCATGAACAAATACTGTCGAACATCTTTAATACGTACTTTCATTAATAATTATCTGGTTTTTCAATGATGCCAGGAACAAAGTATCATTGAAATTATGATTTTAAATAATGAAATTGGTTAAAAAGATTCTAAAAAATATATTTATTTTTATATTAAAAGCGAGATTAACATAATTTCTGTTAAAATAAAAATGCAAAATATAGCGCGAATGACGTCACTCATCAGTAAACGTCAAAAGTGATTGACTTTTATTTTAGACAAATATCAATTCATCTTTTAAGATTATTAGGTAGGTACATACCTTATTTAAGAACTTATATACTTACTTTGGAATTCATTTTTAACATACAAAATAATTAAATTATTGTCTAACTCTGAATGTTTGACTATTGATGACAAGGAGTGTGATGACACAACTCTGAAATGTCACCTGCGAGTGTTTTGGCGTCAAATTCAAAATTAGTTTTAAAAGAGTAAATTTTTGCGATTAAACCTTTATTTTCTGCAGAAATAAATATTTTTTTGGAAATAGGAGACACGTAAGATCATCATAGAATAGTTTTTTTAAATTATGCCTATTCCCTAAGTAACGTGTAGGATTATTTATAGAATCTAACGATACAAAAAAACAAACATTTTGAAAAAATACGTACCAAATTATTTTGCATGACATGATAAGTTATCAAGGTTTTGTCGACAAACAAGTCGTACAAAAATTTCAATTTCAATATTACAGATTTACTCTCTTAATCGACGACTCGTACTTATATTTGATATATTTTCTACTGTATCTATTATACCATATAATGAAATGTTCATTTTGATAATCGACTTATAGTAGTTATATTGTAATAAACAATTTAATCAGTAAGTTGATTTTATGTTAATGGATATTATGCTATAAGAAAAACTTTTGTAGTAATTAATATATAATTTTAAAAGTACTTCAAGGTTCACTTACAGAAGCTTCATTGTAATACATATAAATCACGCATAAAAATATACTAAATAAATAGAAGATATCATTTTTATACAAGTTCTAAAATATCCCTTTCAGCAGGCAGCGAAACGTAATAATTTAATTTAAATAATTGAAATACTAAACAAATATAACATCAAATAAACAAAATACACAACCGTATAATATTTTCTTAAATATTCCTTTTTCACCACTCACGCATAATACCCCCTCTCCCTCAAGCTACACGCACCCTGATATATCGACTACTCTTGGATAGGCATTGAAATATGTTCTAAACTTGTCAACCGAAAACTAGAAACTTTCAATTCGCCAAAATGTATTCGTCGTGTGCGACATGAATATCAACAACATTCTCTCTCTGTCCGTTGCGAATTATACAGTATACCTATTTCTCTTACTGTCGCACGCACGACCGCCGATATGGAGTAAAGTGTATTTTTTTTATTTTGTCGCGACACGTGCTCTTGCTAGGTGCTCCTGAAAATTGGTCAACGAATTTGTTTGCATCTAACAATAGAATATTTGATATGTTATATTGAATATTTTATTTCTTACTCTCCTTTTTCTGCTATTTTTTGTATTGATGTAAATCGGATCATCAGGGGTGATGTTATGTAAACACCACATATGGGTGCCTTAGAGCTGGGGCAATACGATAGTGAACAAATTATTAACAATAATTTATTTACTCTTGGTTATAAATTACCCAACATCTACATTTGTTACAAGTTAGAAACATTTATCTATAGCGCATTGGACACATGGGGATATAAATTTAATCTTTAATAAACTTATTAAACATTGTTTTTACTTAACTAGCAATAGCCCCTACCCCCCACATAGATGTGTTACTAATATGAACACTTTGTGTTATTGACTCTGAAATAATCGATTGTCAAAAAAATGCTAAATACATTTTTTAGATTTATATTGCCTTCATTACGAATATTAGGGCTTCTTTTCAATTGACACCTTAGACTCAAATAGGGGCCCTGGGCTAATAAATTTTAATAACTTATTAAATAGCTTACTTTGAAACCCATATATATGTAACTTCTGTATTTGACATTTTTTTCTAAAATTCGATTCTTTTGAATTATTTTGAGGTTTCGGTTAATAATATACACCCTTTAAAAAATAATATATATAATAGATAATAAAAAGAGGTTCTCTTGATGTATTCTATATTGATGAGTATTTGAAGTAATGAAATTTATGGAAACATTTGGAGTAATAAGTATTTAAAGTGAGCGTTGATTTAAGTTGCTGTGGCAGAGAAGACGAACATTTGAAAGATTATTATTTAATTAAACGAGACAGCTGCGGGCTGGCGCCACGTTCCATCTACACTAATAAAAATTAGATCAAACTTTATACTGCTCCGGATTCTAAGGCTGCAACGTACACGGTAAAAAATACAACCGAATTTTTATGAAACTCATGTCAATAAAAGTTCTACAATTTAGTATTTTATTTCATTCATGAAAGTATATGGGTTGGCCAAAAAGTAATTTGGAATGAAAATATGAATTTTTGATAAAATATAAAATTTGTAGTATTGAATATTATTTTGTTTGATCACTTGTTGTCATCTTATCTAGCAACTTTATGATTTTGCACCCAAAAAAGTTTTTTCGATTAACCGCTTAAGGACCACGCTCGAATATACTCGGGTAGCAATTATGCCCGAAAATAATTATGATGAATAAAAATTTATATTTTTTTATGAATTTCTTTTATTTCTTGACCCACACTATGCACCATAATATCAACTTTCAGTCTCATTTTAAGCCCTTTTATGAAGAATATATATGTTCAGTAAATAAAATTCATTCATAAAAATGTGTTTTTCTCAATTTTTTATGATTACTTAAGGGGTCAATAAATTTTTTTTCTCAAAATTAGTGTCCTTATAATACTACAAGTAAGATCGATTCAAAATTAAAATATTTGTATGCAGACTTATTATACATTGGATCTACATTAACAGTGTAAACACAGTCACAGTCTAAGTACGTTATGACGTCTACTATTAAATTGTCATCAAGAATTGTTAATTAATTGATTCTATTTGAATAAAGTACGTCGCTTTGCTTGTTTAGAATCAACTCCTTCTGTTTAAATGTAACAAGACACATTTAGATCTTTCCCTTATGTTATTTACACTTTGTTGGAGTGATGATTTCCATCACTAATTGTATTTTTATTACAAATAAAATATATTTCCTGTTTAATTGTATATTAATAATATAACCTAGGGATTCACATAAGACTGTATTTTTGTTCAAGATGAGATCGTCTTATATAATTTTGTCAACGTAATTTACTGAATTGATCGCTCTGCAAAAATTTAAGCTGTCAAGTGTTAATCTCATTTGAAGCCCCAATGGTGACCTAGAGCAGCGGTTCTAATTTTTTTTTCACATAACGCTACCCTAATAGTCGGGCAGATGAGCGCCGAAATTTGCAACTACTTTCTAAAAGCCGATTTTTTGATATTACGTCACATTTGTGATGTAGATATACTATATACACTTATACAGCCTGCCGTCAGTCAGCTAGTTCCGTTAGCGTTTGACGCAGGGTGGTGTATCAGCTGCTGACGGCATTTGTTAAGGTAAAATTCGGACTGATTTTTTTTTTAAATAATAATAATATTCCTAACTCTTATACCGAATTTCATATTTAAGAAAGTACTTTCACGATGTATAGATTTTTTACGAGTTAAACGCGCTACTGACATGCCCGGTTGCAAGATTTTGATGACTGACTATGATAAAAGGGGTTCTTACATAGTATACTACTTACAAATAAATTTTTAGATTTTAGAAAATAGTTGCAACGTGTATAGTTTTTTTTACAAAGTTAAAGCCACTTCCGCGCCAAACGCTAACGAAACTAGCTGAATGACGGCAGGCTGTATATCTATACCACAAATGTGACGTATTTACAAAAAATCAGCGCTCACCTTTTGGACTATATCAAATAAAAAAGTGCAGCATGAATAATCGGCGTTAATTTTCCATGAAATATTTAAATTTATTAATACTTACAGTCTTAAAATTAAATCCACTGATTATAAATCATTAATATCCTATTAATAAAATATTGACTAAATAATCAATACATTAAGTTTTAATGTGTATTTATTTATAAAACACAAACACAATAAATATTAACCTTTTTGTCAAAGGTTTGAGCTCATTTCAGGGGTCGACGCTAAAACATCCTCGGTTATCAAACAGGTTAACAATTAGTGGGCAGCGAAAGGTTCACCACAGAGATGGGGTCTCTTGTAATGTCTCGAACTGTCGATAACACTCATCTACTATCTGCAAAGTGAAAGTTCTTGACATTGATAATGAAACACTTTGTCTTTGGCCTATATTAGATTTAGATTATTTATCCTTCAAAAAATTTATTTATATAAACATAATATGTACTGATAAACCAGCCTATACAGATAAAATTACGAAGCATTTTTAAAATTTAATATATTCTTGATACCCTTCTTTAGAAGAAATGATAATTATTAACATAGATATTGATTATCTTAAGATGATATTTTTCGATAATTATCTTGATAAAAAAAGGTTTTTGAAGAATTTTTCTCGTGGAACAGTATTTTGTTTCACTCTTGCGCCCCAAAAATCATATTTTTTCCAGCAAAAAAAAAACGTTAGCATAATATTGACTGCGAACGTTTGCTTATATCAGGGGTTCTCAACCTTTTTCCTAGACAGACACCTTCAAAAAGAATGATTTTTTCTATAGACCCCGTAAAATATGTTTATTTTATGGAAATTTTCAAACCACAGTTCTGTATCTCAAAACGTTCTTGAGATATGTCCTTTCAAAGTTTTCGTTTTTTGAAAATTTTGGAGAAAAATGACTATAACTTTTGAACGTGTTGTGGGATTTGATTTTTGTCGATGAATTTCAATTCGACAAAAAAAAATTCGTGTTAAATCGAAAAAAAAAACAATTTTTTCAAATTTTAAAGTATTATACATGTCATCAGATAGATTTTAATACATTGATTTCAAATCCGTCAACAAAAATCAAATCCCACTACACGTTTGGTCATTTTTCTCCAAAAATCGAAAACTTTGAAAGGTCATAACTCAAGAACGTTTTTATATACAGAACTGCGGTTTGAAAATTTCAACTTTTCAAGCATTTTCAATAAAATAAACACAATTAAAATTAAATCTAAAATTCAAAATTTTATAATCATTTTCATGCACCAAATTTCAATGTGTCATAAAAAAAATCGACTTTAAGATTATAAAATAAAATGGAAAATTATAAATGACTATATAAATCAGGGCTTCTCAACCTTTTTTCTACATATACTCTTACATTTTTATAATATTACATAATATATATAATGATATAAATGAAAAGCAAAAAAAAGACATTGCAATTCAAAATTTTAAAACAGAAAAATTTATCATAGACCCCTTGAATACTATAGACCCTTTTTAAACTTCCATAAACCCTCAGGAGTTCCACCAGGACCTGGACCCCGT
The DNA here is from genome assembly GCA_949319165.1 of Sialis lutaria. Lineage (NCBI taxonomy): Eukaryota > Metazoa > Arthropoda > Insecta > Megaloptera > Sialidae > Sialis > Sialis lutaria. Next base: position 12,671,705 of record OX439237.1, read on the forward strand.
TGGGAATCCCTGGCTTATACATTCGCTCTACTGCATAATGTTATGTCGTATATAGGTGGCATTATTATTTAATAAAATCAACCAACCCAGGCCCTACTACTGTACGGCATATTATGATCTACAGTAATTAAGTTAATCGAAAACATACCAGTGTAAATAAATTTACAGCGATATACTGAATATCGCCACCTGGGTTAATGGATAACTAATAAAATTAACTGCAGATAAATTGCTACACACATATGTACATAATATATGTATGTATGTATGTATGTATATACAATACTATACATATGTTGGGTAGTATCACGAGGCAAGAGAGTGTGTATTCATTTAATTGATTTATTAATTACTAGCTGGTACCCGCGACTTCGTTCGCGTGGATATTAGGTTAGTGAAAATACATTAAGTTCAGTTCGGTAGATAATACAGATAGATAATACAGATTTTTGTATGATAACCAATAAAAACAGGTCAAATGTTTCACATCCATTTTTTATCTAATACATTTTTCTGGATATAAAGTAGCCTATATCCTTCCTCAGGATGTAAGCTATCTCCCTACCAAATTTCATCAAGATCAGTTCAACGGTTTAGCCGTGAAAAGGTAACAAACAGACAGACAGATACACTTTCGCATTTATAATATTAGTATATATATATGATTTTAATATTATGCTTATTTTTTTTAAAGACATGTTTTATTTAGATGCATATGTTATTTCGTCATAAAACTAATTTTAAACCAATAAAAATAATCTTGTTATTTTGTATATGAATATTAGATATCATAAATTTAATTATGTACATATACATATTGAAAGAATTACAGTTTGTTTAATATTTAAATGTAAATTAAATTAAATAAAAATAAATAAACAGGCACAGTTTAAATTATTTTTATCTATGTGTTTGATGATTAAGTTAATTTTTCTATTGTTAGTCGATTTTTTAATTTTAAATGCTGGATTGATTTTAATTTAGCATCATTGTTGGCGTATATAGACAGTAAATATATTTTTTAAGGGCTCAATCAGAGAAGGCTCCAAAATCACTGTTTAAAAAATATTTGTATTAAGAATTAATAATAAGACAATTTCCCAACAAAAAAAAGACATGAAACTTTAACACATTTGCTACCAGATTTCTTGAGAAGAGAAGTTTCAACTTAAGATAATTCTTGAAAAATTCATTTTTTTAAATCAAAGCATTTATTGTTAAAAAAAATTAATTAATTAATTAGTTATTAGTAATTACGAGTAAAATTAATTTCAAAATATACAAATTTTATGTCAATTTCACGAAATTTAATTTCGCGAACACTAATTCATATGTTTTCATATTAATAACAAATATAAAACCGTGGCGCTGTAGATGAGTAGGTATAGTGCATGGCCTATACTAATAATAAGAAACAAAAACCAACCTACTGCGACAGATATCCAGAATTATGTCCGGTATTATAAAGGGGCTAGCAAATTTGCAAGCTAGCTAGCACTTACAAATGAGGTTATTAATTTTGTGATAGTATCTATGGATTTGCTATGGAATTTAGAGCAGTTGGCGACTCTGGCCGTATAAAATAATTTTTTATAATATCACCACTGTTTTAATACCGCTGGTGTTTACATACAACGCTTGCGCGAAAGTTGTCAAAGTCATTAGAAAACTCCAAGAGGACCGTCATATAAGTTTGATATCTCATTTAGCTTCTCAGAAACTAGTGCGAATCTCGCGCAGGACGCGAATTGTTGTAGAAAGCCTATCAATCTAACGCGATTTAAGTTAAATTATACCGAGTCCGCCTCTGATGATTCGGTAACAGTGAATTCGTATGCGAAGTATATGTACATATGTGTGTAAGTGTGTACGTATAACAAAAATAACAAATATTTAAAGAAATATGTAGATAAGGTTCGGGGTCAGAGGTCACTGGATATTTCCATACACAAACAACGGGCCAAAGGCTACAGCAATTATTTGTACATAGAGTTTTTAACTAGTCTCGTGAACGGGAATACATATACGCCAATTATTGTTAATAACAACTCAAATAATTGTATGCACAGAGATATTAAATGCTTAGCAATTGAAATGTAGGTACTTATTCATAATTGTAGTTTTTATTTTCATTTGTATTGTTTGTTGTCGTATGAATATTTTATTTCATTCATTAATGCGTTGCTATGTTTGACTTGACTATAACTATAGTTTAGCAAGCTTTGAGGCTTTCGCGGTGCCTTGGACATGAACCTTGGTTTCTGAGTCCAAGCCGCGTCGGTCATTATCTCCGTCAGAATTAAGTCATATTACATACTATAATGTAGACTAAAATGAATAAAGCTGACTAAAATTTTTAACAGTACCGACCTATTTCCCAAACTTTTTCAAGCACGGATTGGTGTTTCCATTTTGCAGGCCATCTACACAGAAAAAAAACTGTATTGGACCAAGAAAACCTTGTTTTGTATATAACGAAAACAATATTTTCTTAATATAAGAAACATACCCTTAATCCAACTACGTTATTCCTTCGTTCAAGAATACTATAGTTGGTTTAAGAGATTATTACTTATCTTAAGAAAATATTGTTTTTGTTATATACTATTGTAAAATAGAAAACAGAAAATTTTATCGGGCAACAAACCACACTATGGAAAATACTGATTGATTTTAAATATTAATATTTTTATTTTATGTCACTTTGTCTCATTTTTGTAACTGAAAAGTCTCACCTAAGTGATTTTTTTCCACGTCAAAAAGATGATCTCGTCTCGTTAATATCAAAACACTTTTGTCTCTGTCTCGTGTTGTCCAAGCTAATCTCGTAACCTTATTTATGAGTTATTGTAATGTAAATCTACTGTCAACTTTATCAAAAAAATATTGCCCTGATTTGGAAAGACGAGATTATCGATATAAAATTATGAATATCAAAAATTTATAAAAAATGAGTTAAATTCAAACACATATAATAAAATTGACAGCTGCAAGTCTGATTCTATTGTAATACAACAAATGTAGCTTTTTACAAATTGTAAGTTACGCTTTTTAACTGTACAAAATTTTCCCACAAAAACAACGAGTAATTACAGTAGTACGTTGCCACAAACACATATACACATTTCCAATCTGGGTATATCTATCTGGGTATCACCCACAATTTAAAATATATTATTTCATACATTCGAGTTCACCCTCGGCCTGTGAAACAATAGTGCCCTCCCCTCGCCCGTCAACAACCCCCACCCGCTATTCTGACAGTTCTATTTTGTACTTCACTGTGGAGTCAATTGTGTACTATGAGCTATTGTATTTTTGCGGTAAGCAGGTCTGTATTTTAGAAATTTTTTTAGGAAATAGAATAGTAGAGAGCACCCACAGTACATTAATTTATCTGAAAGATAGGGCTGCACACAAGACGAGTGGAGACGAGAGTTAGGTAAATTTCGATTCGTCTCGATCTCGAATTTTGTTTTAATTAATAAATTTTTTAATATTAATTATTTATTAATACCATAAATAATATCAAATAGATAGTTTTTTATTAATTATTCGACGAGATTCTTAATAAACTTAATATAGTTTCAGTTTCATCTTTTCAATATTTTAGACGGTCTCGTCTCAGTCTCGTTTCGTCTGAATTTACGGTAATATCGTACCACGGCGTGCAATCTACTCTAAAATAAGAAAATAAATTAACACGAGACTAACAATAAGTAAATGTTATTTGAAATGTTTTACAGGACGAAACCGTTTAAAATTTTTATAATTATAATTTATAATAACTGGTATCATTTTATAAATAAAACATTAATAAGTTGGTATCACACATTTACGAATGTCTTCAGTTGAGAAAAGAAGTGAACAATTTTTTTTTGTGAGAATATGAATTTATTTATATTAGTGACGTAAAATATAGTTATAAATAAATAAAAACTGTTTCGAAAGTTATCTTAAAAATATCGATATACATATTATGTAATAAATAATAACGTTTCATTTTTAAATATTGCATTGGATGCATTAGCACTTATAGTTTTGCTTTTTTCAAATTACATATACATATTCGGATTGGGGGGGGGGGGGGGGGTGCTAAAGCAATGCAAAATATAACAATTTAAAAATTGAATCAGTTAGCAATTTTAACAAATACCAATATCATTCAATGCACCTCTGCATATTACATTAATACATACATTTATCAGCAATCTAGCATGCGTTGAACAAAATAAAAAAGCAATGATGTTTCGGGTTTCATTTTTTTGTATTCATTGAACATACATACATACAGAGGCGCTCCGCATTGAATGATCGTTGCTAATAATCAGCTCTTATTTCAACTCACTGATCCTTCCACACAGATGTAAAAACACAGATAGCATCTAGATACGATTGTGGCGGTCCACCGCAAGCTCCCTGTTTACAACCAAAGGGACGTGAGTTCTGTGTGTTTTATGTATATATGCATTGATATTAATATTGAAGAGTGCTTTATATGTTTGTTGGTATTATTTTTAATTAGTCGTTTATATTAATTAAAGATCGATTTTGCCTTTTCACCAAGTTTGGTTTCCCGCTTCAAAATTTCTATTTGATATTTCAGACAGTTTCAGGTCAAAATAAATACTTTTCTTTCAATGTGTATGCGTCAATGTATGTGTGTATATTATACATGTGTGTATGTATGAACTGCTGAACCGAATTTAATTTAATTGAGATTATTGGCTGGATCTGGCTATGGTCCTATATAAAAATCTTCCAAATTGGTTAGAAAAGCGATCCCAATAATGGTTTTTTTAAATATATTTTTCAATATAGACTCAATTTATGTGAAAAGTATATATATAAAACAGTGGCGTAGTAACGGAGGGATTTTGGGGACCCCCCCCCTCCCGAAATGTTCAATGTTCTAAAAAACGTATGTTTTGAGAATATATCAGTTCAAATACCTAAAATTTAACACAAAAATCATTGCAACTTTTGTAGCAAAATATTATTTTACTAGATACATATGTATTGTTTATGTTTTATTACAATTTAGTACTCTGCAAAAAGGCTTTGATTTGTTATGTAAATATGTAATTCAAAATTTACTGAATCTTTCTCTTTTAAAATACCACAGATACACCTATGCACAAAGTTATGACAGCTATTAGGAGATTACTAAAGAAAAAGATAAGACTCTAATAACGTTTTCTCAATAATTATACTTTATTGCAACACTCAAACACATGTATTAGTGCAACAGAGAAAGGTGAACATGTTGATTTAATTGTATCAGAGAGAGAACAACAGGCTCGTGCTATTTGTGATCTTTTGACACTACACTTGACTGACTTGATCTGCAGAGTGTCTGAGCGCTCGTAAAATAAGACATTTTGCGATACACTGGTCGGTATTTGGTACCGATTCTGTTCAGAAATAGATACTTTGGAAGGGTATACCAGTCAAATAAATAATGATAAAGTTTTTTTTAGTTGCCGCGTTTTAAAAACTATAGATAATGCAGCAAATGAACGTTTTGCTATTAAAAGTTCTTCGTGGAAATATAATATGGATACTTAAGTATGCATCTAGTAGGCTCCGTCTATTTTTTGAGTATATACGTCTTTTTTAGACAGTAATTTTGTCTATTTGTCTGTCCCGACTTCACGTGAAAACTATTAAACCAATTTTGATTGAACTTTCATTATTCGAAATCATAAGACCATCCAAATTGACAATTGCTATTTTATAATAAAAAAATTGATTGAATGCCAAAGTATAGTATGGGGATCTCGGAAAATGTAAGAAATAGATACTTATTAAGTTATATGAGATAATAGTTACCTTAGCATATACATCCCACAAAATTTTCATATAATCTATCTACTAATACTAGTCAAATCCCGTTATAGTCCGACATTTTCCATCGTGAATATTTCTTAAGCGACTCGAAATAAAAAAAAAAGTTGTATGTACAAGTTAGTATTTGCTATTTTACACTTTTCTTGTTTTAACACTAGATACAAAAGTGCTAGATCGAAATTTTGTCCTCAAGTTTGACATAAACACCAAACGAAGTTTCTTACAAATAATAAGTGTCATCTGCCCGGATCATCCAAGGGCAGTTTCCTTAATACAACAAAAACAGGATTTTGATGCAAAACAAAATATACGTTTAAACAAAAAAACTATCAAGTTATCTGTGGCGTTTAAGTGCGAGAGAGCGTACGTAGATGGCAGCACTTGAAAAGCTCTTAGCACCCTCATCATCATTATTACATGAAGCGCATGCGCGCGACATCGGCGCTATCTGTGGCCGCGCGCTCTAACTAACTGCACGTGATTGTTGTAAGTGCTGTAATAAATAACACCTTCTCGGTGCTACTTCTAATGTATGTCGGTCACAAGGTTGCAGGTGGAATGGAAGTTTTTAGATGATATTTTTGGTTGATCTTTTTGTAGGTAGTTCATTTCAAGTAATTTCAATATTTTGAATCACGACATGTTGGCTAGATTGATTATAGATCAAAGGTGCGTGCATAAAATATGCACTATTTTCTTAGAGGAGAAAATTTTTGTAAACTTTTATCTAACGTTGTCTGCACTAGTAGATTGGGAAACTTGTATCATTATCTACACTAATACGAGGTACCTTAGACGACATTATTTACAGTGGTAGGATGAGACATACAATTAGTTAAATACAATTTTATTTTTTGTAATTAGTTAATTACAATTTTTACCGGGTGGTCGTTTTAATCAATCCACTCAAATATCTTAGAACTATTACATCATAATCAAAAAAGTTTCGGACAAAATATGATTAGTTGGTGGGGGGACAGAAGCTGACCCTTAAGAAGGTGTCCTTAAGGACATTGGTAAAACGGTATAAATAGAATAATATTCTAGTTTTGTAAATAGCTTATGCGCCTGTGCTTGTGTAATGTCAAAATTTGTATGAAGTATATGAACACATTTTCACTTAAGTGAGTAATTGTATGATATTGGACTTTTACCGATATTTTACAAGCTTTACATTAATAAAAATATGTTTAGTCCTTCAAAAAAACTACATATCAAACAAAGGTAAAGTCTAAAGACAATGCGATATAGAGATAAGTTCCATGTGTAACAAAAGACGAAATCTCCAAGATGCGGTCACAAAAAGACAGCGCACATAAAGCGTATCCCACAACCCGCCACAACCGCCCACCCGACAGCATATTTCAAGGCGACAAAAAGCTACCACCACAACGACGCTTTATATTGTCTAAAAGCTTCCGCGCGCGTTGGACAGCGAGCGTAACAAATAGTTTTGTTGATAATGTAATTAGATTTGGGCTAACCCTTGTTCTGGCAATGTCTTATCTCACCACACTCTTGTTCTCTTTCTCTCTGTCTCACTTGCCGAAAGATGGCTTTGAGGTGGTGACAATGTACACTGATAAAAATATATTTATGTACCGATTTTTTCATGTTTTATTACTATTATTATATCATTATTATTTATTATAAAACTGTACCCAGGTGTTGGGAGCACTTCTATGTTTTATTCGAAGAAGAAGATTAAAGAGTAAACGAGTGCATCTTGGCCGTACTAAGAATGTGATCACATACATTATAATCAGGGGTATCTACAGAAAATTTTCCAATAGAGGGAATAAAGTTTGTAAAAAAAATGAGAATTTTTTTATCTTCACAACTAAACACAAAAATTACAATTTTTTGACATTTCATTCATTATGACAATCTCCTTGTTTAGTTTTTTTTTACTAAATACTAGATTACCATCGATTATTCAACCCAGGGTGGCCATTTCTAAAAAATAAAAAAACATCGTAATTTCAAAATTAACGTATTTTAAAATCTTACTTTGTAATGCTATGTAAGGATACCCCCCCCCCCCCAAAGCTTTACGTAATTAATAGATGATCCCTAATAAACAAATGTAAAGTTCTTCTACACTTAAAAAATAATTTGTTCAAGGAACCTCGCGGATGCCTGATTGTGATTATTTTTCACAGTGTAAGATGAACAAGATGTCTCTGTGTCGTTTAGCAATGCATGGCAATGAGCTGTAAACCTCTCGTGCAGCCTCCCCCAAAGGATCACAAGCAAAGGTTGGAAAGTTATTCTGATTACATTATCCCGTCCATGTATCAACATACCCCTACTGCCTTCTCTAAATTCTATGTTTTTTGTGCTTTGCAATTTTAATATCGGATCTTAAAGTGTTTTATTTACTACTGATAATTATATGTATCATTAAAAGTATGGGGTAGTTTCATCTGAAGAAAATTTGGATGAAATTAATCGGTTAAAATAATTTTGATTAGGTAGATAGAAATTAAATGATTACTCTCCTTATATTCATCAGTGAAGTCAGTGATTATGAATGTTTTGATGCAATTAAGAATCAGTTTAGAATTTAAAATACTGATGGCATTATGGAATTATGATTTCACCGATGGTTCAGTATAAATATACTGTGTAATTCAATAATATTAACTTTTTAAATATATTCAAAAATCTTTTTCTATGTTAATACGAATTAATATTAATTAACTAGCTGATACCCGCGGCTTTACTCGCGTGGATTCCGAAACTAATTACAACTCTCCATAATTGACAGGGAGTGAAACATAAATTTTTTCTTTTATATTGATTTTTATTCATCATACAAAATCGCAAATATCTCGGTTCCAATGTAATTACCTAATTAATTCTGGATATAATAGTTAAAAATATTAATTATATAGTTTTAGATTCTTATACTTCTTATTTTTAGTGTATGATGAGCTATAATATTTATATGGCAAATCGAAAATTAATGCATGAAATATGACTGAAAAATTTTGTGTTTTCGATTTCGATAAAAGTGTGTTAATTATATAGAAAATGACGTGAAAAGTTGAAACTTTAAAACCACAGATCTATATCTCAAAGCGTTCTCGAGATATGGCCTCTCAAAGTTTTAGTTTTTTCAAAATTTCGGAGAAAAATGCCTTTAGTTTTTTAACGAGTAGTCGAATTTGATTTTTACTGGCGGATTTGGAATCAGCATGTCAAAATCTATATAATGACATATATAATATTCTAAAATTAGAAGAAAAAAAATTTTGCTGAAAATTGAAATTTTTCTAAGGATGCCGATTTTTGACCAAATTTTATTTGTAAGATTTTTAAGTATTATTTATGTATTTATATAGATTTTGGCACGTTGATTTCAAATCCGTCGACAAAAATCAAATCTGACCACACGTTCAAAAGTTAGGACCAATTTTTCTCAAAATTTTTGAAAAAAAACTAAATCTTTGAAAGGCCATATCTGACCAAAAAAAAAACTATAAAGATTGGAAATAACTCCTCGCTTAACATTCCAGAGACCACAAGTCTGCAAAAGAGAAGACAAATCTCTTTATCACGTATTTGCTTTAGAGCACACTTATCGTTCACTGATCAAACATTTATTTTAAAGCGGGTGCAACCCCTACAGACAGAGGGGGTGCGTCTCACCACAAATCGTTTTATTGCGGATTTCACCGCGCACTCAATTATTGTAATGGCTTTGTCAGATTTAAGATTTTCTTTTTACTTTTTTTTTTCTCCTACGGATTTTGCGATGCCCGGAGTTGAATAAACTTAACATATTTTTCTCTGTAAATCTCAATTTGTCTCTCTTCCTCACAGTTTTTCTCTCTCCGTAAAATATATAGTCAAATATAGTTGTTTTTTTAATGAAATTTACTAGTTAACTTATATAATGTCTTTTTATAATTAATTATGATTTTTTTTACAAATCAGTAAAAAATAGTGACTATCAGTGTTTGGGTATTAATGAACTATCACTGATTGAATCAGTGAAAATGTAGAAAACTGATGAAAGCAGTAAAATTCATTAATTCGGTCAGTGACATTATTTTACTAATTAATCAGTGAAAATATTTTCAGTAATTTCAATGTTTCAAATATTTTTTTGCATTATTATAATTATACCCCCCTTATATAAAAATCTAAAAATCTAAATATATTTGCGAATAGTTTATATTTTTTCTAAATTTTGTTCTTTATAAAAACGTTTAGTTGTATTTAAAAAAAATCATAAATAATTAATTTCTAAACAGTTTTAAACGTTTTGCCATGACTGCAATAATAGCATGCACATTAGGAGAAACATTAGAAAAATTAAAAACCACAAATAACAGATAAAGATGGGCAATGTAAAATAATTAAGTACATTGTAACTAAAAACAAATGACTACAGAGGGAATGAAAAAACACATTGCATTCAAAATAAAGATAATACAATGGACGCACGTATATTTTTCTCCTCTGCTCTCTTTAATTGTTTGTGCACTCTATAAACCATAGACAAAAGAAATTAAGACATTACCGAATGAAATATGTATACAAATGCACAGAAACAGAAATTATATCAAGCCATAAAAATTACAGCCAATTAAATATATCATTTTTAATGTTACCCCACTAATTTTTTCAAAGCTATTAAAAACATTCAAATTAAAAATACTTTGTTAGATATAAAACAGTTTGGGAAACGCCGGTTATATATTAACTTATAGTACGTGTATATTTATTACATATGTGTGTATTTTATAATTGAGCTAATGACAACCGTCAAGATATTATAATGATTTATCACCAAATTGACCTTGAGAATGGTTTTTATCACAATAGAGCTCAATAGGTCACTTCAAGATGGTTGCAAATTATCTGGGACAAACAAATCAATAGATTTATAAATACACTATTATAAGTGCATTGCAATTACATTATTAATACAATAATATTCACTGTACATTTTACATCGAATCCTGTCTTGCTTAACTCTGGAACCAGGGGTGCGTTATATACAGTATTAGGCACTTTAGATAACTGCCTAGAGCCCCAAGGTAAACGTGGGCCCCGAGCTGAGGAAATAAGTAAAATATTGTATGTTACTTTAGTATATTTAAATAAAATTGTAAAAAATTAAATGGATGATTAAATTAATTAGCAATTTTTTTTTCTTATTTCTGGGGGAGGGGGAGTAGAGCACATAACTGAAATTCCACCCCGGGCTACAACCTTCTATAGAACTACTTTTACATGTATTTATTTTGTTATAATATATACCAGAAGCCAATATGAATTGTAATTATAATCTTATAATAAACCGTTTTTATTGTCAAGAAACATATTTCGTACAATATCTACTATATTATGCTATATACAACTGCATAAACGTTTTTCTCTGTTGCATCCATATAGACAATAAAGATCCAGTGCCAATTAGAGTCGGAAGTGGATATGAGCACTTTAGTAGCGGAGTGCGTGCACACACACGTCACCTGGAGTGCAAACAGTGTCTGTCGCTGGTCATTACAGGACACTTGACCCTAGCTGCTCTATTACAGTCGGACCCTAGCTAATTGCGTGGGTGTATCGGTAAGTGCCTGTTCTGTTGCGAAAAATAACTTGTGCGCAGAAATCATAACAATTAACTACATGAGAATTTTTAGTTTATTTATAATATACTTTTGTAATAGGTAGGTACTACATTTGATTACACAGGCCAAATGTTATTGAGATGACAGTACTTTTTTGAGTTTCTTGGCATTCTTTTTTTTACAAAATCAGTCATCTATTTTTCTATATCTGCGGAACACTTACACGTTGACGGGGACACAAAGACGGAATGTATGTTGCCTCTGTGCCTGTCAGGGCAGGGTTCATGACAGTAGGTACTTAATAATAATATAACCATTTAAATAATAAGTCCTTCAATAAGGTTCAAAACGACACCAAAAGTTATTGATACCATTGAACCTTCAATACTGATTCATCTCTTATACTGACAGTGACAATAATATTATGCACATACATAACCTCTACACCATATGATGAGTTTTGTGCACATATAACAATAATGAAACGCAGGCCCACAGATGCTGTGCGTGTGTGTGGCCGGGTGTGATTAGACCATTGTCACTGAGACCCTCCGGCACGCGTAAAAGGGTTTGTCGTGTTTGTACAAACGTAAAAATATTTAGCATTAAAGTGAATGCGTACTGTTTTTATTTTTTATACGTTGGATGTGGATTCAATTCTTAATGTGAAAGTAATATTGGATTAACTTCAGTAAAAATATTTAATAATTTTGGATGGGACATGCATGATCCAATAAAATAAGGCACGCTGTGGATATTTTGACAGCCACCGTTTTATATAAATTTCGTGTTGATGACGTATTACATCAACAAGAAATTTAATTTTTTTGTGCTTCAAATAATTCTTCGATAAGGAAAAAGTTTAGAAAAAACTATTATGTAAAGTTAAATAGTATTGGTCGTTAATTTATTTATATTGTGTTTTTCACAAATTCCTTATTAGAAAAAAATCGTGGTGATGACGTCACTACAAATAATATAACATGTATGTTATCTTAGATTTATTTTGCAAAAGTAATAAGCCTAGGCTTACCAATAATTAAAAACCATTTACAACATATTGAAACCACAAAAGCCCTATTTATTTAAATGCATAGGTATATAAAAAAATATTCTACTGCATATCACCCTTGACAAAGATCGCACAGATGCGGTACCACTCGAGAGAGCTGTGGCTTGCTGGGCTATTATCAAATTACAAATGCAGACACCTAGCGGGCTTGCACAAATATATTGAATTACAAGCACGGCATTGATAGTCGTTTGTAATTTATTCCGGTGATGTGGCGATAGATATGTTCAAATAATAAACTGATATCGTTAAAATATCTTATCACGAAAGTATTAATGTTCTCGGGTTGACAAAATTTACTATATTAATTCGTTAAAGTAAACATGCATGAGTCTTTAAATATATAAGTATTTAAATATATGTACATTACGAAAATGAAATAAAAAAATCGATTTTTTGAAAATTCTAACTGTATATAACCCCTTAACTCCGGCCTCCTACTTTCAAACGCTCTGAGACGTCTTTACAAATATGCGTGTAACTTCGAATATAATCGCCGTATTGACTTGAAATTTTCTGTGTGTGTACTTAAATATATGTTATGTACATTACGAAAATGAAATAAAAAAAATTTATTTTTTTTGAAAATTCTAACTGTATGTGACCCCTTAAGAAAATATTGTTTTCGTTATATACAAAACAAGGTTTTCTTGGTCCAATACAGTTTTTTTTCTGTGTATAGATAGAGATTATTATAAACTTCAAAATGAAACCATTATATAACATCATTTCAATAAATTAATGGACTATATGAAATGTGTTATTAATAGAATCATCAAGCATTATATGTATTGTGAATAATATTATAATTTGATACAAAAAGCAGTAATTAACAAACAGTGATTAATATCCAAGAAAATTAATAACACAGCATAATGCAACACATCTTCAACCATTATCTTACTTATAGCATCAAAAACAAGAATTAACATTACATCAAGTATTTCTAGAATACAATATAAACAAAGAAGGTGTTATATGTTATGCATATTAAGGTATATCTCACTTTATCTGACGTATCTTTATTTATATTAGCTGTTAGACTAACATCAACTATCAATCTCTTAGAAGCAAATTAACAAACAATTGATTCCATGAGACAGTGAGATGTGTTGACTATTTATCCTTATAAGGACCTCTTTCTTGTTTAATAAATGACGTTTGACAATATGGTACTGTCAAATCAGATGCGTGGAAACCGTAATGATGTTACCGGTGTTTGTCAAAATGTGGATACAGAAACAAAGTATTCATAGGCTTACTAAATATTAAAATAGATATTAAATAAAACTTTTAAATTGTAAATTATTTATCTACATAAATTCAAAATCTTTTAAAATAAAATAATATAAGTTTATTTATTCATAAAAAGCTACCTAAGCCATTATACGAAAATGTTATCGAAACTTGATCTCGGTCATTTTTCCAAATGTCATTTCTAATATACCTATATTTTTCATAGACGTCGATTGAAATATACATATAATATGCATAAGCAGTGTAAAATAAAAATTGAATTTGATTTGGAATGAGATAATGGTTCAAAAAAACATTTATCTGGTAATGAATTATCACTAAAATACATAGGTGGGCACAGTTAATCGAAAAGTTAACTTCGTTAATCGTTAATCCGTTAATTAAAAAGTTAACTTTGTTAACCGTTAAAGCGTTAAAATTCCGAAAATGTAACGGAAGTTAAAGTTAACCGAAAATTTGAAAATTTAACGAAAGTTAAAGTTAATCCGTTAAAAAGTTAACCATCCTAAATTTGTGTAGACCTTTTTTTAGCTATTTCGACAACTTTGTTATGTACTTTTCATCAAACAACCAATGTAACGGACTAAAGTTAACGGAAGTTGAATTTAACGGAAGTTAACAAAAGCGTTAACATTTTTTTGAGTTAACTTAAAAGTTAATCTGTTAACCATTTTGTTAACTTCGTTAATTAACGATTAACGGATTAACGAGTTAACGCCCACCTATGCTAAAATAGTTAGTAATATAAAATATTAAATATTATGATTCCAATTGATACACCGCTGACTTTATGAAGCACACGTATGCGGAGCTCACATGGGTTAAATCCAAGGTAAGTAAATGACTAGGTATGCTGACTTGCCTTGACCAATCAGCGCGGACGAAATGACGTCACCACGAAGTTCTTTTTAACACTCTAGATTTCAAATGGTCGCCAACGCTGTGTTTAATATTATGGCAGTTAAAATCATAGATAAATAAAAAAATCAAGTAGGTAGAAAAGAACTTCGTGGTGACGTCACAACTCACAAGTCAGCAAACCTGTACATTTACTAACCTTGGGTTAAATCGAAAAAATGATAAGAACAAAAAGTATTTATTTTTTGTTTTTCAATCGAATTCCGTGATAAGAAATGGGCATTTTCATTTAAAAAAGCAAATTCTGGTCAAAAAACACCACTTCCGGTCTAGACCGGAAGTCATATTATTATAGACCTTTCAATGGCCTCTTTGGTGCCCTACAATTTTTGTCTGAAACTTTTTTCGAAATAATCGAGTCCAACCGAGATATTATTTTGTCTCAAGATAATATCTGTATATTCCCGTGTTTAAACTTCAATAATAAAAAGATGTCTCGCGAAGCAGATCGAAAACATTGAAACATTTTTAAGTTGAATATTTAGTATATGTATTTCTATACCAGTCCATACCTCCAGTTATAATATTACATATGTATGTTATATGTTAAATATCATGAAAATATCAAAAAAATGTTGTCCTGTCGAAAAAATGTTGAGGAATACTGGAAAATAAATTGGGAGGGGAGAGGGGGGGGGGGTAGATGGATAGTTGGGTAGTTGGGTAAATGTGTTTGTGTATGTAAGACAACGGGATTTCAATTAGGAAATTGCTGGCATTCCGAATGGTCCTTGGTCAAATATTGTGGTAAAGACACCCTTTCGTATTATTGTTGTGGCTGTATGTTGAAGACTGATTTAGAATTATTTAATATGAGTTGTTCATAAGTCAAACTGTCTAATTACAAAAAGTCTAAAAAAAGTTATCATATAATAAAATAGGTTAGTTAAGTTAAATAGGTATGATATAAAAACGACAGTATTTTTCCTTTTTTATTTAACTTCAGCTGTATGTAATTCAAATTTGGTAAATAACAGCACAACCGGTTGCTTTTAATTCAGTGTAATTTGTTTACGTTAACATTCTGTTTATTTTGTTGAACGTACTACTCTGTTGTGTGTAATGGTATATAACTTAAATTAACATAAAGATTGACACTGTGTAATAATACAAATCCCATTAAAATCTGTTCAGTGGCAATTTACTAACTGTCCGTATATATGTATGTTTAATATTACTACTCAGCACCTTAATGGAATAGCATAATGATATCTAGCCCAAATTAATTTAAGAGTCTAGGGCAAAGATAGCGAACCTGTGGTCTTTTGTACAATAATCTTAAAATACACTAATAAATTAATGTTTACTTTTGTTTATTTGAAGTAGTATACTATCAAAAATTAATATAAAGTTCTTGTTCAGTAAAGCAACTAATAAAGTATTACATATTTAGCATAAAGTTCTTGTTCAGTAAAGCAACTAATAAAGTATTACATATTTAGCATAATAGGTATGACCAGTTGCCAGTTACAAGTTACAATTTTATTTCTAAGATTAATAAAAAATAAATAAAAAATTGTGTATGTATTTTTTTTAAATTCCTTCTACGATTATCTAGTCGAAAATAATCATCATTTCATTATCTTTTGAATATATAAGTGCCAAATATAACTTCTGTATTTATGATGTGCAGTCTAACGAGCACTTCGTTAACTAAAAAAGGTGCAAAAAGTTCCCCTATCTAAAAACGAAAACCGTCTAAATCAGTTAATAATTTTCGAGTTTACTCAGAACAAAAAAAAACTATCAAAAGTGATTATATTGCCTGTAAAACGACACAGGTCTAAAAAAATTACAATGTAACTTGCCTTAACCTTAACTTGCCCTCTACTTACTTCAGGTGCTCCGACTAAGAAAATCAACATTTTCATAACAAATAAGTTAGTTGGTTTGACTTCTGAACCTACAACTGATTACTTTACCCCGTCCAGAGAGCAAGTGGCTGTAATTTTTTAACACGTCACCAGAACCGAGTTTCGTGATGATGGATCGCACCTCGCACTCGCCTGATTACACCCCGGAGAGCTGTTGTCGAGGTGGTGGGGGGAAGTGGTTACCCCACGACCACGTGATCAGCTACCACCAAATTGAACTCTAACCTAATTACAAAAGTCACATGTGGACTCGCTGAATATAACTTCACCCCTCGTACCCCCGTGCGACATTTACATCCAGCAGATGAAGTAATAACAGAGGAGGTGGTTTTAATATAAATATGTAATACGATGGGGGGTCGTCTGAATAGAAATATACATATTTGATTATTGGGTTTAATAGATATAGGCCCATATTTTGTCAGATGGTGAATTGTCTGATTTTTTTATAGTTGCCTAAAAAGATGAATATATTATTGTAAAATTATACAAGTAATTTATACAAGTTTATTCCAGAGATCGTTGTATATTGTACCCCCTTCTCTTTTTAAATGGTAGTTTTTTTGATTTTTAAAATAACAATTTTATGTAGGTCTGTAGATATGTTTAATTTTACTTTAAATAGTTAATCAAGTCAATAAGTGTTTCAATGTTTAAATGACATTTTTATATATTTTATCACCGACGACATTGTAAAATAAATAAAAACAAATAATTAGGCCATGGTTATATTATGAAACATATTTTAATTTTTTTTTATAAAATGTCTGAAATTTTGTTTTGTTTGTATACAGAGGTCATTTTAAAAAACTAAATGATGTTTAAATAAATAAAACTACTAATGTAAGTATATTAACAGTGCTTCCACGTGCTAAATTCATCAAAGGAACTGCCAGTGGCTAACTATTTAATAGACCTGGTGACCTATTTTATAAAAAATGATCGCAAAGCTTCTCGTATCTCTGATACGGCGAGGAAGCAGCAACTCATAACAAAGATAAATAACATATTTTATTCATTAACGAATAAAAATCACAATTGCCATGACATACTAAAATATCTTTGTTAGTCGAAGCGTCAGCCAAAACGATAACAATCACTTGAATGCAATATTGAAATTAAAGTCAAGTAAGCTTTAAAGTCAAGTAAGCTTTGGAAAAAAGAATGGTTGATGTTTGACAATTTTATCTTTATTAAAATGTGTTGTTTATTTTATTAATGTTTAATGATGAGCAATGCCGCTTTTTTTTGGAGGGGGGGGGGTAGGGTTCAAGTTCAGAAGGGAGGTGAATGGACTCACGAATATAAACTTAACTTAAATTCTAGTAGAAATTATTAATTTTTAAGAAAAAAATTGTAACTTGGAACCAATAAATTTGGGGATGTCCCCCCTTTCACTTACCCACGATTTTGATGATTTTTTTAATGGAACCTTCTTTTACCCAGACCTAACTAATAAACCAAGTTTCTTTATTATAGGTTCTGTGGTTCATGAAGAATAGTAATTTTCATATTTTTTATTTCAATTTTTAAACAATCCTCTATTATAATGTAATTTCAGGAAAAATAACAATATTACCATGATGAATTCATGATAATGATAATTTATATCTACATAAAAAATAGATTTAATCAAAGACGAGGTTTATATTCATGAACCCTGAAAAACAAGAAGCTTAACATCAAAATTCAAACGTTTTTTCAGCTCGTAACGAATTCATTAGCAATAACAGTTTGAATTAACATAGAGAGATATATTCCGTCACCCAGTTTTGAGGGATATCATTGAATATAAACACCCACTGAGACTACCCCCGGCAATTACTCGGTAGTAGAGGTCTAATGGGAGTTACGAACTCGGAATGCCTGTGTCGCCGTGACTATAAATGACCGTCTAATATATTAATTACGGAATTGTGGCCGCTGAGTCACGGGTGGTCGTACATAACCTAAAATAACCCCCACCCTTACTCACCCTTATTCACTATCTCTCTACCAACTCCAGACCTCTGTAGCTAGATGGTTATGGCTGTATTATATGCAGAAGGTTTGCAAAACTCACGTTCAGTGTCTACTATTTGCTAATGAATTGTGGTAGGTATAAATATTTTTTTATCAAAGAATTTATTAAGTTATTATATTTTGAACAGTATGTATGCTTAACAACTTTTGATTTTGAAATTACGAAATTGATCCTAAGGGCCAAATTTGAATTAATATCTAATAAAACTTAGTTAATTATTTAATTTATTTTCTACTTAAAAAAACACATACCTACATATACATATTTTAAGAATATTATATAGGTTGTCCTGAAATTTTGCCCATACATTAGGTATATGCCATAGACATAGAGCATGGACCGCGCATTCTGTATTAACATAATGGTGTACACACACAAAAAACTGTATTGGACCAAGAAAATCTTGTTTTGTATATAACGAAAACAATATTTTCTTAATATAAGAAAAGTACTCTTAATTCAACTACATTATTTCTTCGTCCAAGAATACTATAGTTGGTTTAAGAATATATTTCTTATCTTAAGAAAATATTGTATATACAAAACAAGGTTTACTTGGTTCAAGTAAACCTTTCTACCTGTGTAACATTTCTTCAAAAGAGTGTGAGAGATGCGGTGGTATTTGGGATATTTCTATCTTTTTTTCTAAAAAGAATGAAATAGACACTCCTGTTTAAATAAAGACAAGTATATCTCAAACCATTTTCTACTCTTTCTTTTGACTCGAAAACAGAGTAATGGATATAGGTTAGGTCATAAAAATAAATACCTACTTTTCTCTATCAATTTTTCGTTTAAAATCATACTAAAACTTAATGTTTGACTTCATAAAATAAAGTTTGCTTATTTATAAGACAATGAATATCGCAAAATCAAAAAGATGCAAAAAAAAGGAAAATAATTATTTGAATTTTAACGGTTCAAACTCAAAAGTTGATTTTTTTATTATAATAATTTTGAAGGGTGTTAAATCTATTATTGCATTCTTAATATCAAACCTGTCATTTTATGACGTATTTTCTATAGACCCTCACAAATTTGGAGGCACGAGACACAATGCTAGATGTAAATTGAACATAAACACTCAAAACAAACGCGTGGATTGTTACATAACGCCATCTGGTCCAGTCGGAGTCAAAAATGTCAAAAACAGTCAAACAACAATACGCGCACAGTTCTTGTGGGTTTCTTTCAAACAGAATTAGCTGCATCATTCAACTCTGTATATCAGTGGCGTGCTTACAGGAAATCAATAAATATTTAGTATAATATTTTACGATTTAAAATATTTTTTTAAAATTCACTCAATCAAGAGAATTAAAAAAAAACATTTAAAAAAACTTACTAAGCCGAGTAACGGATTGATATTTTAATATAAAATAATGTATTAGCAAATAAAAATATCAACATATCGATATAAACTGGAAATTTTAATAGCTTTTAAAGTTTTTTTTTATATTTGCCATCTGAGCTTAACTGTTAGATCATGCATATATACCCAGATTAATTAATAACAAGTTATCTAAATAATTATTCGGATATCTTAACTTTAAAAGTTTGATGTATTCTAAATACAAATGTATCTAATATGGAACGCCTCTGATCAGATGTATTTTTCTACCTTTTCTATGTCCAAATACGGAGTCAGTATGTCTTTGATTCGAATATAATCATAAAAGATTACAAACAAAATGTGCCATTGTGTAAAAAGTGTACATAATCACTGCAATATTGGCACATTCTTTAATTATTTTCAACATATAAATGATTAATGTATTAAAAATATTCTTCATGCAAAAAAAAAAACGTGGACAAACTTTACAGTTTTTTTTTATAATGTTTTTAACCAGATTCTATTTTTGTATATTATAAATCAGTTACAATATCAGCTATACAGGATATCATACCTAACTTCGAACCAGGAAATTTTTCCGAAAACAGTTAACAATTAGCTCAAACTATCAACGACTATTTTTCATGTTTTGATGACCTATATAATTTTTTTAATTAAATGTATTTATTCAAAATTCAAACTAAACATCATTTAAATTTACACAATAAAAATAAATTCAAGCTATTCGGATATGTCATTGGAGATTTTTGCTTTATGTGTCAAAACCTAATTTATAATCAGAAAGTATTCAAAATATTCAAAGGACAGTATTTCTTTCTATGTTTCTATGCAACTTTTGTTCCAGTTATAAATGTTATGTATATTTATATATTTAAACTTTAAAGTAAGTACAAAGTCGACCAAAAATACGGTTTTTGAATAACAGATAAGTATAAATATATCAGTCAGAAAAGTAGTATGAAAATTGGTTCAATATGATCAAAAATATTTATTCATCTATAAAAGTCCCTGTCATCAAATCTACTAACATGACTATACGACCAACGTCAAACTAAGGGTTAATCTAATTCTTCCAGACAAATTGAAACTTACCCGTAACTCCCCAATGGTTAAATAGTGTACCAGAATGTGATTACATTGGTCAGCAAACCCCTGTAATTTTGTCCAACATTTGTTATTTACTGATTTCTTTCTATGATACTTGATCAGTGACTAGTTTGGCAGTTTTATTAGAAATCTTACATTAAATTTGGGGTGAGATTGAGTATGATATTATTGAGCCATGATTATTATATATAGTTCTTGATTCTTCGAATATTTTGTATGTGAGATTTTTTTATAATATTTAATTAACAGACATATAATATGATTTTATATATGTATGTAATATTCTATTTTTATGAGTTATCTTACTATCTATATTTATATACAGGCTGTTCCAGACCACCCGTCCACTATGTTTTACGCTCAAACTATTGAAGATATATAGAGTTTTAGATTAAAAACTTTACTATATATATCGACCTTAAAGAATTTCAGGAAAATATTTTCAACCCCCTAAATCCACTTCTTGGGGGTAGTTTGAGGGGAAGATGCCCGTTTCTCAGCAAAATCAAATGGAATGGTATATCAAAAAGTAGGTACATATTTGTAAAGATTATAAAAAAATAAGAAACTTTTATAAAACAAAAATTTTCATACTTTCAATTGTTTAAAAAGTATGGCGACTTGTTCTCAAATTTTAGGGTTTGACTAAAAGTGCTCTGATTTCGTAAAAAAATTAATGGAATTTTATTATTTTTTTTAAATTCAGAAGGTAGAAATAATGAACTTTGTAAAAATGTATGAATGTTTGAGATTTTAATAGTTTAAAGTGTCATACACGACATACCAAAAATTTAAAAGTTCAATTAGAGATAATTCAAATTTTTTAAATACAATGGTATATCAATTAGTACTTTTTCTTAAAATAGATATGTAAATAAACAACTTTTGTTAAGAAAATTAAAAATTTCTGTTTTCAATTTTAAAAATTTAATTTTAAATTTTCTTAACAAAAGTCGTTGATACTGGAAATCGATAACTTTTATTAATACTAAACCTAAATTAAAAATAAAAACTAATTTCGGGAAAAATCTTTCGAAGTATGTAGTTCCCTCACGAATTTCTGGACCCGTTGTTCATACTTTCTTTCATACAACGTTTTTTGCTTAAAATAAGTTTTTCGATTCACTGTTTTATGTTTGGCACGCCAGTCCTGAATCATTCTGTATATTTTGTTATTAATAGATTTGATATGTACAGAAATATACCTCGTATTTCATTTTACCTATTTTGTGAGCAAATTCTTTAAGTAAATTAGAACGAAATACTTAATTATATTAAATATTTACATTATTTAAGTTCGTATCATATAAGATAATAAAAAACAGGTTATTCTAACCGGAAGCTGTTATAGTCATATCTGTCTGCATTAGATAAGAAACTATATTATCACAATAATCCAGAGTGCTGTGTGCGTTCGGTGTACAAAACACAATTGGCTGCATTCACGACTTGCTAGATGTGACCAGCCTTGGAGTCTGACTCATCAAAAATGTCCTACCTAATGAAATAATAAATATCATACATACATATACGAGTACACTAGCACTGTGCAAATAAGCATACTGATAAAATGTAATACTTGCAATTATTTGCAGTCGAATGTGAACCAGTAGTTCACTAACTGTTGAGTATTTTGAAAAATAGTATCAATCAAAATAAACTTGCACAAGTTGAAAAATTATTAACTAAAAATTTCATGGACTGATAAAAATTGAAAAAAATGTATAGCTGATAAAGCTATAAAACGATTAAGCTATTCGTGTAGATGTCGAGAGGATCATTATTCCAAAAACCGCTAATTTTAGAGCTATGGTATGCCATACAAAAAGTGTTCAGAATTTATAATTCAAAAATGGCATAATATATAGGGTGTTCCATTTAAAAAAATCAATGATTACTGCATATATTCTTCTTGGGACATCCTGTATACAATTTTCTTATGTCAAAAAATCCGCAACTAAAAATACTAATCGACGGGTCCGAGCGTTTTTCCACAAAATAATTCCCTGAATTTTAAACGAATTTGTTCCTTTCATCATGAACGCACTGTATAACCTTTTTTATATTTGGTAAAAATTACTTTGTTCTTCATGAATTTTTACTCAATTCCATTTACTAGAAATGTACGTTGTGCGTTCGATACTGTAAATTATACGGTTATTTTGAAAGAAAAATTATCTCCGTGTAGATATAAATGATCTGACCATGTTATCAAGGTCTTTTTGGAGAAAAAATCCCAGATTACTTCAAAATAGGATTCATTTAACCGATGTTATGTTATTTTTATTTTATTTAGGTACTATTTTTAAAATTCTACCAAAATATATTAAATCAAAACATACTCTTTAAAACATCAATATTATTATTATAAAGCAGATAATATGAAAAATATAAAACTTTTATCTAACTATGATTGCATAGAATAATTTGCTAAACATATAAATAATTAGTTTTTGTTAGAAGATTTGTTTGCATTTTTTTTACATGTTATGCTGTGTTTAGACCAAAAATACAAAACAGCAACACTGTCTTTTAAAACACGTATTTAAAAATGAATAGGGTATGTTGCTATTTTGTCAAAAAAAACACCGTGTTGCTGTTTTGTCTCTTTGGTCTAGTACGGCACTAACGTTGCGTCAAATCTGACATATTTTTCAACAACATTTTCATGCAAATTATAAAAGTAACAAAACAAGTATACCAAAATCAAAATAAAACAATAATATACTAATAACCCCCCACCACTAAATTATTTTTTTCGTAAATTCGTTAATTTGCTCTTACATAATTTAAAAAAATATAATATTTTAGATTTTATTCATAGAAGTTTTACATATTTTAATATTTTTATAAATATTTTATTTTTTGTTCAGTTTCCAGAAGTTCGACTGTTTACATACAGTGTATCGTCTTTCATTTTAAGATTTTAAAAATTATCGTATTATTGTCATAATTTATCTATCGTTATCAGAATAAAATATGGCCTTTAACCTTCCGTTATCTCTGGAATATTTTACTAACTCTTCAGATGAAACCAAAAACAAAATATTATTATATTTGTTATCTGTATTTGTATTAGCTACTGTACATCAAATAATAAAACTATGAATAAATCTTATGTTAGACATACCATATTAAAAACAGTGGTAATAGAATATACCAGTATGTATTTTATAGTCATATAACTGTAAATGAAACTATGATATGAAAATTATTAATGATGATTTTTAAAATTAATTATTTTGACAAAAACCTGGATTAAATATTATAACTTATTTGTGGACTAATAATCATTATTTACTTTAAGAGTTATGAGAGGTGGTAGAGATGTAGCCTGAGGGCCCTAGGCTAAAAGAGGTCCAGCAGGGTGAGTCATAAGCTTTTTTTTGGTTTGTCGTAAAAAAATGTTAACAAGAGACAGTGGCAAAGATTTAGAGAAATTAAAAGCAAAAAGGATAATTTAAAACAATTGGTAAACAAATGTATATTATTTTACCCCCTCCCCCCCCCATCGGGGAAAAAAATCTAGTTATATCATTAGTGAGAGAGTACTCGCCAAAAATCTCTCAATTAGGCCCGCAATGAGGTGTGGGGGCCATGCATTTGGAGATTATATTATTTTGTTTCATGAGTTTGATTTGTATATGAATGCAGTTTTACTGTGTTTAAAATAAAATAAAAATTTTAAACACTGCACCAGAACATTTAATTCATGCATAAAACACATTATAGAAATAAATTTAAATTACTGTTTACAGCACACAAAGTAAAGTTAATTTTCGTTGAGGATTCTTGGAGAGCATTTGTTGATAGAGCTTTTTGATAAAGCCACAGTAGACAATAGCGTCTTACGGTTATTACTACAAAAGTTTACCGGCTTAATCCCTAACGTTTAAAAAACCACAGAGATAGTAGAAAACACAGCAATGAATGAATGGCTTCGCGTCTCTTTGTCAAGTGGGCTCTGACTCCGGCTCACTGTCGCCAAAGAGCGGCAAAAATATTTACCACGCTTTTTTCCATCAATAAAATATGTATACATACATATTTCGATTCTGTTTCGCTTTTATCCAATATACAGTGGAACCTCGTTAGTACGTTTTTCACCATAGTATGTTATCTACGTCCCGGCGTTCTTCTATAAGACCCCATGTTAAAATATTTCGTTAGTACGTGTTTTCCCCCAGTCCCTTCAAAAACGTACTAGCGAGGTTCCACTGTTATCCATATTGATATTTAAAAAAAAATGCCTGCCTGTCTGTTTATTTGTTCTGATAACATAAAAACTAAACGAACCAATTTTAATATGGTTTTCACTTTTCAAAAGCCTAACATCGCAGAGTTTAGGCAATATGATAATTGAATATTCAGAAAAATTAACAATTGATGAACACGAAATTTACTGAATTCAATTTGATAGGACATTTACTATTATTATTAATTAATTTTAACTACAGTAGAAATCGGTTATAACGACATCGAAGGGACCGGTCATTTTGGTCGTAAAAAGCAGATAGTCGTAATAACTGGTAAAAATGCAATCATATGGGATTCAGTTGGACTTTTATTTTGTTAAAACAGATACTTCGTATTAACCGATGTCGTTATAACCGGTTTCTACTGTATATGGTAATTTAAGTGATGTTTATGTTACAAAACAAAAAATTTATTTTTAGTAAATGGGCCAAGTACCTACGTAAAAATTTATAGGTAATTGATATTTTCTAATACAAATATATGTATAAAAATGAAATAAATGAGGTCTCAGGCATTTTTGAATTGAGGTGCAGTATTTCAAAACCCCACATATCCAAAATTTAAAATTTTCAGAATCTAACAAAAACGTTTAGCTACTGTAGTATTTATCTGATGGAAAAAAATTGTTTTGCTAAATTTTGGTTTTTCTTATGGAATTTTAATACCTCTAATCATATAATGAAATAGTTATTATCAGATGTTTAAAAAAAATCATGAAAGTTATCAATTTTTGCAAAAGTTTTGAAAAACCGCCTGAACTTTACCTTACGGGATTTGTAGTGTTTTGACAAACCGTAATATCACTATTCGGTTCCTGGTGAAATTTACTAACAGAAACGGTTAAAAAATGTATTTTTTCAATTTTGGCGTTTGTCGCATTTTGCAAAACCTTGCCTCAATTTAGAGGTACCATGTATAGTGTTGAGTTCAGACATCCCCCTTTATAAGTAGATACTTTAGATTCGATCAATTAATCCAAATTTCGGGTTTCTATATTTGATCAAATATCTTGGTTCATTACGAGTAACTATGGTAGTTAAATTCTATACTGGTCGATATGAGAAGGAGTTGGTTAAAGAAGTTTTACTGTATATTTAAAAAAACTCTGTATAACTTTGGTATTGTCCGTTTCTCGCAAATGCAGTACCGCGATATTCCGCAAGCGGGGCTTATCTTACGGTTCTTTGTGCCGGAGCCATTCTTACCGGGAAATTAACAGAAGGTATACAGCACCTATTGTCGGCTGACTTTAATAAACTCTTTCTCATCGAGCTGCTGAAAAAAATATACGCGGATGTGTATATGCGCGCTTTGTCGTCTCTTACTAAATGAGAAAATTAATGTGATTCTCATTTAAAATTGCGAATTTAAAGAATTTATTAATGTAATTGAAATTATTTCTATACCCTATTTTTATTTCAGACATATGTACGTGTATTTGTGCATATTATATTTTGTCTCTTATTTGTTTATAGCAAATCAAATACTTCCTGAAAAATTAGAAAATCGATTAAAAGTTGTTCGTCATTTTGACCTTTGAATGGGTGAATCGTCAAGAAATGGATGGTTTACAAACTATGATTATATTGATTTATAGAATTCACCATTTAGTTTTCGATTTTAGTCAATATTAAAATGATTATTTCTTTGCAATTGTTATAAAAAATATATGTACTATCTATATAGGTAATTTTAAACACAAATCTTTTTAATCAATTGGATATAAAATTAGGTTTCGTTGTAAGTATAGGGAAATCAATGTTACTTCAGACACATGCAAATTTTTGCTTTACTTTTCAAAAAAAATACTATAAGTTTTTAATGATATGATGACTTTAGTTGCTTTACATTTTTATAAACTTTTTTAAATTATCGAATATCAAATATAGTAACACCGAGGGTATGAAACACTCATATGGGCAAAGCTCCTATTTCTAGTTCGTTAATAATTTGTAAGAACTTAGCTTGTTGTTTATGACCAAACGTAAAAAAATAATTATGATAAATTGGGTCAAATTATACATAATTTACAAAGAGTACGTATAACTGAATAACATATACACTTTATATTTTTCTAAAATCTAACTTGTCTTGGACACACACCTGCTTTTGTCGAAATTCCATGTAGCCGCACAGACATACACACACACACATTCGCAGGTCGTGAGAATCTGACCCCAAGCGACCCCTAATTATAAACGGTGCCACAGGACTAAGGTCCTAACGTTATCCTTACCCAAGGATTACTGCGCACAGTAAAGCCCAGGACATGTGTGTTTTGTCAACGAATAAATTATAGAAAGGACGAATTCCTTTTGAAGTAGCCACGAGATTTGAAAATTTGATTTATTGGATTCGCTTGAAGAAAAAATTGTCTGCAGTAATGAAGATAAATTTGTTATTTTTTGCAAATTAAAATAAAACATTTTACGAGGACGTTATTAATTTAAATTACTAAATATATATACATACTAGCATACTAGAACTACCCCGCGAGAGTAGTAAATGTGTTATATGCCCCCCCCCCCATAGATGTTTGCGGGGTGAAATTATCATTTTAATAGAGAAGAGCAAGAAAAAGTATTGACCAAGTATTGACTAGAATTTGTTTTGTTCATTGTTAAAAAAACGATAAAAAGCACACAGGGATACCAACTGCAGATGCAATAACTGATAATCTTCTTCTTTTTTCGAATGTTTTGAATTGCTGATAACTTCCAACGGTGTGCTCCTACTGTTACAAGGTTGGCACCATGTTTTGTCTGTGTGCATACATCATACACGTCGTGCAGTTAGTAGCGCCGTGCAAAGCTATGTTCACACTGTAGCATAATATTTCCTTATGTACGAAAAATTATACGTATTCCTTATTGCCAGGGCCAAGGCTTCGGTATGTAGTACTAGACACTCGAAAAATTTGCGTGTGTCGAATTACCCACCAGAGATTGGAAAAGCATTTAAATTTTTTTAGGTTCTGTTTACGTGGACTTATTTATGACCTGCAAAACATTAATCCTTATCGAAATAAATGATTTTATAGTCACATGTACTTAATGTAGATAAAAACCCTTTACATCATCCAATTTGGTCTTAAATAATTGAGTCAGATATTATGAATAAAAAGCTAATTTGAATTTTTATTTGTAAAACTATTGATAATTTTTAATGTTTCAAAAACCATATTTAAAAAAAACTCTCCAACTTCTCCCTCCCCCCATTTTTTTTACTAGACACTAGAAATTTATCAGTTCTGCCGGGCCTGCTTATTGCAGTACCTATTCGTATAATTTGGATAAATCACCATTTTCATCTGAATTACCAAAATACATAATATTCCACTTTCCTAAGAATGTTGACAGCTAATTCATTAGATACAAAATAATATAACTTAACAGGCAAAATACAAACAATTGTTCTTAAAACCAAACCTATACATTTTTATTTTTGTTTTAAATATAATTGTTTTGTCTTTTTGGTGTTAAACCATTATTAGAACTACGAATCGAAAGACATGTCTTCGGAGTAATAAATATAGTATTGAACTATTACGTTAAATATAATAAAACATATGGGGGGTAGGTCACCTTATACTACAAAAAATAATGTCTATTGATAAGAGGAATTCGGATATTTTAATTTAAAATTAAACGTCAATTTCAAAATTGCCTCGATGGTAACTTTGAATCGCAGACTCTATAGCTTTATCGTTTGGTTTTGGCTTGGCTTGCACATCGACCATTGTGTACATCTTTCGTTATCAAATGCAATCTGGATGCTGCTGATTGTGAGATACATTACAGTCCGTATGTAAATGTGAAGATCTCTCTCACTATAAAAGCACTGCGTTGTAAATACAATGGTCCTTAGAATGGACTTATCTGTGATCGTTTGATACTTACTAGACATCAGATTTGCATTGTCGTTAACTTGCTTAGAAAATATGTTTGAGTTATCGATATGGTTAAATACTTGTTTTTTGAAGAAGAAAACTATTAGGATCCTAACATTCCTAACCTTGATTTTGATCACGTATCGACCAATCGCGTTTTATAAGCTTTTAGTCTTTCGAATAATAAAAATCCCATTATAATCGGTTCATAAGTTTTCGTGTCAACAAAATAGAAATAACTATCCAAGAGGGATGAGAGACCACTTCAAGCTTAGTTAGTTACAAAATAATTAAACACACTGGTTTAGAAATTTATTTTTTTATTTAACGGAAAAATATATTAATTAAAATAAACTATGGCTAACAAAACAAAAGCAGCTATTATTGAAGCTAATATATTTAAAGCTTAAAATCATTTCTGGCCATAAACAAGGATCAAAGGTTGCCAAGGCAACGTGTATATAAAAACCGTAAATAATTGCAAAGCCACCTGATAGAAAAAGAGAGCAGCATTTGAATATCATAATCATGAATTTAGTTGTCTTTGTCAATCAAAACCAAACGATTTAAGTGGTTCGGTAGAGTGTTATTTATCGAACCATGTCTGTTGAAAAAGAAAGAGGAATATATTTATATATTTTTTAGATGTCTTGTTTTAACTTATTTTTCTGAATTTCAGTTTTAAAAATATAAATTAAAAATAATTATTTTGTTTTGATATTATATCATGTTATTCGTATATAACTTAAATAAATGCATATTAAATTTCACTTTTGAAAATCCAGGTCTCTGAAATAACGGGCCCTAGGCAGTTGTTTCCTGCCAACCCCACGCTAGTGATATTTGTAATTTTAGATTTAAAAAAAATGTATCTTCAACGAGTAAATAAAAATACATTTTTTCGGTCCTATAAATCCTGATAGTACATGTCAAATTGCCGATGTTAATAAATTCCAAATAATATTATATTATATTATAGGGTCACTAAAAAGCTTACTTTTCAGAGTTCTCTTCCATCTCTGTCGACGAGATGCAAAGACTACAAGTATTTTACTAAAGTGTCATATTATGGGTCGAGTCGGTCGAAACATAAATTAAAAACAACTTAAAATTGACAGATCGCTTATGAACACGAGACATGGACGTTTTTTACTCTCAAACTTATTTGTAACGTTGCATTTTGTTTGGTGATAAAAACGGTCAGAGGTAAAAAAAATATACACTAAACACTAAAATGTTTTGAGTTATAGATAGGTATCATGTTTTAGTTTATTTCTTATTTAATTAAATTCAGAATAACATGACATTAATATAGCATACATATATAATATATATGTTATAAGAACATAGTAAAGGTCTTGTTGGTGGACTATGTATGTATGTATAAATGTATACCTACCTACTCGTAGCATCATTTGTAATTTTTAATAAACTATACAGAACACAGTAGACAAGGGGTTCCCAACCTTTTTCCTACATACCCCTTTTAAAAGAATGATTTCCTTTATAGACCTCTTACAATTTTAGATAATTTATGATTTTCCTTTTTTATTTTCTTATCTTACAGTCGATATTTTTATGACAAATTGATATTTGGTGTATGAAAATTATACTATAAAATTTTGAATTTTAGATTTCGTTTAAATTATGTTTATTTCATAGAAACTGACGTGAAAAGTTGAAATTTCCAAACCGCAGTTCTATATCTAAAAACGTTCTCGAGATATGGCCTTTCAAATTTTCAATTTTTGAAAATTTTGGAGAAAAATGACCATAACTTTTGAACGTGAGGTTTGGTTTGATTTTTGTTGGCAGATTTGAAATCAGCGTGTAAAAATCCATACAATGACATGTAAAACACTTCAAAATACGACAAAAAAAATTTCGCGAAAAATTGATTTTTGACCAAATTTTTTTTTTTTAATTTTCAAGTATTATACATATTATCAGATAGATTTTGATACACTGATTTCAAATCCGTCGACAAAAAACAAATCCGACCACACATTCAAAAGTTACGGTCATTTTTCTCCAAAATTTTCAAAAATTGAAAACTTTGAAAGGCCATATCTCGAGAACGTTTTGAGATATAGAACTGCGGTTTAGAAATTTCAACTTTTCACGTCAGTTTCTATGAAATAAACATAATTTAAACGAAATCTAAAATTAAAAATTTTATAGTAATTTTCATGCACCAAATTTCAATTTGTCATAGAAATATCGACTTTAAGATAAGAATATAAAAATAAAAATCATAAATTACTTTATAATACAGGGGTGGCCTACATAGACTCATTATAAAAGAATGATTTTCTACATAGACCCCTTTACATTTTTAGATTCTAGAAAACATATTTTAATTATCTTGTCATAAAAGTACAAACAATACATAGCAAATACAAGCAATTGAGCCCTGTCACCCCCCCCCCCTCCTATTTATTTGTGGGGGCCATGCTCACGCTTATCAATATTTTTCTTCAGTGACACTTTTCAGTTTGAATATCTCGATAACCAGACGTGATGGAGAAATTTAAGTGACGGTTTCTGTTTTTGTACAATGATGGTGGTCACCTTATCATATTCCTTGGTCAAATATGATGTACTGTGTAATGAAAATAAGATGCAAGATCTGAGTTTTAAATGATAGCAAATACGTATTTAAACTATGTATACTCAAAAAACCTTTGTATATTATTTAATCTTTTCCATTTCCACTTCTCAAACATTGAAGAGCTTTCCAGGCTCAAGAACCCATGGCAATATTCTCAAATATTAACACGGGGTGTTTGTGATAATCTATTCAAGCATAATCCCATCACCGATACACATCCTTAACACTTTCGCGCCACACTACATTGACGTTCTTATTGTTGCACCAATTCGCGGACTCCTGGCCGCATTCAGTTTGGCCACGGGCGCGTCACAAACCCCGTGATAGGATTACCGCCGCCGCGCTTTCGGTGGAGTTAAACGGGCATTATCACTTACCTCACACCCACTTCACATTAATAGGGATGTACAAATTATAAACAGTAAAAAAATCCGAATTTTGTGTCTCAAATTAGAATTATATCCGTATTAATTGCTAATTTTTAAATTAATTTTTATTTAACTTGTTCTGCTAGGAATATGTTAAGTAAGTATACAAATAATACTCACCAGAAATGATTGAGAAATAGAGATATTAATATTTTACTAAAAAAATCCAGTGGTAATATCGCCGCGATATTGTTCGATTTGTACATATGCTTCAACTGAATTTCAGTTGTTTTTTCAACAGTGCCATACGATGGTTGAAGCAAATTATTATATTTTATTCATGTAGCTATCTGAACTATGTCATGCACTATGTCATTTTTTTTAGTTATATCCAAATGCATTTTCATTTAAAATAAAGTTTCCGATATTACAGAAAATAGTTCATAGCTTTAACAAAAATATTTGATATAAAAACTATGGTTAGGTTGAAAAGAAATTGAATATGAAAAAAATAAACAATATTTTTCAGATTTTATTGGAAGATGTATCTAATTAACCAACCAAATACCAAAATACTTTTTCCAATAAAAATAACTACACAAGAATTAATTACATATTGTTACAAATATCAATCAGGGGTTAAAAAATTAAACAATTTTCTTTGTGTAGAATTTCTAGGGCAATATATATTCTGCATTTCAATTGAATGTTATTTTATATTTTTTTAATTATACACAAGTCCGTTTACTTATAAATAGGTGAATGCTAACATAAGTTGATTAGAGGCTTCGCTATGACAAGGGCCTCACTATATATCTATATAGATAAATTAAACGATTTTCTAAGATTTCTGAAGTAAAGTGAGAGACGTCTAAGAAATCGTTAGTAAACTTTTTTGGTTGCAATGAAGCTTCATTGTGATACCTACTTTTTTGCTCTAGAGCAAAAAAGTAGGTATCACAGTATTTTTTACTATAGAAAATTTGTTCAAACGGGTTTCGTTTTTAGTATTTGTGTAAATATGGCCCTGATTTTAAATTACCCTTCTTCCTAACATTCGGTACACATTTAACTGACTTGACTCTTTCTAAATATTAACTTTAATTTAATTTTTTTTTAATTATCAGGCACCCCCCCCCCCCCTAAAAATTAATTAAAAAAATATTTTTCCGAATTTACCAACCCTGTAAAATACAAAACACACCTGACAGTTTAGTGCAACAGGGTACAATACACGATGCGCGTGTGTACACTGGTGGGGGTGTGATGCCAACGCGAGTGTGACAATCGGATGAGGCCCCTTTTATAACGAGGCGATACACCGTGAACACTACATCATTGTAGTGAGCGGATTATATGATCGGCAGTCGAGTGCGCTAACGTGTGATCCAAAACGCCCACAAACACTCTACCATAGTAGCCATCAAAATGTTTCAAAATGTAAATATAGCCCTAAACACAAAATGTTGACAATTCCATTACAGTACAAATTTTAATTAAGACAAAAGTTTCGACTAAACAATATTATATTAATAATTATGAAACTAATACATGACTTTTATACCATCAAATAGCAAAATGTATACCTTTAACAAAACAAGTGGCAATTCTTATTTAAATAATTAAATTAACACCCGCTTTTATTCTGATGAAAAATTGTAATGTTACCCTCTCCACCACAAACTAAAATAAAAACGTTCCACCACTACTGAACACATGTATCTATACTGCTCCTTAAGTAACATAAAACAAAACTTGACTAAAGTAACAATTTGAGGACCTCTGGTGTGTACAATATATCATAATGCAACACCGCCATTATCATTTATATATTCACGTGCTTTCATTCATTCACACACACATATACACGCATGTATACACACACACACACACACACACACACACACACACACACACACACATACAGATGCGCTCGTATATAAAGGTACAGTGGGATATCACATTTCCTATTAGTCTGGTGCTAATTACCTGCTCGGTTAATTACCTCCCTATCTTACCGACCGTCATGTCATGTCGTGTTATATGCCCACCCCATACATCCATCCAATCAACTCAACCCAACACGAGTTTGTTGATATCATTTGTTGAAGTTGATAGCTATTTCGATGATATTGATATAATCATATTTATTAATATTGATTTTTGTTTATAACGTTTAATTAAAAATGCTTTCAAATATTTGTAATAAAAGTTATTGTTCATCAGAAAAAAACCATGATCTCCGACCGTTGTAAAACAAACAAAAAATTATCGAGTTTTCAACGCCTCATTTGTATGCAACCCATTTCGTGGCTAATCAAAAAGAACCAATTACAAAAACATAATCGAATTACAAAAGTTTGTAAAGCTTGAAAAGAATCCGCGCGAAAAATAATTATTTCCTCAATTATGTGTCTAATCCGGACGCTATTGCTATGTAAATTCTATTGAAATGTAAAAGCACACTGTCTCCGTCTATTAGGGGGAGGGAAGGGAGAGAAGAACTCTTTCTTAACAATCCTGAAAGATTTTTGCACTGAATAAGGTTCATTATGGACAATGAGTTTTTTGAAAAAAAAAATGTTTTTTTTTATAACAAATTACAACAGTTTTCTTATTTTTTTTTAAATTTTAGATTACATACAAAAAAACTGTATTGGACCAAGAAACTCTTGTTTTGTATATATACAGGGTCCTCCAATAGTGCGTCCGGCATTCCTAGCGCACTTCCCGTAGGAGATAGAAAAAAAAGTTTGGTACATAATATTATTGGTTTGAAAAGATCAACATCGTAAAATTATTTTCAATAATACAGGGTGTTCCATTTTTGCGCTGTAACAAAAACAAACATTTTTTTAAATGGAACCCCCTATAACTTTTTCAGTATTACGATGTCATATTTTAATCTCCACATTATCATCTATTCATTTTTTGATTTAGTGACAGTGTTGCCAAATTATAATTTTTTTTCCGAAAAATAGTCCATAAACAGGGTCAACTTTAAAAAATCGTAGCGACCTCATTTTTTTTGAAGCGATTGATTTTTTAACAATAATATTAGTCATGATAAAGAGTAACATTTTGATAATAACCAATATGAATTTAATTATACAGGGTGTCCATAAAAAAATGTCAAAATTTTCAAACTTACAAATGATAAAACTCATTTTTTTCAAATGTGACTACCCTTTTTTTATTTCGCTATTCGATGGTGGGCTTCCTCCTTTTCAATTTGTATAGGGAATGTCCTATGTGTAAACCCCATAGTTTCTCAGATATTCAATACTTTTAATAAAATTAACCTTTTTATTACACTTTAATACACCGAAGTAGGCCGTGCTGATGAAAAACACATGCCGGCAAATTGATTTGAGCCATGATTTGAGCCTGGATGAAAATAGAAGACATTTAGAACATTTATTTTGAACTTTTATCTATTATGTTTTTTCGATTTTGTAACTTTTCATAATTTTTTTAAATAAAAGAAATAATTTTATTACATAAGTATTATCCGTTTTAACTATTAATTTTAATCAAATATTACATTGATACTTAAGTACTACATTTTGTCATTTGTTTTTCATCAGCACGGCCTACTTCAGTGCATAAAAGTGTAATAAAAAGGTTAATTTTATTAAAAGTATTGAATATCTGAGAAACTATGGGGTTTACACATAGGACATCCCCTATACAAATTGAAAAGGAGGAAGCCCACCATCGAATAGCGAAATAAAAAAAGGGTAGTCACATTTGAAAAAAATGAGTTTTATCATTTTTAAGTTTGAAAATTTTGACATTTTTTTATGGACACCCTGTATAATTAAATTCAAATTGGTTATTATCAAAATGTTACTCTTTATCATGACTAATATTATTGTTAAAAAAATCAATCGCTTCAAAAAAAACGAGGTCGCTACGATTTTTTAAAGTTGACCCTGTTTATGGACTATTTTTCGGAAAAAAAATTATAACTTGGCAACACTGTCAATAAATCAAAAAATGAATAGATGATAATGTGGAGATTAAAATATGACATCGGAATACTGAAAAAGTTATAGGGGGTTCCATTTAAAAAAATGTTTGTTTTTGTTACAGCGCAAAAATGGAACACCCTGTATTATTGAAAATAATTTTACGACGTTGATCTTTTCAAACCAATAATATTATGTACCAAACTTTTTTTTCTATCTCTTACGGGAAGTGCGCTAGGAATGCCGGACGCACTATTGGAGGACCCTGTATAACGAAAACAATATTTTCTTAATATAAGAAAAGTACTCTTAATCCAACTATACATTATTTCGTCGTCCAAGAATACTATAGTTGGTTTAAGAATATATTTCTTATCTTAAGAAAATATTGTTTTCGTTATATACAAAACAAGGTTTACTTGGCTCAAGTAAACCTTTCTACATGTGTAGCCCTCCTGATGCCAATGGAAATAATTTAATTTTATTTGAGTTTATAAAAGCTATTTTTAAAATATTATTTTACAATAAAGTAATCACTGTGGGGGGGGGGTCTTGGTAGGATTAAATAAACAGGAAAATGTTGTAGTCAACGCTATATACACATAGGTATAGAAATAACTAATAATATGATGACTTATACCATTTTCAAAAATTGCAGTTCATTTGTCCTTGTAAATTACGTATTTCCTTAATTCAATTTTCGGTTATTTATACATTCTACAATTACACATGCACACGAACATATATACATTGTACATGATAGCACTGACGTCACAGCTCGACGCTGTTACATCGTTCTCCGCCGCCCCCGACTCACCGGTGACCCGGGCATCGGGGGCGCATGTCAGAGGTCACGCGATCGCGACCAATGGCGAACAGGGTCACGCCCTGTATGTGCTTCGCGCACCTACACCTCCTCACCTCCCACAGTTCTGTGAGTGTGTGTTTTGGTGCTCTTTATGATATCTGGTTGGTTGAAGTTATCGATCGATATCAAATCTACAGGGTTTCTCAGATTTAATAAAGAAAAATATTGAAAATGATGAGCTTAGGAACGTCAAAATAATTTTTTAACAGTGACTAAGTACCTATTTTTTAAGACTCGACCACCTTTCGTAAAGGACCTGTATTTAAAGGAACCATGTTTTTTTCCGCAAAAAACCACTTCAATAAACAACCGATTTTTTTAGTAACACGTAGCTTTTCTGTTTGGAAATATCGATTTTAGGGTTCTGTAAGTAAACTAGGAAACCTATTGTTCTTGGTGCGTTGTCTGTCTATCTGCACAGGTAGAAAGGTTTACTTGAGCCAAGTAAACCTTGTTTTGTATATAACGAAAACAATATTTTCTTAAGATAAGAAATATATTCTTAAACCAACTATATAGTATTCTTGGACGAAGATATAATGTAGTTGGATTAAGAGTATGTTTCTTATATTCAGAAAATATTGTTTTCGTATATACAAAACAAGATTTTCTTGCTCCAATACAGTTTGATTGTGTGTGGTTGACATAACATTTTGCATAACTATAACGGTATTAGCTTTACATATGCGGTTTCATCCAAAATTATAAATATGTTTATTTGAAAATAAAAATATTGTACCCATAAATAGGTACTCAATTTTCTTACATTTAGCTTTTTAAAACATCTAATTTGTATTCCTATAGAGTTTACCATACACCAAAACCTTAGACCGATGAAATTATACGTCTTCCTAGTGCAAAACTGTAGATAACGTACGTTGGGCTAACATGCAAAAGTCACATTCTACTTATATATAGTGAAAGGCCCGAGAGGTATTCCAAATTATAATGTTAGTATATATGTTACGGTAAATGTGATTAATTGAAAATTATTAATAATTTTCGATCATTATTAATAATTACCAAAAGCCGAGGTAAAAGTGAGAAATTAATCACATTTATCGGTAATTATTAATAATGTAACCTGACTATCGATAAATGTAATAAATTTTAAAAAATTACGTACTCTGATTGTCAGGGCAAACAGCGGCGCGTCATTTGACTCCGTGTTAGCCTGAACATAATCGGTGTTATTATGTTTGTTACTAATAAAAACCTATACAAGCCAGGAGAACAAAGTATTTTTTTTAAATCAACTGTATTCACGAAATGAGTTTACCATTTGTAAGGAAAAGTTTATTACTGTTCACGAGGTTCCTAATCAGTGGCGCGCCAACAAAATTTGCCACCCGGGTGCAAAACTTTATTTGCCGCCCCTATGTATGTTGACAATAACATTTTTAATATATCTAAATAATCTCATATTTTTAAATCCATTTGAAAATTATTATTTGATGGCAAAAAATTAAAACTAATAATAATTAAGACAGATGAATGAACAGGGTGTAAATTGCAAGTAGGAAGTTCAATGAATACTAATACAATATTAACTAACCGAGCCGAAGAACGTTTTTATACTTCGCATCGTTTCTTGGAGGTTCCCCAAGAAACGATGGTGAAAATCGTCGGGAAAGAACCCAATTTCAGGGCATAATCGGGAAAAACCCGTGTTTTATTATATGTCCATTTAAAATTTATGCGCAAAATTGGACTTTAGAAATGATTAATTTATTGTACTCGTTCTAAAATACAACCTGCATTTTCCATAATTATCTAACATTACCTACATTATTTATTTTCGTCATTTAAACAAACATTTTTTTTACAGTCTACAATTAATTAATTAATATGATAACGTTTTTTACGATTGTTATTATTATTAATATTATTAAACAACAACTGACGGGGCGGTTCTTTTCCGACCTAGAAATTTGCCGCCCGTGTGCGGTGCACTCCCTGTACCCTGGGATTGGCGTGCCACTGTTCCTAATACAACATGCAGTCTGCGAGAATGTGCCTGCAAAGACTCAAATTTGGGAGGACAAGGCTTTCAACACTGCAATTGTACTGGCGAATGCAACTCCAACCGCTGTAAATGCAGAAAAATACACGTTCTTTGCAATTCTAAGTGCCACAAAAGTCTTTCTTGCAAAAACAAATAATACTTAATGATTGTTATTAGGATTGTAGTGTTGATTTTGTGATGAGTCTATAATTGTTTCATTTTAATTTTTTTTAATTAGTATTTCAGTTCAGCAAAGAATAAATGATTTTGCATGTCAGTTTCTATTAATTATGTAATTGTAATACTGTGATGTTACAAATAAACACCAGCTGGACAAATAACTTTGAATCTAATTTTATTTTATTACTTTTACCGACGAGAGTAGTGAATTATTAATAATAACTGCTAAAAGTGATAAATTTCAATTTTATATTCACATTTACCAAATCACGAGGTAATTATTCATAATTTTCAATTAATCACATTTACCGTAACATATATATTACTGCTGATAGAAGATGGAGCTCATATTTGAAGAACTGATGACTTTCCAATATTTTTCCAGATATGATTGTTTTCAGCTTACAAATTTAACATAAAATATTATTTTTTTAAACATTTTAAAATAATTCGTCATATTTTTTACTTATTCATTTTATTTCCATAAATAAAATACCTTATTGAAATTGTCTGTAGGTACCTAAGTTAAATAGCGATTGCAAAATATAGTCTATACAGGATGTCCAAGATAAGCGTGAAATGCATGGGGATATCCTAAACGGTAAGAGATACAGATGTGGTTAAATCAGATGAATCATATCGTTGTAAAGTAAAGTAAAAAGCACGTTCAAATATGCTATAGCCAACTTAGCGGCCCATAAGAAAAACTAAAGTTAGGGCTTGTAACTCGGAAACTAAAAGTGATATAAAAATTCCAAATACACCAATCAATTCTAAACAAAAAAGTGCTTTAAGAAACCGCAAACAAAAAGTACCTATCTACTTTGCCAAAAAAGTTATAGCCATTTAAAGAAATTTCAAATTTTCAGTTTTTTGGGTATACCGCCTAAACCACATAAATTTATTAATATTTTTTGATGTAGTAATACTCACCTCTTTCTTACAAATAATTCATCTGATTTAACCACATCTGTATCTCTTACCGTTTAGGATATCCCCATGCATTTCACGCTTATTTTGGACAGCCTGTATAGTACAGACTCGTGACGTCAATCGTATAAACTTCAAATAAACTCGGCTGTTAGTCGGAAACATTCGCATTTAAAAACTATTATTATACATATATGTCCGGTATTATAAAGGATCTACCAAATCTGCAAGTTTACCAGCACTCATAAATGAGGTTATTAATTTTGTTATAGTATCTATGAATTAGTTATGGAATTAAGAGCAGTGACACTTCAACGTATTTGTAACACAGTTGGCGACTCTGACCGTATAAAAATAATTCATAATACCACAACTGTTTTAATACCGTTGATGTTTACATACAACGCTTGCGCGAAAACTGCCAGTCTACAAAAAACTCCAAGAGAACTGTCATATAAGTTTGGTATCTCATCTGAGAGTGTTAGCAAGCTTGCAAAGCTAGGTCCTTTATAATACCGGACAATAATGTTGTTTTTCAAAACTGATATTGAAATACAAATAAATAAAATTATTGGTAAAGTTTACAATATTACTTTATACTTTTGCGACATGTTCATCTATAACACCAACATAAAAACTTGCGTTGTTACATAAATAACCGCCACAGTGACACGTGCTGTCGAGGGTCGTGGGGGCGCACAAGAATATGAAGGGGGTGTGGGGGTTGTAGGAAGCCATTCTGTGCAGGTGTATGACCACTAGCCACAAAGCGGTGGCTAATGTTACAACCGAAACCACCCCCAATATGCATTATTTACTTACTGTGTGTTTATGTATAATGCATGTATAGTGGAGCTTCAGAATATTGAGAAATAAAATAATTTAGCGGGATTGATAATATTCTATTCCCTAACTATGTTAACTGAAGACAATTTATTTATATATTTCTTGTAAAGTTGATTATTTCAAAATTCAGAAATTAAAATATAAAAAATTATTATTTTGATTATTTATTAATTATGAAATTTTATACTTTTTATTTTTAAACATAAGAATAATTTTATATTGCATGGCATTTGATATTCAGTGGAGGACTAAGAATAGTTGCGACCCGGTATATCAAAATTAATTTTAAAAAATTGCCATGTAGGTAATACCTGAAGACCTTTTTTAGTTCCTCAAGTAATTTTGATAATGTTTCTGCACTGGAATTATTGACCATGTCGTTCCGGACCCTCCTACACACAAAAAAACTGTATTGGATCAAGAAAATCTTGTTTTTTTCATATAACGAATACAATATTTTCTTAATATAAGAAAAGTACTCTTAATCCAACTACATTATTTCATCGTCCAAGAATACTATATTTGGTTTAAGAATATATTTCTTATCTTAAGAAAATATTGTTTTCGTTATATACAAACAGGTCCGGATTTACCATGCAGGCAGTGTAGGCACGTGCCTATAGCGGCAAAAATTTAGGGGCGGCAGATTTGAGCGTGAAAAAAAGTTTAAGTAAAAATTTTAACTGAGAACAAAAAAAAGGTCTTCAAATTTTGACTTGAGAACCTAAAAAAATAGGTCTTCAGATTTTTAAATTAATAAAATTTTTACTAGACAACTAAAAAAAAGGTCATTGATATAAAAAATCTTCACTTTTTTTTATTTTTATTCAGTGAAAAGGGTGGCAATTTTCACAATTGCCTAGGGGCGGCAAATTTCTAAATCCGGCCCTGTATACAAAACAAGGTTTACTTGGCTCAAGTAAACCTTTCTACCTGTGTATATAACTATATATATATGTTTATTTATTTAAGCAATGTATTGTTTAAAAAATACTTAATAATTAAACGTTATATTTGTAGGTACCTACACCTACTTAAATTTTAAAATCCTCCCTTCTTCAATAAAAACTTTCCGCGCGGAAAAAATGCTCAAAGAACAAACAATCCTACTTACGAGTTAGATATTGCCAGAACATTTTCATTGATATAAGTACCTACTACAAGCAATTCAAAAATACGACACATGACATGCAACACAGCAAAACCAAATTAACATTCATGCATAAACAGTGGTAAATAAACAGACACAATGCGTGTGTGTGGGTATGTGTGTGTGTAATGTGTGTGTAGATCACAGCGGGTCCACTTCACCTGCAGGTCGCAGGTCGTGATCTGGACCCGCAGGGATGCTGGGTCATGCACAGTGTGACCATGCGCGTGTCGTAAACAGGAGAGGGTCATTTTTTTATCCCGCATATTTTTTGATGTCAGTAATATGTGCGATTGAAAAAGAATTGGTGAAGCAGTAGTTGTTTATCAATTTCGATTTGATGTTCGTCGACCTTGCTTTAGGACATTTTTAATGCCTAATTATAAAAAAATAAATTCCATAGTTTTGATTTTTCTAATTACCTAGGTAGGTACTTTTGTATTATTATCATTAACATAACAATAGCCAAAAATAGGGGATCATTTTTCCAATCTTGGCAAACCCGGATTTTTTTTAGTAACGTGACTCGATATTTCGAAACAAAAATTATTTTGGTTCTTTTTTGTTACAATTCATTAAAAAATCACCCGATTACCACTGAAATAATAAAATGTTACTCATATACAATAACATTATTTTAAATTAATATAATGCTATTATTTTATTTTACACTTATTTATAGTTTCTCTTATCATTCTCATGATAACAAGTCTATAGGATTTTATATCAATATAAGCCACATACCTAACTATACTGTCAGGGGTTCTATGAACTGATGGATAACAC
Organism: Sialis lutaria; assembly: GCA_949319165.1. Lineage (NCBI taxonomy): Eukaryota > Metazoa > Arthropoda > Insecta > Megaloptera > Sialidae > Sialis > Sialis lutaria. Next base: position 12,714,609 of record OX439237.1, read on the forward strand.
CAATGAAGATATACCTACCTAGATGAAAGATAACCTATTTATATAATAAAAATAATAATATATAAATCTATAATATCTACTACATATTTTAGAATATAAGTTACCTAATATAAGTAGTTCATTAATAGTTATTTGTCAAGCGGGAAGGAGATACTAAACCTATTACCAGTGCCGGATTTACCTATATACTGTGATGCCTTAAGCACTAATCAGGTAAAGACCCCCATTTGTAATACCTACTGATGACCTTTTTTTATCACCAAAATTTGCATTAACATTTTTCTCTATTAACTCCAATATTAGGTACGCTGATGCCCCAAAAAACGCTTTTATGGTGCCCTAAGCAGTTGCTTCTTTTGCTTATTGGTAAATCCGGCACTGCCTATTACTTTATGAAAAGTATATCAAAGTATATATAATACAGGGATGATTATATATTATAGATTATATGGGTAGAATGATTTCGTTATACTGAAAAAAATATACTGGTCCTGTGGAAATAAGCAAAACTATTATTTTGAACATGATTTATTGAATCCATACGTCTGTAACTGGCGAGTGCTCTACTTAAATTAATCGATTTGTAATTGATCAAAATTCTATGTGCATTTATACTAATTGTGTATCTATACTTTCAATCTTTACATTATTATTATTACTAATAACTGTTTATTAGTATAATATATCAATACACAATAATAGAATACAACCCCCCACCCTTCATGTACAGACACATCCATAAACAAAAAAGATAAAAATAAACTACATACGCTAATTACTGAAAAACTGCTATGACTTTTCCACACACACACACACACGCACGTCCGCGTATGTATACATATACACACGTAGGAACATATTGAGAGTAAAGACGGCGCTTTATTACCCCCACCACACGTGGGGTGGTGTGGTGTCGGTGTCGCCGCCCCGCCCCGTCAGGCCAATGGCTGTAGGCAGTGGGCGGGGCCGAGGTCGAGGTGGGGGTTAGGTCGAAGTAGGCGACCTAAACCCGAGCCGTGGCAACTGGCAGTGCACCGCGTGACCCTTACCGGTACCGTTTGTCGCGTTAGGTCAAGTTCTTGTTGTTTCAAGTTTTTGCGTTTGGCCCCCGTGCGTGTGTGGTGATAAGTGATTAGATTTTCGATAATTGGGAGCATATTTGTTGTAACTATATGATAGCTTCGGTGTTTAGGTAAATACTGTGTGTAATCAAATATATTTCTAGATTTACATGTTGTGCCGAATGAGTCTTGGATTCTATGCATGTGTTTAAAGGCGCCCAGTGTTATCTGTGTCGAAACGTTGGAAGGAAACACATAACTGATTTTTTTAGTTAAATCTGCTATTTTCCATACGTGATAATTTATTCTAACGTGGACACTGTAAAGTCTTACGATACGTTGGATATTAAATTTGCTTGAATATGATATGATAGTCTAATATGTCTAATGATTTAAATGACGAAACGTTGGAAAGATTATAAAAAAATAATTAAATATCGACGTAATATTTATACCTAATATAGTATTTTGAGTGCCGGATTAAGTATTATACTAGGGCCAGTAGTTTTATTTTCAATTAATTTATTTAAGGTTGTACCTAAACCCACGAAAGTAACAGGTGCATTTTTACAAATTTGGAATTTTTTAGGTAAAAAAATATATTTTTATTTCAAATAGTTTAAAATTACCACGAGATTCTTTGTTAACTTAATTATACCATCTAATAATAAATTTAAAAAAGATTAATAATAAAATTTATTTTTATATGTGAAATATTCGTAGTAATTTTTTACCCACGCCTGGTGTAAAAAATTGAAAAAAAACGGGTATACAATCAATAATTTAAATCCTTGTTACATTCTCATATATGTAAATTTAAATAATTATTTGCAATCAAATAAAATCATAAGATTGAAGCCGTGAAGATATCTTAATATTTTTTCATAACAAATTTTCTTTAATTATTAGTTTACATTTTTTATCACATTATTTTCATTTTTAATTGCATTCTCTATAAACGTGTAAGTCTGAATAATTCCAACCATAATTATATGTGTATAGATTTTAATTACGTTAGGTTTCTGAAAACTAATAATTATTCAAATTATGTTAACCATTAATTTGGCTGTATAGATACAGACTTTTTTAATACATATAAATTAGACATAAATAACATAATAATGTGTGCATATGTGAAAATATGTATACTAATCTCCAGGGTCGTATTAAAGAAGGGGGTTGAAATAAATAAAAAAATATTAAACAATTTCGAAACGAAAATAAAATATTGGTTCCCATTCAAAAACAAAACTTACGTCAATGTACTTTATTATTCTTTAAATCATATGGTCCAGACTAGTAATTATTTTTTAAACAGTAAATAAATATTTACTACCTATACTTTTGTATAGGTCATATTTTCAAAAATGATATTTTACTATTAAAAAAACTGTTTGATATTATAAAGAGATTTTACTATTTTATTTTTGATTTATGGCGTTTTTATGTCAACCTTTTATTACTTGCAACTTATTGGAAAATAATATTTAAATAAAATATAACGTTTTTAGTTATATTTTTGATATTTTTTTTAATACAAAACAATAATTATGCAACCTTAAAGATAAATTTGATTAAAAACACATTTTTCAAGAAAAATCATGAAAAAAATAAAAAATATCAGATTACAATCTGATGTAAACGTTTTATCTTTTAGAATCATATTTTTCGTTGGGATACCTATTTGATTAAGAAGTCAATTAAACAGTTTTTAAAGTAATTGTTTCGTAAAAGTATTATTAAATCACATTAGAAAGGTCAGCAGGACCTGTAAAGGTGATCTGTAGGTCGACTTTGTGCCAATAGTCTAGCGATCAACTGACCTCTATTCTTAATTGAAACAATCGTTAACAATTAACAACAATTATATCTAACTATACGACTTTTGGCGTGGGCGAAATGTGTTACACTCAACACATTCTTTTTTAACTGCTTGGAATTTTTTCGGGCACAGTTGGTGATTTGGTGAAATGAATTTATTCAGTTGAAGTCTAGTTTGTTTATGTTCTACACATAGTTGGTATTTGAATTTTTACTATTACCAATATACGACTAATAAGAACAGATTCTTATTGGCATCATTACAATAATTTTAACTTTTTTAATTCGTTGTGTATTTTAAATTTAAAAAAAATGTGCGTATTCTAAAATGTCAAGATTTCGCCTTTCAAATTGAATATTTTTTAAATATAAATAAAACCACATTAACTCATGTTAGTTAATATATATTATAATTTAACTACGTACATAGGGAAATCAGTGTTTTTTCAGATACGATGCAAATATTAATTTATATTTGAATATATTTTGCAGTAGGTAATGAATCAATCTACACATAACTATTTTGAGATATCAACATTTTTGATGCGCTCAAAGAAAATTCATTTGTGATTTTCTTACATTTCTTTTTATATTGGAAAAAGTTATCTTCTAAATCAAAAAAAATTGATTTTTATTTATAACCGCAAAGAGTGTTTGTTAAATTATAATTTAAATAAAATTTTAATGTAACTAATTATATTTTTGTGAGTTGATACATTAGTTTTAAATTATTTTAGCATTTTTATCACCGATTTTATAGTATAGTACAGTATTCTATACAATAAAATATACTGGTAATGTTAGTATGTTATTATTAGGTATTTACCTACATATATGTATTGCAGTAAATTACGATTTTGGTGCCAATTATTTGTGTAGTTATTTATTACATTGTATACGAATATTAGATTATATTCTCAACATTTAAAATTTTAACAAATAGCATGTAATTTATTTTAATTTATATTGAGAAACACTGGTCAATATAATTGATTTGACCGAATTATTTTCTGTTATTATAAATACCGTATAGGTATACAGATAGAAATGTTTAGATCTTTGACCATAGATAAGATTTTAGTTGAGTTTTAGTGTCTAATAACATTCTCTTGTTTTTGATCTGTCTATTTGATAAGATAGATATATATTATTTGTTTATTTATATGTTTTATGTAGGTATGTATTATTATTCTAATATATATTTCGTTTTGTTTCAGCTGTGATTTTAATATTAAAATCACTGCCTTGGAGGAAAATGACTTGAAGATTAAGAAAATAATAGTTATGCCATAATAGGTATATGGCATATTAAACCTAGTGCCATAAAATATATGTTTTCAACTCTGAATATTGCCAAATAGTAAATTAAATAATTATTATACTAAAATAATAGTATAGAAAAATACAACGAATTGATTGATTTATCAAATACGACTGGAAATTGAAGAAACACTAATAACTATTCATCCTAGTTTTCTTACACATTTACAGTGACTGTGACTCAGTAAAAGTGCGCGTATAATTAATAATATTCAGTGGCTATATGTTTCCAGTGAATTTAATTTTTAAATTTGATAATCTACTGTCATAGAAACGTTGGTACGTGTTATATTCTAACATCCAAGTGCTCTTTCTCGTAGAAATAAATGACAGTGTCCAGAGGACAAAAACTCTCGTAAACCTAAACCGACTTAAATAAACTTTATCAATTTTTTCGCTAACGAACCACCATAAAAATAGAAACGTTGGCGCCTGTTCCGCTGGCGGGGGGTGGTGGGGTGGTAGGCGGGGGCGGGGGCGGTCTGGAGCTGGGCGGTTTTCCGCGGCACCACATGGCGCTGGTGGCGCCACCGTGGCGCGACCCCGGATCCGGCGGGATGGTGCCGGGCGGACCGCTGCTCTCCGGCGGCGACGGTGTGACGAGCGACGGCGCTCTGGTGCCGTTCGCGCCGCCCCGTGAACACCCCCAGCAGGCACCCACGCCGGCCACCAGCGTGCACAGCACCGGCTCGCACCACGACAAGGTGGCGGCGGCCGCCGCGGCCGGACAGAACATTGAGTGCGTCGTGTGCGGAGACAAATCATCGGGGAAGCATTACGGACAATTCACGTGCGAAGGTAAGCAATCCATTTAAATTATTGTACACATTTTATTTATTAAGACTTGAATAGGTACATATCTATGTCAATTTTATAATCTTCATAATGTTAACTTCCCACCTATAATACTTTAAAATTTTACATATATAGATGATTTCACCCTCCTTCTCATTTGTGGGAACCATGGTTGCTTCAGTTTTAGAAATAATAAGTAGCTTGATCTCTCAGTAACACAAATTATATTTTCTACATAATATAAAGTAAAAATTGAAAGTTAATCAAGTCAGTTATAAAAAGGACCCCGAAGAATCCTTATGGGAACGGGGTTTCGGTCAAATTCTTTGAAACTTTGGATTCTGATAGTCCTTGATGAGTAGATTAAAAGGGTCAATGGGCACTAAGTCCTAAAAACTCAAACTTTTAAGATATATAGCCCTATCTAAAGTTGGGGATCATGCTCGCCTTTAATTTACAATAAAATTTTTTGTAGAACCTTAATTTTCGCACAACTATCATATATGTATGTGTTCCCAAAGACTTATATAATCGATTGTCACCATAAAAAAGTAAACTTTTAAATTCTTTAGTCAATGGCAGTACCTACTTAAATCTTATTATTACGTTTTTTTTTATTATAAACCATTTTTTTATTATAAAACAATTGGATTTGTTTATAATTAAAAAATCGTAACAATATTAAGATTTAAGTGTTGTAATTTCTCAATAAATTGACTTTTTTATGATGGCAATCGATTATAGATGTCTTTGGGAACACATACAAAAAGTTGAGCGAAATTTAAGGTTCTACAAAAAAAGATTGTAAAATAAAGACAATCATGATCCCCAACTTCAGAGGGCTATATCTTAAAAGTTTGAGTTTTTAGGACTTAGTGCCCATTGACACTTTTGATCTACTCATCAAGGACTATCATAATCCAAAGTTTCAAAGAATTTGATCGAAACCCCTTTCTCATAAGGATTCTGCGGGGTCCTTTGAAATAAAAACGTTCGATTGATGGAAGTTTGACTGTACTTCCGACCGTTAGACGTTGACAAACGCTTTTAGAGGAGTAAAAATACGCGATCATCAACATTATAATATTTCTGAAGCCGGTATCTCAGAGGACTCAATTAATATCTACAAAAAGGGTTTCTCCTAGGGGATGTAAAGACGGAAAGGAGGAGGAAGGGGGGAAGGCAATGATTAAACGATGTCATTTATTTGTTAGCCGGTTAATAAAGCTTGTTACATGTATAAGGTTTCGGATTTCTAGATGTTTAAAAAACGAAATAGTTTTTTGTCCATTAAATTAATTACTTAAATAATTTTGATTCATTTTCAAAAACGGTTTTCATAAGCTTCAAAGTAAAAATTTCATTTAATTTTAATTTTCTTAAAGTCTACTTACAGACCAGTCAAAGAACGATTTCTAACTTGAAAAATATTCTGACGAAAATGTAAAAAAAATATACGAATTTTTCTTAGTTATTTTTTGCACACTTGTAAAATAAACATTTAAAATGTTACAATTTTTTCATTATCTTTATACATACAAACCCTCGATGTCTCTAAATAACGCAGTTATATGATTTTGTATTCGATAATTTTAGAAGAATGAAAATTATAGTTTTGTATCTTAATATGAATCTATTAAAATAAATATCGATGGTCAAAACTTATCCTTACTTTGTACAATGTCTTATAATTATATTTAATATCATATAACGGAATAACAACTTGTATTTTTTATAAAAAAAGATATCCATACCCAATAAGATATTTTAAATACACTGACAATAAGAAGCATAGATACATCATTTCAAAACCCTTCTTCCAAATAATTTGTTACTGCTAAACCTCATTACTGAAAAAATATTCATACTTATTTTTCTTGTAACTTTAGACGCATTAATATTATTACAGTTGAATAAATAGACACAATAAAACTATTATATTGTATTCTTTCTAAACAGTACCTTAGCTTTTACAAGATTAATGAAGACTAAACAAATATGGTAATAACTTTACCTGTATCAATTTCAAAAAGCATAGTCATTAATTCAAAAGAACCTCAGATACCTGCTGTTCTAAAAAAATGCACATCTGATTAATCTAAATATATTTAACTCGAAATGTATGATAATTAAAGTAGTAAATACACTGTTCTTGGCTTCCTGGTGCAAGTCATGTATCCAAATACCGTTTAAAATTATTATGAGTGTTTCACGCGAAATAATAATGACTGTCGAATATTACAATCTTCTAACTAAACTTATTGGTCTTTAATTTATTGGTCAGTTTCAATCATAAAATTCGATTGATATGATTTTTAAAATAAATTGGATTTTTATGAAATCCTGCTTCAAGGCCTATGAAGTCTTTAGACCAACCCTGTACAACGACTGTGAGGTGTATATAACAACAATTATTATAATTATTGCAATTTGATACAATTACGAGCACCATGGTTATGATACCAGCTATAATTTGCTAGACAATTGCACTGTAGACAATATCTTATAATTTATACGCAGGTACAGGGACGTATTTAACAAATAAAGACTTAAAATATAACCTCAAAACTTGACACTTTATAATGGACAACGATACATAACTATAGAAGTTCTACTGTATTAACGTCATAGTAATAAAATTAAGTGAGCAAGTTTTATTGTATTGGAATTATTAAATATTCATCTTGAAACGCATTTTTCAACCATCTATTGTTCCATTTGTAATTGTACAGTTTAGTTATTAATTTATTCGACAACCTTTGACTTCTTTGTAAATTATGTATAGAATATTTATTTTTTATGTTATTTTTTGCACAAATATACTAGCATAAAGTTTTACCATTTATGTATATGTTTTTTTAAACTAGAATTTGTTTCAAAAATGTTGTTTTGAATTAGAAAGTTGTTGGAAGATTTTGGCACAATTTATATGAATTTGCCATAATTTGACATATATGGCTGATAATGAATTAAATTTAATGAAATCGAGTTCGATGACTAATGACAGCAAACTTCACTCATTGTCTGCAGTCGAAAAACTAATAATACATTTGAGCAGTCACCAAAAAATGTTCTCTTGTGGTCATTACCGACCACTACACAGCCACTTCGAACCACTAAACGTAGTTGTGCAGTGCAGTGGCTCGTCTGAAGTGCCTTATGCATTAATTTACTTTCCTAATCTAAGAATAAAACTATATATACTCATTATATGAATGATAGTGGAGATATAGTCCTTAGTCCTTATTATAGGTGGGCACAGTTAATCGAAAAGTTAACTTCGTTAATCGTTATTCCATTAATAAAAAAGTTAACTTCGTTAACCGTTAAAATTCCGAAAATGTAATGGAAGTTAAAGTTAACCGAAAATTTGAAAATTTAACGAAAGTTAAAGATAATCGTTAAAAAGTTTGTTTGAAGACCTTTTTTTGCTATTTCGACAACTTTCTTATGTACTTTTTATCAAACAACCAATGTAACGGATTAAAGTTAACGGAAGTTAACAAAAGCGTTAAATTTTTTTTGAGTTAACTTAAAAGTTAATCCGTTAACCATTTTGTTAACTTCGTTAATTAACGATTAACGGATTAACGAGTTAATTCTCACCTATGGTCCTTATACATTTTTAGAAAATCCAGTTGCATAAGTATAGGTATTCATCGATTTTGAAATGCACGCACGATAATCCCTCGAGTAAATATATAGTATCTAATATATTTCATATGTATAGTTTCCTTTAAATAATACCACTAGACTATATTATGGTCAAGAAGTTCACGCACCTGTAACACATACACTCATTATTTATTAAACGACCCAAGCTAATTATTTTAATTTGTTAAGTTTATGACGTGACTTAAGTTGCATTCATTAAGAATCGTAACAGTGTACGAAATAAAAGATACACGCACGCATTTCCTCTGTGTTACAGCTATTGTTTGTTGTGTAGATTGTAGACGATTCACAAAACATAACACATAATGTCATAGTTCCCATTACTATAGAATCAAACTGTTTGACTAAAATCTGGAAAAAAATTACATCCGTATTTTTCCATTTATTCTTATTAGGTAATCGAAAAAACTATAATATCACAATTTATTGATTGATTTAAGGATTAAAATCAATAAGAGTAAATAATAGTAAAATTTAAAACCAAGACTCGTGTTAGTACTGTCTTGTCAATGTTTCAGACAGTCTCGTCTGAGCGTTTAGTCCAAATTTCAGTAATTTTAATTTTAATTTTTTTCATTATACTTCTTATAGCTGCGATTCATTATCCTATGGGCAGCAAGGGGCAATTTCCTGCCCCCTCCCAAAAAAAACAATCTTTTATAAACTCATACTAATTCAATTGAGTAGGTTTCTAATTAATTTATTTTTGTATGCATCTATTTTTTTAATGAAATATCTTAAATTGTTTTTTAGTTTCTTTCCAAGAGGATACCGATATGTATTTCCCCCTAAAAGTTCCCCTCTAAGAAAAACGTCTGAATTCAATACTGTACATAGGCTCCAAATTAAAATTTGCATGGGGCCTCATGACCCCCTTAAAGCTATAATGCGGCACTCACTTTTAGTTTCAAATTTAGAACTAAGGGGAGAATGGCAATTGATATCTTCTCTATAAAAGCTCACATATACCTACTATAAGGAATCCTCGAATTATCGAAGTCATGCTATAACCAAATGCAAAATATCCAATTAAGCTTGCACGCAAGTATACAATACGCATTAAAGTAATGTCATAAAAACCCAGCGTGGTTATAAAATAATACCACCACCTAAGTGTCACACGACTTACGGCAAATCAATTCAATTACACGGAGTCTACAAAACGTTTTACAACCACTGGGTCGCGTCCAACAAGACGTACTGTAAACCGTACACATCAGAGTGTCACTAATGCACAGCGAGTGTACAGTACGTCTGATTGTGCATGTACGTAGAAACCGTTCCTTAACGTAATTGATTCGAATGACCGTCTTAATGTTTACGTTTTTATTGTGTAAATACAGTGCGCGGTCGTTTAATATTGTTTATACACTCAGAATGATTTGTTTTGTCATAATTCGACCATTTGTAATGTAATTGTGGTCGTTTTTGTATGTAGGCAGATAAATAATAGAGAAAAGAGGGTATACATTAAAAAATAAATCACCTTTATTCAATAAAAAATAAGACGCGATATTTGGGCTTGATTTCAAGAAGGTAATTGGTTTAAAATTTTAAAATATCTGCCATATGGATATCGGGAGGCTTTTTTATACCTTTTTTTTAAAATACACTAAAAATACAGTGTGTTGATAAAGTAAAGAACAAAATTCATAACTGCGTTATTTGATGTTTTTAAGCAAAACACTCGGACACGTCAATTTTAGTTTATTATTAGCCACCTTATGGCATAAAATTTTTACTTATGACATAATTAATTTCTGCACAATTACGTAATCATTGATTTTTTTAAAATGACAACCCCAATTTTATTTGCTGTTTTTTTATAGATGGTCCAACTACTTAAAATATTTTGCTTGAAAACATTAAATAACGCAGTTATGAATTTTGTTCCTTACTTTATCAACACACTGTATAATAATTTACATTTACACAGGTAGAAAGGTTTACTTGAGCCAAGTAAACCTTGTTTTGTATATAACGAAAACAATATTTTCTTAAGATAAGAAATATATTTTTAAACCAACTATAGTTTTCTTGGACGAAGAAATAATGTAGGTATAGTCGGATTAAGAGTACATTTCTTATATTAAGAAAATATTGTTTTCGTTATATACAAAACAAGATTTTTTTGGTCCAATACTGTTTTTTTTTGTGTGATACACCATGAGTCACAAAATAAAAAATTGACATTTAATAGTAATCTTAAATATAAAATTTCACCCTTCATGTTTTGTCGTTTTGTAATTAGATCCTCTGCAGACAGACACATAGACATCACAGTGAAAATATTCAAAATAGATTGAGGGAAATGTATTTGAGAAACACTGGACTAATAAGTTGTTTTGGTTTCTGTAGTTCAATAAATCAAAATCAAAATTAACAATTAACAACAGACATATAAAACATTTATTAGAATCAGTTACAAGAACCAAGTCAGGTTGTTTTAACCCTTGAATTGTAACACGTAACCAGCCAATTATAATAAAAATATAAATAATATAATTTCGACAACGGGGGTCACGGTTTTAATGTAGCTTCGACGAATGACCCATATCGATATGGATTTGGTGCAACATGACACTTTAAAATGTAACCTGATACAAAAAATAACTGTGGCACATTCAGTTATATACAGCCTCTGGATCTTATTATGTATTAGTTATAATTGTTTTTGAGTGTTGTCATAGCAGTGACGGATTAAGGATGATTTCGGCTTGGGGAAGAATATTACCCCCCACCCCCTGTATACCAACTTTACATTTGATGTCAAATTAAATAAATACAATAATCTTTCATTGGTTCCATGAAGTAAAAAACCGCGTAAATTGAGGGATTACCATTACTGTATATGAATTTCTTGAGGTAGTATATCACGCGAAATATTATATTCTTTCTTTATCCATAAAGGAGAAGAGTAATTAAATAAGACTCATAAAAATGATTTGAGATAAAAAAACGAATTGTAAGAATGGAACTATATCCCAAATACAAATATCAATGTTTTTTGTTATAATATATAGAACGTAAAACAAAAATCAAAGTACTTGAATAATAATACCCCCTCCCCCGCTGTTATGTTAACTGGGGACGTATGTACGTTGATGTATGGGGATATATCAACAATTATGCAAATATATGTAAAACTGTCGCCGGTGAAACTAAACGGTCACCGTCCCTGTAATGTGTATATTTACTTATACCAGGAAGCCTCAAACATTTATAAAAAATAAATTTAATATAAATATTGTATATTTTTCAGCGATTTATAAATGTTTGTTAACCATTAGTTTCAGTATATCTATACCAAATCTTTAATTTTATGTCCGGTATTATAAAGGGGCTAGCAAATTTGCAAGCTTGCTAACACTCTCAAATGAGGTGTTAAACTTATATGACAGTTCATTTTGAAATTTTAACAGATATATTTTTACCGTTTTTATTCAAGATTAGTAAATATACTTTACATACCTTTGTTTTTACTTACTATGCATGAAACTAGCTGTCAAAAACTACAAAAAATTGTCATATAAGTTTGATACCCCATCTGAGAGTGCTTGCAAGCTAGCAAAGTTTGCTAGGTCCTTTAATACCGGACATTAGAGTGCAAAAGCTTTTAACGAATAACTAAAGATTTACTAATTTTATCTAGGTACGACTACTTAAATAATATCTATGATGATACCTCTATTATACTTATACAATTAGACAAATGCTAAAATTGGGTAAGAAAGTAACATTATATTTTGATAACAATATTATTGATAATCAGTTATAAAACAAATCACAAATTGAAAATTGAAAATAATGTAGAGTACAATTTTAAATTATGTATATTCTTACATGGTAACATAGAAAAATACATGATTTTTATACGAATTCTTCTACCTTTGGACTTTTGAATACATTACAAAAGTATATCATTGTTGAAAATATAAATTAAATTAAAAGCATTTGCTACCTTTTTCTATCACACACACTACGTACTGATTTTTCTTTGTCTTGTACGTAATATGCATACAATTGAAGGCTTCTTCCGTTATAAAACAATTTAAATATTAATAACTGATTTAATTGTAATGTTGGTTTACAATTAACCACCGCGTGCTCTCTGGAAATTTTTAATACGCCATAAAACGTACGGAAAATATGGATTTAATAAATTTAATTTTACTAGATAAGATTGGTATCTTTTATGCTAATCCATATGAATAAAAACAGAGCTTCTTCTGACCTTTATTTATAATGTACGTAGGTAGTGTATTATAAGTTATTTTTGAAATTTCTGTATCTAATTCTGTATATTTTGGTATATCCCTTATACCTTACCATATTTAATAAGAAATATTTTTTTTTATTTTCATCAAAATGCTGAAATATAATTTTTATAACTTAGCATATACTTCTAAATTATTTATCAATACATTTTCATTTTCATTCATTTGACTTTTGAATTAACCTCAAGCAGAGCAATGTTTCATTTTGCGTGTTTTAAATTATAGGCATATACGTACATCCACACAGTTAAACGCCCTCCCCTTCATAATATGTGAAGGAATGTTCCCACGAGTTGACATAAAATCACGTGAAAATCACAGAACATGTATGTATCATACATTATACATATACAGGGTCTACCCCTTTCAGTTTGACCATACACCTGTGATCACTGACCGTATCCAAATGTTGGGGTGTACACGAGGTCGTCATGCAGATCACAGACACTATACTCCCCCTCTCTTGCCGCTATTTCCCTTCTCTATCGTTTGCATATATCTTAAATATTACATAAATATTGAATCGAAGTTTTGCTAGAAATCTCCGTAGATAAATGTATACACCTGACAACATCTCAAAAAGTATATTATGTGAATACGTCATTACAATTAACGTTTCTCATGTAATTGTGTATGCAGCTCACTCTCTCTACTAATACATTTGAATATTTACAATGTTGCCAAATTTCACTTCACTTGAAAATGACAGCTAATTTTTTTTTCTATATTTAATTGACAGTTACAAAAAGTTTTCATAATATTAAACTAACCTAGCATCTGGTTGTGGAAACTTACATTATTAAAAAATAATTGATAAACAAATAAATGATACGTTCAGAGATGTTTTACTTTATAACTATTTAAATAAATTAAATCAGAATTTGAGTTAATTAAAAGAAAAATATTTTCATATCGTCACGCCTATATTTCCACAAAATAACAATAATAATAACACAGTAATATTTATTGAAACGATTTCATAATCTAAACACGAAATTCCTCAACATTATGCAGCATTTTCTCACCAATTAACTAATAGTAATTGGTGAGAAAATAAATATTAAAACATACACATAATAGGGTAAATATGCAATTAATTTTTTTTCCGCAATCAGTGGTAACTAAACAGCAAGTAGCGACGCGTAACCACCGGAACTACCCTTACGTACAGCACGTAATGACTTCCGGTTAAGAAAAATCACATCTGAACCACCTGGTTGTACATGTTTTTACACAAACTATATGTGTTCAAAATTAATCAAAAAGATTAATATTTTTACACATTTCGTCAAATTGTGATCGATTTTTTTTATTCTTACTTTATTTTTTTAGCAGTCAATTATGCAAAAATAAATTTTGTATAATAATGTAGATACATACATAATATATATGCCACGGAACTTTCTTATACGTTACACTGTGTATGTAGGTATTTACAAAAAAAAATCTTGTTTTCGAATGTTTTGGTTTTTGAATGACTTATTTATCCTTCCCATTTTCCATTTCCACATTTTTTTTCAATACTAATATTTTCATTTGAATAAATATATAAATTAAGTTGATCACATACCTTTTTTTTACTTCCTATGTGTGAAACTATCTGTAAAAAACTTCAAGAGAACTGTAATATAAGTTTGATACCCCATTGGAGAGTGCTTGCAAGCTTGCAAATTTGTTAGCTCCTTTATAATACCGGACATAAGAATAATCTATTTTAAAAATCACTTAAATTTCATATAAATCCAAATACCTACATGGGCTTTATGTATCATACAATTGCACGTAGACGATTATGCAGTTTATTATTGTCACACATTCTATCCCTCCTGCCCCCTCTCTCCCCCCTCCTCTTCAAGCGCTCATTGCAACAGACATAGTAATGAATACATACACTAGAACATATCGTCACCTAATCAACAATTATCTGCATAATGAATACAGCAATTAACTAAATCTAACTAACTTCATTGTGATTTGCATTCACATTAAAATGAACCACCCTTAGTTATACATATAGTAGGTATATACATAGGTACCAACATATCTTTTACATGGTTTTTGATTATTGTTGAGGATTTTCAATCCCATCTGGATATATGTAATTTTTTTTATTTCTCGTAATTTTTTTCACACCCTTTTTGGTTTTTATAATTTTTGAAAATGTATCTATACAATCTACATCTATTTCAGTACAAGTACATTGCAAAAAATTGTATTTAAGTACTTTAAAAAAATGTACTGTCGCAAAAATTACTCTGAATAAAACTATTAATTATAAAAATATCTTTTCTAAATTCCTTCGTCAAAAAGAATGATAACAAATAATACTGTTACAGTTAAAGTTCATTAGGTAAGATTGTTGAAGTCAATGACCTTTGTACGCTGCAGAAGACAGGTAAAGTAACCTCTACACTGCCGAGGTCACGGTACCTGTCTTCTGAAGTGATCGCTATGAAATACCTCGCGTTTCAATTATTAGCAGGAAGTTAGTAAAATAATTCACGCATAACTATTATAATATTGTAATTAAAAAGCGTACCTGCGTAATTGTGATGAACTTAATACAATTAAACGCGTGCCAAGGTCAATATCAAATACTTGCATGAGCTTTACATAGGCGCTGTGACGCGGGGTAAATTCGGAAAACGTCATTTTCAATTTTATTGATTTTCTGAGTTGGTAAATAAAAAATACGACATATATGCTCGTTTGTATATAAAATAATCAGGCATTGGTTAATTATGATAAGCACGTTGTACAAAAACTAATGTGAGGTTTGACGATATTGTAAATATTCAAATATGTTAGTAAAGAGAGCATAATATGTACACAATAACATGAAATAACTATACATTAGCTTTTTAAGGTTCCGTAGAAGACTAGGAACCCTTATAGTTATATTAAAAAAAATTCACCTACCCCATTGAGTGAGGGTGTCGTTAGAAAACTTTTTGGTTTTATCCCTTTAATCACGATGTATTTGCTCTTCAAAGTCATTATAAAAGCGCCCCCCCCCCTCTATTTTCTAAACTATCAATTAAAAAAATCTGAAAAAAATTCAGAATGTAGCTTTTAAATAGTACTTTCACTGAAAATTATAACGAACATTGTCAAAAATATTTTGGACCCCCCTTTCATAGATTGAAAAGTGAACTCACATTTTTTTCATTTGCCCCATTGAGTGGGTGTCATTTGGTAGGTCTCCTAAAATGCATAGTAGAAAATTTTGAAATAACTCTTTATAAATCGTAGTGAGAATGACTACGGAACCCTATCATGTGCGTGCCCAACACGTACTTGCTCGTTTTTTTAATTTTATTTACTTCTATCTTTGATAATCGCAATAAGAACGAAACGTGTAGTATGCAAAATCCTGTAACTATAATGTGTGAAAGTAATTCTTATTCTTAGCCTATAAATATAGACGTTAATTTTATCTTTTAAATCATAATTTCTGTCAAAATTCATTATATATGTAAAAACAATCAAAAAGACTAGACTTACACCAATAAACCGAGGAGGTATATTAATATTGATATTAAAAAATAAAGTATACGCGCCAATGCATATAGTCCAGTTGAATATTCATTATTTGATCGTGGAAAAATATAATTTAATTTTATTATCAAGTAAATGTTAATTAGACTATTGTTTACATCAATTTCAATTTCATGAGAAAAAACACGAAGGTGCACATATGTACGTATTTACGTATGTGTATTAGATAGATATATTCAATTGTAATGATGTAAGTACATCTATCTATAAGTATGTATGTCAACATATTGTTAGTATATTTTTAATAAATATATAAAATATTAGGTATTATGGATACACATACAGGGTGTTTGGTTCGGCGATACGAATATTTTGAAGGATGGTAGAATGAGTCATTTGGAAGTGATTTAAGCAAATATACCTATATACAAAGTGCTACAGTTTTTTTATATCGGCCATTTTAGTAATTTTTTTAAAAAACCCAGATTTATACATGTTTAACGGCAATACTTCAAATGTTAGAGTGCCCATATTTTTCAAACATGATTTTTATATTACTTAAATGTCTATACTATACTATCAGATCAAAATAAAATTGATGAATAACAAAAACAAAAAATGGCTGCAGGTTAACATTTGAAAACTTTTAAAACTTGGATAAAATTAATTCTTTAAAAAATTATTTTAGAAAATCTAGCGCACTTACAGATCTTCAAATGATTTTAAGAACTGCTCTTTTTAATACCCTTTCTAAAAACCTACCGTATTACCTACATGAACGGGAAATTTTTGTGAAAAAAACATACATTTATGTGAAAATAAGTAAGATTTTTACATTTTTCCAGTGAATTGATCCAAGTACGCTAATCTTAGTAAGTCGTAAAAAAAACATGATGCGGGTACTTTTCAAACATTTTTTTATACTCATTGGACAGAGTAACACTTACTCCAGTACAAATGCTTGAAAATGATGACCCTTCAGACTAATGACGATTTTTTTTCGGTTTTTGGTAAATTTTGGTAAATTAAGCACACTAGGATCAACTCACTGGAAAAATGTAAAAATCTTACTTATTCTCAGATAAATGTAAGTTTTTTCACAAAAGTAGCCCGTTCATGTAGGTAATACGGTAGGTTTTTCGAAAAGGTATGAAATAGAGCAGTTTTTAAGACCATTTGAACATCTGTAAGTGTGCTAGATTTTATAAAATAATTTGTTAAAGAAATAATTTTATTAAAGATTTATAAATTTTCAAATGTTAACCTGCAGCTATTTATTTTGATCTGAAAGTGTAGCATAGACATTTAAGTTATATAAAAATCTTGTTTGAAAAATATGGGCTCTTTAACTTTTGAACTTTCGCCATTAATATCTATAAATCTGGGTTTTCTCAAAAATTTACTAAAAAGGCCGATATAAAAAAACTGTAGCACTTTGTATATAGGTATATTTGCTTAAATCACATCCAAATGATTCATTCTACCTTCCTTCAAAATATTCGTATCGCCGAACCAAACACCCTGTATATTAACATAATAATTAATATGTAGGGAAAATTTTATGTTTTTTTTTTAAATCAGTATTTATACTTATACATAAATAATATTTAGAAAAATGCATTGACATCAGGTCAAAAATAATTACGGGGTTGAGGACCGCTGTATTAAGGGATCGATACATAATACAAACATACTTTTACGCTTAATAAGTTAAATGCCATGTTGATGTACGTATCTTGCTACCGAAAAATAAAAACAACAAAGTAATAAATTTTGTCTAAATTACGGACAGAGATGACCAAACCTGAATATTTTCAGTTTAATAACCAAAGACAGTTATCTACCTATATATAAATATATGCATGTAATAATGAGATTTCATTGCGATTTTACAAACATAATACATAAATATTATGTAAATATTTTTATAGATATGTACATTTTATTTTTATAAAAATCATCAGTATTTATAAAATGTTTATTACATCTGTTAACTGTTTATTTTATTTTTTACAGGCTGCAAGTCATTTTTTAAAAGAAGCGTCCGCCGAAATTTAACGTACTCTTGTAGAGGTTCAAGAAATTGCCCCATAGACCAACACCACAGGAACCAATGCCAGTACTGCAGGCTCAAAAAATGTCTCAAAATGGGCATGAGACGAGAAGGTAGGCCTCAAAAACTATACATTATTTAAAAAAAATTTAATATTTTTTGACCAACAAAATATGATTGTACATGGGGAATGGGACGTTTATTTTTAAATAAAAAAAGGCAAAGCGAACGTTTGTAAGTGAAATATTGCTTCAAGTTGTTGACAAGACGAGAGACTTGAATCTGTCGAGTTTCCAGGAACTAAGGCTATTTTTGTGCGTCTATCTGTGTTTTAAAATCTCACGGAATAATGGTGCAGTATAAACGTTAATATTCCATATATGTTGAAGAATTCAGCCGGATTCGGAAGGTCATCGTTTTTAGATGTCTTTTTATTTCGTACCGACAAAAGTATATATGCATTTTTAAACATTCAAATATTTGTAGGACCGGATTTAAAACCGAGACCCCTAAACTACTGTAAATATAGCGTCAAGTTAAATATTATGAATTTAGGAGGGAGGGGGCATACCTATCTATTAAAAGAATATTACTTATACACATATATTTTGTTCTTAACAAAACAATCGAATTGATTAATTAAGGTTAAAATGATTGAAGAGTTTCTTTTTCGATTTTGTGGACTAAAGAACAATTGCACAGTCACGTAACCAAGGGGGGGGGGGGTAGAAGACCTGCTCATCTCCCCTAGTGGTAGCGAGGGCCCAGCCAGTTATTTTATATTATTTATTAAATATTATTATAAATATTATTTATTAAGAAAAAAATACTAAAATATTTCTGATTACGCCACTACAATATTGCAATAAGAGACGTTTTAAGTTGAAAATATAACGTACTGTTTTTATATATTATTGTAGGCTATAAAATAATATATTAATCTCAGTAAAGAATACTGTTTGGTCAGGGAAGTATCTCCGGTATCGGGATAATTTTATCGGGATTTTGATGCAGACCCATATTTGAGACATCTAATTCAGCTATTAATATGCAAAGCATGTTCTAACAAATGCGGCTCGAGGCTAAATTTAATAATATTGATTATTAGTTTATCGCTAATAACTATTTACAAGGACCAATTAAAAAAATACAACTATCAATTATAGCTTTCACTAACGTGTGTGCATTCGAAATGCATTATTAAAGAATGTCAATAATTATGATTTAATTAATACCTTATAGCTAATGATATATTTTAGTTAAAGAACATAATTTATGATGATAACGAATGAATATTTTATACATAAGTACCCATAGATTTTTCTTGTTAATTTAATATATATTTATTATATTGAACGTTCAAAATAAAACGTTATAGAAAATAATTTGAGGCCAAGATGCTCTGTATGGAGGGGCAATATTATGATATATTTTTTTATTTGTGGGTGTTTTTATATGCCCCCCCCCCTCTTGTTGTAATTGAAGACCACTTTTTTTACTCCGTTTTTCACTGTTTAATCCTGGTAATGCTATTTTCACCCATTTTGCCAGGTTCGCCAACCCCTAACTAGCTCACTGACAACATGCCCATATTATGGCAAATTTGCAATTGATATTTAAATTAAAAATAAAATATTGATGTAATAAAACCAAAATACACACGAGACTAAAATTTTTCACGGTCTCGAGACTGAGACGAGACTTAACTGACTCTCGTCTCTCGTCTCATGTGCAGCTCTACTGATTTTGAAATATATATACGCGAACAGACTGCAAAAAATTATATTAAAAAATAAGATAAACATGCATATTTAATAATAAAAATATAAATGATTACGAAAGCCACTTTTACATCAAATAAATCAATAAAATGTACAATGTACATACAATATTTAATTGTTTCGACAGATAATTATATGAACACAAGTTACATAAAATCAGATAAGTAATTTCAATATTTATACAGCACGACGCGACGCGACGTGTGCTAAGTAAAATCAAGTATATAAAGTATCACTGTACATTACTATCTGTTCCTATTTAGGCTAGATTGTGTTTACCTGTGCGCAAGGTGCGTGAAGATACGTATCTGGTAAACAACAGTTTTGGGCCTTTTTACGTGCGTCTCGTGCGGAAGAGGGTTAGCTAGCGCACGTGAAAGGGTTCAACACAATGTTATGTATACGTGTAAATAAGGTGGCTTTGAGATGGTGCGTATATGTAATCTTAAACGTTCTTGTGGAGAATAGTTTGTTACTGGGTGTAAGATGTGTCTTATAGATTTTATTGTATCAGTTGCAAATTTGTCAGTCTCATAAAAAAAGCCGGTCTCATCTCGATCTCGTGTGTTTTGTTTTTTTAATTTTTATATAATAAAATAATAACATATCAATTTTGTATTATAATTAATCTTTTTTTTGTTTTTTTTAAGATAAACAAAAAATAGTACATTTTTATTAATTATTAATAAATAAATGGTCTCGTCCGAATTTAAGTCAATCTCGTCTCGATCTCGTTTCGAGACTGACGAGAAAAGTGTCAACTCTACGTACAAACCTAGTTTGAATAGTGAATATTATTATAGTCAAAAAGCGCTAAGGTAGTTTAATTAATCCTTGATTTCTGATGCTTGTACTGTTGTTACTTTTGGTATTTTTGAAAATTTAAACATATTTTTGTTCAGATGAATATAAACTTTTAAGTTTAAAAAAACATATTCTAAATTCTGCTCAAGATATGTAGTTATTCCGGTCTACAATGATTATAAAATTATTTTATAATTTGATTATTTTTTTTTTTCTATTGATGAAATTATTTTTAAAATGAAGAATTTTGTTACATAATTTTTATATTTTTTACATGATTATTAAAGTGAGCAAATATTAATCAATCGGTGTTTTAATTCTTTCATGAAAAATGAATCAAACATTTTTCGGTGCTCATTTAAAAAAAATAATACTAGCCTGTATTATTAAAATATTTTTTATATCTGATTGAACAATGTTTTACTGTATTTTGTTATTACTAACCTAACTAACCTCAAAAACACAAATAGTTATTTACGAAAATCGACTGTTCGGTTATTTATTACTCCTATCATTTTTATGTATTTTTGTGTTTGGAGATACTATTAATATTAATATCCACGTATTTTCATTTATATGCATTTTTTTATTTCTTTGTAATAATCGTGACTTTCACCATAAAAAATATCAAGTTGCAGCTGCGTATCCGAAAATATGGATTTTTAATCGGACAGAGGCGATTTTTCAAGGCGTTAACTCGACATTGCGACTGCGGTTACTTGTAGAACATTTTCGCCTTCGTAATCCGGTTCTTACAACGGGAAAAAGGCCATAACTCACCTCAACGTACCTGTGTGTATATACTGTATACACACACATACATACAAACACATACACACTCACACACATACCAAATACATACACGTGAGCGCTAATCTTCGTGTGAAACTTATGGAGATTTGTTTATAAATGTATGAAAGTTATGATTTCATATTTGTTACATAAACGAATATGTTTGTTACATTTATTTATCAGAAAAGCATAACAATGTTTTGTATTTGTTTATATTTATATAGCTTATCCTAAAATATAAATCAATTTATTGTATTTTATTGTACTGATAGCGTTTTATATAACATTTTGAATATGTATTTATTTATACATATACATTATACATATAAACTTGATACACAATACTACATAAACGTATGCTTATTATTATATTGTATAATTATTATTATCATTTGTTATTACCACTAATTCAAACTGAAAATAATATGCTTGACGCTGTTTAATCCTTCAGTAGACGAAATACCATTACATAATTATCATATAGGTATTTTATTAGGACAATTTTCGTGTTTCATTTAATCAATTGCGGTGGAAATTATAATCAATTACACATTAATGTCTGGTATTATAAAGGATTTGTTCTAGAGCAAAAACTAAGCTAATGATTGATTTGACAACTCGTAGGAAGATATATCTCCCTACAAGGTGTCAAATCGTTATGAATTTGCTTGCGAATTTATAGCAATGGTAATAAATATATACAGTAATGTAAATGTTATGTTTTTTATGATTTCCACTGTCACCACTGCTTTAGTTGTATTCTATTTAACGAGTATGCATCAAATCGTTCATATAAAATAAATCATACCATTCATTAGAATTGTCATCCATACGGATATTTAATACCCCGCAGTTAGCATTAGTTTAATATGATATACTTACATCAACGTGACATTTTGGCCAGTTTTCTGATAAACACGTGATTAGTTTTATGTTTTGTTTATTTTTTTCGTAATACCTGTATTCATTCAATAAATGACAATTTAATAATATCTGATCCAAATAGGTACATTCTAAACTTTCAAATCGCTCTCCCAGTTTTGTAGTTATGTAATATTAATAATTAATAAAACTACCCCCTCCCCTTTATACACAATAACCGTAACAGGCAATTGAAGAAAGACGAACCGTTAAAACCTCACACCCGAATTTTGGCAAAGAACGTCTTCTACACTATGGGTGTGTGTTTGATAAATGCCAAGCAGCGAACAAGAGCGGATTAGAGCTGGGAACCCTTCAGTCCCGACCCGGAGTGTCCCGCCTGTGTTTGCCGATGTTTGGACATGATAGCCTTTGTCCATCTAATTGAAATATGAACGCTCCTTTTGACCGTTACTACTGACCACCACAAAAGGGCCAAGAATGATAACCACATGTGCATTCAATTAAAATGACCAGTACAAAGTTTTTTATATTTTTTCGTTGTACAGTTATGCTAATAATTATAATTCGGTAAATATTACTAATCTTTCTAAGGAATAAAATGAACTTTCAGTTTCTATTTAACTACTTAGTACTTATTTGTCTAATGATTCTAGGCTCAAGGTACCGGCTTGTTATCCTAGTAAATTCTTAATATATAAATCTGGAGAGTATCTGTGCATTTTGAAAATATAACTATTGTTCGTCTGTTTATTTATTTCGAGTACTTTTACTTTTCGTAAACTTTATGTCCAGTAATATAAACGAACTAACAAAATTTGCTAACTAGCAAGCACTTTAAAATGGTGTACCAAACTTTTATGGTAGTTCTCTTTGAATTTTAAACAGATAGTTGCATGCGCAGTAAGTTGATGTAGGTTAGTAAATACACTTTAGTAAATATATTTTATACACATTTGTTTTTACTTGCTATGCATAAAACTATCTGTCAAAAATATAAGTTTGATACCCGATTTTCAAATTTGTAAGCACCTTTATATCGTAGTATTAGTTAGTTTTGTTGATGTAACTAAATCAACTATTTCAATATTTTTTTTATATTATAAGTGACAGTAATACATAAACGCGCGAAAGGTTTACAGTATGAATGGTATCGTTCCCAAACTGGTTTACAGTAAGGAACGTCTGAAATATCAATTATAAAAAAAAGCTATCAAGCCAAAGCAAATTCTAGACTCTTTAAAATGTACTTAATCCATAGATAACATATTACAACTCACAATTGTTAAATAGATTGAAATTTTCTTTTGCTTGAGACTGTATTGGGATATTTTCACTTTTTAACGAAGTTTTACTATATTAGTATAAAAAACTTCAAAAACACAATAAAAATTTTACAATCTCTTTTTTATAACTGTCCCATTTTACAAATTTCTAATTCAGCTACTAATAAATTATAATCAATAACCTTTTCGTTGTACAAAAGGTTTTTTTCCAACATCTTTTATTAACCATAAATAAAGATTTACCTATTATAAAATTCCCATATTTTTTATACCACATTGGTATTTCATTATTAATTTTCAGTTTTATTATCTTCTATGTGCAATTTGCATGTGTAAGATCCGAAACTAGATATGCTCTAAAAGTGGGGGTGCGGTTGAACTAGGAGGTGATCTAAAGCACAAAGGGGAATGTCCAGTGTGTTTGTATCGGTCAGTACCTTGCGATATTCGATAGTTTCACGGATTTAATTACGATCTGGCGTAATTAGGGGGAGGGGTCAGGTGGAATAATTAGAGAGACCCGGAGCGCGCTCGCATGTGTGTCTGTATGTGTATTGAGGTATCTCGGATTTAATGAGAGGTTACGCTCACTATGGACCGTTTTCTTTAATGCGATGATGTTGTTTCGTGAAGAAATGTTTATCAAAATTTAGGGTTTCACACGGGCGAGTTTTTGATACATGCAAAACTAAAGAAAATATTTTAAATACTTTCTAGCATATGTATGGTCTTCATTTTATACTATCTTTATAAAACAAATATTATTGAAAATACTATATCAGGCAAAAAAATCTGTAATATATATACATATGTATATGTATACCAATCAGGGCTGTGGAGTCGAAGTCGAGGAGTCGGAGTCGGAGTCTTAGTAATTTTGGATGGAGTCAGAGTCGGAGTCGGGCTCCCACTCCTTTAATTAAATAATGGTTTTTACTTTACGCACTAATTTTTTTTTTCGTTTTGAATTTTGAAGTACAATGATTTATAATTTTCAATTCTGGCCGGAACCAGAATCACCGGAATTCTATTCAAAAAACTTTTGCCCGTAAACGGAATTTTAAAAAAAATAAAATTTTGTACAGTAAAGAGTCGGAGTCGGAGGTTTTTGTATCGACTCCACAGCCCTGAATACCAATTGAGTACTGAAATAAATTTACAACAAAAAATCAGCTGATCTATTCGGCCTCTGAATAACTAATATAATAGATAATACTATCCAAATAGAACCACAAGATACAGTATCTTCCTTACAGGATAATGTATCAAAACAGGAGCAAAAAAAGGATCATTTTACCTGCGAGGCTGATCGGATAGACGAAAGAAAAAACACATACAAAGGAACAGTTTAAACAAATCTGTTGAAAAATCATGTAAACAGCTTCTTTATAACCAAACCTAATCTGGCCTTTGGCCTTTGTTCATCTCATCTCAGCAAAAAAGGGTGTCATCTATTCATCTGAGTCTATTAATAATTTTAACCTTTAAACCGAGATTTTGGGGGTACAGAGGTGTTAACCGGGACCCCGAGAGGGTTTTTAAGTATATTATTTACAACAGGGTTAAAGAACTTAAAGCTATATTTACATTGAAGGGTATAATAGAAGATGACTAATTATTTATCACCCTTGCAAGAATGGGATATTGATACGTAATGTTTTTTGGAAGATTTGAGGCTGCTTATACTGTTATCTTTTAAATACTGTGATATCCTTTTGCTCGTTATCTTTTACGTTAAAGACTATTAAATTGGTTGGAATAGATTTTGTTTATTAAAAAAATCCTCTTTCGAGACATACCTATAGTTTCAAGGCATATCATATAGTTAAGCTTGTATATGCAATTCCTCATTTCAACAAACTTAAATTATATATTTGGTTAAACCATTTAGAAAAAGAACTAACAATCTAAGGATTATAAATACTCGATTTCTGCGTTCTACAGCATGGTATGGCACATACACACACATACATATACACACAGAATGACCGTGGGAACATCGCGTTTGCCGGCCCGCCCAGTCTAACCTGATGATGGTCAGAGAGAACGGCCAGCGCTAACTCCTCGGACACCCGGCTAAAGTCTGACTCTAACCCGTTTACACACACAAACAAACCTATATATACCTATACATAAATAACCCTCTCCTCGTGTATGTAGAAGAAGATTCAGTTAGCTAAGTGCGAAATATTTTTTTTTATTTTTTTTTACGCTGGGTTCTTTGAAGTTGAGATAATGGATTTGTTGTTTTATTATAAATGAAGTTTATGTATGTAATATATTGTTGTATTGTTTTATAATTATCGCAATTTTTTGAAATCGGAAAAAATAAAATAGCTATTAATAAAGGAGTGAAGCATTGGTGGCTTATTTCATTTCTTGATGATTTTATTTATTTTTTGAGATTTTAACAAATAATTCAATACTTTATTGATACATGTAGTTAAGCTGCATGTGTACATTTCTTACTGTATTTTGTAGAGTTAGTCACTAAGTTTAATTAATTGCTCTTATATGCTTCATTATACAAGCCAATGTAACTAATGTCAGTTTTTGTCGATTTTTTAAAATTGCATGATTAGTAGAGTACTTTTTCAGGAGATTATAATAGTTTATCATTAAATTTCATGATTTGTATTATGTGTAGTTCAGTGGTCTCAAACTGAAAGTCCACGGGCTGCACTCGGCCCGCGCCGCGGTGCAAATTTACATAGCATACTATTTTTAAAATAAATATCTACATTATGCTTGTGGTTGAAAACTTAAAATATTTAAAATATTACGACATTTAAGTTTTCTCTTATTGTTAGAAGCAAATAAGTACTAACCTACATATACATATATGCAAGTTTTTAAAATTTTAATTCTTACAATTCTAATATTTAAAAAAATAACAAAATCGATTTTTAATAATAATGTCAACTAGCCAGTGTTGTATTAAGCTGTAGTAAGAAATAAAAACATTTTATAAAAAAAATATATACAGTCGAATTGAAAACCCTCTCCTGTTAAAAATACGACCTGCTACTTGCTTTAGATCATGCAATTGGTTTTGAAACTACTGAAGTATAAAGAATTATATAATACAAACTATAAACCAAAGCATACCTATATAATACTCAAAATCTAAAATATTAATATAAGATTTTTATTACTAATAAATATCTTGGCGCGTTTTTCGGAGTTAGTGATTCTTAAAGAATCTTACATATGGTACATACCAAAAGATACCCAGAAATCGTAAGCCAGGTGTACGGATAGAAATATTCACCTTGATCCACCCCTGGCCGGGTAGGGTCAGTGTTGGTCAACATCGGCAGATAATATATTCGCATATTTTAAGGGCTGGGGGTCAGGAATAATAAGGGTGTTTTGTATATTTGCGCCATCAATCATCCAGGGACGAGTTTGATATCTGGACATTTCCATAAGAATGATTTCTTATTGTACTGTTTTGTTTGCCCATCGCAAAACAGCTGGGTTCTTATACAATATTTGCATTGGATTTTTAATAAAAACCGTATAACCAAAATCAGACTACGATCCCATCTATTACATTTCATATGATGTCCAGTATTTGACTTTAGAATAATAACGAGCTAGCTGAATTTTTGCATGTACACTTTAGTTTAATAAATTGTACATTGGACCCCGTGTTACCCGGAGATATAAATTTAATCTCAATTAACCTATTAAACATTGTTTTCACTTATTGCTAACTATATTTACGCAGCGCACGCGAAAATGCCTCTTCGACGATCAAAATTTACCCAAAATACACAAATTATGCATCTAAACCCTACTCATAAAACAATCTATCCATTATTGAAAACTTGAATGAAATCCGTTCAGCAATTAATAAGAAAATCGTACACAGACTGACAGACACGGCGAGAGACTTTGTTTTATACTATGTCTCTAGATACATAAATAATAAATCAAAAGTCCTCGTCAATTCATTTTGGGCGCGTAAAAGGTGTAAAAATAGGTTTTCTTAATTTATCTTAAGAATCAATTGATCTTAGAAATAGCAGGCACTATAAAAATTTTAGATAAAAAAATTCCTATATTTTTTTCGTTAAGTCACTGTTTTAGAATATAGGCATATACCCTACTTCTTACTATTTCTAATGTTTTTATATAAATTAATATATAATATGTATTAATAACTGTAATATTATAACTATTAAATGAAAGTATAGTTACTTACCTACATAAGAATTCAACTATACAGGTCGGAATTATTCCGAAGTTTTGGCCTTCAAATTTGATAGTTGTGCTGGATTGGTATAATTCTCCCTAAAAAAACAAGATGCTCAATATTTTAAATGTAAAATCTAACTATAGTACACATGGGCATTAATAAAATTTCAGATACATGCAGAATATATATATAGCTCTTGGAAAAGGTGTAAACATATTTTTTTAAGCTTTGGTCCAAATTAACTATTATTTTGAAATTTCAAAATTAAGATTATGAATACAATAAAATATATATTTTTTTACTGAAAAATAGCTTTAGTTTTCGTCCGAAAATTTTATATTCGTCCCTCCGAAATTCGAAAACAATGGCAAAACATTTGAAATTTTGTATTTACCGCCTGAAATTTGTATATATCATATTGGTTTTAGCCGTTTTTGATTTTCGACTTCCATAGGTGGGCACAGTTAATCTAAAAGTTAACTTCGTTAATCGTTAACTTGTTAATAAAAAAAGTTAACTTCGTTAATCGTTAAAGCGTTAAAATTCCGAAAATTTTACGGAAGTTAAAGTTAACCGAAAATTTAACGAATCCAAAATGTTTGAAGAACCTTTTTTTTACTATTTCGACAACTTTCTTATGTACTTGTCATCAAACAACCAATGTAACGGACTAAAGTTAACGGAAGTTAACAAAAGCGTTAACATTTTTTTGAGTTAACTTAAAAGTTAATCCGTTAAGCATTTTGTTAACTTCGTTAATTAACGATTAACGAGTTAATGCCCACCTATGTCGACTTCCTACGAAAAGAACAATACCAAAATTCCACTCTACTTACAAATTGATCGTATTATTTATTAACAATATTTGCATGTGTTTGAAATAACATTGATTAATCCCCATTGTTTAAAGTTATTCGTTTTAATTTTTGAACTGAACTTCTAAACTTGCCTTGATTATCCCAGATGATATCTACTTTCAATAGTCAGTTAAATATTTATATATTATTGTTAGAAAACCCATATATTTATTCTTACTTGAATTATTTGATAAATATTTTAAAACATGTTATTAAAAGTAAAAGTACTAGAAAGCAATATTTCTCTACTATTTATTTTTATTTTACAGAAAGAATAGATACTTACATGGGTAAGTCTCTAGCAATAAATAATCTCTAACGCGATAGTATTCCATTCAAAAATTATACGTTTACATTAAACAATTAGCATACAATGGGCTGCAATGTACAGTTATATAACAATAGTATTTAATTTATTAGCTCGACAAGTGGATTTTTATTAATTTAATATATTGATGAATTAATTTACCATTTTATTAATAGACCTGTTCTTATTTAAGAATAATTAAAATAATATTCATTTTCATATCTCTCCTGTATATCATACTTAATATTTCTTTTACTTTTCAATACATAAATATCATCAGTTTTGTCAAATCAAATATTCCGATAGATCAATAGCTCTTTTGGCCAGTATTTTATGAACTCGTTATAAGATTTTGCAATATTATAAAATTTCTAACAGAAAAAATGGCTGTGTGATAGCTGTTAACTTTTCAATTTATTTTAAGCAAGGTCTATAATATTCTTTTGATTGAATCGACATTCTGACTGATTATTCCTAACCCATATATGTTAGTTTTGGTTTTGTAACGTCATTTACTGGCCGTATATAAATACATATATTAAAATCAAAAATAGTAATATATACCTAATACCAATACATATTTAATATTTACCTATTAACTGACCTAACAAACAAAGAAAAGAATTCTTACCAATAAGCATGCGTACAAATTCGCAAATTTGAGGGGCTCTCACATACTAATTACAACTATATTTCTAGATTAAATGTATAAAAATGTAATTAAAAAAAATCTTCCCTAGGGGTTTACTCAAAGTTCGAGATGAGTTTTTCAATAACCAAAAATTGTACATATTAAGTTATATATTTTTTTAAGTTAGTCATCACTGATTTTTATGTTCTGTAATTTTTTTAACAATTTTAAAAGTCCCGAATTTAGATATTACGTATACATTTTCACACCTCAAATAAAAAAAATGTCTTATCTCATGAAGCTCATTATAAAGCCAACTTTAACTGCAATTCATAAAATAACTGTATTTTTTTTGTAAAAGATCGTTAAAATTCAAAATCAATAATGAACGAACATTTTTCTTTGAATTTCTAATCATGGGAACTAAACTAAACTTGACCAGTCTGAAACTCATTAATCATGCACTGACCATTAAATTAATATGCATAGAGAGAAGATTTTGCATCAGACAGTACGAAAACACAACTATGACCCTTATACACACTAGATTTAAGATCACCAAAGGGTCACTTTGACAGTTGTAAGAAACTAGACCTTATACGTACTACACATTAGATTCCTAATGTCCACCAAAGGGTCAGTGACAGTAGGGGTCATTCAGGGGTTTAAAAGATATACTTGTTTTGTGTTTACCTATTTAAATTTAGGATACTCGTAATGGGACAATATCGTGTGATATTCCTCCAAGAGATAATAAATTATTTAAGAATGTAAATACTTACGGTATATGCATGTGATATTTAAATATGAGTTATTGCACATGTTTTGCATGTAACTGCCGTTCTTCGTACGTTAAAATAAATTTAATTAAAATGGTAATTCATTAAACAAAATACAGTCGAGCGAACATAATTTGAATTTGTCATACTGTATAATATAATGACATATGCAATAATAAATATTTTAGAGGTGAATGATTCTGATCATTACATCTGCAATGTTTTTAAATATTTAATAATTGTTTATATGACTCATTCTTCGCATTGCAAACTATCTAAAATAAATAATCTAAAATGTTTGCTGCATATAATCGACTACTGATAAAATTGTATAAATATTTGCGAGCAAATTCCAAACTAAAATCGTTATATAATTATGATTTGTTTAAATTTGCATTGTTTTTTTTTAATAGATAAGACGGACATTAAATATACATTTACAGTAAATTTATAGTTAATTATGTATATGTTAGTACGTACCTACCATACATATAGGTGTCATTCACAATCCCGACAATTAAAATCTCGACAGTTTTGGCGTTAATAATAACTCAATTAGGGTTGCACATGAGATGAGAGTCAAGTATATGTTCCATCTCGGTTAGTTCACAATGACATTTCTTTATCGGTCTCATTGAAACCGCGAAAATCAACAAATAAATTTTTAATTATAACGAAACTTTTATAATACATTTGTTTATCTCCACTACCCCAAAATTTTTAAAATCGTATGTAAGGGGAGAGATGGCATCCTAACATTGTTTTTTTTCAGATATCTCAAGAACAACGTATATTACGTGAACATTTTGAATAATCTTTTTTATGTTAAATATTTCCTTAAAAAGATATTGCAGAATCTATATTTGTACATCCATTAAACAGTTGATAGAAAAAAAACAGTGCTAACAATGTTACTGATAAAATTAGAGTTAATAGATAAATTGAATGAGAAGAAAAATGTGATCTTCGTGAATTTAATTTATCAAATTTAACAGTGCACACTCTGTAATTAATTAAATAGGCATTAATTGAAATAATACCTACTCGCCTCGATTAAACGTCAAGATTATTTATTATATAGTCATCCCTTCAAACTGCCCATGGGAGCCAGAGTTCATACCCCCCCCCCCTCCTCCTGAATTTGTCAATACATATTTTAATTTAACAGATATGATAGATAAAAAATTTAAATTACAATAAAAAAAACCCTACACCGATTTTTTTCCGGGTGCGCCCTTGCTTCAATTACTGTTTATATGAAATGATTGTATTTATTATCTTATATGAATACTTGCTGTATTCTTAGCTCGCGTGGACTACGGAATTATTGTTTAGGAATTTTGAAAGTTAAAGTTTAGAAAAATATAGTTCTTTATATTCTATACAGTTCTTTACTGCATTATATTGTTCAATATTTAACGATTTAAGGGGTAAACTTATTAACGACTTAATTTACTATTATTGTCACTGCTTATGTACTAAAACCTGGGCAAAGAACATATCTATGAATAACAAAAACACGTAAATCGGATAAGTGGTTCTAGAGTTCTAAGCGCACTAACGGACAGAAAGACAGAGAGACGTTGAGTTTTATAATATGTAAGGATATAGAAGACATAAAAAAGAACACTATCCAATATTCATAAAAATCAGAAGTCAGAAGTACCTACATATATACGTTTTCTTAAATAAATACAAACGAAACACGAATAAATATGTTTGTTTGTTTTTGTAAACAAAATAATCTGCCGTGTGCCACAGGACTTTCTTATACATAATAATGACAGTAAACAGTGTACGTGATAAAATTATAGATAATAATATTACCTACAATTTTCAACTTGGCCATTTTTCTCTAATTCGCACTGTTTCAGTGTAATTCGAAAAATTCAAAAATCGATGTAGGTAAACATCCGTTTCCGGTTGAATGATCGTTTTCAAAAATAGGAGGTTTTCTTCCCAGGCAAAAATCAATCTTAAGTATAAAATTCCACCTTTCTACGATTTGTCGTATTTGAGTTACAGCGTCTACAGACAGACAGACCGACAGACAGACACACAGACATCATGGCGAAAATAGTCAGAATGGATTCAGGGAAGGTCAAAATTGATAATTCCATCAAAAACCGGATTTCGAAAAAAATCGCGTTTACTATACTTACTTATACTATATGTATATTTCATATACATTGGTATAAGAAAGTAAAAAACAGTGGAAAGAAAATATTCAGATTTTTAATATCTCGCGATAATTACTGTCGGTAAATACACTATAGTATTTAAATTAAATGTTATTCCTACGCATTTAATCATAAAAACAAGTTAGTTTAAATTATATTTAAGGTACAATAGTTAATTGTATTGTTTAATAAATCGATTAAATTAATGTTTGTACATACATACCTATATAAATATTGCCCATATCGATAAGGTTATTTTAAAATACCCATATTGCACAGAACTACATATTTATAAAAAAAAGTACACACAATTCAAATGATGGACTTCAGAATCTAATCTTTTAAATTTAATTTAATCGATTTGAACTCACAAAAAAAAACTTCACGAGAAAAGTGTACAAGATATTGATAATAATCAAAGATCAACATCTCATCTCTGTCTTACAACGCTTCTATTGATATTTAAATAATTTATATAATAAATACCGACGTCCAACAAAGATAGACATACTAATTACAAAGTGTATACGTATATGTATCTTTCTTTAACAATATACGTATTGATATTTAAATAATTTATATAATAAATAACAGTGAAAAGCAAAGAGCGCAATATTGATAACAATATATTAGTATGTGTTTATCTTTGTCGGACAATTGGTATATTGTTACCTATTATTCATTATCTACACACAAAAAAATATATACAATAAAACTCTAAATAAAAATACTTCGCTTGAATACCTTAACACAAAAAGGTGGACAAAAAAATCTTTTGAGTTAAAGTCACAACAAGGAAGGTAAGAGAGAGGAATATAAGTTTGAGATGGGTCTTAGGGTCGACAAAATATATTTATTTACATTATACCTATTTAATAACTGCACAAAAAAATTCATTCATTTCATATGATTAAAATCAATTATTGAACAAATTAATAACATTTATATCAATTATATTTAATTTATTGATCTTACAGTATAACTAAATATTGACGCAAATCGGTTTATCATGATAACACTCAAATGAGTGTTATTATAATCAGCGTTTATTTATAAGAAACGATAATATATATACATCAGCCCTGGTAGAAGATTTAGTGCGTATAACGCTCAATATTTTGGATCGTGTTAAACATGACGTCATTTTAAGATTCCACGTGAAAGTGACGTCACTAAATGATCGTGAGATGAGATATTACAAAGGCTCTTTCGTGTGCTATACTGTTACGGTCGTATTGTGTGGTAAATTATCAAAATATTTCATTAGAAATTATATTGGGTTATGCCTATAAAATATATCTGTACACTTATATATAAAACAAAAAATACTTGACCGCCTGTCAATATTCAAATGCTTAAAATAAAAATAAAATAAAAAGTATAACAAAAATCCGTGTAGAGCTCAAAATAGGAATGTAAAGGGTAAGCAGATATCATAATGTGATAAAATCTATATCTATAAAAGGTCCTTAACCACTCACTCACTCATATATCAACGTACAGCCCAAACCCTTGGACCTAGAAACGTGAAATTTCGTATGTATCTTCTTTTTATGATGTAAGCACCCATTAAGAAAGGATTTTTCGAAATTCAACCCCTACGGGGTTCAACAGGGTGTCAAAGTTTATATAAAAAAAAATATTTTTTTGATCGTATTTAATTGAAACTTATCGAACATACTCTACATTATAAATAATTAAACAATTATTTCAGCATATCCTAAATTTTAACCCCTAAAGCGTTAGGGGGGTGGAAAAATGTGTAAAAGATTTTTTTTTTGTATTCACCGAATAAAACATGGCTCAAGTAGGTACTCCACAAGACAAATATCAGTTACGAAAATTCAATCCCTATGGGAATGGGGTGAGGGGTAAAATTTTGATATATTTATCTTCATAACTGTTCATGATATTAAAGTAAATTTGGACAAATTAATATTCAATTAAAAATTTAAGTTTGATATTCAAGCTCTAATAGCATGGGACGGGGACGAGAATGCATTTAGATATGTTTGTCTGCATACCTGCTTTAAATTCGGGCAAAATAATATGCAATAAAAAAATTCAATATTCAATGGGGGTGTTTTTACAATTTTTAACTAAGATATTTACGTGTTTTTATAGGTAATGAATAAAAATCAATATAAAAAAATGTTATCTGTCATGCCCTATCACGTATGGAGGGTTCTAATTAGTTTCGAAGTTTACGCGAGCGAAGCCGCGGGATTCCGCTAGTATAATATATAAAAACTAGTTTCAAAAATCTGAGTTATTCCACCTGTAATCTAAAAATCATCAAATTGTATTTCAGAAGTACAGTAGTATTACAAAAAAATCAATTTAATTACAAAGGTTAGAGAGCGTTCATATCCAGCTTCAACTCTAGAGCGTTCCCAAATTATTAAACATTACTTGTAACTTATGAAAGATTAGAAATTTTTTGACACAAACGTCATCTGTCAGACGGCGTTAGTTAACGAGTTGACAGACAGACAGACGGACGGACAGATAGTTAGTTTTATTTAAACCAACGTTCACGTAGCTGTGGGAGGTGTCAGAAAATAACATACTATACTTGTATCTGGCGTATATCAATATTAATTTCTTTCTGTCTTAATGAATCTTCTTTCTATAATTTCTTTGTTCCTTTTGTTGATATTTTGATATTGAAATCAATTATATGACCATAAATAAATTTGATTAATTATGTTAGTTTATTTCTACGTACGATGACATTGCAAAAAATAATAGTCTGACTCAAATAAGTAATGTTTATTTGAGTTATTACAATCATTTAGTCAATGGGCAACTATAGCTATAAAAATGTTGTGAATGAAAATTATATCTAAAATATTTACTTCTGTCTACAAGACTAGATGAATCCTATTGTTTATACAAATATGGTTCAATTTATAAAACTATACGTTAAAAAAAATATTCGAAGAAATGTTTTTTGAATAGCTTAGCTGACTCGACTACGTTTTATTTACGTTAATTACTACGTCATATCCGGTGTAAAAGACAAACTTATCTATGTTGATACCAAATGCTGAGATAAGGGCCTTAGCTTACATACCATATATATAAATAGTCTTCGTTCAACTTTCTGAAGACTTAACTATTTTATTCATGACTCTATTAGTAATTTATACCTAAGTTTTGATGAATATAGGTCATTAAATGTCTCCTTTCTACGTTTAAAATTTAAGATATTTTCGAATAAAATATATATTTGTTTTATATCGGAGTAAATCTGTTTGTTACCTATTCACGACTAAACAGCTGAATCGATCTTGATCAAATTTGGCAGGGAGATAGTTTACATCCTGAGAAAGGACGATATAGTCAATGTTCAATTGGACAAGGTTACATCCTACAGATGTAGAGAACGTTGTATAAAGTTTTCGCTTTCAATAAATTTGATCTCTTTATTCATATATAAAAAAATAGAGCTGTCACTCAGGATTTTATACTTGAATAAGGTTTATATGTATAAAAATTGAAGAAGAATCCAATTAAAAAAAATCATTAGGTACATCACACCCGCAACATAAATCGTATGTACTATAAAAACAAAACACAGTAACAAACAAACACGACGACAATGTCTGCAAACAGTTCGTAGGCAGTGAGAATGACAACAAGTGGAGATCGCATCTTGAATAAATTTGTGTGCCAGCCAAGCTGCTGTGCATTTCCTGCATTGGGAGAAACTGGTTTCGCAGACGTGGAGAGATTTAGATGCTGCTGCCGATGCTAGTGAATGTAAATTTTGCTAATGCACAGGTCTAGCGTGTTTTTAACCCTTTTGATCATATGCATCAATACATTATACCCTTTGACTGGTCGTATTCTTTTTCATATCAGTATTGTTAAAAATAAATTATATTGTAAAAACTAATACGAGGTACCTATTTTCAAATTTAATATTAAATTGTTTCAATTAATGCGAATTAATATTTACACTAGATTCACCTTTACCGAAATATATTATACATAACTGTATAATATATACATACATATCTACATACAATTATTGATAACTAATAATACTTTCAAATTATGCGATCGACAGTTTTAATACCGTATTTATGATTTACTCACGATGCAAAGTTCCCTCCCTCCCCTTAATTACCTCACGAGTCGTTTACCTTGAGAGTATATTTTGTACTCTGACTAATGCTTATCTGTAGAAGACATCATCTGTCCAGTACTGTATACCATCTATACGTGGCTAACTGAATTGAAGATCTTAACGTAGTCGCCTACGAAATGCTGTCCCATATCATAAACAACACCGCACGTTACAAAAAATTGATATTTGTACGAATATTTCAAAAATAACGTTAGATTCAGGACTGAATTGAAAATTCACAGGTCTCTCATTAAACCTTAACATTAGGGATGTTATTAAGCTCCGTTTCAAAACCGAAACTATCGGATATAATTATAAATTTATACAGGCCAGTTTCTGGAAAACCGAGAAAAGTCAGGAAATTTTGCTATACAGGAAAATGTCAGGGAAAAGTCAGGGAATTTAGTTGGAAGTAAGGGAATTTTTTTATAAAAAGGCAAAAGCCACACAAATACTTGCAAATATTTAAACAGTTATATCTATTAAATTTTAAAACAAAATATGTAACCTTTTTTAGGTTTATTATCTAAATTTTAAATAAAAAACAGGGAAAAACGGTAAAAATTCTCCAGGAAAACCGGAAAGTCAGGGAAATTTATTCCAGAGAAATACTGGCCACCCTGTTATATTCTGACCTCCGAAATCGTATCTAAAATAATTATAAAC
The DNA here is from genome assembly GCA_949319165.1 of Sialis lutaria. Taxonomy (NCBI): domain Eukaryota; kingdom Metazoa; phylum Arthropoda; class Insecta; order Megaloptera; family Sialidae; genus Sialis; species Sialis lutaria. The sequence continues at coordinate 12,752,413 of OX439237.1, forward strand.
AATATCCCTATTCATATCCATAACCGATATATTTATTATATCTCTTACTAACAATCCTATATACATATGTAAGACTCCTCTCGTCTAGTCAAAATTTAAACGCTGTCTTCCCGCACACGTGATCAAAACGATATCGAGACCCAGAAAATTCTGTCTTGTGAGACTTCTTATTTATGTACAGTGGAACCTCTTTAAAACGTTTTTCGCCATAGGACGTTTTTACTTTTAGATCCCCAAGTTAAAATATTTGGTTAGTATACGTTGTCTGTTTTACCCACAGTACCTTCAAAAACGTACTAACGAGGTTCTACTGTATATAAAAATATTTCGGATTTATACATTCAAACATTATTTTAACTTTAACATTATAATATGATAAATACCTACTGTTCATATTGAATCTACAGTCATATTGAAAGAAATACTTTTATTTTCTTATCTTAAAGTCGATATTTCTATAACCAATTGAAATTTAGTGCATGAAAATTACTATAAAATTTTGGATTTTAGATTTTATTTAAATTATGTTTATTTTATAGAAAATGACGTGAAAAGTTGAAGTTTTCAAACCGCAGTTCTGTATCTCAAAACTTTCTCGAGATATGGCCTTTCAAAATTTTCAATTTTTGAAAATTTTGGAGTAAAATGACCGTAACTTTTGAAATTGTGGTCGGATTTGATTTTTATCGACAGATTTGAAATCAGCGTATCAAAATCTATCTGATTACATGTACAACACGTTAAAATTCGAAAAATAAAATTTGGTCAAAAATCGACATTTTTTTAAGGTATACCCCTTGGATTTTTTTCGATTTTTCGCGAAATTTTTTTTGTCGAATTTTGAAGTGTTATACATGTCATTGTATAGATTTTGACACGCTGATTTCAAATCCGTCGACAAAAATCAAATCCAACCATACGTTCAAAAGATAGTCATTTTTCTCAAAAATTTTAAAATATTGAAAACTTTAAAAGGCCATATCTCGAGAACGTTTTGAGATACAGAAGTGCGATTTAAAAATTTCAACTTTTCACATCTTTTTCTATAAAATAAACATTTAAACGAAATCTAAAATTCAAAATTTTATAGTAATTTTCATACACCAAATATCAATTTGTCATAGATTTATCGACTTTAAAATAAGAAAATAAAATGGAAAATCTTAAATTATCTAAAAAATTTTAACGGGCCTCTTGCTACTTAGAAACATAAATGAATTTTTTCAACGACAAACAAACAAATTTGCTACGCCGATTTTCCAGGTTAGATGCCTGTTAGCCCCCTTTTATAGGTACCATGTACTCCATTGCAATAAGAATCCAATAATAATTACAGATGCAGTATACATATATGTACATTCGTACCGCGAACACGAAGACGCCAAGCAGCACGAGTCTTGTATAAACATATCACCGCGGTTTTTGTTTATTTATGCAAATCTACGTCAACAACTAATGTGCAGTCATTTTCACACTTCTATTGAAAAAAAAATCGTATGTTTGTCTAACGTACGCGTATGTTTACTCACTGTCACGCTAAATTTCAATTTGCAGTAGCACGTAAATAAAAATATTATTGTTTACTCATCTATGCATTCACTTCTTACATTATTTATTTTACTTAATAGCCGGTTTTAACTGAAAAAAAATATTAATCGCAATTTATATCTAAATGATATTTTTTTTGTTCCAGCCGTACAACGGGGTCGAGTGCCTCCCTCACAGCCACTGGGCGCCGGCGGGGGTGGTCTCGGCGGTGCTCTAGGTGGTGGTGCGGGGTTTGCTCTTGGTGGAGCTGATCCCAGTGCAGTAGGACTGAACGGACATTCGTACCTGTCAAGCTACATCTCGCTATTGCTTCGTGCCGAGCCGTATCCAACGTCTAGGTACGGCCAGTGTATGCAGCCCTCAAATATTATGGGAATAGACAATATATGTGAACTGGCGGCCAGATTACTGTTCTCGGCCGTTGAGTGGGCGAGAAATATACCTTTCTTTCCGGACCTACAGGTGAGGTTTTATCTTTATTATTAATAGATATTATTTTTTTCGAAAACGACTAAACTGAATTCAACTTTACTAATAAAATTAAATGAGAACTTTATACCCAATTTCTGTGATCTTTTTTTTTATCAAACCGCAGCCTATACTTAATATGGAGATTATTATACTAGTTCCGATGTCAGACAATTTTTGTTATTTTCATAACCTTTAAAGTGAGCTTACAAAATTTGCACTCTCAAATGGGGTATTAATTCTGTGATATTATCTATGTATTTGTTTTAAAATTTAGATTAGTGATACTTCAACTTATTATAACACATTTGGCGACTTTTTCCGTATTAAAAACAATTTTCATCATATCACCACTGTTTTAGTGCTTACTTACCACTTACCACGCATGCGCAAAACTTGTCAAACACTTCATGAAACTTCAAGTGAACTATCAGATAGGTTTGATACCCCATTTGAAAGTGCATGTTAGCCAGTAAATTTTGTTAGCTCATTTGTAACTATAGTCATCAAATCAGGTAGATTACGATTAATCAAAAATAACTACTTTGTTAGGGAGCTGACTCACTTAGTTAATACATTGAAAAAATGTTAGTTTATTCTACTATAACGTAATAATTTTCTTTAGAAAAATAAATGGAATGTTATTTTCAGGTAACGGACCAAGTAGCACTTCTGAGGCTGGTGTGGTCCGAACTATTCGTGTTAAATGCCTCCCAGTGTTCTATGCCACTTCACGTGGCGCCCCTGCTTGCGGCCGCCGGGTTGCACGCGTCCCCTATGGCCGCCGACAGAGTTGTCGCGTTCATGGATCACATTCGGATATTCCAGGAGCAGGTGGAGAAGCTCAAGGCGCTTCACGTGGACACCGCGGAATACTCGTGTCTCAAGGCGATCGTCCTCTTCACTACCGGTAAGATTAGCAATGATCTACTTACGGATTCTGATATATCTGTGGCGTATTACCGGAGAATATCTGAACTACACAATCAGAATATTAAAGCTGAGTCTTAAGTTGAAACCAGAGCTGGATAGACATAACGTTCTAACGTATTTGTTATCTGTTATTTAATTTTAATTCTTTAGTCGCTGGTTTCACGAACAATAGGTATTATTGTTTATAATAACAGTTTATCTTATATTGTAATTATAAAAGATCATATACACAATACACACTACATCGAAACCTTTATATATTTTTAAATAATCGATTACTGATTTATCCAGCCTTGGTTAGTAATTAACCCTTAATATTTTAACATATATATTACACAAAAGTACATCTTTAACATACGAATATTATTTATTGTCACATTTTTAAGGTTAAAAGATTATTACTGTTTATTTCATATAATTTGTATACGTTTATAATCGTTGTTACCAGTACTCTAGTTTTTAAATGTAGTAAAATATGTGATATTAGCTTCGATAAAAATATTTATTTATTTATTGTAATACCTTGTTCATTATAAAATAAATTTAATTAAATTATTGACACAATATTTTTATTTAGTAATTTTGTAGAACCCTAATTCAAATTAGAAATAGATTCATGTATATTAAAAACGTGTTAACAAATGTTTAAATGTGTTGAAATATACACTTGAGATCTTTATTGACATTAATCTAAAGCGGCACGCGTTTATATCGCACTAATATTTGTATTTGTCAACACAACACTAACTGACAATGAGTATTTCCGGGCGAGCTAATCTACTTAACTCATTCACCCACTCAGCGTAATCTGTCTAAAGTCACTATTACTCTTGTACGTTACTTATAAGAAATATAGATATTAAATAATAGGTATATAAAATTATCCAGGACTAATGTACCAAAATTGAATAGTTGATTAAGGAACTTATTTTAAGCAAAACAACATGCATCAAGAAATTATTCGTGAGAAAATTAAAGCCTATTTGCTCAAAAATAGTTTTTAATTATTATCAGGGCCGGTTTTAGCAAGTCTAGTGTCCTGGATGAAATCACCATGTTAGGGATGATTTTACATCAAGACAATCGAAGTCAATCATAAAAAATATACATTTAACAACTTAAATTTAATTAATTTTATTTATTTATTCAGTTTAAAGAGTTAAAACGATACATTTTTCCAGCGAAATACAATAATATCAAATGAAGAATAATACAAATGTTTAAAAAAAAAATAACTTTTCGTAAAAAAAAAACATTAGATTGCTTTATCGTTTTCAAATTAGATTGCTTATATGATTTTTTCTTTACTGAAGACTGAAGATCCATCCTGGCTTGCCGCCCCAGACGATTATCCTCTCTTCAATCCCCTAAAACCAGCACTGATATTTATAATAATAATAATTATATTAATAACCCCAATTAGTTCTCAAGTTACTAAATAAAAATTATTTTTGGAGAGCAAATTTCCGGACAAATATTCATACTATATAAACTTTTTGCTTAAAATAACTTCCTTTGTCAACTGTTACCTTTGAGTATGCTAATCATGAATTATTCAAGGTCGATATAAATTTTGAAATTGTTTTATAAATTAATATACCTATTTTATTACTAAACATTCTCAGTAAAACATCCGTTAGCTTATGTTATTTTCGTTCGATTTTGCCATCAATTTAAAATAATGTACTATTGCTGTTAGGTATCTGCAATCAATATATAAAAATAATTTATTTTCATAGAAAAAACTGACGTTTACATTTGTACTAGCAGATGTTTACATAAGTTTAGGGAAGATTTCTTGTATGAAAGGACTATTTAGTGCGCTAAATAGCTTTAAGCTACCGACGCAAATCTGCAACAAAAGGCAGCAAACACCTTTGAAGAGGGCGTTGTCGAAAACAAGCACACATATACACACACAGAGACAAATCCTGTTATAAACGCACACAAAAGTGCGCTAATGCGTTTAAAACGTTCACGCCTCGACGGCTATTGACAAAAACACAAAACACCCGCCTGAGTATCTGTGATTTATATTATTTAGGAAATTTGTTTCTCTTTGATTGAAATTAAACTTTGTACTCTGAGTTTTGTGTTGTTGGCTGTTTCTTGGATTTAAGGGGAACTTCAATGTATTTTTAATCTTGTGTTATGTATTTAAATCACCCAAAATGATGGATACATTACTATACTTATATTTTTATTTAATTATTTAATTAAAAGGTTGAATACGAGAAGATACATGATTTAATAATATATAGACTTATCTCTATTTTGGTAACTGAAGTCTATAGTCTTGGTCTTAAATTTACAACTGATAGTCTTATACCTACCTACGACCAAGACCATTTTTTTTAATAAGAAATCTTATATATTTTCTTTAGGTAATGATTTAAAGATTAATATGAAATAGGAAAAACAATTATTGTTACAATTACAAAATAATATTTTTTACGAAGTAGCGGAAAGAGTTTTTATTTAGCAGTTTCCACTCCTCCAAGTAATGCTTAGGTTTGAAGGTGAAGAGTACATTCTGACAAACAATAAAAATTCAAAATTATTGAGGTGAAAAGAGTTCAACAACAAGTTATCAAAAAACATTTAAATTAAATTTAAATAAATAACTCTCAGAATTAGATACTTGACAATTGTTTCTTATAAACTAATGTCATTTGACAATAATAAGCTTATATTAAAAATATATATTTTGTACGGAAAATTGATAACAATCAAAATATCGTCGGGTGCTAAGATGGACTGAATATGGCCCGCGGGCCGGCTTTTCTCCACACTTGGGCCCTGATACTCTCCCTACTCTAATATTTATACACATACATTTACTTTTATTCAATACATTTCATATTTTGATTGATTATATTTTACGTCTAAAGTTACTCGTTTACACGCTGTATATGTCCATGTAATTAAAGCATAATTGAATCAATGTAAGATACATGAATATTGATTCTTGTTTGTATGTAGTAGATTGTATCTGAACATTTAATTAAATTAATGCTTTTAAGAGAAATCTTAGAGGGTTTACTTTCTACAATAACCTGTGTATTCTATGGTCCACATTTGAAGTAACACACTATTTTTGAATTTGAAATAATAATAAGTACTAATATTCTACCGCGGTTTCGCCCGCGTGTATAAAAATCGGCTTTAATACAACAATATCACAAAAATTGATTATTCGGGCCTTTTCAATTTTTGTGAATTTTAATTAATTAGAAAATATAATTTATAAATTTTTGCTAGTATGTACGTGCCTGATTTAATTATTTAATATAATTTGTTGGTCTTATAATTTTTTTACACAGGCCTGTTGTAAATCCATTAACTATCCTAAAGTATTTCTAGGGTCTTAGGCTTTCTAACAGTGAAAGTCTTATCAAAATTTAAAACAAAATTGAATACGAGAGTGCATTTCATTCATTAGAGACTTAAAAGAAAATTCTAAATTATAGAAAGCTTAAAGTTCGCCAAATAAAAAAAATGAAATAAGTAGACTTGGCTTAAACTAAGTGACCTGGACACATTTACACATATGTATAGTTTAAATTTTAAATACATTTTAATATTGTCAGTTATAATGAAAAATAAATACAAAAAAACTGAACACTCCTTTAAGTTGGTACCACTTTCTAATTGGCCATATTCGTTCTCATATTGTTCATATCGGATTATGTATCATATTATAAATTATAGTACATAAGTAAAAGTGCACCAGCGCCAAGTAATATTGGCTAGTTGTGATGGGAAGAAAGTAAGGTGTTTAGAAAAAACCTTACACTAAATTATACTGGTTTGTATCTAGTCCGTGGTTAGCAAATTTATGATAATTTAATAATATGCTTTTAAGATTTACCGGAATAAATAAAAAATGATCTATTTTACTAACGTTTCTTTGACATTGCAAGACATAATGAAGAATCTACCATCCGAAACCGGAGTTTTTTTTTTCTAAAAAAAAAATAAATATAAATTAATAATACGAACAATTAAAACTATAGATGTAAAACTGAAAGTTCGATTAAAAACATTATAAACCAATAAATAAATAGACTTACAATGTATTCAAGATGTTGGATATTGTAAAAAAATACTCGTTATTAGTCAACACAAAAAAGAAAACCCGAGAAGGTTTAAAAAAGAAATTGATAGTTTTATGGCTAAAAACAATACATCAATTAGCTGATGAAAAGGCAGTATTAAAATGAAAGATTGAGTACATAATGATGTATGTACTTATTATAAAATACTTTTAAACAAATTATTGGCTACCTCTGCTTCATCAGTCTGTTCAAAGTGATTATTCTCGAAAGCAAAAAATATTTAGTTACTACACAAAAGAGAATAACTCATATTTTTACTATTTAAAAATTAGAATCTTAGACTTATTACTTAACAATTCAAATGTATTTTGTACAATTAAATGTTATTTTATTAGTTTTATCTGTTTATTAGTTAATTTAGTTATAATTTCAATAATATTGAATAAAATGTTAAATATTGTAACAAAAATTTTGTCAACAGTTCCTCCTCTAACCTAACTTATAATATTAGACATTTTAATAATAACGTACGTTATTCAATTTACAAAAAAATAATCGAAATTAATTTTATTAGGTATACGAATATATACGATTGCAAAATTTCAATTGCTTATTTTTATACATATTAAAGTAAAAGTAATATTTATTTTAATAAAGAGAGAGAAAAATAGGGTCAGAGATCATAGGTGCTAATCGCATAAGTGTTATATAGCGTAAAATTGGCGGATTTATACAGGACTGGCTTGAGTTATATTTGATATAATTTCCGAATCGAAATTTCACAATTCGGAAAAACTTTTACGTAAATACAATTTTTTTTAATTTTATGAAAGACTGATTCATTGATCATCAAAACCTATAGGTTACTTTCCGTTGAGCTAGAATCTTGAAATTTGTCACTAAGGAAGGTCTCATAGCACAAGTAAAGAACAAAATCCGAATGTCATTAATATCTTATTCTATGTGGAATTATTACGTGACAATCTTACATAATTTTGCTGTTTCTATCATACAGTGTTTACGTAAAAACGCTTTGGGAATCGAGTTCATTTCTACGTAACTAACTACTGTCAATAATTAACGGTACGGAACCCTTATGGTGCGGGTCCTACTCGCATTTGTCTGTTTTTTTGGATTTTTTTTTAAATTAGACATAATCAGTGATAATAATAATAAAAATCATGTAAATAGAAGAAAAACTGAAATTATGTTGCCTTATTTTACTAATTTAGCATTGAGACCTCCCACAAACAAGTAACCAGTAGTTCTAAACTATCAAATATCCCACATTTACATACAAATGACTAATAAAACTTATAAATTCCAACAGGTATTTTAAACATCTCTCTAATTTAATCAATAAGTTCTGCCGCGTGCGCCTATGGGGGTTTATTTATGTACAAATAACACATCAATACGTATATAAATTTGTTGTCCATATATGCAGAGCCGTTCTAAGACCTTCCTATTTTTTTGTCGTCCCTTAATATAATTAAGGAATTTGAATATTATTTTTTCTGATTTTTTATTTATTTTTATCTATACATCAAATGTTATGATTAGTAAATATCGAAAAAAATTCAGATATATTTTTAGGTGATTAGTACTCAATACGAGATTGAGCCGAGACTTTCTCAAATGCCTTGCAAGATATTACTGACTTTCATGTTTACCGGACGAAACTGCATGTAATAAAAATACAAAACTTAAACTAGTGTTAGTAAAATTAACAACTTTTTTGTGTTGCTTGTTTTATTTATAATCAGTAAGATTTGATCAAAAGGTTTTTAAAAAACATCATAGTTCATTTAGTGGAAATGCTAAATCGAAACATAAACTTGTTTTTAATATTTTATCGATTAATCAAAAAATGAAAATAGATTTGATATTATTTTCAAGTATTATTAGAAGTATTCATTTTAATATTGTCATTATGTGGATAAAGAGTTTGAATTTGGTTTCCAAATTGACAAATCTATATTGCTTGGGTGTGAACTTGTATCGACAAAAAATAAACTTGTATCATCTAGAAAAAATAATAAGTATGTCTCATTAAGTAAATATTTTAGAAAGTCTCGCAATCAGAAAAAATAATTATAAAATACAAATAGATACATATAATGTTAAGTACCTATGTACATTGTACATCTACAATGAGATACAATTTAACAACTATACGTAAAAAGTACCGAATTATGACGATAACTTTTAGTGTAGCATCTGTAACCTAAACCAATCTATCTATTTTATTGAATCGATCTCTGGTTCTGAACAATTTATTTTACTGTAAAAAGCATTTAAGCATTTTCAATTTGAGTATCAAAATTTAACAGAAAAACATTTTATATTCAGGCTAATACAAAAAACAGTATACAAAAGTATGTACGCGCGAAACAGACCACAGAGTTGTGTGCCCGCAGGGGGGCGGCGGCCCCGAGCCGGGTCGTGACTCGGTCTGAGCCCCCGCTACCCCCTCTCCCACCGCAGGGCCGGTCACCGCGTGAAGATGTGCACACGTCTATAGCCCGCGCAAGCTCTAACATAGACTAGCGGTATTCAGGTGGTTTTTTGTAGCGCACTGCGAATTGTGTAATTAGTTATTAGGCTGTGGAATTTATGTAAGGTAGACTGAGAGAAACGATATTAAGTAGATCTTGTTTGTTCCTATGTTGTTGATGTTATAGTTTAATTGTACATGAAAAAAAAATTTTTTTACTATAAAAATTTATTATACACTACATCGTAACCTGAGGGCAGTAAGGAGTAATTCAGATAATACTGGAAATATTACTACGCTATATTGTAAAATTCATTACCCATAGGCTTGAATTGTTAGCGGACTAATTTTACAATTTTAATTACAAAAATTAGCAGAATTTGTTCCTGCTTTTATTTTTTCGAAAAAAAAAATCATAAAACATATGTACAATAAATTATTGACAATCTCTTAAAACGAAGGCTCTCGACGAGACATAAATAATAAATATTTTGTCTTGTCAAAATTCAAGCGATCTAATCTCGTTAAAATGTAACCAAGAAAAACAAAATTTCGTCTCGATGCGATGTATTAAGAAAGGACAATTGCTCCATCCATATAATGTATTTTTCAACACAATATTTAGCATGACAAAAAATTATTAATTTCAGTAATTTTCAGTTTACACCGAGAAAATAAAACAGAAACAAAAAAGCAACCCTATACATTTTTAAAAGTATTTTAAAGACACGATGTTTCTGTTTTGTTTTTTCGGTGTAAACACCGCATTAGACATTATAGTTTTCTTTTCTAGTACCTACATATAGTATGTTTCATTTAAATGTACAGTAGTTGAAATAGACTATAGGTATCATTGTACTTACTTATAAATACATATATGTTTTTTTCATTCTTTATTCAACTATATATGCATATAATATATCAGCTTGACGAAGACTAGATAAATATTACTTTATTATACAGAGAAGTTGCGCACATTGTCACACAGTGTGAGATGATTTTTGTATAAAGCTGTGTGAATCCTGAAGCAGTAGCACCTGTGCAAGAATTTACATAATAAAAGACACAATTTAATTGTACGACAAACATTGGCAGTCGTGTTTGCACACAGACCGAGGAATGCTTCAACATATGGCCACATGGCCAGAGATACGACGCCAACTACAAAAGTGAATAAATACAGTTAAACGTTTCAGAAGCCGTAGCGAATAATTCGAGTCTAATAAAGATAAATCATTTTTAATCAAACGTTAATTTTCAACCAACATCTCTTTAAAAAAAGACAGATTTTTCCTGACTATATACGCGATTTGACAGGCTATGTACGTATAGCTACACGGAGAGAATATTCTTTTAAAAATTTACAGAAAATGCTGTGAACCTGAGGACAGAATCAACTTCTGAAAAAAATTAACAGAAAAATCGGTAGAATTTAAAATATTCATAAAATTACAATGACATACTGGTAAATTTTAACATATGTAGTACCTATTAAAATTTATTTACTCTGAATAAGTAATATACGCTATTCTTTAATTTAATTTCTTGCATACATATGAAAATTTCACGTACATTCTATATAATTTTACTATGTTTCTATATTACTTTTCATATCTGGCCTATCGCCGTCATAGAAACTGCTATACAGTTATGCATATATTGAATTGTAGTAGACGTTCTTTTAAATTTTACCATGTCGGTTGTTAAAAATTTATAGGATTAATTTTGTCCTCCCGTTAACATGTTTTTCATGTTAAAAATTAACATAAATTTTTTTCAGTGTAAGATGGAAAATGCACCTATTGTATTTTAGTTGTAATTTTGACTAAATCGTAGCAATAAGTGACATCAGATAATAATATCAAAATGGACATGATTTCATTAGTTAAAAATTTTTATTTAAATAAAGTTTTAAAAATATCAAACATGAATAATTTTAATTTACCTAAATAAAAACATAACAAAATATCGAATCTTTATCCTACTAAATTATCTACAAAAAGTTTAAATATGTTGTTATTTCAAATTATTTAAAGTTAATTGATATTAAAATTTACAATTCACTTGAAAAAACTAAACCTCAGTATATATACGACTAATGAAAACATGAATAAAAAAAAGCACCCAAAACAATTACACGAAAGCGTGTTTATTGCGTTAATAACCACAGTGTGACTGTTAGTATGTGGCGTGCCACAAAAACAGCGAACCTGCGGTAAGTTCTGTGGCAGATAAAGCTCCGGGCAACAGCAATCAAACCGGAAACCCGGAGTACACATCAGGTTAATGGCGGGCGATATCAGAGAACGGCCATGGCAAAGTTTAAATGTTAGTGTGTTACATAACGCCGTTAAAATGTGGGTGAGGGGTGAATTTGGAGGGGGGGTGGGGGACGTAAACACATCTCAACTTGTGGTAGTTGTGTGGAACCGTAATACGAGAGCGGTTGGGTATATTTTGTATTAAAAATGATGTATCAAATAGAATTTTTAATTTCATGAATATCAAAAATTTATATTATTTGTTTTTTATCATTAATTCAGAAAACTACTTCATTTTAACGAAATGATGCTTCTGGAAACGGAGAAACTCTGATGAACTACAAATATAGATATACATCTCAGTAAAGAACTATTGAATTTCTGATTAGGACTTCTTGTGAAGTCGAAATACGTTTTATTGTAGTTAAGGTGTATACAGGCCCGGATTTACCATGCAGGCAGTGTAGGCACGTCCCTTGAGCGGCAAAAATTAAGGGGCGGCAAATTTTGGCTGAAACTTGTTAAAAAACAAAAGGTCTTCACACTTTTTTAAATAAATTTTAATGTAACTTTTATATTTTTAATAAATTTTGCATAAAAAACATAAAAAAAATATTTTTTTTTTAAACTTTTCGTAACAAACTTATTCCACCATTGAAAGAGGGGCGGCAATTTTCGCAACTGCCTAGGGACGGCAAATTTCTAAATCCGGGCCTGGGTGTATATTTTAGTTAAAGTATATAATGATAAGTCGAACATACATTTGCTTTTAATCCGAACGATTAATCACATAAAATATTATTGAGTGAAATAAATAGTAATCTATAACATTTGCTTTTAAAATTCACTATCAGCCAAAATATTGCTATTGGAGAAATATATTTAATTTTTAATTTAAAAATGAATAAACGTGCGTTTATAACTACACTTTACCTATTAAAAACTTTAACTAACATTACTAACAATAAACGGTGTTTGACAGTAATTTGAAGCCGAACTAATGCATCTGATTAGGGAAACTAGAAATACATTAATTCTTTAACAAAACTCTAAGTCTTTCAATAACCAAAACGATTTACTCTAGTTGAAGAAAATTATGTTTACTTCACTATAATAGTCGCGTATCAATTTCATTCTATAGCTGTTAAACGGATCACTTAAATGACCAGTATTTTTGAAAAAATAATAATAATTCCAAGTAACTTCTGTATCATCCTGTATATAAAGTATACTCACCATTTTGCCGCTTGCTAGAAACAAGAACCGAACCTAGAGCTCTAATGACCACAACGATGTACACACAACAAACAATAAAATGGCGCTATAACGCGAAATAAACGGGCATATATAATTTAAATTGAAACCTTATCTACGACACGACCTGTGCTCGGGGTCGTGTTGACCCTCCCCCTACCCCCCACACAAAGTGCAACCCTATCACCAGGTCACTAACTTATCGGCCGTTACATCGACGCTATAGCTACAACAGTGGCTACTGTTTATTGTTATCTGTTTTTGCTGCTAGTGAGGGGGATAATTATCACCAGCGTGTAAAGATATCATCCCTTTGAATCCTTGAAGGTCCAGTGAATAGATACTATGAAAGTTTGTTTAGTTTTGTTGACAGGATGGATACAAACCATATACGGTTAATATTTAAATAATTAAAGCGACAGTTGAGAAAAATTACTCAAGTTTCGTAAGCAAAATTTTACCGGCTTAAATTTTAACGAAAGAAGAGCAAAAAGATATGGTTTAACCCTTTCGCGGTTTAACTAAGATTGCAATTATAGGTTAAAATTTTGCTCAAATCCGAAAAAAATAAAACTTTTATGCATAGGTGGGCATTAATTCGTTAATCCGTTAATCGTAATTAACGAAGTTAACAAAATGGTTAACGGATTAACTTTTAAGTTAACTCAAAAAAATGTTAACGCTTTTATTAACTTCCGTTAACTTTAGTCCGTTACATTGGTTGTTTGATGAAAAGTACATAACAAAGTTGTCGAAATAGCTAAAAAAAGGTCTACAAAAATTTTGGATGGTTAACTTTTTAACGGATTAACTTTAACTTTCGTTAAATTTTCGAATTTTCGGTTAACTTTAACTTCCGTTACATTTTCGGAATTTTAACGCTTTAACGGTTAACGAAGTAAACTTTTTTATTAACAAATTAACGATTAATGAAGTTAACTTTTCGATTAACTGTGCCCACCTATGCTTTTATGTCATATACGTATGTCTTATTTTTTTATTTTAATATAGTTGTGTAATGTTTGCTATAAAATGACCAAGTTCAGTATAATATAATGATTATATCAGAGACTGTTTGTTTTTCAAGCGATGGCATTTTAACGATGCATAACCAATAGAAGAATAAATATTTGCAATAGCCCATGCCCGTGTGTTATTATTTCATAAATCCTTGTAAATATTTAATGAAAACATTGTCCCTCTCTAGCACTTGCTTATACCAAACCTTATGTCTTTGTTTAATGTTTGTTAACAGGGAAGTATTGCTTTATCTGCACACGAATAAAGTTTCTAATTTCAATAACAAGTTTTATTAAAATTATATGGTCCATATATTATAAGTAAAAAAAAGTACGGTTTTTATAATCACACCGGTACCTATGATCAAAAATTCATATGGCACCCCCGCAAAAAAAGTGTCAACTCAAAAAAATTTATATTTGAAATAAATATGTAGAATGATTTCAAATTACTATATATTTCTACTAAAAATTGTCATTAATGTACTTCGTGTACCTACCCTCAAAACTAGCATATTCTAAAATAATGTCACATTTTTTATTTATTTTTTAAATACTTAACCACTAGCGTTTTAATTAATAGAACTATTTTTCAAACATCACAGGAATAGTGAAATATTTAAATTAAATACTGTGTATCAGTCCTTTTCCTATACTACCTTTACAATTTTGATTTACCTAAATTGTTATAATTTCATTTATTCCTATTTCCTCAAAACTACATTTTTAGAGTTGTGACACTTTTTTGCTGGAGTGGATCCTATCTGCAGAGATATATTCCACCAAATTAAAAATTAAATATCGCCAAGGGATATAGACTAGATCCTATTGATAATTTTTTATTTCTAAAACATTTTTTCTCAGTATAAGGTTTAACATACAACACTTTTCCCCAATTTTACATTTTATATTGTAACCGTTTTCGCTCTAAACACTTAAATTTTGTCTGTAATACCTAGGCATGATGACTAATTTTAAAAAGCTATTCTATAATGATCTTACGTGTCTCATATTTCCAAAAAATACTTATTTCTGCAAAAATTAAAAGTTTAATTGCAAAAATTGACTCTTTTAAAACTAATTTTGAATTTGATGCCAAAACGCTCACAGGTTACATTTCAGAGTTGTAACGTCACATTTCTTGTCAACAATAATCAAACATTCAGAGTTAGATAATAATATAATTATTTTGTGTGTTAAAAGTGAATTCCAAAATATATAAATTCTTAAATAAGGTATGTACCTAATAATCTTGTAAGAGGAATTGATATTTGTCTAAAATAATGACGTTTACTGATGCGTGACGTCATTCTGTCTGATTGGTGTTTCATTTAACATGGTGGATTGCTGTATTTTGCATTTTTATTTTGGCAAAACTTATATTAATCTCCCTTTTAATATAAAAATAAATACATTTTTTAGAATCCTTTTAACCTATTTCATTATTTAAAATCATAATTTCAATTATACTTTGTTACTGGCATCATGTCTATTATCTCTATAGTGTTTTAATGTAATTTTCCTAAAGCCAGCACTTAAAAATTGAAAAAAGGTTTAAATGTACCTAAAACCTTCCCTGCACCGAGAAGAAGCCGCCCGCACTCGCGGAATGCGACGACCGCTCGCTCGCGCGCGCTGCGAATGTGTGTGTGTCCGGCACACACACACACACACATTGACGCGGGAGGAGAAGGGGTCCAGCACTGTAACCTGGACCGGTTACAAGCCATGGGACGGTATCTCACCGAGAAATGCCACACATTTCTCTTGTTGTTGTTGTTAGTGTGTGCCGATGAAGGGGGTACCGGAGAGAGGGGGGATCACACGGCGTAGAGAGGGGGGAGATATCTCCACAGACACGTCGGTACCTGTTACTGTTACATCATTTTAATCGGATGGAATTGATTTAGAGTGAGGTGTAAAATTCTACGTACATATTTATGATGATTCTTATTTTTGATTATTGTATACATTATACGTAACCAATGTTTCGTAACTAATTGCATTTATATTTTGATTGTATGGATCTTATCGATGTCTATAAAAATGTACTTGGCTCGAAAATAATTTTGATTTATTATTCAAATAACCAGATTTTCTGCAGTCGAAAATAGTACGCTTTTGTAAAACCTATATAAAGTTGTTTATATGTGACTTATTGTTAGTCAAGAAAGATATGACATTTTAATTAATGCAATTTAACAATGTTTACTAAAAAATTGTTTATTATCCTCGCTTTTACATTTCTAGAACAAAAATCCCCCTCCCCCTTCGCTGTTGAACGGTGTCAAACTTTGAGTTTCTAACAGATTTATGTAGAGCTGTTAATGTTCTCTTATAAAATAATTCGAAGAACTTCCTAAACTACATCAAACCAGTAAGAAACCATAAAATCATTGCCATTTTTTTTGTAATTCGACCTTTTTTAAATTTGATTGTGTCATTTCGATAGAAGATAAATCTATTATGAATTGCCATAATTGCATTATATGTACTCAAAACGATTTGTATAATTGACATATACCCAGTATTGGAAATAGATGATTCTCTAATAAAAAATAGTTGATATATTCGCTATTATTCTGTGGATCTATATATACTGTATTTAAGGTAGACACTTTTTATGCACTTTAATGTAAAATAACATTGGTAAAATTTATTTAAAAAGATTGAAGAAATTGGTGGCAATATTAGAATTATTAGCATCGACAATGAAACAGATATTTTTGCGAATCGATATTAAAATGCCATTAGAAGTAAAGGTCGTGCAGTGTTGCCATCACCACGATAGCGCAATAAAGGGTTGCACCTACTGGCTCATAAATCCCGCTCGATTAACCCCCAGCGACCTTTAGGGTGAAGGTGGAAAAGTTCACCGTAGATTAAAGTTATTGTTGTAAAAAGGTTATGACATACTGTAGCAACAAAAAACTAATGAATAACGCTCAACTATAGCCCGCTCTAATCGATATTATTATGTTAGGTTATTGATCCTATAGATTTCAACCTTCAGTCAAACTTTTCAATAAGTTTTTCATTTAAAAGTTAATACTTACTATTGATTAGTAAAGTGATATATAAAAAAAATCAAAATTTTTTGTATTCTACAGTTACATAGAGTTACTCAAATTGATTTTGACTCCGAAGGGTTTATTTATGTTATAGACTAACTCATCATCTACGGTGAATTCCCACGAAACTGTCTACTCTAATTCTAGAGTCTTATCTGGATTTCGGATTTCTGGCAATGAAACAACCCTATCAAAGTCGATACAGAGTACTTAAGTTTGCTCGAAACAAAAAAAACAGATCTACACATGAAAATTGATTATATTACTAACAAACCTGTAACATTTACATTATGCAAAAGGAACCAGTATAATATGAGTAAATGATTTGATTTTATATACCTATATGATATCAATCGTAAACTCATATTCAGTGGATATTTTTCTTCTGCATCATATTTTAATTAGCCTGACGTTTTGTTCAATTAATCCCAAATCCAACAGTTAAATCATGTAATACCAACCTGTAACACATGTACAATATACTTAATAATATGCATGCATAGATCTATCAATAAGAACTCTAGACCACCACAATCTGATTTAGCTGATAATCCCTGATCCCTTGATCACTACACAGGGCTCTATTGTGTTTAGTCAAGCTCATGATTCAATCATGTCCTTTGTGGGATGAAGGGAGAAACCTATAGCAGTGTGTCTCTATCTCTCTTACGCGCTCACACGCAGTATGGGTAATTCGTTTCCAAATTTAATAAAAATGCCTTTTATCCGAAGACTTTTATGCGTACAAAGTAGACTATGATCAGATTTTTGCTGTAATTAATTTGTGGTTGGATTAAGTAGGCTATTGATGGAAAAAATATTGAAATATGATTTAGAAGGCTTTGAAATTTAATTCAACATGCCGCATCCACACAGTACTTGTTCGTTTACATTTTGTATATCGTAAAAAGGCTTTATGCAAAAATGTAAAATTTTAGAATATCTTGCAGAGAAAAAGGACGTTGTTATTATACAGACAAATTACTATTTAAAAAGTAATTATCTTAAACGATTATGGAATAGACGTCACATGTTTCTGGCGAGAAAATTGCAATAAAACAGATGCTTGCTATCGTATTTTCACGATGGTAAAGGACAAACTTAATACTTCCTGTAATATTATACTTGTATAAGATGGTATTTTTATACATTTAAAAACAAGTAATTATGAGTATTCATATATTTAAAAAAAAAACAATTTCAGTAAATAATTATACAATAATACGCAGTATTCATTGATGATATCACTTAAATAATTGTTTATTTCATTGCTTCTATGTATAATAATATTAATATACAAGGACGTACAGTAAATATTCTATAAAATTGATTTTTGCAAGGCAAATTTCAAATAATAATCAATTACCTAAATTCTAAAACGTGAAAGCAAAAACTTTGATTCCTGTATATATTTTAGTTGTATCAAATTTTTTATTATGGTTTAAAAGTAAAAAAAAATATACTTACACTTACAATCCACAATTTAAAAAAACTGATTAAATTAAAATAAAATCAGGTAAATTTTATTCTAATTTCCTTCCAAACCAAACGCATTTTTAACTACCTCTGAATGAAAATCCACGCACATAAACTTCAGCAGCACAGTAATTAGTTCCTAGAACTTTATCTATTAAAGAGGTACGCGTTGAAAATTATTCAAGGTTTTTGTCAATTTTCGTCAAATGCTAATCGCGGGAGGGAAAACCCAATAAAATTATGCGGCGCGACATTTAAAATGCGGTGCGACAGCTGTACGTTAGAGCTTGTTTAAGTTTTACAACGCGCGCGGGCTTTTAGCGGCAAAACCTCCATTCTATGAGCTTAGTTCAATCGTACTGTCAGGGAAAATATATGAAAATGATATGGTTTGAATACTATTATGATGATTTTTCAAATTCAAGATGTTCAATGTTACAGACATTTTAATTTGCGAAAATTCTAATCGGCGATTGTCCACCCTTAGAGTATGAAAATCAAAATTGATTGTCTTCATTAGTATAAAAGTATCTAAGATAGTATATAGTGGAGGAATCAACCCGACACTCTTCTGAATGAATGTTTTATTTGCATAAAAAATATAATTACTAATTAAACTATAACTTTTTCTTCAGTACACTGGTAGAAAGGATTTCTCAAATCAAATAAACCTTGTTTTGTATATAACGAAAACGATATTTTCTTAAGATAAGCAATAATCTCTTAAACCAACTATAGTATTCTTGAACGAAGGAATAACGTAGTTGAATTAAAAGTATGTTTCTTATGGTGCGTTTACACCGAGAAAACAAAACAGAAACATCGTGTTTTTAGACAAAATGACACAAGATTTGTTTTTAGACCGAAAAAACACTCAAAAACAGACAAAACAAAAACATGATTTCATTGACAAAATAGTAGCATTTTACGATTATTGCACCAATACCACACTATAAACGGAATAACAAAATAAAAACATGCGTATTTTGGTGTGTTTTCAAACAAAATCAAAACAGAAATTTATTTTGATTGGCATTTTAACAGCATGTAATAAATAAGACCCTTGTAATCGAATAGATTTTTAACAAAATAGACACGATTTTTGTTACCCATATCAAGTGGATAACAAGTTGTGTTTTTATTTTTCTATTGGAGAAATACGTACTATTTTCAAGATTTAATCGTAATTAATCTCGAGAAATAAATATAAGTTATCAGTTTTTTGATACTATCAAAATAAAACTAGTAATTACCATTTAAATAACTTATAATATAAATATATACAATGTCATAACAAAATCCATCAACAAATCATCTAGTTCAGTAATTAAATACTATAATTAATAATACCAATTCAAAACATTTGAAAGTTAATTATTATTAGAATAATTATTTTAATTTAATAAAAGTTCATTAAGTTATAGTTCCTATAAAGTTTACCATTACAGATAGAATTAATCGTATTTTATTATCATTTAGTACTAATGAACAAAAAATAAAAGTTTTGATTTTTAAAACACTAATTTCTCCGTACCTAGATACGTATTATACATACCTGCCACGTTTACGAAACGGTTAATTTTCAAATAGGTACAGATGGAATACACCATATATTATTACACTTGTACATTTTTTTGTAACAAACGAACTTATAAAACATATTGTCTGAACTGTAAACCAATATTTCTTAATCCTTTTATGCTCCCAAGACATATTTTAATATTTTTCAGATTTGCTTTCTTCTTTTTTTACCAAAAATATTATACATACCATTTTATTTAAAAATTAAAAAAAATGTAGATATGTACATAATATCTGTACTTCAAATTCAATATTTTTTTACTAAAACTTTATATAATTTTTGATGTGTGTGAATTATGTTTTATTATTAAAAATGAATCGTTTTGATTAATTTTAATTTATTTAAGAATTATTTATTATTTAATTTATTTTACAATAGTTTTACCTCAAATTTTAAACATTGAAAACTCTAAACTAATTAACAAAATATTTTTAATAATACTTAATTATAGAAATAATATTTTGTTAAAACTATTTACATGAGGTAATAAAATCAACCTTTTTCAACAAACAGCATCATTCATTGATTTATACATCTGGTAAATACAAACTCATTAACAAAATACTTTCTATAATACGTATATAATATATAAGTACCCAAAGAAAAAATATTTAGTTTACAATACTGCCATAAAATCAACCTTTTTCTACTTACATACATACAGCCATACAGAATTTGTATAAGTATTATGATATATACAACTGGTAAATACAGGGGGTGTACAGTGTACAATGAGTACTATTAATTTAGATAGATAGATTTTTTTATTTTGTATTAATATGATGTAAGATTTAAATAGAAATTAAAGATCTAATTTTAGTATACAATGTTAATTGTAAAATAATAATTTTATACAATAATATATTTTATTATTTCTTGGGACTTCTTGTTGAATAAAAAAAATGTTTAAAAAATTATTTATGTGTTTCTTTGGCATAGATTTCGTAATTACTATTCCATCGTTGGCAACCCAATAATAATAATACATTTTTATTGCATAGTATACTTTTAATAAAATTCATAAAATTCAATATAAAAAAACAAAACTTTTCATTTTTTTTACAAAAAATTGTGATGTTTCTAATTTTGTGAAGGTTGGTTAGATTTATGTTTTGTTTTTAATTTTTATTATGCTTCATATAACATTAAAAAAAAAACATTCTAAATATTATGTTGTACAACCCTGCATCAGTATTCAATTTTTGTCCATAGAAACATGTTTTTTCTGGTGTAAACGCTCCAAAAACATTTGTCGAAAAACATGTTTTTAAAAAATAAAACACAAATTGTGTCCAGAAAAAACAAGTTTTTATTTTTATGCAAATGAGTTCCTGTTTTGTTTTTTGCAAACTGTTTTCTCGGTGTAAACGCTCCATTATATATTAAGAAAATATTTTTTTCGTTATATACAAAACAAGGTTTTCTTGGTCCAAATCAGTTTTTTTTCTGTGTACCTCACTTCAATCGTAGTAATTTGAAAATATCGATAAATCGAATTGCATTTACAATAAAATACACATTGACACATTCTATTTGCTCTGAAGATGTTCGCTATAATTGCTGTCTGAAAAAATCAATTAATTTTCAATTGTCTCATTTGTTTCCCTACAAACCATTTTATAAAGTTTCGAAGAAGACATTATCACGTTACGTAAATTTTCCGCATTTCCGCTACCGTTTATACTCACGTTCTGTCTCTCTCCAGTTAAGTTGTCACGTTCTATTACGAACACGCGTTTTGCTTGTGAATTGATTATAAATAGTGTGGGTTTTATTAAATTTTCTTGTAGACATTTATCCCGGTATCGGCACTCGATGCCAATACAAATTAGCTTAATATTTAGATACCATTCAACCACAAAGTAATCACTTATTTATTTTCTTTTAAATGCCCAAAGAATCATTCTTTGAATATTGATAAACATATTTTAAAACAAGCAGAGTACTTGAACTATTCAGAAGCTAAAGCAGGTAACTCCACATAAAAAGGATATAAAGATACACTGCCAGTCAAAAGATTGGATACACTTACTTACTTTTAATATACAGGGTCCTCCAATAGTGCGTCCGGCATTCCTAGCGCACTTCCCGTAGAAGATAGAAAAAAAAGTTTGGTACATAATATTATTGGTTTGAAAAGATCAACGTCGTAAAATTATTTTCAATAATACAGTGTGTCCCATTTTTGCGCTGTAACAAAAACAAACATTTTTTTAAATGGAACCCCCTATAAATTTTTCAGTATTCCGATG
Source organism: Sialis lutaria (assembly GCA_949319165.1). Lineage (NCBI taxonomy): Eukaryota > Metazoa > Arthropoda > Insecta > Megaloptera > Sialidae > Sialis > Sialis lutaria. Next base: position 12,774,832 of record OX439237.1, read on the forward strand.
TCATATTTTAACCTCCATATTATCATCTATTCATTTTTTGATTTAGTGACAGTGTTGCCAAATTATAAATTTTTTTCCGAAAAATAATCCATAAACAGGGTCAACTTTAAAAAATCGTAGCGACCTCGTTTTTTTTGAAGCGATTGATTTTTTTAATAATAATATTAGTCCTGATAAAGACTAACATTTTGATAATAACCAATTTGAATTTAGTTATACAGAATGTCCATAAAAAAATGTCAAAAGTTACAAACTTAAAAATGATAAAACTCATTTTTTTCAAATGCGACTACCCTTTTTTTATTTCGCTATTCGATGGGGTTTTTTCTCCTTTTCAATTTGTATGGGGAATGTCCCATGTCTAAATCCCATAGTTTCTCAGATATTCAATACTTTTAATAAAATTAACCTTTTTATTACACTTTTATGTAATGAAGTAGGCCGTGCTGATGAAAAACAAATGACAAAATGTAGTACTAAGTATCAATGAAATATTTGATTAAAATTAATAGTTAAAACGGATAATACTGATGTAAAAAGATTATTTCTTTTATTTAAAAAAAATATGAAAAGTTACACAATTGAAAAAACATAATAGATAAAAGTCCAAAATAAAAGTTTTAAATGTCTTCTGTTTTCATCCAGGCTCAAGTCAGTTCGCCGGCATGTGTTTTTCATAAGCACGGCCTACTTCGGTGCATAATATTGTAATAAAAAGGTTAATTTTATTTAAAGAATTGAATATCTGAGAAATTAAGGGGTTTAGACATGGGACATTCCCTATACAAATTGAAAAGGAGAAAAAACCCCATCGAATAGCGAAATAAAAAAAGGATAGTCGCATTTGAAAAAAATGAGTTTTATCATTTTTAAGTTTGTAACTTTTGACATTTTTTTATGGACATTCTGTATAACTAAATTCAAATTGGTTATTATCAAAATGTTAGTCTTTATCAGGACTAATATTATTATTAAAAAAATCAAACGCTTCAAAAAAAACGAGGTCGCTACGATTTTTTAAAGTTGACCCTGTTTATGGATTATTTTTCGGAAAAAAATTTATAATTTGGCAACACTGTCACTAAATCAAAAAATGAATAGATGATAATATGGAGGTTAAAATATGTCATCGGAATACTGAAAAATTTATAGGGGGGTCCATTTAAAAAAATGTTTGTTTTTGTTACAGCGCAAAAATGGGACACCCTGTATTATTGAAAATAATTTTACGACGTTGATCTTTTCAAACCAATAATATTATGTACCAAACTTTTTTTTCTATCTTCTACGGGAAGTGCGCTAGGAATGCCGGACGCACTATTGGAGGACCCTGTATATTTAACGATTCCTGTTTCTATGATTTTTATGTCATTCATTAAGGTATTTGGGGGGGGGGGGGAATCAAGAGTAAGCTATTTATTAATCAAAATAAAATCAATTTTTAGCATTGGAAGCAATTTTTTATTATGTATATCAGACAAATGAAAATCAAATATCAAACTTATAAAATTAGGCCTCTTCCAAATAATTTTTGAAGATTATCTGCCTTTGATCAGTTCGATAATTTTGCTATTTGCAGCATGCATGCGCTTTTTAATAAGTCAAACTAGAGATCTATTATGTAACATGTTGTATAAACATGCAAATAACGAATCTGTAGTGAAGAAAATGTGACGTGATGTGCGACCACAGAGCTGTGATATTAGTTACGCCTTTGGGGTAGTTTGGACCGGGGGATGTGACTCACCACCACCCTCTGGTATCTACGTGGGGTAGCCACCCCATGTATTCTTGTAGCGCGGCATGCTGGCGGTTTTTTATTTATTTATTGTTAACAAGTAAATATCACTAGCAAAAATAATGAAATACTTTTATTTATATTTCTAATTAGGTTGTATATAAAAAAATGTAGAATTAAAAAGAGTATTGTAGACGGTTTAGGGTTAAAATTTAAAAGCTATGCGTGGAAAAGCTTTGAGAATTAATAATTAAAACAAATTGTTTGTTTCTTGGGCTTCTATAAACTTTTACATTTGCAGATTTTCTTATGTTTATTCATAGTTTGCAGATTTCCATAAAAATTCAGATAAACTTTGCTGTCAACAAAGTTTGAGTTAAATCAAAGTGGAAAGGTTTTTAACTCAATTACAAACTCTTGATACACCGCGTAATGAAATTATAAATTTAAAAAATGGTATAATTGTTTTTTCAGTCTCTTAGTGACAGAAATCTTAATGAATTTTTTATAGTAATTTGAATTGTTTTTTATTTATTCTACGAACCATATTATTCTGGATTTTCATTAAATTTGAATTTTCTCAATTACATTGCAAAAAATATTTGATTTTTTATTGTATTATATTTTATTTACTTTAAATAATTATAGTCAAAATTAAATACATGATCATTATGCTTTTGTACGAATATTAAATTTTTTACTTGCTGTTCTTTCTACGGTATATAATGCTGACCTACCCCTCTAATAAACCTAATTAATACAATGTTAATTCTATCACAGAGTGCTCTGAAACATGTAAAAAACAAAACCGTACCCTATCAGACCGCGTCAATCAAAAACAAAACAACGTCAGTCAGTGTAACTGATACATTGTTCAGACATAACGTTGAATATTATTATTTATATAAACAATACCGATCACAGAAATGTGTGGTGTACCCGAATCAAAGCGAAGACAGAGAGAAAGCTGTGAGGTATGCAGACAATGGGGGCCCACTGACCCTTGCAGAGACGGACTTAAGGTCTGTTTTGGCTACATATGTTTCTATTGTTTCCTCAGTTCGCTGTGGAATCAATGATAGCATACTTTTAACAAAAGTATTGATCATATTTCGATCTACAGGTTAATCGTGTAGATTTTTATATTTCGAATCAATTATTGAATCATCGCTCGATAGGGCTTCGTACTTAGACTAGACCGGATTAAATTTTAACGTGACTGAGATGATATCAACTTACGAGTATAAAGCTCGACGAAAGCCTTGCCGAGAATCTCGATTTTAAAGGAAATCGGAATTCGTATTTTAACATGATTCTAAACTATTGTGACCTCTGAAACCGAAACCGTATCCAAAATAATTATTCCAGGTATTATTTCGGATAGTTTCTTACTCGTTTCCTTAGTCCGGAGACACAAACTGCGTGCAAAAACAAATACTAAATAATAAAATATTGTATCCGAATCCGTATCCGAAATAATTTCATATCTGATTCGCAAACTAAGAAATAAATTTCCAAAACCGTATCCGTAACCGATATAACATATCCCTAACAACTCTTATTTGAATTAAAAAAAAAACTTATGCAACTGATCATTGATTATTTTTTAATGAAAATTTGCACGTTTCGATCTCAGTCAAGTGTGCAAAACGATACCAAGTCGAAAACGTTTTAAATTTTCACGAAACGAAGCAATATAAATTACATATATTTAAATACATTTGGGATCCTTAATTCAAGCAGCACCATATTCTCTATAAGGAAACGTTTATATTTAACCTGATTGATTTGGTTTAATCGTAGCGAGACCAACACTTACGCGGTAACCACATCGCGGGTTAGCGGTCCGCAATTACCGTGGCCGTAAGGTCACAGCATCTTCCCCCCTCCATCTTCGTGCCCCCTGCCCGTACTGGTCACAGCTACCTCGCCACTTGCTGTCTGCAGTGGTCCCGAAACTATCAAGATTTTTTTAAATAATTAGTTTGCTTATAATTGAGTCAATAATGACAAAAATAAAATTATTTTGTCCATACCACTCCTCCTTTCGTCACCATTACAGGTTAAGTTATAACAATAACTGTTATGACTTTTGTAACCTTCTCAAGGTCAACAATAATCATTAGTTCTATCCCCCCAAAAGCGAATCAATTTTCAACTGACACATTTTTACCTATGATTCCAAAGCTTTGAAATTTTTAAGTGGATTGATTTAAATGACTCATCCTGTATATCATATGTTCCAGAGTAGATAAAACTTCTGGACCAGCTATGACTTAACTGTCTTATCACCAGTATAATAGCAGTAGCTCACGGTGACATTTTCGATAATAATTTTTACTAGAAATCTATGTTTTTAGTTCTTTTTCTAATATCTGCCTATAATATCTACTATAAATAGGCAATTATACATTTGTGTAATTTACTAGATAGTTGAAATTTAAAAAGAAGCTCCCATGCTATGGTTTTTAGTTTTGAATACCACTGTTCTAAGCAAACAAAATTTTATATCAGTAATCTTCAAACATTCGGGTTTGATAAGAAAGGACCCCGCAGAATCCTTACGGGGAAGGGGTTTCGGTCAAACTCTTTGAAACTTTGGATTCTGATAGTCCTTGATGAGTAGATTAAAAGTGTCAATGGGCACTATGTCCTAAAAACTCAAACTTTTAAGATATAGCCCTCTAAAGTTGGGGATCATGCTCGCCTTTAATTTACAATAAAAAAATTTGTAGAACCTTAATTTTCGCACAACTATTTGTATGTGTTCCCAAAGACTTATATAATCGATTGTTGAAAAGTTGACTTTTTTATGGTGGCAATCGATTATAGATGTTTTTGGGAACACATACAAAAAGTTGAGCGAAATATAAGGTTCTACAAAAAAATATTGTAAAATTAAAGACAATCATGATCCCCAACTTCAGAGGGCAATACCTTAAAATTTTGTGTTTTTAGGACTTAGTGCCCATTGATACTTTTGATCTACTCATCAAGGACTATCATAATCCAAAGTTTCAAAGAGTTTTTCCATAAGGATTCTGCGGAGTCCTTTGCACTTTGTACAGCATCATAATTTATTATAAAATTTCGTGGAGCCCTTATGATATATCTATGGCACCCCCATTTGAGAACCACTGTGTTAATTCCGTATATAAGTAAACACTGTTATTATAAAAACCCAAATTAAATCAAATATCAAAGTTGATGGTATCATTATTTATTTATTAGTCTATTTATTTCTAATAAGTAGTAAACATTTTGAGGGCCACTGTACGCAAACACTCCGTGATAACTGTAATGACTCATGACTATTTTTAACGTATCAGAATTCAGTTGTAATTCTTCTCCTTTTCTTGTAAAACACGCTGGCAGTCGCGTTGAAACTTTTATGAATATGCAAATTAATTAGAGTTGTAATTAATTATTACTATTATTATTTATTACTTCGCCGCTATTTAATATTAGTTGTTTTATCAAAAAAAAGAAATCAATTTTTGTAAATAATTGACTGAAATACCTCAATTAAAATATTTTTCATATGTTTTATGTTTTGTACGGTTTTAAAACTGTGACGAAATATTTTTTTTAATTAAAAGAATCTTGTTAATCAATCATTTAATTGAAATTTAAAGAATGTAGATGCATCAAAAATAAAGTTACCTGATTTATTCATCCTAGTTTTCATCTTCACGTCTGCAAAATGATCACAACAGAAATATTACTTCATAATAATAAGTCCTCTTTAAAAAAAATACTTTAACTAAACTCAAGTGCGCCTATTTTCTGGTAAATTTATTTTATAATATCTCAGTTTTTTCAGGCAAGTTGTTAAACAAATATTATCAAACAAAACCTACGATTCACTACATTTAAAATCTTGCTAAATATGAAAACACCTGTTCTCGATTCTAATTTTTTTATGTACAGGTCGTTTATAAAGTCTTCATACTTTTAAATATTTGTAGACTTTTAATTAATAATACCGAATGATTCATCATCGACCTGTATTTTTAACTTAATCTTTACATATTTATTTTAACATTTTATTCGAAAAATATATTATCAAAAGTATCTGCAGTACGAAACTTATAAATATACTAAATTATATATAATTGCTAGACGTTTTTCAGGAGTAAGTGCTATTTGGAGAAAACATTTTTTGACATCTTATTTGAATTAGGTAGTGTAGATTAATAATTTTCAATTTTTACTTTCTTACACCAATGTACATATATGAAATATACATATAGGTAGTATAAGTATTGTAAAACCAATTTTTTTCGAAATCCGGATTTTGATGGCATTATCCATTTTGACCTTCCCTGAATCCATTCTGACTATATATTTTCGCCATGTCTGTGTGTCTGTCTGTGGACACAGTAATTTTATTTTATATTCAAGATGAAATATTGTGTAATTTCGTATATACATTTTGATTGACTGTCAATTATTTTTTTATTACCATTTTTTATAAAATTTAAAGAATATTTAATCAAAAATTAAAAAATATTGTACAATCTCTTAATTTCGACTATGTTAGTATTAGCTGATATAATTTGTAATCATGCTGTATATTTATAGATATACACGTGGACTTGTGTGCAGTCATGCTCAGTTAGTTATATGTAAATAGTGTGTGTGTATATGTGTGTGTGCGTGGGTGTGAAGCGGTAAATAAAAGTCACAATTATGTTTATCTCCACACGATTGTCGAATTTTTCTTTTACGACAAAAATTATTATATCATACATACTATTTGTCTATGCAAATTAAGTGGTATTTTTATTTATTACAAAAGGATTTTTGTTTATTATTTGTTTTGTTTGTCACCGTATTTTAAATGAATAAATATTTAAACGTACACACTTTATCAAACTGCTTTTTAACTGAAATATATTCAAAAGCCAAAACGACTAGATAACTACACAATAACACGTGCCTTAAACTATGATAATTTTAATACGTACAAAAAAGGATTCTAGACAACTAATTTGATGTGATTTTTATCTATTAATCATTAGTTATTTTTACTATAAATAAAAAAATTCAAATGCAGTACAGTGACTCAATTATATCTGTATAAAAATATGTATAAAGATTCTGATTAATGATTATTAATTACTATAATCTTAATAAATGTTTCCAATAAAAATACCAATAAAAATATCTAATTAACTCAACTGTATTAATGAGAAAATAATGCATATTCTCGACCAATCATCGTCTCCAGATAACTCGCAGTAATATATTTAATTACATACCCAACATACCCAATAGTTATTTGCTTTTTTTCATTATTTAAAAGATTCAAATTGACTTAATTTATGTATAACATATAGGTTATCAAAAATTTTTAAAAATGAATCGTTTAGTGTGAAAAAACACACCAATATGCCCCCCAAATTAATTGATAGCCATTTTCAACACGAAATGAAAAACATAATCTAAAAACTAATTTTTAATATGAAAATTATAAAATATCCAAAAAGCACGCAGTAATGGTCGCTATGGATTTATAAAAAAAACTATTTATATACACTTACTTTCTTATCAAAAATGAATTGGAAAATTTATTCTACAATTAATATACCGCGCCACATGCATACATATTTAGTTGTGAAGTTGTATTTTTCAGTATCTATATTGAACTCTTGACCCTTCACTTGTTTGCCACAAATATTGAATGTGCTGATAAGCTGTTACTGACTGACTGACGCAGTGACCTCTGACCTGATGCTATTCTCGTAGCTGCAGCATTTCTACTAATGTCTTAAGCGCATTATACATAAACCCTTCTATACTGCCAGATTTAAATAAATATTGTAATTATGACTATCTATTTCTATACTAGTATATATAGTTTGATTGTTGGTCTTCGATGATCTCAAAAACAACTAGACCGATTATGATGAAACTTTCACTGGAGTATTCCTTGAGATCCCGAAAGCGACATAGACTATGTACATATAATCTTACTGTCTCAGGTTGTATTACACAGAAAAAAAACTGTATTGGACCAAGAAATCCTTGTTTTGTATATAACGAAAACAATATTTTCTTAATATAAGAAACATACTCTTAATCTAACTACGTTATTCCTTCGTTCAAGAATACTATAGTTGGTTTAAGAGATTATTGCTCATCTTAAGAAAATATTGTTTTCGTTATATACAAAACAAGGTTTATTTGGTTTAATAAATCCTTTCTACCAGTGTAGTTGAACAATAGGAACACATGGGCAACTAAAATTGTACGTCTTGATAAAATAAAATTATCTATGGAACATGTAGAGTTAAATTAATTTTAGATTGTATTAAAATATGTATAACCTGGTTCATCAATAATTTACGAATATTTATATTAATAACTTTCCTCGATCAGCATTAAAACATTTTTTAATGGAATTCTTATATCGGAACACCTTATTCCACTCAGTTTTTGCAATAACAATCAAATTCATTTTATTTCTTTCAATCAGAATTAACATACATACTCGTAGATCTGGTGAACTCTGATGCAAGTGTTTATAGTAAAATAGATGAAGAAAGACAGGTGCAGATACAAATAGAATTATAAAGAGTGAGAGAGAATGAACTTCACAGTTTGACCGCACAGAATTCTCGGGCACGAAACCGTTATAGCAAGACTCATCTCTGTAGAGCGAGGGAGGCTGCAATTTGTGAAAAAATTACTGCAAAAGTTCATAGTTTTATATGATTAAAATTTATTTTTAAAATTTTGATATTTTTCTCAAAAACTATACAAAAACATTAAATGTATTCTTTACTTGGGGTGGGGGGGGGTAAGGCCATGACAAAACGCAAAATTAAGTAAACTTTTTAAATTTAATACGATCCTTACAAATATAAATATTATTAAATTTAAAAAAAATGTTATTTAAAAAAATGTTATTTAAAGTAAATACCTTATAAATGTGAAATATAGTATTAATATCTGTTAAACTCATGTTCCGCAGTATTAGTTTATTTTTTGTTAAGGTATTATAATTTCTAAACCCATAAATAAATATACAATCACCAAGTTTCCATTAGTGTTAAAATACATAAAATCAACTATTAAAGACATTTAAAAGATAAAGGTAATAAAATTTGTCAAATTCTATTTCAAATAAATCACTACAAATCTCTAATTTGCAAAAACAACATATTTATCAGTATACATTTTTTTAGATAAATCATGCTAGTTTTAAATCCAATGAAATTAACATTGTATTTGCATATGTACCGGTTCGATAAAAAAAATAAACATCTCTAATTTGGCGACCTAGTACTCTGACATTATAAATCATAGAAACATTTTAACGGTCTTAAGATGTTTATTAAATTGTCTTGTATTACGTATTAAAATTTCAAATAATTCCGTTAAATCTTTTTATAGTTATAGCCCTTTAAGTAAAGTACAAATAAGGTGGCTAAATTACTAGGACTAGGCCGATGTCAATATGGTAATTGTTTTAGAATCTACGAAATCGAAAGAAAGGCTTTTTTGTGTTTAAAATAATAAAATAGTTTTATACCAAAAATAACACTAATTTTGTATCAATGGTTCAAATGTTTTGACCCCTCTTAAAGGATATCTATAGGATAATATTTTTATTCTCAACTCCAGAAATCCATACATTTCAAAAACAATTGAATCCTCATTTGGTACAATAATATAATTTTCTATTCACTTACGATCCCAAGCTCTAAATAAAAAAGTCATTTTCATGTGACCGGATATTTTTCACATTTGTAAGTTCCACAAGATGTCAGCGCCAACTGGCACTTGGCGATCCGAAAATGATATGATAAAATATATCTTATTGGTTGAAACGACCAAAGCACTACTTTGTAGCAAAAGGCATAAATCACAATGAAGAGCAAGAAAAAACAGGCGCAAGGGGGTGAATATTTGAGTGGACTTTTATTTTAACTTACGTTTTTTTGTTCTCGTGATGTGAATAATGCATTTTCCATCGGATTCAGTTACTGGAAGAAAAGAAAAGTGGATTGGATAATTAAATTAACATTTAATATACTAAAGTCAAGTTTATTGTCTATGATTTGTGGCCTGAAATAGGGTAAAGGAGGGCAGTAATGAAATTAGTCAATTTATATATTCGGCGGGACATTGTCTTATATTAATAGATATATAAGTATATTTCTTAAATAGAACTTAAATTGATTTTTGTTTTAATTGCTATCAGCCTTCAAAAATTATAAAATAGTCTACATTTAACTAAAATTATTATCGATGTTAAATCTAGGGATTTTATTCCGGCGAGAGGGGAGGGAATCCTCTATGCCATGGCACTCTTGGATTCAACACTGTATGTTACTTTTCACAAATTTCAAATTTTTTTGGACAGTAATTCTGTATCTGAGTAATGTTTGAGCTGGATATTTAAATGCTTAAGTACGACACGGGATTAGTTAATCTCAGACGAGATTATCCCGATCTAGACAACCTTGTTGCAGTGGCGTAGATGGGGGGGGGGGGGGATTAAAGGGATCAATCCCCCCTCATGAGTCCAATTTTTATACTTTTCACCATATAAAAGATGATTTAATACTGTCATATCCCCCCCCCCTTCAGTCGAAATCCCCCCCATCGCAAAAAGCTATCACCGCATACACTGCCTTGTTGATAGATAGATAAAACGCATTGATTATTTTAAGAAAGTGGCTATTTGCACATGCAGTATGTGCAAGCAATTGGCTATTTGCACATACTGTATATGTACCAAATTAAGTTAGGGTAGGTTAGTGTTCGTTAGGTCAGTGGTAAGTCTAAATAGCCAATTGCATGCACAAACGGCATGTGCAAATAGCAACTAGCTAACTAAATGCAAATATGGTATGTGCAAATAGCCAATTGCTTGCACATACTGCATGTGCAAATAGCCTCATCCTTACTTTAATATAATATAATATGATAAAAAATTAGCATTAGCAGTACTACACAAAATATTAAAATATTTTAAACATACCCTATAATGCAAGCCCCGGAATATAATTTAAGGGCATAAAAAACAACTGTCAATGAGGATTCCCTCCGTGTATCTTTAACATACAATCTTGATTTTCCCTACCAGAAATTAACATTAAATTACCAAACAAAGATAATCATTTACGCAAACCCTTAAACACGCATTATATCTCTCTTTCTAACAAAACCAAATATCATTTAATGATTCTGTCTATCATAAAACAAAGGCAGATATATACGTAGCCCTACAACCCTATCGTTTTTTCTCTTTTTAATACAATCCACATAACTATCAGTATCTTTAATCAGTATGTCTGTTGTATGTTAAGGACAGACATATACGCAATGTATTGTATGTTGAATATACTTCTCTTTTTCTAACACGTCACAATCAGTGGCAGTACCTTACAAATCATCCTGTCGGAATCGTAAGTAGGTGAAATCGGTAACTAAGAAAGATGGGACAGATTGTTTGGCCTAAACATGACTAATTCTCTATTGTGTTTGACTTGTGTGCTAGATTTATGGCCCTATAGTGTTAATGGGTCGAGAAAAGCAGTGTTCTACTATAAAAACTCTATATAAATATACAATCACTATTAGCAAAAATTAATACTTAACGCGAAAATTTCTTGATTTAAAAAATGTATTTCCATTTTCCACACGCACTTTGTGTTGTAAATATGTTTATTTTAAACTTTTTTTAACGGTTAATATCGGCAGGCAAAAAGTTGATTTCTGTGCGAGTTAAGTATTTGTGTGTGTGTGTTTATGGGTTATTAAACAGGGATACAAGGAGAAGTAGGATGTTGCTGATGGGCTGATCATAGCAGATACTTGTGAGCCTGATATATGAATGAAGGGCAACATGTTTTTATTGTATTAAAATAAGTTTATGGTATAAAATTGTTGTTCATATATGTATTTAAATTCCTTAAGTCGCTAGTTTTGTTAGACACCTTTTTCCAAAATTTCTTTTTTTTTAATTATGTTTAGGAAAACCCGTACATGAGGAAAATTTCAGTTTGTTTAGTAAGTAGTTGAACGATTAGAAGCGAGAGACAAACACACTGTCAAATATTCAATCAAAAACTAAATAAAACTTGACTCCTGTATAAAATAATACTGGAAATAAATTTAAAAAAATGCATATTACTGTATAATTTACAACCCAATGAATTATTAACAAAAAACAGAAAGAGACGATTAAAACGACATGAGAAATGTTTTAAACATACAAAACATTCTATTATATTTCATTCCAAACGACTATTTACCTGAAAACGCCAAATCAAGACTTGAATGATATCAATAGCATTATAATGTTTAAAACTAATCAAATTACCATAATTGTAGCCAGGTACAACCAATAAAAAGAATTAGATAAAATTCCTTAGATGCGCCGCTCGCACATAAATTTATAGATTATCTATATGAATAAGAAATGCGATTACAAATTTGTTAAAAGAATTTTCTGGTGATATTTTTTGTTTATATTAATATATTAAAATATAGAATAGGTAATTTGTATGGATTCGATGTTTATTTATATCTTTTTATGTATCTAGTGAAATATGGGACAGAAAAATTTCTATTAATGTTGAATTTAAATGATTTTGGGATATTTTATACAAAATACACCGGAAATGTATAATTTTGTGGAAGGTTTTAATTAATATTCATTTGTTTTAAAATTTTATATACAATGGACTTAAAAACCTCGATTTTAATAACTATTTAAGTATATTTTGTTAATGGAAAGAAATATCTTAATGGTATGATAGTTTTAAATTTACAAACAATTAATGTCTTTAAAACGGTACAAAAAACTTGGATATGATGCAATCAATAAGTAATAATAATAAAAATATTTATTTTACAATAAAATATATTATATTAGCTTAATCCTTCACCACTTTTATTAATTTCCTACACATATATTAAGTTGAAATCGATTTAAGATTGTCACCAAATCGATTTAAGCACAGAAAGAGACTAGCTATAAAAATTCATATTTTGCCAATTTTTCCATAGTAATTTTGATTTATCTCGGGTACTTATGTCATAGTTTTTGATACTGATTACCTCTGTAATGATAGCGTTATGTTACATATCTTATGTAACTTAAAAAATCATAAGAAACACAATTGTGAAAATTTCATCTAAATCAGCACAGTATCAAACGAACAAACAAAGTCAGAAACTTTTATTAGGTTAGATTCTCCCAATCAATTATCTCTTTTTGAACAACTAATAATTTTTAAGTTACAAATGCATTTTACTAAGTATACAGTATAATCTTCCTTAAATAGTACTACCTTAGCTTATAAACCTCTCTTTAAGTATACAATTTACCTCCCTAAATGTATACTATTTGAGGTTATGTTTATCTATACGCAAAAATGATTGTACATGTCTAATTATTTTTAAATATTTTAAAAATAATTATACTTCAAACATATTTGTATCATTAGGTTAGGAGTATGTTGGGGGTAGAAGGGAAATATACTTTTTGAGAGGTTGTAAGATCCCAAGTGAATACGTTTATTTTTCCTCACTCTTCAGAAAATCCCTTCCTATATGCAAATCATGTATAGGTACATCGTTCAATTGTTTTTTTAATTTCAAATATACCTAGTCCAGTCTTTGCCATTGCCCGTTGTATATATTTTTAATATAAATATAATGTCCACTCATTTTACTATATCTTATTGTTGTATAAGATCTGCGGTGGTGTTGCTCGACTTCCCGCTGGCAGAGACATCTAACGGGCGGTAGGTGTAATAGCGCGCGTTATGTAAAAGAGGCCGGCCCTTATAAATCAGCGGGACAGAATTGTGACCGCGATGACATGAAATATATGCACACACACGTTTGTATGTCTTATAGATTATAGACCAGACATATACTCACAATCGATTGACCATAATATTGAGAACTTTTAGTTATTATAAATGTTCACAAACATTGTCTTAAAAACAGGATAAAATATATGAAAATAGAACTGTACGATATATACGGATGACATACAAGTTACCCCCTCAATTTTTTTGTAGAAATTGAAAAGGTAACTTAAACATTTAGAAAAGTTAGCAATATTTAATAATTTTAGAAGTGAAGAGCGAAAAATGTCATCTGAACGCAATCAGAACTATTTTTGAAAAATTCTCCCTTAAAAAACTGGTTACGCCATTGGTATAACCGATAGTTTCATCCAGTAAATATCAGTCGATTTCATATTGCAATAGTTCTTAAAATTCGAACTATAACCACAAAATTAGTTTATTCTATTTGGGGAATATATTAAAATGTATTTATATATTATTTTTATAAATAAAAAAAAACACTGCCTAAGCTATAATTGATTAGATTAAAAAATAGAACGCAATAAAATTTCACAGAGCAAAAATCCATCCGATTAATCTTTTTCACAGCATATCAAAAACAAAACAATAAAAAATCTCGCGCACATTTTTTAAATCCACATTCTACAGACACACATACACACTCACACAGAGACAAAGGTTCCACGTACATGCAGAAGGTGGATCTTGTCGAAGATTTACCGTTGCGGTGATTTACCAACTTTACTACAACTACAGATCGCAGTACGCTTTGGCTGCTTCACGACATCGTTTTGGATCATTCTACAATCGAGTTGGCCATGTAAAACAAACACGTATACAGTCTTCTCTATTCTATTTGTCCGCGTTGGTACATACTTTAAATGTGCATTATAAAATACATGTATGATATATTATACAGAAGTCAAAGGACTATTGCTATTTTTTTTGTTGATTCTTATACTTCATACGCAAATATCTCGCGAAATGTTGATAGTACGACGAAAATATAAGTAATATTTTTGATTCGGCACTAAATTCTCTAAAAATTAATTCACGAGCTCATTTTTTAACTAACCGTTTACGAGTTACAAGCACGACAAAATTTACAAAAAGTAGTTTTTGCGTAATATTTCGTAAACTCGTGATTTTATGTACATTAAAATATCAAATCACAATCTTATAGAACACTGAATTCTCTACAGTTTTACAGTTTTTTTTATCACAGACGCTATTTTATACGACTAATCGTTCATGAGCTACAGTGCGTTTAAGATTGCAAAAAAAAACTTTTAAAAAAATTTCGTTCTTATATTTGTCGTAGCTTAACGACGAAGTATATACGTTTGAAAATTTCACAATGATCAAATAAAGTTACCTCCCCCTTTCCCACTATACTACAGTAAGAAAATGTGCAGTTATTTGTACTTATAAAACTATGAATTTTTTTATAAAATATTATTTTTTTATTTTTTTTGTGTGCTTTCCAATATTATGTACTTAATTTCCAATAGATTTCCAAACAGTCTTTCATTTATTAAAATTGAATACAAACGAGAAGTAGAAACACATTTGCAAGTTACTACTAATGTATATGCTCTGTTTGAATGTGTTACTATCATTATTACTTGTCCTGGGGCAAGACAGGCCAACTAGCTTAATGCTTAATATAATTTATCTAATGTTGAAAGTTGCAGATGCTATTATAACTGACAATTCTAACACCGCAGTTATTTTTAATTTATATTATACGTCATAAATGTACATACAACTGAATTAATACCATCGGTACCCTAGAACGCAAATTTAGTGCAAATTCAATATACAAAATGAATAGAAATTTAGAAATATTGATTTTACAACCTAGAGCATAGAATATTAACTTTTTATGAACCTAATTTCCTACAAAGTTAACACAACTTGACTACCTTAACTTTTTGGGGAACGTCATTGAACCCATAATTTTCATTAATACATTTTAGGTAAATGCTGCTTTTTTGTTGGTAAAATTTATTCTCTTATACCTATAAGAAACAAGAATTGTCATAGCTCAATGTATTTTTTTCTGTGTGATATTTTTACATTGACTTAACAAGAATGAAAAGTGCAACTAATGGTATTGTAAAAAAATTCGATGACATCATATCTCTTAAGTATGAGAGCTTATTAAAAAATTAAAATAGCTTTGTTGTGGTAAATAAGTAACCTAGAAGTTTTTGTAAAAAAACATTTTATTCAACCAATATAAAAATATTTAAAAGTTTGCTTACGATTTGAAAAATATTTATTTATATGTATACTATACAATTATAATAGACATAGCAAGACAATCAATACGTTTTTACTTTCTTCAATATATTTAGATTTAAAAAAAACATATTTGTTTTTGCAATTCTATAAATTAATAAGAATATACTAAAGATAGAAATTTGCAACCGCGTTGTACCAAAACAGTTTAACATACAGTGATATTTGTAATGACCTTCCTTTTACACTGGTAGAAAGGATTTCTCAAACCAAGTAAACCTTGTTTTGTATATAACGAAAACAATATTTTCTTAAGATAAGCAATAATCTCTTAAACCAACTATAGTATTCTTGAACGAAGGAATAATGTAATTGGATTAAGAGTATGTTTCTTATATTAAGAAAATATTGTTTTCGTTATATACAAAACAAGGTTTTCTTGGTCCAATACAGTTTTTTTCTATGTAGAGAATATAATTTTGTACGAAATCATATCTGTAGGTATATTTTGGCGTAACTCAAATATTATTCAAGATATTTAAAAATAATGAAAAATGATCTTATTTTTGTTTACAATGTCCATTATTAGTCCCAACCAATTGGTATTACCAAAAATCATTTTCTGTAGTAGAGGGTCATCTTTAACTTATCGTTTTTGGTGGATTTTATTTCTTTTCAAAAAGTATTTTATAATTAAATTTGAATTTACGTATTTTCATTCCCATTGTCTAAAAACCAATAAAATAAATACATATTCGATGAATTTAAAATGATGATAATTTGAATGAAACAGCCACACTTAAATATAAATAAACGATAAAAACAAATATTAAATGTCTTTAGAGTATTATGATAATTCGAAAGCAATCTTCGATAATGTTCAACACCTTTTACAAAACATCAAACGCTGTCATGTGAGTTTTAATGCACTATTAAAATTAATGACACTTTATTATTCAAATCAGGTTTTTTCCACCTGTAGAATTAATATAATATAACTAAAAATATATATGCAACACTCGCAAAAGAAAAAAAGATATAAGATATTCAATGCATATCTTATAGCTCTATCTTACTTGTATTAATTTAGATCGTTAGATATATTGGATGTGTATCATTTCTAATAAGTATTTGTTTTGAATATTTTTTATTATGATTTGTATTCGGTTGTAAATAAGGTGAGTTTGTGAAAATTGCATGTGAAAGTTGAAAGATTTTTTATATTTTTTTTTTGTATCACGAATACAATTATATGTGTTTCTTTTTTGGGTATTTGTAAACAATATGAAATTTCTCGATGGTATTTTATAGGAATTTATAGAAAGTCATTGTAAATTGATTTTTAATAATCGTAATCATTTTTCTTCAATCACGAATCTTTTATTTGATGTTCAATACATTATAGAATTGATTTACATTAAACTCTCGCTATATTTTTATTGAAACAAAAAGTGACTATATGAGTCATTTTTTTCTTACTTATTTGATAGGACTTTCACTGTTTGAAAGCCTAAGATCCTAGAATTAACTTAGACTGTATAGCTGTATAATTGGTGTGTATGAATTATTTGGACAGGCCCGTTGTAAATTTACAATTGATATGTTTCAATAATAAAAATAATTTTTCTCTTATTATAAATTACTAATACATTTTATAAAATCATTAAAGACAATATAAAATACATTGTTTGCTTGCTGACTCTCTAATGTCGTCTATACACCAAATAAAAACAGCAACACTAATGTCCGGTATTATAAACGATCTAGCAAAATTTGCAAGCTTGCAAGCACTCGATACATGAGGTTATTAATTTTGTTATAGTATCTATGGATTAGTTATGGAATTTAGAGCAGTGACACTTCAACGTATTGTAGTACAGTTGGCGACTCTGACCGTATAAAATAATTTTCATAATAGCACAACTGTTTTAATACCGTTGGTATTTACATACAACGCTTGCATGAAATCTGTCAAAGTCATCAAAAAACTTTAACAGAACTGTCATATAAATTTGGTAACTCATTTGTGAGTGTTAGCAAGCTTGGAAATTTGCTAGGTCGTTTATAATACCGGACATCAGTTTTCAAACACTATTGGTAAAAAAAAAACTAGTTGCTGTTTTGCTCTGCTCTGACTGAGTTTTGTGGCTCGTTTTCATGTATAAGTTTAATGGTATATACAAAACTCATTTTCTACAATAAATATGTTTTGCGTAACGTATAATAAAATGCAGTCATAAAAAGAATAATTGTAAAACGACTCAATTTTACAATGATAAATACAAGTAGATATTTATTTCTTAATAATCATAATTTCATTTAATAATAACCCAAACACCCACAATAATCATCATTAATCTGAAACATCACCTTCTCCTTTACCAAACAACCCCGACATTGAACAATATTGCGCGTATAATAACAGTAATCAATTGACCTAAACTGAGAATTAATATCCGCTGCCACCTTTATTATCTACAAACACCCAGGTTAGGTCTTGGTCCGCGATAACCGCGCCGTAATCCGCGACCGAAGTGGTGGGGGTTGATTACACACACACATACATACAGAAGGGTTGTCGCCGCCAAGGGTTGCTAGATACGTATGCAAATAGGACATTATCTGAAAGCCACACTTACGTAACATCATCTTTCACCCTCGTACAGATAAAATTAATGCCGCTATACTCTTGTTGGAATGAACGTGTTTTTAGTTCTGCATCTTGTTGTTATAATGTTTATGCGTAACAAATTGTGGACAGAATGAAACTTTTCTTAGAAGGGAGGTCTATTCAGTATGTTTTATGCATATGGAATTTTGGGATTTTGTAGACTCGTGCACTTCCACTGGGCTACTAAAACTTTTCTTTTTTCGTCCTCCTGATGAGGACTACTTATGAAGTTGAAACATTGTTTTACTGTGGTAAAAAAACTGTCATAAATATGAGATATTTTATTCAAGATTTGTACTTGCGTATTTTTTTTAATTTGATTGGTATTATTTGATAACATCATCCCATATACAGTTTGATTTATCATAAAAACTGTCTACTATATCTACGAGAAAACAAAAAAATATAAGCATCACACATGTGCAATATAATCAGTGAGTGGTGTGCGGTTTGACAGTTCGCGGTGGTTACAAATAGGGGTTAAGGGTGGCCAGCCCCTACGACGTGCCACAATAAAAATCAATGCACACATTGTTGCAAAGCTAATCCCGTTAGGGGTTGTGTTGTTTTTTACATCCAGGGGTGTTGCGAGGGGGTGGATTATTGTCAAGATGTAAAACAAATATTTGCAGGCTTGATCGAATCAAACGATGCTTAAATAAGGTGTTGGGGATCTCGCGTTATCTGTTTACTTAAGACTGCAATATGTACATTATGTCAACTATTCAGAGGCTAAAAAATAATCTTTTACAGTTAAATGAGGAATACAAAAATATTTTTAGTAAATAAATCTAAAGGCTCTCTATTATTTTATAAAAATTAAGATGAAAACCACACATTCATATATCCACGTTTTCAATTACATTTTACTCCACGACTCTTTATTTTAACCCCTTTATTCACAAGAAATAGCTGTCTTTTAAGCCGGTCGAGTTTTCACCAACAAAACAATCATACATTTAATTCTCTCGTGGCGTTTGGGGTGAGTGCACGGTGTGAGCACACACAGAATCATATATCCGTGTTGTATTTGCGTACTGTCCGTCTGTGTGGATGTTTGTTCATTTGTTCTGCCCTCGGTACCAGCGATTTTATCATCGAAACTGATTTAAAACTTTGTTATGCTGTCTGCTTTGTTATGTTATGAAGACCATTTGATATTTTTTAAATCACCAATCCTTCCACACGAATGATAAGTTGTAATAACGTGTGTGAACAAAATTTTTCGTTAAGCACGATTAATGCTTCGAAGAAAATAAGACTTTATTAAGAAATAAAACAATTAAAAACATCTGCCAAATGTTTGTACAGTGCTTCCTCATTTTTTAAAACTATTTTCTGTCTAGGTCAAAATTGACGTTTAAATATCAATGGCTATAGAATTTTAGGAATCAAGGTTCTATAAAGAGAGATCATCTTCGTAAGGGAATATTTTACTATAAAAGTTATAATGACCTTTCTTCTTTAAAGATTCTATAAAATTCTCAAATGTATTGTTCTTGAGATATTAGCACAGCAGTATTTTGGACGGTTGAGACAGTACAAAAATGTTTCACAGTTTTTCGTGCGGACATTCACCAATTTAGAAATACACGCAAACGAAGTAGTAGATAAATTAACAATTTCCCCTCAAAACATCACCTATTTATCTGTTGAATTAAAACCCGTACTTTGAAGGGTTAAATATCATTTCAGCACCGTTTTAGTAAACAACCACATACAGAGCAGAGCGTCTATCTTCCCGGTTTCCAAACTCATTGAATGAGAGGGTGAATGTGCAAATAGCGACAGATATAACTACCACCGTAGCTCTAAATTAAATTGCGGAGATTGCGAGTATGCGTGTATGATAAGGGTGTGTGTATGTCCGTCTGTCTGTCTGTCTGCCTGCCAGTCATGTGTGATCTCTATAACGCGCTGTTTATTTTTATGTTCACCGTATAAAACGGTTTTTTTTTCAGTTGATAATGTTTGCTGTGCGAAATCGTTTAGGCATGGATTTTATTGTTTATCGTTGTGATTTTTTGTGATTGGATTTTTAGTATTTTTAATGGAGTCATGCATACCTTGGTGGAAAAGGTAATTGAATTCGAATTGAGAATGCACGGCCCAACGTCCCCGTGCTCTTGCCAACGGTGTAGCCAGATTTTTTAGCAGGTGGGGGGGTAGAGTACCTACCTAAAGAAAATAAAAAATAAAATGCCCTTTTTTGCACCTTTAGTTTAACTCTTAGCAGCCACTGTGGGGTACTACATTTCTCCAACTTTTCAATTTTTTAAATTTATTAAATATAATATATTCTTTAATAACCGATTGGAGTACATTCCGTATCGTTCGAAGATGATAGAGGAATTTTTTTGAATTAAAATACTCAATAGCTTACGAGTAGTTAGCATTTTAGTGTCTGGGGTACGAGGTGACCCCAGTGTGGCAGGTATGTTATTCTGGAGAAGTGGAGCAGCTAAGGGTTAAAAAAAGATACTGTAGAACGACCTTTTTACCCTTCGGATCACACAATTTTCGCTAAGAAACCTAAAACATTATAACCAACAGACTCGTACCGTTAATATTTCAACCTACTACGTCTCGAAGAAAAAAACGATCTCATTTAGTAAAAAAAATTAACCAATCTCGCATGAAGCGCTGATAACAAATAATTCACGACAGTATGAAATATATTACATGCCTCAAACTTCTCAAATAAAAAATAATCCTACACAATTAATTATCGACGTGAAAAAATGTAACACAACACCATGTTTTTGTTTTTATCCGTAACAAATGATCATAATTAATAATCTGATTTCTCATTAGCACCCATTAAAGACCTTGCACGAGTTATATGCCACTATTAATTTAAATAAGCGCATCAAGTAACCTGTGTATATACATATAAGTATAAGTATGTGTGTGAATGTGTCTTGTAAGTAATAAGATCGGCCAGGTTATAACAATCAACCTAATGACGGTCCAGAGATGAGTCTGGGCGAACATAATCAACAACCCAGGCGACGGGTGGGGAAGGGAGAAGGGGGTAAAATAAATAACCTTTATGAAATTAGAGTTTATTTAATGATATTGCCAGAGGCAGCTTCACACAACATGGTGTTAAGTATTTAGATTAACAAGGTTTTTGAATGATATCTCGGAACTGTTCAGAGGCTATACTGACTTACATACATTCAGGAATTTCAATGCTATTTTTTTCAATTTTATGAAAAAAATTTATAATGTATAAAAGTTCAATGGAAAAGTGAAGGAGTCATTTTATTTTAATTTTTCTTTATTGTGACTTAAATGATATTTTATATAGAAATTAATTTCAAATTGTTTAAAAAAAATCAAGTAGGGACTGGATTGAATAAATTAAGCTAGATTATTAAGTTAAGATGTTTAAAGTTCACTGGTGGTGACATTGGTGTTATATTTCATTTCATTGCCTGCTTTATCAATTATTCATTATTAATTGAGAATTAATTTACAGACTTTTTATTTAATTTACGAATGTATTTTTCCTACACTGGTAGAAAGGATTTATCAAACCAAGTAAACCTGGTTTTGTATATAACGAAAACAATATTTTCTTAAGATAAGCAATAATCTATTAAACCAACTATAGTATTCTTGAACGAAGGAATAACGTAGTTGGATTAAGAGTATGTTTCTTATATTAAGAAAATATTGTTTTCGTTATATACAAAACAAGGTTTTCTTGGTCCAATACAGTTTTTTTTTCTGTGTATGGCACAAAAATCTAAAAAGGCACTTTAATTTTCAATTGAATTTATGATTTTTTTGATATACTAATTAATAGTTTTGACAAATCCTATATAACATTTTACAACTATATTGTTTTTATGTCGATAGTAAACTTGTACATTAAAAAACATATTAATTAAAAAATAATAAAAACATCACCAAAAAATAAAATTTATTACAGAACTAAAAATAAAATTTGTTGTATCTAAAACAGCGTCATCTTTAATTCATTTTGACGCAAACTGGTATTTATTAATTAACGACATAAATAAAAATAACACATTCAAATTATTTATAAGACAATAAACTAACAACTAATAAAAATATGGCCAGAAAAAGAGAGAAGAAAGAATACAGTAATTTACGTATACGTTATATTTTAATGAGTTAATTTTTCCAGCTCTATGGGGTCGGAATGAATTATTTTTTCGTGATGAGAAAAGATAAAAAAATATATAAAATCATTAAATAGTAAGGGGATACGTATGTGTGCTTTTTACATTAAAAAAACTCATGCGGGCTGGTTTTATGTATATTTTAATTCGAATTTCATTGAAATCTATTGTGTACATCATGTCAAGAAAAATTGGAGTGATTTAAAGTATTATTAGCTTTTAATAAGAATATATGAATGTATTTTATTTATGAAATTTGAACCTAGATAGAAAAAATATTGTTTTATTATCTTAATACAATAAATCATCCCTTAAAAATAACTATCCTTACATAAAGGATGTTCCAACTTCGAAAGATTTTTTTAAAGTGGTTTTAAGTAAATTTGAAATCTTTTATTTCTAATTCTTTAGCCTCCTACATACATATATATTATAAATGTGAAAATGTGTCTGTCTGTCTGTTTGTTTGTTACCTTTTCACGGTTAACTCCCTGAACCGATCGTGATGAAATTTAGCAGAGAGATATAGCTTGCTTCCCGAGGAAGGACTCTGTCTATAAAAATGTAAATATTTTGGGGCTTACTCTATGTATCGTTTTGCAAGCAATTATTTTGATAGTTTTTTGAATTTTGTCTTTTTAGGGTTCCGAGGGCCCTATTATTCTCATTTTGCCGGCCGTCTGTCCTTCCTTTTTTCTAATAACTCGAAAAACGAAAACCCTATAGATTGTAGTTAATTAGTTGAGGGTTAGCGATCAGAGATGGGTTAAATTTTAGCTGAAGGGTCTCGTTGTATATTATATATTACACTTTTTTTTAATTCGTCTAATTCAAACCTAGAGTAGCTGGTCGTGTGGCAATTCACTATTTTTTAAAAGCTAGTTAGTAAAAAAATGTTCAGTTTTTAATTTTAATTCTAGGTATACAGGGTGATCCAGACCACCCGTCCACTATGTTTTACGCCCAAACTATTGAAGATAGAGTTTTATAAAAAAAGTTTTACTATGTATATCGTAAAAAATTTCAAGAAAATATTTTCAACCCCCTAAAACTGCGCCTTAAGGGGTAGTTTGGGGGGTACATGCCCGTTTCTCAGTAAAATCAAATGGAACGGTATATTCAAAAGTACATAATTGTAAAGACCATAAAAAAGTAAGAAACTTTTGTAAAACAAAAATTTTCATACGTTCAATTGTTTAGAAAATATGGCGACTTGATCTCAAATTTTAGGGTTTTACTAAAAGTGCTCTAATTTCGTTAAATATTTATGAAATTTTATTCTTTTTTTAAATTTAGAAAGTAGAAATAATGACTTTTGTAATGATTTATGAACATTTAAGATTTTGATAGTTTAAAGTGACAAAAGCGACATATAAAAAATGCAAAAGTTCAATTGGCGATAATTCAAAAAATTTAAATACAATGGTACATCAATTAGTACTTTATCTGAAAAAAGACATGTAAATAAACAATTTTTGTTAAGAAAATTAAAAATTAAAAACCAAAATTTTAAAATGGAAAATTGAAAATTATAATTTTTAATTTAAAATTTTACTATCAAAAGTTGTTTATTTACGTATCTTTTTTAAGATAAAGTATTAATTGATATACCATTGTATTTAAATTTCTTGAATTATCGCTAATTGAACTTTTGCATTTTTGATATGTCGCGTATGTCACTTTAAACTATCAAAATCTTAAATATTCATAAATCATTACAAAAGTCATTATTTCTACTTTCTAAATTTAACAAAAGAATAAAACTTCATTAATATTTAACGAAATTAGAGCACTTTTAGTAAAACCCTAAAATTTGAGATCAAGTCGCCATATTTTCTAAACAATTGAACGTATGAAAATTTTTGTTTTACAAAAGTTTCTTACTTTTTTATGGTCTTTACAATTATGTACTTTTGAATATACCGTTCCATTTGATTTTACTGAGAAACGGGCATGTACCCCCCAAACTACCCCTTAAGGCGCAGTTTTAGGGGGTTGAAAATATTTTCTTGAAATTCTTTAGGGTCGATATACATAGTAAAACTTTTTTTATAAAACTCTATCTTCAATAGTTTGGGCGTAAAACATAGTGGACGGGTGGTCTGGATCACCCTGTATATGATATATGTATAGTTAAAATTTTTACTGTTATTACATTCTATTGAGTATGAGCAACTTGTAAGTAAAACAATAGCTTAAATTATATCATCTAGAAACTGACAATAACTAGATTTATCAAGTAACGTACACGCACAAAATATATTACATTTAATAAGTAGCATAGCGTGTTTAACATATTCCACATGTCATCACATGTTTGTTGTTAAATTAATTGCCCTTTAAACGGTCAGGAGCGTTCCACTGTGCCATCTGAAGCACACGAGTGATGTGGCCCGATGCCAATGACAGATTTTTATTTTCGCTTAATCGGCAACACAAATTGAATGTGGTATTTTCTATTAGTGTTCTCTTTTTGTCACTTCAAAAGAACAACTACCAAGATTAATATCTTGTTATTGGGAGTTATGTAAGGTCGATGAGACGCTGAAAGAGGTCGTCGTTATATTTTACAGGTTTAATTACTTCAATAATTGCTCAGATTGTTTATAACAATCAGCAGATGTGTAAATGAAAATGAAAATGTGGATATTTGAAAAATAATGTAGAAGATTACCAACGAAGAAGGTATGCATAAGTGGGCTCTCACACCGGAGCAATATAGCAATATTGCAACTAGCAACTAATAACTAGCGATATTATTGCTATTGGTCAATATACATTGAATTGGACATATAGTCTCACACCAAAGCAATACGATATCGCTATATTGCAATGTTGTCATATTTTGGCAATACCTACGTGGGCTCTCACACCGGAGCAATATTGCAATATAGCAATATATCAACTAGCAATATATAACTAGCGATATTATTGCTATCTGTCAATATACATTGAATCAGACATATTGTCTCACACCAAAGCAATACGATATCGCTACATTGCATTATTGCCGTATTTTGGCGATACGTATTGCCAACGATACAACTTGCATGTTGAAAACCGATATTTATCGCTTGAATATAGCAATATTTCCATTTGACACATGTGATTTTTGAAAAACAATTGACTATTGAGATTGTGAATATTGCTTTGGTGTGAGAGCGACCAAAATAATATTGCTAGTTTCTAGTTGTTAGTTACTTTATTGCTGTGTTGCAATATTGCTATATTGCTCCGGTGTGAGAGCCCACTACGTATTGTAAGCGATACAACTTGCATGTTGAAAACCGATACTTATCGCTTGAATATATCAGTTCTTCTTCCAACCAATATAATATAATATAAGCAATAAAGAATTGAAATACATAATCTACATAACATTTGGTATAATGGCAATGGCGAATAATATATTTATATATTAATTAATATACTATATTATTATAACCACAACACAGGAATGTAATTATTTCTTTCTTAGTTCCGACCGTTCAACCATAAAAAATATTCATAAATATGAATAAACGATCAAAAGACAAAAAATAATTAACGTTATAAAAATTATTTCATCATCGTCGTCCAATGCTGAATAAATCGAAAATTACATTTGACAGATAACACGTGATTTTTGAAAAACAATTGACTATTGAGATTGTGAATATTACTTCGGTGTGAGAGCGGCCAAAATAATATTACTAGTTGCTAGTTACTTTATTGCTGTGTTGCTATATTGCTCCGGTGTGAGAGCTCACTAAAGCAATATTGAGTATATAAAACAAAACGCTATCTATATGTTTATACAGTGTTATCCAAGTTGATTAAAAGTCATAAGAAAATTAACATTGAGAGAATTAGAAGTAATGCATAGTCAAGCCTTAAGAGAGCTTCAATGGAACACGGGTCAAATAACATTTCGTGAGCCCCACACACCTCCGTTTCACGAATATAAGAAATATTTCTAACAAATTACGTATTATCCTTAAAAGTTTGAACTACCTCCAGGCCAAAACCTCCTAGCCCTCAAAACTAACTGATAAATTTTAAATTATTCAATAGTGTTTTGTTTTTAACAAGTACAAAGAATTGAAAAACGCAAGACAGTAAATTTGATCTTTTTTGCATCTGATCGATGTCAATCACTTATAGTTTGAGTAGTTATGTACATGTAAAACTGTATACGCAGATAAATAGGTCTGCACTAGAGTGAATAGGGGCGCACAAGATGGGGTAGGAGCACCCTCTCGACGCGAGCCTTTTGCAGCACGATCTTTGCACTCTGACACGATCCTCCTGTTATCTGACGCTGTTATCCAGGATCCCGTTATCTCAGCATCTTTTAACAACACACCATCTCGACACGACTACACTTTATGGGTGTGTGTGTATGTATGTGTGATACAGACGCTATTGTTTAGAAAAAATACTGTAAAAAATGCTTAAAGGATTTAAGCAATTTTGTATGATATATTTTCAGTATCTACGATTGACAGTTGTGTTATGTCATCTATGGATTTTGTCATTTTACTTCCTGTATAAACCAAATTCATAGAAAATATCCATAACATTTCAGTATCCTGCAAAAAATTTGGTTTGCTTTTACTTGCGAGCAAATTCTTCGTAATGTTTCCGTTTTACATACTTTTTTTGACACTTATGTGTCTGTACTAAACTCCTCAGTATTATTATTGTCTTCTAGGGAACCTTACAAAGTTCTTTCTTGAAAAACGGAGAAACTGTGGTTTCTTAGTCACTTAAACTAAAAATACACCTTAACCACAAAATTTATGTCACTCGACACGTGTTTCGACTTCACAAGAAGTCCTCATCAGGAGCCTAACGATTCCAGACTCAGTCTGGAATCGTTAGGCTCCTGATGAGGACTTCTTGTGAAGTCGAAACACGTGTCGAGTGACATAAATTTTGTGGTTAAGGTGTATTTTTAGTTTAACTTACAAAGTTCGCCAAAAACTATTTCAGTTAGATTTGTATAAGCAATAGCTCTTTGGTATCCAAAATAATTTTAAAAGAGTGAGTATAAATGCGTCCTCGGACAAAAAAGTTTGAGGATCAATATAAATTTACCAACATGTTCAATTTATAAAAACATACTCGATTGTTTTTATTCGTTATTCACCTTGGCTTCTTAAACTCACCCAAACAAAAGGTGGTAAAATATTTCAGTTGTTTAGAAGCTAAAATTCTGAAACAGTACATCAAATAATCATTTTAATATCAACTATAGATTTAATTCAAATAGAATTATTTCAATGACTACTATTACCTTTAACCGAAACACAATTTATTTGACAGTTTACATACATTTGAAAACTGTTATCCAGGGAACACAACATATCTGACTTTACTTTCCAATCTGAAAATAAAAACAGTAAATTGTTATTTACGTGTGCGCACACCTGCGTGGGAACCAACAGGTGGACGCGTGGGCGGACAAGAATGGCGAAGGTTAAACTCTTCTTTAAATCACATACACATACACACAAACATAATACTCAAATTAACACTTGCCCGGTTGACTGAGTACTTACATATTACATTTCACGGCCTACTGTTTGAGCTCATAATTGAGTTATTATGTGATTGCTAAAGACTCCCGTGTTACTCATGTACTTGATCAATTGATTATATGCATGAAAAATTTCTTAAAATTGTTGAGATTTGTATTTTTTTCAATGCAGTGCCCTTGGGCTAAAATTCCTCCCCTTACTTAAAAAAATGTGACTTGTATTCAGAAACCTATAACTAATTGTTATGAATAATTAAACGAAAATGACATCAGTTATACGTATTTAAATTTAAGAAACGTTTATATCTAATATAGTGTATGATAGTAATTAGTGGTAAATGAGAAAGATGACGAAATATAAGTAAATTTAGCTGCAAATACGACAATTAACGCTATAAATAGAGTCACAATTTAAATCACAATTATATATGAATTAAGGCACACATATATACACACGCACACAAACTTAGAGCGATAATTATTCTTCAAAAAATATAACAGACAGTGGCATTACCAGTAAAGATTACCAGTTAAAGTAAGTTAAATATCTCATGTCAGCCGCAGTCAAAGATATTATCGCAGGAGAACATAATTTGAAGCAGAAACTACAAGCTTTAAAATTATATTTTAAAAAAAATTGTTTACCGCTTCTAAAAAATGAAAATACAGATTCTAAGCTAAAAAACTTTTTTTCCACATTTATGGGTTGATTTTATTGGAAATTACAAAACTTTGATTTGTAAGGAAACAACGTATGTATTTAATATATCAATAATTATTTAATTTAAGAATCATTACTGTCATTGAGAGTCTAGCTGGTTCGATAAAAAGATGATTTAGTATTTTTCATTTTGCTCCCTTTATATTTTTATGTGTGACGCCACTGACGCGGACACGCGTAAGGTGCAGATGTTCAAACTTATAATTTAGTTGAATTGAAACAATTCTTGTAGCGCTGCTGATATCAATTAAAACTACTTGAGTGAAGTTATGTACAAAGTGCAATTGTTATTATTGCCAACTGTGTAATTATTATCCGGACAAAAACACTAGCCAGATGGTATTACAGGAAAATTTAGTCCCAGAAAGAAAATTATTTTTTAAATGATTATATAAAACTATTTGTATCAAAATGATCTATATTGTAGATACGAATCAATTAATAATAAATAAGAGTATTCTAGACACCAATTAAAATTTTTAGATGGTATGTAAATTAAATAGTATAAAAAATAATTAAAACATTATTTTATTTATTCAGTTTATTATATCAAATATTTTAATAGAAACATAAAAATAAAAATTAATGACTGTAAAGGCGCTTTTGTATGAACATTAAAATTTACAATTTCCTTAAAACATATTGAATATTAATAACCGTGAAAATAAAATAAACGAAAACAAAAAGTTAATTTTGAAAATAAAAAGTTATTAAAAGTAACACACACTAGATACAAAAGTACATACTTGTAGGTATAAAATTGTATAAAAAATAATAATTAATAAACGATATCATAATATAAACTACCTATTTCAAATCAATAGTTTCAAATATTTACATATAAGATCCGTACTAACGTTTTTTTGAGTATACCTTTAAATAATTAAATAAATAAACATGCATATTTACATAAATAGTTTATAAAATTTTGGCTTAAGCAAAAAAATCGATAGGAAATGGTAAAATCATTTTAAAATTATGATATCTAATTTAATTAAAGTAATTAAATATCTTCCAGATTGAAACCCAACACTGTCTAGATATTTAAAATTATAAATTCAGTAACTACGTCTCAATATGCAGGCACTTATTTACATTAAAATAGCAATAAAAATAGTTAACTGCTATTTTTACGAGTCATATAATATATTAGCAAATCTGTAAAACTAGGAGTGATATTATTCAACATTTATTACACAGTAGTACTGCGACTACCGTTCTCTCAAATATTGTAATTTATTTGACATAAACATGATCTTTTATAGCGGTTTGTATATTTATGTAATCATTAAATATCGTATTTTATAAAGTTTACAACTGGTTTACGTTTTTTAGGGAGTTCTGCATTAAATAGATACAAAAAAAGCGAAAAATATATAAGACTTTCTATTAATCGTATTTGAAAAAGAATCATACTGGATATTATAAAGAGTTTTCTCTCGAGCTAACGCTATCGGAGAGGTGTCAAATAGTTATGAATTTGCTCAGGATTTTAGAGCAGTGATAACAAAAACTGTCATCAGTTAAACCATCATTGTTGTCGTGATGGGAATTAAAGATACTCCAGTAGTTATAACCAACTATTTATTCAAAAATTGATTGTTTGTTAGCAAGCATAAAAAATAAAATTAAAATTGAACATAATGTATTAATATTAAGTATATTTAATGATATTGATAAAATATTGATTGATAAAATCAGAAAATACGGCTTTGAATGAAATTTGGCTATATACTACAATCAATCAGAAATCTATTTGAGCTGCCAGAACTCTTAGAGCAAACAGCTAATTATCACATAAAAATAATCGTCCATCTCGAAGGTATACTTTTTTATATTGGCAGTTTACTATTTTTTATTGATTATTGAAAGTATTAAGACATATCGCGTCTTCGTGTGGACGAATCGGGACTCAATCAGAAGTTATGGTAATTATTGAATACTCTTTGTTCTAATTAAGTGCCATTTTTAATCATCGGCTCATTAAAATGTTTATTTAATAACTTGTCCGCAGACCACCCATACTAGTAGTTGTTTTAACGATAGCTCGTTATTTTTTGATGAAGAGAATAATTCCAATAAATTGCATTAGCTCATATTATTGCTGTTATAAAAAATCAATAATCCGTAGCGATTTAAACACTGCCATTGTGGAGTATTTAACCATATGCGCTTTAAGCTACTTCATTTAGGGGTTATATCTTTAAATATACCTTAAACAAAGTTACATAAATCAGATAATATCGAAAAAATGTGTTAGCGAAAATATTATAAACAAATCTATGGTTTTAGGTTATGACATGCATGATAACTGACATTTTGGCAATTTTTATACAAAAACCCATTGCAATTTAGTTTGTTGGGTATATATTACTTACTTAGAAAGCAAGTAACATTTCATTTTGTTGTTTACTAAATATATATACAAGATATATTAATTTCAATTCCATTCATTGTAGAAAATTAATTCTTAACTTGGGCCGAACGATGAAAATTTATAAACATTTTTTTATAAAATTCACTTATTCACCTTTTCTTATGTTACGCCACTGCATCTTAGAGTTTTATCTGGCAGTCATTGCTAACTAATGAATAATAAGAAAACATCAATTTTAATTTGCAGCGCAGTGTCGGGTTACATTTACCGTGTATATTGACCGATTCCAATCAAATTTGTTGTAACGCTACAAACTAATTTCTTCATTAACATGTATGTATATAATTGTTTTTTAAGGCATAATATATCCTTTATTTATTATGTTAT
This sequence comes from Sialis lutaria, assembly GCA_949319165.1. Lineage (NCBI taxonomy): Eukaryota > Metazoa > Arthropoda > Insecta > Megaloptera > Sialidae > Sialis > Sialis lutaria. The sequence goes on from OX439237.1 coordinate 12,806,485, forward strand.
TGGAACATAGTACATACTTAATTCATTATGAAACTAACGCGAGTTTTTAAAAAATATTACCTTCAAATTAATAACTGCAATAAAACATATATACTTCGCGTATACATACGGTGACAATTTTTTCAAAATGAAAATATAGTACTATTTTTTACCATTTATGGTCAACTCTGCTAATTCTACTAATGTAGTTAACGTTGGGTTGTCTTAACTAGTAGGATATGACCTATAAAATTCATTTATTAATAAATTTATAAAATAGCAAGGTCAGTTACATTGGTAGTTTTTCAAGCCATGTTTCACTACCAAAATGTTGTCTAATATAAGGGTAATCATTTTAATAGCTTCGATAAATGTATAAGGATAAATAAGTTTATTAAATAGAGGAATGTCGTCCGAATTAAAAAATAAATAATTAATAGCAATCGCAGTTCCATAAGAAACAATGAACATATCTTTGACAATGAAAGTGTTAATGAATACACACGTATGTTAAGTTTTGGCAGTTTTGGAGCTGCAGAGGTTAGAGTTCAGGCTATATTTAACTGAGCGAGACACAAGTTAATGTCACTCGTACCATTGCCAAATATGTGCAGCTCTGTGCATCTCACATACCAGCTATAAAGTACAAAGCTGCGCTACACATTGATATAATTTATATTTATTGCTTTTTACTGCAATGTTTATATTTAAAAGTTGGAAAAATAGAATCATGACGTTGTCTATTTCATTATTGAGTTATATCTTACCACCAGTGAATGAATGTTTTTTTAATAATTTTGATTAGAAGGAGGCAACTTGATTAATAAAACTCGAATATTACGTATTTAAAACATATTTATATCGGTATGCGGTAGTATTTCATAAAATATAAAGTGTAGTCTATGTCAGCGGTCGGCAGACCGCGGCTCTTTGCCCAGGCGTTTGCGGCTCTTCAGTGATTTTAACTATTTATGCAATCCCAAATTCTTTTTTATTTGCAAGGGCACCGTTCTAACTAATTTTAAATAAAAATCTTGGAGTTATCACGTTTTTTATAAATCCCTAAAATCCATATACTACCACTGTAATTAGTACAGTTATTACAATTGAATATCTAAAAAAAAGAAGAACCAATTACATTTAGAGACAGCATTTATACCTATGGCTATCTGATACCTTTGCAATCCTGTTTCCTTAACAACTTGGCTCTTCTAACTTTAAAGACTGCCGACCCCTTGTCTATGTTGAACACATCTACATATTATTTAAATATTTTACAAATAACACTATTCAACAAAAAAATACTTTTGTAATATCACAGAGATCTGAATAGAAAATTTAGGATGTTTTTGGCATGCCGAAACCGGATTTGTTGCCCAATTGGTTTCATCACGTCAGGGTTTTGAGATATTCTAACCTAAAAGTCCCAAAAATGACTATATTGGGAATGTTAAAGAATTTATTATCAGGTAGGTAATTTTTTTCTAAAGTTTTCAGTCACGATAACAAATAGTATTATCTTTCTTCTTTAAAATGAGTTTTAACTTTTTACTGTCGATTTTTTTAGCTGATTGTGAGATGTACTAGTTTGAAGATATGTTATTTTTGTTAATAGAGTGTAGTATAGTAGCTACAATGAACTTTACTACATACATATATCTTCAAAGGAGTATACTATGTATTTCGGTAAAGAAAAATCGCATAGTAAAATGTAAAAAATCATTTTAAAGATAAAATATAGTACTATTCGAAATCATGAAAGAAAACTTCAGAAAAAAATTACCTTCTTAGTAATAAATTCCCCAACATTGCCAAAATCGTCATTTTTGGGACTTTTAGGTTCGGATATCTAAAAAACCTGACGTGATGGAATCATATGGGCAACGAATTCGGTTTCGGCATGACAAATACCTTCTAAATCACCTATTCAAATTTCTGTGAATTTTTTTTATTGCATAGTGTAATCAATTAATCAATTTGGGTTATTTTCAACATCAGACTATTTTCACCATATGTATTATTTTTAATTTATTTATTTTGTCCTAAAAAGTAGCACAATATAAAAATTGCCTCTCCATAAATGTAATATATACAATCTTTCATTGACGTACAACTGTGCAAATACACATTACTGCTTTATTTCACATCTTTGACATAGAAAACCTAATAAAGATTTCAATTTTCTTTCTAAGAACGAAAACATAAGCTCGTTTTTAACAAATTAAATGACAACAAAGCTCTCTTTTTAATCCGAAATTGTTTTTTTAAGTCGGTCAACTTTTCTATCAAAAAAAAAACTTTACGTACAACAGGAAACTAATCTGGGTAAAAACTGAATATAATAGAACACCAACTCCCCTCACCACAGAGATACTGGTTCATTTTTGTTTGTGTTTAATATATTTTAGTTTGTTTTACTTGAGGCGTTAAATGTACCTTAAATGTGATTTAAAATCGTGTCCCTTTTATTACAAAAGTTATTTTTGCTGTTTAATCGCGAGATATAATGATGAAGACTTTATCGTTTAGTAAAATTATATCTTTTAAAGATTGTTGACTACCGAAACTAAAAAAGTTTAAACGATCTCAGATTTATACAGGATTTTTTTTAAATTAATTAATAATCATAGTAGCTAACTTTTCGAGCTGTTGTCTACGTTGTCTTGTTTTTAAACTTGACGTTTCGACTCTCATGTCGGAGTCTTCTTCAGAAGTGATTCTGAAACCAACAACGTGGACAACAGTCTGAAAAGTTAGCTACTATGGACAACGGTCACGAAAGCCTACAGAAGATTATTAATAATAAAATTTTAAATTTTTATACACAGGCTGATATTTCAAAATACTTCTGGATCATTTATTTAGTTGCTATATTATATATTAGTTTATTTACATACAACTTGTGTAATTCTTTTACACTGAGATATAGTCGCACTTGTCTTATAAACAGTTCGTATTTTGCCCTTGTACAAGAAGATATAAAATAATAAAACGGCAATGTAACAAGTGATCTATAATGATTAGAAAGAGAGCTGGACATTGATTTGACGCCGACCCAATGAAGAGCAATTGTTTTCCTCCAGACTTGATAATTGACCCCGTGAGGCAACAATCTGATGGCCAGCTGATTTGATGATCAATGATTGAAATCATCTTACAACAGTAGTGGACCAAACCAACTAAAAAACATTCAGTTAACGCGGATTCAATTTACGCGCAAATATATACAACTTCTCAGATCATAATTATAATTTCAATATACAACAAAAAAAAAACAACTAACATTATAGAATATATCGTAGGTTTTTGTATATTAGCCGTGACTTATCATTCTTCATAAATAACACTGTTATTTACTAATGTATCAATCCACACAAAGCTTATTTCGAGGTATCTATCAACGTTTTTTATGCTCGTCAAAAAAATACACATTTGTGATTTTTTTTATTGAAAAAAAGTTATTTGACGTTTGGTTGATAAAAATCTGAAATTTTTTTATAATACATTGATCATTAGCTAGACAGTGCTTTCATCCATGAGCCCAGATATTATAAGTCCAAATACTCAATACGTATTACGAAACGTTGGTAGATAAATGTTATCGAGTATTTGATTGGGCGACTGTACTCGATGTACAAATGCCGTAATTAAATGTCTCATACCAAATTGTCTTTAATAACTGGGACAATTTAGTTTGAATGTGAAAACATTTATGCCCCTATCTTATGTAAATTTATTTGTTTATTAAAATACATTCCGAATCTAGATTCCTGTTTACTCATCCAGTTTCTTATAATTTGATTTAACACTTTTTACTAGATCATAGTTCAGTATATATTACTATAGTGAAATGAAAAATAAAACGGACAAGTGCGAGTAGAACTTACGCCCTGAGGGTTCCGTACCATTATATGAAACTTAATTATTGACAATAGTTAGTTGCGTAGACAATGGACCTGATTCCCAAGGCGTCTTTGTGTGTACACAAAAGAAAAACTATATTGGACCAAGAAAACTTTGTTTTGTATATAACGAAAACAATATTTTCTTAATATAAGAAACATACTCTTAATCCAACTACGTTATTCCTTCGTTCAAGAATACTATAGTTGGTTTAAGAGATTATTGCTTATCTTAAGAAAATATTGTTTTCGTTATATACAAAACAAGGTTTACTTGGTTTGAGAAATCCTTTCTACCAGAGTCTTAACGTAAAGACGCTGTATACGGATATGAAAGAAACCGCAAAATTTAGTTTGTCACGCAATAATTCCAAATAGAATTAGAAACTAATGATCTTCGGATTTTTTCATTTACTTGTCCTATGAGACCTTCCTTCGTGCCAAATTTCAAGATTCTAGGTCAACGGGAAGTACACTATAGATTTTGATGCATTATCAAAATACGCTTTGAAAGTTCGTATCTTTTTATTGCATTGAGTAAGAAACTTGAATTTTTACAGGACTCTAAAACTAAAGCTTAGTATTTTATATTAATTTCAACTTGATAACTCTAGAGTCTAGAAGTTTCTGATAATAATGGTCTTGACGGACAGGCAGACGGACAACTAAAAATGGGATAATTGCTTGGCTTCTGATAATATTTTCTATAACAATATACATTTAGTCAAACTATTTGATTGAATCGAAATGAAAATAAACTTATTACAGTTTAACAAAATGTTGCAATTATTATAACTTATTTCCAATTGTGGAATCTTTTTTAATACATTTACTCGTATAATTAAAATGCACAATTTAAATACATATTACAGTCGGTGTAGTATCAAGAATGTAATATAATAAAAATGTTATAGTAAAATAACGTCCATTATAAAATATTTTATTAATAATAAAATAACAATTTGTTGTAAAGTTTATATTGCTTTCTAATTATTACTAGCAATACGTCAGAAACAATGTATGTCGTTACCGCTTTATATAACTATTGTAACTCGGATTAGTTAATGTATCAAACAAATAACCAAGTGGGGTGCGTAAAAATACAATTTGCAAATAGCAAAACAAAACAATTTAATGTGAACCGTTCAGAGGACAAAGCGAACAAATCCAGTCATACAAACTTAATATGTGTATTTTATAGGTTACATAAAAAATAATTTTAATGAAGTATTACAACTATTAACACTGATACTGAAATGTTACACTTTACAGAATATTAATATTAATTTAAGAGATTTTTTACTGACCACTTTACACGTTAAAAAGGCCTGCATATTGTAACATTTGGGTGTATTATGAAAGCCTGATGAAGGGATGAAGGGTGAGATAAAATCATCGCTCTCAAAATATTACCCTTTATTGTTTTAAAGCGGTATTAGGAATTTTGAACGTATACTACTATATAATATAGATTCTTAGTTATTCGTATTTATTTATGTTAGAAAAATCGCCAATACATTTAAATCTTATCGAAATTGATTATTATCAATCAATAATTACATTAAACTGAGCTGTCGGACTAGAATATAATTCAGAAAAAAATACATTAATGAACATTTTCGTCCTGATATAGTATGTGTCTGTGGGTCGATCAGTCTTACTCAAAAACAACGAAATATAGAAGAAGATTTTTTTTAGATCCATTTTTAAATTGTTTTTGAAATTATGCGAATTAGATATTTTTTAACAAAAGTAGTTAAGAATATAAAAATTATATATTTTTTCTATTTATTTAAAAAAAAGGCATCGATTTAAAAAAATTATATTTGAAATTGTTCATAACAGAAAAAATGTTGATAATAAAAGTTGTAGAGAATGTAATTTTATGCAATTAATATCCCATTCATTTATTTATATCATTTATCAGTTATCCAGGAAGATTTGTTTTATTTAAGTACATACACATACACTGTATACTGTACACTCACAGTATTACGTATAAGAAAGTCCTGCCACACTCATGGCAGATTTTTTATATTTTAAATATGGGTATAAGCCAACATTTTGTCATGCATGCAGTTAAGAATGTGTAAGAAAACGTTAACCAAAGATGCAACTAATGATTTTATACTATTATATTAAACGTCTGTTTTAACAGTTCTGCATCCCGCCGATGCTCACTTGACTCATATCACGGCTATCTTTGTTATGGGGAAGGGTTTCACTCACGGATTCCCTTTGACATTTGTGTTTTTGTTTCATTTCTAAAGGGATTTACGTTCAGTTTAATCGAAAGAAAACGTACAGATTTAAATTAAATAAAATACAATTATACAAAAATCACATGTCCAATGAGTAAAAGAAAAAAAAATAATACATTCTTAACTTATTCAGTAGGTAGCGAAAATAATGTCCACAAGACCGCGCACTATTATGGAGAGGGGGGGGGGGATATTGGGAAGCCAGGATTTGTGTAAAAATTGATCATACAGCAAGAAATATGTACTAATATAATCTATTAAAAATATCTAATTTTTTGACGAGGAATAATTATAATGCTACCATTGTTATCAACAATTCAACGTATTATTGTGTTATTTTTAAGTATTTTACATATGTTACGTATCTTTTAAGATAATAATAATTAATCTAAAACAAAGTGCATGTGTGAATTACATAAACTCTTATATAGCTTATAGCTATGATGAGTGACAGCGTTATGCGGGCAGTAAAAGGGTCACAAATTGATTATGTGGACTCATTGAACGGGTTGTGGCTCTTAAATTGATTTTTACAAAAAGCCACAACCGACTGACTCAGCGGTTCATAACATTTTGTGAATTAAATCACAACAGTAGCAATAGTCCAAATTCTGGCCCACAATAATTACAATTTTGGTTCATCCAAACAGTAATTAATACCCCTCCCTCTATAACATTGTATAATAAAGATGGTAATCATTTAGTTTAACTTTTTATTTCTACCGTACATAAAAAAAATTTACACAAACTAATAAAGTGTAGAGAAAGGAGCCCCCGTAATGTTAAGTGAGTCCTAGAGAAATTTAAAATAAAAATTACATCTCCTTTGAACATCTATAATCTATATCTATAAAAGAATTTGTCCTTAACCACTCACTCACTCACTCATATATCAACGTACAGCCCAAACCCCTGGACCTAGAAACGTGAAATTTCGTAGGTGCCTTCCTTTTATGATGTAAGCACCCACTAAGAAAGGATTTTTCGAAATTCAACCCCTATGGGGTTAAAACGGAGTGTCAAAGTTTATATAAAATATTATTCTTTTTGTTCGCATTTAATTGAAACAAAATTTAACCCGTAAGGTTTTAGAGGGGTGGAAAAATGTGTAAAATATTTTCTTTTTGTAGTCACCAAATGAAACACGGCACAAGTAGGTACTCTACCAGACAAATATCAGTTATGAAAATTCAACCGCTGTGGGAATGGGGGGGGGGTAAAATTTTGATATATTTATCTTAATAATTGTTCATGATATTAAAGTAAATTCAATGCAATAAAAAAATTCGATATTCAACTCCTAACGGCGGGGGTAGACAGGAGGTTAGTTATTACGATTTTTAACTAATTGTAAGATCCGAGATATTTACGTTTTTTTATAGATAATGAATAAAAATCAATATCAAAAAATGTTATATGTCATCTCCTATCACGTATGGAGAGTTCTAATTAGTTTCGAAGTTTACGCGAGCGAAGCCGCGGGATTCCGCTAGTATTTTATAAACCACCATACAGACCGCAATGGTTCTTAAATTGTTAGTCATAGGAAATCGGGAAAACATTTCGTATATTGAAGTTAAAACTTTCCCATGTTTCTATTGAATTATAATCACTTTAAAAATATACCAGAAAGGTAAAAAGTTATAAGCCTATATACAATTGAACAACAAAAAACAATTTTAAAAAAATGAATCTTCAAAAGATATTAACACGTTAATTTCTTTTACAGATGCATGCGGTTTATCCGACGTCGCGCACATAGAATCTCTCCAGGAAAAGTCGCAGTGCGCTCTGGAGGAATACTGTCGCACGCAGTACCCAAACCAACCGACCAGGTTCGGTAAACTTCTGCTGAGGCTCCCGAGTTTGCGGACGGTCAGCTCTCAGGTCATAGAGCAGCTGTTCTTCGTGCGACTTGTGGGGAAGACGCCCATCGAAACGCTCATCAGAGACATGCTGCTGTCCGGCAGTTCATTCTCTTGGCCCTACATGACCGCGGCGACTATGTGACACTCCGCTGCAGTGTGGCGACATCTGGCCGCCGCCTGAACGACAGAAAATGTTAAAAGTCATTCTCGAATTTAACCCTTAGCGTGCCGAATCAGGTGATCGAATTTTATAGTCATTCTTTTATATAATCCATCTCTTAAACCAGTGTTTTCCAATCATTAAAATTACCACAAAGTAATAAAATGTAGATCATATACATGCCAGTTCAGCTTATCTCGCTTTTATATAGTTGTTTAGAAACTACTTAGCAAACCTTCAGCCTCTTTTCGAGAACCAAGCACTTCGGAATGAAATAATTATTAAGAAATTTCATTTTTGTTTTACAATTAGTCTTCATGTAGATATAAATAAATGGAACTATAAATCAAAAAAACAACACTGATCTTAAAATGTTTATATTATAATTTAGTTTTTTGTATTGAAATTTCAAATCATTCCAAGAGTTCCTTGTTTAGTTAGAGCTCTTAAATAAGTAAATTGCATCCGAAACTTTTATATCCGAAGTAAATGGATCATTTTTCTAAATCTATATTAATATTGAATTGGACAAAAAGTCGTTTTTCAATCAATTATCCTTTATCGAGATCTACTCATTATTTATTATTATTACGCATTTATTAAATAAATATTAGTGTAAAGAAAGCAAGTTTTAAACGATGCAATCCTAATGATTTCTGTGAAAAATAAATAAACGTTAAGTGGAAATAAAACAAAAATATCTGTTGTCAAATTCATTATTGCAGCATTGAATACTTCATCAAAATTATTTCCAATACATTAAACTAGAAATATAACAAACATTTTAAGACTACAGTAGAACCTTATTATTGTCCGCATCGTTACTGTCTGTTCATCTTCTGACATGGTAATTGTTCAATTGTTTACCACTATAGTAAAAGAGACAGTATAGAGGTCAGGCTGTTCTGATTATTTGACAAAAATGAGGTTCTACCATATTTTGTGTGATTAATAGTTCCGGACCACTATGTCTTGAGTTCATTTCTTAATGGCCTCAACAATTATTAAAATCAATAATACATTTATGAAACAAAGCAAAGTAAGTAGAACATGTATGTGTATAACCGATTCTATAATTCTAAAATCCTCACAAGCAAAGTGAGCTGAACATACATCTAAATGGCGTCCGTATGAGCCTAAATATTTCATTAAATGTCACGAAAAATGAAAATCTGACTGATTACTAAAAAAAGTTAGGAAACGCTGTTTTAATATATTATGTTTACACCAAAAAGACAAAACATAACACAAAACAATTCGTATTTAAAAATGCATACGTTTTGTTGCCATTTTGTTTAAAAAAACACCGTGTTGCTGTTTTGCCTTTTTGATGTAAACAAGCCATAAGAGTAAACATTTTTTCTGCAGTGTGTTGCATTTTTTAAATTAAATTACATAAGTATCAATAAAGCTGTGTTAAAATAATTTTAAGACTATAGCCGCAGCTTTAGACTTCGGTAGCTAAAGGGTTAAGACGCGTTTACATTTAAATCTTTACATAAAAATGTATATGATCCTAAAACATATCAAAACAAGATAAATAAATTACGAAAAACATTAAAATAATATCATTTAAATTATTTAAAAATTTTCGGGCAGAAAGAATTTCAAATTTGAATTAGTGTAAATGCGTCTTTATTTTTATTAACAACACATCAAAAAATCTCATTATATTTAATTGTTTTGTGTATTATAAATTAAAATGTTTGTTTTTATTGTATTTAAATCGTTATAATTAAATTTGGCAATAATTGTAAAAAAAGATATGTTTTATTTGAAAACACATGTACAAAATATTTAAATTATAACGTCACAGTCTAACTGTGTTATCCTATCCGGATACCAAACATAGTAACTTAAGAATGTAATGTTTTTAAAATTAATGTCGAATTTTTATTTTTTATTTTGATGAAAAATTAATGTTTTGTTATAATTTTTATAACAAAATAACATAACAGTTCAATTTATTATGTCTGTTTAGACAAAATGAACCAATAAATGATCTCAAAATTAAATTCCAAAATTGAAAATAAGAATAAACATCACTTATGTGCCATTACTAACACAAATTCCAAAATGTGTAATGATAAATAAACACAAAAATTTATTTCGTCGAAATATTATTTAGTATACACGGAAAACTGATGCATAATTATTTATATATGTAAGTATATTATTAATTATCTTGCATATCAAATGTGAATTTTTTCTAATAATTTTTACAATACTTATGAGGTAATAATTATTTGTGTTTATTTGTCGATATAAAATATTATACATAATTCAATCTAAATTATCATATATATTTTTCATTTCCCTATGTAATTAAGCAATATTAAAATACATTCAATTTTCTTTGACCTTTACTTACTTCTATATGAACAAATATTAATAAATAATAAAATTTATTGATTTTTTAAACAAATAAATTATAGGGAATTTTTTAAATTTATATAATATTTTTTGTTGCATATGTATTTCATCTGTACTATAAATATAAATGTATGTACATACAAATGTAGGCAATAAGACTTTTATATGATGTTCCAAAACATTAAATATGTGTAAAAATAAGTCAAAAAAAGTCTTTAATTAATTTTGACGATTTTTGTCAAAAAAATATTTTTTCGTTATGATTTTTACGTTTTCGTTTTACCCAGTGAGTGTTAATTTATAAATATTAATATAAAAATATAACGAACTATTCCTAATAATGTATAAAAAAAACATTGTATATATTTATATATTGTGGCATGACTATACAGGGTGATTCAGCACTGTCGTGCCAAACTTGAACAGTAGATTGAGAAAAATATTTTAAGCAAAAAACTTCCAATAAACATATGTCCGGAAATTATTCCTTAGGGAACTACAGGCTTTCAAAGATTTTACTAAAAATTAGTTTTAATTTAATATCTAGCGAACCCTTTGTGATAGAATCATGAAATTCAGTATTTGGTTTAGTAATAATATGTGTTATCGATTTCTTATATTAACTAATTATATCTTAGGCCAGGGCTGTATGGGGCCAGTGGGCCCATCGATTTTGATCTTATAATTGTTTGTTTCTTAATTATTTTTCCTGAGTTGATACCTTTATAAGGTTATATGACATAAAATACACAAAAACATACTTTGCTTGTTTATCATAGGATAAACCGTTTTCGAGAAATATCGATGAAAAGAAAGCATGCAGAATTTAACTTAATACGGATGCTTGAAATTACAAAAAATAAATTTATATGCTTTTTCTATGATTAAAGGTAAGAATAAAATTCATTTAAATAAATCTCCTAATATGAGTCCTGTAAGATCTATAGCCAGTTCTATTACTGTTACATGAACTTTATTAACATGATTAAAAAAACAAACTAAAAATGGCTATTTGTTGATATGGATGCATGTTCGGAGGTATATTTATATTAACTTTTTGTCTTATTTGTTATCATGAAATAAGAATATAAATTTATTTTTTATAATTTCAAGCATTCGTATTAAAGTTAATTCTGCATGCTTTCTTTTTCATCGATATTTCTCGAAAACGGTTTATCCTATGATAAACAAGCAAAGTATGTTTTTGTGTATTTTATGTCATATAACCTTATAAAGGTATCAACTCAGGAAAAATAATTAAGAAACAAACAATTATAAGATCAAAATCGATGGGCCCACTGGCCCCATACAGCCCTGGCCTAAGATATAATTAGTTAATATAAGAAATCGATAACACATATTATTACTAAACCAAATACTGAATTTCATGATTCTATCACAAAGGGTTCGCTAGATATTAAATTAAAACTAATTTTTAGTAAAATCTTTGAAAGCCTGTAGTTCCCTAAGGAATAATTTCCGGACATATGTTTATTGGAAGTTTTTTGCTTAAAATATTTTTCTCAATCTACTGTTCAAGTTTGGCACGACAGTGCTGAATCACCCTGTATATATTACCAAGTTTGTTAAAAAAATATTTTAAAAAAATGTAAAAAAAAAATATTAAAACAAATTTTTATATACGATATACATAGACCAAAATCAAAATTATGTGTTAAATAGTTTTTAATTTGCTTATGATTATTTGATATAAAATGTAAAAGTGTTATTAATTCTTCAGTAACCTGTATATTAATAATTCTGTGTTTACCGTATATAAGAATTTGTTAACTTTATATAATAATATCAAAATCTACGGTATTTATGTTTTTTGTACTTGTATAACTTGTAGAAGATACAAATGTTAAAATGTATGTTCATCAACATTGTATATAAAATATATAGTTATCAAAATGATAGAGAAATTTAGTGATTTTTTGATCAAACAAAATAATTGTAAATAAAATAATATAAATGTCAGAATTGTTTTATTATTTATTAACATACAAAATAATCCTTTTCCAAAAATCATTTTCATAATTTCAACCCCCTAAGTCAGCGGTTCTTAAACTGGGGTCCGCGGACCCCCGGGGGGCCGCCAAACTTTTGCGGGGGTCCGTGAAACATTTTTGGCAAAACATTAATTTACATAAAGTACTTTTATATTTCTATTTATCAGTGATTAATTAGTATCTAATGACCTTTTTTGTTTTTCTATCAGGGATGGGGGTCCCTGAAAAATAATTTTTCAAAAAGGGGGTCCCTAGACCATATAAGTTTAAGAACCACTGCCCTAAGTAATTCTTAAACTGTGTGTTGTGTAATGAATTTAAACTGTATTCTTAAGTATTTGAAAATACTAAAATACTGATTCTTGTATTGACAAAGTATACAAAATTGAATCATGAAATAATCATATTTTTGTTAAATAGGAGTCTAACAACTAAATATATATGCAATTTATCTTCCATTTAGTGGTTCAGATCAAATATTATACAGCTTATTTGACACCTGCTATGATCTGCGCATCAGCAACTTCTCTCAGAATAAGAAAAAATGCAAGTCAGTATACTAAATGTTAAATATTATTATTTTACAATTTTCACCCCATAAACGATTGAGTTCACAATCCCACGAAAAAAAGTACATATGTATGTAATCTAACAAAAAAATAGTAAAAAATGCTCTCACGGCCAAACAAGGGGACTGAATTATTTAATGGAAAGAAAGATTTAATATTAAAATCTGAACACCCGAGTAAAAATACAATATAGTGCAGTGGTGAACTAAAGAAGATTGGTACCCCATGCAGTCGTATGTGTACTAGCTACGAAATTTTGATATGCATTTTTATTCGAGAATTTTTATGTCAAATAATTACGTAACAAGGTTTTAAAATAAATTCTTGGTTAACATAAACGATTTGACAATAAAATTGGTGGGCCAGACATTGCTTAAGAAGGACAGGGCCCCTATATTCTCGAGCTCATTCGAGAATATGTCGATTCGAGTTTTTCGCTCGAGATTTTAAATCCCTCGGAGCAGTCGAGATTTTTCATAAGATATTTCTATAGAAAAGAGTCACATCGAGATTCGAGAATACGGTATAATTTACACAATCGAGATTCTAGTAAATAACTTACATTAGTGAATTTTAGTTTTAGTTTAGTAATCTCGATTGAGAAAAAGTCAAACGAACTCGAGAATAGGGGGCCAGATGTGGCTTTTGTCCACGCTTGATTTAGATTAACTATAAAATACATGATGGAGTACACTGGCAAGATATTCCTTGTAAAAATATATCAATAAAAAAACGCTTTATTGATGATCTATTTACTGTATGAAGGTCAAAGCTCAAATGCATAGGTATGTATAGAAAAATTGCGTATTTTTTTTATAAACAATATAGAAACATGTGTTAAGCACACGTTACTAAAAATATTTGAATTGAAATAGTTGTTGCAAAAATGCGTCAGCTATACAATTGCAGTGTGTTTTATAAAAACTACATAAATCTGTCTCGCGACATCTGAACCGCGCTCACAAGAGACAGCCTGGATGGCCAACAAATAGCAATAACTTATAGTTTTGTGAAGTTTTACATGTAAACAAGACACATGTAAATATACACACACTCGTACGCGAAACGTTGCTTGTCCAGTAGCGGGACAAAAATAACGCATTCATTTTTTTAACAATTTTTTTATATAAAATATTTTCTACTTTATTAATAGATTTTATATTACACAGAAAAAAAATTGATTTTATTGGAAATTTTAGATGGAAAAATGCTTAATAAATTTATCTTGTTAATATAACAATATTTCCTCATGTTTATCTAAAAATCTTTTCATTTCTCAAATTAATAAATAATTTATTACACCAACTTGATTGTATTAATAAATATTTATCAGTGTGAATATTTTATACACCACGCACTTACAACTAGTGAAAGTGCAATTTTCAATATGGTAAATTTAATGATGTCATTTATAATTAAGTATTTTTTTGTATTTATGTTTTCAATACAAAACAAAATATTCGCCGTATTAAGAACAATGTTAGTTATAATATACAATTATCAATAAGATAATCATGGATTTTACCATTTTGGAAAAAAATTATCATATTAACAAACAACCTCTATCGGAGCCAAATCGATCACGGATTTTTTACAATGATCACATTTTTTAACACATACATAGTCAAATTATTTTTTCTGTGTACAGTAGAACGTCGATTATTTGAATTAATTGAAACAACAGATATTTCGAATGATTAAACGTAATTCAACCGATAAAAAAAATTCTAAAAATGTCTTTAATAAACCCTATAAATTTACTGGTCTATTAGGTTAGCATATTAGTGTTGATAACTTAGGTAAGAGTTTACTTCATAGACGTAAAAAAAGATAAAGTATTTTTGGATTATATCTCTATCTTTAATTTTTGTTAACCAAATTTTAAAAATTATGTTTATACGTCTATGATTTACTTCTATATAAATCGACTAACCAACCCAATCGTTTTGAAAGATGGAAATATGGAAAGATCATCTAAGATAATGTTAAGGAGTTATATCTGTTTGAACCCTAGAAAATGGGGTACTATTTTAAATAAGAGGAGTTAGAATCAATTTCTAACAAAAAAATAAATTCTCTGCGCCACTGGTTTCGATATATGTATGTACATAATATGTAGAAAAAATCGTTTAAAAATGAAAAATTGGCGTACAGGCATTAATAAATACGTCATGCAAAGTATTTTGTACAACGTGCATTTCTGATGTTTATTATTAATTTCTGGATGTTTTCAAATTAATACATGTCTCATTAAAATGTTATATTTCATATTAGTAGCCTGTATCTAATTGCAGTAGGTCTGAAATTCTCATGAATTATAGCACTTCAAGAAAACTTATAGTTTTATGTAACTTGGGAACGTTAATGTTTTATGTTTATTTGATTTTTTATATAAATAGTCGAAGATTTTCGTGGCATAACACCTGTCAAAATTTTACTAATTACTGTTCTTGGCTTCTATTGATTAACCGTATCTTTTTAGTAATATAGATACATTCAAATGTTAAAATTTTAATTCATAATACATTATTCTCTACTTACTGATATTAACATAATTTATGTCCGGGATTATAAAGGACCTAGCAAATTTGCAAGCTAGCAAGCACTCTCAAATGGGGAATCAAACTTATATGACAGTTCTCTTGAAGTTTTTGACAGATAGTTTCATACATAGGAAGTATAAAAAAGGTATGTAAAGTATATTTACTAACCTTGCGTAAAAAATGGTAAAACCAACTTACTGCGCCTGAACTATCTGTTAAAAACTCAAAGAGAACTGTCATATAAGTTTGATATCTCATTTGAGAGTGCTTGCTAGCTTGCAAATTTGCTAGGTTCTTTATAATACCGGACATTAAAGTTTCTAGCGTACATATATAGTTCACGGGATATTTTGCTTTGACCAAAAAGGACGAACGCCAAAGTGAGATTAATATATATGGTTTCTTAACTATTCAATATTAACGTTGTAAAATATACTTAGGCTACAAAAAAACTTTCTGATGGTAAAAAAATCATCCAAATCCGTCAAGCAGTTTCCAAGATTACCTCAAATACACAAACAAACAAACTTTCTCTTTAATAATAGTAGTGGAAGTTGATTGAAAACAGTTAATAAGATCTTGTTAGATATAAACTTACTTAAAATCGATAAGTATGTATGTAGGTTCATTGTAGATAGATACAATGTATGTACAATCACTTACCACCTCTTTTATAAATACCTGTGCGTGTGTGTGTGTGTGTATGTGTGTGTGACTGCAGTTATAAATCAGTCGGCGGTCACCGGGGCGTCGCGGTGCCGTAAATCCGTCAAACAACGCCTCTCAGAGATGCCTGTGTTGTAACGCGGCGTATTTATAACGTTTCAAGACCCAATGTGCGAAATACTGAATAAAACAACAGTATTGAACACTACCGAGAAATAGCGACATCTTTATTAAACAATTAATTCATACACATTGTAAGTTAAAGGTTATATAGTCTGTAAAATTGGAAATAATTATTAGGTGTAATTTAAAGCAAAATTAAAAAATTGTTGTCACTATATTTCACTTTGTCGTTTATCTGTCCTTTATATTCAAAGTTAGAAACTTTTACTGAATATGTAAAATTATACCCCCTGGGGCCTAGACAAATATATTTTTTTTAATTCATAGGGATGATATAGAACTAAAGCTAAGCAAACATTATATTTTTTTATACTAAGGCATGTGGCATGAAATAGAATTTGAGCCTGCTCCTTAAACAGGACTCAAAAATGAGGCCTGTAAAGTGCTTCAAACAGTAACTCATTTTGTTTCCAACCCCATTTATCACAGTAACTACTAATCTAAAGAAAAACAGGGTTTTGGTGATACTATACTAACGACAAATACTAAAATCAACAATATCTCAAACTTAGATAGAAGTCAGCATAATTTTTTTCAGCACGATACCGAAACGAGATGGCTTCAATTTTAACGAGGCGAGATAGAAACTGTCACTTATTAAATTCGACACCAAGAAGAGATTTTAATTCCAAAAACTGAGACGAAACGAGACTTCCCTGACTCTCGTCTCGTCTCGTATACAGCCTTACTAAATTCAGTTATTTGGAGAAAATAAAATCAGAATGCAATCAAGCAACGTTTTCTGCTCGAGTTCTCTAACTTGAAAATATTTGCATTGAAATGTCGGAAGAGATAATAAAATTCCCTTGAAAATAAACTAATTGTAAAGTTGACTAGATTCAGTCCTAAATATAAGTTACATTATTTCTAAAAAGTTAATGAGAATTATATGGACCATAAAATATATAAAAATTGGAAATAATTAAAATAATAATTCAGTTCTGGATGAATAGAAGTATTGTGTTTTAAATATTTAATAATAATTAAAATGACTCAATGAAAATAACTTTTGTATAAATATTATATGTCGCATCTTTGGTATGACTAAGTGTTAGCCCAGGAACTATGACCAATATAAAGATGATAATCTTCTACCCAGAAATACGAACATCTTATTTACATATAATAAGTCGATGCTAATATTTAAATCTGTATAATTTCTGTATAGTTAAAATATTTTAGAACTTTATATCGTTTATTTGGCAATATAATCTATTTTGAATAGAAAACTATTAGATCGATTTTGATGGGATTTTCATTGTTTGAGAGCTTTAGATCATATAATAGGTTTGTGTTATGTGTTTGGAAAAACGCAGGCGTAACAGCAGGAATCTTGTTTACAATAAAATATTCACTATTATTTTTCAGAACATAAATAAATATAGTATTTTCTCAACTCTTCATTTAATGACTTTAGAATTATTGTTAATTTTTTTTTATAAAATATTACAAAAAAACTATTGTAGCCCACAGTTAAACACGTCATTTATAGTATAGTTAAAGATCAGATACAAGAATGTTTACAGCTAGATGTCCATGTAAATTGTAAACTAACTCTTGACTCAATAAGATAAAACACGATTGAATGTAATTAAATAATCAGGTCACTTAAATCAACCAATACAACTGTTTCTATTTGGTGTTTGAAAACAATGCTTCATAAATCGACTATTAATTCATTTGTTTGTGCAAGTTTTAAACCAATCAAAGATCTAGAACAAATCAAAAACCAATGGTGAATTATTTAGCCATGTTTTAAAATGCAGTATATTTTTGATAGTCCATATCTTCATTTATTACTCACTAATTTATTGTTGTATGGAAACAATTTTGAATTCCGCATTTTCATTGAATTACATAATTGATTTTTATTGTTGATTTAATTTCGAGAAATGTTATTTTTATTATTTTTTTAAATTAAAAGTCGCTTTTAAAACTAATTGCTTTTATATTTGCATTGTTTTGAACAAATTACTTATTCAAAACCGCATTAAATTCGCATTCTCTCCAGTCAAGCATACATTGAAAAGAATGATAATATTATTACGCTCGCATTCAATTCGTAAATGATACAGGATGTTTTTAACCCGTTTCAACATAAAAAAAATCTACTATATACGGCTTCACCCGCGTTGTATTGATTATTAAGGTGGATGAACCATGGGAGGCCATGCTCCTTGTAAGGCAAATTATTAAAAAGTCGTAGTTATTGCCATACGATGACAAATTCCTTCTACTCACACTAACATCCATCGAACTCAAGAACACAGACGCGGCGGCGAGTCACTCAGACCGCTATTTTGTCTGTGCCGTCCATTCCTTTAATGACTTCGGTCGTCATAACTTTTCAAGTAAATATACTATTTTTTTATGAAAGATCTATTTATGTAGTTAGATATTAAGCAGATATTTTGATTGTCACAACGTTAGTTTTAAGTTAAAAATGTATTTCGGCCTTGTAAGGAGCCGTGTTCCTTGCAAGGCCATTTGGATAAGTTTAATAAAACTTAGAATTAATAAATGATCATTAACTCTGTAATAAAAAAAATGTTTTATAAGTTACATAATAAAACAAAGTGATACTTAATATTTTGTTTGTTTCATTTATCCAGTAAATAAAGGAATAATAAATGTTTATTTCTTAAGCTAGCCTTCCATGGTCCACCCACCTTATTATTAATTTTTATATAATTCATAAAATCTATTTTAATGTTATATAGGTTACGTTAGTCTGGAAATCATTTACCCCATAGACATAGAGCATGGACCGCGCATTCTCTCTAATCTCTTTTGACACGGTCCTGTTTTCGAGTCTATCATTTTTATTTGAACATTGAAATAATAAAACAGTTATGTTGATAAACGTATGAAAAAAAAAACATTTTTTATTAAATAATCAAAATAGGTTAAATTGGTATATTGCCTAAAACGACTTACAAACTCAAATAATCAAAAATATTTTAACTGTGCATACATACATTTATATAATGTATTAGTATTGATTTCAGTAACCAATGAGTATAGAACCGGCCCTGTTTGAATGTGAATACACACACAGTACGCGGTTGATGGCAAACGCGATGACCCCCGCGTGACCTCTGCGTTATATGCATCTGTGTAACATACACATGTAAATTTTCTTTCTTCAATACCGTATTGTTTATGATACGTTGCTTTCTATATGAAGTTGCATACATTTCACTGTTGACAACCATTTTCACGTATTCAATTTTCATAAGTTATTTTTTTTATTTTGAAGTTCTTATTACTCCCTTGATCACTTTCTTATCCAAATACTGATAAAAAATGACTATACTTATGTCAGAGCTCGCCATTTTTTTGAGAAGAAGGTAAATATAAAATACTAGCTGATACTCGCGGCTTCGCCACGGAAAAAAATTGTGTTTTCTATTTCGTTAAAATTGCAGGTCTGTAACTCCCAAAATTTTAGTTAATTCAAAATTTTTGAGAAAAATGACTAACTTTTGAACGTGTGGTTGAAATTGATTTTTGTCGACGGATTTAGAATCAGCGCAGCGTGTCAAAATCTATATGATGACATATATATATGTATATGTAATACTTTAAAATTAAAGAGAACATTTTTTGCTGAAAATTGAAAAATGCCGATTTCTGACAAAAAATTTTTTGTCGAATTTTTAAGTGTTATTTACGTAATTATATAGATTTTGGCATGCTGATTTCAAATCCGCCAAAAAAAATCATATCCGACGACACGTTCAAAAGTTACGACTATTTTTCTCCAAATTTTTGAAAAAACTAAAACTTTGAAAGGCCATATCTTGAGAACGCTTTAAGATACAAACCTGCGGATTAAAAATTTCGACTTTTCACGCCATTTTCTATAAAATATACATACTAAATAAACATAAATAAACTAATCAAATCTAAAATTAAAAAAAAATGGGTTGTATTTAATGCATCCAACTTCAATTTGTCATTGAAATATTAACACAAATAATAAAAATAAATAAAAAATAACCAAGTCGAGGAAATCTACTTCGATATTTAAAAAAATGCATAGAAATCAGTTAATACTTAAGTTATATATTTGAGTTGTTCTAATTTTGCCTATCGCATATTAACAATTCAAAACGGAAAAGAAAATAATAGATTTTTTAATAAAATAAAGTACATACATAATATAGGTATAAGAGTTCAGAATTTACCTTTCAAAATAATAAAAAAATTGCAAATTTTTTGGTATACGTAAAGCAACTGTCATATATGTTTGATACCCCATTTGAAAGTGTTTATTTAAGCATAAGATATTTATTTTGTAATACCGGACATAAGAAAAATAATTTGTTTCCGCATTAAAACTATAATAAACCCAGAAATACATTTTAAGAAACACTGTTTGAGTACAGTGTATATTTTTTCGTGCGTGTTAGCATGAAAATGTCGCTTTTTAAAAATTAACAACTCGCTAGTGCGAGGGTAGAACTTAAAATTAGTTTTTTAACCTTTAAGAAAGTATTTTCTACATGTGGGAAAACAGGTGGGTATTTCTTAAATACCAACAACCCCTAAAAGGTTTGATGTCTCGTAAATTTATAATATTCTAGTTAACCGCACTATAACTTCAAATAATCATTTTACAAGTACCTTAACTATCTTCAAGTAAAAATTCTAAATTATTTACTTATCATAGTTCTGTTGTAAGTGACAATATTTTTAATAAAAAAATATTACTGAAATTTCATTGTTTATTTAAAATGAAACTGCTTTTATGCGCGGTTCAACCATATATATTTTAAAATTGATAAATGCCCGAGCTACCCTCTGTTCTAAACATTAATCACTAATACCAAGTTTAGCAATGAAAATATCTCTAAGATCGTTTCAGTAGATTTCGAGGTATTTGATGCACGCAAAAAAACACATTTGTGATTTTGTTACATTTTTATTGGAAATAATAAATTTAGCATTTCGTTGTGTTTAATTATAGATTCATTTATGGCCACCACATTCTTTCGCGGACCCCCAGGCTATTAAAATTTTCGACGGGCTCTCCCCGGTAAGAAATCTATGGAATATTTTCAACTAAAACAAAAAAATGCTTGTTGACTTCCGCATCGAACCCCACTCAGTTCTTAGTCCCCCTCTTTGTGGGGGAGGCATGGATACATTAGTGCAAAACTATAACTAATCAATTTATATACAGGGTGTCCAAGATAAGCGTGAAATGCATGAGGATATCCTAAAAGTTAAGGCATGTAACTCGAAAACTAAAAGTGATTTACAAATTCTGTATACACCGATCAATTCTACATAAAAAAAGTGCTTTGAGAAACCGCAAACAAAAATTACCTATCTACTTTGATAAAATAGTTAAAGCACTTTAAAGAAATTCCAAATTTTCAGTTTTTTTAGTATACCGCCTAAACCACATAAAATTATTTAGTAATATAATGTAGTAATACTCACCCCTTTTCTATATACAAATAATTCATCTCATTTAACCACATCTATATCTCTTACCATTTAGGATATCGCCATGCATTTCCCGCTTATCTTGGACACCCTGTATATGCATAGTATATACATATTCCGCCGTCATATATACGTCAAATAAATGGCATATCCTACAGAGTTTTGTAACAAATCTAATTGTACCTAAGTATTTAATATCACAATGCATAGGTAATCTCATACCTTTGATATTTGTAACTATATCTTCCATCATTAACATCTGTAACACATTGAAGCCGTATCATATTATACCAATATTATATCTTGATATGTAACTTATAGGTACCTACTACATTAACTTATTTCAATTTTATTAACATTATTTAAAATTCACTTTAAAAGAGAATATATAGAAACATATGTAGCAATTTTATCCATCATATAAAATTTATTATCTTCAACACTTTTTAATTTATTTGCAACATTTTACTGAAATGTTTACAAAAAATAAATAAACTGAATTACGCTCTAGCGTGTGTGTGTGTGTGTGTACTGCAGTAACTCAGGCCGCAGGTGCAAAGCTGGGCGCAAGTTTTGTCATTAAGACGTATTAAAAATTCACACAGCCCACGCAAACTTACAAATTAGTAAAGCACACCGCTGGCGTGGGATCCTCAACCAGATATTCAAATTTAACCAATTTAACAATTTCTTACATTATACAATACTAGAAAATGTCCATGTTCATTTTTATAATTTTACGCGCCTGACCTAATCTACAATATAAATTATATTTTCCTGTCATTTTTATTTATTTCTATTGCAATAAAAAAATTATATTGCAATATAAATTTTCCTTAATACGGGTCTGCGAAAAGTATATTATCATATAGCTTAAACTAATTTGAGGATCCCAATCTTTCTAATAATGAAAGTCTCATCAAAATCGGTTTAGTAGTGATCACGTTATGATGAAACAAACAGACAGACAAAGTTTCTAAAAACAATCAAAATAAATAATATTGCCCATAAATAAGTATAAATTTTAACAAAATTAGAGACAAAACCCACACATTTAGGTATATCTATAGTACATTAAAGTTAAAATGAAGTTGTAATTTTATTCATATTTTTAAGTTTTTGTTTAAATGTTCGTGATCCCAGGATGGTTTGTTTCTTGACTAATTATGAACCACTTATAAAGATCACACACCTGGGGCCAACACCTGTCTCTAGACAAAGAGCCCTAATCATCTCTTACCTTACATTACAT
Organism: Sialis lutaria; assembly: GCA_949319165.1. Taxonomy (NCBI): domain Eukaryota; kingdom Metazoa; phylum Arthropoda; class Insecta; order Megaloptera; family Sialidae; genus Sialis; species Sialis lutaria. The sequence goes on from OX439237.1 coordinate 12,829,710, forward strand.
CGCTTTGTCTTTATTCAACAAGTCGCAGGTGTAGTACTTACTCCAATCAGCAATAATGATTGTAGCAATAGTGTTTTCTTTTTAATATTCCATGAATTACTTGATTATGATATTTTTTCGATGCTAGATTATACAAGCAAAATGACAGTTACATGTTTTTACTTCCATGTTCCGAAGAAAATGGAAGTACTTATTGCAATACCGTCGAAAAATCGTTCCCGAGATAAGAGGCAGATTCTGATTGTACTAACTTTCAAAACGTAAAGAAAAGTTGATTTCCGCATGGCGGTTGTGCATGTGTATGTGTGTGTGGTTCTCCATACCAATTTTTATATTTTTTATACATACATGAAATGTATATCTGTCTACTATTTAATAATTAAAGCCCGGATTATGAATTTTCGCCTGTCTCACTGTTTGTTTCGACTTGATGCAAAAACCACTGAACCGATTTTGATTAAACTTTCACTATTCGATGCCTAAGACTACAATTAGTTCAGTCTATATCAAGGGCTCCCAACTTTTTTCCTACATTCATTCTTTTTGAAAGAATGATTTTCTTTATAGACCCCCTTACATTTTTAGATTCTAGGAAATATAAATTATATACACTCAGCATTCTGCTATACGACGGCATCGGTAATTCAAAAATTTCACTACATGACGGCTAGAGGGGCATTCACCACTTTAACGTTGATTGGTGAATTTAAATGCGCAGAAATATAGCAGTCACGGTGGTATTATTGTGGGGATGGGGGAAGGACGTTGGTTAGAACTATCGGCACATTGTGTAACGGAGTGGTCGTGTAGTGGATGGTCGTATAGCAGAGTGCTGAGTGTATTGATAAATATAGTTGAAAAGCAAAAAGGGAAAATATGAATACAGAAAAATTTATCTGTATTATATTTTATTTTCCCTTATGAACCATTTTAAATGTAATGTTAAACTATTTTTTCAATTTGTTTAATAAATAGAACATAATATTACCGTTTAAAACATAATTCGAAAAATGTCAAAATTAAAAACCGTTTCCGGTTGAAAGATCGTTTTCAAAAATAATAAGTTTTTTTTCCAATACAAAAATTAATCTTAAGTATAAATATAAATCTATATTTGAATTACAGTGTCTATAGACAGACAGACACACACACCATGGCAAAAATAGCCAGTATGATTAGAAAGGAGATCTAAGCTTTACAATACTTACTCACTTAAAGTATGTATAAGAAAGTAAAAATTAATAGTATGCACTTAAATAATTTACACTTAAATACAAATTAATGAATACTAACATACGAAATACAGTTCTTTAGGTACGAGCATGCCCATAGAAAACAGTAATAATAAATATGGCGTATAAAATATTTAAAAAATATTAAAAACTTACATATTATGATGAATTATTCCACTATTCACTTTGTTAACACTGTCACTTTTATTTAAGAATGTTACAACTACACTATTTAACCATATTCACTTCCAAATTGTCACAAATAATACTTAATAAAATAGCAAATATCAGTTTTGTTAACTGCGCGAAATCTAAAAACCGATTAAAGTGACTAAACCATTGCCTACTTGTAAGAGAACATACTATAATAAAATATCATAAGGGCCTTATGTAACGCCTTAATGCGACACGTTTCAGTTTTATAAAGAACCTTGAATATTTTTGTAAATTGTAATATGTACCTATTAATAATAATTAATTGTACTTGTATTAAAATAAAATATAACATTTCAAATTATATTTTGAATTTATTTTAAATTGTTTTCAAGAAATCGAATAATTTTATTAAAAATACGCTATAGAAATTGCTATCCCAATTTTTTTAAATACCTACTTAAATTTTATTAAAAAATATATTTATCATAGTATATTAAGGCAGGGGTTCCCAACCTTTTTCCAAAATGATTTCCTTTATAGACCCTCCTCCATTTTTTTTAGATTCTAGAAAACATAAATATACTACAATCTTGTTGAAAAAGTACAAATAGAAAGCAAAAAGAAAGAAAAATTTATCATAGACCCCCAATAGAACCCTGAAACACTATAAACCCTCTTTAAACTTCCATAGACCCCAGGGGATCCACCTGGACGCCATTAGGAATCCCTGGTCTACCGGGTGTCCCAGATAACTTTTCCAGCATGGGGATCTCAGTATCTATAAAAGATACAGGTTTGGTTAAATGAGATGAATTATTTGTATGAAAGGGGTGAGTATTACTACACAAAAAAATATTCATAATTCTATGTAGTTTAGGCGGTATACCAAAAAAACTGAAAATTCGGAATTTCTTTAAATGGCTATAACTTTTTTGTCAAAGTAGATAGGTATTTTTTGTTTGTGGTTTCTCAAAGCACTTTTTTGTATAGAATCGATTGGTGTATTTAGAATTTGTATATCACTTTTAGTTTCCGAGTTATGAGCCCTAATTTTAGTTTTTCTTATAGGCCGCTAAGTTGGCTATGGCATATTTGAACGTGTTTTTTACTCTACTTTACAACGATATGTCACTTGCCATACTTATTTTCGAAAATAAGTCGATGTACTAAATGCCAGTGATATTTATTAAGTATTTTATTACAAACATTTAAGTGAGCCATGAAAAACAAAAATTGTAAACAAAAATCACAATAACAACAATCAAAATAACAAATGACTATTTGAAAACAACCAACTTTTAAAAAAAATACATTATAATTTTTTTTTACAATAAGTATGGCATGTGACATTTCGTTGTAAAGTAGAGTAAAAATCACGTTCAAATATGCCATAGCCAACTTAGCGGCCTATAAGAAAAACTAAAATTAGGGCTCATAACTCGGAAACTAAAAGTGATATACAAATTCTAAATACACCAATCGATTCTATACAAAAAAGTGCTTTGAGAAACCACAAACAAAAAATACCTATCTACTTTGACAAAAAAGTTATAGCCATTTAAAGAAATTCCGAATTTTCAGTTTTTTTGGTATACCGCCTAAACTACATAGAATTATGAATTTTTTTTTGTGTAGTAATACTCACCCCTTTCATACAAACAATTCATCTAATTTAACCAAACCTGTATCTCTTATAGATACTGAGATCCCCATGCTGGAAAAGTTATCTGGGACACCCGTATATGATAATTAAATTAGAACATGCCTATATGTATTTAGGAAAATTTACAAAACTGTATTTCGTTTTAAAAATAGCAACTTTACACGAAAACTACTAAACCGATTTTGCTTTAGATTTTAGAAAATAAAATTAGTTTAAACTATATAATAATTAAAATAGAGCACATCTGTATTAAGTTAATTTACAATTGAGCAGTTTATTTGTATATATGAATATAATATAACATTTAATTAATACCTATTGAGTATTGTCATAATATTGATCAAATAAGTTAATTTACTGTGACGATACGTACGCCACTGGGTACATTGAATAATTTATGTATATTTATGTGGTTGCGAGTAACCCGACACTGACAGTGGAGCGTCAACACACAGGTTGTATGTGATTTGTGTCGGAGTTAGCCGCGGAGATTTGATATACCACATCCAGCTAACGTTCATCATCGAGAAAATGTCAAATATGTATATATAATATATGTGTGTGTGTTTATGCAGTGTGCATGTGTCAATAAATATGTAAAAAAGTGTAAGAGAGAGTGTACTAGAGGAAAAATACGTACCTACATTGGAAGGATGTAACTAATATTTGATAGGCAAATATCTATTTACTGAATTTTTAATTGTTACTAATAATTATGACAATTTTTGTGATAGGTATTTTTGTTTTTTGTTTATACAAAAAATTCTCTCTATACACCAGTAGGTTGTCTTCTGTATTTTAGTTTCTGAATAATTCATCTAATGAGCTAGTAAAAATATTTCTCACACGAACTATCGAAAATGTCGCTGCAAAAGTTACTGGTTGCTTCCGATGCATGATTTGGCGACCACTGCTGTATCAGTAATCTAAATTGTGAAAAATAGTTTACACTGATTTTCAGGGCTGTGGAGTCGGTACAAAAAAACCTACGACTCCGACTCCTTTATTTTTCTAATGTTCGACTCCGACTATTTACTGCACAATGTTTTTTTAAATTCCGTTTTCGGGAAAAATTTGTTTGAGTGAATTCCGGTGATTCTGCTTGGCCGGAATTGAAAATTTCAAATCATTGTACTTCAAAATTCAAAATGAACAAAAAATATTAAGTGTGTAAAGAAGTAAAAACCAGTATTTAATAAAGGAGTTGGAGTGGGTACCTTTTTACCGACTCCACCCAAAATTACTAAAACTCCGACTCCGACTCCACAGCCCTGCTGATTTGATTGTTTAAATTAATATCTTCGTAATATAGTTTATTTATAATAAAAATAGGTATATATATGTATTTTTTAAGGTTTTTTTAATAACCACTACTATTTTATTCTATTTAATATATTATATGACAGATTTCCTAGTGTTACTTTGTAACCAAAACTAGCAGGATACAATAAGTATACTTTACATATTTATGATAAGTTAACTATTACATATTTATTCTCAGTTGAGATGCGGCCAATGGTTTTTCTCTGTGTGACGTCCGCGCCACAAGGTTGGTACACCTGTGTGGATATAAACATCAATCTTTCGAGTTATTAATCACTGTTGTGGGGTTGAAATATGAAATAAAGCAGTCGATATGGAAAATATATGTCATAATAGTAGCTGGACAGCGAAAAAACATTTTTATAAAAATAAATAATCTTATTGTTCGGCATATTATGGTCAGTTACAAAGAAACCATTATTATTATTAATATTTTCACGGACTTTGAGTCAACTAATATATTAGAAATAAAAAGAACATCAAAATAAAATAGATTCCAATACCTTCTATATATTTTATTTAGAAATACAATAACGATTGATCTGTGACAATATCAGGAGCTAATACGACTTTAACCGACTAAAAACCTCCCCACCAAAAGTATTCATCCTCCCTGGAACCGCTGCCAGAATTACTTCAGGGAGGTGTCATTGTTTTACCCCGGAGAGTTCGTCATTTTTTTGGGTTCCTCATTTAAGGGGATACAGATAAATATACTTCGTTCGTTAAGTCAAATAATACAAAAATTAAAAATAATCATACATACAATGTAGATGTGTCCATAAACGAGCGACTTGTTGATAAACAAAAAAAAGCATTTTACCTGAAGATAAATGAGTATTTTGTATTATTTTACATTTTACACATATTCATGCGATTATATGTAGTTATACACTTAATAACAAAATACAGACATAATAATATCATCATTATTACTACTAAGAATCAGTACGCTTTATCTAGTTCAATAAACAATGTGATACCTAAGACACTTTGACTTCTGAATGAGTATTTTTTCAAAAATTCCATAAACATATTTTCAACTTGTGTTTCTCTGTAACAATTCTATTTAATTCTTCTCACATCTGTGCTCAATGTAGTGACATAAATCGGATTAGTTAAGAAAAGCGCGACGTCTAGCTTGTTCATGTTCAACGCCTCGCCGACATTTCCGGTTCCGGCCTGTAATGTTCCGGGGGACACTCGTAGAGAGGGCGGTCTATGAAAAATAACATTACCTAACACACACGAATACGATGTAATTTATCTAATAAATATTTCAAATTATATAATGTTATGTTTTAAAAAAAAAGTAGAATACAAATAAAGTTAAATACTATGGCTAGGCCATAAAATGCACACCCCTTAAACATAAAAAATGTATTAATTTATAATATCAAATAAATACGATACAATATAATTGGTGAAACTTAAAATATTGGAGGTAATTAAATTATATAAATATATAAAATGAAGTTTATCACTCATTAAGATTTTTTAGAAAATCAACAATGAATCTTGATATCAATCGATTATTACCGTTTTTATTTAAATTTAGGATGAATAGTAATAAAACAACAATCATTTTAATTTACAATTTTTATATAAAATATTTTTTTTTGTAAAATGTATAAAGTAAATAAATTAATTAATAATAATAATTAGAAAGATAAATACATCCACATATTGCAGCGATAACAGCTGTGTTCACCTGATGTCTAGCAGAGCATTTAAAATGAAACAACAATGTAACGTTTATAGGTTATATGTATATGTACATTATATATTTGTTTTAAGAAATGCAAACTTACCAGACTTTATCTTGATTAAAAAGATTGATTGGCTTTGAATAAAATAATTAAAATACAGCACGTATCGATGTACATGTATTTATATATTAATTAACACAATATAATAATTGTAATACTTGGAATTTGAAGTGACGTATGAAGAAATAGCGCCTTACGGTAATCTTATGAACTACCGAGCAACTACTCTATTTGTAAAAATAATTCTTGTCAAAATATGAATTTTTGTTTAAATAAACTGCAAATTTCGTTACTTCTAGTTATCCAATTTTGTTGAGTTTTAATAGGGTTCTATTCTGATAATAGATGAAGTGAATTCAAAAGGATTGGTGCAAATTTATTTCGAAATGTAGCCTACAGTTCGGCGTTTTTATCAAAAAAGCGGGTTAAATCGACAAATTGAACTTTATTTATATTTTTATAACAGAAAATTAAAACCGATCGATATTAAACTAAGTAAAAATGGAGACTGTAATGTTTTCTATCAGAAAATGTAAAAATTTAAGTGGGTTACTGAAGAAATTTAAGATATAATACTCATTTTATCAATTTATATACGAAAAAAAAATTTAGGACGAGAGTAGAACACACTTCCAAGCAGAGCCTGCTTGGGGTGTGCAATAATTGATTGTTTTAAATTTCAAAATGAAATATAAATAAAACTGAATAGAATAGAATCTATCTACATATATTCTACTTATTGAAGTCCATCGTTAGATTTAAATTTAAATATATTTTTTAAATATCTACATACAACTGGCTACTTATTTCCGTGATAATTCTTTACATATCGCTCGATTTTTCCAAGCCATAGAATATGATATTCATATTGAACAGTGTATACGCAGATTTACAAAAGAGCTTTATCCAGTTTACTTTTTATTCTTCAATGAAAACATGCCATAAAATGCAATAAGCTCTTTGAAATACATAGTTTTATTATTTTTCATAAAAGTATGACAGACATTTATTTACATCAACACGACCACTAATTTATTTATCCAGTTATTTAAACCAGTGGTTCCCAACCAGTGGTCCGCAAAAGCTAAAATATGGTCCTTAACTTAGAATTATCAGTGACCTTTTTTAGGTTTTTTATTACAAATCTGTAAAAAAACATAAAAATGAAATGTGAAGACCAACTTTCGGACTTTATTTTCAGATTGATACAGTTTATTTTTTAACCTTGTGGTAGCTGCTAATAATAATGAAATCAAAGTGGTCCCTGGTCAAAAAAAATGTTGGGAACCACTGATCTAAACTCTTCAAAAGTCAAATTGAATTATTCTACTTTCTCAATTGTTTAATTCAGGGATTCAGTTCCGTTTTTACCCTCAAAGCACGTGGGGTACTAGCTCAGGGCTCCGACCTGATGGAGATCCCGAAATGCCGAAAACAATCCCCATATATTTTTCATCTAATTAAATTAATTGCCTGCAGGGGTTCCCAACCTTTTTCCCTCCATAGGCTCTTTTTAAAAAAATGTTTTTCTTTATATACCCCCTTACATTTTTAAATAATTTATGATTTCCCTTGTTATTTTCTTATGTTAAGGTCGATATTTCTATGACAAATTGAAATTTGGTGCACGAAATTACTAAAAAAAAATATTTAATTTTAGATTTCGCTTAAATTATGTTTATTTTATAGAAAATGATGAGAAAAGTTGAAATTTTCAAACCGCAGTTCTGGTTCTGACGGATTTGGAATCAGCGTATCAAAATTTATACCATATATAACACTTCATAATTCCACGAAAAAAATCCACCTTAAAAAAATGTAAATTTTTGATCAAATTTTCAAGTATTAGATATACACGTCATTGTATTGATTTTGATACGCTGATTCCCAATCTGTCGACAAAAATCAAATCCAACCAAACGTTCAAAAGTTATGGCCATTTTTCCCATAATTTTCAAAAATTGAAAACTTTGAAAGACCATATCTCGAGAACGTTTTGAGATACAGAACTGCGGTTTGAAAATTTCAACTTTTCACGTCATTTTCTATAAAATAAACATATTTTAAACGAAATCTAAAATTCCAAATTTTATAGTAATTTTTATGCACCAAATTTCAATTTGTCATAGAAATATCGACCTTAAGATGAGAAAATAAAAAGAAAAATCTAAATTACTATGTAAATCAGGAGTTCCCAACCTTTTTCCTACATAGAGTTCTTTTAAAAGAATGTTTTTCTGTATGGACATTGGATCCCCTTACATTTTTAGATTCTATAAAATATAAATATACTTCAATCTTGTCGAAAAGGTACAAGCAATACATAGCAAATACTCATTTTAAAACATTTACTAAAAAATATAATATTTTCTAGAGACCAACGCATTTGATTTTTTATTCACCAAAACTTAAGCATTTTACTTAAATTCATCCAAACTGCCCTCATGTTCAATATGTGATCAGATACTAAAAATACGGTGGTTAAAATTCAAGCACATTTTTTCATCTTCTTGATAAGTACATAGTTATGACGTCATGAAACAATTTTCTAAAATGGTGGAAAATCTAGCAACCTAAAGTTGAAAACATTCACTTGTTTTTCATTCACTAACCAAAGTATTTAATTGCAATTACATATAAAGCCCATCTTACTTGATTCCCCTCACTTTTCCTTATATTCCAAATCTGAGGCTACTCGTTTATTTTATAGTATCAGTTATTTCGGCAGCCAAACGCGGGTATATTGTATTATTTTTCCTTACACTGTGCAGGTATAGACTATATAGGCCCCGCGCGTTTTGACATGTGGATACGTGATTAATGTTTACATAAAAACTTTAGAAATCTCAATCATGGCTGATTGCAATTGATGGCCCCCATCGGGGCCGTCCGTAGGTCATCGACCCATTTCGGAGATGCTTTCATTTTATTGTTATTATCTTATCTTACAATAAATGCAATTTATTAGCATTCAATATTTATTTTTATCTTTTTTTGTTAATATTTATAAAATAAATATGAGCCATTCAAAAGCCAATAGAATTAAATGCACGTAGTATTCTATAGAAAATATATCTATATCTATAGAAGAGTTTGTCCTTAACCACTCACTCATATATCAACGTACAGCCCAAACCCCTGGACCTAGAAACGTAGGTGCCTTCCTTTTATGATGTAAGCACCCACTAAGAAACGATTTTTCGAAATTCAACCCCTACGGGGTTAAAACAGGGTGTCAAAGTTTATATATAAATTTTTTTTTGTTCGCATTTAATTGAAACTTATCGAACATACTCTATAACAATGTAAAAAATTAAACAATTATTTCAGCATTTCCCAAAATTTAACCCCTAAGGTGTTAGGGAGGTGGAAAAATTTGAAAAATATTTTTTTTTGTATTCACCGAATGAAACATGGCACACGTAGGTACTCTACCAGACAAATACGAGTTAAGAAAATTCAACCCCTATGGGAATGGGGGGGGGGGGATTTTGTTATATTTATCTTCATAATTGTTCATGATATTAAAGTAATTTCGGACAAATTAATATTCAAATAAAAATTATATTCAAGCTTAATAGCATGGGACGGGAACGACGATGGATTTAGGTATGTTTATCTGCATATCTGCTTTACTTATAAAGGTAAATTCGGGCAAAATAGTCATCTATTAAAATAAAAATTTCGACATTCAACTCTTAATGGTGAGGGTAGACAGGGTCTGTATTTTTTATATGTTTATCTGCATAGGCTGCATACGTTATAATGGTGGAGTCGGGCAAAATAATCTGCAATAAAAAAAATCGATAATCAACCCCTAATGGCAAGAGTAGACAGGGGGTTAGTTTTTACAATTTTTAACTAACTAAGATCCGGGATATTTACGTTTTTTTATAGGTAATGAATAAAAATCAATATAAAAAAATGTAATATGTCATCCCCTATTACATATGGAGGGTTCTGATTAGTTTCGAAGTTTACGCGAGCGAAGCCGCGGGATTCCGCTAGTTTCTTACAAACAAAAGCTTATATATGCCGATACGACAATTTCGGCATCATCTCAGTCTCGTCTCTCTCTCTGACAAGCAGTTAAAGCTGGGTTAGAACGAGACGAATAGTAGATTACGACAAAAGTATATATGTACGTCCAAAAAATGACACCTTCAAAGGATTCGTAAACACATGATAAGCCTAAATGTTAAAATTATTAATCATATTTATTAATAAAATATTTTGAATTAAAACTAATCAATAGATTACAAATGCATTCTATGAAAATAAATCGAACTGATGCGTATTTTTTGTATGCAGATAAATATATTGCAATTGTATTGAAGCGAAGTAAATGATATGTGTATAATATATTTATATGTCTGTGTGGCTGTGTGTGTGGTATCATTTCAATTTACGCACACAGAATCAACAACAATGAAATACCATTTTCTTTCTCGCGATATCTGTGCTGTCCATCTGTAAATTTTTAACAAAACGTTTGGATTTGTTAAGGCAAATATAGACGTGACACAAATTCTTCTGGACTTTTTTTGACTATGTTTTAAATGTATTTAATACTGCAACGAATTGTTTATCTAACTGAAAATTTTAATTAATATATTTTACTGTTAAATTGCCTCAGTCTCGAATTTTACAACCGACAGATTAGTCTTGTATATACACGTGACCGAAACTCGTATAAATGTTCTATAAAAAAAATTCTACCTCTAAATATAATGAATCTCATAAATGTTATTTTTAAATTAAATTTGAAGATCAAATAATTTATTTTTACTAATCATTGACCAATTAACAACTCTTATACTAAATAAATAAATAAAGTAAATTTTGTCTCAGTTTCCTCGTCAAAATTTTAAACTGTCTCGTCAGAATTTTTAAACCATTCTTGTGTCCATACAGTACTTAATAATAGGTACTAATACTAATGAAAATAGAAAATTATTGACACCGACAAAATTGCATATTACGTCTAGTCTAAATCCCACTTTCTAAACATAACAAGGGTCCTGAAACACGCGACAAAAAAATGAAAAACGTCAAACTGTCATTCGGTGACATGATGTACCTTAGCCGCCCTCCCCTTATTGTACTAGAGAAATATTCATTCATGGTAATCCTTAACGCGCGAAAAAGAAATCACAATTACATAATTATTTACATATATATCTATCGACAATTCAGTCGTTCAGAAACCAAAACGACTAACTCATATTTTTAATATTATTAAAAATATTCTTCCTTTAACTTATTAACCAAAATATTTTATTCTTAATCGGAAAAATATTATATTCCTTTTTACGTCCTCTTTTGTGGAAAAAGTTCCCCTGGTATGAATGTGAACTTTTTTTAACAAAGCCTAGTTATGTAATTCCAGAAATTGTTTTTTTTTTGTTGTATTCCAATGTATTTTTATCTTTAAGCGCACTGAACTACTTTTATTGACCTACCTTCACACTAATCGAATCCAAATCAATAGAATCAAATTAATTATAATTTGGTACTTTTTACTAGAAAAAAAAATACCATCTCTATTTTACTTCAATAAACATAACATGAAGATTTTTAAAAGGTGCGTGGAAAAGCACCCCTGAGGCCGTTCCTGAAACATCTCGAGGGAGATCCCAGGTTTTGAAAAACACGCTTTTCACATTCCTTGCAATTTAGTACCGGTACGATGAAGTGTGTCTGTACCGGGCCTTAAGTTGACAGTTGTCAATTTGCGCACAAACGTCAACAGATGTCACCGCTGTAGCAAATTGAAACTTTTTAAAGTTGTGATTTTTATATCGAGATATAAATTGTGTTTATATGTATGTGTAAAAAAAAGAGGGGAGGGGGGGGGGGTTGATTGATTTTATCTAAATCTTTTTGTATTCGTTTCAATGTTGGTTAGTTTGTTAGATAAAAATCTTGACGAAGGAAAAAATGCAATGGATTTTCAATTATATTTTATTTCTATCAATTTTTTATTTATTTTCGAACGAGACATGACCAATACGATACAACTTAATTTTACCCTGTCTCGTCTCATGTGCAGCCCTATATCTATATCAGAGATGTGACTTTCTTGAAAAATTGTGAAGTACACAGGTAGAAAGGTTTACTTGAGCCAAGTAAACCTTGTTTTGTATATGTATAACGAAAACAATATTTTCTTAAGATAAGAAATATATTCTTAAACTAACTATAGTATTCTTGGACGAAGAAATAATGTAGTTGGATTAAGAGTAAGTACTTTTCTTATATTAAGAAAATATTATTTTCGTTATATACAAAACAAGATTTTCTAGGTCCAATACAGTTTTTTATGTGTACGTATAATGATAGAAATTTAATAGTACTCAAATAATGCACAACTACCCAAAATCAAAATAGGGTGACTTCGCCTGTTTTCGACCAATTAATGAAGTTGTCAACTTTGAGAAACAAAAAAAATTATGTTTTTGTAATAATTTTGAACCAAAAATATAATTAGTTACTTTTTTTTAATTCGCTCTAGCAGTTTAGATTTGATTCAAATTTTATCAAGACAGTTGTATTCAGCAAAAAATCAGTTCCCAACAAAGTATAAAAAATAATAGGCTGCAATTTGAAAAAATACCGTGTTAATCTTTCGGCCGGTACTGTTAAAAATTCACACAAAATAATCTTATACCATACGTCATCAAAAGAAGGTAAAAACACACAAGAAAAATAGCTTTTGTATCTACTTTCTAAAAATTAAAAAAAATTGCATTATCCTTCGAATCGACAATATTACTTTTTTATTTAAATAAATATTGTTTTTGGTAAAATCCACAGATGATCCGTCAAGTACCTACCTACAATATTGTGCATACGGCCTAGTGTTATAATTAAACATCTCTGGGATGCTGCGCTAATGAGCCAGCCGCCGCGCGAACAATCATTAGATAATGACGGACCACAAAGCATCCGCCCGCCCATCTGACACATAACCAATTTAAATTTTTGTGCGGAAGATTTTGAAAAATGATCCTCCTCATCAAATTAAGTTTTTGTTATTTTCTCTCAGACTAAAACTGTTCCTTTAATATAACTAGTTTGTTACAATATTTAATATACATATACGAGTAGGTATACTTACATAGATATTGGGTGTATACACACACAAAAAACTGTATTGGACCAAGAAAATCTTGTTTTGTACATAACGAAAGCTATATTTTCTTAATTTAAGAAAAGTACTCTTAATCCAACTACATTATTTCTTCGTCAAAGAATACTATAGTTGGTTTAAGAATATATTTCTTGTCTTAAGAAAATATTGTTTTCGTTATATACAAAACAAGGTTCACTTGGCTCAAGTAAACCTTTCTAACTGTCTAATTTAACTTATGGGTCAGTCAGCGGTAATCGATACCAGATAGTCAAAAAAATATTTTACGAAAATGAATACTAAAATATAAAATTACAAGCTATTTAACATCAATTTTCATAAACCAAAAGAAAATTAGAAAAATTTTGGTTAATTTTCAAAATATTTCCAAAAATGTACAAAAAATTTCCAAAAAGACAACAAATAAGGTGAAATCACAATAACTTACTTAAGAATAAGTGATGATCGTGGCAAACTATTAAAAGTCTTTGACAATTACATATCAAACGTGACGTTTGACCAAATTAACAAAAAATTACCTTCACCAACAATAATGACTAAGGGTGACCGCATTTATTATAAATTTATAATAAAAATAATAATAATAATAAACTTTATTCAGTTTAACTTTACAAAAAGTATTAAATAAGTCACAAAAAAGAAAAAAATACAATGGATGACACTTAATATATATATATATATATATATATATATATATATATATATATATATATATATATATATATATTAGGGTGGTCCTTATTTTTGAACTTTTGAATTTTGAACTCCGTACCCCCCAAATTTGTTCGTTATCATGAGACTTGAATTCCTGTGAAATTTGGTCATGATCAACCAACCCCTTCCCGTGCCGACTTAGGGTTGAAAAAAGTCCAAATAGGGTAGTTTTATTGTTTTTTGCGTTTAAGTAAAAAAATAAAGCAATTAGCATAAATATGTATATAACATTTATTGTAGAGCGTAAAATTGTCTATAAAAAATGTTCTCATAGTATACCACGAATATCTATTATTTTCCATGAAAAATAATAAATTTTATTTGAAAAAAGTTATTTGTTGACGGTAACGTAAATATATGATATGAATGGTAGTTCAGTTAAAGAAGCATTTTGACAAGAAATTTTAAGAGACAAGCAGTGTTATTGTTGATTATTATAGATTCTGGTGCGGAGAATTCGAAAAAAATAACCCGGACTAGAAAAAAGTTGTGCAACACCCTTAAAAATGGGGTTGAAGGGTGAAATCCCATTTCCACGTGTATTTTCAATTTATTTCAAAATATAAAGCAACAATAGTATATTTTTATGACTGATATTTGTTGGGGACACCGAGATGAATCGACTGAAATCACATGTACTGAATTTGACTTAAAATTACCCCTTCTAAAATGTTTAATATAGGTAAAAATGCTTATTTTTGGTGAAAATAGTTTAAAAATTAATAACATCCGTTAAAATCATCCAAATAACTCGAAATTGGTCTCAAATTGTTCCTGAAATTCCAAAAAATAATGATCAACTATAATTTAAAAAAAATTAATAGTTTAAACAATGAAAATTGTTCATATTTAAGGGTAAGCGACGTAAATTTTTGGATTATTGTCATTTTACTAAAATTTAATTAAAAACATAAGGGTTAAATATTTTTTTGTAAAATCAACGTGAATATCTTCGATTTGTAATTACAAACAAACCCCCCCCCCCCAAAAAAAAATTAATCACTTCAACGGATACAATTCCACAAAAAAATTCACCGAATTTTTTTGTTTTATTGAAATAATATATTTTTATGCACTTTCGCATACATTATTGTGCACTCATATGAGCTTTTATTAATGCATAAAGTTGTAATTTACGTTAAAGCATACATAAAAGAATGTTTTAATCATAATTTACAGTTTTATTTAAAAAATTGTATTTTATTTAAATTGTATACAACAAAAATACGGTGCATTTTAGTGTGGAATTACATCCGTTCAAGTGATTAAATTTTGGGGGGGGGGTGTCTTATTTTGTTTGTAATTACAAATCGAAGATATTCACGTTGATTTTACAAAAAAATATTTAACCCTTATGTTTTTAATTAAATTTTAGTAAAATGACAATAATCCAAAAATTTACGTCGCTTACCCTTAAATATGAACAATTTTCATTGTTTAAACTATTAATTTTTTTTAAATTATAGTTGATCATTATTTTTTGGAATTTCAGGAACAATTTGAGACCAATTTCGAGTTATTTGGATGATTTTAACGGATGTTATTAATTTTTAAACTATTTTCACCAAAAATAAGCATTTTTACCTATATTAAACATTTTAGAAGGGGTAATTTTAAGTCAAATTCAGTACATGTGATCTCAGTCGATTCATCTCGGTGTCCCCAACAAATATCAGTCATAAAAATATACTATTGTTGCTTTATATTTTGAAATAAATTGAAAATACACGTGGAAATGGGATTTCACCCTTCAACCCCATTTTTAAGGGTGTTGCACAACTTTTTTCTAGTCCGGGTTATTTTTTTCGAATTCTCCGCACCAGAATCTATAATAATCAACAATAACACTGCTTGTCTCTTAAAATTTCTTGTCAAAATGCTTCTTTAACTGAACTACCATTCATATCATATATTTACGTTACCGTCAACAAATAACTTTTTTCAAATAAAATTTATTATTTTTCATGGAAAATAATAGATATTCGTGGTATACTATGAGAACATTTTTTATAGACAATTTTACGCTCTACAATAAATGTTATATACATATTTATGCTAATTGCTTTATTTTTTTACTTAAACGCAAAAAACAATAAAACTACCCTATTTGGACTTTTTTCAACCCTAAGTCGGCACGGGAAGGGGTTGGTTGATCATGACCAAATTTCACAGGAATTCAAGTCTCATGATAACGAACAAATTTGGGGGGTACGGAGTTTAAAATATTCAAAAAAATTTCCTTCACCTATAAATAAGGACCACCCTAATATATATATATATATATATATATATATATATATATATATATATATATATATATATATATATATATATATATATATATATATATATATATATATATATATATATATATATATATATATATATATATATATGAATAACATAAAGAAAATTCGAATGACATAACAACAAAAAAGTAAATATTAATTTTAGTAATGTAAATGATCAAGAATGTTTTATTTTGTTTTTAGTTTTTTATTTATTAATTTTATTTTCTATGTTTGATTTGAGCTGTATTTAAGATATTCACTGACCGTGTAAAAACAGCGATCCAACAAGAATTTCTTTAGCATATTATTGAATTTTTCTATAGGTAGGTTTTTTATATTTGTCGGTAAATTGTTATAAATTTGTATGGTTGAATTTAGTGGACCTTTATATATAGTTGTTAGGTTTGTGAGTGTTAATGTGTAGTTGTTTTTATTTCGTGTACTATATG
The DNA here is from genome assembly GCA_949319165.1 of Sialis lutaria. Classification (NCBI taxonomy): domain Eukaryota; kingdom Metazoa; phylum Arthropoda; class Insecta; order Megaloptera; family Sialidae; genus Sialis; species Sialis lutaria. The sequence goes on from OX439237.1 coordinate 12,846,460, forward strand.
TATGTTGTAAAGTGTTATTGTAATATAGATTAGAGTATTTTTTAACAAAATTAGCAGCCTCATAGATATAGATTCCAGCTAACGTTAAAATTTTTAGTTTTTTAAATAATGGACGACAGGGTTCTCTTGGCCCTTTTCCATCTATAATTCGTAAACACCTTTTTTACATTTTAAATAGAGAATCAATATTATTTGCATTTCCCCACAGAACTATTCCATACCTCAAATGGGATGCGACAAAAGAATTATATGTGGTTAAAACTACATTTAGAGGAGCATAATTTTGCATACTTCTTAGCAGGTAACTATACTTGGATAATTGTTTAATCATAGATTCAATATGAATTTTCCAGTTAAGGTGTTTGTCAAGATGAATGCCAAGAAATTTAACAGAATTTTGCAATGTTATTTCGTTATTATTTAAATTTATACTCTCACAGGTAGGGCCATACTCGCCAAATTTTATGTATTTTGTTTTATCCAAATTTATTTTTAAGCTGTTTTCATGAAACCAGTTGTTTAAAGAAATTAATGATATATTTATTTGATTTATGATATTGTCCAAGTTTTTATCGCTATAAATAATTGTAATGTCGTCGGCATATAATATAACATCATTTTTTAATGATTTGGGTAAATCATTTATGAATAAGTTGAATAGTAGTGGACACAGAATTGAGCCCTGTGGGACACCTCTACTTAGAACTTTTGTTTGTGACGTTACTTTTTCATTTTTCCCCTTATTTCCTGGGATATTTAATTCGACATATTGCGTTCTATTTGTCATGTATGAAATGATTAAATCTAGGGCTATTCCGCGAATACCGTATTTTTCTAGCTTGACACAGAGTAGGTCTTTACTGACGCAATCAAAGAGTTTATTGATGTATTTGATAAATAATTGTTATAAGTATTAGTTAATAATATCAAAAAGCAAATAAACACACAAAAAGTACTCTTATTGTATCCTTTTATTCAACGTGTCACGACCGTCACAATGTTTGTTGAGAAATAACCAGTTAAATACATTACGTATTTACCTGATGCTCGTGCGGTAATAAAAAATAATTTATTCGTAACATATTAAAGTATGATTATTATAATGTAACTTCAATATTTTCGCTAATATTTTGAGATTTTGAATAAAGGATGCAATACTTGCAATAGTTGGGGTCACGACCGTCACAGGGCTTTAAACGCTGACATTTTTTTGTAAAATGACCGTAGACCTTTTATTCTTTCAATATACATGCATTGCATTAATATAAGATCTACAGAAAAAAGGTAAAACCATGTTATTTACTAGTATTATTTAGAAATTATGAACTCCAATCCGAGTTGAAATGTCACGACCGTCACAGCGGACTGACCCTTATGCTGTATCTATACATATACGACAATTATTAATGTATGCCTATATTAGTATTAGTTAAATACGAATATTACTTTGTTATCCTAGTGTGGTGAATTTTTAAATAATTATTTCTTGAAAATTTTAAACTTGGCTCAAAACTGTACTTTATTTGAAATTTCGTCTTCAGTTTCAAACAGTATGCCTTATTGTCATACGTATAATTGCGAACCAATTTTAATAAAATAAGAAGATGGTATTATAGTACCTACCATGTACAAATCATCAAAACTGTGTACAAGCGATTTGTTGATTTTTCTATTTACCACAGATAAATTCTAAATCCGAAATACATTCATATAAATATACCTAATTCACCTACCCTAGCTTAAGTAAACAAAAGCCTACTGTAAAATTGCATAGCCGTCTGTGATCGGTGATCATTAATAACATCAGTGGCTAATATTGACGCAAACAATTTGTCAAAGGCGTCTAGATTTGTATTACTTGCTCGAATATTACCTGATGGGGATCATTAAAAGTGTCGAATTTTTCGTTAGCATGTAATATTATTGAGTAAGTGCTTGTGGATATTTAACTGAAAAGAAATGTAATATATATTTTCTATAATTTATATGAGTATTGGACTAAGTTACTAAAATTCTGTACAACTTTTATCCGAAACACATTTTTCTAATTTATCACGTTTAAAACAGTCATAATTGAATCAGGAAAGATCAAAACGGATATTTCTATAAAAATTCTTAGTTCGAAAAAAATCAGTTTAACAATACTTACTATGTAGGTTAGGGTGGTCCTTATTTATAGGTGAAGGAAATTTTTTTGAATATTTTAAACTCCGTACCCCCCAAATTTGTTCGTTATCATGAGACTTGAATTCCTGTGAAATTTGGTCATGATCAACCAACCCCTTCCCGTGCCGACTTAGGGTTGAAAAAAGTCCAAATAGGGTAGTTTTATTGTTTTTTGCGTTTAAGTAAAAAAATAAAGCAATTAGCATAAATATGTATATAACATTTATTGTAGAGCGTAAAATTGTCTATAAAAAATGTTCTCATAGTATACCACGAATATCTATTATTTTCCATGAAAAATAATAAATTTTATTTGAAAAAAGTTATTTGTTGACGGTAACGTAAATATATGATATGAATGGTAGTTCAGTTAAAGAAGCATTTTGACAAGAAATTTTAAGAGACAAGCAGTGTTATTGTTGATTATTATAGATTCTGGTGCGGAGAATTCGAAAAAAATAACCCGGACTAGAAAAAAGTTGTGCAACACCCTTAAAAATGGGGTTGAAGGGTGAAATCCCATTTCCACGTGTATTTTCAATTTATTTCAAAATATAAAGCAACAATAGTATATTTTTATGACTGATATTTGTTGGGGACACCGAGATGAATCGACTGAGATCACATGTACTGAATTTGACTTAAAATTACCCCTTCTAAAATGTTTAATATAGGTAAAAATGCTTATTTTTGGTGAAAATAGTTTAAAAATTAATAACATCCGTTAAAATCATCCAAATAACTCGAAATTGGTCTCAAATTGTTCCTGAAATTCCAAAAAATAATGATCAACTATAATTTAAAAAAAATTAATAGTTTAAACAATGAAAATTGTTCATATTTAAGGGTAAGCGACGTAAATTTTTGGATTATTGTCATTTTACTAAAATTTAATTAAAAACATAAGGGTTAAATATTTTTTTGTAAAATCAACGTGAATATCTTCGATTTGTAATTACAAACAAAATAAGACACCCCCCCCCCAAAATTTAATCACTTGAACGGATGTAATTCCACACTAAAATGCACCGTATTTTTGTTGTATACAATTTAAATAAAATACAATTTTTTAAATAAAACTGTAAATTATGATTAAAACATTCTTTTATGTATGCTTTAACGTAAATTACAACTTTATGCATTAATAAAAGCTCATATGAGTGCACAATAATGTATGCGAAAGTGCATAAAAATATATTATTTCAATAAAACAAAAAAATTCGGTGAATTTTTTTGTGGAATTGTATCCGTTGAAGTGATTAATTTTTTTTTGGGGGGGGGGGGGGTTTGTTTGTAATTACAAATCGAAGATATTCACGTTGATTTTACAAAAAAATATTTAACCCTTATGTTTTTAATTAAATTTTAGTAAAATGACAATAATCCAAAAATTTACGTCGCTTACCCTTAAATATGAACAATTTTCATTGTTTAAACTATTAATTTTTTTTAAATTATAGTTGATCATTATTTTTTGGAATTTCAGGAACAATTTGAGACCAATTTCGAGTTATTTGGATGATTTTAACGGATGTTATTAATTTTTAAACTATTTTCACCAAAAATAAGCATTTTTACCTATATTAAACATTTTAGAAGGGGTAATTTTAAGTCAAATTCAGTACATGTGATTTCAGTCGATTCATCTCGGTGTCCCCAACAAATATCAGTCATAAAAATATACTATTGTTGCTTTATATTTTGAAATAAATTGAAAATACACGTGGAAATGGGATTTCACCCTTCAACCCCATTTTTAAGGGTGTTGCACAACTTTTTTCTAGTCCGGGTTATTTTTTTCGAATTCTCCGCACCAGAATCTATAATAATCAACAATAACACTGCTTGTCTCTTAAAATTTCTTGTCAAAATGCTTCTTTAACTGAACTACCATTCATATCATATATTTACGTTACCGTCAACAAATAACTTTTTTCAAATAAAATTTATTATTTTTCATGGAAAATAATAGATATTCGTGGTATACTATGAGAACATTTTTTATAGACAATTTTACGCTCTACAATAAATGTTATATACATATTTATGCTAATTGCTTTATTTTTTTACTTAAACGCAAAAAACAATAAAACTACCCTATTTGGACTTTTTTCAACCCTAAGTCGGCACGGGAAGGGGTTGGTTGATCATGACCAAATTTCACAGGAATTCAAGTCTCATGATAACGAACAAATTTGGGGGGTACGGAGTTCAAAATTCAAAAGTTCAAAAATAAGGACCACCCTAATGTAGGTATATATATGACATAATATAGGTATATATAATGTATAAGTAAGTAAAAAGAGTATACTTAGCCATTAATTTAAGTAAAACACTATTATTATTATTAATGTTTCGCGTTTACATTTTGTATTGTGATTTTTCATTGTGTCTGCCGCCGTACTGATTGTGTTTCCGGTTCCGGAGCGCATTATCTTACTCCGGTACATCCACTAATGTCTCGTGTATTATTTATGTTCACAAATCACTGTTTCTCAAACTGGAAATGCTAGAAATCCATCCAGAACTTTTAATGCAGAAAACTTTCAGAAAATGTATTTGTGTGTTTCTCAATCAGAGGTAGTAATGTGAATTTTTATGTTTGATGATTAATCATTATGATCGTTAAATTTAGAGTTCCTGTAAATTATAAATTTTCCCTGGGCTTTGATAACGTTTATTTAAAAAATCTATAAAGACAATTGTTGATTATTATTTACATTTGTATACAATTTTATTAAAAAATATCAATTATAAATTTTCCTAAATGCGGACCTGTCGTAAATCAATATAACCTAAACTAATTCTAGAATCTTAGACACTCGAACAATGAAAGTCCGATTGAAATCGGTTAAGTAGTTTTCATGTCGGGACAAAAAGACAAATTAAACTCAAAAACCAAACCATTTTCATTGCATTGATTTTTATATTAGTAGGTATTAATAACATTTTAATTGTATCTTACTCAATTTATACATTTGCATTGTAAACATAGCTTTCCTAAACGAGCATATTATAGAATATTGTTTATTTTGTTAGAGCATTGTTTGAAAATACCCTAAATCTTATCGAGGGTTGATTTCCAACCGCCCTGTGCAATAAAAGTTAGTGAAGCGATTCCAAGACGAACATATTTCATATAAATTTACAAAATTCAATTAAGAAGTCGTTGGCATAGTAAATTATTTTTTGTGTTCTTGTTTTATATAAAAGAGAGTAATTTTTTTGTCCTGAATGTACTTTGTCATTGGCGTCTACCAAGGAAATGAAAGCGAGGGATATAAATAAATCAAGATATAAAATAATCTATGCACGTTAACTTAAGGGGGTTAGCAAGTCTAGCGCCCCTGAAAATTCTCAATATTTGGGAATTTACTGTGGTCAAATGAAACAACGAATTAAAGTAAAATTAATACAGCTGTTTAATTACTATTTAAAGTACATTTTAAATTATTTTTCAGATTCTTATGAAAGAAAATTATTAATCTCTGGCCGATGGTAGGTTTTCATCAAAATTTGGAGTTGACACCTTCCGTACTTGCTTTTAGCCAAATGGTCAGATCTGGAACAATTTTACAAAGTGACTTTAGTTTTTGAAACTATCCCCTATATGGTCTATGGAATGAACCACTTTGGTTGGAAACAAAAAATCCTGTAGATTTTTATGGCCAATGAAAATTTCCGTTCAAATAAAGCTTAAATTTTAGAGTATAAACATACCTATAATTATTGAAATATATAACTCTGAGGTGTAAAAATGATTCATTCCATAGAGGATAGTTTCAAAAACTAAAGTCACTTTGTAAAATTGTTCCAGATCTGACCATTTGGCTAAAATCAAGTATGGAAGGTGTCAACTCTAAAATTTGATGAAAACCTACCATCGGCCAGTGATTAATAATTTTCATTCATAAAAATCTGAAACATAATTTAAAATGTACTTTAAATAGTGATTAAACAGCTGTGTTAATTTAGCTTTAATTCGTTGTTTCATTTGACCACAGTAAATTCCCAAATATTGAGTATTTTCAGGGGCGCTAGACTTGCTAACCCCCTTAATAATATTTCGAGTTGAAATTTAAAAGTACAAGCAGAGCCTTAACTAAAGGCTCTGGGACCCCGAGGCAGCAAGTGATCGAGAGGCCCCTTTATCTCCCCATTTTCGTTTGTTTGAAGGCCTCCTATGTTCTTTGGGCAGCCAGTGGTAGTTACGGCCCTAAGTACAAGTACAATTGCTCTACAAAAATATCTACTTAAATAAATTTTAAATTATTAAAGCTTTACCCCCCCCCCCCCCATAAAAGTGTTACATGGTTTATGGACGTTCCCTTAAATATATATATTTTGTAGTTGTGATCGACTTTATTTACACAGTATCGAATTTAGTGTGAAAAATGAGAATAAATAATAAATACACGTTGTTGAGATTAATCGATGTTCTTTTCTTTTGGGTCTGTACATTGTTAATCCGGTGTAAAAGGGAGCTAATGGTTTCTGGTCAGCGTGTTTACAAATGACCCCGCGGTTCTCAAACACCTATTTTTGCTCTTCATCATTAATAATCTTGTACTGTGCTGCCTCTGACGTGAACCTAATGGAGTTTTTGAACGGTTTAAAAGAAATACACGTATTTAAACACGTAGGGTAGAAATACCGTTTAATATAAACAATATTTCAAAAGAAACGTACAGGCCAGATATTTAACCTCGTTTTAATAAAATTAGATCACACAGGGACGGTTTTAAGAATTATGGAGCCTTGAGTTACAACAAGAAGCATTTATATATATGTACAGTGTACATTGTACACTCATCTCGCGATTTACCGACGGGCCAAACGCGCGATTTACCAACCTTCCCCTATTCCCACCATAATACCACCGACTGTTATATTTCTGCGTGAAATTTAAATTCACCAATTAACGTTGAGGTCGGCACAGTGGTGGGGGCCCCTCTCGACGTCGGTAAATCAAGCGGTTGAATTACCAACAACGTCGGTAAATCGAGCGATGGCGTATGGTGTTCGCGGAAACTCATTAAACATTACTAACTTTGTTGTAGATTGCTAGAAGATCGATTGAATTACTAAAGTATCAGTATTTTTATTAAGAGTTTAGACAGCGCGAATCGATTTCTGGTTAATTATAGTGGTCATCAGGCCCGGATTTACCATGCAGGCAGAGTAGGCACGTGCCTAGGGCGGCAAGAATTAAAGAGCGGCAAATGTTGGCAGAAACTTTGCCATCCGAAAATCAAGACGTAAAAATTTCAACCAATAAGCAATAATTTTTCCACAAAAACCAATCGCTTACATAATACTTCATAATTATAAGGCTACTGACTATAATAAAATAAAATATTTGCTCTCAGAAAGATGCATTTTATTGATTGAAAAACCTTTTGTACCAAACTTATTCCACCATTGAAGAAGTTTTAAGGGAGGGGGGGGGCGATTTTTGCAACTGCCTAGGGGCGGCAAATTTCTAAATCCGTGCCTGGTGGTCATGTTTCGCACCCACAGCTGTATTTTTTTATTTTAATAATCAATATATCATTAAATACAATTCAAATGTATGTTCAATTTGTAAATTTTTGTATTCTTGCTAAAACTAATTCATAAATGATTTTTTAATAAATTGCGTTACCGCCAGTTTGGCTAAAAAAGGTGACACTGTCGAAACTCTTACTGGAGTGACTAGTCTGCCTAGACCCTAGACCAAAGTTCGCAATTGATTATAATAAAAACTTCTATGTAGGAGTACCTACATTTGGAAATCAGAGATTAAAAAAAAACTTAATATATTATATTTATAATAGTTCACATTATATTTATATCGAACTATCCATAAAAATAAAATTCAGAAAGTATAAAAAACATTGTAAAGGGGATCATATAATAACTATTACTTTTAAAAATTCCTTTCAACTTCCTATTACGGCATTATATGTTCCCATATTTCATATTTGTGATTTTATGTGAAAAAAATGACATAACTCGCGTGCTCGTAACCTTTACGTGTGCGAGCGAGAGGTTGATATAAGAGCACAAAATACTCTCTTTCATTTACAGATGCCACGGAGTTCTGCCACAGCGTAAAATTTCAACTTGATATGTCGAGGGTTCTTTATATATTATTCACAGTACGTTAAATTCCAGATAGGCTCTGTGGGCTCTCTCTGAAACATAGTTGTGACATTTATGACGATATGGGAGGGGGTGAGGAACAGTTGCAAATATATATGTGTATATTTTAAATAATACAATTTAACATATTATGTTGTATTTTATAAACTTTTACAATACTCAATAATTAATGTGTACCTATAATATGTTTTAATGGTTAAAATATTAAAATCTAATAAAATCAAATTAATTTGCGAATATTTGGAATATATTTAAATAATTATAAAATATCAATGAGAATATTTAGCGCCATCTTACATCATTTTGTTGTAACAAAAATATAAGCAAGTAATTATAAATTATAGAATTTTATATTACCGACATTTATCGCTAGAGAAAAATTGTTCTGTACACAGCGCTATCTTTTGTTGACTAGATATAACAAACTATTGCCGTTTATAGATTTATATATTATCGACATTTTTACTAGATTGTCTGATTTAGATCTGTATGAATACATGCAATTATTTTATTTCATTTCCATATCCAAAATAATTAGGCAAATAGGGGAAGCTATTTTTTATATATATATTTATTATAAATAAAACAACTAATTGTCTAAACGTCAAAGATTTAATAAGCAAGGAAACGTAGCGAGCTTTCGATTCACAGAATCATCGTCAGGCTATTTAAAGGGGAGAATGCGAGAACGGTGTCGTTATCTCAACAATTCATTAGCTAATGAAAATTGTTGAGATAACGACACCGTTCTCGCATTCTCCCCTTTAAATAGCCTGACGATGATTCTGTGAATCGAAAGCTCGCTACGTTTCCTTGCTTATTAAATCTTTGACGTTTAGACAATTAGTTGTTTTATTTATTATATTTTAACGTCACTACTAGTATATTATTATATTTATTATATACATGTATCGAAGTAAACATTGATTGCTTGAAACAAATTAAATTTGCATTGAATAGTAATTTCGAACAATGACTTTTGTATTGGTTATTATAAAGAATTTATATTTTATTACAAATTTAGTTGGGATTTTAGAGCAATGATAATAATATAAATATATAACAAAGTAAATACTTAAATGGTCATTTACAGGGCCGTCTTTAACCTATTGGGGGCCCTGGGCACATTAGGACAATGGGGCCCCTATGACCTTGACAGAGCTAAAGAAGTTTTCACTTCAAAAATTAAGAATATGAAAAACTAGTTTACTGATGATTTTTTAAAACAGTGTAGGTAATTAGTACACCATTAAACGGGTGGCCAGTATTTCTCTACAACAAATTTTCCTGACTTTTCCCGGTTTTCCAGGTGAATTTTTACGTTTTTCCGTTTTTTATTAAAAAAATTTTTTTTAAGCATATTTTACATAATATATTAAAGTTTACGGAACATTAAAAAAGAACTTTAATACCATTGCGAATTTTGTTGTATTTTTTTTTCAAAATACTGATTTTAAGATATCAAAATTCTCTACAAAATGATTATTTAAAAATTAAATTTTCTACATAAATGCACTCCGTGACGTGTTAAGATACGCATTTTTTTACATAAAAACGTTAAAACGGGAAAAATGTCGAGGAACGAAGTGCACCATCATTCCAGAAAAAAAAAGATTTCAAATTGCTAAATTTTTGACCAATTTACAAACTTGAAAACAGGCTATTTTTTAGGTATCCCCTAAATTAATGTGCAGAGGGTACGTGTATACGTAAAATAAATCAAATTTCAATATTTTTAATAAAAATAATATCTTTAATAACAAATCACATAATAAATTAATATCACCACTGTTAAAAACCATTAATATATTCAACGATTGAACAAATTGCATGAAGTGTGGTACCTATACACTTCTAATTGATTAAAGTACTTAAAACAAGTGATAAAACAGAATTATTTGTTGACAATAGAACTTTTTTTTTAAATTCTGCATGTTTTTTTTTAATTTAAATAGATAATTGTTTAAAAATATTTGCGGAAAATTTCTTGACGTGGTGTGGGTTTTGCATTTTTACAGAAAATTCCCTGTCTAGCAAAATTTCCTGACTTTCCCGGTTTTCCAGAAACTGGCCACTCAATGTATTTTTATATATTTAAAATCCTAAACATGCTGAAATCGGAAAGCCTGATTTTCGGGCGATAGTAGAGGGGCTTCGCGCATGCAAAAACTAGTAAGCAAGTAGGTATTGTAGTCAGTCATTAATGTCATTATCGTTTGATTTTTTTCAAAATAAATATCGTATGTTTTTCGGTAATAAATATCGGTTATTGTTTGTTGATATGGGGCCCCTATCAATCGCGGGGCCCTGGGCACGTGCCCAGAGTGCCCAGTGGGAAAGAGGGGCCTGGTCATTTATATAAAACCACCATAGGTACATGTAGAATTGGACAGTGCGATCCGTATTTTAAGATAGTTGTCAACCATGTTCTATCTCTTTCTAACACAATGCCATTATAATCTTAAAAGAAGCGCTTGTCTATGAATAAAACATACCAATGACAGCAGATAGTGAAATTTAAAAAAAAGGATAAATGTATTAATTTTTCTATCTATTTTTATTCAATATTATAATTGTAAGAAAAACATTGATATACATAACATTCAAAATAATTATATGTAAGTTATTTCGACAGATATAAAATATTAAATACCATAATCGGTATTTTCAACAATAGAAGTGTCTTTTCCACAATTTCACCATAACATATTTTATGTTTTATTGAAATGCTCTCAAAGAATTCTAAGTGAAAGTGGTTAATTTTTTTAACCTACATCAACTTAAACCTATTTTTAATACCGAAATGGTAGACATATACGTTCAAATTTTTTATTCTTACAAAACCTGATTACAAAAAACGGTAACGTATTATTAAAAAAAACTGTACATTGACAAAAAATATAACAAAAATAAACTTATACATCAAATTAAAAAAATAATAACAATCCAAAATTGTATTCAAATATACCAAAGCAATGAAAAATATCCATGTAGCGATTAAGTGGGCTCTCACACCGGAGCAATATTGCAATATAGCAATATATCAACAAGCAATATATAACTAGCGATATTATTGCTATCGGTCAATATACATTGAATCAGACATATTGTCTCACACCAAAGCAATACGATATCGCTATATTGCATTATTGCCGTATTTTGGCGATACGTATTGCCAACGATACAACTTGCATGTTGAAAACCGATATTTATCGCTTGAATATAGCAATATTTCCATTTGACACATGTGATTTTTGAAAAACAATTGACTATTGAGATTGTGAATATTGCTTTGGTGTGAGAGCGACCAAAATAATATTGCTAGTTTCTAGTTGTTAGTTACTTTATTGCTGTGTTGCAATATTGCTATATTGCTCTGGTGTGAGAGCCCACTAATGCTAAAATAAAATACAATAAAATTTAATTCACAAAACAATTAACTCATCTGTAAAAGCTTTTATGGTATTTTATTTTAAACGGAAACATAACCAAATATGTTTTATATAAAGCACTAACCATCTCATTCTAATAATTACTCTATAGACAAATACATTTCCAACTTATCAAATATTCTAACAAACAGTATAAAACGCTGATAATCAAAACTGTCTTCAATGATTCGATAATGTGAATTAATTAATCGCTGTGTTTAGTTTAGGTAGCTTTCGGAAGAAATAGTGTTCATCTCCTTGAAAAAATAAAACACAATTTTAATTCTTCTTCTAAAGAATATGACAAATATACCCGGAAAAAAATTAACAGATCTAATTAGATCAGAATCAGAGCCGTTCTTACACATTTAGAGCAAAAATAATAATATATAAATTTATAGAAGGCAAGTCAATGCTTATGTTGTGAGGCCTATTAATAAGTACAACTCTGATGGACACTGACTAGATCCAATTAGATCTAATACCATATCTAATCAGATTAATATAACTCTTGCTAACAGCGTAATTTCACTTTTAGTCTAGTATTATAAAGGAGCTGACTGAAAGTTCCCTTGAAGTATCATGAAGTGTTTGACAAATTTTTTGCACACACGGTAAGTAATCACTAATGGTAATAAAACAGTGGTGATACTATGGAAATTATCACGTATGGTTAGTCACCAGCTGTATTGTAATAAGTAGTATCACTTATTTAAATTCTAAAACAATTTCATAGATAATAACACACAATTAATATTCCATTGAAAGTGTTTGTTAACTAACAAATTTTATTAGCTCCTTTATAATACCAGACATTAATATTTAAATAAGATAGTATGGTGGTGAGTAATAAGCTATGATATTTGTGATGGATAGGTCCAGTGCTAGTTCCAGGTGTTTCTCGTGACAAATTTCATAGATATTAATTAATTAGCATTTCTGAGATCAGATCTAATTAGATCTGATTGAATTTGGTACACCATGTATACTTAAAAAAAAAAAACAGCTTCGCCACCAGTTTGATTGCGGCAGAGATTGTTCCCTTCTTTCTAAATAAACCCAAGTAATAACATACATCCAATGTATTTTGTCACATCTATTGATAACATACCATGTTAGAAAACATGGTGTCTATTTTGAATCGCTTTGAAATTCAACTGTTTTCTAACAGTGATTTTCATGAAACGCTCCCCAAATTATGGAAGTCTGTGTGTTTTAGTAAATCTTTTTAAGTTTATTTGAATAAAAATCATCAAGTTAAAGTCGATAAACCTTATATAGTATTACCAATAATTGAAAAACAAGTATAATACAAAGAATGAGAAATTACCTTTGAGAATTTAACGGAGACCTTGATCTGCTTCTGGATTTTTCTTTAGGTTTTGTTTCTACATCACCCCAGTCACTCAAGTCGTATTTTGAAACATCGCAGTCATCGTCGTCCTCCTCTTCCTCGTCCTCTTCATGTTCGGACGCGTCACTGTTACGTTCTTTTCTGTGAGAACTGCTACTATCACTTGTATGATCATCGTCTTTGTTTTTACGTTTTTTTCGTCTACCAAACTGAATCATTTTATGTTGTTAAATAACTATGTTAACCTCTGCGAGAGTCTACTATACCTCGTCATATTCATCATCCGAATCTTCTCGCTGCTTGTACTCGACGACGCCACGATCGTTGTAACCACCTCCGAGCCCCGTACGCTCTTCCACCTCTCCGAACTTTGGCGCGTTGCACATATTGCATTGCTGCCTGCGCGCCCAGTTCACATTACCACACCTGCTCCGGCAATTGGCACAAATTACAACAATAATATTTAAACGATCGTGGATGTTAAACAAATAAACATTACTTTAAATTAAAAACATTACTTGTTACATTGCCAATCGTCAGCGCTGAATAAACCTTTGCTTTTTTCAGCAGCTGCCTTGCCGATCTCTTGACCAAGTTTCTTCTTCTTGGTCGACTCGATAATGCGATCTTTGTTACATCGGTTACATTGTTTCCGGCGTGCGAAATTTACGTTTCCGCACCTGTGTTTTATTTGTTATTATTATCAAAGCATGCAAATGATATTTATCACTGTCTAATACTTACTGTGAATCTGGGCATACCCAATCGCCCTCTGAACCTTTGTAGCTTCCGTTTTTGGATGATACATCTGATTCTACGTCAGACATTTTATTTAATTATATTTTATACGTTCGTATACCTTAATTCAAAACATTTTTGACAAGGTTACGGCCATATTTTATAGTAAATCGTAAATCCGTAAAAATATTCGTCGATGAAGTTTACTGTGAAATTATATGCAAGTAGGGATGATAATAATGCGTTATTTCAGAACATCGATTTTTTTAAAATCGATTCAAATAAAAATAAAATATTCTGAACTAATACAAAACTACGACTTATTCTACCTAAAACGCATACAAAACCAAAGAATTACAAAACTAAAATGAATTTATCAAAACTGCAATTTCAAATCGATATCAGAAATATTTGTTCATCCCTAGAATCATTATAGCTTTTCTTTTTCATCTTCTTTCGATTTTAGCGCTAATTTGAATAAGGAAATAAGGATAAATATTTTAAAAATACATACTGCATTATACATAATACACTTATCATTTATTAAATTATTTAATAAAGGTATAAAATATCAAAAATAAACTATGAATAAATCTAGAACCTGGTTAATATCACAGGAAAATTTTCAGTAACCAAATGTTCATTTTGAAAAATTATGACAATGTTAACTTCAAATTCTGAAAATAAGATATTTCATTAAAATTATTTATATTGTTTAAATTCAGAAGAAATACATAATACATACCTACTTTAAAGTTAGTTGTTATTAACGTAGGGCATGTAAATAATCTAGGAAATATCATGTATATTGGAATAGCTATATCGTGTTGAACATCTCCTTCACCAATCTGTATATTTTGTATTTCAGTAGCTACAAAAAATATATATTCAATTACTTATAATGGAAATGATAAAATATCAATTATTCATTGAAAAGGCTGCTTTACATGAACTTAATAAAAATAACTCGTGTGAAACAGCTTTAACAAAAAAAATGTTTACATTCATTTGTCCTCTTTGTGTCATATTTTAATGATAAATAAATACAAAATGAAAGAGGAAACTCAAACGTGTAATAAATGTAGAACTTGTTTAAACACAAATTCAGCAATCACAATGACGTTGGATAATATTATTCAAAACGAATATCAAGATTGCACGTTATCAGAAATGCTAATGGAGTGCAGTTCTATTCAAGTAAGCGTTTATATTCTATAAATTCTATATCATAATATATCAGTATCATTTTTATAAAACAAAAATACTCTTACAGCTTTCACCAGACGATGAATACCCTAAACACATATGCAGTGAGTGTGTTAACACACTCACAATTTCATATAACTTTAGAAAAATGTGTGAAAAATCAGCCGATATATTAAAAATGCAAAATATCAACAACACTGATCATAAGTATGACTGTAACTACTTCGATGAGAATGATGTAATAGAGAAATGTTTATCATTTGAATTAACTGACAATACAGTTACTACAAAAAAAGAAACACCTGAAAAACAAATTAAAAGTCACTACTTCGATGAGAATAATATAATAGAGAAATGTTTATCAGTCGAATTAACTGACAATACAGTTACATTAAAAAAAGAAACACCTGAAAAAAAAATTAAAAGTCCTATTAGACAAAAAAAGAGAATAGAAACAAAAAAAAACATAGAAAAAATATCAAAAAAATCATTTACATATAAAATATATAAACAGGAAGAGTGCGAATTATGCAATGTGGTTTCTGAAAACTTAATACAACTTAAACTTCATATGAAAGAAATTCACAATTTAATAGACACATACCCTTGTAATTATTGCAGACGAAGATTTTTCACAAAAACAATCCTAGATCAACACATGGAATTTGGACACACGGCAAAACAAAAATCAAAAGAGTATTTGTGTACACAATGCGGTAAAAAATTTGTCAATTCCACAAACTTAAAACAACACATGTTAGGGCACTCGAATGAAGAACCTTTCAAATGCACTTTGTGTGATAAAAAGTTCAAGAAAAAGCAATTACTGAAGTCTCATTTACTTAGCCATAGTGGAGAACGTAAATTTAAATGTCCATTGTGCAGCAACATGTTCCTTAGGTCTGGAGCGCTACATTTTCACTTACGAATGCATACAGGTGAAAAAAGATATACATGCGATGTATGTGAGAAGAAATTCAGTTCAAAACATGAAGTTAAAATGCATATGCCTGTACATACTGGTAATTATTAGAATTTTAATTATTTTGAACAAAAAGGAGAAGTTTCAATAGGCCATAATTTTAACCTTGTTTTGAATGAACTCCATTTTTCAAACTTGACCAAAAACTATATTTTAGAACGTAGTCAATGTTTTTCAGGGGCTCATTTCCAACAAGGTGAATGGTATTGCCAAAAAAAACCTATTGACACCTATTCTTTGTATTAATATCAGTTGAAAATTCAAAAAACTTATTTTTTTCTTAGTAATTAAAAACTAAATAAAATGTTTAATGCTGTAAGGAAAATAAACAGAGAGACCAACATTATTTTAATAATTGTTTAAGTTGTAGAATAATATAACACGCAACTTGTAATACTATTTCATCTTTGGTTTAATCGAATTTTTTTGTCGCCTGAAAATAAATTTGTATCTGCAAAAAATAATTTTAGACAATTCAATATTTTTTAAAATTATTTTCATTTTACGATGATTTTATTTACAAATGATTATTTATCCAACTTTATTTAATTTTATGTTTTATTTAAAATAAAATTATAAAAATTTCAGATAAGGTCAAAATAAAATGCATAGAACGATCTTATATATCTACTCTATAATCTATGTTCATAAAACTATTGACATATAAACAGCTGTTCTAGGTATATTCAGCTTGTTCCCAAAAGCAAAGAACCTTTTAAAGACCATCATAATATAGAAATCTTAAATTTAAGTTTTTACACATTAGTGTCCAACTGATGTGTTTCTACGTTCGTCGCATCTTGTCATCTACTTGGATGTACTTGATCACACTCGACTTTATTCATTCGATTAAAACTGAGATGAAAACCAAAATTTGGTTACGGCTTAAAAAGTCAGTTTCAGTTTGATGCTATTTTGAATATTATTTAAAGTTTACTTGTCTTTAGGAGCAAGAGATTTTCCTTGTGAGCTTTGTGGTAAAGCTTTTACCCGCAAATGGAACTTGATATCTCATATTAAAGGTCACACCGGAGAAAAAAATAAAGTTTGTGAAATATGCGGTGCAAAATATCTTCATGCTGTCAGCTTGAGGAAACATATGAAGAAACACGAGATTTAAGATTATTGATTTGTTTATAAAATAATTGTATTGCATGTATTTCCTCGAATAAAAACAAAAACGTTTTAATTAAATCTAATGATCTAATTGTTAGATTTTTATTTGACAACAGGACATTTTAAACGTTAGTTTAGCATAATGGTCGCAAGAGGGAAAAAGTAAACACGAATTTGTATTAGAAAATAAATATGTACATAAATAACTTTAAAATACATTTTTATGCCACTTAAAACTAATAATCCGAATTGTTTAACGATTTTAATATAACTACTAAGCATTAACAATATTTTATAAAGTATGTACAATTCAAAAGGACATAAATATGTACATAAAGCAAAAAAAAATAAACCAAATAAGATGGCGACACCTACACATTAGTTGGTGGGTATACGTGTGTGGTGTATAATTAAAGAAGATATTTTTGTTATAAATCATTAAAAATGACTTCATTAAAAAAGTGTAGGGCGTGTTTAAAAACTATAACCGAAAAAATGACTGTTCCTTTACACAACAAAATAAAATACGCTAATAAATTATGTCTTGTTTCGGAAATGCTAATGGAGTGCACAGCCGTTCATGTAAGCGTTATTTTTTAAAGAAAATTAAAAGTAGGTATATTTATTTATTTATATTTTATTATAGATTTCACAAGATGATGTTCTCCCTCAACAAATATGTGTCCGTTGTGTGAATACTTTATTTGTTTCATACAAATTCAAAATGATGTGTGAAAAATCAGAACAGGTACTTTTAGGTCATCATTCTCAAATAACAAGCGAACGTAAAGAAAATAAAAGTGACGTGATAAAAAATACTGAAAAACACACATTACCCCGTCAAACAACAAACTTAAGCAATAATGTGAAAAAAATTATTAAAAGAATTAACGAAACAAAAAGAGTCAAAATCAAACGAACGATCGACCCAAAACCAGAAGAAATCAAAACAGAAGATATTAGTGATGATAATAACGATAACGAGGATGATGATACAACTGAACCAGAAAAACTGCCCCCTACTGATCTACCGGAAATTGTAAAAAAGAAAATCGAGAGGTTGAAACGACAAAAGGGAAAACGCAGCTGCCATTTTAAATTTCATTCAGGAAAATGTGAATTATGTGTTGCTGAATTCACCCAAACAGCAGAATTAAGATTTCACATGAAAGAGGCACACGACATGGTGGATAGGTTCATCTGTAGATACTGTCGTAAGAACTATTACATTAAAGAAAATATGGAATGGCACATGGAGCACGAACACACTGAAGAAGAGAAGAGAAGACCCCACTTATGCCCACACTGTGGCAAGGACTTTGCAAATGCACAAAACTTGAAGAGACACTTGTTCACTCACTCTAAAGAAAAACCCTTTGAATGTCAACAGTGTGGAAAACGGTTTTCGCAAAGGCCTCATTTGCACTCGCATCTGTAAGTAGATTTGACTGTTTTTTGTGTAAAATGCATACAGCAACATAAGACTTAATTTAAAAAGATTGTAACTGTTTTATTTCTACAACAGATACATTTCTGATGTTGCTGGATATATTTTACAATTTAAATGTTATCTAATCACCAGATTCAAAGTTTTTGAATCTGGTGATTATTATACCCCCCTTACACATGTAAAATATTGTGTTCTATCTCTTGAATACGTTATCTTTAACCCAGAATCTTATCGACAATTTGGGTTTATTTTATTTTTCTAGAAAGATGCACATAGGCATCGGTAAAATAAATAGACCCAATTGCTCTCAGAGAAAAAGTTCAACCAAAACTGTTTACTGAAATATTATTTACTCATTATACTTATGTTATAACAATACCATAATAAACAAGGTGGGTTTCTTTGTAGACCAATAGATTTCAGTACCATCATGAAAGCGCCGATTATAGCTGAAGTAACTAAATATAACAAGGCATATTGCTATTTATAATATTTAAGTTGTAATTCATGTAAGTGCTGCAACTTAATGATATTCAAAGAAAACCCATGTGGGATATGATAAATATAATAATGTATGGATAGTACAAATAATTATAACATTGCGTCATATCATAAATCGTATTTTGTAAGACAAAAATTTTATGTGCGATTTTTGCAATCATGTAATTATAAATTTTTTTGTTAAATCGACAAACATTTATTAGACAGTGACTCACTGCAGTTATTCCGAATATATACTCGAGCAATTATTGTATTGTACTAAAAAATGCAAAAATCTTCCTCTTTAAAATCAGTTCCAAATGAAATACATATATTGAACCTAAGCTTTTTTATGTGATTTTCAATTTATTTTAACTTATTGCTTTGGTTTTATACAATTTTAAAAAATAATGGAATGCATCCTTAATTTTATAATGTAAGCTATATCTTATTTTGTGCGATCTTTTGATAGCGGTTTTGTGTAGAACGTATCTACTTCATTAAAACATACTCGATCGTATATTGTTGGAGAATGAAATAAATTAAATTTAAAACATTAAACATTTTTAATAGATATCGCTACTCTCAAATTTCAACCATGTTATATTGTTGTAGAATTACTCATAAAGAAACAAAAATACACATTTGCCCTGTATGTGATCGCAAATTCAGTCGTAATGGATCCTTGCATAAACACATATCAATTCATACCGGTGAAAAAAGGTTTGAATGCAGTGCGTGCAATAAAATGTTCAGGACAAACTCTCTACTGAAAGAACACATGCTCATACATACTGGTACGTTGTACAATATTATATAATGAGTGGGTCAAAAAATGGAACAAATTTCAAAACGATAAAATATTTCAATTGACTTATTTTAAATTAAAATGTGATAAAATGGCTTTAAAAGTAGTACGTAACAACTATTTAAATATTGTTGCTCTGTAAGGACCAAGTATTTTTTTTTAGATGACTGAACTTAAAGATCTGAAATAAGGGCCATTTTCATAGTTTTTCCCCTGCTTTTAATAACATATTTTTTGTGGTATTTGAAAGTATCAGCAGCAGAATCAACTGTATTTTTTTTAAATTAAAGTACATATGTATATTACTTTTTACATAACATCAATGCTCAACACATTTATTGTATCTTCAATTCTTGAGATCACAAAATGTTATAGACATGTTTATAAAATTAAATGTTAGTGTCTCAGTAATCTATAAAAATCAACTTTATATGTTGATAGCACTTTTAGAGTCACTGAATCAATCTTAAAAAAGTAAATCCTATTTTAATGTATTATTATTGAAATATAAAGCTAGAAAATCGGTCAATTTTTTGCCCATTGCATTTGTACATTAACCGGTTAAAAATATCAATATTAACAAATATAAAATTTTAGGTATCAAAAATTTTAAGTGCGAATTTTGCGGTCGGTGTTTTACTCGAAAATTTCCACTAACCATGCACAGGAAAATTCACACAGGGGAGAAGCCCCATGCATGTCATTGCTGTACCGCAAGATTCATTCACGCAGTCAGTTTGCGAACGCATATGAAAAAGCACCAGTAGTTATAGTATTTGTAATATTTAATATGTATATACTATATACGTTATACAGTGTTTTATATTATATGAAATATATAAATAATTTAACAGTTAATTAAACAACAATGAAACTAACAAAAATGTGTTTATAGACTCTTTCCATTGTTTTTGATTATGCCCATCTCTCTCTTAGGGAGCGTTCAAGTTATTACGTAACGAATTTGGGGGGGGGGGGGTCTTGTAAAACGCTACGATGCGTTACATGGGCGGGAGTGGGGGTTTTTAACTACGCGTTACGTAACAGTTTTTAGGTAACAACTAGGGGGAGGGGGGGTACAGAAAAACGTTACGGCGCGTTACATTGGGGGGAGGGGGGGTCAAAAATCTCCAAAAAAACGCTCCCTTACTTATTTATATTATGTATCAATACATTTAAAATATAGCACATCCTGGTACTTATTTTAGTTGTAGTCATTATCACCACAATTTTAATTTCTTTATGAAGACGAAAACTTGTTCCCTATTTGAGAAAGTACTAACGAAAATAGCAAGATGATTCAGTGTATTTTTATACCGGGTGGATAAAAAAAAACGTAAGCGATAAAGTCTAAAAAGTAGAGTTCCTTTCAACCATTGTCAATATCTTAAGATTTTTAGTTATAAGTAATCAAAGTTCTATGTATCACATAACTTAACTATTTTATGACATAACTCCTTTATAACTCAAACATTGTAGATTCGCTGCTTTAACATTAAATAGTTTCAGAATTCTATTACCAGGCAGGAGGTGTTATTTATCCACCCTATAATGCATAATGATATTCTTCTCTCTTATTCTCAGACACAACTGAGGCTTTTGTTATAAGGAATATTTATATGTTTATAAGTAGATAACATTATTAAACAGTGCTTGAAGTGGTGTTAATAATTAACTATAAATATTACCTAAGTTAATTTTTACCTAACGGATTTATAAGAGGAAGCAACATGGCTTGAAATTTATTAAAAAACAAAGGTAGCTTCACTTCAAGCACTGTTTACGACATATAAATTAATCATGTATGTGTTTTTTTAGAATCTCACATAATGGAAATCCAAAACACGTGTGCCCAGTTTGCGGACACAAGTTCCTACGGTCTGGTAGCTTAACGACACACATGCGGTCGCACACGGGTGAAAAGAACTACCAGTGCACTGTGTGTGGGAAACGATTCAGCTCTAATGGCCTTCTCAAAGAACATACGTTGATTCATACTGGTACGGTGATTAAAATATATTCCAAAAAATATGGACCTATTTTAGATCTTTAAATCTCGATTTAGAGTATTTAAAATAGATTTTTGCCAAATCAATACTTTTAAAGTAGAGTTGTTAGGGATATGATATATCGGTTACGGATAGAGATATTATTACTTATTATTTATTTATACTTTCGGTTTGTATCTTGAGGCTCGGACAACGATTAGGAAACTATAATAATTATTATTTTGGTTTCGAAGATCAATATCTAATTATTTTGGATGTGAATTTTTACTACTTAATATTTGTTTTTGCCCACAGTTTGTACCTCAGGGCTCAGACAATAAATAAAAAACTATTCGAAATAATATCCAAAAATAATGTTTCGGATATGAATTTGTCAAAATTTAATAATTTCAGATATGGTTATAGTTTCAGAGGTCAGAATAGTTTTGGTTTTGGATATGGAGCTCTGTAACATCCCTAATTTAAAAGTAATAAATAACTTTAGCCCTTCACTGAGATTTAAGGATCCTAAAATTGGTCACTTTTTCAGACTACTGTATTATCAAAGCTACAGGAAATTTATAAATTCTAAATCGTCGATTTACAAACAAAACACATTAGGTCAATTTTTTTTAAATTTTTGATGTAAGTACACCATCCTATAGGATTTTTTCCACTCTATCAACTGGTTATAATAATAAAGTTGTATAATTTTGCCATAAAATTAAAATCTATATTTCTAGGTTTCTATTAAGTCTTAAATAACACATTTAAGGCAGACAAAATATATTAAAACTGGATATGCATAGTTTATCAATGCATCTACTGAATATTTAAAAATCTTGACTTTCAAACTCGATTTAAAAAAAATGTATTTTGCTTGTAATCCGACAATATATTATATATATTAAAAAATTAAGTTCCTATAGCTTTGTACAGCGTAAACTATTGTACGGTGTTCAATAAATAAAGATCAATGTAACTTTTTAGGTATCAAAAACTTTAAATGTGACTTTTGTGGGCGATGTTTCACAAGAAAATGCCAGCTTGTTGTTCATCGGAAAATACATACAGGTGAAAAAACAAAAGTCTGTGAACTATGCGGAGCTAGCTTTATACACGCAGTTAGTTTGCGAACACACATGAAAAAACATCAATGAAATTATGTATAAGATACCTATTTTATAAATAATTTAATATGTTGTACGGTATTTATATCATTGATTTAAATAAAGTTGATTTATTATTATAGTAACTGTTACATTTATTTATTCTATATGTTGGAATTACTTTTTAAACAGCATACATGCACAGTGAAACTTCTCCAAACTGATCAGCAGAGCCAGCTAAAGCTCTGAGCAAGATTTTTTTTCTAGTTCCCACATGCAGACTAGAAAATTTGTTATAAAATCATACAGTCATTACCACCGGCGCCGACTTCGGGGGGCGATCGCCCCCCCAGATATTATACCAGGGGGGCTTCGCCCCCCCCCCTGTGCAGCTGAACTCTAGTTTCTTTTAAATTAAAGATACTTTTGTCAATAAGATTTTTATTTTAAAAAAAGGTGTAAATATTCAAATACTTGTCACTTGAGTAAAAATGATCACTAAAAATTTCTTCAAAAAGGAAATTAATACTAAAACATCTTTTATTTCCTTTACAAAGCTTAGTTAGATCAACAGCTTTGTAAATTCTACGACTTTTCTACACTATACTATATTATCAGCTAAAATCGTCGTTTACATTTCATGAGCCTCTGTAAATTAAATATAAATGTCCACTTTTCAATTATTTCAAATAATTAAAATTTGATCGATTTTTATCGAAACTACAATAAATTGATGAAAAAAATTTTTTTTTTTCACATTATTAGTTGCGTTTCTGAAATTTTTGTCGTTATTACGAAAGTTGGATATTGCACATTTTTTATGGAAATTTTTTGCACCCCCCCCCCCCCCTAAAAAAATTATGAAAATCTCACCCCCCCAGGTTAAATGAAAAGTCGGCGCCTATGGTCATTACAGTTAAAGGGCAAACTATGTAGATGATCACATTAATTAACATTTTCTTCCATTAATTTAAATGTAGAAAATCTTTGTTGATGTGAAACTGCAACACTGATTAAAACATCCATTTTCAGAATCAGTCATGCAGGAGTACGCAAATTCAAGTGCGTTCAGTGCGAAAAAACATTTACACGCAATAATAATCTACTGGAACACATGAAAACACATACAAATGAGAGAAAACATCCGTGCCCTATTTGCGACAAGAGGTTCAGAGATAAATCAGAAATGAAGAGACATCAAGTTGTACATACAGGTATCAACCATCCTAAAACCACTTTCAGTTAAACTACTACCAAAAACTAATTTATTATTCAAAAATTCTTTTTTTAGACAAAAAATATATTTAGAATATTTTCATAATTATGAAAGTAAAAGAAAGATACATTCTGTTGTTTCAGGTGCTAAAGATTTCCAGTGCGAAACTTGTGGCAACAAATTCAGTCAAAAAAAGGCATTGGTAGTTCACAAAAAAATACACACGGGGGAAAGGAAGTTTTGTCATATTTGTGGCGCTGGGTTCATTCAGAACGTCTGCCTTAGAATGCACTTGAAGAAACACGAACAGCAGAAGATATAAACTAGGTTCATTGTTTTATATTGGATAATAAATATATAAAGCTATTTGTACATACAAACAATTATTAATTACTTAATCTATGTGAAACTAAACATCGATATTAATAGCAGTTAGTTAACACCAGTTAAGACAGAAAGGCGTGACTGCAGTTACAGAACATTAATCGATATTAACCCTTAACTGATCAAGTGCTGCGTGTGAGACTGCTTCGTTCATATATTTTTTAATATTTTCAAAAGAAACCTTTCTGAAACTTCTCTCTGTTGTACACCCATCCCCTCACCCAATTTGCATCTTCTTTGCATTGCCTACACTTGAAATATCAACCATAATTAGTTCAACGCAGTTTGTCAGATGCTATGAATATTATTTGTTTGTATTTTTATGATTACTCACCATAAATGACTTACCTATTTTATATTTTACTAAAATAAGTTGAAATGTTGATATTTGTTTTTGGTTCAGTTCTAATGTTTTGTGTTTTGAAATAGTCATGTGCAATTAAACAATTTTTGTATTTACTGCATTCAACTAATTTTTGGTGTTTTTTTCTTAAAATTTTTCTATTAAATGATTTAGTAAAGAAGAAAATATTTAAGTTATGTTAATAAAGGTTCTTGTGATATTTACTAGTCATTTTTTTCTGAGCCTAAAAATACCAGTCTCACTATTTG
The DNA here is from genome assembly GCA_949319165.1 of Sialis lutaria. NCBI lineage: Eukaryota > Metazoa > Arthropoda > Insecta > Megaloptera > Sialidae > Sialis > Sialis lutaria. Next base: position 12,871,644 of record OX439237.1, read on the forward strand.
TGCACAAGAAATTCACATTACCGGTTAAGGGTTAAGAACTTTAACTTTTAAAGTAATCGTGCCGATAAATAATACGCTATAGCAGCAACAAAATATATACATGTTTTCTCTTTCAAGTATTCAGTATTTTTTGACTACTTAAAATCAAGATTCATATTTTATTTTAAAGCAAAACTTGCACTACTTATTTGTTAATTTAATAAACTTTTACATTTATTCTTGATTTTTATTATGAAAACCCGACTCAAGCTAACCTAACCTAAACAATGAAAATATATACTCACCATCCTTGGAATATCCTTCCGCACATCCGCAAGTTTCAACTCTGACCAACTGCAGCTCTACAGATTTTATCGGAACTTCTGAATGTTTAATAATCAGCTAAAATTATACAATGGGTGCTATTAAAGTTTTCAAGTAAAATAATCAACAAATGCATTGTAAATATTATAAGCAAGAAATAAATCTTTAAATAACTAATTTGGATAAAAAGAAGTACTTATTAATTATACTCCCGTACATACGAACATAGACTATAAGTTTATATACCCATTGATATTAATGCAACTGTCCTTGATCAAGGTAGTCGGTGAGCCCTCAATCTCCTGGAGCGAAGCTGGGGGTTATTTTAATTTAAAATGGTGTCTCAATCTCCGTCCCAATGAACTGTTTTTAAATACTATACACTTACTCAAGGTTAGTAAATAAACAGGTTGTACCATCACTTTTGACCAATCAGCACGCACGCGAGATTACGTCACACCGGGTGACATTCAAATGTAATAGAATAAAGTGGCTTGCAAATTTGTTATGATTGGGCACCCGAAATGACGTAGTCCCTCTCTCCTTTCTTGATTTTGACAAGCTGATGGTACAACCTGTATATTTACTAACCTTGACACTTACTCATATTGGTGTGTGTATACACTTATAGTCTATGGTCATCTACGGTACGATAATTAATAATTACCAAAAAAACTTTCTAAGTAAATCTATATCAATACTTTAAAAGGAACACTTAATTTAATTTCAATTTATAGGTATAAAAAATATTTTGGTGTTCTGGTAATTTTGAATAACTTTATGTACTTGGAAATTTATTTATTTGTTGGTTATAATACAGGACATTAAACTACTTACCTCGCCACTAAATGGTCTGGTTACACAGCAAGTTGTACTGTCAAGAGTTCCAGTGATTAGGAATCGTGGGATTGGTCCAACACGATCTTTATTTTGTAAAGAATCAGGACTTATTGTAAACTGGACTGGAGTAGTTGTCACTTTATCTTCGGGCTAAAAGTAATAAAATTAATTGATTAAATAATACTAAAATAAGTAATATAAAAACACTAACCCTTGTTTGTACAATGAATTCAATACTTTTATTTAAATCCTTTGCAAGAAAACTTCTTTTGATGTCACATTTCAACATGTAACTGATATTAACAAAAACGCCATGATAAGTTTCATACAGACTGCGATTCTTACTTGGTCTCAATGGAATCTCAAATGGTATTTCTGTAACTCCAGAAGGGACTTTGCCCCCTCCTGCTACATCCACTACACAATGTGTCAGTTGGATAGGCTGAAATTAAAGATAATAATAAGTTTTGTTGGTTAGATTAAAATTTGATTGATGACTTTTACTTTGACGGAATTATAAAATGCTTCAAAAATTCCAACATTCTTTGCACTAAGCTGCAGATTGACTGTTCCGTCCATTGTTAATGTTATTGAATCATATCTAAAATCGGAAGGACTTACAATTTGGATAACTCCACAAATAATTTCCTGAAATATTTATAAAATATATTAATTTTTATAGGAATTTTAATAGTGATAGTTATACAGACCCCTCCGTAATACACTTTGTTAACTTTTTTTAGTTTTATATCTAATTGAATAGACATTTTTTAATAAAAAAATAACAACTTTTGACAACTGATTTGACACATTTGACGTTTGGATACACGTGCTTTAAAATATCGATTTAGGCTAGGGCCACACGAACTTTAGAAGTATGCGCGTTTAATTGTTCGTTGTAAGAATATATACAAAATACAATAAATACATATGTATATAAATATATATATTATTATTAATGATAAATGGTATTAATAACGAATTAGAACGATAAGAAATACACAAATTTCTTTTAAAAAAAACTTGCCTCTTCCTCTTCAGTTATCGCGAAGATATTTTATAATTTCTACGGACAATTTTGACGGATTGGTATTCTTACGTGGTGTTTTACATCGTCCGAGCGATAGCAAACGATCGCCACACTAGTGGAGCACGGCCGAACGCGAACAAGGTCCTCGTTTACGATCACTTTCGCACTTAAACGTCTACAAATTCGTTCGTTTGATATGTCCGTTAGAATTTACGTCCGTTGTAACGCACGCATTTCTAACGCTGGTGTGGCTGTAGCTTTATGTAAATATTATTTTCATTTTTTTAATGTCATTTTGAATTTATTATAAACTATGTCCATGATTATAAACTAACAAAAAACAATGATATTTTATTATTTATTATTATTGATTAAAAAGTAAAAAACTTTTTAAAATATTTTTTAATACTTATCTGAACCTTCATGTTAAAATGCATTTGTCCTGAAACATATTTAATAGAACAAATAACAAACATTTAAAACATAAAAATTGATTTATTTAAATATTTACAGTATATACAAATTATTTGCTAATTATAGATTGTATTGTTGTATAAGTCTTTGGTACAACAAAAAGCAGAGTGTGTATATGTACACTAATATGTTTATAGTGGCAAGTGTACACAAACTAGCACCTATACCTTATTTGAATGTTGCAATATCATTAAGAATCTCATAAAATGGATCACGATTTTCTAATGTAGTTCTCCACATGAATTCAGCAAGGAACGATGCCTCTCTTTTTTTATTGCGCCATTTTGCAGATCCCCATAACCGTTCTTGTTGCGTACTTTCAAGTGTTTCAGGATCTATAAAATTAAGGTCATCTGTTGCGATATTTCTGTATATTTGCCAAGAGTCTGAGACGATGATCGACCCAGACTTAATTTTTTGTTTTATTATCGGCATTAATGTATCAGCGGATCTATCTGGAATCTGTACTAAGAAACAATCCTTTGTTTCCTTACATAAACCCCCAAACATCCGCTGCTGAGATAAAATCTTACCGTTGCTTTTTCTGCTTAAGAGACAATCGTCAATCTCAACATATAAACCCTCACCTCCAATCTCTGTGTCTCTCTGCTCCATTTGTTGCACACAAAGTTCACGCAAATTATTGTTCCATTCTATTATAGTTGCATGCGCCATACTTAATTCTTTTTCACAAAATTTCACAGAACTCATTTCACGAGCCCAACAATAAATAAAATGAACAACTGACTCCAAAGGCAATCTGGTGCCTTCAAGCCAATTACCCTGCCGTATTCCTTTATTAACTCGACATATTCGTTTACAACAACGCCACCGTGTTTCACCGGGGGTGAAGCTTAAGTGCATGTTGTGCCCATTAGCACAAAATTGTTCTTTTGGTACTATTTGGTTTTCTTGCAAAAATTGGATTGCTGTTTCATCATTGTAGACTTTTCGAAATAATATTTTTAAGTTCATATTAAAACATTTGAATAAGCCAAAATACACAAAAAAATAAATTCGAAACTCGCAGTCAAAACGTGTTCAAAACGGTCAAATTTAGTCAAATTCACAAACGTCAACGTGATTGACGTCAACTGTCAAAATTGTAATCATAGATAAGAATAATATACACATAGATAATAATTATTACCATAGAGATGATATTGATCATAGAGATGTAATAACCGCCGATCAACGTTGACCAATGTCATAGGGACAACTTTTTAATATTCCTTTGTTTGTCTATCCTGATGAAATTTTATAATATGTATCAATTTGAATTTTTAATTAAAATCGTTTAATAGATTAAAAATCAATTATTATTTATATAACATGAGAATTCTGGAGAATTCATTAAATGCACAAAATAAAGTTGAATGGTTGAATCAGTTGCACAAAACAATGTTGATAAAAATATGAAAAAATATTAAATTATTTATTTAATTTGAGTAGTAAATGTGAGTAATAATATTATTGTAACGACGAACGAAATTTTCAGAATGTTTATTTTCAATTCTATTTTTAGTCATCAGTATAATAATTAATTGCTAATTAATTTAGTAAATACTTGTGATAATTAATATTTTGTACAAGTATTTAAATATCAGTCATCAAAATAGAATGATAATTATAATTTTTAAATAATTATAGTTTTACACTTTATCGTTTTTTTTTCGTTTCGTCTTTTTAGCGCGATTTACTAGTCACGTGACATGTGACGTAATTGGTGAGCAAGATAGTTTTAGCCGCTTTAACAATTTTGGAAAAATGTATTTTTAAGTATTGATTTAATAGTGTAAATTGAAATTATGATTATGAACAATTTTCAATTTTAAAACACATATAAATCGAAATGAAATGACGGTATAGTATGAAATCGGCTATGAGTTATTAACATTAATTGTGGAACGAATTTAAATTTTATGTGATGTTCTTATTAATAATTTAAAAAATATTATTTTGTTTTGAAATATATTTAAAATGAGGGACATGTAGCAATAACATTTTTTTTATCAATTCGTACTTTTATGATTTTGTTATTAACCTCTATTTCTATTATGAATGTTGACAGTGCTCTTTCTGATGCATATACATACAGTTGCAATGAAACAAAATTACAGGGTTGGACTAATGTATTTTAATTATAAATATCCAAAACATTTTTGTATAAATATAAATATTTAAAATATTTTTTAATTTGTTAATATATTAATAAAGCATGCATGCAAATCACTGTGTGGACTCCTACAGTGAAAAAGTTAATAAAAATAATAAAAAAAATTAGTAACTCGATTAATTGTTTTAAAAGTATTACCAGGACTTGTAATAAAAAAATATAATTAATTTTAATCAACCAATAAGCGTTCATAAACTACTAAATTTAATTTGAATTTGATAAAAAAATAATACTTTTTTATCATATTCAAATCCAATATCATCTTTAGTAAAAAAAAAAGTGAAAAATGGTAATGTGCGCAGTAGCTGGATGCAAAAATGAGAGTCGTAAATCTAAAGAAGTAAGTTTTTTACGATTCCCGAAAGATGAAAAGTTAGCTGCTCTTTGGGCAGCCGCTACAAAACGTGATGACGGTTTTAACATAACAAGTTCACGAGTATGCTCAGATCATTTTGATAAAAGTGATTTTGAACTAAATTACAAAAAACAACTATTAAACAGTGATAGTAGTGGTCTCAGATTAAAAAAAGGTATCGTTCCACACTTGAACTTACCTATAGTGAATTCTGAAAAGCCTAAGAAAAGAAAACATTCTGTGGATATTCAACGACCAAAAATGAAGAAAGAACATTCAGTTGACTCGGATGAAGACGATGTACCATTGATAAAAAGGTTTATTTTTTATTTATTATTATCTCATTATACAAGATTTTGGAAACAAAACCATTTAAACATATAACACACTTTTATAATAATTTTGAGTGTACATCATTTATTGTCAATTTCACTCTTTTAACAATTATAATTCAATACCTGGGGAAAAATTAAATTTATCTACGTAATTAAAATTGTATCTAATTTTCTCAAAATTTCAAGCTGCATTGATTATAATATATCTATTAGATATAAGTAAATCATGGTAAGACTGTAACTTAACTACAAAAATTGTAGTTACTGTTAATGTAGATAAGATATTTATAAAATAAGTTGGTACGAAGGTGAGTAATTGACAGATCTATATATATAGATTTAAATTATTTTTCCCAGGTAGAGAATTTTATTTAAATATTATTCAACGATCATAAAATAAATAATGCATACAAATATAATGGAATATGCCAATGTATAAATAAATTTAACAAAAGAAAATTGAACGATCAACATTCATCAATTCATTTTAAAAATTTTATATTAAGACGATGTAGAAAATAGGTGTTCATTTTATTATACATTTATATAATGATCTTTAACTCTTTAATTTATTAATATTTATCATTAATTGTAATTATAAATAAAAATTGATACACATTACATTAAATATTGTTTAAATTCGAACAGTTCATGCAAATTAACAGAAATGCATAAAATCCGTGTAATATTCAGTTAAAATAATGACATTATGTTGAAATACTACTTTGAAATAAATAAATGATTGATATTATGTTACTTATAAACCACCACCTGAACGTTCTACAGATATTTTCTTTTTGAGTAGTTCCTGTTCGTGGCGTTCCTCTTCCATTTCAGCCATTTGTGCAAATCTTGAATATGTTACATTACCGGATTTTAGAGCAGACATCATCTGAAATGTTTATAAGCGATTTATTAAATTGATTCAAGGAAAAATTATAATATAATATCTTTACCTGTAAGTACTCGTCTAATTCTACTTGACCATTCATATTCGTATCAATTTCTCTCAATATAGAATGAAGTTCTTCACCCGTAACTTCTTGTTCACCAAAACTCTATAATTGAAAAAAAATATATATAGGTATAACCTTTTTTTTAATATTAGTAAATAAAATACAATACCTTGAGTGAACGACGGATATCATTGATTGAAACATATCCTTTACGATCCTTGTCAATAATTTGGAACCGTTTAATATAAGTCTGTATTTCATCTTTGGTCAGGTTAACTGGAGCTAAATCTCGAGATGCCCTATTCACCGATTGACCCATTTCAGTTTGAAGAAAGTCTGTTGCTAATTCTGTCTGTCTCTGTTGGTACAACAATTCAAAATGCATTTAAAAATTATATAATAAAAAACAAAACAAAAAAAAAAACATTACTTTTTTCTCATCGTCACTCCAATGTAACTCTTCAGCCATAATATCAACAATCACAGGTAGAGCTTCTTGCGCAGCTTGTACATTCAAGAACGCTAAACGCACACGTCTAGCTATCATATCGATTGCAGTACAGGCATATTCTTTACATCCGTACCTAATTTCAGCATCGATGTACGGAAACTCTGGATGTATTTTACGTCCAATTATCGGCCATCTCTTTCCAGTCAGTTGTGCCATTTTAGCTACAGCGAAAGCACGATCTCCATATGATTTAGCCATATGTTGTGCTACTTCACATTCCAAACCAAAATCTTGTACTAAACGAATGTACATAGTTGGAGACCAACCGTGAGCACCTTCAATTAGGAAACCGTCTGTTTGGCTTTGCCCATGCTTCGGTTTCAAGTTACAAGCTGAAACAATTATCCATATATATATTTAATTGTTGACATTTTAAAATTCAACAAATACCTTTGATTGTTGCATCAATTGTGTCAGCAGCCATTGCTCTATAAGTTGTCCATTTACCACCAGCAATTGTTACTAAATTAGAATCACTGACATGTACAATATGATTTCGAGCAATTGATTGAGTATCTCCTTTATTAGGATCTGAGACCAACGGTCTGATTCCACTCCATGCAGACAACACATCACCACGTCTCACTAAAAAACCATAATATTATCAAATATAAGACTTGAAGTTTTCAAAAATAATACCACAAATTAATTCAGTTGTTACCTTCAACATCCGGATTCAAATAATTCTTAACTTCTTGAAGAATAAACTGAATCTCATCTTCTGTCGGTTTTGGATTATGCGTAACTTCGCACGGTAAATCAGTCGTTCCCGCAATCGTGTGATTTTGCCATGGCAGGAAAAAGATCACGCGTCCATCGCTAGTCGATGGATCAAGAAGACCCATCTGCTCCGGACTGTAATACCCTGGAAACACAATATGCACACCTGAACTAGCACTGCATATTTTCGGGACACTCTTATCATCCATCTGCCGAATAGTATCAGTCATTGGACCAGTAGCATTGATAACTGCTTTAGCCTTAACACTCCATTCTTTGTTGGTAAGCTCGTCTTTTAAATGTGCCCCTGTGATTACTTCTTTTCCATTTGGCCCCGCTTCTTTGATTAATCCTGTACAACTAACGTGGTTAGCGACAGTTGCTCCGTATCTAGTAGCTGTCAGAGCAATAGCTAAGTTCATTCTTGCATCATCTTGTTGTCCGTCGTAATATACAATAGCACCGCAAAGTTTGTCTCCTCGGATCATCGGAAAAAGTTCTAGAGCGTTTCTTTTACTCAGAAGATACGAACTCTTTACCGTCTGTGAACCGGCTACTAAATCGTACATTTTTATTCCGAACCAGTAGTATGGTAATTGCCACCAACTGCAAAAATTAATATTAATGGACGAAAATTCTTGTTATCCGCGTATTACTTACGTATAAACCGGTAACATGATCGGCAAAGGATGTGTTAGATGAGGTGCAGCTTTAAGCATATTCGCTCGTTCGTGTAAAGCCTCTTTGACCATACGGTACTGCTCGATGTCTAGATTCATTATAGCTTTTTGAAGGTACCGAACACCTCCGTGAATAAGCTTTGTACTTCGGCTGCTGGTACCGCTTGCAAAGTCGTCCATCTCGATTAGAGCCGTCTTCAAACCTGACCATCATATTACGATACATATTTTCGATATGTTTTAAAATCTTACACGAAATAACATTTCATGCATAAAAGATTTGTTTTTTGAGTTTTAACACTACGATTATTAAATGAGGAATGAGGGTAGATTTTCATAGCAAATACCTCTGGTTGTGGCATCTAACGCGCAACCAGCGCCTGTAGCACCGCCTCCAATGATCAGAACATCGAACGATTCAGTTTGCAGTGATTTTATCTGTTCGTCTCGAGTCGGCAGTGGTCTCTTATTCCTCACCTCGGCAGCTTCGACGTTTCCCCACTAGAATCCAACATGAAATCATTAATATTACAGGTTTAATTTATGAATAAAATATTCATTTTATCTATCAAAGTTGTCTGTAAGAGCGGGTTATGAAAAAATTGAGTTTGTTGTCCTCTTCGTTACGAAATTTTAATGATGAAACCTTGAATTATTAATATTACTTCCTCCGTCCTCCTCAAAAAAAAAAATAAGAATCTAAATTATTTCCTCCCCCAATACAATTTTTTATCAAACATAAATCTGCCCCTTTGATGCCTATTATTATAAAGAATTGGCTTATGATTTGTGTAAAAATAAAGTTGCTAAAATTCATAAACAACATAACATAACTGTCAATCATTTTTATTGATAAGTAGTTAAGTACTCTTCCTCTAAATAAGTCGTCGTTACCCCTTCCAAACTTTACTGCTCGATCCATTCTTGGTCTAAACTACTCTAAACTAACAATAAGTTATTCCTTTATTAATATTATAAACTTATAAATAAGAAGTAAATTTCAAGAGGTATATGATATTTCTAAATATAAGTTTTTATTATCAAAAAGTAAATTTCCTATTGATTAAGCCACTTCCGGAGACTTAAATTTTAATGATGCTGATAAGATACTTAAAAATTAAAAAAACAAACAGTTTAAAATCGAATTTAGCGCTATCAACAACATACATATCTTGAATAGAATGATTATTTCAATTACATATACAGTAGAGACCGGTTATAACGACATCGGTTAATACCATGATCCAATAATACAAGGACTGCTTGACAGTTCATTTGTTTTATACTGTGACGTCAAGGTTAATACGACGTATCGGTTTTAACGGCACAAAATAAAAGTCCAACTGAATCCCATATAATTGCCTTTTACCGGTTATTACGACTTTACGACTATCTGCTTTTTTCGACCTAGTATGACTGGTCCCTTCGATGTCGTTATAACCGGTTTCTACTGTATGTAGGTTTTATTCTATATGGAATTTAATACGTTTACGTCTGAGAGCGTTAAAATAAAATACCTACCTTCTGTTCGGAATCGTTGTTCAGGAGCCATGATGCGAGCACAGCTCCGGTCGTTCCGGTTAATCCAGTCAATGCTAATTTCTGGAACCTGCTCGCCATTTTTGTCTATGAACTAAATCTAAAAAAATATTTGACAAAGATTGGTTACATACAATACTGCATATAAAATAAAAACGTTTCTCGGGGAGTATAAATAGGATTGATAGCCTTTTGCATATACAGAACACCTGCTTTTATTTATAAACAAATCGTCGTTTATCTAACAACACCGCTCAAGTCGAAAATTAGCGGTTTTCACATTTTAAAGTCATTGGATAGAGCTACTCTTTGCGCGTCGATCTACCAATCACATTCTAGACATTTCCGACAATAAGAGACCAGAATTTAAAAAATAATGACAGCGCGCAAACCGGTAGCCTATATAAAACATACACGATTTTTTAGCTCTCCTGTAAAGTTGGTCAAAATGACTTGAGCGATGTTGTTAGATAAGCGACGAAATATCTCTTAAATATACATGTTTTTTTTTTATCTAAATACAGTTTTACATTAGATATTTCATAGACTTTTTACATAACTACATTCACGAAGATTCTAAGCAACTGATATTTAGTATTTTAAACACGTATAATTATTAACTTTGTAGACCTTCAAAGATAAAATCCATTGCAAAATACTAAAATACCAAAATCGTTTAACCAGTTTTCATAAAAAAAGGTAATTACCTATCTAGAACATGAAATATCCTCAAAGAACGATTGAATGCAAGAGTAGGTTAATGCAGTGTGGTTTTGGTATAGCTCATATCACCAAAGAAGACCGGCGCGGCACGCGGCGTGGCGTGGCAATATGATTATGTAATTGTAATTGCAATGCTTAGACCGGTTTTCTTTCGTAACTATTATTAACTATACATTGTTTTAAGACAAATAGCACCCAAAATGGAGACTATCTCTCAATTCATTTAAATGGCAGATTGCATAAACAAAAATAATTATTGTTAGACAATAGTAAGTTATCTAACTGTCATTAACATTATATAACCATGATTATTATGTGTTTTATGCAATGGGATATAAAATAACCTTGATTGTTAAAACATAGATTAATAAATACATAATAATAATAATTAAAAATAATAAGAATAAGTACATAAAAATTCAGTTATCGATAAAAAACAATATAATTATAATGCATTTTGTTTCCCGTAAAAACATATAATTTAGAAATCGATGTTTCGTTAGTATCAGCAACTTCGGGCCATTGGAGTATAATGAATTTGGAATAATACGATAACGACAACTAAAAGCATAGGCGTAGCAAAGTTTTTTGTATGTTGAGGCGGGAGGGGAGTGTACTATGAGACATAGGGAAATCGATGTTATTCCAGACAGGAATTGTTGGTCTCCGAATAAAAATTTTCACTTGATTACACTTTCCGTTTCAGATCAAAACGACACTTATTTGTTAGTTAAATCTAGCTAGTAGCTTAGTAGATGGTCCGTAAATATGGGGGTTCTATTCCAAAATTTTTCTTTTGAATATTATGCAGACTATTTTTTTAGAGAATTAAATTTTCTATTAAAAAATATTCGCTTACATAGACACAATTGTATACCTCTACAACAATTAGCACGAGTAAGCAATTTTTTTTCTTTTGATAATGGAAAAATTGATTATGAAACGAAAAACAAGTTACTTGAAACTTTTTTTTGCAATATACCCAAAAATTACGACGCAACGTATTTGGCCGTTCCTACAGAAAACAAAAAAAAATCTATTTATATCATAATATCCTCGCTCAAAATTTCACCATTTATTATTGTTTAATTTAGCCATTGTTGAACTTCGACAAAGTCGAACTTAATTTAATTTAGACTGCGTGCTCGCTAAACTTTGGCGGTAGCTTAGCTTTTATAAATAAGTATTGGGCAACTGCGGCATTTGGCATTTGTATGCAGTATTTAGGTTAAATAACCCCTCTGTGCAGGTGCACGGGTTGTTGCGGTTTTTTAAATGTACTTTCATTTTTTAAGGATTCTAAATACGATATTAATAAAGGAGCGTCCATTAATTACGTAATGCTTTTTTCGACCCTCACCCGTGTAAGAAATTCTTTAAATGTAAAAAAAAACTTTTTAATTATATTTATTTCAATATTGTTTATTGTGATTCATGTGAGAAATAGCCATTTTGACATCGAAATTATGTAATCATCATCAACGTCAAGTTTTCCTGATTTTCAATAGCTTTATCTACTTTTTTTATTTTTTTAATTTAAAAAAATATATTTTCCCTAATTGCTTTGAGAAAACTATTGACATCCATTTTGGTAATTATCGTGAGATATAAATTACATATTTTTTCTAATTAATTGAAACATTATATTATTTTACTTATATTATATTACATATTATAATGTTACTTAATTCCAACAATAGTGTAAAAATCAAAATTCCTAGAAACTCAGATGCGTAAAAAATTTATAGTATTATAATGTAAGTACAAAATTATATATATTATTATACAATCTATAATAATAATAGTAATTTATGAAAAAGCAATTTCAACAGCCGAAACTGATTTCAATTAACGTATTTTAAAATAAAGAATAAAAAAACTAACAATTATAAGTATAAATTATAAAAAGATAAGATAAGATAACTAACTAATTGTAAGATAAGTAACGACACCACCCCCTACTCACAGGGATTCCTAAGTTTTTACTGCCTCCTCCACGTATGCTCCCTAAAATACAATACAGCGGAAATGATATTATTTTAATTGGACCAATTTTGTACCTATACTAATTTCTTAACTGTTTACATTCATTATTGAATTTGTTATGATAAAATGTGTTTATCATTATTTCTAGTTATTCTTTCCATTTTTTATTCATATCGATGAGTAAGGTATTATGTATTTAATTAATACCTACATCAGTATGCACACATATCTATCATACGAATAACATAATTTTACTAGAAAAGATAACAGTTTTTTTAACGTGAAAATACATAGTTATAAATTATTTATTATACAGCTGCTAACTCGCCACAAACTAAAATAAAATAATTAAATATTCATATTTGAAAATTATATACATAATATGACTTAACCCTTTTAGTCCTAGATTTTTATTAATTAAACAAAATAAAATATTTGTGTTCATTAATTAATTATTCATTGGAGTACCGGAAAGAAAATTCTATATACAGACAGATGCACAGTTACGTTTTGAAGATAGTATAATCAGAATCCGTTATAAGGGCACAATTTTTCGACCCTATTACTATAAACCAGTGGTCCCCAACCCTATGCCCGCGGGCACCATTGTGCCCGCCGACCGTTTTACATGTGCCCGCCGCTGATTGTGAACGATAAAAAAATAAGTTTTCAGCAACATGTTTTGTAATTTATATTACATTTTTAGTAACTAATTAGAGAAATATAAGCGTATTTATTTGAAAAAAATATTTGTTTATAAATATATTATATCATTTTACATTTATTTTCTCAAAGGCTATAGGGGGATAAGAATGGGTAAAGTGCCCCCGCGCCGATTATGGCTGTTATATTTTTTTATTGTAACTACTAACACAGGTAACAATTTGACCAAATTTTAACCCTCAAAAATTTACCCCCGAGGGGTGAGAATTAATTTTGAAAATTTCGTAAAAAATTAATAACTTTTGAAAGAGTCAACCGATTTGAATAAAATTTTAATATGTCATAGATGTCACTAAGGTGCTTTACAGAAAAAATCGGTAAACCTGAAAACATAACATAACCTCAAAAAAAAGGTGATTTATTTTTTCAAAAATTTTTTTTGCCCACTTTCAATTTTGGCACAATCACCAAAATATTTGTGTGACTTTCTAGCATAGTTTTTTATAATATATATTTTTTTCAAAAATTTTTTCCAGCTGCGTGATACCAAAAAAAATTTTTGTATTTTTCAAAATTTTTTTTCATTCATTTTCAATTTTGGTACAGTCACCAAAATTTTTTTGTGACTTTCTGGAATAGTTTTTTATAATATATATTTTTTTCAGATTTTTTTTCCGAGTGCGGGACACAAAATTTTTTCAAAATTTTTTCAAAATTTTTTTTCGCTCACTTCTAATTTTGGTACAATCACCAATTTTTTTCAGTAACTGTCTGGCATAGGTTTTTATAATATATGTTTTTTCAGATTTTTATTCTAGCTGCGTGATATAAAAAAATAATAAGTATTTAAAAAAAAAATTGAGGTTATGTTTGCCGTATACAATCACAAAAAATATTTTGTATCTTTCTGTCATATTTTTTTAAAGTATATATTATGTTTTTAGATTTTTTTTCCAGCTGCGTGACACAAATTTTATTTTTCGTTTGGGGGAATAATGGACCCCCTTGAACTGTTTTCAAAAATTATTTTTTATCATCTTTCATTAATGAATATTTACGATATAACGTGTTTTCAAACTTTTGGAGAAATCGGCAATTTTGTGTTCCCTTATACACTTATCCGTCGTATATGAGTATTACTCATATATAGATGTTTTATTCGTAAAAAACTATCGAACGTATGTATGGGTATATATGTACAAAGTAAATCAAACAAAATTGGAATTAATCAATACATACAATATAAAGAAACGGTTATGATATTCAATAACATATAACAAATTGAAAATTAAAAAAAAAATTAAAACTAAATAAAGAATGAAAATAAAAAAGATATTCCATCTCGTAATTACTATACATGTACCTACATACCTATTAATTATACATTTCTTGTATAAAAAATCTTTTAATCTATTTTTGAAAGATTTTATATCGTCAATATTCTTCAGATAGTCTGTCTGGCAGTGAAATGTTTTATTTACTACTTTTTCATAAAGGGTTATTGCTATATCTAATTGTCATATAAAAAATCAGTATATTATGTACATATATAAAATAAAATAAAAAAAATAAAAAATTGTTTGTCACGCAGCTGGAAAAAATATATATACTTATTATAAAAAAAAATATGAAAAATACAAAATATTTTTTGTCATTGTACGGCAAACATAACCTCAAAAAAAAAATAAAAAATACTTATTATTTTTTTTTAGGTATCACGCAGCTAGAATAAAAATCTGAAAAAAACATATATTATAAAAACCTATGCCAGGCAGTTACTGAAAAAAATTGGTGATTGTACCAAAATTAGAAATGAGCGAAAAAAAATTTTGAAAAAATTTTGAAAAAATTTTGTGTCCCGCACTCGGAAAAAAAATCTGAAAAAAATATATATTATAAAAAACTATTCCAGAAAGTCACAAAAAAATTTTGGTGACTGTACCAAAATTGAAAATGAATGAAAAAAAATTTTGAAAAATACAAAAATTTTTTTTGGTATCACGCAGCTGGAAAAAAATTTTGAAAAAAATTTATATTATAAAAAACTATGCTAGAAAGTCACACAAATATTTTGGTGATTGTGCCAAAATTGAAAGTGGGCAAAAAAATTTTTAAAAAAAATAAATCACCTTTTTTTTGAGGTTATGTTATGTTTTCAGGTTTACCGATTTTTTCTGTAAAGCACCTTAGTGACATCTATGACATATTAAAATTTTATTCAAATCGGTTGACTCTTTCAAAAGTTATTAATTTTTTACGAAATTTTCAAAATTAATTCTCACCCCTCGGGGGTAAATTTTTGAGGGTTAAAATTTGGTCAAATTGTTACCTGTGTTAGTAGTTACAATAAAAAAATATAACAGCCATAATCGGCGCGGGGGCACTTTACCCATTCTTATCCCCCTATGGCCTTTAACGTATGTATACCGTAAAGTACAGCCAGAGAAATATGTAACAATTTAATCTTTTTCTGGCTGTATGCAATTACAAAAAATCACTTACATTAATTCTAAAGATAAATTAAAAATATTTTGTTGATGCAGATTTGTTAATAAAAAACATTTGTGCATACATCAAACATTGCTCAAATTCGTTCAACAATATATAAACAATGATCAAAGTTTTAAGAATAGCATGTTTTACCAGTCACGGCTTACGTAGGAACTAAGAAATATATGTAAAATTCCTCTGAACCTTTTTGTAGATTACAAAATATTCCATCAAAAAGCGAGAGCATACATATGTCTGACTTTTTTAGTTTAGGCGTGAGAAACGCCTGAGTCTCTAAATCAAAATCGCGATTTTGATTTAGGCACCTTGAAAAAATTAATGGTGCCCGCCGCCCAACCGGTATTCTAGAATGTGCTCTTAGGTACAAAAAGGTTGGGGACCACTGCTATAAACTATAGTCGCACTTTCATTTTTTTTCGGAACATAGAAATAATAATAACATGTATTATGTTTATTGTATACACTCGACAAATTAATTAAGGGGACACCTAAAAAATAGCAAGTTTTCAAATGCTTGTAACTTGGTCAAAAATTAACTTTTTTCTAAACTTTTTTATTATTAAATTGAGTAAATTTACTCTACTTTATGATGGTCTAATTCGTTCCTCAACATCTTTTAATTTTTTAACTTTTTTATGTAATTATATAAATTAAAAAAAAAACTGCATATTTTGACACTTGATGTAGAGTGCATTTATGTAGAAAATTAAATTTTGAAATAACCTTTTTGTAGATAATTATAATACCTTCAAATTTATATTCGTGCGGAAAAAATGTGACAAAACTTCGCAAAGGTATTACAGTTTTAGTGAAAATCAGGAAAAAATAATTCAAATGAATATAGCCGGAGTAATTTTGGTGGTACAGAAAATAAATAAAAATAAAAATGAAGCTCAAAGTATCACCTTTCAGATTATGCAATGTAATGAAAGATTTTTTATGAATTACAAAAAATATTCAAACTTTAAACATAATAGAAAATATGAGTAATTAGACAGTAAAATTAAAACAAAGAATACATACCCTAAACATTACATTTTAGGTGGCCCGAGCTAGAGGTCTCATTAACAATACATGTTCTTTATAATTCATTTTTATTTTTTTAAATAGGACCATATTACGCGAAGATATTCAACTTTGATGTCTCAACATCAGAAAACCCAAAAAAATTACAAATTGGAATTTATTGAAATTTTTCTCGAAATAAAGCAGCTTATGAAAAATTTTAAGAAGTCAAAAAATGCATTATTTTACTGAAATAATAACCCAAAATGATCCATATGGTTTTAAAATTGTACCTAAATATGTGTGCTTACTGTATACATGCATTTGTGCATGTAAAAAAATATATTTAGTAAAAATAAGTATTTTTTGACTTCGTAAACATTCCATGACCTGCTTTATTTTACAAAAAAAATTTAAAATTTTTGCAATTTGTAATTTTTTTGGGTTTACTGATGTTGAGACATCAAAGTTGAATATCTTCGCGTAATATGGTCCTATTTAAAAAAATAAAAATGAATTATAAAGAACATGTATTGTTAATGAGACCTCTAGCTCGGGCCACCTAAAATGTAATGTTTAGGGTATGTATTCTTTGTTTTAATTTTACTGTCTAATTACTCATATTTTCTATTATGTTTAAAGTTTGAATATTTTTTGTAATTCATAAAAAAAACTTTCATTACATTGCATAATCTGAAAGGTGATACTTTGAGCTTCATTTTTATTTTTATTTATTTTCTGTACCACCAAAATTACTCCGGCTATATTCATTTGAATTATTTTTTCCTGATTTTCACTAAAACTGTAATACTTTTGCGAATTTTTGTCACATTTTTTTCGCACCATAATAAATTTGAAGGTATTAAAATTCTCTACAAAAAGGTTATTTCAAAATTTCATTTTCTACATAAATGCACTCTACATCAAGTGTCAAAATATGCAGTTTTTTTTTTAATTTATATAATTACATAAAAAAGTTAAAAAATTAAAAGATGTTGAGGAACGAATTAGACCATCATAAAGTAGAGTAAATTTGCTCAATTTAATAATAAAAAAGTTTAGAAAAAAGTTAATTTTTGACCAAGTTACAAGCATTTGAAAACATGCTATTTTTTAGGTGTCCCCTTAATTAATTTGTCGAGTGTATGTCTCTAATATCATTACTAACACTGCATATAATTTATTCATGTAATAGCAATTATTTAAAAGTTAATACAAATACATATTTTTATCCAAACTAATGAAATATATTATAGGCACACATATTATATTGTAGAAACTGGTTATAACGACTCCGGTTAATACGACGTACCGTTTTTAACGACTCAAAATAAAAGTCCAACTGAATCCCATATAATTGTATTTTAGCCGGTTATTACGACTATCGGCTTTTACGACCTAATTTGACCGGTCCCTTCGAGGTCGTTATAACCGGTTTCTACTGGACATATATTTGTTTAAAAGTCATTATAATTTAAATTTGAAAATTGCACATTATTGATTTTCTCTTTAAACGACGACCTATTGACCCGTATTTTTTTTACAATGCATTATTTTGTCTATATTAAATTATGACACAAATGAACCGTCTACATTTTCTATTTGTGTATTATGTATAATGATTGTACTCAATTCTATATGTAAAAAGTTGGCAAATCCTAAATACAATTCTATACTTAAATCTATAAAGTTTATAGAAAAACATCCTTTGAATTATTTAGATAAATTGATTAATCTTATTATATATTTAGGTACTGAAGTATGGTATAATACGACAATAGGACTAGGTATTTATTTAGTTACTGAAGTATTAATTATGCATTTCTAAAACTGTTTACTATATAGTCGCCCTATATGCCGATGATGTAATGTTGTCAAGGTCAAAAAAACGACGTATTATTAAAGGATATGATTCACGAGTGTAAATTATAGACCAACGAAAAATCCCTTATAATAAAAATAAACCGTTTTCTATCTTTTTATAACGATATGATTGTTACATCTTATCGATTTTTATAACATGTACAAAAAAAAACAGAGTGCAGCACATGAAAATCTGGAGCACCTGATTGCGCATGATCACACATTCGCGGAAAAAACACAACCGTTGTCTTATAATCAGTTTAAATAAATAAACCATTGTTACAATAATTACACCAAGCATAACAATTAAAAAAATTAAATTTGGCATTACCTATTGTTATATTTTCAATATTTTTAAATCAACATTTAAGGGTTAGGTTACATGTAATTTGAGTTGTAATATAAATATTTACCTTATGGGTTATTAAAATGACATTTGTGGTGGATATTTTTGGGTAGGACTTGAAGTAACGCACAACAATAGAAATCACAATGCACGTTTATACACTGCCCACACCCCTCCCAATACGCGCTGTGCAGTCAACGTTTGGGAAACGACTGCAATAACCGCTACAACACACGGTAAATTCAGATCACACTTGGAAAAGTTTAACTAACACAGACTGCGTTTGAAGCATGTGTAAAATTTCACTACTTTTTTAGAAAACTCCTCACTATAAAATATAAATACACACGTCTAGTTCAAACTAAATTTTGTTTCGTGGAAATTCATACGTCAAAACTGATTATTCTGCGAAAAATTATTGTGACCATTCTATTATTTATTTTTTAAAGAAACTGACTGATTGGATATTGATAAAGTTGATATTTTAATTGATAATATATTTATATAAAACATGGGCAATTGAGAATATTTGACAACTATTCATTCAAATCTTAAGCTCACTTTGATTTTATCGAAGGAAACAATTGTTTTCCTTCCAAAATAATTAGGCTGTTGCTATTCATACGATTGTCGTATTAATAAAAATAAAAATAATCGTCCGATAGTCGGATGATTATTTTTATTTTTATTAATACGATAATCGGATGAATAACTATTATTTATTTGTCCGACAACTTTAAAAATAAATTCTCTTTCTTCCCCATGAGAATAAAGTTAGGAGACATTTCACAATTTTTAGGATTTGTCTTATTTAAAAAAATATTACAAACAAAATTAAAAAAAAATTCTATATTTAATATACAGGGTGATTCAGCACTGTCGTGCCAAACTTTAACAGTAGATTGAGAAAAATATTTCAAACAAAAAACTTTCAATAAACATGTGTCCGGAAATTTTTCCTTAGGGAACTACAGGCTTTCAAAGATTTTACTAAAAATTAGTTTTAATTTAATATCTAGAGAACCGTTTGTGATACAATTATGAAATTTAGTATTTGGTTTAGTAATAATATCTGTTATCGATTTCTAATATTAACCAATTATATTTTAGACCAGGGCTGTATGGGGCCAGTGGGCCCATCGATTTTGATCTTGCAATTGTTTGTTCCTTAATTTTTTTCCTGAGTTGATACTTTTATAAGATTATATGACACAAAATACACAAAAACATACTTTGCTTGTTTATCATAGGATAAGCCGTTTTCGAGTAATATCGATAGAAAAGAAAGCATGCAGAATTTAACTTAATAAGGATGTTTGAAATTACAAAAAATAAATTTATATTCTTATTCTATGATTAAAGGTAAGAGTAAAAATCATTTAAATAAACCTCCGAAAATGCATCAATATCAACAAATAGCCATTTTTAGTTTGTTTTTTTAGTCATAACTAAAGTTCATGTAATAGTAAAAGAACTGGCTATAGATCTTACAGGATTCATATTAGGAGGTTTATTTAAATGAACTTTATTCTTACCTTTAATCATAGAACAAGAATATAAATTTATTTTTTGTAATTTCAAAGATCCGTATTAAGTTAAATTCTGCATGCTTTCTTTTCCATCGATATTACCATTGAGTAAAGAATAACAAGAGAAACAACGTATATGGGAGACTTGAAACGCAGTAGGTATATGAACCATGCACTTTTTGGACACCAGGAAGTGCTGGTACCTATTGGAGAAAAGATTAATTCTTTTTTTGGTTTTTAACACCGCTAAATTTTAAGATTCTTAAAATTTAAGCCCCGCCTTATCTGAAATAATTTATGAGTGTTTTAAACACACTAGTGTCTCAAGGTCGTTTTTTGTTAAGCCGCCAAACTAAATCTAAACACGGCATCGACGGCATATTCTATTCGTTATGTATTATCTCTTTTCTTATAATGATGAACGGCAAATACAATTATATTGTTGCATTTATTATTTCATGATCTTGTTTTAAAATTGGTATGATAATTAAGTTTGAAATTTTTACGATTTTAATTTGATTAGGTATCGATATGAACTTAATATTAAATAAAAATTAAGTCATTATACATACATATTATACAAAATAATTTTGTTTTAAAAATTAGATCGTACAATTACCTATTATAGGCACATATTATTATTATCATTATTTATATTCCTCAAAGTTTGAAAATCTTTTGACCTAGTATAATGTTTATTTTTGGAATATTACACTGTATGTCAGTGGCGCATCTAGAAAAAAATGGGAGGGGGGGGGTCTATTCCGCGCCGTAACTACCACCGGGGCTCCGAGGACCCCGAGCATAGGGGCCCTCCACAGCAGTGTAAAAAAGGTTACAATTAATAAGATGCACAAATAGTTAGGCGTTAACGAAAAAAAGGTATTCAGATTTTATTTTGCATAGGTATAGCGGGGGGCCCCTCACACATAACTGCCCCGGGCCCACAAGCTTCTAGTTACGGTCCTGGGTCTATTTATTGTAACTATTTTTAATTTTTAGCTTTCATAATTTATTGATAAATGAAATAATAAATATTGACAAATTCAGGTGTGATTTTTTATATTTTTATATTTTTTATGGTTTTTAAAAATTCTTGTCTGTTTGTTTCTTTTGGCTTGACGTAAAAAAACTACTAAACCGATTTTGAAAAGACTTTCAATGATCGAAAGCCTAAGATTCCAAAATTCGTTTTTACTATATGATAATTGAATTACGACAGGCCCGAATCCAGGGAAATTTTCAATTAAAATAGGGGTTAAAATTTGGGAAATGCTGAAATAATTGTATCGTTATTTATATTGTAGAGACTTTAGACTTTAGATCGATGATCGAATGAAAAATAATATTATACATACAGGATGTCCCAGGACTGTGTCAAAGCTCAATATTTCATATTATTATAAGAATTAGAAGAAAACTTTAAATGCAAAAGTTGTCAGGCTAGAGCATCGGCATAGTTTGAAATTAGTTACATTTATACAGGCTGATCCATAACTGCGTTACATATCAAAGTTATGTTTTTTTAAATACAAACTATATGTTTTTATTTGATAATCTAATAGCATTAATTTATCTGAGTATTTTGATATATAATTATTGGATTATACAGAGGGGTTTAGAAATTATGACCAATTTTGTAAGAAAATGGGAACATTTTCAACACCTTGTAATTTTCTAATTACAACGAAAAAAAATTGTTTTCTGTTTGAAGTAGTTTTGGCATATTCTCTATTATTGCGATATTATGTCAAACATTTACAAAATTGTATTATTTGTACAGGGTGTATCAAAACACTAAACCTAGTTTTTTTCAAAATTTTCAAATGGAACACCCTATATATTTTTACATTTTCGAATTGCCTGTTCAATTCTCAACACATTTTACAAACCATGTTCTATACCTAAATCCAACCGTTAATAAGTCATTAATTTTATATTAAAATTTAAATATTAAGATTTTTTTTAAAACAATACAACTTTATTATATTCAACAAAATATTAAAATTTTTATGTTGTTGAAGTTTGTAAGTTCTATTAGTTTGTTAAGTTATTTTTAAGCGAACTGTTTTATTGATTATATTAAAGTTGTATTGTTTTTATAAAACATCTTAAGATTTTAAAATAAAATAAATAACTCTTTAACGGCTGGATTTAGGAATAGAACATGGTTTGTAAAATGTGTTGAGAATTGAACAAGCAATTCGAAAAAGTAAAAATATATAGGGTGTTCCATTTGAAAATTTTGAAAAAAACTAGGTTTAGTGTTTTGATACACCCTGTACAAATAATACAATTTTGTAAATGTTTGACATAATATCGCAATAATAGAGAATATGCCAAAACTACTTCAAACAGAAAACAATTTTTTTCAGAGTTCAGAAGATGGAAAGCTTTTCTGTTGTTCGAACCCTGATCACCAGTTAAAATACGCACTTTTAGCCCAATATCGAATAGTTTTTTAACAACAGTAATTATTAGTTCTTTTAATATCTGCCCTTTCATCGGACCATTAGATAAAAAATAGCAAACCGGTATCTTCCATTTATATAATAAACCCCTGACCATAAAAACGAGAGCATGGCTGCCTAATTTTGCAGTACGTCCTAAATTGCCAAAATCTTCAAACCCTTCGATTAAATCGTGGAAATTATTATAAGAGAGTCCTTTCTTTAATGATATTTCGTCCATTAATAACGTACACTCTTTTTCCATTTTGTTCATACACTGCACTTTCAGTTTTAAAGTTTTAAATAGTTCCGTTTGTACACCTGTATTTAAATTAAAAACTTTTAACCACTGACGAATACTACTAACACTGGGTAACACTATATTTAAATGTCTCATATATTTGTAGAGTGACGGCGATTTATAATACAAAGATAATGCTAATAATTTTTCATCACGCATCCATTTTTGTTTTTTTTTTATGGCATAATTGCATATTAACTAATGTTCGCGAATATTCAGAATTTTTGTGTAACATGTCATTTAAAATATTTTTTTTATTTAATAAATTAATTTTCTTTTTTAATCTATGTATTATTGTCCTTTTATTCTTAATGATATCTTGTTGTTTTTTTATTATACAACGTAATCTCTTTTTTGGACTATAATTTTTTTTTGGCGATAACATTTCTGTTAGGCATAATTTAACTGTATTTTCCTTTTCAACTTCATCCTTTTGATATTTTTTGGGAGATATTTGGAGAAGTTGATTTTTAATTTCTTTTGAACTTTTGTAAAATTTTGGCGCGCTGGATTTTAAAACTTTTAAATCTGGTGATTTATTTATTAATGAAAAGTCTAATTTTCTTTTTGTCGGTGTTCGGATTAATACATTGCTCGTTGAGCTTGTGCTCGGTATCGGTTTTTGCAATATAATGAAAATATGTGTTTTTGCAATGCTTTGCGGGCTATAACACGTAAACTATCGATTTTGCAAAATGGCATCGAATAACAAAAATATTGCAAATTGAGAGTTCTACAAGATTGTGATTTAAATTTTTTCAATACAATCGCTTTTTTACGAAATAAATGCAAACAATCATTTTTTGTGAACTTTTTTACAATATATCCCATCACCAACTGACAATAGAGAATTGAGCCTGTGAATAAAATTGTAGATTCAACCCTGGTGAATAAGAAAGTTTATGACAAATTATATCGTAGAATGAGCGGTTTACGAGATAATTACGTTTAAAGTTTTCGTGCTTATGGCGGACAACGCTCAAGGTCATAGACCACGCCAACTTAATGTAGTACTCAGATTACACCCCTTAACAATTTGAATTAAAAAAAAATGACTCTGTAGAACAATGTCTTACGAACTACATTTTTTTGATAATTTGATTGGACTAATATGTATGTAACTTTTAAAAGTTTCCATGATCGTCGAATTATTTCTTATATTTTAGATAATTAATTAATATGCGTGTATCAATCATTTACTAATTAAAAAATAAAATTTTAGTACTAATCACAACGTGTGAAATAGAACAAAAACCGTGCATCGACGCGAGTAGAAAATAACAATAAATTATAATGTTGGTTTGGGTAAGGGCGGGGCTTATACAATGACAGCTGTCAAGTGCGGGGTGCGGGACAGATAATTTTGTATCCCGGCTAAGTTAGTACTTCAAGTTCCGGCCGCTAGATGGCTTTGGTGCTGCCACCTGGTGTCCGGAACCGCGTCCTCGCTTCAACAAAATGCATTACGTTGATTCTCTTGTTATTCTTTACTCAATGATATTACTCGAAAACGGTTTATCCTATGATAAACAAGTAAAGTATGTTTTTGTGTATTTTGTGTCATATAATCTTATAAAAGTATCAACTCAGGAAAAAAATTAAGGAACAAACAATTGCAAGATCAAAATTGATGGGCCCACTGGCCCCATACAACCCTGGTCTAAAATATAATTGGTTAATATTAGAAATCGATAACAGATATTATTACTAAACCAAATACTAAATTTCATAATTCTAGCACAAAGGGTTCTCTAGATATTAAATTAAAACTAATTTTTAGTAAAATCTTTGAAAGCCTGTAGTTCCCTAAGGAAAAATTTCCGGACACATGTTTATTGAAAGTTTTTTGCTTAAAATATTTTTCTCAATCTACTGTTCAAGTTTGGCACGACAGTGCTGAATCACCCTGTATAATATAGTAACATAAAATCAACGAAAAATATTTTCTTAGATTCAAAAATATCGGTTAGTTATCACATTTGCAGTATTCACACATCCATAATTTACTTTTTGGCCTTTTTTTAAACCAGCACACTTTAGATGAAACCATTCTAAACAATAGTCACACCCTATGGATATTTTATATTTGCTTTTTTGTCACTTATTTCACTAGTATCTACTGTTTTATTCAAATCTAATTTACATTTTTTGCATTCCCATTCATCTGATTTTTTTTCTTCTATAATTTTTTGAATCTTTGAATTTTGTTTACTGTATTTATGTTTTTTAGTTAATCCTATGACAGTAGGTACATACTATCAGTTCCTTTAGGTCGACCTCGACGTTTTAATGCAGGTTTAACAATTACATTTGATAAAAAAATTTCTTGCCTCGCATACAGTATCAATATCAGAATTTATTTCTGAATCTGAATCTGAACAGAAAATTTTATTATTATTATAAAATATATTTTATCTATTTTAATAATTTATAATTACCCATTGAATTATTACAATATAATAATTAATCTCAATTAATATAATGACTGCTGTCAAATATTTTAATATGCTATTATTTATTTGATTATAAATTAATTGTTTATTTGTTTATTTATACATGTACTAGCTTGGCACAAGCGGCTTCGATCGCGTGGACTACGGAATTCTGTTTTCTTTGTAACATAAAAGCAGTCATTGTGGTTTAAATATAAAAGTTAGACATATGGTGTCGTGGACTTTATTGTAGCACTTTTGATTCTACACAGTTCTTTAATACATTATTTTGGTTTATATTCAACGGTTTAGGCAGCGTATTGCAAAAAAAAAATTGTCGGACAAATAAATAATAGCTATTCATACGACAATCGTATTATTTAAAAAAAAAATAATCGTCCGATATTCGGACGAATAGACACTTCCAAATAATTAAGTATAAAATAAATATTTTAATTATTATAGCAGTGCTTTTCGCATACCTAACTTGTTTACTAATATATATTTTGTAAGACTATTTTAAAATTGTAAACAGTTAATGTAGCAAATTGTATTTTCTATTCATACCTAATTAGTATAAATTTACATATTTTACAATTTACGATTTGTAATAATAAACTATATAGTTAAGTTAATGCTGATAAAAGACGAAAATCTTTTAATATCACAATTTTAAAAATAATAAATATAAATTTTAAATTTTACACTACATATAAAATTGTCTACATCAATGTATCATAAGGTAACTAGCTGCCAATTGCTGCCAAGGTACATAAAGACAAGGTAGCCTCATCAGCTCCTTGACCAATTAGCGATGGCGCGGGAATTGACGTCACCACGAAGACATATTCAAATATTATAAATTTATAATTGAATATCAATTTTCAAAAAAATCCTTTATTTATTCTTGTTTTCGTATTTTTGATATTTTAACAACACATACAATCAAAAAAAAAAAAATTCGACATTGCAAAATCATTAAAAGCTGTCGGAATCACATAACGTGTTGCCAACATATAAATTGTAAAAATGACGCTTCCCGAGAAGACCAAATTGTCTAAAACAGCTTTTTTTATGATTTTACAGTATCGAATTTGTACTTCATTGATTATATGTGTTGATAAAATATCAAAAATACATAAACAAGAATAAATAAAGATTTTTTTTGTAATTTATATTCAATTATTCATTTATAACATTTGAATATGTCTTCGTGGTGACGTCAATTCCCGCGTCATTGCTGATTGATCAAAGAGCTGATGAGGCTACCTTGACTAGGTACTACACTCAGCACTCTGCTATACGACCATCCACTACACGATCGCTTCGTTATACAATGTGCCGACTGTTCTTACCAACGTCCTTCCCCCATTCCCTCCATAATACCACCTTGACTGCTATATTTCTGCGCGTTTAAATTCACCAATCAACGTTAAAGCGCGGTGGTAGGTGCCCCTCTAGCCGTCGTGTAGTGGCATTTTTGAATTACCGATGCCGTCGTATAGCAGAATGTTGAGTGTACGTCATAATCTGATGATACACTCATCTCGCGATTTACCAACCTTTGATTTACCGGCAGCTTGATTTACCGACGGGCCAAACGCGCGATTTGCCGACTTTCTCCTATCCCCTCAATAATACTACCGTGATTTATATTTCTGCGCGAAATTTAAATTCATCAATCAACGTTGAGGTTGGCACGGTGGTGGGGGCCCCTCTCGACGTCGCAATTCAAGCGGTTGAATTACCAACAACGTCGGTAATACAAGCGATGAGTAATCTGCCGCTTTGTATATATGGTGATTTTAATTTTGTAATGTTGGTGTTTTATATTTGCCGGCACACAAGCGTCCTCCGTGAAAGGAGTTACGTCGTAAACATAATATTTTTTAAAAGTATGGGATTATAAGTAGTTTGTGTATTATAAATTATTGTTAAAAAATAATTAAGAAGAATTATTTTAATGTTTTATTATATATTAATTTAAACTTTTTCAGATTTTATGCTTGAGTTTTAATGTTTGTTACAACCTTTATTAGAATTTCATTGTGTAAACATATTTATTTACTTATATTTGATTAATGTGAGCAGTGTAATTTATTATTTCAAATAAATATTATAAATTTTATATCATTTTTTAAACAAACTATGCTTTCTACATGTTTTAACTAATATTAATATAATACTTTTTATTATCAATTAATATTAAACTAATAGCCTAATTTTATTTAATAGTACTTATAATGTTTTTTTATATTTTTGCAGGCGAGAAATGCCTTCAAAGAAGCGCTTAACTCGCTTAGAAGAGCGATTACAGAAAGAAGCACAGAAACTCAAAAGTCAACTAGAAAAAGGTATCATACAATTCAATTTCATTTTCAAATCCTAATTATAATAATTTGTATATAATTTTAATATATAAAATAAAATCTCAAATGATTTATGGGGGCTAATATTATATATTTTGTTTAGAACTTGCCCCTAAAAGAGGATCTGGAGAACCTTTACAGCTACAATGTTGGGAGGAAGAACTCAGTTCTGCGCAGCTATCGCGACAGTCCAAAGTCGAGAAAGAATTCAAAGACATTACAAACAAAATGGATCAGTCGATTAAACAGTGTAACGGTGAACTTGTTTATAAAGGAGATTTAGTTCAAACTTATCAAATAGGAAATGCTATGTAAGTATATATATATATTTTTTAAATGAATACCTTTTACCAAAAATGCTAAACCAAGAAATACAAAATTATCAAAATAACGTTTGTACGTTTGTCATATTGCTTTTATTATTATCATATACAGGCCGTTTGTTATTTTAAAAATACAATGGCTTATCTGAACATTCATCCATTATATAAACATTCAGTTGTTTTGTTTAGGTTGAATAAACAGTACTTGTGCATTATATTCCCGGCATTTGCAGATATGTAAATCTCATGTAATCTATGATTTGATTTGTGCTGATATGAGTTAAGTTTATTTATAATTATTATTGTATATTCCGTTGCTATTTTCGGATACTGCAACAGGGTATTAAAAATTATATATAAGGTGTAGATTTAATCGTATTGAAGGGGTACCAGAGTATTGTCCAGCAAAATGCATTTTATTATTTTAAACAATTTTTTTTTTAAATGATAAGCCGAATATACAATAATAAATATTTAAGATAATAGTAAACACATTACTCACGTTGTTGCTGATCTAATCATATAATACATGAGACTTCCTTCCACATCGGCATAATACACAAGTACTAAATAAACAAATAAATTTATCGTAAATGATCGCTGATTATTAAGACTAACGTAATAATAATAATATTTATTTATTCCGTTAACTGTGTACAGTGTGGAACAAGTCATAATATTTGATGGTAGAAATTTAATAACAATAAGAAAGTGGATAGGGTAATGGGCAGAAGATTCTATAATACGATTTGTTTAAAAGAAGCTATTGATAGAAAGTATGTTCATTTAATTAGAGTTATATTATTGTCATTGAAATATTCATTTAGACTTCATTTCATATTTAACATATCATTTGTAATAAGAACCTTTCCACAAGTGTTTTTTATTTAAAAAAAAAAATGTGAATTTCAAATTTATTACATCGGAAAAATATATAAAGAGCATAATATTATTTTTTTTATAATTATAGAAACACATTTCTAGTTTTATAATAAATGGAATTTGTTATAATTTGTATATCTACATTTTATATAATACAACTTTTTTTTTATATTATTATTTTGTTTCTTCAGCCCGCCAAATATAACTCTCCCCAGCACTAAAGGTCAACAAGGCTATCAGCTTGTAATGGATCCAAGACTAGGTTTAATAGTGGGTACGGTCACCAGTAATCCAGTAACACCACCATCTAGCAAGACGTCATCGCACAAAACCCAAGCTGTAGAACCTATTCCACCATTAGCACCGATGACAAGAAGCAGTGCAAAGAAAAACACTCGTAGTTCATCTAACGCTTCTGTGCCTGTACCAATAACTCCGGCTCCGGCTACACGCAGTACACGCCATCAGCAACAACGAACACAGACTACTCCTACTGCTAGTAAGATAATGTTTTTTAAATATGTATACCTCACAGGGATTTTATTTTTATTTTTATCTTGACCTTTCAAATTCATGATACTATAGACCTCTGCTTTATTTTTAACTTTAAAAAAAAATGTGTATCCTAAATTGATTTCATGAATCATAAAGCAGGGGTTCACTGATTATATTAAAAAGTAAAGTCGAGTTTTTTTTTGTGATATTTATGTTCTGCAGAAAACTGCATACAAAAACATTACTATAAAAATAGGAGGAGCCTAAATGGGCTCTGTTAAACTGTGATCAGTTACTTTTGCATATTCTCTCCTTGTATGTAAATTTAGACTTCCAATAATGAAATACCTACACAAATAAGAAGTTGTACTTCTTGAATGCTCACTAACTGTACCTATGTAAATATGGAAGTAAGAATGCTACTCTTGCTACAACAGGAAACTCCCAAATTTGCATAAAATATCGCAGTGCATAACTTATTAAAAAGATACGCATAAAAAATAACTCGATTGTATAGTATAACTGCAGAAATCGTGATTAAATACATAGATACTAAATATAAAAAATAGTAATTGTATTGTGTAGTATATTTCATAAAAGTAAAAATAAATTCAATTGTAAGATATTTACAATGATAAATAATCTTTCAGTTCAAAATTCTAACAATACAAGACCTACAGAAGGCACTGCAGTAGGTGGTCTAGCAACTGGAAAACCTGCGCCCCTTGTAGATCTCACTTCAGACGACGGTCGGCCTGCTGCAGACTCCCGAGAAGTATCATTTAATAAACTTCAAGGTTAATAAAACACACGCACACACACACATACTAATATACACTTTTTATCAATAACGCTAAAATTTTTATTTTAGGTAAAACATTCCCTTCGTTGGTAGTAGTAGCTCGGCCACATCTAAAGGCCAAAGAGATCGCATCCATCAACGATCGACCTACGTTAGATGCAAAAGTGAAATCTGTACTAATGCATACACCCACTAAATTCACGGAATGGTTGATTCAACAAGGATTGATACGATCAGAACAGACTTGCAACGTACATCAGAATAGTAAATTAAAATTAGGTGCGCTTTGTGTATTTTTTAACTGTATTTTCAATTGTTTTAATTGCTTATTTTGTTATCAGGAATGTACAGCGATGTTTCAAAGTTTCCGTATTCCGGTGGGTATGTGTGGATTAGTGAGTGTTGTCCACAGAGGTTTGTGTCTGTGTTTAGTGGATCATTGTTTGAAGGTGCGTCGCATCCACCAAGCGTTCTTTTGAAACTGATTTATCATTGGGCGTGCCAAACAAATGTTCAGAATATTGTACAATGGGTAAGTCATTAACAATAAAAAATAAAATATTAATCTTATCTCAAAAACCATTTCTTTTTAGGTAAAAGTAGACAACTTTTACATAAAAGGACTCTTTACTCTGTTGCGAGCTGCTTGTACGACTTCTCTTCATCAACACGTTACATTAATGGGAGGAGCCGGGAAAAGAATTGAGGTAAATATTAATAAAGTGTTTACTTATAATGGGAAAATCATTTTAATATTTGTTTTTATACAGGTTGGAGTTATATCACTTGGAACTACATCGCAAGATGGTAATCAAAGACAAGTTAAAGTAGAGGTTTTAGGTATTTTAGATACGGAAGCTAAACAGATAAGACTCAGAGCAGTGGAACCTTTAGCTGACGGTGATAGAAATTATAAGCGTCGTTTCTCAAAAATTCTGGAACCTCTTCAAAACTGGGTATGTGATTTTTATACAATTTATTAAATTATTTCGTTATTTATAGGTACTTATTTTTTTATTTGTATTGTTTTTCAGGTTCACAAAGACAGTGTGATTTTAACTGATTTGACTGTAGATAAAAGCTGTTTACTATCATTAGGTTTTAATTATGTGACACAATCATCTCCGGGTAGTAATGTAGCTAGTAGTAATCAAAACGTGATGGAATATTTACGTCGTATTGTACCACGTATGTTCCAGAATACATTGTCTTTACTTAGCCGACAGATTATACAACAGTTTCTTGATGAATTGGTATGTATTTAAAAAAAATTGTTTCTTTTTTAACATTGAAATAAAATGTAATATTTTTCAGGTGTGGCGTGAATGGTTTGGTCCAACAGCAGCCCAAGCTTTTGATAACATAGTCTCACATATAGCGGAACAGACTCGAACCAATATATCTGAAACACTTATTGTTAGATTAAACAAAATTGCTTCAAATCCGTTCAAAGTAGGAACCATATGTCCAGATAATAAAATTGATACTACTATGCCACTTGGAAAACGTGGCAGAAAAAGGTTATCAGCACCACCCCCAGCACCTGAACCCAAACAATTACGAAGGCAGATCACACAATCGCCAACAGCTGTAATCGACTTAGACGATGAACCGCCTGAACCTACCGGCGATTTAGCATCGCATTATTACGGATCTCTGCCTGGAAATGATGCGTTATCTCTAGCGCAAAAAATAGCCATAAATGTCAAATGCTGCGTTTGTAAACTGAACTTCACAAATAATATTAAATTGCTCGATCATCTTCTTGCTCACGCTCATAGTGCGGTCGGAACTACCCCAGGGGCTGCACAGTGCAGATTTTGTCTGGCAATGCTTCCTAATTTATCTGCCCTTGAACAACATGCTGAAGAAGCCCATCCACGTGACCCGAATAGCCATACACTGTGTATAATATGCGAAATGAAGTTTTCAACAAAGTCTCAACTCACACGTCATCTGTCAAATACCCATGTCGCGTCTGAGATGCCGTACGAGTGTGGTACTTGTCATCATCGTACTTCGTCACATCGCGTTGCTGTTGAACATTTCTATATAGAGCATGCAGGCACAGCGATGTTACAGTGTCCGTTCTGTCTTAAGGTAAGGTTTTATTTGCAACCTTTACTACTTCTTATTACTTTACTTTATTGAATCACTTGGATAATGCATTCTGAAAAACTTATCATTAAGAATTGTGTGAATTAATTATTATTATTTGTTTTAGTCAATATCTGTCTGGAGTAATGGAAGAGCGTACCCTCCAAATATAACATTCTTCATGTCTCATTTGCAAAAACATCAAAAGAAAACTACAGCTAAGAAGTGTAACAAATGTGCTCTTTGGTTTGTACATAAAGGTAAGCAAAGAAGCGCTAGTTATATATGCCATATATTGGCCAGCATTTAGTCTTATGATTACTTTCAAGAAAAAGATTAAAAATATATGTAGGAATTGTTTAATGTTATATTTATTTTTATAGGTACATTAAAAGAACATCAAACCAAAAGTCATCAGACCTGGTCAAGCAAGAGCCGTAGTATCATGAGATTGGTGTCATCTAATACGAGCCCAGCAGTATGCCCCGGTTCAGAAATAGGTTCATATTCAGCACCTCAGTCACCGGTTCCGTCAGAACCATCTTCTGAAGTAGACCAAGGCAAACCTTACAACGTCAATGCCCCAGAAGGATTGAAGTGCAAAGAGTGTACAAACGATGTAACTGAATCAAACCATTTTACGTAAGTATATTTACTTTGGAATGATTTTGAAAATATAATTATGTATAATATGCATTTTTTTACAGAGGTGTACAATCATGTTCGAAATGCAACTACATCACATCGTGTGCATTCGCTTTAGATGTCCATGTGGCAAATTGTATAGGAAACTCTGAATCAGCATCATCGTGTAAACTTAACGACTTAATGTACTGTATTTGCGGGTATAGTAGCTCTTGTGGCAACACTCTGGCCAAACATTTATCGCTGTGTGAACGGAAATCGGCGTATCCGAGTGTAGAGAGTGCACAGGCAGCAACTGTGACTCACAGCATGTTAGACGTACTTGGACTTGTGCGTAGACCTGAAGAACCAGAAGTAAAATCGACAGATGACGAATTGAAGGTAATATTTTTGAAATTAATTTTGTAAATGCATATCTGTAATTGTTATTTTTATTTTAGCTGACTAATTTTAAGACAGAATCATCTGAAATAAGTATAGAACCTGAAATAATTCAGTCAGATAATTTTACAAAAACTGAAACTGTTTCTCCGAATCCGCAACAAGTAGAAGACAACGTAATAGAATCATCAGAAACAGAAAAATCTGTTGTGGAATTAGATGATTCAAATGTTTCTGAAAAAGAACAAGTAGAAGTTGTACCAGATATCGATGTACGTTCTTCTGAAACTTTAAAAGAAATAGAAAGTACTGATAAAGCAGAAATAGAAGAGGGAATCAATGAAACAAATGAAGAAAGAATTTCTGAAAAGGCTGAAACTGCTAATGAAGAAATGAATCTAGATATCAGTGAAGTAATAAATGAAGGTGCAGAAAAAAGTGAAGATCTTGTTAAAACAGTTGAAGATAGTGCAGATGTTATAGAAGATAGAGCGAATGTAATTGAAGATAATGACAAAACTGAAATTGAAGAAAATGCCGTAACAGATGCAAATTTGAATACGACTGAAATAGAAAAAGACATTACGTTTGAAGAAACTGAAAAAGTTGTTTTAGAAAAAGCAGATGACGTTCAAGAAAAAGAGAAAGAAATAGTTGAAGCTGAAAAGGAAGAAAGTCCGGTTCCAGATATTCAAATACCGGATTTAGAAAAAGAAAGCAATATCGAAGAAAGTAATGTTGAAATGCAATCGGTGGAAATGGAAAACGACATTATGGCACCGATAGATGAAACGATTGCACAGATTGCTAATGATCTGTTACCCCCTCCTGAACCTATGGACACAGACATGGATCCCGTTGTTCCCATGGACGATAGTGTTAATCTTGATAATGTTGCTGATAGTTTGATGGATGTAGATGAACCGATTTAAAAAAAAAATAGTGTATTATTGATTAAAATTTGTGAATTATTTTTGTCATATTTTCATTTTTATATAGTTTTGTCCTGTTGTAAAATTACCTTGGTAAGGATATTATGCGTGTGGTCTCAATCGTTACAAGAGTAAGAAATATTTGTTTTGTATATTTTTTATCAGTTGTTTTATAAATAATAAATAAATATAATGTATCTGAAAAAAATGTAGAGTTTATAGATTTTATATCTCACTATAAAGGGTTAATAAAAAGTAAGGAACATTGATCCTATTGGTTACTTTCATTTTTTATGTGGCATCATATTTTAGAGATATGATGTTCACTGTTCTGATTTTATATATGTACAGGCCTCTAAACACATTCGTGAACCCCAGGCCCCATTTTTAATTATTTTTTTTAAATAGCATCCTATATTCTCTTTATGACCATTGAAGTATTTCAGTAAACATTTATGGCATTTATCAGGATGGCCAGTTTCTGGAAAACCGGAAAAAGTCAGGGAATTTGGTTGGAAGTCAGGGAATTTTTTATAAAAATGCAAAAACCACACAAATTCTCGCAATGTGACCTTTTTTTAATTTTAAATAAGAACAGGGAAAAACGTAAAAGTTCTCCTGGGAAACCGGGAAAAGTCGGGGAAATTTGTTCCAGAGAAATACTGGCCATCCTGTTTATTCATGGCTAATTATGTAATGCACTTTTTTCCAAGTGAGTAAATCACAATTTAAAGTCAAATTTATAAGACCATTTTTCCAGTTAGGCAACAAATTTTTGTAGAAAATATTTTTCCTTGGGTTATTTTACACTAAAATCAATGCCTTTTACTTTTTATTCATTTTGTATATGTATATCAACAATATTTTATAATTGTCGCGTTAAATGAGTACAATTTAAAATATTAACTAGTGGATTTTATCACATCTGTGGTATTTTAATTAAACACTTGTACAGGAATAAGAAAGTAATAAAATATAATATAGAATAAAAAAGTAGGTACCTATAATAGTATTTTTAACTTATAAATTCTGTTATATTTTCCTACAGCTTACAAAAATCAGGCCTAATAATAATTTGAACACAAAATATTAATGTATACTGTATAAATTTTGACCTTACAATTAATAATTCATTATTCGTACTCAACAAATCAAATAAATGTACCTATTTCACATGTTGCTTATTATTAATTTATAAATTCCATGAATTGTTCTTGTAGAATTGATGTTTTGTAAATGTTTAAACATAAATATTTATGACATTATCACACTATCATAACAGTTACTTTAATGTTTTAATTTTCGTAATAAAGTTTATAATAATGATTCTGTTGATTTTAGAAACAGCAATATGCTATTTCTATTTATGTTTTTAACTGTAAATAATTTGAATATATCACTATATTTTTGCAATTTATTGTAAGTATATATATTAAAATAATATAATCTCATGTAAGGTATAATTTTTGTATTATAAATTTATTATTTAATTCCTGCATACATTTCTTTTTTCTTTCAGGGTTGCAGGTTACTAATTGTTGTAATTTAACATTCAAAATATATCATTGTTGTAACGGTTTTCTGTGAGTGATTTCAAAAGTTCAAACGTCATATCAGTAGTTAATTACATAAGAAGCCACAAATGTAACCTTTTATATGTATATTAAACAACAAGTATGTTTAATATATGATTTTATAAAAGTTTAAGTACTATATTCTCTTAATTAAAACCAAACTATCAAAATATACCGTGATTCGTGATAATTAAAAGCATCCGGTATATCAGTCATCAGATCACTATAATATATAGCTATATATTATGAAATTATGATTAATAATAAACAAAAATACATAACATTGAATACAATAATTAACAGTAATTATTATATGCAAATAAAAGCACATCGATATACATACCGGTACAATATGTATAAAAAAACTACATACACTCATCTCTCGATTTAGTAACATTCGATTTAATCACCGCTTGATTTAGTAACGGGCTAAACGCGCGATTAAGTAACATTCCCCTATCCCCACCATAATACTACCGTGATTGCTATATTTCTGTACGAAATTTAAATTTACCAATTAACGTTGAGGCCGGCACAGTGGTGGGGGCCCCTCTCGACGTTCTTAAATCAAGTGGTAGAATTACCAACAACGTGATTAAATCGAGCGATGAGTGTACATATATTCAAACGATTCAAATATGTACAGAACACGTTTTAGCCGTGGCTACGTCATCGAAATCTATGGCGATTGCGCGATTCACTTTGATGAGATCATTGCATGAAATAAAACAACTCGACGTTACCACTTCTTCAGTTAGCTTCAAAGTACCATACTTGGCTTAACAAACGCCGGTTGTGTCGTGTTTTACTCAAGTTACTTCTGATACCAAAATGTCTGAGCATATTCGTAAGTACTTTGTCATATTATATTATTTTAATTGTTGACATATTTAAATTTAAATTATTTAACATTTTTATTTTTATTGTTGACATTATATAACTTAAGTAGATTATATAGTCCAAAATAACATGTAGTAAAACATGCCCCTAAAAAATAAGTAAAAATTGACCAATTCTACTTAATAAAATTAACCTCATCATTTGTACCGGTCAAGTATGTATATCGATTTAATTTCACCTTACTCAACTCTAAATTAATTTAAATTAAATTTTATTATACTAGAAGATGCATGCATCAATAGTTGTTTAAATAATTTCATTCAATTGTAAAAAATATGTTAAATTGTAGTTTATACATTTAACCTTGGTTTGATGGGAAAATATGATGTATGAAAGAATTCGTAACAATATGCGTTAGCATATTTGGATACCATTGTTTTTGCTCACTTATGCATGCCACGCTTGATGACTTTTTATTACTATTATTGTTCTCACCCACCTGATAGTTTGTTATTCCGGTTGTGACTTTTTAAAGTTATTTTGTTTTATTTTGAGAAGTGTAATTTGAAATGTGATAAAAAAAACCGTTACTATAAATGTTAATTGTTGAATTTCGATATATTTTAAATGTAAAAATTAACTTCCATAAGCCAAATTAATAACAATCAATAGATATAATTGTTATCTTTGAGTCTTAAGCTGTAAATATTTTTTATTTCATGAATATTTTTACAAAAATCAACATTTTTTTCGGTACAAATGTTTTCACTGGGTTATATTCTAGCTTGCCGGTATGCTATGTGTTATGTTGTTATGTATACATACATACTCGCTAGACAGAATACTGGCACCGGCATGTACAAAATTGGCACCGATTCAACCTGACAAACGGGTGTGGTGGTTAGAAAGAAGGCGAACAACGCAATGCTGTACAAGCTGTGAATTAAACATTAGATTTTTTTATTAATTATCTGTCATCGTTTAAAAACCGGCTATTTAGTCAATTCTATGTTTTAGAAAAAATATTTTTATCTAATTTTTTATATAATTATATAGGTACCTAAAATGATTTACTATTTTGTTGAGTAATTTTTTTTTCTCTCTTAAAAAAATGTTATTATAAAAGGGCATAAAATATAGGGTAATAGGTTAATTTTAATGTTCGTTTGAAAATGAATAATTATATTGAGGAAAGTGGATGATATCTTTTATATCATCTTTTTATTTGTTTGGAAGGTTACTAGAATAGCAAACAACAAATATAGCAATACTAAAGCATGAAATCAATAAAGTTTGAGGAAGTAGGATTATGTAAAAAATTCGTAACTTTTCAGTTTTAATAAAAACTGTATTGTTTAGTGAATTTATATATTTTCTATATGCTTACTATAAATAAGTTTGACTTATTATGCTTTTGTAGCATTGAGTTTTTAAAAATTTTCAATAATTTAACACATACAGTTTATAAATAAATATATTCCATTTTTCACAGTTACTCAAATATAAAAATACAAATTAATATTAATATTTTTTCACACTTAAATTATACCATACATCTGCTATATTCTTATTAAATAAGAAAACGTGAGTTTGTTTATAATTTGTATGTACTTGTCATTAATTCTCTGTATATTTAATTACATGGGGCTTGCTAATTTGAATAGCAGATGTTTCATTATTTATCTAACTGGGACTGGGCACGTGTTTTTAATAATAAATAATAATCATCTACCCATTACTACATAATTTTGTTACCGTTCTGACTTAAATCAATTGAAAAGGGTGTGTATACACGAATACACGCAACTTTTATAATTCATCTGTTATTTTAAAATAACTTTTCATTAGAATCATAAAATTTGATAATGTAAAGAAATAATTAAAATCTTAATATAAAAATATAAGTATCGATATGAGTAGGTATTTTAAAGCTAATTAAGTTAGGTATATCATAATTCGATAATACTTTTTAGTATATACATATATTTTATTCCTTTATACTTTTTTGTATTTTAAAATGAGATAAATTTTAAAAGAAAATTATTTACTAAAGTATCCGATAATTTGATTTTGTTGATAACAGTACCTTCCACAATTGTAGCCCAGCTAGAACAAAATGATAAAACACAATAAATATTGTGAAATTATAATGCTAACATTTTCAAAAAATACATAGGTATATCACATTACCATAGATAAATTAAGTACCTATTTATTTTTGATACATAATATATAGCCAAGTGTTCAAAATGTTTTCACTAAAAAATATACTGATTAAAACTACCCCATATGCATGTGTACATTAAGTCATGAATGGAGTTAGAATGTAAAGTAAATAGGAGCATCCCAGGAAAATAGATTAGATCTTAAAGTACATCAACTATTTAGATCAAAATTTAAGTATATAAAAAAATGGAGATTACTTAAATCCAAGCAGAAATGATTTATTTACTTATATAGATCTTCTTAGATGGTCTTTTTATTAAATATTTGATACAGCGTTGTAAATAATGCATTATTTACAACGCTGATTTGATAAAACTTAATTATTTTTAGCCAAAGCATCCCCGGTTTACTGTACATCAAAAAAGTCATATAAAGACTTGCATGGGTGAAATCAAAATAAGAGTATTTTTTTATTATTCATTCATCAAGTACCTAAAAATATCAAAATAATATTAATAATAAAAGTTTTCTTGATTGTGTGTCTTACTCTTAACTATTATCCTGTGCTCTTAACTAGATATATGTATAAATGTATATGTATGAATTATGAATCATTCTTACTAAATTAAACTTCATTAAATAATAGTTCTTCGTAATTTCCATTCTAACAATAAGATAATTTATGCATTTCTTCATTTTCTTCCGTTCTATATTTATTGCAATTCAAAGCAATCACTGGTTATTAAGAAAGTAATTATGATATTCAAAGCGAGTTTAAGAGGTAGATCCGTGTTCTTAAATATTTAGTGTACACATTTTTTTGTTCTAAATTTATCTTTATAGTTATTTATTAAGGTCGTGCTAGAAGTTCAATGTTTATTATAAGAATTTCACGAAAAAACGATGTAATTAATTTGTATTAGATAACTTGGTTATCTTCTTTTCAAAATTATTGTTAAATTAATTAATTTTATATTTCTGATTAGTTTCATTTAATAAAAAAAATGACCGTATGATTGTTGTAAATATCAAAAAATATTATAAGAAACTCCATTCAAAATTCTAAAATTATTCACCACCTGTATGTAAAAATAATAATAAAATCAATAAATATTGCCAGTATAGAGTAGATATTTACACTCGCATCGCAATGTTAAAATAGATTTTATTTTGACGATACTTTGCTCACAGGCAGGGCCGGATTTACAAATTCGCCGCCCGTAGGCAGTTGTGAAAATTGCCGCCCTTTTCATTGAATAAAATTAAAAAAGTGAATATTTTTCATATAAATAAGCTTCATATCAAGATTTTAATTGGAGTTTTTTATATCTTTTTTTAATTTTCCAAGAGATTCCTTCGATACAGTTATGTATGACGTTTCATAATCGGTTAAATGTTCAATTTTTATCTTGTATTGTTATAAAACCAATTTTCAAATTTCATAATTTGATCAGTTTATTACAAAGTGTTTTCCAAATATTAAATAAAAACTAATCATTTTTGGGGGAGGCAAGAGCTGCAGCTCTTTTCGAAGTAAAAAGTTTTTTGCTCAAAATAAAATCCTCGATCTACTGTTAATTTTATCTTTTTGGTGTAAAACCACCATAATAATGATTATTTTTATGATGACTAATACTATGTCGTAATATTCTCGATATAATTTATACAAAAAATTATGACGAAACGTAGCTACGAAGTTAATGGAATCAAATGTATAATATATAAAAATCTTCTCGATCAATCCATTTTATGACGAATATTATGTCGTAATAATAATGATGTCAGTAACAGTCATTGAAGGTATACACTAATTGTAAGTCGGTGGTTCACGGAAGGTCAGATATCTCGTGATGTTTAGTATACAGTCATTCTTGTATACCTATAGTCACTGCAATGGTGGTATTTATAACACATGATCTCACACATTCTATAGCTGTAATAAAGTAGGACGATAGGAAACTTATAGGAATGAGTGAATCGATAATGTTGTTAGAGAAATGTTTGGACGACGACAAATATTAGTTTTGGTGTAAACATCAGGATCAAAAAATAAGATTTTTATTTTTATAACAATCTATGCTATACATAACCAATCAATAATTGCAAAAATAACTTTAAAATAAAAAATATTATTAAATTCTCATACTTGACACGTTTCATTCACTTGGCATTCTCTGTCATTCAAGCCGAGTTGTCCTACATGTGTCCTACATACTCACCACATTAAAGGGTATTAAGTTGTGTTTCATCTACCCATGCATATATACAATTTGCATCGCTAACTATTCTTCCTGTTAATCAGTGCATGTGCAACTTTTGAATTCGTAAACAAAGATACATATTTTTACTATCATTGTGAGAAGAAGTTAATAATATACTATATCTAATATTTATAAAATATTTATTGCCATTTGAAAATGCCGCTAACTTCTTTAGTTACGGATATTCAAGAACTTCTAAATTTTCGTTTATTTAAAAAAATACTCGACTTTTTATAAATAATCCATACACTTACATTAGTATTTATTTTTACTTGCAGTTTGTACTCGGGCAATGAATAGGAGACTATTCGAAATAATAATTTCGGATGCGGATACGAAGCTCCGTAAATCCTTAATTATTTACGTTGATTACGTATAAAATTAGTTGTATGATATATGCAAAATGATGACTTAAATGTTGTCCAGTATTATTGGATTATATAGAATTTGAAAGAAATTTGCTAGCTTGCAAACACTGAACGGACTATCGAATTCTGTTAGACTTGCTTTGGAATTTAGAATATGCAGTTATACTTCAATGCATTAACATCACAGTTAAAGTGACCCTGACTATACAGGATAGTATTTTCAATCTATGTGGATATTTTTCAACTGTTTTTTTATATTTTTATTTTATTTTACATTTTAAGTGTTTGCAAGCTAAAAAAAATATGAGTGTCCCATTTAGTCAAAGGCAGTGAAACATTTTTTATTCACGGGGGAGGAAAGGCAATTTTTTTATTCCGATGAC
This sequence comes from Sialis lutaria, assembly GCA_949319165.1. Classification (NCBI taxonomy): domain Eukaryota; kingdom Metazoa; phylum Arthropoda; class Insecta; order Megaloptera; family Sialidae; genus Sialis; species Sialis lutaria. The sequence continues at coordinate 12,913,890 of OX439237.1, forward strand.
CTTTTTTTAACTATTTACTATTTACCCATTACTTTAATAGTACTCCGGGATCAGTCTGATGGTGCCCTCAGGGATCAGATGCCCTAAGCAGTTGCTTACTTTGCTTGTTGCTAAATCCGGCACTGTTCAAGGGAGGAGGGAACGACTAATTATTACGTATGTTTTAATATTTAAATTTGACTATCTGAGAGGGGGAGAACCTTAAGAAATCATCATTTCTCTCGATAATGGTATACAGTTTATTTAGATTTTTTAAATCGCATTAGATATTAATTGAAGTATAAACCTACCTTAATTTTTTTCGAGTTACTCGTATTAGCATCTACTTCTATACTTTGTTAATTTTATCCATATTGATATTAATTAACCCTTAGCTATCACTGTGGGGTACTAGGCGCCCCACATTTTTTCAACTTCAATGTAAGCTGTTTAAATTTTGCAAGGTTGCCAATTTTTTAAATGTATTAAATATTATATATTCTTTTAAATAACAATTTGGAGTGCATTCCGTATCGTTCGAAGATGATAGAGGAATTTTATTGAATTAAAATACTCAATAGCTTACGAGTAGTTAACATTTTAATATCTGGGGTACCAGGTGACCCCAGTGTGACAGGTACGTTATTCTGGAGAAGTGAAGCAGCTAAGAGTTAAACAAGATGTCTATTCTATAAAAGTACCTATTTCTGCAAAATCAAATACCGGTACTGTTTTTCTATGAATTATATAGTTGTATAGTTTTCAACTAGGTATTTTAGTGCAGGTGTCGTACCTGGTATGGCTATGTATACGATTTGCGGTTAATAACCTTTCAACAATAACAATGATGTATTGATACAAACGATTATTATGTTCCTATATATACAATAGCTATAATTATATATACCTATACATAACAGTAATTTTTTTATAATTTAGAACTACCTACGTTAAAAATATTAGAAGATACATATATGTATTAAGTAACAAATGATATTATTATTATGCATAAAATTTATATTAAAATAATATAAATAAGAATATGTATTGAGTACTCTGATAATTTATTTATGTTCCACAGTTCTTATCGTTATAAATACTTTGTAGAAAAACTATCAGAACACAAAATAAATCTAACTAAAAATAGTTAAGATTTAAAAATAGATTTTAATGATATGCAAGATGGATATTTACTGAAATATGTAGCTGCATACAGATTCAAATTTTATACATAGTATATGTATACATACATATGTTAATAGACGATTTGAATAAAATGTATTTTATTGTCAATTTGACCTTCAAGTAATCCTTAATCTTGAATATGGCGTTCAAAATAGAACGGTGCGAAAATTTTGTAAAGTAGTTTTTTTATAGAAAAAACTTTTTAAACAAATGTTATTAGTAAATGAATATTCGAACGCGAGTTCAGAGACGTAGTTAGAGGTTGCTGCGCCCTCGGTGAACACTGAAATAAGCCCCCCCCCCCAATCTTATTTGTGTAATGTTGTATAAGTGGTAATTTTTTTACTTATTAACCCGCTATCTTTTATGTCACCATCACCCTTCCGGTTGAATTTGCCGCCCCCCTAAACCTTTCACTTTCGGCGGAGACCGGTTTTGCCAATCCCTATAGCAACACTACTGTGCGAATTTTGTCATTTAAAATAGATTATTTTTTTACAATTAGTTAAGGTCAAAAGTTTTACGTAAAATTAGATCCTCGACAAAAATTATATATCTAATTAAAAAAAGTTACCATTAAAAAATCTATAAAAACACTCACGTAAATAAAAAAGATCATAATATTTGCCCCTTGTAGTAGTAATTTGAACACCCGGTATATACCCTTATATTTTACTTGCACATTAATATACATATTTTATGAACTTGTATAAAACAAACGTTTAATTAATATTATCAGTAGGTATAATTTTTAAAAATTGTTATTAGAAGTTGTATTATTTTTTCTTACAATAAAGCAAGTGGCATCATTATTTTTTTCATTACATATTACATCATTGGCTGTTTATGTCAAGGCCTTTTCTGTTTTTCTGTTTTTATTATTTACTTATACAGTTCTACGTGTTTTTTATACATATGAAGCCACCGATTTTAACTAAACAAATATATTGTCAACTACTATTTTTTAAATATTTATTTGTGACTATCAAATATTTGAATTTACAGTAAAACGAATAATATATTTTAAATAAAATAAAATTAAACTACCCTAATTTTGAAAGGGCAGAATTGCATGTTGTCTCTATATAAGCATTTATTTTTTGCCACCCCATGACCCTACAAAAAAATAATATCGTACGACCATATAAAGTTTTCATTTACCTACTCAAGTATATTGTATTACAAATTAATTTTAAAAGTTTACCCCCTGAATTCTTCCACTTTAGGCCCAAAATCTATCGCAAAATCCATCTTTAATTAAATATTTTTAAATACGTCTGCAAAAATTGGAGTATACTTTATTAGCTCAGTTGAAAAATGTATACCTCTACCTTTTTGCATGCAAATTATAAGTACTATTTCTAAAATATTATTTATAATATTTTGTTTCAGAAATTGAAACCGCAGATAAACTAGAATATCAATTCCACCCCGTTACATCTGGGTCAATACAGTTCAAGATCAGGGCTGCAAATGACGCACACATAGCTCTCACAACCGGACCACAGGAGGCTGATCCTATGTATGAAGTAAGTATATAGATTTCAAATACTATAATGAAAACTCCTAATGAACTAAATCAATCCGAGTATACTATATCCATATTATTAATATTATAAATGCCAAAGTATAACTCCGTCTGTTTTACCTTTTCACTAAGTGAAATTTGGCAGGGAGGTAGCTTGCATTCTGAGGAAGGATGGAGGCTATTTTATAACTCGAAAATTTATTAGATAATAAATGCAAATTCTACGCAGACAAAGTTGCAGATAACAGATAGTTGTTTATATATTAATAAAACATTATTAATTGTTACGTAAAGGTCTTTATCGGAGGATGGAAGAACAGCAAATCAATAATCAGACGCAATCGTACGAAACCCGATGTAGCAGAAGCAGAGACCCCAGATGTTCTGAACGAAGAAGAGTTTAGAGGTTTCTGGGTCCGTTGGCACCAGGGAGTCATCAGTGCTGGTCGTGATGGAGAAGAAGAACCTTTTGTTTCTTACGCAGACCCAGATCCATTCCCCATCAACTATTTCGGAGTTTGTACTGGCTGGGGTGCAACTGGAACATGGAAAGTTGAAGGTGGGTGATTTTTTTTGTTTTTTTGTTCTATAACATGTTATTTTGGTTTGGTTTAATTCTAACTTGAAATTTTCGTATTTATTTTTTGTTGTAGAATATAGAAATTCGTATATGATAATGCCTTTTATATATGTTTAGTTTTATTCTATTTATTGGTAATTCTTGGCTACACACAGTGGTTCAAATTTTCTATATTTTTTAATTAAATTGGTTAAGGTCTAGGCTTTTTAGTATATTAAGAAATTGATAATAAAGTTTTGATTATTTATTTAAAATGCAACAGTATGTGTCCTTACAAATAAAATACAGTTTTCTTCATTGACTCATGTGTAACCATCACTTAAATATCTTCGTAATGCACCATTTCCTATTTTTATTTATTTATTTATTTACTATAAGCATGAGTTATTGAAGTCATACTGTATTTTCAGGCCGAGACTCTATTGAAACACCAGACGATTTAAAGTATTCGTTCCATCCCGTATTGAGCGGAGCTGTCGAAGTTAATATTCAAGCTCCATCTAACGGTCATATTGCACTGGTAACTGCGCCTGCCGAGACAGAGCGTATGTATGAAATTATTCTTGGAGGATGGGATAATACAGCATCGGTTATCCGTTACTGTAGAGCAAAACCTGACAAGGTGTGTTTGAAAATTTAAATATTGAAATTATTTTTATTTGCTTACATACCAAGATTTTGTTTGTACTGTCAAATTATTTAAAAATGCTTTCTGTATTTAGTAATACACCTATTCTCGGTTTATCAAAATATCATTAAACAGAATTTCTCCCATCCCTTAAAATTAACTACAAAATATTCCTTACACGTTATTAATTAATTTCAAAACAAGAGCAAAAGAAAAATTTTGTTAGTTTTTTTTGGAACACCCTGTTGTGCACTGTATTGAAACTACCCTATATCTAACTTACTATTGCAATCTTATAAATAGATACTACCTATACATTATTTTAAAAAATTGCACTTCTTGCTGTTCATAAAACACTAATTTTCTCAACTTCGGTTTTTGAATGGCTCGGTGAGTTCTTAAATAAAAAACAAGAGTTGTTATAAACCGAGATATAGTTGTACTTTTATTTATTATTCACTTAAGTATATCATATCCAAAATATCAATTACAATTTGGTATAATATTTTCCCATTACTTAAAGGTACGTAAGGACACTGTAAATCTGTTGCACCCAAATGATATTAGACGTTTTTACATCGAGTGGCACAACGGGCATATTACCGTGCGTGCCGGTACTCGGTCATCCCCTCCGCTCATGGAATGGACAGATTCTAATCCGTTTGGAATCTCTCATTTCGGAGTACGGACTGCGTGGGGTGCCACAGGGAAATGGCGTGTAAGATCATACGATCACCGTGTAGTCGGCGAAGCTAGAGGTTAGATATCGTGTTGTCAGGAAGTACTACATGTTGTGGCATTAACATTATGGAACTCTTGTGTTTTTACTAAACTTGTGTTTTTTTTGAAGTAATCTTTTATGTACTAACATTGTTGTTTATAAAGTAAAGGGCATAATTATTGCACTAATTATATTTTCACATAATTGGCTATCTATCTTACAGTTTGTATCTATCTCACAATTTAATGTTGTTATTATCAACGATTAGATAATTTCACTGTGGTATGTTTTTGTTGTTTTCTGCAAAATGCGCTCAGAAGAATAAGAGCAAAAACCGATAAATTTATTAATTACTAATTAAGTAATAATTTTACTATATTGCAAAGTACTTATTATGCTCTTTATATATATCTATGCAGCTCTATATTATATAGTTATATGTGTGTTTTAACGTTATATAAATTAACCATTATTGTATATTACAAGAATGAGCAATGTATTTTAGTTTGATCTCTATATAATATTAACAATGAATATTTCTAGCATGATTCTTAAGTATTGAATAATTGTGATCATTCTTGATAAAAATATAAATTTATGTTTGTATACATTTTTACGCTTTTATATGTGTATACTTAAGTTTACCTATTTTTTTATATTGAAAATACTGTAAGTGCTTTAAAAAATAAATTAGGTGTTGGTCTATTGCACACCCACCATTATAAGAATATTCCTTCTACACTTATAATCTTATTTTCATTATTGTATAATGAATAAAAAATACTAAATATAAACAAGAGATTTTCTTGTAACTTATGTTTATAGCGGTGAATGTAAAGTAGACCAGTACCATAAAACGTTCACAATATTAGATCCTGTTTTCATTATTTCAGATAATAACAAAAAGAGTATTAGTTTTTTGATAAATGTTACATAAAATAATTAATCATTATATGCTCTTTATTCTGTACATTTCATGTACGTATAGGTTTAGAAAAATTCTAATTCTATAAACATATAATAGTTTAAAATTCACATTAACTTGAAACTTCATTTATTATTTATTAAAAAAAGGTAATTGGTAGCACCTGTTTTAAAAATTAACGGTACGTTGATTTGTACCCGTTAACACAAGTAATAAACATTCAATATACATTTTCAGTTCAACCTGTATCAATGTCATCAAGGTTTGCTGAAGCACCAGCTAGCACAGGCGCTGTTTGTTGGGTGTCGGCTACAAGTGGTGAAGTACCCCCTAATGCAGTACGGGGTGGAGAAGATAATGGTGAGGCTGTGTATGTAGCCCGTGCTGAACACGAAGGAGCTTTGATTCCAGGAAAGTTAGTATCCAGTCATGGTGTAGCTTATGTACCATGGGGTGGCGCAGAACATCCAAAGGACTCTTATGAGGTATGTATTATAAATTAAACTTTGAAGAAAAAAAATCTAAAATTCACCCATATAAAATTTCAGGTCCTTTGTGATTGCCCATCAAAATGGGTACCAGCTGCTGGAGGTCAAATTCCCCCAGGTGCAATTGCTGGAGGTCAGAGTGAAGATGGTGAACCATTATTTATCGGCCGTACAGAGCATGAAGGTGGTGTAACAACAGGAAAAATTCAAAGCAGCCATAACGTTCTGTACATTCCATACGGTGGAGCAGAAATGGGTTTCCCTGAATACGAAGTACTTGTATCTCTTTAAAGATCTGCTTAAACATTATTACCAAGCTAGTCTAGCTGCTTTTTTGCACAAGAAACAACATATATATTTTAATACTCTTGTTTTAAAAACTTGGATAAAGCTAAAATCGTAAACATTGAAAAAATATATATTTTTAATTAATTTGTATCTTGAAGTCTTTTTAAGTATATATTATATATTATATTAAATACGTTTATTATCTTAATGTATTGTATTTTCTAAAGTTATGTATCAGAAGTAATAAAACATAATTAATTGTATTATTTTGATTTAATAAATATTGAGTAGAAATTAAAACAATTCCAAAACAGGTAAAATATCATGCAGGGAATTAAAATATTTAAAAAAATTATTACTATATTTAAGCCTCGTTTTGAGTCATAAAAACAAATGCATTAATTAAGTCAGATTATCTCATTTTTCAATAACACATTCCTTACGCAAAAAAAAATGATACGCCACTGGTATTTTTTCAAGTTAAATTTTTTAACTCTTCTATCTTCAGTGATGTAACAACTGTAAATAAATAATATACTAGACATTTTATGTTGGTAATGATTGACAGTTGTTGAAAAGGTTGGAAAATTTCATGGAAAATTTTGACATAATACATGAAGGAAAATAATGTTATATAAACATATAATATCTATTAGATGACAGTGTAATAAGTAAAACATAACAAATTATAAAATATAAATATTCTCTGAAGATGTCACTTGCTTCTAAGTTAACACTTGGACTGTCTTGTACACTTTCATTCGGAGTTATAGGTTATGTACATTATAACCAAAAAGTAGACAGGTAATAAATTAAAATTTGTAATCCATATTTATGAAATTATGGTCATTATATACTTACTTATTACTTCAATTAATTATTTGTAGAGATAAATTACATGAAGGTGTTGTAAAGGACATTGAAAGACAGACACAAAAGAAAATTGAAAATATTTACACTTTACAGCAGCAAGCTGAATTAACAAAGCAATTAAAGAGAATGGAAAAAGGATAATATTGAAAATATATTTTCAAAACGAGTTTTAGGTACCTGTTAATTATCCTCCCGCAGATAATCATAGATGATAAGTCGTGTATATATACAACAATACGAGTAAAGTGTATTGTATTTAAAAATAGTTTGTTGTGACAGAGATTGAGTCCGCTTACTTAAATAACCCCTATAGTTTATGTTCATATTTGTGGGAGGATAATTAACAAGTACCAAATGTATTATTGTTACGAATATTCTAGATTTTTATTGTTATTTTGTACTGTTGATAATTGAAAATAAATAAAGTGTGAAATTTTTTATAATAGTGAGTGAGATAATAGTTCCTTTTCTCTTCCATTATTTTCTAATTTATATTTAAGTGTTTTATTTAATTATTTTTTACTAATTAAACAATGATTCACTTTACAAATTAAGAAAAACTATTACATCAATTGATTAAGTCAATTAAATTTTGGCCTACACATTGTTAACTATATTAACTATTACATGATGGCTTCAATGGTATGTAATTAAAAATCTATTTTATAAAATATATTTATATATTTTTCATAAAATGAGTATACCTACCCTATATTAAAAACCAAACATTCTATGCATATGAGTTTATGAATAACTATATATAGAACTGATTCCAAATGCATAATTTAAGTTAAGATTTTATTAAAATTTATATTTATAACATTATATATTATATATTATAACATTCAAGTTTAAATAAATTCATACTGTAATATTTAACCCTTAATTGCCACTGTGGGGTACCAGGCGCCCCACATTGTTTCAATTTCTATGTAAGCTGCTTAAATTTTACAAGGTTTTCAATTTTTCAAATATATTATAAATTATATATATTTTTAAATAAAACCGATTGGAGTGCATTTCGTATCGTTCGAAGATGATAAGAGGAATTTTATTGAATTAAAATATTCAATAGCTTACGTGTAGTTAGCATTTTAGTGTATGGGGTGCGAGGTGACCTTAGTGTGGCAGGTATGTTATTCTGAAGAAGTGGAGCAGCTAAGGGTTAAGGGAACACACGCATCGCGACGCTAGATCGAAAAGTAAAAACAGCTTTCCCCTTGTAGATATATTCATTTATTAATATTTTTCAAGTGGATGATATATATATTTATTTATATACACACAATCATTCAAAAACGAGTACCCTATACTGCCTTATACTAATTGCTTGAACTATGATTAGAATTTAACATTATCTCAAAAATAGTGAAGTACATTCAGGGGCGGGTTAATAGTTTTGCTGCGTAATAGACCCATCCATTTTTCTGCTCTCAAAATGGTATAATATAAAGTATTATACTAAAAATAAATTAAAGCATAATTATTGAAAATGTGCCACTCTAACAATTTTGCCACCCTAGGCCTGAACTTATCCTATTAGAAAATGTGTTTCTGAGTACATTCATAAAGAAGAAAATCGAGATTTCACTTATAGGTGATCGTTTTTGCTTCAGAACAAATAAATGATCATTATAATCATTATTCATTCATTATTTGTGTAGGTCTATACACTCCTTCTCCTCTTAAAACATTTTGCTAAGCCAATAATGATCGACCGTATATGCAGAATTTTATTTAATACGGATGCTTCAAATTATACAAAATAAACTTTTTTCTGTTCTATGATAAAAAATAAGAAAAAACAAATTATGTGAATACATCTACCTCCTGGAAAGTGTATTTTTAGAAAGAAACTAAAAATTGCCACTCAATGATCAATAAGGATGCATTCAAACAAATATGATCAAAATAACATATATTCATAAGCATAGATAGTAATATTAGATAGAGTTCTACAAATGTTAGTGAAAATAATTTTTTCGTAATGTCGGTTTTGACGCCTCTTAAAGCTCTCTTACCTCATCTTGTTACCCCTTAGAACTTGCGTCCCCGGCGAGGTCTGGTTTCGCCAACCCCTAGCTACATCAATGCTTGTGCCCCTAACCTGTTGTCAACGCCTCTATATTCAGAAAAAAAGTTTGTTTAATTTTATTTTATATGCTTTTTCCACTCCACGAGCTTTGTACCCCCGACCAGTTTCGCCAATATCTTTGCGAACATAACTATATTACAAGGGGTTTTCAAAATTTTAAACAAAAACTCTTTTAGAGTATAATCTTTGGGGCGTTCCCGCTGTAGCTTCGTCATGAAAAATTTCAGGACACATGTTTATAAATACGTATAAACTTTTTTGCTTAAAATCAACTGTTAAAGTTGTAAATCTTAAATCACTCTGTCTTGTTTATACTTAATAAAATATGCAATCATATATTTATAACGCCTTGTATTTAACGTAACATAATCTAAAATATCATTAGAAGAATTATTATTTATTTAAAGGTGAAAAAGGTCTATAATAATACTTTATATTTAAATACAATATAATTTTATATCAATCGGTAATGAGTCGAAACCTAAATGATTGTTTGATTGTGTTTTCGACGTAATTTAGGACAATGTGAAATTGATAAACAAATAGCCATGACGACGCCAACGTAAACAAATCGCAGGGCCTCTTGCGCCAAGCCTTTGCGCGATCAAGCAAGCTTAGGAATCGATCTTCTAACAACAATGGACTATCGTCATCATTGTGCTTATTGTACCGTAACATTACATAAATAAATAAATTGGTGTATGTGGTATATGGAAGATGCAATAATTTTAAATTTATTTTTCGAAAAAAAAAATGACTTCCTATGAGATTTACCTACTTATCTATAGTTTACTAATCATTTGTTATATTCATGGTTTCTTAATGTAAAAAAAAATTTAATATAAAAAAATGCGAGTTGCTAGATTAAACCATATTCCTCAAAACTATCTGACACTTAAGACCTTAAATGTCGTTGCACCTATACTCTATTAAAATTTTCAATAGAGTCATATAGAAATGTAATCGTAAAATATAAAATGTTTAAAACAATATTTTGGATGCTACTGAAAATCATATAATAACGCAATTCTTCAATTCTAACAATAAGATGTAAATTTGTTTCCCATATAAACGTTTCTAAAAACGAGGTACCCCTTAGAATCATTAATCGCGTCTTAGAACTGCATTTTTTTTTCGGATGTATCAATAATAAGACACCATCCATTTAACAAAACACCTTGTTTTTATAGAAACGTTTATATCACAAGAAAAGTGCGTATTAGAATCGCATAAATACAATAATATTAACATCGATAACATATATTATTGCATTTATATATTTTACACAAAAAAGTTGTCAATTTTTTTCACATAAATACAGCGGCGGCGGAACGTATTTTATCAAGGGGCAATACGATAGTTTTTTATCAGATGAATTAAATACAAATAGTTCCGTATTTTTTAAATTGAATTACAAAAAGTTTGCTATTTTTCTGTTAACGAAGGGAATTTTACTGAAATAGATACCCTCCCTCCCACCTAATCAGACGAACCCGTTTTATAATTATACTAGTAATTATACCACTAGGTATATTAATAAGTGCAACTCACCTTATAGTGATATAATGATATAAAGTTACGGGTGACCCATAGACAGTTATTTATTTATATCTTTATTGTGTAAAAACATTTTCTTATTAAAATAAAATCATATTATGTAAAATAAATTTTTAGTTTGGTGTAGGAAGGGAGACGATAAAAATAGAAGGTGCGCCCCTGAATGTATCATACATGGCATGTTCAGTTAATGTATATGTATTTACTGGACCCACCTCTATGTGTCCTATTTACACTGATGAAGCAAAAAATAGAGTAATTAATCTATTTAGTCACGCGAATACTTAATTCCTAGCAGATACTGTTCATTGTGAAATTTATAATGTGATTAAAGTTTATTCTTAAATTTTAGGTTTTAAAGGTAAGATTCATATCGTTGACGTTTTTCCACAAATTACAATTCATTCTTGTAACTCTTTTGCTAACGTTTCGTTACTCGTTGCAATGAACATCAGATAAATATACATGAAAGAGAATGGTTGATTGATAATGTTTTGCTATTTTATAATATACAATTATTGTGCTGAAAAAAGAGAAGTATCATCTGATAGATAGGTACCCATAAAAAGTATCTATTCAGAAAATATTTGTAAAACATTTTAACAACGACAACAGTATAACAATCATTATAATAGCTTTTATTCAGAAACCAAAAAAATATCACAATCTATATATCCATATAATAGCTTGTCCTGACTGATTTATCACCACCGAGCCGAACCCCCATTTTTTTTGTATTTGCGTTAATATTTCTATGACTAATTCAAGTTTGATGCATGAAATACCTACAACTAAAAAATTTTGAATTTTAGATTTATGTTTATTTTATAGAAAATTACGTGAAAAGTTGAAATTTCCAAACCACAGGTCTGTATCTCAAATCGTTCTCATGATATGGCCTTTCAAAGTTTTATTTTTTTCAAATATTTGAAGAAAAATGGTCGTAACTTTTGAACGTGTGGTCAGATTTGATTTTGTCGACGGATATAAAATCAGCGTGCTAAAATCTATATTATTACATATATAACACTTAAAAACTTGACAAAAAAATTTAGGTCAAAAATCGGCATTTTTAGGGTTCCGTAGAAAACTAGGAACCCTTATAGTTTCTCCATGTCCGTCCGTCCGTCTTCAAAAATTTTGAGATAATAAGATGAAATTTGGTATACGGCCGTAGATTGATGACCCAAAAACAGAAATGATAATATTTTTGAAAATAAAAATTTTTTAGACCCCCCTTTTATAAAATTAAAAGTGTTTTCAAAAAAAAAAATTCACCTACACCATTGAGTGGGGTGTCGTTAGAAAGGTCTCCTAAAATGCAACAAAAAATGTAACAGAAATTTTTAATTTTAACCCTTCGATCACGATGTATTTTCTCTCCAAAGTCATTAAAAAAGCGTCCCCCCCCCTCTATTTTCTAAACTATCAATTTAAAAAATCTGAAAAAATTTCAGAACGTAGATTTTAATTAGTACTTTCACTGAAAATTATAACGAACATTGTCAAAAATATTTTGGACCCCCCTTTCATAGACTGAAAATTGAACTTACATATTTTTCCCCACTTACCCTATTGAGTGGGGTATCATTTGATAGGTCTCGTAAAATGCAATAAAAAACCTCAAATAACTTTTTGTTTTTAACCCTTCAGTCGCGATATATTTGCTTTTTAATGTCGCTGTCAGAGCGTCCCCCCCCCTCTATTTTCTAAACTATCGATTCAAAAAATCTGAAAAAAATTCAGAATGTAGCTTTTAATTAGTACTTTCACTGAAAATTATAACGAACATTGTCAAAAATATTTTGGACCCCCTTTTCATAGATTGAAAAGTGAACTCACATTTTTTTCATTTACCGCATTGAGTGGGGTGTCATTTGATAGGTCTCCTAAAATGCAATAATAAAAGTCAAATAACTTTTTGATTTTAACCCTTCAGTCACGAAAATTTTGAAAAATACTTTTTATAAATCATAGTGAGAATGACTACGGAACCCTATCATGTGCGTGCCCAACACGCACTTGCCCGTTTTATTTTAATTTACCTTTACTTGGAAAAATTTCAATTTTCAGCAAATTTTTTTTTCCTAATTCTAAAGTATTATAAATGTAATTATATAGATTTTGATACGCTGATTCCAAAACTGTCGACAAAAACCAAATACGACCAGACGTTCAAAAGTTACAGCCATTTTTCTCAAAAATTTTGAAAAAACTAAAACTTTGAGATACCATATCTCGAGAACGTTATGAGATACAGACCTGCGGTTTAAAAATTTAAACTTTTCACGTCATTTTCTATATAATTAACATACTTATAACGAAATCGAAAACACAAAAAATTTCATATTTCATGCATCAATCTTCGATTTGTCATAGAAATATTAACTCAACACACAAAAAATAAAATGTAAAATCTAAATTTACTATATAATATAATCAATAATTTTAACTATTTTCTATGTCATTTCTGATTTATACCAGAGTTAATTAGGTATTTTTATTGGAACCGAGATATTTGCGATTTTGTATAATGAATGAAAAGCATACAAAATAAAAATTTAATATTTCACCCCCTGTCACGTATGGAGAGTTGTAATTAGTTTCGAAATCCACGCGAGCAAAACCGAAGATATCCTCTAGTTTATAATATATTAAAACTAAAAAAATTAGGTTCCCTTATTTTGAAAAAGTACTAGAAAATTTACACCAACATTAGAAGAATTATATCATCATACAATATTTAAAGACCTTTTTTATTTTTCTAATTATTATATAATTATTTTCGTGACCTTATTTTCCCAGAGGGTAAAAAATATATTAAGGTACTTATTTATTTGAAAAGCAAAAAACGTATTATTAATTTTATATTTTTATAAGTTATCATTATTCTGCTTTACACACCTAAGAGAGCTGAACAGGGATCTACATGTTCTCAGCCATATATAATTAGTTTTTTTTTGGCCTTCTATATACTTGTATATAATTAGTTATTAAATAAATATTGCAAAATGACAATAAAATATGCTTATTACAAACGTGGCTATAAAAATATATATATCAATAAATATAACTTTACAGTTTAATAACAATTGATTTTCCAATAATACCAGCAATTTAAAACATTCTAAACAACGTACAAGGCCTTCTATATCACATGCGTATATATTACCTATATATAGACTAACATCAATGAAAACTAATATCATCAAAAACTGTTTACAGATTTTTATTAAGGAATAAATCAAAATATTCGTAAGCCTTGAAAGTTAGAATGAATGTTTACATGTTATTTTGTCATGAAAACGAAATATAAACCGAAACGCTATTTTTTTGTTACCTATACATATACTTACATATACATAAATATGAATATGTATATTTGTATTTTATTTTTTACATATTTGTATTTTTCATTGTCATAGTAAGAATATAGTGGGAAAAAATCGACCTTTTTATTTTATATATGTTACTAATAGTGACCGACCGAAACCGATTTTTGAGCCGAAACCGAAACCGAAACCGAATTTCGGTTTTCATCTCAGTTTCGGCCGAAACCGAAACTTTTTACAAAAATTTTTTGAAACAAGTTTACTTATAGTGCGGTCATAGAAAAATCTCTACTTACAGCAAATTTTTTGGTTTAAAAAAATCCATATCTAAGATTATGGATAAATCCGTCTTCCGCACGGTATAATTAATTTTAGCGGGTGAAATAAGTAAAATTCTTAATTTTTGAGGTCTTACTAATATATATTTGAATTTGTTTCAAACTCTCCTCTTTCAACTAGATTTTTTTTGTAATTTGTTTTGAACAAAAACGAACGTTAATTGGGGAAAAATTATTTACGGCAACAATCCGAAAAATATCAGAAAAACGTAAATAACTTTTTTCTTCCATTTATTTTAATCTGAAATTATTAGGAAAATTATTTAGATTTTTTTTTGTAACTTTTGCTCTTCAAAATATGAAAGCAAAAAAAATTTTTTTTTAATCTGAAATCATTTTCCTAGTTACATCAGATTAAAATAAATATTTTTTGTTTTTTACAATTTTCCTCTAAAGTTAATGGGTTTCGAGTAAAAAATTAGTGAATATCTAAAATTTAAAATTATTTTGTTAAATATTAAGAAAAATGAAATCATATAAAAATTTGCTTAAAACAAAAGCTACTTGTTTTTTTCCAAAAAATAAGATACCGTAATAAAAATATAGGTTTCCATTTGACAAAAAAATGTGGGCCTATTTGACCATGAAGACGTCCAGAAAATCAAAAATTAATAACGCCATTTCGGGTTCCCATCAAAACCAAACAACTTTTATTTGAAGAATTTTTTTATTTAATTGATAGATAAAAAAAATTAGGGGGGGGGGGGGTGATAGATTAAAATGGGACACCTGTATATGTACGTTTATAAACATTTGAAGGAGCATTAAAAACCCTACAATTTGAGATAAACAAATTAGTTAGACAAAGATGTCAAACAATTTTTTTTAAGTTTTAGCGGTAATTTTTTATATTTTAAAATCAATATTGGTAGGTTTATTAACGATCATAAGAAGTACATTATCTCTAATTTTCATCAAAATATTCTTATTTGGTGCAAAGTAATTGAGAGAAACAACAATCTGTTTGTATTTTTTTTCGGTTAGATATTAAGTTATATTATTCCACACCCCTCCCCACACATTTCAATAGAGGGTTTTCTTACGAGTGACTCTAATTATTTATTTTGGTCGATATTGATCAAGTAAAAGCCGTGATATTCACGAAAAACCGAACGATACACAGAAAAATTGACGATTTTCCGGAAAAATTGTGAAAAAAATACCGCGCAGAAGATGGATTTAAATATTAAACAAAAAAGTTATGTAAAAAAATAAAACAAACATGTATAAAAATATCATATTGTTCATAAAAAATACGTGATTCACAGTTTCGGCAAAACCGAAAGTTTCGGCCGTTTTATGGCCGAAACCGAAACTTGACCGAAACACGTATTTTAGGCCGAAACTAGCCGAAACCGAAACCGAAACCGAACCTTCGGTCGGTCACTAGTTACTAATATGTACATTGTTTTCATACTACTGTATACATACTGTATAAAATTAAAGTTTGCTGTTAATGATAATATTCTAAACTTCTGTTATTCGTTAATTTAATCTAAAGTTAAAATAACTAATATAAATTAAAACTAATTGGTAAAAATAAACTTAAAAAGAGATCTTCCTTCTTCAAAGGATCTTGTAACATAGATCTTCATTTTTTTATGTATTGCTATTGTGCAACAGTATTTAGTATTAACAGGCAGACAGAAACAGGTAAACATAGTTCAAATATTTTCATGATTAATACTCTTTCTTTTATATACTATAGAAATATATAGTTGTAAGCAGGCCCAGATAGAGGGGGTGCTAGGAGGGCCATATGGCCCGGGACCCCTGCGTCTCAGGGGCCCCGGCGCCTTGAAAATTATTTGTATTTTACATATTTTTTTATACTTATACTATTTTTAACAGAGGTTATTTAAAAAACATAAATATACTGCAAAAAAGATACACCTTGTGGTAAAAGTTTAAGTAGAAAGCAAAATTTTCTTAAAAAACCCCTGATTTTTAATACTAAAATAATATCAGAAAATTATTAGAATTTTACCAGTACGAAATTTATTTGGGATGTCCTTATGCTCGGTGGGGGGGGGGTATGGGGCCCCCAAAATGTGGGGTGGCCCGGGCCTCGTTGAAGCTCTCACAGGGCCTGGTTGTAAGTATATGTATAAGAAAGTTTACCAGTTGCATTATAGAGTTTTTAACGCGGGTCTTTTTTTAAAGTTGGTATTTCTGAACATAGTAAATTTATTATGTCAGTAAGGAATTAAATAACAAATGTTAGAATTTCTCGTAAACACTTTAAATCAGTAATCTGAAATCTGCATGTTTTTATTCTAAAAATACATATGGATTATTTTTAGCACGAGAGAGTTTTATTGAAAATGGGGAAGACAGAATCAATTATTTTATTCGAATGAAATTAATGTTCGAAAATCACGTTTCAATCAACAGAAATAAAAATAACGTAATATAAAATTCAATTCATATATTTATTTGCGCCTCCACCATTTTCACAAAATAGTTTTTGTTCGCTTTTTAGTTATATCAGGGTCAGTTGTGTTGTTAAAATAAATAACAACTGAAAACTGATACTAACGAGATCGAGACCGAAACAAGAGTGCCTTAAATTTGGACGAGATGAGACCATCTGAAATTACTGAAAGCTTCGGTTTTAAAATATCAATAATTCGTAAAAATTTACTATTTGATATTAATTTTTTATGTAAAAAAACATAAATACAAACGTGTTTTTAATTGATGAATCAAAAACTGAAAATAAATTTTTTATCATTTTCAAGTAAAGGTTAGGTTAGATAGTTTTATTATGTGATAATTTTATGAAAAAAATAATAATGAAAGGTAGATATTTTGACATAAAAGTGTCGATTTTTAAAGTTAAGTTTTGTTTACAAACACTGTTTTATTTTTATTTTTAGCTGAAGAAAAAAGACGTATTTAACATTATTTTCTCAGTTTGTAAAATGATAATGCATAATTATTATACTAATTAAAATTAGTTTTATCTTTATGATTAATATACTTAATACAAAAAACAAATATTTATTTAAAAAAAGATAAAATTTAACTGTAAATACATCTTTTAACATTAAGTACCTATGCGTCAATTTTAGATACCTATAGCCATATCTATTGCACCAATATTTATTTTATTAGTAGCTATTCATATCAACAGCTTCAAATATTAGATATACATATAAATATAATGAAAACAACATTTGATACAAAATACATGTAATCTTATTTTGATAAGTACCGAACTACTCAAATATAACTGATAAAAGTAAATACATAATTTATTATTTGAGTCTTTTTGATCTTATCTGCAAACGTTTTACGACACATCACTATTAAAAAAAATAAATAATATAATATTTATTTTAAACTTGCGAGTTAGGCATAATGGATTAGTGTCTCGTAACGTATATTTTTCAATTTATTCGATTATGTTAATTTAATTTAATTTTAGCAGAATTAAGAACCACTAGTTACATCTATTATGAGAGGGGACAAAATGTAAAAAAAACATAAGTATATTTAAATTGCCTGAGCTGTCAGTTTTCATTTGATACCCCACTCGCCGGGATTAATACCCCTCACAAAAAGCAACTCTTAAATTTTTATTTTTATAACTTAAATCTATTATTGCTCTACTATTTCCTACAATTACGCCAAATTTCAGCTTTCTAGGTCAAGTTAGAAGGTTGTCACCGATCGACAGACAAACACAATGTTGAATCTTTTTACGATTCGGTACAGAACACTAAAAATATGTATAATTAATATAAATCTTAGCTTCTGAGTATAAGATAAACCGCGTTGATGTAGCTGATTTATCAGAATAAAATCATTGCTGCATGAAGCCATAAAACATGTATGTATATAATTAATATATTAATAATATTGCGCATTATTCTATAAAAAATAAAATAGAACTGAAAATCAATACCATATAACAATATATATAGTACTTACATCTTCAAATAAGTATCTACATGCATTATTAATAGGTGTCAAGTATGAAATTATAAATGAGATTATTTCTGATTGTTTCGTTTAGTTTGATCGAAATTCTGTCCGTATGTTGCCATTGACCCAGCCCGCATAAGTATTTCGCGTTAGTGTATATATGTGTACATATATTAAAATATATATTATAGACAGGGAGGTATTAATATAAAATGTAATCTTTCCTATATTATTTCATTATTCTATATATCATTTAATAAATCTAAGGTAGATGCATGCGTAATTATGACAGTAATAGAATATATTCACCAGTTGTCAGTATATTTATAAATAACCTGAAAGTATATACGCAGTGGAATTTCTGAAAGTCAACGAAAAAAACATACTTATATATATTTTTACTAAAATAATCAATATGATGAACTGCGTTTAATTTCGCGACTCATTTTCAGATTAATGAAATTAAATGTAGGTACATTATAAAATGGAAGGCTTTTATAATTTTCTTTGAATGTTTTATTTTTATTCATAGTTTTGTGTACGCATTTTTTTCATTTTCTTAAGTAATGCCTGAAAATGTATTTTATATTCAAAAGCCTTTTTATATTATAAAATATAAGATTCATTTTGAAATTTAAAAAGTTGTTAGTTTGTATTTTTCAGATAGTTAAATAAAAGGTACAAAATGATTTCCCATGTTATTGAAAGTAAATTAAAATTAAATATTATACATTTTTATTTCTTCACTAATCAAGTTCTGTGATACCTAAATTACTTTAAAAAATGGGTGAATCTATCTATACATTAGGGTGGGCCAAATTGTATTGACAAAATTTAACCGACCTCGGCTAACCCGACTGAGAGTAATGTGAAATTACTCTCAATTCTAAGAAAAAACGCCAATGGAACTATACTTCTACATTCAACTTTAGTTCGCCGCATTTTTGATTGAAAATTTTAAATTTGAGTCCCTTGAATACAAAGAGGTTAAACTAAGAAACAATTCCCACCAAGCTGAATTTTGGTGGAGATTTTTATTTTGATTTTCTAAGCATACCCTAAAAAGTACCCTTAGTTTGGGGCATGGGTTTTAGTTTTTTAGGGGGTAACGGAGGCAAATTCTATTTTTTTGCAAATATCTCAAAAATTATCAATTTTTCGAGGACAATAGTTATGAAGAAAATTGTAGCTTATAAAATTCTACACAAAAAAGTTATCTATACTTTTTTCGTATAATCAATACTTTTTAAGTAAACTTAAACTTTGTAAGTGCCCAGTCAAAGGTGCCGTAAAAAGTATCAAAATCCGAACTTTTTGGGGCAATCAATTTTATGGTTTATTATTAGGTATAGATTTTTAGGTGTAGAATTCGAAATAAATAAATAACCCGGAAAAGGAGGTTGGAGGATGAAAACCCCGTTTCCAAACTTTTTACTTGAGTCTATCTGTCTGTCTCTCCGGGTACAATTTTCTCAGTAGAGAAAACCGTACTTTACTACAGAACGGATTTTGTTCCGGTTTTCACTAATGGATAGAAAGTTTTACAATGAAGGTTAAGGTGTATAATTTGTGGATATTTTGTGTAAATTTCATGAAGTAGATAAAGTTAATAGTTAGCTATAAATGAAAACAATGTTGAATAGGTTAGTTACAGATTAAATTTATATCCCTTGGGTAACACTGGATCCATTGCGCGAGTATGTTTATATATTTTACACTATTTCATAAAAAACGAAGATTTGGCTTATATCTAAAAAAACAATCATATAATGTCCCTATTATATGTAATTGCCAAATATTTTGTAAGTACGGTTCTGAATATACGCAAAATGTATACGGTGCTATATAGTGCCAGTCGATCGACTTTTCCGTACGAACTGGAGGCACTGTGCTAGTCGTTGAGGTTAGTCTGAATCGGCCGCCCGTTAAACGAGCACTTATTAAGGTTTGTTCATTCTTTTATAAATGTGTTCAGTGTTGGAAATGGGTGCAATTGTTATATATTTTAATTACAGTCGGTATTACTTTAGCTAATTGTTATTATATGTATACTGCACTAGATTTCAATTAATTAATTAAATATGGGATATATCGTTTTAAGATTTTATATTTTAACTGTTCTATTTATTTATTAAATTTTGAAAAATAAAAATAAATATTGCAATATTCTGTTGTCAATTTTATTTTATGTATATTTGTATATACAGTTATTATACAATTATATATATAATTATAAAATAAATAATAAAGTTGATTCTGAAAGAACACAACTAACAATAATTTAAAAAAAAATTACGTATAATAAGTACCATATACCTAATAAATATAAATCAGTGTGAGTGATTTTTGCTCACGAACACGCACGTGCACATTTTTTTGTTTTACTCACGCCTGATAAATAAATAGCACGCTCACGAATTAAATTATTTTATTTACGCCCGAAAAAAATGTTTTCGTTTTGTTCAAATATTTTATTTTTGTGATATGATTTCTTTTACTTTATAAAGAATACAAGTTTTATAAAATATTTTTTTTGCATTATAATTATCAACAATAACATTTTTTTTTATAATTTACGACTCGCACGCATTTGCACACGTTATGTTATTATTTTAAAAGTCACCCTCTTTTTTTGAGGGCAAAAAAATTAGACAAAAACTAAATACGGTACTTTCTTTGGCACGCTTACTGATATTATATAATCTATTTTCTTTTGTAAACAATAATAAAAAAAAACATAAAAAAACAACCTTGAAATTCGTAATTTTATATTTTTGCGATAATTTCTCTTTATCAATGCAGTTTTTAATTAAAATCAATATTTCGTATTTTTTGTTTACCGTGCGTTAGAAATACGCGTCATAAAATACCACATTTGCAATTGTTACGCGTTGAATTTTTATAGAACGCATCTCCAACGTAAAGTGAGGTCTGGGTGTATATATTATTCTAATATCCAATTTACAAAATGTTTCACTTTAGGATCTAAGCTACATTTATATAAAATGATAAAATCACTAAGATACTGTTTGAAACCAGAAACACAAAACCAGCTAAAAATTAACCGCGAAAGTATCAAGTCTTGTTTAACATTTTATACACAAATCGATAAAAATTACTTACAATTAGTTTTCATTCTACATTTTCTCGTAAATCCATTAATAAATGTATTAAAAATAGTTAAAAATATTATTTAACTGTGAATGGTTGTACCAACATGATTTTACAGTAGTAATTATTAATTATAATATAAATTACAATTAGTGAACATGGATATATAGAACATAGCAGTCCCTAGCAACCGTCCAATAGGTATATACATAGGTATACATTTTACATGTAGCCAGTGGCGTAGCTAAAATCTGCAGGGGATTGTGATAAAATTTAATTTTTAAATTTATAGATATCATTATATATTTTGTAAGCTCGTACATATAAAGTAATTGTAATGTAAAATTCATGTAAATATTTCGTAATATAAGACGAAGGTGAGATAAATTTCGCGTTTTTTCTGAAATTTTTCACGTTCTTTTCGAGTAAAAAATTCACAACTCGAAAACTATTCATGATTAAGAAATGTAATTATTGTATTAACTTCAGAAAGAAAGAAGCTACAAAATGGCGAAAACTACAGCAAAATTGGTTCAGTAGATATTTAAATGTATAATATATAAAAAACAGACTTGCGAATTTCGCTGCCGCAACAAACGCGTTTTTATTCGCGCCGCAGTCGCTGCGAATGTTTCGCGTCGGTCTGTCGGAGCCTTTATTCGCTGCCGCTGCGAATAATTCGCGTCGGTCTAATGTATGTATACATCTTTAGCTAATTGTAAAATATATCTATAGTTAACAAGTATTTTTTTCATTATACAAAAATAAAGTAGAAGTCAATATTTCTAAGTATTTGATATAATTTAATTAAAAATACTTAAACACAGAGGCAATAAGGATATACGAGGCCCTAGACAAACTTGAAAATGTGAACTACCATCTGTGTAAATTTTTAAACAAAATTTTCAGTTTTTTTATTGTTGATCGATTTTTTGCATTTATAACAAGTTTTTTTTATTAGGTACATTATAAATATAAAATAACTAATTTATATTTTGAGTTAAATGGCTCTGTTATTATCAATATGTTAAATTTATAGAACTGTTTGCGATGCCTTAATCCACATGCTTACTTTTTCTATTCCTAAAACCGCAACTTCCGATAAGATGCTGCGTCAAGAATGCGTTTTTTTTAAATACAACATGACAAATTTAATAATAACCTATGTAAATGCGGAATTTTTATGATTCACAAAGTAAAAATATCTTAAATATTTGAAAATAACGCGAAATGTGTCAGAAGTAGTAAATAAATAAAAAAAATTTTTATCAATAGTTTTCTTTCTAGTTTAAATCGTAAAACATATCAAAGCAAAAATGAGACCTAAATCTGCAATGACGCGACAGGAATCAGAAATGATTAACAAAATGTCCCGTCAGGTAGCAGTGACAAAGGACCCCCTGGAGAAATTACGTCTGCTGTCGTTATGTCGAGGTGCCAGCGGAATTATGGGCATTGGAAGGTAAATATATACTTAAAAAATACATAAAATTGGATCCCAAACGAAAATTTTGATCAATTTTTGAAAAATTCAGGTTCCGGACCCCAACAAAATTTAAGTGGGAAGAGTAAGGAGAATTTTCAGTAATCATAAATTGGTATGAAGGCCACAGGGAAACTTTTATTAAATTAAAAAGGTGTGGGAGAGGGGAATCTAAGGGCTCTTTTTGAACATGTGGGTATATGTATGTTTAATCAATAATCGGCTATATTAATTAATAGTTAGACAAATTATAAATTTAGAAAATAAAACATAACGAAGTTTTTTTAACTTTTTGTTAAACTTGTTATTATTAACGAACCCCCATTAGATTTATTTTGTATACGCCACTGTTTCATAAGTCATACCAAGAAATGAATTATTAATACAAACACTATGTTATTACTGGAGGTAATACTGGTAATGGAACCTTACAATTCGATTTACTTTTTATAGCATTATAAATATTTAAAGCAGTCTGTAGTAGTAGACAATTTAATTATTAGTTAATTAAGTACAGGTTAATTTTCTTAACAGCACATTACATATGTATCTATTGGTTGAATCAATTATTAAAGCCCTAATGATTTTTTTGCTCATTAACATATACCTATACATTTTGCTATTGCATATTTATATCATTCATTTATATCATTAATTATTTTTATTTTTTTTTAGATTTTTCAGACGTATTGACGATGATGGAAATAAACAATTGAACAGAGAAGAATTTGTAAAAGGACTTCAAGATACAGGTTTAGAATTAAGCGAAACTGAAGCTGATCAAATTTTCAATTTATTTGATACAGACGGTAGCGGTGGAATTAATATGGATGAATTTTTATTTCAATTAAGGGTAAGGATTTATTTCATTATCTGAGATACAAACCAAATAATACGTTCGTATCTTAGATAACGAGTTTTTAGTATTAACACTAGATATCATATCACTAACTTGTTTTTATAGCCACCAATGTCTGAAAATCGATTAAAAGCAATCGATGCAGCTTTTAATAAATTGGATCGATCAGGAGATGGAAGAATAACAGTTGATGATATGAAACATGTTTATAGCGTTAAGTCACATCCATTGTACCAAAGTGGAGAGTTATCAGAAGATGCTATCCTTAATAAATTTTTAGGTAATTTTGAGAAGGATGCTACAATAGACGGTATAGTAAGTATTTACTTTTTTACATTTGAATCTCAAACCAATGACGTAACTTGATTTTTTTTCACCCTTTATTTAAAAACATTGTTTTCAAGTGAACTTTTTAGGGTTCCGTAGAAAACTAGGAATCCTTGTTCGTCCGTCTTTTGACATAATAAGATGAAATTTTGTATACGGTCGTAGATTGATGACCCAAAAACAGAAATGATAAGATTTTTGTAAAAAAAAAATTTTTAGACCCTCTTCCCATAAAATGAAAAGTGTTTTCAAAAAAATTTCACCTACCGCACTGAGTGGGGTGTCGTTAGAAAGGTTTGTTAAAATGCAATAAAAAATGTATCAAAACCTTTTGATTTTAACCATTCAATCACGATGTAATTGCTCTCCAAAGTCATTATAAAAGCGTCCCTTCCTCTACTTTCTAAACTATCAATTCCAAAAATCTGAAAAAATTCCAGAAATTAGCTTTTAATTAGTACTTTCACCGAAAATTATAACGAATACTGTCAAAAATATTTTGGACCCCCCTTCTTTAGACTGAAAGGTGAACTCACATTTTTTCCCACTTACCCCCTTGAGTGGGGTGTCATTTGATAGGTTGTCAAAGCGCCCCACCCCCCTATTTTCTAAACTATCGATTCAAAAAATCTGAAAAAAATTCTAAATGCAGCTTATAATTAATACTTTCACTGAAAATTATAACGAACATTGTCAAAAATATTTTGGACCCCCTTTCATAGATTGAAAAGTGACTCACATTTTTTTCATTTACCCCATTGAGTGGTCTCTTAAAATGCAATAATAAAAGGCAAATTACTTTTTGATTTTAACCCTTCAATCACGAAAATTTTGAAATAACTCTTTCTTTTATAAATCGTAGTGAGAATGAATACGGGACGTACCCATGTGCACTTAACCGTTTTATTTTATATACTTATAATTTTTTTATAGGTAACGAAAGAAGAATTCGTGAACTATTACAGTGGAGTAAGCGCATCTATTGATAACGATTGTTATTTCGATTTAATGATGAGACAAGCCTACAAGCTGTGAGGAGCTTAAAATAAGTTTAGCTTATATTTGTATTTTATTAAATACACATTCTTGCAAATGTTAAAAACGGTAGTATTTTGCCAAATGTTTTGAGGGCGTATGATAAATACTTGTGTGCCTTCAAGAAGAATACAGCAAACAATTTATAAAACAAATAACACAAAATCTGAACTATAAAGTATTATTTTAATGTGATTAATTTAGTCGTTAAAATTGTATGTAGGTATTTTTAATTTAATTTTTAAACATACAGTACAATTTTTATTTTTATATATTTACTATAGTGTATTAAAATGAAACGGTACAATTTTAAAAAATAGCATATCACAGAAATTTCTGACATTTTTTAAATATAATATGTATTTTAACAAAAAAAAGTTTTTTTTAAATAAGGAAATCATTTGAAAATTTTGAAAGTTTGCTTCCTTCAATACAGGCGTCCAATTCTATGGTCACATGTTGTATTTTACAGACGCTCTAAATCTTTGTCATCGGACACTAATCATAATAAAATAAATTATAAACGTTTCCTATATACTAATTATATCGTAGAAGAAAGATTAATGTATAAATATATATTTCATATATAATATTTAAATTGTTGAAATGTTCATATATAATTTATATCATATAGTTTAGAATAAAAATTAATAAATATATATAAAATAAGACAATGAATATTATTTACTTTAATTTTAAAGTTATCTATTTTTAGGCCAAGTGTAAAATATTTTTGAGGACAAAAAATTCACACTAAATACTTTTTTCAGTCTTGAAGTCCTCTCCCTACAACGACATCATGAAAACATCTCTTCAAAACGCTGTAAAACACTTAAATCGTATTCGAATATGACGTCACTGTTTAATTAATACGTTGCAACGCGAAAGAACGTCTTAACTAAATATTTCAATCAACAACATTTATCAGTAATTTTTGACTTCCGTGTATAAACTGTGTAAACATCCATTTATTTACCACAAAACACTAATATATAGATTTCTAAAACTTGTCACATTCATTTTGAAGTTCAAATTTTGAAAACTCTTCATTATACTGTGTATATAATACGTAATTCTGATTGATTACTACGCGTATCGTCGCGCCCATTTCACACATACATTTTATCATTACATCTTGTCTACAATCAGATCCTTAGATTATTCCGATTTAATTATAAAATTTGTAGTTACAAAATAAATACAAAATAGATACGCAACCATAGTATAAGAAAAATTACCATAAATGTAATAATGACTGATAATTTGCTATATTCTAATAGGAGATAACCAGAAACGTAGCTGATTCTATGTATATAGGAAAGGGCCTGTATCTGTGCCCCCTATATTCAGAAAATATAAATAAGTTTATTTTAAATATCATTTATAAGGAGATTTTCCGCCCCTCTGGGTCCAGCGTCTTCGCGTAGCCGATTTCGTTAACCACTTGTTGCAGGAAAACAAAACAATAAGCGATATCGTATAACACAATGGATATTATTACAGCTCAAAAATACCAAAGGTGATTAATTCTAGTAGGTATATACAGGCTGGCCCATTTATCTTGAGACAAAATAATATCTCGGTTGGACTCGACTATTTCGAAAAAAGTTTCAGACAAAAATTGTAGGGCACCAAAGGAGCCATTGAAGTGGTGTTTTTTTTTACCGGAATTCACTTTTTTTAAATGAAAATGTCCATTTTTTACCACGGATTTTGATTGAAAAATGAAAAATAAATACTTTTTGTTCTTAACATTTTTTCAATTTAACCCATATTTTGGTCATAAAAAGCATCTCATTTAACGTAGGATTCTAATTATTTAGATTCAAAATCTAAAAACAAAAAAGTGGTCTGTACTTTACATGTGACATATGCTACCCAAAGTGTTTTGGCCTCTTGAACATGAAACCGGGGTCAGAATCGCTCCTACATCCTCCAGTCTTCAGCAAATCATAAAAATCTTCAGAAATTTGAAGAAATTATAAATGATAAGAACAAAAAGTATTTTTTGTTTGTTTTTTAATCGAAATCCGTGGTAACAAATGGATGTTTCCATTTAAAAAAAGTGAATTCCGGTCAAAAAACAGCACTTCCAGACTAGACCGGAAGTCGTAATATAGACCATTCCATAGCCCCTTTGGTGCCCTACAATTTTTGTCTTAAACTTTTTTCGAAATAATTGAGTCCAACCGAGATATTATTTTGTCTCAAGATAAATGGGCCAACCTGTATATATACACTACAGCAGCGGTTCTTAAACTTATGTGGTCTAAGGACCCCTTTTTTGAACAATTATTTTTCAGGGACCCCCATCCCTGATAGAAAAACAAAAAACGTCGTTAGATACTTATTAATCACTGATAAACAGAAAAATAAAGTACTTTATGAAAATTAATTTTTTGCCAAAAATGTTTCACGGACCCCCGTAAAAGTTTGGCGGCCCCCCGGGGGTCCGCGGACCCTAGTTTAAGAATCGCTGCACTACAGAAAAGAATATAGAAGTAAAAATAAATTGCTGAAAAAAAAATATCATATAATCCACCGTCGAAATAGTAAATGTTTTTCAGTTGACTTTTTTGTTTTTCTGGTGTAAAGCATGGCTTCCAGGTAAGAATTTTCGACGGGCTTTTAAGAAATCAAATAAAATTTTTTTGATGACAAAAAAAAGTTTTTTTTCTCGACGCACTCTTTAATTCACCCCCCCCCCCCCCTCCTTCAATGGGTTGCATGATCTGAAAGAACATACTAAAGAATCCCTTGGGGTATAATCATATACCCTAAGGGATTCTTTAGTATTATGCTATCATGTTATTTATTATAAGGCATATGGTTGTCGCCGGTGCGTCGAACGATGGTAATGGGTACGTCTGTCAGTTACGCATACACCTGGCCATGTACACACACGCATCCACCAATACAGATGCACATACATACCCCCCTTACAACCTTTATTTCTTGGAATTTTTTACATCCGTTACACTACAAGGAATAAAATTACAGTGACGTAACTACAAATTTAGAGCCCCTGGCAAATTTTTATGGCTGGGTCTTCTACAAAAGATATTTTGCAATTCAAGGGGTTCCTGGCTTTAGCCCAGTGTCTAATCACCTGAGAATAACGCCCCTGAGAATAAATATTAAAAATAAAACTATGTTTTTGTTTCGAACACTCATCTTTTTGTATTTTAAGTTCTATAATTTGTTTTGAATAATAATTAAGGTTATTGGAGAAAAAAGTAAATAAAATAATCTTTTTACTACATGTTCAAAACAGTTCAATATTATAATTATAGAAAAGTTAGTATTTGCTGCTTTACAACACAATAAAATTTAGTTTTTATGTGCAAAATATGCTTTTGAAAAAATAGAAATAATGATATACTATAGTTTGTATATAAAATAGTAAGGCTAGAGTTCCTTGCTCCCTGGCAAGGAGCTGTGCCAGTGCCCCATATATTCAGGTCGTGCCATTGTTTCGTGCAATAGCTTGTAGTTGATACCTTGTTTCGTGATCAATAAACGCATGTTTCAGCGTTACAACGTGCGTTGAAACTTGAAACGCAACTTACAAGTCAAATATTTATATCAACAAACTAGAAAACAACTGTTTATAGAATATAAAGAATAATTAATAATAATTGTTATTAGAATAGATACGAGTTACATAAGTTTAAAATGTATTAATTATCTGAATGTATATAAATAATGATAATAAGTATATTAATATTGCATTCTTGTTTCTGCAACTCGCTGAATATCAAGTTAAAACATAAGACCATATACGATAATATTATTATATTGCTTAATATTTGTCAAATACGGTACTGAATAACTGAATGCAACAACGCAAAACGTGCTATATAGTGGTAGTCGTCTAGTCGTGTCAGTCGATCGACTTTTCCGTACGTACTGGAGTGAGAATATTCGAGGTACTGTGCTAGTCTGAATCCATCGCCCGTTAAAGCAGCACTTGCAAGGTTTGTTCATTATTTTATAAATTTTTTATTTTAAATCATTAAATTTAATTTTAATTACATTATAAAAATGTGCAGTTGTTTATCTAAATTAACACGTTGAACGCTGCATTAATCTTAACGGGAAAATTACACAATTTGCACCTACATGATTTTAGGGGGCATAAAAGTGCGGTACCACAAATAATTTAACAGTTAGTAGGTGTTTTAAACCCCTATTTTTTAAACGTCGTTTTAATATCTCAAACTATCGATTTTGGAAAGAAAAATGTTGTTTATAAAATTTTAGTATGTCAGGAGGGCATATAATATAATTTCAGTTTCATTAAAGAAGGGGATGAAGCTATTAAAATACAATGTTTTTTTTATTTAACAGAACTTATCCAGCAATATGAATTATTTTTGTTTAAATTTGATTCAATTTTATTATACCGCGGTTTAAATATGTTTTTGGGGATGATAAAAAATTATAAGGGGTTATTTTAATGCGCAGATGTAGCTTATACGTACAGCTCTGAAAATGATTAAATGTAATATTGTGCAGTACTAAAAAAAATTGTGAAGAATCAAAAAGGTCATTAAATTGCCTCTAGAAATTTTTTTGGGCTTTCACTCACATTATATTTATGACAGAACTAAAATTAGTGATACCTGAGAACATTTATCTACAACATATTTTTTTTCTAAAATCAATAGTTTCTTATATATGTGATATTGTGTGGTAATGCGTCGTTTAACAATATATTACCCATACAGCTATGGTTAAACTATTGATTTTCTATTTTTTATTATTATATATTATATAAAATATACTTTATTTATTTATATACAGGATGAGTCGATAGAGTATTTTAAGAGAGAGATAAAATTATAATTTTGAATAATAATTTAAGTAAATAAATTATGTTGAAATATACAGTGCGACTCCAAAAATCGTGTACCTGTAATAAATAATAAACGATGTATTTTTTAATCGGATGAACCATTTATTTCTACCTTATTTATTTCCTGTTAAGAATATATACAGTAGCTAGTGACACACCTAAGGGGTGGGGGTTAAGGTTTAAATTAAAACCCTCTCCGATTTTTTTCTGGGTGCGCCACTGACAGTAGCACTTAATTTTGGAGATATAATCTTGCGACTTGGTATGATATTTACAACTATGCACCACCTGCATATTCATGTCGAGTTTAATTATTTGAAAGATTCCAGTTTTTTAAAGAACACCATGAATAATTAATGAAATAATACATTAATATGCGCATGCAATATTGAGCAGGAATAAAATAAAATAGAAATACTTGTCTGGGTTATCTCTTTTAAAATATATAGGTCGAAACTTATCTTTACCTGCTACGATAAACACGGAAGTTATAATTTGCCTGAAACAGTTTAAAAGTTAAAAAGGATAATGGTCATAAAAAGGTGCATTCTTTTGAATCATGTATTTCTTGAAAGTTTGATATAACTATCTCAAAAGTAGACACAGAGGTAATTTATTTTAAAACATACTGTATGCCATTCAATAGTTTTTTAAACAGTATGAAATTATAACTAAAAAAATAAAATTAAAAGAGACAGATATGAATAAAAACAAATACGGGTCTGTGTTCGACGCACTCATATTAAATTATTAACCTTGGAACTAACGCCCAAATTATATAACTTCACTATTGTTGAAATACATAAAATACTTTTTATTGTTTCCTGGACATACATATTTAATATTATATTCAAGTCGAAAATGTACTCTGATCGTAGGACGATGTCTTTTTGTATTTCAAAATTAAAAAAAATCATGTTTCTTGTAAATTCATTTCGTATCAGATTCAAATATTTGAAGAAAAAAAATTTAAAGTAATTTTGAAATTTTACAATATTAACGATGCAATTTGAATTATGGGTGGCTATGTCTATGTTGACGTATAACAAAAATTAAAAAAAAATATATCGAATTAACTGATTTTGTTTCAACAGCTCAATTGTAACAAATAAATTTGATCAAAAAAGAATTATCATGTCCCATTCTCACGAATCAATGAGACCTAAATCTGCGACGGCGCTACAGGAAGCGGAAATGATGAATACAATGTCCCGTCAAGCGCAAATTACAAAGGATCCGTTGGAGAAAATTCGTATGCTGGCGTTATGTCTAGGTGCTGACGGAATAATGTGCATAGGAAGGTAAATATGTTATAATCTCATTTGTGAATCTATATTCGATGATTAAACTCTACTCTTTAGTATTAGGGCGGTATTATATATTTACTTAATCCGCCCCAGTCTCGCGTCATTCGCTTTATATCAGTGTTATGCGGTGTTTACACCGAGAAAACAAAACAGAAACACGGTGTTTTTATGACCAAAAATCAATAAAGCCTATACATTTTTAAATACGAAGTATTTTAAAGACACGATGATTCTGTTTTGTTTTTTCGGTGTAAGCACCGCATTACGTTCACGACTACAAGTATTTATTTTTGTATTGAACCCTCACTAGATTTTTAATACGTCACCACTCACCACGAGACACTAAAGTTTTTTGAGTATAAAAACATTTCGACTTGGGGGGGGAGGTGGCAAAATTGACAAGTCCTGGAGCCCGTAGCTGAAAGGGGTCGGTGCAGCGAGCTTAAAAAAGTCATTCAAACTATACTCAAACCTCTAAACAACGTTCTTCCTATTAATATACGCTCCGAGAAACGACTGCCCAACAGCTCCATGTAACGACTTTCCTCTATCCCAACCACAATACTATGACTGCTATATTTCTGCGCGAAATTTAAATTTATCAATTAAATGTTAAATCGGTGGTGGGTGCCCCTCAAGCGTACGTTGTTGAGAGTTTTTGAATTATCGATGCCTACGTTGTTCGGAGGGGTCCGCTAATAATTCCAGTCACTGAGGGCACTTATAATTTTGATGTATTTTTTATAACCTTTTACATATTTTAAGACGCGTTAATAGTATATAGACAATTTAATAATTAATCAATTAAGTGCAGGTTAATTTACTTAACAGAAGGCATTACATGTTAAATCAATTATTGAATTACCTATTTTAGTTTTTAAATGATTTTTTGCTTGTTAAAATAGTTATTTGATAATTAGTTTTAATTTGGTATTGTTTATTTTAAAAAATCTAAAATTAATTGTTGTTATTTTTTTAGATTCTTCAGATGTATTGATGAGGATGGAAATAAACAATTAGACAGAGATGAATTTGTAAGAGGGTTACAAGAAACAGGTTTAGAAATTAGCGAAAATGAAGCTAATCAAGTTTTCGATTTATTTGATACAGACGGTAGCGGGAAAATTAATATGGATGAATTTTTATTCCAATTGAGGGTAAGAATTAATTTTTTTATCATATGTACAAACCATTAATAATAATAGTATCTAAGCTAATAATCAATCGAATTCGTTTCTCTTATTGGCGTTTGATGTCTCTATTAGCGAATTAATGAATATATTTTTGTAGCCACCAATGTCTGAAAATCGTTACAAAATTATTGAAAAGGCATTTAACAAATTGGATCGATCTGGAGATGGAAAAATAACAATTGAAGCTATAAAACGTGTTTATAATGTTAGATCTAATCCATTGTACCAAAGCGGAGAAATATCAGAAGATGCTATCCAAAATACATTTTTGGGTCATTTTGAGAAGAATGCTGCAAAATTTGGAATAGTAAGTACGATTTTTTTACAATACTATCTGAGCCGACAATACAAATAAAATACTTGACAAAGTTCTTTTTGATATTTGAAGTACTTTACTTCAATTCAGGGGCAAACTAGGAAACTACCAGGGCCCGTGATTTCTGGGTGCCCGGATTTTCAAAAGTAGAAGCAAAAAAGATGTTAATGCAGACAGTTTTTAATTAAATTTGTTTTAAAAAATATTTTGAATGTTGGATTTTTAAATCCTAAATCCGCCGCTGCTTCAATTACATTTAAAAATAGTAAAAATTTGCCGCCCGTAGGCAGTTGCGAAAATTGCCGCCCTTTTCATTGAATAAACATAAAAAAGTGAATATTTTTCATATAAATGACCTTTTTTTTTCGTTGTCAAGTAAAAATTTTGAAAACTTTTAACCAAAACTGTTTTTCACGCTAAAATCTGCTGCCCCTAAATTTTTGCCGCTATAGGCACGTGCCTACACTGCCTGCATGGTAAATCCGGGTCTGTTTTAATGTCAATTACCATCAAAAATTTAAACCTTTCAAATCACAATATCTTAAATAAAATTCTTAATAATGGTTCTCTTTACAGATTACAAAAGATGATTTTGTGAATTATTATAGCGGAGTAAGCACTTCAATTGATAACGATTGTTATTTTGATTTAATGATGAGGCAAGCTTACAAACTGTGAGGAGCTTCTAAATAATGCTTGTATTTTATTTAATACCTACACATTCTTGCGAAAAAAAGTTGTATTTTGCCAAGTTTTTCGAGGACGTATGATAAATACTTGCGTGCCTTCAAGAAAAATATAACAAACAGAATACAAAATTTAAAAAATTAATAACACAAATCTGAACTATGTAAAGTATTATTTAAATGTGATTAATTAATTTAATTGTAAAACTGTATGTAGATATTTTAATGATAAACATACAGTACAATTTTTATTTTTATATATTAAAATGAAACGGTACAATTTCGAAAAAAGCATATCACGGAATTTTAGTTGTATTCATTATTTAATTATTTAATCATACTTATGTATTTTAACTTAAAAATTATAGTTTGATATTTAAATTAAAAACGCTTCCTATATACTAATTATATTGTAGAGAAAAGATGAAATGTTCATATAATCATATAATTATAATTTATATCATATGGTTTAGATTAAAAATTAATAAATATGTATAAAATAAAACGTCTATTATTTACTCAAACTTGACGAGTATATTTTTGTAATTTACAAAGAGTTACTTGATGAATAATGTGGTGGTTCTGAATATTTTTATATAGCATGTATTTTGTAATGTATTTATTAATTAAAGTTTAACAAATATTCCTTTTATATAGGGCTGTCACTAGGGGCTCTGGGGCATCAAGTGATCAAGGAGCCCTTTATCTCCCCGCTTTCGTTTGTTTGTAGGTCCACTATGCACTGCCCCGACGGCGTTTACGGCCCTGCTTTTTATATCAAAATTTATTCAACAGACTACATCAAATATATCAATTTGTATCAACAATCAAATAAACACAACATAAACATATTATAGTAATATATGTTATGAAGTTAGTTACATAAAACAAATAAAATTTTATTCAAAACAGAAATAAGCAGTGGCGTAACTATAAGGTGACAAGATTTGCAAATATTCTGTCCGCGCAACCACCGCGGTAAGCGAATTTTATTTGATAAAAAAAAAAAAAATTAAATGTGTAAAAATAAGTTGGCTCTGAAATTTTTTAAATTTTTTATTGATTATTAATTTTTTACTCTACATAATAAACCAAAAAATAAAATAAAAAGCTTGTAAAAAAAAATTTCCACATCGGGACTCGAACTCGAGATTCTTAGTTTACAATCTCTACAAAAAAATTTTTGTTTTTAAAATATCAACCAAACGGTACTTTATATCGAAAAATCACAAGAGACACAATAATTTTGTTTTATTGAGAGGATTCCAAAACATATTTGATATTATCAATCCGATATTTAATACCCGAGATATGATTTTTTTTCGGTTTTGAACGGCCGCCATTTTGAAATCAATAAAGGAATTTCGCTGACTAACGAACTTAACCGAGGTACTCGTGAGATCGATTTTTCAACCAAGTTTCAAAAAGATCGGAAGTAATCCTGGAAGGCTAGAGAGTCCACTCGAAACGGCAGATATACATATATATATATATATATATATATATACATACAGTTTTGAACGGACCTCATTTTCGTGATCTCGAGATCATGTTTGATAAAGATATATAGTTTTTTTTCTGAAGTTGCGTCATGATGGTGATAGCAATAGCTATATTTTTCTTCGAAAAATTCGCTAAAAGTCAGAGGGCCCAGTTTTATCTTGCTGCCTTACCCCATAGATATAATTGTGTACACCGCAATAGGTTAGTTTTTTTTGGTAATCGCTTATATTTCAATACAAATATTTATTATTCTGTGTATTGAAATACAGGCTATAATAATCTTTAATAGTTTTCAGTTTCATTAATTCATTATTGATTATTAAGTAAGATAATAAAATGTTTTGAAACGGACTGTATGTATGGCCTCATTCTTCTTAAAAGGAAATATTTCCATATTTGCATTATTATTTAGTTCTGACAATGTCTCAATTTTTATTGATTTTTCTTATTCAACCAAAAAATTGTCCTACTTCTGCGAAGAATCGTGTGTTTACATATATTTTATGTATGTATACATTTTCCAATTATTACAGAAAAAAATAATATTACTAATCATTTGGCAAATACGGTACTGCAAAATGTATAGTTTCATAATGAAAGAAGACCGGTTTATGCATTGTCGCACGAGTCTTCATTGATGATATGTACTATATATGGTGCTACATTCACTACATACATAGTCAAGTGCCAGTTGATCGAGTTTTTCATACAAACTGGAGTGAGCGGATGTGCATGTGCATTGTGTGTATTCTGCCAGTCGTTGAAGTTATTTTGAATCAGCCGCTCGTTAAAAACTAGCATCTGCCAAGGTTTGTACATTCTTTTATATTATGTTAATCTTTTAAGTATTAAAAAAAGATTATGCTTGTTATTTATTTATTATTATTACTTATATCAGGGTAAAAATGTATTTAAATATGATGTTTGAATTGTTGAATTAATTTTATGTATTCATTGTAAATGTTTATGTGTAAATAATGTTTAATTACTAAGGCGCGATTTCATCAGCCGCAAGATTTCGAAAATTGCCTTTTCGAGGAACCTGACAATTTATTTCTTTATTAATTAAATTTTTAAATGAATTAACATTGTATGATTCGCGCCAATTCTAGACTATTACGCAGTACGCACGTTGTAACTACCTGTCCTCGTCTCTAATCCGTACCTTTATGTATTATAATTTATAATAAGAATTTAATTACTATATAAAAAAATAGAAGAGATTATGAAAAACTAAATACGGTTCTGCCTTTGGCACGCTTACTAAAATTATTAACCTTGAAACTCCTAAATTTTGTTGTTGCGGTTGTTTATCCATACAATTAATATTATTTAATAGCTAAATTTATTATTTATATATATGAAAAAATCATTTTTGTATTCTGGGTATAAAAAAGGCTTGATTACTTCAAATCAAAAATATGGTCTATCTATAATTGTCTATATCAGTAGTGGTGGGCAACCCCCTGGCCCGCAGTTCAATGCCGTCCCGTGTTTGATGTAAGATTATTTTAATTTACCTGAATTTTACAGTACAATAGAAAATATAAAACTTGAAACAATTTTGTTATATTTATATAGTTCAATTTAATTTAAATACAAATAGAATGAATACAATAATGTACGATATGATATGATTAATTGATTCGCCTGAAACGTTTGAGTCTTATTTATTTCAATATTCAATAAGTCCGTCCACGTGTAAAAAAATGCTAAATTAAAAAAAATCGTTTGTTGCGAAAAATTGAAAACAATAAACAGTTGTGTTTTTGATAATGTTTGTTTGTTGCCATTGCGTGTACAATAATGAATATAATAAATTTATATTATTGTTTTTAACTAACGATATTGTTATTTCGTAACATTATTAGTCTAAATTTTCTAATTTAATATTTAATGAATTTTAATAATCGAATACTTAAATTAATTAAGTTCGAGTTTTTTTTTTCAAAAAGAATGAATTACTATCTGTGAATTACACATTTTTACTCTACCCTCATGTAGTAGGTCATAGTCTAGGGCCTAGGGCGATAAAAAGGGGAATTTAAGTTAATAGCCTTAAGCGGTAAATATAAAATAGTCCGTTAAATTACTAAAGTAAAGTAATAATACATAATGCCCTGTTGCAGAGAAAGTCTGTAACAGATTATGGGGTGCTTTGCCTTTTAGAGCAAATTTAATTTAAAAAAATGTCCCCATTAATATCTGAATACCTTTTTTTCGCTTCCACTTTTGTAAAAAAATTTTACAAAAATAGCAAGGGGCGCCAAAAGTGAGGATTAGAGTATTTAGGTGCCAACAAAATAAAATAAAAAAAGGTCTTCATTTATTCTATGTGTACTTCGTATAAATTCTGTACATATACATTTATATATATACCAGCGGTTCTTCAACTTATGTGGTCTAGGGACCCCTTTTTTGAACAATTATTTTTCAGGGACCCCCCTCCCTGCTAGAAAAACAAAGGTCATTAGATACTAATTAATCACTGGTAAATAGAAATATAAAAGTACTTTATGTAAAGTAATTTATGCCAAAAATGTTTCATGGGTCCCCATAAAAGTTTAGCGGACCCTAGTATAAGAACCGCTGCTCTATACTATACTTAAAGGTATTTTTATTCATACCAACCAATCTAAGTTCATATTCAGAGTAAATACTCATGCTCAAATTATATTCAGGACATCAAATTCATTTTAAAACGTACAAGTATTCTTACGATTCAAAATGAGACCTAAATCTGCGACAGCACTGCAGGAAGCAGAAATGATGACTACAATGTTCCGTCAGGCACAAACAACAAAGGACCCGCTGGAGAAAATACGTATGTTGTCATTATGTCGAGGTGCTGATGGAATTTTGGGCATAGCACGGTAAATATTTATCTACAATCCTAAAGTTGAACCTTATAAGCAAGAAAAATGCCAATTCATAAAAACAAAAAACAAACAGTTAAACTAAAGAATTGTCAAAAATCATGTATAGTTATTCAGAATATAGTTGAGTAGGTTAGTTTCCGTTAAACCAAAAAGGGTCTTACAAAATTGATTTGAAGATGCGTAAAAATTTAAGTCGATAGGGAGGCAACCCTTTCAAACATTTTTGGAAATATAATTTAAATAAAAAATTGATTTAATTTAAAATCATTGTTGATGCCGATGTAGATTATAATTTTTTTTTTTTTTATAGATTTTTCAGACGTATTGATTATGATGAAAATAATCAGTTGAACAGAGAAGAATTTGTGAGAGGGATACAAGAAACTGGTTTAGAAATTACTGAAAATGAAGCTCATGAAATTTTTGATCTATTTGATACAAACAATACCGGAGGCATTGATATGAATGAATTTTTATACCACTTAAGAGTAAGCATTCAAATATTTTATCTGATTAGTTTCTATATTTGAATTAATGTATTTTTATAGCCACCAATGTCCGAAAATCGTTACAAAATTATTGAAAGGGCTTTTCATAAATTAGATCGAACTGGGGATGGAAAAATTACACTTGATGATATGAAACATATTTATAATGTTAGATCTAATCCATTGTACCAAAGCGGAGAGTTATCAGAAGAAGCTATCCTTAATACATTTTTAGGTCATTTTGAGAAGGATGCTACAATAGACGGTAAAGTAAGTATTTACTTTTTTAGTCTATTTATAGATTCAAGACACTATATTTTAAATAAATTAACAATGAATTTATTTTCCAGGTAACAAGAGAAGAATTTGTTAACTATTATAGTGGAGTAAGCGTATCCATTGATAATGATTGTTATTTTGATTTAATGATGAGGCAAGACTACAAACTGTGAAGAGTTGAAGAAGTTAAATTTATATATATTTGTATTTTTTTTTAAATGGTAGTATTTTGCCAAATGATTTGAGAGCGTATGATAATAAATATTGTCTTCCAAGGAGACCATAGCAAACAAAATAAACATAAATCTAAATTATAAGTATCATTTTAATGTAATTAATTTAGTCATCAATTTTAATTGTTAACTAATTACAAAACAGTAAAAAGAATACTACAGAAATTACTATTAGTATATTAATTTAAATTAAATAAAGTAAAATTTATTTAAAATATAAGTAGTCTTATAAATTAAGATATTTGATTAATAAATATTTGTATTTCAATGTCTTGATTATTTGTGTTATGTTTTTTTATATTTTAAATTTATAATAGAAAGAGTATGCATGTGTAATTCATATCATGTAGTTTAATTTAAAATTAATAAACATATAAAACAATAGTTTCCATTATTTACTCTTATTTTGCTTCCTCGCAATATCGAAGAAACGAGATGCTTCGTTATCGTTTTAAAACGAGAAAAAAAATTTGTTCTCCGATTTCAAAAATTTTACTTTATTTATCCGTTTCAGGTCAAGACAAACACTTTTTGTTCCGTGTCTGTCTGTGTGTGTGTGTGTCCCCTAATCCTTGTCACGCTTAACTCATGAACCACTGAACCGATATTGATGAAACTTGGTTGGTTGGTTGGGTCTGGCTTGAGGACGGTCCCATTTCAAAATAATTAAATTTGTGTGTAAGGGGGAGGGGTGACATCCCAAAAGATTTATTTTTTGAAGATATCTCAAGAAAGACACATGTTGCGTGAAAATTTTATAGAACCTTTTTTGTAGAGCATTCAATTTTCTATAAGGTCACCTACGTTTGTTGTAAAATATTCCCTTA
Source organism: Sialis lutaria (assembly GCA_949319165.1). Taxonomy (NCBI): domain Eukaryota; kingdom Metazoa; phylum Arthropoda; class Insecta; order Megaloptera; family Sialidae; genus Sialis; species Sialis lutaria. The sequence continues at coordinate 12,953,721 of OX439237.1, forward strand.
CAAAGATTTATCTCAATTTGCTTTATAAAAATCGTCATTTGTTTTTTTAAATTGCTATTTACTTTGACATATTAAATGTCACTTTGACGTATTAAATGTCATTTTGACATTCGTATAGCAGAAAAATAATGATTTTGATTGAAATTGTCAAAAAATTCAAAATATACAACATAATAACCAGGCACGTATTAAGAAAAATGTAAAATTAAATTTCTTTATTAAAATCTTTTATTAAATGGTTAACCAATGACAGGCAGTTCATCTGAATACTTTATCGGTTTTTATTTAAATTGTTCAATAATTAACTACCTTTGATGAATTTAGCACGAGGAAGCACCGTGCATTTACAAGGCAGAGTATTTTAGGTATTTATATAATTGAAATACATTTATAACTTAATGTATTTAAAATAATATTACAAAATTTTATATACTTACATTTTTTTACTTAACTAAATTAATTTATAATATTCTTGATAACTACATTAACTAAATATCTCGTTCAATAACATTCATCAATAAATCTTGAATTCTTGACTCAGTACAAAGTACAACACATTCACTTATACATTTTGAACTACACATATTCACTACTAACTAGCTGCTGCGTTTCCATTTGATGCAGCTGTTGTTCCGTTGGTTTTAGCTGAACCTGGTCTGGCTTGTACGTGCTTAGCTTTCAATCGCTCCAATTCATTTACTCTTGATCTAGCATGCTCTAATCGATGCCAAGCCATTTGTAGTACCTTTTGTGAAGCATAACCTGATCCTTCGTGTGGTTGACCAGTCGACACTTGTGTTAAATAGTTTATTTGTTCTGTTAATTTGGATTCAACATGACCAAGAGTTTTAAGAAATTGATGTGTTTGACCCTCTGCTTGTTTAAGGCTTGATTTTTCTTTACTTAATTCTAGAAAGGCTTGACCTAAAGAGCAAATGAATATGTATCAGTGATAATGTAAAGCGAAGGATTAAAATGACTTACCTGCACTTTGTAAACATGTAATGATATCTTTTTCAATAGATTCTAAAACCTGTATGCGTTCCATAGGGGCAGTCATTTTCTTTTTAATATAAACAAATTTAAAAAATTACGTGAAAAACTGACATGATTGACATATGTACAGAAAGGGAAAAATGAAGACATAAAAAAAACTATAAAATCACTATGCATGAAGTGAGAAATTAGTAGCAGCCAATATTATTTAATGAAATTTCTACATACATGTATGAAGTTATCTAAATATATTTGACAGATTAACCAACTTCCTGCATAATTGAAATTTTACGATGATGATAAAATCCCAGAATTGAGAACAAAAATAAAAATAAGTTATTTTTGGAATGAAATAGAATGTTGCATTTTACATATTTTTTTAGTTTTTTATTTTGTGCGTGATTTCGTTGTATTCGTAGAAATTATGATTTGATCTATTCCTATTATTTTAGTAAGTACATTTTGTTAATTGCATTTGAAGGTTGAGGTTTTCTAAAGACTTATTTTCCTTGACTTTGTGTATATAAAATATTAATAAACATATAGATGTTTAGGCATCCACATTAGGATATCCTAACAGAGGGTCATTGCAAATTATATTTTTTGATTAAACTTAACTTCAAATTTATATAAAAATATTTTTACAATGTTGTAGTAGTTCAAATTTCGAATTCATTTACCAAATCAAATTAAAGTAATATGTTTTTAACTGTGTTACAATTGAATTTCTAAAAAGAATATGTATTTAGTTTGTGACGTTTTTTTACAAAACTTTTTCAGGTTTTTATATTATTAAAAATAATACATGAAAATGGCATCTGATCCTATGATTGTACAAGCTATTTATTCTTTTAAAGGAACAAATAATGATGAAGTAAGTTTATTGAATACATCAGTATGTTTTAATAAAATGTATTAAATGTATTGTTTTTTTTTTTAGTTATGTTTTAAAAAGGGAGATAAAATTACTGTCACACAACGAGAAGATGGCGGGTGGTGGGAAGGAACGTTAGGTGAAAAGACAGGATGGTTTCCTAGCAACTATGTTAAAGAAATTAAAGGTAATATGTTGCACTAAATCAGCCTGCAGAATTTAAAAAAAATAAACAATATGTTTTATAGATATCGGCAGTCCTGCGATGTCTCCAGTTCGAGCATCGACTGATGTTATACAACAAAGGCAATACAGAGCAGTAGTGTTGAAAGATCTTATAGATTCTGAGAAAGCATACATCACAGAACTTCAAGGTCTTGTTACGAATTTTCTTCAACCCCTTGAGAAAAGTGAAATGTTAGTTTATATTTTCATTTTTTATTGTACATACTTTTATTAACATGGTAAATTATTTTTCTAGATTGTCTCGCGACGAATACCATCAGTTGACAAGTAATTTAAATGACGTTTTAGAAACGCATATTCAAATGTTAGCTCTTGTAGAAGACTGTGTTTCAAAAGCCAGTAATGAACAACGTGTAGGAAAACTGTTTTTACAATGGGCACCTCGAATCAAATCCGTTCATCAAACATATTGCGCTTTACATCCTAAAGCTGTCAGTATATTAGATAAGTACAAGTACGTTTTTAAAAATATGAAATATATTGTGATTGACAACAATGAACAAACTGAACATTTTTTTAGAGATGATTTAACAAAATTCATGGAAACAGCTGGAGCTGCATCACCTGGATTGCTCGTACTGACGACAGGCTTGAGTAAACCATTCCGTAGACTAGATAAATACCCGGGAATGTTACAGGAATTAGAACGGCATGTCGAAGAAAGCCACCCTGATCGGGGAGATACTCAACGATCCGTTGCTGTTTATAAAGAAATTGCGGTAAGTTAAAATTTCTCTACAGTTTACGTTTGAATTTAGAATTTCGTTTATTTTTAGTCTGTGTGTGCTGCGACGAGGAGACAGAAAGAGTTAGAACTGCAAGTCCTGACAGGTCCTGTGAGAGGTTGGGAAGGGCAGAGTCTATCGCAGTTAGGAGATATTTTACACATGGGGTCTGTGGCGATTGGCCCTTTCCACCACGATAGATATTTAGTATTGTTCTCTAGTACCTTGTTGGTTCTCTCTGTCAGTCAGCGGATGAGTGCATTTATATATGAGGTAATAGCATTATTTATGATAGCAGCTGCTATTATTAATATTATTTTAATTCCAATATTTACAGGGAAAACTTCCTTTAACCGGAATAACAGTAATCAAACTGGATGATTCAGAAACATATAAAAACGCATTTGAAATAACTGGGACTCTGATTGAGTCTATTGTTGCTGTATGCCAAAGCCGTGAAGAGGCACAGACATGGGTGGATTTGTTACAGAAACATACAAAAAGCCAGGGTGTTATGGTCAAGTCCTCACCACAGTCATTTGCTGAAGTCGCTAATGTTGCGCCTCAACCTCCACCGCATGTAAGATTATTATTTGTTTAATTTTCTGCTGGGATATTAATCTAAATGCTAAATCATGCTATATTACTGTAAATTGATTTTTATTCATTTATTATGTGTTACTAGAGGTATTGATATAAATAACTGGAAATAAGTACAGTTGGGGGCACATTCAAAAATTTATTGTCTCATTTTAAATCTGGATCAATGTGGAGAAGTCTTTCCTCTATTAATCTGGATTAATGAACACATTGCTTTAATTTTATATTTTTTAGTTAAAAATACAAAAAGATTCTTATGTTTTTATTATTTTCTTTTCTTCAAGATCCAGTCAACAGTTAACAAACTAAATTCTTCAGTAGTATGTAAAAGTAATATTTCTAAGAACATGGTTTCTCCCCCTTCTACGTACCCTTCTGCGGCACCTTATTATCAGTTAGCAAAATTCTTCTCCCGTTGCGTACGACATAACCAAATAAACAGAACATTGCTTAAAAATTTACTTTACCCTGAGTATTTAAGAATGTGCGATATTGACTTAGCCAGTGTAAAACTTAGAAAACATAAAACAGAATTTATATTTGTAAAATCAAGTTCAAACGAATGGCGTAAAGCAAGTATTATAGTTGTCAGTTCGGAAAGTGATTCAGATGACTCTGATGATGATGATGACAGCGATAGTTCAAGTTCTTCAAATGAAAAAAATCATCGACTATCAAGACAGAATGCTATAGATGAAACTGATAGTGAAGACGGTAGCTGTTCAAGTGATTATGGATTTATACGATTTAATCATAATGCTGATTATCACAAAGATGCAAATTCTACTTATGAATCTGTGAGCTTCATAGATCATGGAGAAAATACCACACCTAACGATAGCAGCAGACAAACTTCCAAATTACATTTAGGTGTTATTAATCAGTTATCTGATAATTCAACATTCGAGTATGAACCTTCAAAACCTTCATTAGCTTGTGAAGATTTACGTAGTATAGATGAATCTGTGTCTATGTCACAAATGCAACCAGTACAACCTTCTGCATCAAGGACTTTGCTCTTATACCAGAACAGACAGAGTTGTCCAACGAAATTAGTTGCAAATAAATTTAATAAGTCTTCACTAACTTCTATAAATATACCTGGTTGTTATTCGAATAGTGAAAATAACCTCACTTCAAAGAAGTTATCCTTAGCAAGAACTTCGAGCTGTAGTACTGGAACACATTCAAGTAGTTTAAGTATACCTGCAAAAGTTCTTCCAGTACCTGATAGTTTAGTTGCAGAAATATTATATAATCTAGAACCAATTGATAACACAACTCACTTGACTCCTGTCTCGTTAGTACATCAACCCGATTCAAGTTCTAGCGACAGAACTGTTAATACCATAAAGAAAATATCAAAATCAGTTCCTGACAATCATGTTTCGAGTCTTACTCACGAAAATGTGCATTCTTATAACAGAAATAATTCCTCAGAAAGAAATAAAGATATGGAAGCACGTAATTCTTTACAAAGGTGTACAAGTTATCGTTATTTGGAATTGATGCCAAACAGTTTAGAATCACAACAATCTGATTCGTCATATTGTCATTGTTGTGTTGAAACTTGCCAAAGTCCCAGATCTTCGGATTCAGGAATGGCAGGAAGCTGTACATTAGCATCACCAGATATTCCTTCACATGAAGATATGTGCACTAATAAAAAAATTAAAAGGTATAGCATACCCACGAAAGGAAGTAAAACATGTAGTAAAATCCGTGAAAAAACTTCTCTCTCACAAATGGAGCCGATTGATTTTGAGAATCAATGTCGGTGTACATCGCCATTTGGTTCTACTCCAAGAACATCTTGTCAGCCTTCATTGACGTGTGAGAATATTCTAGTAGATACAAGCGATTCTTTAGCAACATCAATAACCTCGAGCTGTTTAGATTTCACTCCGTATCCCACACCCCAACCGTGGGAATCTGAAAACCAAATACAAAGAAAACTCGATTATGTTAGGAAAACTCAATCTGCCACATCTGTTCCTCAAAGTGACCAACGGTTAGAAGAAACAAAGGTTGAATTTGTTCCCAATAAGTCTACAGAGATTTACCGATCTGGAATGTACGCGCACTGGTGGCTGAAAGCGAAAATACCTGCATCAATGATACAAGATATTGCAGAAGAATCGGTTTCACGATCACACAAAAATGCAGGCAAGGGTTTGCGACGATTTGGTTTTGTATTGGCTTTTTTCTCATTACTAATTATTAGTGATTATACCATTTTCATACAATTCAAAACTATCCATAATATAATATTTTGTGTGTTTTTGTTGTTGCATCCTTGCCTGCAATATTTTGTTTTGTTTTTCTTTTTTTAGTTAATGATTAATACTAATAATTTACGCGTTTCAGATTCATTGTTAATCGAATTTTCATCTGCTTTTGAATGTAATTTTAAATATACTTCAGATTCATCATAAGTATGATGATATATTGATTATATACTAAGTTAGGTATAGTGCAATTTCTTGAGAATCAGGATATACATACATATGTATATTATAAAAAAAGAAGGTATTTTTTTGGTCACAATGCATTTAAATCACCCACTAATTTGCAAACAAATATACAGACTAATACTTTTATATATGTATAAATGTATATTTGTAACATTTGTAAGCATGTTCTATTTTAATTTTTATATTATTATCCATTATGATTACTCATATTTACTCATTCTTACAGAAGTCACCCCTAAAAAGCGGGACAAATACCAGCAGCCGTCTCACCACAAGCATACCAAGTAATTCCTTGAAACGTGCACACACCTTTAGCCATACCGACACGATACTTCCAAGTTCAGTTTCTAACAAAAACACCAAAACGCCATGGAGTGTTAATTGTTTAAGGCCTGCGCCACCCGTCCGACCAAACTATTTAACTCAGGCGTCGATCGGCCATAGAAAAAACAGTACTTTGTATGTCGACAGGAAACCAACAACATTCGAAGAGGATGCAGTTATTTTAAAAGTGATTGAACAGTATTGCGGTACAACCGGGAGAGGAGCTAACACTGTCAGTTCAGGTGAGTTCGTACATTGTTTGTATTTTCAATGATTTGAGTAGTTATTTGATAGTTCGCAAAATCAAATAGAAGAATAATGTAATATGATTGGCTGTAAGAGAATAAATCCTGTCCCATGAACTATATTATATAGCCTATGTCTAAATTCTATATATTGATATTATATGTATTGTCTGGGGGTACAGATTAAGTGTTCATATATTTACAAGGTTGGCAGTGAGTTTATATTTGAACAACAGCTTTTAATCTCCTATATGCGTGAACAATTTTATTTAGTAAATTATAATTTTTACACAAAAATAATTATACAGGAATATAAATTCATTTTGTGTAATTTGAAGTATCCGTAGTATGTAAAATTCTGCATGATTTCTTTAGCATCAATATTTCTCGTAAATGGTTTATCTTATGATAAATGAGCAAAGTATATTTTTGTGTATTTTGTGTCATATGATAAAAATCGATGGATCCACTGACCTCATACAGCCCTGGTCTAAATTTTAATTGGCTAATATTGGAAATCGATAACACTTATTACTGCTAAGTCAAATACCAAATTTTATAATTGTACCACAAAGGGTTCTCTAGATATTAAATCTGTCTGTAGTTCCCTCATGAAAAATTTCCAGATACACGTTCATATAAAGTTTTTTGCTGAAAATATTTATCTCAATTTATTGTTCGTTTGGCACAATAGTGCTAAATCACCTGCTGTATTCATGCCTGAGAAAAATATTAATACTTAAAAGTATAGATGTCATTTCTAGTTTTATTACTGATAAATAAAAAAAATTGTATACCTTTCCTTTCAAAATTAAACAAAATATCGCAAGTGTGTACATTTAGTTCTATTTGTTACATGGTGATGGCATACCTACAGTGGATTGGGGAAACTTAGCGTCCGGTAACGTACACTTGCATGACTTACATCACACTAAATTGCATGGTACTCAGTTATATCAGTCAAACCCGCAGTTAAGTCAGGGGAGGTCAAATAACACTTCCCCTCAACACACTGCGTATAGACATTGGACAATGAACACTCCGAGAGCTTCCACGTGGTGTTGTGGTTCTTTTGTTTTGAAACAGCTTAAAAAGACGCAACATTGTGATTGATTTTTGTTGTTATGTAACATTGTTTAATGTTTATTTATTTGATGTATTAGTTGTTGTTTTTCCCTGCCCCAGCCCTTTGTTTTTATTAGTATATGTGTGGAATTTCTGCAGCTGTCTCCTATTAATTGGGTATTTAATATCATTATTATGTTAATCATGTCAAATGCTTTATTTTAAAATTATAGTAGATACCGATGTTTAAATAAAAGTTGCATTTAGTAATAAAACTTGATATATAAACAGTTAATAGGGGATGTCTGTAATACAAAAAGTTATAGCTTCTACAGATTGATATTATCTATATTATTGGCTTCCGAGTATATTTTTAGTTTGATCTCTATTTTTTTAAATCAATTTACTGTATATATTTAAGAAAAGAAATCTTATAATATCGGTTCTATTCGAAGGTATAATTTTATTAAAAATAGTTATAAAAATCTTAGTGATTTAGAATTTTCTAAAATTTACTTATAACTAGTCTATATAAACTTATTTATTAAATTGTTAAAAATAAATTATTGTTTAATATTTTTAAAATGTGATATCAATAATAATTGCTATTAAAAATTATTTTTAAAGTTAATATACTCTAATCTGTATATATGAGAAAACATAAATATTTATATTGTTCATACAAATGTATACCTATAAAATTTTTATTAAAATTAAGTATTTATATAATATATACATAACATTATATTTATATACGTATAAATAAGATTAATAAGTGCGATATAAAAGGCGAAATTAAAAGTGTTCACTGGCCAGTTGGATATATTGAAATACAGATCTGTGATTTGCAATTTATAATAGTGTTAGCACAAAACAAGAGCTAGATTGGCTTATGAGAAAATTCACTTCACATAAATAAATGACATAGTTGAGTCATTTAAAGTTTTGGTAATTAAGATCCTGGTGCAAATAAATGAATCTAATTGACAAGGCTTAAGAGTCAGTCTGGTTCTACGCAGAATGCAAAACTATCTATTGTTATTATCTTATTTATTTTTTATACGATTGTATTCAATTCACTCAGAACAAACACTATAAATTTGCTTGCATAAAAATAATCAGTAAAAGACAAATTTCATTTGATATATAGACAAAATAGCTTATTTTGAAATATTACCAAAAAAGAATATTTGAGAATTTAATATATATGATAATTTTTTAATAATATTATTTATATTTATTAATATTATTATAGGGATTATTTATTGAATGTTATTTGTATGAAAATTATTTTAATGAATATTATATTGGAAAGTTTTATTATATTATATAAGTTTATTAAACAATACTTATATAACTGTTCAGATGCATATCTAATAGATAGGTATGTAGAAGCCGTAGAGATATAATGAAACTGGAACGATAACTCAAAGTTAAAAATGTGTTCCACAAAATAGTTAGAACAAACGTACCGCGTCTCCTTGTCTAACAAGCTCTCTGTATTAAAAACATTGAATTCACAAGATATAGTGATAATCATGAAAATAACTGAAACATGTTTAGGTTAGAAAATACTAGGAGCAATGCTAGATACGTTGATATCTATCTTTATCAGCCTGTGCTCGTCCGTTAGATTTATCGCTCCAGTTATATTACAACTCTATGGTAGAATCCAACTACCATACATAGGAAAATCAATGATATATATATTTGCTTTTTTATTTATATAATGGCAAACACGTTAGTATAAGTATTTATGAGTTTGCAGTAATATTAACAGGAGATAAAATATTTGCACCTATCTAAATAACATTGATTTTTCTTTGTACTGTAGTTAGATTTTATACTCAGTACCTAGTGTATGTAAAATCACAAATATCGATCATAAGATTTTTATATAATAATGATATATTAAATTAATATGGATTAAACTGTATTTTTGTAATTAATTAAATCAAACAAATTGTCTAGATTTTAAGACAAAAAATTGTCCACGGTCCGCTTGAAAAAATTATTCAATGAGATTAAATATTAATACATTAATGTTACTGTTGGAATTTTTAATATATATTTTAGTATATTTTAAAATTGTTTTCATATGTTTAATTAATTATTAATTATAAAATGTTTATGTTTAAGTCATATTTTTAGTTTATTAACAATCAATAAGCTAAAATGTTTTAACCTTTTAGTACAATAAAGTTTTTATTTATTTTTGTGTCAATAATTAACATTTCTTGTAGTTTATTTTTTTACATTTTCCCATTTTTATATTTAGATGTATGCATTTAGATAGTACTAGAATTAATATAAATTTTAATGTTACATTAATTATTATTTGTTTAACTAACATCATTTATTTTATTTAATATTTCAGCTATTGCAGATTCTACACAGAATACTGTTACTAACCATTGTGTTTCTGATACTCTTCAATGTATGAAAGAACAAATTAAAGAAATTCAAAATAACATTGTTAATCTAATGACACAAATAAAAGAAGAAAAGGCTGCACGTTGTGCTCTTCAATCGATAGTCAAATACCATCTATCGTCAACTGCATTGGACGTAGATTCATTACAGTGGCCTCCGATGGAAAGTAATTGCTGACGTAAAAATAAGTCAATTGTTTTAAGCATTATTGTTCACGCAGAATATAAAAACATAGAAACTACTAAATTTTAAGAATATGAAATAATTTCATTTATTATGTTGTTTCTATTAGTTTCTATATTTCAATGTAAATATTACTCTAATTTTACATTTGGTCTATATACGTTGTGTGATTTTAATGATGTATATTTTTAGTATTAGAATAAATACTTTTATATTAAAAAGCTCAAATCAATAAATACACTAACACGAATGTACTGAAACAAATGTGCTCTTATTGTAAAATGTTATACTTAATATTTGTATTTTAAAGAGATAAATATATGACTTACATTTATTAACTACCAATTTTTTTAATTTTAATAAAATAATGAATATAAACATCCCGGAGTAAGCATTAAAAACATAAATCCAAACGTAATAATCACTATTACATCAGATTCAATCAGATTTGCTGGATCTAACTAGATTTATTTCCTAACAAAAAATATTTCAATGCTAACTAACGAATACCTAGGAACTTTTTCACAAAGAACACCTGAAATTCGCACTGGACCTAATAAGATCTAGACTTGAATATGACTAGACGCTCCCATGATATGTAAATATGAACTGGAATTTTTGTATTGGAAATACATGTTTATTGTATGAAAATGTTAAAAAATATTTTATTCAAAGTATTGTTCATCGCTAGCTATACATTATTCCCATCTCTTTGACAATTTGTTTTCCCAGGAATATTTTAAAAATAAATTAAGAATAGTTAATAAAAACAACTTTATTTAGTAAAAAATATAATACTCGGTAAACATTTGTTTGTATAAAAAATTATTTTTGTTGCCTTTTAAGTGCTTCCATATACATTTCTAAACCTTTTTGGACTCTTTCGTCATTGATGAATGATAAAAATATATTCAAATCATTATCTCTGTTAGATTCCAGTTCCTAAAATAAATATATATAAAATTATATAGTGTTTTTTTGATGAGAAAAAACTTAACTTACATCAATACTTTTCATACGTAACATTTGTTTTGTAATTGCTCTTGCAGCTGATGGAATTTTCTGAAAACGTGCAAGAAACCTTTCTGATTTAGCAATGACTTCTTCTCTTGTATTTCCAATTTCATCAACAAGACCAATAGCTAGAGCTTCATCAGTTTTGTACATTCTTCCTGTCGTTAGTGACATTTCGGTCTTTCTCATTCCGATAACATTTATCATCGAGACAGCAAACCATGGAGGTGCGGTAATTCCAAGTTGGGTTTCATTTAAACCGATTGTGAAGTTGGGCATCATGACACGGTATTCACAAGAGAGTGATAATAAGCAACCTCCAGCTGGTGAATGGCCCTAAATATAATAAATTTATTTAAAGCATTAACTTGAAATATAAAGTGCGTATTTGTTATGGCATCTGAATAGCTCAAACTTCTACAATACTTACAGTAATGGCAGCAACTGTTGGGTAATATGATCCATAGAGTTTAATCCATAAATCTTGTAACTCTGTCCAAAATGCCTTTACTCTTTCTTCATTAGGTTTATACATTTCCATTATATCAAGTCCCGCACTGAATACTGTAGGAGATGTCTGTAAAGTTTGTTAATTACATATAAATAACTCATATTTCTTGTAAAAAAATTTAGAACCTTACTGATGTTAAAATCATTCCACGGCATCGATTTTCCGATAAATCATCAATGGTTTTTGATAACGCCTGTATCATTTCAAGACTTAAACTATTTACAGGTGGCTTGTTCATCGCTACAATAGCCACTCCAGTTTTGTCATTGACTTTTAAGTCAATTAAATCAGAAGTATTACTGCATTGTCTTATTGGTAAGGTTAATTGGCGAGGAGTGATTTTCATAAATGAAAGTATACGATTACTTAGTGCTGCCATTTTTACTAAAGAAAATAACTAAGTATGTAGTTAGGTGATGTATTTTCTAATTTATACTTAAATTAATGAATTAATTCTATAAAAATATAATTAAAAAATTGCTATCTTACCTGCTTAAAAAATTATTGACTCGAATTGATATGTTCAATTAATTATAAACTATAATAAACTAAATATTAAAATATTATCTATAAGATAAAAATATCTCAAACCAATAAGAATATAAATTTTCACTAAATTGCTAAATTGTGTAGCACATAATCAAAGGTCTTTTATTTATGTACATGGTTGTACAATTTTTCACACATAATGTGTGATTTTTTGGCAATTTTGAAAAAAAAATTTATCACTCGAATAAAAATAATTAATAGTAATTAATAAATAAGTTAATATGATAAGAAGAAAATATTTTCACGGTTAATTTATTTCATATTTACATAATTTCACTTAATTTAATTTTATTAATGGTTTTTAAAATATATTTGAAACCCTACGATTCGAGGTCTTTGACATATGACGAACATATGCGTGGAATATGTGACAGCGGTTTGACAACAATAGTAGAAGAGGTTATCGAAAAAAAATAAGAATGAAGTGAAGAAATTATGTAGTAGATTAATATATTAATATGTTACAGTTCAGAATATTATTTATAAAGAAGTAATGGACACTGATGATAAATATAAGACTTTACTAAAAGTCGAGAAGAAATTTTATTTGCTAAATAAAAAGCTTTTATCTCTTGGTATAAGTTTATCAGAATTAAATACTGCATGCTTTGTTAATCAGAAATCGAAATACAATAATTTACTTAGATATCCTTTTATAATATTTATCACAATTTTTATATGTCTACTGCTAAGTTTTTATACAGATCAATCAATTGTAAATGCAGGACTAAAATATTTTTTAACAACACGATGTTTAATACCAAATAACTATTTAATATGGGAATCTACAAGACCCATTTCTGATTGTAAATTTTGTAAATCTATAACGTCACCTTTGATATTATATAATGCCTCACGGGCAGAATTTTCAAAGTATGCATATTCATCAAGACCTATAATAGTTAAGAGTGCTGTAAAACATTGGCCTGCAATGGAAGTTTTTACGTTTGATTTTTTCAAAAAGCTTTATAATGAAACAGAAGGTGCCTTAGAAAGTACTGATGAAGATTGTCAGTTTCTTCACTTTCGTTCAAATTTTATAAACGCACGTGATTTATTTTCAATGTCGGAAGAGAGAGCTAAAAATTTCCCTGGAGAAAAACCATGGTATATTGGACTGTAAGTATGCTAACAGAAAGAATTATTCTTTAAAATATTTACTTTAAAAATTGTTTGTAGAGGAAACTGTCATCCAGATATTTTAAAAACAACAAGAAAATATTACTCTATACCACATTTTATACCAGAAGATGCTGAAGTGCCTGCACATGAATACATATTTTTCGGTTATAACGATGGTGCAACAATGCATGTAAGTGATTCTAATTAACTCAAAAACATACATATCAATCCTTAGTTTAATTTTAGTTGGACTATATTCCACGATTGATGTGGCAAGCGCAGTTATCTGGAAATAAAACTTGGTACTTAATACCAACTCCTGAATGTGAATCAAGTTGTCAACCGGTTACATTTTACGTAGAAGCCGGAGATGCAGGTAATTTTAACATATAGTTAATAATTATGGTACTGTAATAATCATTTTCTAATTAGTTCTCTTAGATACTCGCCTTTGGTATCACAATACTTCAAGTGAACCTGGAAAATTTAGTTTAACTCTGCAGTCCGAATATGGTTAAATTTTATTACGTATTCAGCATACCAGTAATACAAGATCGTACTACGTACCTAAATAACTTATTTAATATTTATTTTAAAATACTCAATCACGTTTTGTAATTATAATAATATATACACATTTTTTATATTATTTATTAAAATGTAAATGTTTTAATGATAACTTTTATTGTGTACTAATTTATAAATAAATTATTTGTACTATTTTTATTAAAAGATTTGAGTGTTACAATAAAATTATTCCAATAGAATTAATTCAAACTTGAACTCTACAAAACGTACATACATAATTCTAATGTACAGTGTGTTAAGTAAGAGCGTGTACGGCATTACTCGCAGTCGGTAAGTTATACAAATCTAAATTCTCTTTCATTAGGTTCAAAGTGCCTCCGCCTATTGCGCTTTGATAAAAAAATTTCAGTTCATGTCGATCTTTTGAAAACAATGTCACGATCAGTTTTACCTCCTTTTTGGTCATTTTCCCTATTGAACCACGATCTGGAAAGTCGTCGACATTTTTCAATTCTTTAAACGGATTCACCCACTTCTAAATAAATGCCTTTGACTTTTTAATGCAGTTGGCCGCCACTGCATTATACATTTTTGGCCCTTTTGGGTGCGTGCAAAAAAACACGGTTTCAAAACGTTTCGCGTACACGTCACTCAAATCACGGTTTCTGTGTTTCTCTGACAAAAGATCAACATAGACTGAAATTTTTTCATCAAAGTCAATAGGCGGGGGTATCTTGAACTAATGAAAAAATATTTAGGTTTGTATAACTTACCGACTGTAAGTAACGCCGTACACATTCTTACTTAACACACTGTATCTCATAGTTTAAATGGTCTGCAATTTATATATTTTTTGACTTGCACAGCTAATTTATTTACTGTTCAGCTCCTTTTAGTAATATCAAAATAGATTTCAAGAAACACATTGGTGCGTTACATTAAAATTGGTCCAGTAGTTTTCGAGAATTCCTCCACAATCATATGAACTTTTTCTTTTTATGTATTAGTATAGATTAAATAATAATACACACCTTTTAGGTTTTAATAAAAATATTTATTTTGAACTCCTACCTAGACAATTAATTTAGTTTTCAAAACAGGTAAACAAGAGACAAAAACTTTTACATGTGCTCTGATTTATTATTAAGATGAATGCAGACATAAAATACTAATAAATAATTTAATAATTTATCGTTCCTCTATCATCACAGTTTCTTGTGGATACAGTTTCAACTCCATTAATGTTTGTTGTGAATCTACCGTTGTCAACTAAAACAGATAAATAATAAATCAAACATTACATTCAAGTTAAAGGCTCATAAAAACTCACATCTCTTCTTGGCCAACTCGATATGACTTTATATTCTTCTGGAGGATATCCTTTAACTGTTAAAAAATCTAAAAGAACCTAAAAACAATATGATATTACATCAAAAATACTTAACATTGAGTTTTATTACAAACCTGTAAACTTTCCGAAGTTAAAAATCTCCTATCCAGCATTTGCCCTTTGGGTAGTCGGAAACGTATGCGTGCAATTGTCTCACCGCTAGTTTCATTTGGTTCTGCGGGTAAACTACTTATAAGTGTCTGGCGTTGCTTTTCTTTTTTTGCCTCGGTTTCTAAACGCATCTGTTCCTGTTTTCTTCTTTCTTCCTCTTCCAGAGCTTCCTGCTCCCTTTTAGCAGCTTCTTTTGCACTAAATAATAAACATTAGATTTAACTTTAAAAAAACAAAAAAATATATAACTTACCGATCAGCTTCAAGACTTTCACGGTAAGCTTCATCTTGTTCTCGCATAACTAATTCTCTATCTGCCCGTTCCTGTTCTTCCCTCATTTCTATTTGTTGCTGCTCACTCCAAACTTCAACGGCTTCCATTAAACTGCCTAGTAATTCATTAACTCCAACATCACCTAATAAAAAAAAAATGTATTATAAGATAACACAATAATAACTAAAGTAAAAATTAATTACCATGTATCACTGCAAAAACTTCAGTTGCCGATCTCATACGCATAATCAACATAAGAACTGGAAATTTATCGGTTGAAGTTGATCTTATAGGTGTGGCAGCTAGTGGGCCTAGATTATTGTTAAGAGACTGAAGCAACATGTTTTTATTTAGCTCATAAGTCATGTCCCATCCCCACACGACAAAATTTGCTTCAAACATTTGTAAAACGGATTCAAAACAGAGCAACTGTGTACAGAATACATTTGAGAGCACACTGTTATCATGATGTAGGTATACTGCTAGTAGACGTCGCTAAAATAAAAAAACAGTAATTTTTTTCAGTAAAATTGTTCATTTTTAAAGTAAGTCAAATATGATTGTTGTTGGGCTTATAGAAGGTAATTATTGAAGAGAAATTTATTTAATTTTTGTAAACGGGTATTTTTAATGTTATCGAACGTTTTTTTTATGACCACACAAATTTATTTTTTTTTCTATTTTTAAAATCTGTCACCAGGATGTCTGATTTTTTTCCAAAATTCAAGATAGCCAATTTTTAATAAATTTTTTATAAGCCCAAAAACAATCGTATTTGAGTTACCAGTACTACTTCAAAAATGAGAAATTTTATTGAAAAAATTGAAATTTTATTAATATGAAATAAAATAATTACATCTTTTGCAGGTTTTCCACAAGCTTCTTTGATAGCATCTTCTAAGGTTCCTGTGAAAAACATTGGGTGTATACCACCATATCTTGCCGTAAATCTTTCAGAAAAATGAATACAACCAATAGCTTCATCTTCTATATTTACTGGAACTAAAATTTAAAAAAAATCAATACACTTTCAATAACGTTTTTACTGTGATAACTTACTAAGTGGTTCTATTTTTCTTGAGCCGACATTATCAATAAAAACATCATCTTCAATATTAAATGTTTCCGAGGCATCTTCAAATTCTTCTACTGAACTATCACTATCAACAAGATCCTCTAATATCTTTTTATGCTTGTTCTGTGGAGTAGCATTACTATCTTTAGCTGCGTGTCTTGCATTTGAAACCGACCTTTTGACCGTAAGATTATGTGTAGGATATGACAATCCTGCTGCAGCCAGACAAGTACTATCGTCATATGCGTTTGGCCACCCCGTCCATACTTGATGCCTTACAGGTATGTCTGTTATATTATACACATCTGTTTTAACTTCTAAAATGGTTTTGGTACCACGGAAATTTAATTTGTATGTTTTGTTTGAAGATTCGTCTCTGATATTCAAGCAATAAGATCTAAATAGTCGTTCTGCTACATCTGAATCAGATCTAAAAAACATTGTATAATGTATATGAGAATGTAAAGAAATTAATTAAAGTATTTATACTCTTCGACTCCTGTTGATATAGCAGAAATTAAGAACAGTGTATTTTCTAAAGGTAATGATAGAGATGCCAAAGTAACATTATCATTTTGTGGAGTTTGGACCCAGCCGGACAATAACTGCCTACAAACTGGTACATTTACTTTTGCTGCTATCATGTGCTTCAAATCCACTAAAAAGAATTAATTAATTTAATACAAATTCTTCAGCAATCTTGTTGCAACATAAAAAACTGAAGTGTGTGTATGACAAGATTAGTAATTTTTCTGTTAAATATATAACTTTACTAACCAATTGTAGATGAATCAGCTATTTTAAAATTTACAGTCTTTTCCTCATAGTGTATGGTAAATTTTAAAAGACGACTTGTGTTTAAGCATGGATTTGATGTTGAAGCTTCAGGTGTTTGCGATGCAAGAGACCGAGTGAAGCTACGTGTCGTATGCATCCTACTACTGTTTTGAGGTGGTGATTTAAAATCATTTATTATTTCAACATCCGGATCTTGGTCCATAGCCACTTCAACAACAGGTGCATCAAATTTCATTGCATGATTAACTGCCCTCTAAAAGAAATCCCAAACCAAATAAATTATTTAATTTAGATTTTAAATAAAGTATAGTATTTAATTGATTATTTTTAATTCATTGAGTAATTGTATGTATTATAACAAAAAAACAAAGACAATGACTTTTGTCTAAAATGTCAAGAAAATAAAATGTCTTTATGTGCAACTGACATTTCAATAAAAAATATTTTTTATTTTACCATTAAATCCCAATTGGAATTTTCTAAAACGTTCAGAGCTGCTGCTATATCTTCGATTCCCGTGCATGCCTTGAAAAAATAAAAATCATTATGAAAACACAAGTTTTAATACAATTAAAGTTGTTTGTCATCATTATAACCTTCCACATCTACTGACATTTAACTGTATTATCAATATATTACAGTAATTAGAATTACATACCTGAAAATTGGCAAGTATCTCTTCCCGACTTTGTTCCATGATTTATGATAAGTCTTAGTTCATCAAAACGCAAAATTAATTTTTATATTAATTGAAAAATGTCTGTAAATTCTTCATAACACGAACTGCATAATTCTAAACAGCAACACGGTCAGCAAACATTTTCCACCATTTTTTTTTTACTAATGAACATAGATCACGAATAAAATTTAAGAATAGAAACCATAGAAACATTTCGTGATATGTATATCTATGTCTTCTCTGATTATTCTTATTATTATTCTGCAAACTCTATTTAAATTCAATTTCTAATTTCAATTGATTGTTATGGCAAGTGGCAAGATTATGGCTATAAAATAATATTTATCATTACACATACTATGTAATACAATACAAAAGCATAAATTTTAGTTAATTTAATACTTTGAAATTTTTTTATGTTCGAGCGAATTTGTATTTTAAATAGGAATTCAAAATTAAAAAAAATATATTTGTTTCCAAAATTCTATTCCGATTTAAAATATCCACTAACTATGTCAATTAAAAAATTACAGTGTTGTATGATGATTATTGAAATAATTAGTGGAGGACTAAAGAAAGTTGCGGCCCAGGGCGGAATGTTAGGTGGCATGTTTTGAAATATTACCTATGTCTATGTATAAATGTTTTATAGGACTAGACCAGCGGTCGGCAGACCGCGGCTCTTTGCACAGGCATTTGCGGCTCTTCATTATTAGATTCCAAATTCTTTTTTTATTTACAAAAAAAAATCATAAAGTAGCAAGACTGCGAAACACATTTTCGAGGCACTTTTATTATAAAACAGGTGCGCACCGCGGATTAAAACTATTTAAACTTAGCAGCTAGCTCGAACGCATATCACTACAAACATGGAATATTTTTTTATATACTCAGCTCTTTCATATAAAAAAGAAAATCGAGATAACAAGACCGCGGAACACATTTTTTTGGCAATTTTATTAGCAGGATGAGTCATATCAGGAACAAACTTGAACAGTGTATTAAGAAAAAAAGTTCATATAAACATGTGTCCAGAATTTCTTCGTAAGGGAGCTACAGATCCCCAAAAATTTAACCTGAAACAGAGGGAAATTTTAGAAATTGGAGGAATTTTTTTTATCCATTTAAAATACGATCGCAAAACTTTTCGTATCTTCGATAATAAAACAACTCATAACAAAGATACAACGCATTTTATTCATTATTGAATCAAAATCACAATTTTAAATTCAAGTCAAGTAAACTTTGGAAAAAAGAATGGTTGATGTTTGAAGTTTTTATATTTGTTAAAATTCGCTGCGTTTATTTTGTTAATGTATAACAGTAATGCTGGTTTTAGGGAGGGAGACTGGACGGCCGCTCGGGTTGCCAGTTCAGAAGGGGCGGCGGACGGTCACACGGAGAAAAACTTAGCTTAAATTATAGTATAATTTTTTTTCTCTTTAAAAAACGATAATTAATAAGTCATATTCTGTATCACAATGGGATCTCAAAATATTAAATAAAAACTAATTTTAGATAAAATCGTCGAGATTCTGTATAGTTCCCTCACGAACATGTTCATATGAATTTTTTTGCTTGACATATTTTTCTCAATAAACTGTTCAAGTTTGTACCACCTGGCATGACAGCCTGTATAACTAAATTTTAAATAAAAATATTGGAATTATCACGATTTTTTAATTTTTTTTAAAACTTATGGCTCTCTGATACCTTTGCAATCCTGTTTCCTTAACAACTTGACTCTTCTAACTTAAAAGACTACCAATAGTCCAAGTAAATTAGATATTTAAGAAGAAGAAAATCATAAAGTTTTGATATTTTGTACACGTACTCTCAGAAGGGTTCGGAATAAGAGCCCGAAAAGTTCCCACCTAAATCGTGGATGGAACATCCCCTTTTACGTGAAAAACTACCCCTGAAGTGAATTTTATTCCAGTTTTTCCCATTTTTCATCCGAACTACCGCTCGGAGAAAAAATATTATAGGAATTAAAGATTAAACATGAAATTTTACGTAAAAAATGTCATATGCACTATTCGGCTAATCCTCAGCCAACTCTCGCATTCAATGCTCAAAGTGAAGGGTAGTTTTTGGAGCGCAAGGAAAAATCTGTATGACAAAATTTTTCACCGTAAATATTTCCATAACGGTTAATTTTACCAAAAAGTAGATAAGGATAAAAATTATAGAACTGAATCTCCTCTATAAGATCTAAATATAAAAATTTTGTTTCAAACGTTTTTTTATTGATTTTTTACCTTTTTACACAAACGTAAATTACATTATTTTAAGATATTTTCCATAGAACCCATTGAGTTAAGGTTTTCGTGCATTTTTCAATTAGTGGCTGACCTTCGTAAGTCTATTCCACATAAGTCTTTTACATTTTTATTGGTCAGTGGTGGTTTCTTGAATTAATTTCTCTTCAGTTGGCGAATTAAGGCAACCTTCTCTGTGGTATTTGAAACAGATAGTTCAGCAGCGCAACCCAATTTTAACACATTTGTATCGTTTCCTGCAACCCATTTGGCAGTTGTAATATAAAATTTTGAGGATGGAAGTTATAAATTGTGCCTCTGCGTTGAAAATAAATATCAAACTGTTCCACATTTTTTTAAACCAAATTTTGTAGCACCTATGAGAACTGTCTGTTAAGATTTGCTTTAGTGTAATACTCAATAGTAATGTTGTCGACATACTGCATATATGTTTTAATAAAATGGCGGCGTGTTTCTATTGGACAACCAACTTATGAAACGAACTATTTTTTTATGGATTTAAAAATATTTCCTTTCGTAAAGTCTTATACAGTTTTTTGTTTTCGAACCGTCGTTGTGAGGAAAATATATAATAAGAATTAAATATACCTGATTAAATTATACGTAAAAAATGTCATGTGCACTATTCGGCTAATCTTCAGCCTACTATCGCGTTCGATGCTGAAAGTAAAGAGTAGTTTTTGGAACGCAACGAAAAATCGGTATAACGAGATTTTACACCGTAAAGATTTCCATAATGGCTAATTTTACCAAAAAAATGATTATGTTAAAAATTATAGAACTGAATCTCCTCTACGAGATTTATGTAACACAATTTTTTTTCGAACGTTTTTTATTGATTTTTTCCCTTTTTTCACAAATGCATATACCATAATTTTACACGAATATAATTTTATAACAAAAAAAGTGGGACAACTCCAATTTATATTTAAGAAAAAACTATGTTTCCAATGTGTGTGTGTGTATGTGCTTGTCCCTTAAGTCGTTTTAACGGATATCCTGTATAAAATAATTAAATTCTGAATGAATAAACAGATAGTTCATACTTAAAGCTACTTCTACACCAAAAACAGGAATAAATTTGCAAAAATATACAAGACTTTAGTAGAATAGACTTACGATGGTAAATCACTAAAAAAAACGCGCGAAAATGTTGTCTCGATGGGTTCTATGGAAAATATCTTAAAATAATGTAATTTACGTTTGTGTAAAAAGGTAAAAAATCAATAAAAAAACGTTTGAAACAAAATTTTGATATTTAGATCTTATAGAGGAGATTCAGTTCTATAATTTTTATCCTTATCTACTTTTTGGTAAAATTAACCGTTATGGAAATATTTACGGTGAAAAATTTTGTCATACAGATTTTTCCTTGCGCTCCAAAAACTACCCTTCACTTTGAGCATTGAATGCGAGAGTTGGCTGAGGATTAGCCGAATAGTGCATATGACATTTTTTACGTAAAATTTCATGTTTAATCTTTAATTCCTATAATATTTTTTTCTCCGAGCGGTAGTTCGGATGAAAAATGGGAAAAACTGGAATAAAATTCACTTCAGGGGTAGTTTTTCACGTAAAAGGGGATGTTCCATCCACGATTTAGGTGGGAACTTTTCGGGCTCTTATTCCGAACCCTTCTGAGAGTACGTGTACAAAATATCAAAACTTTATGATTTTTTTCTTCTATTTGGCAAATTTTAATCTAAATACCGTGGACTACAACCTCTGGACTGTATACTTATATTTTTGTGGAATAAAAAATATAACATAAGTTTTAAAATCAAATATTATAATCATACAATACCTGAAAACCTTTTTTTGCTCTTGAAATATTTTCAGTGAAAGAACAGATTATCAAAATTGATTGAGCAAAAAAAGGCCTTCATATTATATTTTATCTATGCTTCTTAGGGTCTCCCTAACACTTGGGGTTCGGGGTAGACTGCTCCCCAAGTTATTATAACCTGACTTTTTAGCGTTTGCGCCATTTTTAACCAACTTCATTTAGAGTTTATCTTTTTCTTCCATATTTCATATTAGTACCTATAGTAAGTAGGTAAAGTAAGCATGAGGAAGGTTTAAAGATAAAAAGATATAATTTAAGTGTATAATTTAATTCATTATGGTTTAGTTTAGGTATGCATATGCTCTACTACCAGGGCGGGTCGCTACTGTCGCTTATAATAATTAAATTAATTAATCTATCTACTTGTTTTTGTTTTATTTACCTATGTATCCCATCCCAAAAGGCGCCAAAAGCAGTATACGTTTTGGATGGTTAACTTTAACTTGCGTTAAATTTTCGAAATTTTAACGCTTTAACGATTAACGAAGTTAACTTTTTAATTAACGAGTTAACGATTAACGAAGTTAACTTTTAGATTAACTGTGCCCACCTATGAATTCTGGTCAATATATTTTATTTTGTAATATTATTATTTATTCAAATGAAAATCGACGCCACTGTAAAATAAGTATTACTTATTGCTAGTCAAGATTGTGTACATACTTATTGTTAGACTTGTGGTAGGTTATTAATCTTATTAATACTAATGTATAGTTAACATGTATGTATGTGTATTACATTTTTGTGGCACCTAGTTGATAATCAAATAAAAAATACACATAATTACTAACAAAACGGGAATAATAACCGCAACCTTGAGATATTACCTATTTGATTAACCAGCTCATCCTGTTTTATATGCATATATACGTGATTTTTATAACACTCGCGATGTCTGCACATTCGTTTAAGTATAAAAATGAAAATAATACCTATTTTTAAATGTTTCCGGAAATGTTAAAAATACCTTGATAACAAATAATGTTAATAAAAATTAAATTATTTACTTAATTTTTACACAATTTCGAATAATTACAATCAATATTATACATTACACATATACAGGGTGGGGCAATAGTGCTCGGTTGTTCGATAGCTCGTAGACCGTAACAGATAAAAAAATATTTTTAATGCAAATGTAAATTGTTGGTAAATGCGCATACAGAGAAATTATTTTCAAATATACAGGATGTTACACAAAAGTGTGGCACACTTCAAGTTCATTTTTTTAAATGGAATGCCCCCAATATTTTTGCATATTTAACACCTCTCTTGGGATGTTTATTCATATCTAAAATATTAGCCCCATCTAATGTCCGGTTTAGAAGTAATAAGGTATTTAAAAAAAAATGGTATTTATATTACTCTACATAATAATTCACTACTACCGCGGCCGCAGCTTTGAAGACGAAATTAAGTGAGGACCTTAATGTAGGAGGTTGTAGGGTGCTCCTATTCAAATATCGTAGAGCCACCATGTACAGGGTGCTCAAAATTAATTTTCAAATTTTGTTAACTTCAAAGTTATTTTTCTCAACTTTTTCAAATGGAACACCCTATATATTTTTTAACTATGATATGTAGAATTGAATAATGAACATTTTTTGTACGGACATTCTCATGACTTTTTTTAGCCACTCTTGATTTATTAAGAAAAAAGTACAAATTTCGACAATATTTACTAGAAAAAATGTTTTTTTTTAAATAAAACAAAACACCATCCACAAGGTGTTAATAATGCACATAAAATCAGAATATTATGTTTGTATCTCGGTCTCAAATAGCACATTCGAGAATTTCTTTGATTGTAAATTATTTTGGTTGTTTGTGTTCGACAAGACAATAAAGCATCTGTTTGTTAGCTGAAAAAAATACATGCTGTTTTTATGGGCATTATGAACACTCTGAACATGGTGTTTTGTTTTATTTAAAAAAAAAAACATTTTTTTCTGGTAAATATTGTCGAAATTTGTACTTTTTTCTTAATAAATCAAGAGTGGCTAAAAAATCCATGAGAATGTCCGTACAAAAAATGTTCATTATTCAATTCTACATATCATAGTTAAAAAATATATAGGGTGTTCCATTTGAAAAAGTTGAGAAAAATAACTTTGAAGTTAACAAAATTTGAAAATTAATTTTGAGCACCCTGTACATGGTGGCTCTACGATATTTGAATAGGAGCACCCTACAACCTCCTACATTAAGGTCCTCACTTAATTTCGTCTTCAAAGCTGCGGCCGCGGTAGTAGTGAATTATTATGTGGAGTAATATAAATACCATTTTTTTTAAAAATACCTTATTACTTCTAAACCGGACATAAGATGGGGCTAATATTTTAGATATGAATAATAGGGTGTTCCAAAAAAAGTCGATAATTTTTTTTTTTCGATTGCATGTGAAATTCTTGTTATATATGCTATAAAAAAAGTTCTGTAAAAATTTGAGCCCTTAATATCAACTTGAAGAACTCCATCACCGAATTTGAAGATTTACCATTGATTTAACATGGAAAAATGATTTTTTAACGTTCATTTCTCCTGCAAACTATGTAGAACATTATTTTTCGGAAAAACCATGACTGATCCTTCTTCAGTATTAAATTCTGTAAAAAAAAGCTCTTAGGGTCCAGTCTCTAACGTCAACCCTCTCGTTTTTAAATTTCAAAAAATCTGTATTTTTTAACGCAAATAAAAACGAGAGGGTTGACGTTAGAGACTGGACCCTAAGAGCTTTTTTTTACAGAATTTAATACTGAAGAAGGATCAGTCATGGTTTTTCCGAAAAATAATGTTCTACATAGTTTGCAGGAGAAATGAACGTTAAAAAATCATTTTTCCATGTTAAATCAATGGTAAATCTTCAAATTCGGTGATTTTTTATAGCATATATAACAAGAATTTCACATGCAATCGAAAAAAAAATTATCGACTTTTTTTGGAACACCCTAATGAATAAACATCCCAAGAGAGGTGTTAAATATGCAAAAATATTGGGGGCATTCCATTTAAAAAAATGAACTTGAAGTGTGCCACACTTTTGTGTAACATCCTGTATATTTGAAAATAATTTCTCTGTATGCGCATTTACCAACAATTTACATTTGCATTAAAAATATTTTTTTATCTGTTACGGTCTACGAGCTATCGAACAACCGAGCACTATTGCCCCACCCTGTATAACACTAATTAAATATGGACACTGTTTTGCAGTAATGTATCAGCCCATAGAGAGCTCATTTCGATATATACGCGAACGATTTTTTATGTGCAGAAATAAAAATATATTTGTGAATGTATAACATTTATTTTTATTGGAAAAAAGTAAATTGGCGTATGGTTGATTAATAAGATACATCTTGCAATAAAAAAATCATTTTAAAGCTAAAGGGTTAAATTATAATCTACATAACGTTTTAATAGCCATGAATTATTTTCTGCAATATTCTAAATTTTATTTTTAATGAAACTGCAGTAATAAATCATATTTGTGTAGGTTGATACATAACTGTATAACATAATCCATGTATGGTATTGACAAAATCGATAGCTTTAGGCAAATACTTGCGTTTAATTAATTTAACATCATATATTCTGTGCATGTATTAACGTATTTAATATATTCAGCATTTACATATATATCCGAAAATATCCTACCTGCCATAGGTGCCGAATCCGGAAAGTGGGAGGTGTAAAAGGACCCACTTCTCCCTCATCCCTACATCCCTGCTTTAAATAATTATTATCAGTTTAAACTGAAAATCGATAGCACATATTAATACCAAACCGTTTATAAAGTATCGCAATGGAGTCTCGAAAAAGCGTTTTTTGTTTTCGGCAAGCTTATACTTATGCCCTATAGTTTCAAAATCCACTGAAAATTTGGAGGCTTATTTTTATGTAACCACTAGAACATGAATGAGAGGGCTGATTGATTTCCATGAATTTTCGTTAAAAATATTTCGTAAAATTTTAATAGGAGGACAAATCGTATAAACATTGGGGCCATGTCCATAAAAAAATGTAAATAAATATATAATAATTATAATGTATGTATGTACTTTATGTACTTTATTTTTTATGTTTATTTTATTAAAGGCTAAAATATTTTGAAATTTCCTTGATTATTAATATGTCAACTGAATATATTTTGGTTGGGTTTTTTTACATGACAAATTTCAACAATTGTGTGGTGAATTTTGATTAGTGTATAATAATATGATATACCAACAGCTCAGGTACTTATTTTTCTCAGAAACAAAACTCCTTGAGCCAATAATAAAGTATAAACAAACATAGGTACTTCTACAGAAAGATATTTGCGTTTGCGAATAATTCAGTTTGATAAAAATACAAAACTTGTTTTCTTATATTAAAATAATTATATGTATAGTATAAATTTTTTTACAAGTAACCTTAAACAATAATGATAAAATTAATTGTACTGGAAAATAATTTTAAATTGTTAATTTAAGTATACAAATCAGTCTTATATCTTCTTATTTTAATCTACATTAATATAACTTTCTGTATCGGGTTACATACTTAAAATAAAATATTGATATCCTTTACCACAACAGTGACGCACCCAAGGGAGGAGTAGGGGTTAACCCCTCCGGAATGTGTCAATATGCATTAGTAATTTAGCAATTATGATAAATAAAAAAATAAAATAATATATAATTACGAAAAAAGTAGAACTTCCACCCCCAATTTTTTTCTGGGTGCAGCACTGTACTACAAAGTATATTATTTTGTGAAATTTTTGTTCTAGGCAGGTAGATAATACAGTTTTATCTAACGCTTTTAAAATATTTCACGGATGAATAAGGTGTTGTTCAGACTGATACAATACTTCTAATCTTTTTCAAAAATAATTAAAAACCAAAAATTCTTTCCCTTTTGTACAAAACAAAATGAGTTTTGTTTTGTACAAAAGGGATGTTACGGAGGTCCGTAACCAAAATAATTTTTTGTATAAATTTTTCGTTGACCAAGACCTGAGTCCTGAAGCATAAATTGCAATTGAAGAACAAATACTAACAAGTACCTAATAAAAAATGTCTGAATTCAACACTTAACTTAGAGCCCCCAAATTCAAATTTGCCTGGGGCCCGATGAGGCTTAAACGCATCACTGCTAACATAGGTGGGCACAGTTAATCGAAAAGTTAACTTCGTTAATCGTTAATCCGTTAATAAAAAAGTTAACTTCGTTAACCGTTAAAGCGTTAAAATTCCGAAAATATAACGGTAGTTAAAGTTAACCGAAAATTCGAAAATTTAACGAAAGTTACCTAAAGTTAATCCGTTAAAAATTTAACCATCCAAAATGTTTGTAGACCTTTTTTTTAGCTATTTCGACAACTTTGTTATGTACTTTTCATCAAACAACCAATGTAACGGGCTAAAGTTAACGGAAGTTGAATTTAACGGAAGTTAACAAAAGCGTTAACATTTTTTTGAGTTAACTTAAAAGTTAATCCGTTAACCATTTTGTTAACTTCGTTAATTAACGATTAACGGATTAACGAGTTAATGCCCACCTATGACTGCTAACTATCCTAGATATTAGATAGTATATTTTTCCTGGTATTTTCATTTATACAGTTCCGTTAAACAAATGCCGCAACAATGAACACACTGAATATGAGTAAGTCAATAAAATAAATGTACACTCACCGCTTGATTAACCGACGTAGTTGGTAATTGAATCGTTTGAATTGCCGACGTCGAGAGGGGCCCCCACCACCGTGCCAACCTCAACGTTGATTGGTGAATTTAAATTACGCGCAGAGATAGCAATCACGGTAGTATTATGGAGAGGATTGGAGAAGGTCGGCATATCGCGCGTTTGGTCTGTCGGTCATTCAAGCTGCCGGTTAATCAAAGGTCGGTTTATCAAGCGATGAGTGTACCTAATGTGAAGATAAACTCGTCGAGTGTAACAACTTATGTACATAATTTTTTGTCTTTAGCAATGCTAAAGTTCATGGTCGCCAACACACAATGATAAAACAAAAACTATATATTTATTATCAATAACAAGCAGCGTTTAGATGCCAGTTGTAGATCGGCTTCAGAAGGAGACGTTTATATCTTGGCAACAATGGGTCGATTGTGTTTATCGTTAGTATTTGTCGGGTTGGTGACGTTAGGAAGCTCGATGATAAAGAAACCTGTACCGGTGTTTTCCTGGAGCCAAGTGGACTTTAAATGGTCTCCTGGAGTAAAACAAAGGTATGGAGGAATGAGACCAAGACCAACTTCTACCCCTCCCACATCTGGTGGAGCAGTGAGTCCAGGAAGTTGTAAGTATAATTGTTATTTTTCTAAAATAAATTATTATCTATAAAAACACGAAGAATAAGAAATAAACTGTAGGGGATAAATTTAAAAAAAATATATACGTTTGTCTAGGGGATCTTTAAATAATTATTTTTTAGTTTTTAGAGGAAATTAATATTTTATAATAATTCCAAGTTCTTTATATAAATATTAATTTATTAAAAAAAACTGATTTGACCACTATCAGACATTTTTTATGCATTATGGTATACTCATTGGCAGGCCCTGAGAGAGCTTTAACGGGGCCCGAGTCAACCCACATTTTGGGAGGCCCACACCCCTCCCCCCTCCACAGAGCGTATGGACATTCCAAACAAATTTCGTACTAGTCAAATTCTATTAACTTTCTGATATTATTTTAGTATTAAAATCTGGGGGGTTTTTAAGAAAATTTTCCTGTTTTTGCTTTCTATGTACTTGTACTTTTATCACAAGGTGTATCTTTTTTGTAGTACATTTATGTTTTTTTAAATAACCCATGTTAAAAATAGTATATGTATCAAAAATATGTAAAATATAAATAATTTTCAGGACGCCGGGGTCCCTGAGATACAGGGAGCCCGGGCTGTATGGCCCTCCTAGCCCCCCCTCTATCTGGGCCTGCTCATTGGTTTAAATGTCGTATGTGATTCAGGGACTCTCAAAACTCGTAATTTCGATTTTTTTAATGATTACCAACAATAAGCTACTTTATTATACGAGTACGTGCATGATTATTTTTCTAATTGAAAGGCCGAGAAAAAATCCTAACCGAAAAAAGTTTCTTATGAGGCCCGCCAACAAATCCAGCCTGGGGACCCGTGATAGAATATGGGGACAATGAGTATATAGTGTATATAAGAAAAAGTAAAAATATATTTATAAAGTGTTAATATTATTAATTTTGTTGGTGTTACAAGTAAATAATAATGATTGGAATTATGTACGTAATATGTCACAAAGGTTAAAAGATAAAACTATTTTTTGTTAATTTTATGTCAATTGTCAATCTTTTTTTAAAATTATGAATAAATTTGCTACCTACCATAGATCGATTTAAAAAAATATATGACTAATATTTTGATCATAACACAGCAGGTAATGTATGTATGGGGTTGAGTAACAAAGTTTCAATAATAATAATTAATAAATACCTCAATGTTTAAATATACTTATGAAGCAATCTTGAATATTATATTCAATAATTTCAATTTATGCATAGACGTTAAATTTTTTATGATGTCCCTACATATTCTTGTCACGGTATTGATTATTAAAAAAATTAATAGTATATAATATAATAATATACATATGTACTGTATATGCATTTTATTTCAAGAATTCTTACGAAATAATCATGTTTCTACACTATTTACTTTAAACTTATTATTATTTATATGTTTAAAATAATATGCAAATTCAAAATACGTGTTTTATGTAAATATTTACCTGCATGTTATTATATTTGAGCCGGTTATTTTGAAAGTGGTCTAAGTTCATAGGAATATGAATAGACTTAGGGGTCACTTTCAAAATAACCGGCTCATTTATTTATTTTTAAAATAAAATGCTGTCTTTTCCAATATTATTCAACCGAATCTAAACGGGGGTTAGAGTTGTTAGAGGGCATTGTACCCATTTGATTGGGAAATTAAATAATATGCAGGACGCCTTTTTGAACAATTTTAAAACTATTAATGCCCGGCTTAAGAAAAGTTGGTATAAAAAATCTTTATTTTCAAGGAAATGAGTCACTGTTAGACTGTGGGTCAAAATATTTAGCTAGATACTTTTTTATAAATAAATTATAATTGTAAAAAATATATTATTATTTAGTTAAATGTTAAACTATGTAGGTTTTTCCTCAAACTCGTTTTGTATTCTATTGTATTTAAAAATATATCAATTAGTTTTAAAATTGTAGCAAAATCATTTTTTTCCCCGAAAGACCCAGTAATTGAGAAAAGAATCAAACGGAATGAAATACCATTCTGTTTTATTCTGGAATCTGAACGTAAAAGAAATAGCAACTTTTCAATCTGAATGACGTTTACCGGATTCAAACGGAATCAATAATGAAAACCAAAAAATATGTTGTCAGCACTGCAACACTTCTTCAGACTGCATGGGCGTAATTAACATTAATTGAACGTAATGAAATTATTGGCGGTGAATACGGAATTTTACAGAACCCGGAATGAAACGTCAAAATTCGATTCCTTTTGATTATTTTTTCAATTACTGGGGAGCACTTTTGGAACTGTAATATCAATTACTATTGGAATACAAATAAATACTTACTTGTATAAATATCTTACCGATTGTGAGTTATGGAGTTATTATTAACATTTAAATAGCTGAAGAATTCGCTGAAAGCCAAGCAAGATGGGATTTCAATGCTTCCAACAACGTACCAATGGGCGTTACTCGCGTTGGTGACAGAGTTTTCATCACATTACCAAGAAGAAGAGTTGGAATACCGGCAACATTAAACTACATTAATCTGAATGAAGCAGGGAACCCTGATGTAAAACTTAGGCCTTATCCCGGGTGGGACATCAATAGAGTTGACATGATTAGACGCGATGACAGGGTTCAACTGGTTTCTGTATACAGGACGACTGCAGATAGCTGTAATAGATTGTGGATGGTGGATACGGGAATTTTTGAATTTCCAGGTATGTTAGAGTTGTTTATTTTGATGGATTTTGAACGTGGGTATCTTAATTTATTGATGACACAATATTAAATATAATTTAAATTATAAAAATAAAGAAGAGGACAACATTTCAAAATAGGGGTACCCTCCCTACCATTCAGAAAACTCACTTTATTTTTGGACCTCGAAAATTTTATAAAAATATTTTTTTTCTTGCAAAAACAGAATTATAAATAAAAATGAAATTCTAAATTTTAATTCAGTTTTATTTTTTCAATTTCAGTCAATTAATTTCAATAATAATAATTATTTTTGACAAAAATAAAATATTTCTTTTTTGTAATTTTATGGATAACATTTTTATTTTACCAAATAACAAAAAAAAAAAGGACAAAAGTTTCAAAAACTAAAAAAAGAGGATAAGTTTTCTATAGAGGACAGTTGGCCAAAATAGAGGACTGTCCTCTTCAAAAGAGGACGGAGAGTCACCTTATGATAAATATATTATGCATTTTGTATTTATTTGTTCTACAGGAGGTCGTCAAGTTGTACAAAATAGCGCTATCGTTGTATTTGACTTGAACACAAATCAAATGATCCATAGATACGAAATATCCAATGATATTGTCGTTCCTGCCTCCACTTTAGCAAGTTTGGCTATCGACGTTCCCGGAGGCAACTGCGAAGACACTTATGCGTATATACCTGACGTAAGCGGATATGCCTTAATTGTTTACAGTTTAAGGTAATTAATATCGAAGTATATTCAATCGAAATGGCATTGAATTGATTTTTGTTGCAACAAGGATTTTATTTTAAATTTTCATTGTTTTTATTATATTTTTAGATTACAAAGCGCATGGCGTTTCAGAAACAACTACTTACGGAATGACCCAATTGCCGGGGATTTCGAATTGACCGATAATTTAAGATTCCAATGGGATGATGGTATATTCAGTGTAACTTTGGCAAACC
Source organism: Sialis lutaria (assembly GCA_949319165.1). NCBI lineage: Eukaryota > Metazoa > Arthropoda > Insecta > Megaloptera > Sialidae > Sialis > Sialis lutaria. The sequence continues at coordinate 12,986,025 of OX439237.1, forward strand.
CTAAACCTAATACTTATCGTACTGCTTTCTTCCACGCAATGGCAAGCACACAGGCTTTCGCTGTCAATACTCAGTTCCTCAGAAATGAGAGCAATGTCCATGCACCTCACAGTTATACCCATTTCAGACATTTAGGAGATAAAGGACCTAATATGCAAACGTCTATGTTCGGATATGAACCTAGTACCCAAGTCATATTTTACTCTTTAGTAAGTAATAACTTACAAGATTTAAATTTTGATTGATCCAATTAGGTCTGTTCATTTTTCAAGAATTGAACAAATACAAAACCTTTTTTGTTAATAATTATGCAACTTATTCTGAAAATCAAGAACTATAAAATTTTAAATACAAATGATGTATGATTATTTTTAGGTAAATCAAAATGCAATTGGATGTTGGAATACAAAAAAACCATTCAAAAAAGAGAATCATGCAGTTTTATATAGACACGATCAAGATTTCATTTATCCAAGCGATTTAACTATTGATAATGAAGGAAATGTTTGGGTCATGACAAACACAATGCCATTTTTCATCTACCGTAGCCTCAACCCAAATAACGTCAACTTTAGAGTTTGGAGTTTCAATGCTGCTGAAGCAATACAAGGAACAAAATGTGCATAATTATTTTAACAATTTTTGTAATACCGAATAATTTTTAAATAAACAATAACAGTTTTTATAAAATTATATGTTGTTTTCATTTAATGTAAATTATGTTACATGTAGTTTACGGTAGGTAAATATTTTATAAATTATATAATTCAAATAAATTGTACAAAAATATTGATTTATTTATTATATATATTAACATTTTTCTTTATAAGATATAATACCTTTCTCAATTAAATCTGGAATTTCTACAGCTAACCAAGGTCCAAGCTGAAATTACATTCATGTTTAATAAAAAAATATATATAAACGTTTATGCTAACACTTACCCCTAGAGCAATAGCATGAGCGATACCAAACTTTGGTACGTTCCGAGCCCATAATGGTTTAAAATGATCCGTTAGGCAAATTTTACCACCACGGTACATTTTTGCAGTTTTACCATCCAATTCTGGTAATGCTATTTCTGGAGCTGTCATAGGATACGTTACAGGTATCTAGAAGAAATAATAACAATAAGTTTCATGGTAAATCTGAGGGTCATTTTAGATAAAAACATGGATTCATCACTCAAAATAAAGAGGATATTTCAATATAAAAAATATCAAAGTTCAAAAAGAGAACGTGCAGCTTTATATTAAAAATGTATTCATCTTATTCAAGTGCTGTGCGAAATACTTACGTCGAATTCTATGTCAAATTCGAATTTTAATAAATTATGAATGTACCAACACTTTCCAAACCATCGTGTGCCTTCTTTATTTGATTCAATTCGAAACCAATCATTGTCTGATGTTTTATTATTTTGTACATACTAAAAAAAATTGATTGTTAAGATTTGTGACCTCTATTTTTAGGTAACCAAAAAAATAGTATTACCGCTATTAAAGCTTGATATTCTTCTTTTAGTCTTTGAACCCATAAATCCTTATCTCTAGGGCTAGCTTTCGTCTTCAGTAAAGGTATTTTACTGAGAGTTTTCTTTGTATTTTCATCTACCATATTGTAATACGTCAGTTACACGTTTAACCTATTTGACAGCACAAATGACATTTAAGATTCATAGATACGATAGAAAAGAGACTTGGCGATTTTTAACCAGTGTTACTAAAAATGTATCGGATTTTGGGCGTTTTGGATGTTTTGTGCAATGAGCCATTTATTTTTTATATTGATTCATAAAAACAGAGCTACTTAAAACATTTTTTATGAACCATTTGAAATATAATTTAAAAAAAAGATTATTTCTTTACACATGTAAAAAAAATGATTGCAACCTTAGAGCATATGCTCTAAGATTGGAACATACATATTTATTTTATATTCTCTACAATTTGTATCTAAACATATTTTAAATCTGCCTAGTAAAAGCACTGTTCTCTTCGTGCTAATTTCGCAAAGGTATATAGTTAATTACCGATTTTTTTTAATAAACATCGGTGTAGTATTCAGATGAACTGCACTGGGTTAATCATTTAATTTTAATACAGTTTTATTAAAAATTAATACGCATCTGATTATTTTTTCGTATATTTTAATTTGTTAACAATTTCAATCTATTAATTTTTCTTCTATGCAAACGTGAAAATGGTATATACTCGTTCATAGGTAATATGTAAAAAAATTAAGCAAATGGAGATAAATCTTCCTAATGGCATTATGGAATATTTTATAACAAAAGTTGTGGTGAGCTATTTTATAAAAAAAAAATAGTTTGAAACTTTTTTCTCTTTAAAAAACGATCGCAAATCTTTTGATATAACGAGGAAGCAATTATAACTATACACATTATATAATAAAAAAAATCAATAAAAATACAACGCATTTTATTCAGGGCCGTAACTAAAGACTCTGGGACCCCGTGGCAGCAAGTGATCGAGGGACCCTTTATCTCCCCACTTTTGTGTTCGGAGGCCCCCTATACTCGGGAACCCCTGGGCACTACTACTTATACTTACGGCCCTGATTTTATTCATTATTGAATAAAAATCACAATTGCCATGATAAACTAAAAAACGATAACAATCACTCGAGTGCAATATTAAATTCAATTCAAGTAAGCTTTGGAAAAAAGAATGGTTGATGAAAATTTTTATATTTATTAAAGTACGTTGATTATTTTGTTAATCTATAACAGCGATGCAGACTTTGAGAGAGAGAGGGGGGGGGGGAGGCTGGATGATCACCTGGGGTGCCAGGCCAGAAGGGATGGCTGACAGCTATATGGAGAAAAACTTAGCTTAAATTCTAGTAGAATTCTGTTATCTCTTTAAAAAACGATCACAAAGCTTCTCGTATCTTCGATATGACAAAGAAGATAAATTAATAATTTCGAATAAGTACTTAAGTGGAGAGTATATTGGAGCAATTGCTTGACTTGAATTCTCCCGAAAAACGATTATTTTTTGAAAAAAGTATTTTTTACTTTCTTATTTTTGTTAATAAAAAGTTAATAACTTTTGTTTGTATTTTATTAGAGTTGAAGCATTTTCAAATATCTGAGGAATATTTGAGGAGTAATTTTTTTAGCTAAAAAAATGTATTCAAATACATGTAAGTAATATGAATATTGTAAATGATCATTTTCTTAAATCTTTTATTGTTAATTATTGTACTAAAAAATGTAAAAAGACAGAAAAAAATTTCTTGTATTATATTAAAATAAAATTAGAATAATTGTTTTATTATAAACTATTTTTGTAGTAATCCACATTAATATTACTATTAAATCAATATGATATTATTTTTTTCTATTTCATTGTTATAAAGTTTTTACGAAAATCTATTAACACATGCACTACCCACTATTCTTATTATATTATTTATAAGATGATTTTTTATAAAGCAAATAGATACATATGTCTTGATTTTTTAACAAAAGCACCTGTTTATTTGAGGTGTGAAAGGTTCTAAGAAATATGTCAAACGAAAAGCTCATTGATAATACTATAGATTATGTTACATTAATGGAAGAGATTCATTGTTTAAGTTTCATATAAATATCATACATCAGTGCTTACAAACTTTAGTCGTGGCTTTCTTTTAAAGATGGATAGGACCTTAACGGTATGTGATAAATGATTATATTTATATACATTTTATGAATACTTAATTTAAAAGATCAGAAAATTAAGAGCAATTTAACTTTTTCTACATTTACTTATACATATAATTGAAAGATAAAATTTAATAAGGCTCTAAAATAATATTCGTTTTGGAGATAATATTTTAAGCAAGGACTCTAACGTTAGTCGTAAACATTGTTGAACCATATACATAGATACTTGGATTCTGCGAAACTCGGAAAATAATAAAAAAAGTTAGCCCAGATTTTGTAAATAACTAAAAAATACACTCCGTGAGTGAAGAAATAGTCAAAATAAGATCAATCCAATTTAGCATTGCGAGCGTAATCCCTATACTCGCAATATTAAATTTATTGTTTTTATTTTGGCGATATCTTTGCTCATAGGTTGTGAATCCTTTAAGGATTTTGAATGAAGCTTCTTATAATCATTTTTAGCTATATAGTACATAAATTACACAATAGTGCTCAAAAACTTATTATCATTTCATTAGGTAGATACATACAAAACCCTTATAGCACACGCCCGTGTATGCATTGACTGTTTTAAGGGTTCCGTAGCTAATTAGGGACTAATCATAATCCTCCTTAGTGAGAATGGCTACGGAACCTTATCATGTGCGTGCCCAACATGCACTTGTTCGTTTTTTTAATCTTCATGCGAGAACAATAAACAAAACCAATTTTCAGAACACATCTTTAATTTTCGTCATATACGCAACGTTGTTGTGTGTCGACGCTGGGGAAACAGCATGGGGAAAGATTAAGTATTGGCAAAGAAAGAACGACATTGATGGACCTCCAGTGGCGAATATTGACTGCCTGGAGAGTTCGAAGCAATGCAGTATGTTCGACACGGTATCCGAAGAAGACCGACTATCCCAGAATCCTTTCTTCGATGCGTTAGATAACGCCACTGATAAGAAAACACATAAACGTACGAGGATTAGTTTGGACTCTACACCGGTATGTAACCTATTTTATTTTGGTATAAAGTGTTTTCTTTGATTCAATCAAATATTAGGAATTGGAAAGTTCATTTTATGATTGTATAATTTTGCATAAAAATATATGCAAGTTGTATATAGAATAGTAGTATTTTTACTTATACTTATGGCAAAGTCTGTTATTTACAGAGTGTCCCAAAAACATATCGAGAAACAATCGATTTTTGTCAATAAACTAATGTCCATGGACATACATAGGTTCAATAACAAAAATATTAATGTCCGCAAAAACTCTTGAAATTTTGTTGGTATATTTTCGAAACATCCTGTATACATATTTTATATTAAATAAATCGTTCTAGTATCTCGTGTTAAAATGGAACACAGTAAACGATCTAACAATAAGATCATCAGACACAATCAATAGTTTAGTTCGTATCTAATTCTAAAGAATTTGCTATGGCTACAATAATTTTAATGTGGTGATTTAACTGTACGATTTTTATATATTTCAGTTTTCCAATATCAAAGGTGTTCTAATGCATTCCAACCGCAAACAACCATGTTCTTGTGTCGCCAAAATAAAACTGATAGATAACGGTCAGTTCCACTACCCCAGGTACATCTCATCTGCCGTTTGCAGTTCCCAAGTGTGTTTGCATTGTCGATACAAGCAGTACAAGATACACGTGCTCAAACTAAGAGACGAAACAGACGACATAAACGATCCGTACATTCCTATGTTGCCTGAACAATTGCAGAAGGATTGGGCATTCAAACCAATTTGGGTTAACACTGGGTGCGAATGTGTTGTATAATTTTATTGAAAAGCAAAATAATAATGAGGATATATGTATTGTAGTTTTTTGTTTTGTAGTTGTGGTGTAATAAAAACAAATGAATAAGACGTGATGGTATTATTTGTTCCAGTAGTATAATTTCAGAGAAGGAAAAATTAAAAGATCAGTATCGGCATATTAAAAATAATTGAAAATCGACACTATTTTTAAATTAATTATTTATTTTAACAATAAAAATGTAAACATATAATAGTAAGAGTATTTTAAAGGATCTGGATCATGGATTTTTATATACATCTTTAATAAATATAGATTCTACACTATGCCTTTTAGCATGATGGCTACGTCAATTATCAAGTTAATATAATATTTAAAGCTTTATAATAGTCGGGCAGGTGAGCGCCACAATTTACAACTACTTTCTAAAAGCTGATTTTTTGATATTACGTCTCATATGTCAGTCAGCTAGTTTCGTTAGCGTTTGGCGCGGGGGTGGTGTATCGGCTGCTGACGGCATTTGTTAAGGTAAAATTCGGACTGACTATTTTTTGTTAATAATAATAATATTCCTAACTTTTATACCGAATTTCATATTTTAGATAGTATTTCCACAATGTATAGATTTTTTACGAGTTAAACGCGCTGTTGACGTGCCCAGTTGCAAGATTTTGATGACTGATAAAAAGGGTTCTTACTTAGTATACTGCATACAAATAAATTTTCAGATTTTAGAAAGTAGTTGCAACGTGTATAGTTTTTTTTACATAGTTAAAGCCACCCCCGCGTCAAACGCTAACGAAACTAACTGACTGACGGCAGGCTGTATATCTACACCACAAATGTGACATAATATCAAGAAATCAGCTTTTAGAAAGCAGTTGCAAATTTTGGCGCTCACCTCTTGGACTATAAAGTTCATGGCGGAAAAATATTTAAAAAGATATTTTCATTTAAAATTAAAATTTACTGTTTTCTAATTTAAGATAGCACCATTAATAAATTATCAATTCAACATTCAATATTCTCTAATCCATCATGTTTCTTTTCCTAATTCTAATTTTAAGAATTAGTAGAAAACCAGCCATGTAAACATTTTGGTGCAGGACTTGGTGTTGTAAACTCTGTACGTCCTATTTCTTTCCATGTCTTTGCATCAAGCACTAGAAGTCCAACTCTGTTGGTATCATCTCGACCCCAAACCATAGCCGATAGAACAACTCCATCATCTTCTGATTTCTCTTCGGGAGATGCCACAAAAATAGGCTCACTGGGGTAACAGTTATCCTCACACCAGGTTTTGAACGTTTTGTTAAAAGTGTCAACTTTAATTATCTGGAATATTGTATTATTAATAATGAGGGTATATTGAATTTAAACAAAACAAAATATTACGTCTTACCGTTCCAGGATTTGCAGCATCAACATCCGAACTAATGGCGTAAAAGAATTGATATTTTTTGCCTAAAAATACTCTTTTTTATTACAAGACTTCTAGTTTAAGGGGTTACATACAGTCAGAGCCAAAAAAAAGTTTTTTTTAAGAATTTTTTAAGAGAAGACTTTTATAATTTATTAATGTAAAAATTTGTACACATATTATGGTAAGTTTTAATTGTATTTTAACTTTTTTTATATGTAAAATTAATAATTTCGAAAGCTGCTACAGCTGTTCTCCAGGAGGTCCTCTCAAAAAAGGCGCCTTGCGGTGACCACGATATCTCTGGACTGCATCTTTTAAAATAAAAAACCCAAACGGATTTCGTTAAAGTAATGTATAATCTTGTACTTAATCGAAGGAATAAGCAAAATAAAATTTTTTGACAAAATGGCGGCTTCTCAAAAAAAAATATCGATTTTCGACAAAAATTTTGACCTAAAATTGTTTATAAAAAAATAAATATGTATCGGTGAGAAAAAACCTTCGATTAATTACTAAAAAATATTCTTAAGAAACTTGTGTTATTTGAGATTGATTGGTTCAACCGTTTTCGACGAATAGTGGTCACCGACTTTAAAAACACAGATTTGAGAAAAACGCGTTGCCGCTCCGACCTCCTACATTTAATCACTCTGAGACGTCTTTACAAATATGCGTGTAACTTCGAAAATAATCGCCGGATTGACTTGAAAATTCTAACTGTCTGTAACCCCTTAATTGTCATTGTGAATATAAAATCTCCTACCTAATAATTTTGGATAGTTTAATCTTGGTGTTTCGCAACCTAAATCACACAACATTTCCGGAATAACATAAATGCTACCATCTGACAATCTTTGAGCTTTTGCTGTCGTACAAGGTATAGTTACAAGATTGTCTTCTGAATTACCATTTATCATATTATCTGTGCTCGTTTGTTTTGGATTTAATGGAAGAACAAACCTCAACGGTCTTCCTTTAAACATTCTTGCATAATCAGGATTTTTCTGCATATTCTATTAAAAATACATTATGTTTTTAAATTTTAATTGTTGATTCTTATTAAATTAATTCACTTACTTTCATTGCTTCAACGTACATACAGTCGAGTATAGAAGGATCTCGGTAACAACAGATATCTAATACAATATGATCGGATTCTTCATACTGGTTGATAATATGCAAATAAAAAAATGAATCTGCGTAAAAAGTAAATTCCACTTCACATGTATTCTTGTTGATACAATATATACAAGTCTGAAACAAATAAGTAATAAATATATTATACGTACTACTAGTAATATCAATATTACTTATACCTTTTCATTTTCGTACCATCTCAAACATCCCATAAAAGGATCATCGTAAATTTTTGCTTGTACAATTCCAGCTAACGATACGCTTAGAGGTTGTTCAACAACTATGTAATAGTTGTCAGTTATTCCTGAAATAAAAAATTTTAAAATCAGACGCATTTTTTTAAAGATTGGGTGACTTTTACTCGATTTACCGAAAGTATGCATGTAGCCTGGATGTAAAGGCCATCTCACCGGTATTGCTGCTACTTTATAAGCTTCTTTGAACATTAACTCATCTGTTTTTGTGTCATTCGATGGAAAACATATTATATTGTACACAGGACCCCATCTCGTAACCGACATTCCTAAATTATAAACGGTCCCTGGAAAAAAATAAACTCTCAAATTCTGCAAGTCTATAAAGATATAAAATGTTTCAACAACAAAATATACATATTAATAATTAAAGGTATTGGTACCAGTCTTGAACACTTTTAAAATTAAATGCACTGAATTAAAAATATTTGTTGATATCTGATTTACCATTACTCATTTTGTAAACCTTAGCAAGTGTTCATTATTGGAAAAAAATATAAAGGCTATAATACAAAAAATTATATATTTGCAGATTTTGGTAATTTAATTGATTTAATAAAGAGGTTGTTTTATTAATAACATGAGTTCATGAGAACTACAAAAAATAGCCCACCAATCCCAAAAAACAATATACTTTGCTCTTAAAGTGTTTGATACTGGTGCAACTACCTTAACAGCTTTGAAAAAAATAACGCAAAAAGTCTATACTATAATTTGTGTGCAAAAATTCTACCAAATTATAGTGGCAGTGCTCTAACAATATTTTAAATTGTAACTGGTAAAGTCTGGATTAGACAGGGCAAAATTACAAGTGAATTTACTCGTTGCTATCATACTAGCCGTTAGCCGAATGTAATCGCGAAACGCGTTGGCTTCTTTATGCGTTACTCGCTTTACCTCAGCAAGTGAAGTTGAATATTGGGCTAATTTACAAGCTCTTGTTGTTGTATCATTTTGTCGTGCTATAATGAAATGTCTACCACAGATGTCTACTGAGCGAATGGGCGAGTTGATTAGTTGTGTGTAACACTGTAACCGACACTCGCCAAACTTATCAAAACTCGCCGAATAGCGCACGCGTTTACATGCGAGTAGCTAGTAATTTCGCTGTGTCTAATTACATGATTAACTATTTTTATCGTGCTATTCATATATCTAATCTAGTTTGCACTAATGTAAAGTCACCTCTAAATTGCATTGTACTCATTTTTTTTTTAAATCTTTTGTGCTTTTGAAAAAATAGCACATCCATATAATATGCAATGACAGTAAAAGTTAATATTTTAAAATATTTAGATAAAAGGGGTTTGTTGAATTATTCGACTTTGAATTAAAAATAAATTTGAAGTACTAACAGCAAACGATACTCCAAAATATGATATCATATGATAAATAGAATCTATAAAATGTGGTATTAATTATGCTGTCCTTAACAAATTCATTTTATGCTTTAAATTGATATTAATATATTGATAACTTGGGGATGTCATAGGTGATTATTAAAAAAATAATGCTTTTGAAACATTCACCAAAATCTCCTTTGATGTATTTTTTAAATATGAATTTCAAAGCAGTTAATGCCAAACTTAGGGGTTATTTTAGTGTGCAGTTGTGTCTTATTTGTGCAGCTCTGAAATTTAAATGTGCATTTGTGCAGTGCTAAAAAAAGTACGCGAATAGCAATTTTTTTAAAAGACTGAAAAAGGTAATTTGATTGCCTCTAGGATTTTTTTAATTTCACTAGTATTGTGAAGTTCTAAAATTTCCTTAAAATAACCTCTGTCAAAATCACTGATAAGCTTTGTTACGCTTTCATTAAAGTTATAAAATAATTCTTCTTTAGTCAACAAAAATAGCATAAATAATTATTGTTTGATAAATTTGGTAGATCGTAAATGTGCAAAAAAAGAGACTTGTGAGTGAACCCGATAGAAACAAAAACGATCTTTAAGAAACAAATTTTACCATCATCCATAACATGAGGATGTGAAGTGTGATTAACAATTCCAATATAGTTAGAAACGTTGAGTCGTTTTGTAGTTTCCAATGTTGTCGAATCGAATCTATGAATTACAGGACTTTCAGTGAATGCGTAAAACTCATCACCAAATGGGTAAACAGAAATCATTGCATTATCCGAATTAGATTCACCTGGTTTGAACAACGATGCTACCCTTGATATAAAATAGATTTTATTAGAAGTGTATCGATATTAACTAAATCTTATTTACTTTTGATATTGGTTTATCAATATTATGATCTGTATTACTGCAACAAATGTAATGGCAAAAAATTTAAATGTGTGTAAGTTTAATGGTGTCATCTGAAGTTAGAATGTCGGTTATAGAATGATATATAAAATAAATATATAAAATTTATTTACTAACCTGTGGAATATCGTTTGGCAAGGATCAGGCATAGATCTAGTTCCAAATTCCGTAACCACAATTCTTTTAGCTGCCTTATTCTTTTTATATGTATCGGTTTGTAAAAATCTACATTGATATGTTACTTTTCCATTTTTTATTGCAAACCTAAAAAGTATACTTAATATTATTTATCTGTTATATTTTTTAATGTTTGGTTATTTATTTACCTATGAATTAAGGCTGAGCTATCAAACAAATGCTCAAAATTCATTTCGCCTACTTTTATTGACCCAGGTCCGTTTCTGTATAAATTTCCATTTAACCATTTTGGTATAGTTCCTAAATATATAAATTTCATTAACATTTAAAAAATAACTGCAGTAGAAACCGGTTATAACGACATCGGTTAATACGGCGTATCGGTTTTAACGACTCAAAACAAAAGTCCAACTGAATCCCATATAATTGCATTTTTACCGGATATTACGACTATCCGCTTTTTACGACCCTTCGAAGTCGTTATAAACGGTTTCTACTTTATTTTTAATTTTATTTCACCGAAAATGATTTATGTAACCTTACCTTTCGTTACACCATTTATTGGGGTAGTAATTTCTTCTTCGCATGATCTTAACCAAACGTTTCCATCACAGTTTGGATAGTAATCAGAATTTGCGGTTTCACTCATTTTAATACCGTTGTATTATTTTATTTAAAATATGTAATTACATACTATTTTAAAAGAAATTATCTATTACTTAAATCTTTTAAAAACTGCGCTCAAATTTATCTTCCAAACTATAATATTTCTTAAACAACCCCACCTATTTATATTAACGTTTTTGCACATTTATTAGCAAAGCAATCTGAAGATTTCATCAGATATTTCCTGCTCGACTGACATATCCAGCTGATGTAATAAAATATACCTATGACTTGGTTTAATCCAATTAATGTAGACAATATACAATAAGTTGTGCCTACTCCATGGGGAAATGTGAGCTAAAGTTTGATACAAGGTTAATCGATATTAAAAACCGTATTATAAGGACATTTTTTTTAGCAATCACGTGTCAGGTATCATCTGATTTTTTTACTATTACCTTTGGAGTGTAAATATTGCGCTGATTTTTATACAAAGTCGGTGCGAGCTTATTACGGTAATAGGCTAGTGCCAAAACGAATTTTGAAGGCTGAAAAAAAATAAATTAGCAACAGGCAAGAACCACCCGGAAAATTTAGTTTAGGTTATAATTAAAAGAAAAAACAAAAATTAAACAGTAAATAAAGTGAAATAGTGAAATGGGGGTGCTATTTAGGGGTTGGAAGTGATTTTTCGCGATTTTCGGCGAAACATGACCTCCTACTCGAAAACGTAACACACAAAAGTTGTAGATAATAAAAAAATCTAAAACTTTTATATAAAGCATTTTTCAACATAACCTCAAATTTTTAGAGAAAATGGCGGAAAACTGATTTTTCGGTTTTTTATTTTTTTCTCTCGTAAAAATAATTCAATCAACATGAAATTCGGTGATACTATACCTTTTCTTTAACTATATAAGCATGATTTTTTTGAAATATGGAAAATAATTAGTTTCCAAGATATTAACATTTTTAGAAAAAAAAAACCAATATCTTCCACGGAAAACTCTTCTGGTGATTTTTTCGATTTAAATATTCTATCTAGGCTTTTTTTAACCGTTGGAATGTCAACTTTAAAATGGTATATTAAAGTTGATGGTTTATTTTTCATTAAACCCCTTGAAATTGAGAAAAACCAAAAACATGACTTTTCGGATCATGAATTTTTAAATATTTTACTTTATTTTCAATTTTTTTTTATTATATATGTTAATAATGGATTAAATTTCAATGAAAGAATTTACTTCAATGTAATATTACTAAATTTCAATGAATTTAATTGAAGAAAGTGGGGAAAAACAATCTGAAACTTAAGTTTTTCATGGCAATATACCCGTACTGTACTGAAAGTCGTAAGCTAGAATTAAGATTCGCTAACCCAGTGTGCATTTTTATTAACGTTTATTTCAATGACAAAAACACGGTTTAAAATGTACCAATTTATGCAGTAATTGTCATGAAAACTGCTCAAATCGAGATAAAGAAATATTTAAAGATGTAAGTGACTCGGAAGAGATTTTTAATGAAAATCCAGCAAAGAGTCTTGATATTGAAATTGAAGAGCTCGAAGACGACGATAATCTCGAAAATCGTTCGGAATTCGAAATTTGTATTGATGAAGAAGAAGAACAACCACAATGCAAAAGATCTAAAATTCATTAGAAATTGATAATTTTCCATAAATTTTAAATTATCTCAATTTGTAAAAAAATATCAGTTAATTAATTTTTCAATTTAATAATTATGTATTCAAATTATTTTATTCAAATATACCTAAAACAGATTAGGGTAAAACTATACAATACGCCCCAGTTGACAAAACGCCCCATAGTCCTAGCACTCACACAAACATAGCTATCCTAGAACTTTTAATGCCCATGATTGCACAACAGTCGTCGGTAACATGGCTGACATCCACGCGTCTCTGTCTTTACTGTTTTAAGAAATATTAAAATATATTGGTTTTTGGCGTTTTGACAATTTGTGGTAAGTTTCAAAAAAATTAATATACTTGAAATACTTTATTTTTTGTGTTAAACTCACTCACACCATGGTAAAATAAATAAAATTACCTACATATTTAGATTTTGTCGAGCGTCATAACTTAAATGAATAAAAATTATGATAAGGGCATTTTGTAACACGAGTGAGGCATATTACCCAACGGTTGCATTACAAAACGCCCCACCGAAGGGTTTAGAAAAACATTTTTTTCACCAATTTGTTTTGTTCCTAATTAGATAACCCAGTGCCATTTTGTACTTGAAAGACCAAAGTTTCATTTTTAATAAAGACTTTTCAAATACATTCCATGATTTTTTTTTTATCATGGTTTAAAAAAAAGTGGGGCGTACTGTATAGTTTTACCCTACTGATTGTTATACTATTTATTTAGTGAAAAAAAGTAAAATAAACGTTAATAAAAATGCACACTGGGCCAGCGAGTCTTAATTCTTGCTTACGACTTTCAGTACAGTGCGGGTGCATTGCCATGAATTTTTTTTTTAATTTTGAAACAAAGAATTTGCATAAAATTTTGTGTTAAAGTTAAAACAAAGTGTAGGATATATTCTAATAAAGTTTTTGGTTAATTAAATCTCATATATTATAATATAATTTTCTAAAATTTGACCTATTTAATCAACTTTTCAAACTGATTCAAATATTAAAAGTAGTTAAAATGCATAAATCGGTATTGGTATGTGTCATCGATGATATCAATGCATTCTGTGGTAAAATCGAAATTAACACAATCAGATCAATTGTCATCTTAAATAACTTAACCGGTGTTTAGTAAACAATTAAATCAGTGAATACAATTTCTTATTTTAAAAAATCCATTTAAACATATTTTTTTTTAATAAACGCGCTTAATTTTCGGATTCGTGGCAACTTTTCAGCAATTTAGATGCATACATTAGATGAAATTTTGTAATATTGTTGTAAAGCAAACATTTTTGAAAATTTTGACGACTCCGTATCTTTTTGTGTCTTGAAGTTATTCAAAATTAACTCTTTTAAACTTAAAACGGCTCTAAAAAAAATTCCACAAGGCCTATAGATAGGAACTTTTGTGTACAAACGTATAAACGTATTACATGGGTTAATATGTATAGTTTATTTTTCATGAAAACCCACGTTTAATAAAAAAATGTTTAAATGGATTTTTTAGCTCTTAAAACTGATAATAGAAATAAATGGCCTGTACAAAAGTTATAGAGAATAAAATTTTACATATTTTTTATATAAAGTACAATATTAAAAGTGTGAATATTTAATAGATATTTCTTTTTTAGATAGTCAAAAATCAAATTTTAATTTAAAAAATCATATAAATAGAATGCTATGAAAATTAATATAATAATAATAATAATGTATATACTTTCAGTTTTTCTCAATTTCAAAGGGTTTAATGAAAAATAAACCATCAACTTTAATATACCATTTTAAAGTTGACATTCCAACGGTTAAAAAAAGCCTAGATAGAATATTTAAATCGAAAAAATCACCAGAAGAGTTTTCCGTGGAAGATATTGTTTTTTTTTTCTAAAAATGTAAATATCTTGGAAACTAATTATTTTCCATATTTCAAAAAAATCATGCTTATATAGTTAAAGAAAAGGTATAGTATCACCGAATTTCATGTTGATTGAATTATTTTTACGAGAGAAAAAAATAAAAAACCGAAAAATCAGTTTTCCGCCATTTTCTCTAAAAATTTGAGGTTATGTTGAAAAATGCTTTATATAAAAGTTTTAGATTTTTTTATTATCTACAACTTTTGTGTGTTACGTTTTCGAGTAGGAGGTCATGTTTCGCCGAAAATCGCGAAAAATCACTTCCAACCCCTAAATAGCACCCCCATTTCACTATTTCACTTTATTTACTGTTTAATTTTTGTTTTTTCTCTTAATTATAACCTAAAATAAATTTTCCGGGTGGTTCTTGCCTGTTGCTAATTTTTTTTGTTCAAAAAGGTAATTGCACTAGTCTATAAGCGGTGACATTGCATTGTTTTACATTTTTAGTTTAGAAAAGTGTGAATGGAAATGCAGGACCTCGGAGGGGTAAAAAAGTCGTCTTCCTAAAAAAATTAGTAAAACAAGCGTATGTTATAATTAGGGGAAGGGGGGGGGGGTGTAAGGAACTCTCGCTTTAGTTGTTTGTGGTAAAAAAATGATAGAAAATATTAAGCATGATGCCAGTATTAACAAAGTATCATTGAAATTATGATTTTAAATAATGAAATAGGTTAAAAAGATTCTAAAAAATGTATTTATTTTTATATTAAAAGCGAGATTATAAAATTTTTGCTAAAATAAAAATACAAATTACAGCAATCCAGTATGTTAAATGAAACAACAATCAGACAGAATGACGTCACACATCAGTAAACGTCAAAGTGATTGAATTTTATTTTAAACAAATATCAATATCTCTTACAAGATTATTAGGTACACACCTTATTTAAGAACTTATATACTTAGGAATTCATTTTTAACACACAGACTAAGGTGGGTGGACCATGGAAGGCCTCATTAAGGAATAAACAGTTATTATTCCATTATTTACTGGATAAATGAAACAAACAAAATATTAAGAGTAACACTTTGTTTTATTATGTAACTTAAAAAAACATTTTTTTATTACAGAGTTAATGATCATTTATTAATTCTAAGTTTTATTAAACTCGGGCTCCTTACAAGGCCAAAATAAATTTTTAACTTAAAACTAACGTTGTGACAATCAAAATATCTGCTTAATATCTAACTACATAAAAAGGTCTTTCATTAAAAAAATAATAGTTTATTTACTTGAAAAGTTACGTTTTGCTGTGTGCGCGTAGTTATAATTTTAACCTCGACGATCGAAGTCAATAAAGGAAGGGACGGCACAGACAAAATAGCGGCCTGAGTGACTCGCCGCCGCGTCTGTGTTCTTGAGTTCGATGGATGTTAGTGTGAGTAGAAGGAATTTGTCATCGTATGGCAATAACTACGACTTTTTAATAATTGGTCTTACAAGGAGCATGGCCTTCCATGTTCCACCCTCCTTAATTAAATTATTGTCTAACTTTGAATGTTTGATTATTGTTGACAAGGAGTGTGACGTCACAACTCTGAAATGTAACCTGCGAGCGTTTTGGTGTTAAATTAAAAATTAGTTTTAAAAGAGTCAATTTTTGCGATTAAACGTTTATTTTCTGCAGAAATAAGTATTTTTTTGGAAATAGATGACACGTAAGATCATCATAGAATAGTTTTTTTTTTTTTTTTAAATTAGTCATCATGCTTATTATAGGAAGGTATTTAGTATATTTTTTAAGTAGACAAGTTGAGGAAATATAACTTGTTAAACTTATTTTATGAAAAAAAAAATCATTCAAAAAAAGCTATGCCGTTATCAAATTTAGATGAAATATTTAAAGAAAAATTGAAAGTCATAAATATTATATGTTTTATGCTATAATCAGTGGCGCGCCAACCCGAGGGTGCAAGGAGTGCACCGCACACGGGCGGCAAAAAGCCGCATCGTCAGTCGTTGTTTAATAATAACAATAATCATAAAAAAATGTTTATCATGTTATCTAATTAAATAATTGTGGATTGTAAAAAAAAAATTTTTGTTTAAATGACGAAAATGTTAGAGAATTATGGAAAATGCAGGTAGTATTTTAGAACAAGTACCTACAATAAATTAATCATTTCTAAAGTCCAATTTTGCGCGTAAATTTTAAAAACAAATGGACTGTATAAAACATGGGTCTTTTCCGATTATGCTATGAAATGGGTTCTTTCCCGACGATATCAGTCCCTGGTTTTCCAAAAAATATTTCACTATCGTTTCTTTTCATTTTTCGTTTATTTTTTTTATTTTTTGCAGTCAAATAATAATTTTTAAAATGGATTTAAAAAAATGTGATTATTTAGATACATTTTAAATTTGATTGTTTTATTGTATTGTCGACATATACAAGGTGATTCAGCACTGTCGTGCAAAACTTAAACAGTAGATTAAGAAAAATATTTTAAGTAAAAAGCTTCTAATAAATATATACCCGAAAATTTTTCGTTAGAGAACCACAGCCGTCCAAAGATTACTGTTTAAGTTTGGCACGGCAGTAATGAATCAGCCTGTATAGGGGCGGCAAAGTTCGTTGGCGCGCCACTGGCTATAATATATATCAAATATCTGCATCTAATGAAACGTAAGATAGTGTTATCAATGTATAACTTATGTACGTACTGTACATCATGTTATTGCAATATTAAGTATTTAAATAGTTTAAATGTACTTATTTAAAATAGATAATATATGTTGGTGATTAATTAATTTACCAGATCAGTACAAAAAAATTGATATATGCGAATGCGTCGAAAATCCTGCCCCGGGGGCTCGCAATAGGATATGGGGGCCTTTATGAAAGAAGATATTTTTAGAACTATACTTATTTAGAAGTATAATTTATAAATATTTTTATTAGTATAGTACCTCTGGATTTTGCTGCAGTAAATTCAAACTATGAATTTTGTTATTTTATCTACCGTATTGTCCTAATCAATTTTAAGACGGCCCTAGCTATATGTTATACCTATAAAAAATATTCATTCATTCTTAAAATTAGATAAAACACTCAAAATAAGTTGTATATAAGGAAGTTTTATTAAAAATTTAATTTAGATTACCTACTTTGAAATTATAATACAAAATCTGATAATATATTATTAGACTTAAATATTACTGTAAGTATCAACTCTACAATGTTTTATTTTAACTTCGAGTAAAATAAGATATATTTAATAATTTTGATTACATTCTAGAATTGAATATGTATCGTTGTCCGTACTGTGGTCGTGTATTTTTCTGGCGAGAATATTGTACAGCACATATGAGAGAATGTGAAAAACGGCCTGGTGGGCCTAGTTCTGGTTGACCTGGTGAGTACTGAAATTACTTATGGAAAATATTTATATTTATATCATGGTATAATAATATGTTTATTGTTATTTCAGGTTGTTAATCAATACAATAAAAAGAAAACAGAAATTAATGACAATCTTTTATAGTATGTGATGTATGTAAATTTAATTTATAAATGATGCAAGTTAAATAAAATTTATGTAGTAAAATTTATTTTAGTTATTATTTTTTTGATATAGGTACCTGCAGTATATACATGGGTTGTTCGCGTGAATCGAGCGATCCTTGTTAAGTTGTTTTTATTGGAGCTAGAAGATCGATTAAGAGGCTATACCAGTGTAAACACTGGAAATTTAGGTGATTTTCGGAAATTTTTTGGAAGAAAAATACTCAATGAAATATTTTGAAAAATTGAGAATATATTTAGCTATATTAGAGGTGTATTCCATAATTAACGTAAAAATATCGATATCTAAGCGACTTATGCGCTGTCTTCGGAAGCGCAAAAAAAAATCTCCTCCACTGCGGCCATGATTCCGGACGATGGAGTAGTTGAAATTGAAAAATGAAATAATGTCGTTAAACTGGAAGGTATTTCCTGTACGATGAACTAGGATTTTCGAAAAATATCAAAATCTAACAAAATGGCGTAGTTATGAAAAAAAGTCTGTTTTATTGCCTATAAAATGGTCGTATTTTTAATGCCAAATCGTCAATTTTCATCCAATCAAAAATATCCTAGTTCATCGTAGAGTAAATATATTCAAGAGTACTCAGTTCAAATTTCAAGTCAATCGGATAATTGCTCTTTGAGTTACAATGTCAGCAAATTTGAAAATTTTCATTTCGAGAAAAACGCATTTAATGTCAGCTCCTGAGCATTTCATATTTGCGAGCGGTCGCTCTTTAGAAGGCTGCTGTTTAGAGAATATTAGAGATACGGCCTTGAAATCTTCACAGAATATTCTTGAAACTATAAACTCTCCAAAAAGGCAAAAAAAATTAATTGATTTTTTGAAAATGTCACACTGGTATGGCCCCTAAATGGACAAAGTATCAGTATTTTTTCCGGGATGAATAATGGCGGTGTCAATCAATAATTTCAGGTATTCATGCATTATATCACACAGTTTTTGAGTATTGCTAAAATATAATAATTAATTATAATGATTTTTTTCTTTATCAATAAAACTCAAAAAGTTAAAAATCACGAATGCTTTTACCATTTAACCGCATCTTCTAAAGCTCTCACAAAAAAAAGTTAACAATGGTCACTCGGTTCTCGCGAACATCCTTTATACATCTCTGACAGCGTTTATTGATTTTTAATTATAAAATAATTGTTTTCCCATAAAAAAACTATTTTATAGCAAATAATTAAACATTCGGAGTAATTTGAAAAGTATAAGAAAGTTTCTGCAACAGAGTGGTATCAAGCATGTGACCAGTGGCGTCACTAGGGGGGTGCGGACCGCACCGGGTGACACCAAAATGCAAAACATCACTATTTAGGATTTTAGGATTCTGTCACTGTAAGAATTTATTGTTATGTATTAAAAAAAAGTCATCAATATAAAAAACATAAAAAACTTTTTGGTAATGACTAAAAAAAATCAGAATTCAACTGAGGGCCTTGAAATGATTACTGCTTAGGGGGTGACACCATGACTTACCGCATTGGGTGACACCAACCCTAGTAACGCCACTGCATGTGGCCCAAAACTTATGTCCGTTATCATAAAGGAGCTGGCTTTGCTAGCTAGCAAGCACTCTCAAATAAGGTATCGAACTTATATATGACAGTTTTTTTGGAGTTTCATGAAAACTTTGACAAGTTTCGCGCACGCGTTGCATGTAAACTAGAGATGCCACGGATATTCGGCTGCTATTCAGTATTCGGCCTATTCGGCTACTTTTTTTACTATTCGGTATTCGGCCGAATATTACGAACCATTCAGCCGAATACCGAATACCAAATCATGAGAAAAAAAACGAATAATAAATATCACTCGCAATTTTTTTTATTTTAACATAAAAATTTATTGTCTTCACTACAAACATAATATTCCCAAATAGGCGATTTCTTATTAAATGGTGTCATTTCGTAAAGCTTTTCGCGAATAAACAGTGATATTTTTTTAAGATACACAAAACCTGTCACCCGCGAAATGTACTAAATGTCACCGAATATTCGGCGCTTCGGCCGAAAGCCTAACCGAATATTCGGTAGGTATTCGGCTAAATCACTATTTGTGGCATCTCTAATGTAAACACCAACGGTATTAAAACAGTGGTGATATTATGAAAGTTATTTTGTACGGTCAGAGTCGCCAACTGTGTTACAATATGTTAAGTATTACTGCTCTAAATTCCATAGATAATATCACAAAATCAACACCTCATTTGAGGGTGCTTGCTGTGGAATTTGTGATGTTGCTAACCAGTGCCGGATTTACCCTATGTGGTGCCCTAAGCACTAATCATGTGAAGGGCCCCTTTTGTAATTTTGACGACCTTTTTTTTTTGTTAGTCGTAAAAATTCAGGATGCCTTTTTTTTAGTCGTAAGAATTCTGAAGAGCTTTTTTTTTTAGTCCTCACCAAAATTTTCATATTTCCCATTTCACGCTGATGCCCCCAATAGTCGGGTGCCCTAAGCAATTGCTTCTTTTGCTTATTGGTAAATCCGGCACTGTTGCTAACCTTCTTGGTGGGTTTTTACTTTTAAAATGGTATGAGCTAAGCTAAGGGCTACACAACTCTTAAAAACATAAAATTGGTAATTTTTGTCTAAAACGAACCCCATTTACAAAAAAATTAGGGACATTGTATTATTGAGTAGCAACTTTTGCGCACTATTATGATTTGATCTACGAAAATATCCTATTTTCAACCCACCCTTTTGTTCATGAATAAATTTGACACCACTGCAGTGTAGCATAATATTTTGTGGTAGATATTTTTAGAAATATATTATTTTACAAAAAATAAAGAAAAGATTATTATTCATAATTTACAATGTTAGCAATATTCCATTTTAATATCTGTACCCAATAATTGAAAAAATAATAAAAAGGAATCAAATTTTAACATTTCATTCCGGTTTCTGTAAAATTCCGTATACACCGCCAGTAATGTCATTATGTTCAATTATTGTTTATTACTTTCAAGCAGTCTGAAGAAGTTTGCAGTGCAACCAACCCACATTGCTTTACTTTTTTTAGTTGTCAATTTTCATATTGATTCCGTTTGAATCCGGTAAACGTCATTCAGATTGAAAATTTGTTAAATATTTTACGTTCAGATTCCGGAATAAAATAGAATAGTATTTCATTCTGTTTGATTCTTTTCTCAATTACTGGGTATGTAAGAGTTGTCTAATTTATCTACTTGAAAGAAATAAATACAAAAAAAACAGTCAATTTTCATAATGCTTTATTTTTTATAAAATACTTCAGTTTTTTTTCATGATCATGAGAAACAAAAATATATAAACAATGATTTTATATATGTATAAATTATTTTAAACTAAGCATAAAATTATTGTAATCACTCGACTGTATCCTGGATGAGAATTTCCAACTTACTTCAAAATGCAATGGTTAATTATAGAACACGTTTTACAATATTCTTACTTAATTTGTTACGGCATTAACAATGAGAAATATTTTACGATTATTCATTGAAACATGACACATTTGTATACTTTCAATAAGTGTAACTATTTTTCAATTAATTAAAATAAAAAAGCATTTGTTTTATTTCCTGTGCAAAATCGTAAAACATTTCTCATAGATTATATAATACAAGATGATATTTTTCTCTATGACACCCAGAGTTATAAGAGACTTAAAATAAAACAAACATTTACAGCATTTACAAAGCTATTTATTGAACGAATATGAAACCAGTTCACATCAAAGAATATAAAATAAAAATTGTAAATGTAAAAGTGAAAATCTTAGATGAAAATTTTCTCTTAAAAGTAATAATAATACAGATTGGTTAATCTATTTTAACTCTGGCATGTTATTTAATTTATGTTTATAGGTAAATATGTTCCAGAATTTATAAAATAATCTTAATAATATAAAAACCAGTAGCGTCGTATATTTATGCTGTGTAACAGCTAGCTTTACGACTATACACGAGGTCAGTATGGGGTATAGAACCCTCTTCTGTAGCTCCTGTAAAGAAACACAAATTCGAGTTATTCGATTGAAAATATATTTAACTATACATTCAAAAAGAGTCTATGTATATAAAAGAAAACAGAGAAATTATTCTTAGAGCCCTCGTACAATACAGAGTACACTAAATTGTCTCTAATTAAACAGTTTAGTTGGTGTTGAGTGCCCACACACTGTGCAATAGTTAGCCGATAGTAGTTTTTACAGTCAATCATGAGGCGCTAACTATCAGTTGACTATTTAATTGACAATGTGTGCACTTACATAGCACGCAATACTGATTGCTAGACGACCTATAGTTGTCTGTCTTTTTAATCAAATGGAAAATATTTTTACTACACATATGAGTTAGCGTAACCAAGTATTTTTGTTTACTTGTATTTAGGGATCTAATGGATCAATTTAAAAGTTTTTCTTTAAAGATACCAAGCAAAAAATGGACATAAAACTTTATCAACTCTGAAAAAATTGTTACAGACTATAATATATGACAAAACATTTGATAAGCATTTACTGTATATAGCTGCTCAATTTCATAAAACTTGTAAAATAAAATATATTTAGATATATGCCGTTTCAACTGAGTTATGATTGTACTAACCTTGGCCGTCGCATAGGTCTGTATCCATAATAAGAACCTCCTCTACTCGCTCTTCCTCCACGGAAACCTCTCGCTCTTGGAATCCGATTTGTTGTTGTCAACCCGGGGCGATTCGTTCTCTTAGGCATTACCTTTAAAAGAGAAAACATAATGAAACTTTAATGTACAATAAGGTGCTATAATGTTATCTATAGACAAATTTACTTTAAAATTTCATGAAGACACAAAATTTAAATCGGTATATGTTAATTAACCTTCTGTAAACAAACATTAACTATAAGCAATATTGTACCAATGTAAGTAAAGTATTTAAAAACAGTGTGTGATAGAGATTAAGTCTCTGTTTTAAACTACAATATCCCGCAGCTTTGCCCTCGGAGATTGCTCTAGAATTAGATAGATAAAACAGAAAATTATTATTTATTTAATTATAAATTTATTCACAAACCTTAATTTGCCTGCCACGAAATAAAGACTCATCCATCGCCATGGCAGTTTGCACAGAGTCCCGTTCCCCGAATTCGATATATGCAAAACCTTTCGGATGTCCGTCGAACTTATTGCAGAGGATGGTGACACGGTTGATGGAGCCGCAACCGTGGAAGTGTTGTTCTAATTCTTCAGCTGTCGCGCCGTAGTCTACATTGCCCACATAAATAGATCTATTATCAACTTCCATTTTTTCTTCAAGGGACATATTAAGTGGGCTAGCTGAAATAACAGTAAAAAAGTCAATAACGTTTAATATGATATGTTGTATCTATAAAACATTAACTTTTTTAATACGTACTTAGTCCTGGAGGACTTCCAAGATTCATTTGTTTATCTACTTCGGACTGCAACTGTTTAAGCTTCTCAGCTTCTTCTTCCATTTCCCGAACACGTGCTTTTATTGCTTCTAATTCAGGATCTTCAGAAGCTGTGATATCAGCATCTGTGTCATTTAGAATTGTGCTATCCAAATCGGCAACGCCGTTAGTATCATCTAAATCCTGGTCTTCATTACTCAATCCTAATTCATCGTTTTCAGCCATCATCTAAGGAAACAAACGTTTGTACATATTAGAGAGTGTATTATTACATTTATAAGCATCTTATTACTATTATTTTAACAGGAAATGCTTCAAGTGTTTATGATGACACATGACTGAAATGTCAGATGTAAATATATAAATATTATTTGATTTTGAATGTTTGGTTATGGAATAGATTAAATTCTTTGGTTAACGCATGTTTAAATGCTTTATTCTATTAATATAAACAAAAATATAATACATATTTAAGAATTTAGTAGGTACTTGTCAAAGCAGCATTCAGAGCAATATTTTCTTTAAAACCAATAATATTAATCAGATTTCTAATATTCTTCTAATAAATAATATGGCATGCAGTAATAAGAATTGTAATGACTAAAATCACAGCTTGAAAATATGAGATTCACACATTTCACATCCATGGCACATTGATTATATTTATATTGGCGGCAAACATTATAATATCAAGTTAAATATTCTAAATATATAATTTTTTTACTTGCCTGGAGTATGTTTAAAGATCTAATATTTAAATCTATAGTTAAATATGATCAATATTACTTACTTTGATGTATTTTTAAATATAATTTCTGTATATTTATTATCCTAATATAAGTATCTCAACCGGCAATTGCTTGCATAGAGAAAAAATGTTTTTTACACATAGATTACAAAGCGGCGTGGTTCAATATTTTTCTTCTTCATCTGTGTTATGATTTCATCACGGTGTGGTATAGTTGGGTTTCTGTAGAATAAGAAAATAAACTAGGAAAGTAGTTAAATATAAAATAAATCAATAAAATTGTATTTATTTTACTAATCAGATTTTAAAATGAGGTATAAGCTTCAACTATTGGTATTACCCCGAGGTATAGATTCAAATATTTTGAATTTTTCATAAAATATGAAAAAAGATGTGAAATATTATTTTAAAATAAAATATAAAAATTATTTAACAGTTGTTATTCAATTTTTAATTAAGAAATGGGAGGAGAAAAGTATTGGAAGTCCTACGTTATTCAATGCCGGGGGTCTAAAAAGGTCTTAACTAGGTAATGCTTATTGTTAGTTTTGGAAACCGTGATGGACTGCCGCCATTGAGCTTTTAACAATGAACTCGCGTTTTTGAGTCTTTATTATTTTTTTAATTTAAGGAAGTATTAAAATATGGCTCAGAATAAATTTATTTGTCTTTATTATTATTATTATTATTAGGTATTTCAGGTATTTATCGCAACTAAAGGCGCCGACGTCGGAGTGGCAGACTTTCTAGATTCCATTAAATTAAACAGAACATATAAAAAATAATTTTGCTATTGTTTTATCGATACATTTTTCAAATCAAAAATGGCGCCAGAAAGGGGCGGCAAGCAGTCATTTATTTTGCCCCGCCCCTCTAGTTCAGTAACTACAAGCTTAAAAAATCTGTAAAAATGGTAACGGGGCTTTGGTGGGACTACCAACGACAAATACTAAAATCAATAATATCATTTAAAATTATTGGAGAAATAGGGAGGGGCATCATACAATTTTTTTTATTTTCATATCTAGGCTTGTGGGGTGTCAAAACGTAGACCTCAAGTAGTAGAATATGATCCTGTTTTTTTAATCTCAAAAATGCACCTGTAAGTGGCTCCAAACAGTCCACGTAGTACGTACTTCGGGACCCTTATGTCAAGACATACCCTGTGTTGATCGATTTAAAAAAAAGACATTCAATATATAAAAATTTGGACATTTTTAAAACCCTTTTTTATTATTATACAATGCGCTTATTTTTATTGTTTTTATTAATTTTACGCCTTTTAATGCTCTTAGATAATATAGGTACATATACAAAATAACGCTTTGTTTATATAGGTACTTGCCTCATGAAGCATAGAAGGAGGGTGAACTATGTATCTTTGTAATACAATTTTTGTTGAGTCAAAATATGACCCCCGAGTTGGATGGTCTCTCGTGGTCGAGTCGGTGCGCATGCAGTAGTTGACTCCGCATCCGTGTATAACATTTGAACAACCAGCTCCTGAGGAACTTGCGTACAAAGTAATTTTTTTACTTCTGCGTAGAGACCGAAAAATGCGGCCGCCTCTTGTAGGTTCTGTTTTTTGGCTTACCCCTTCCACTCATATTTAGTCTCCTTATTGTATCTTCATGATTTGTCTATATTTTGGTAATTATATAGATACGTTATATTATGTTATATATGTATATTGTATATGTACTAATACACACAATACAAAGACGCGTTATCTTATGGGTAAAAGGGTATTTAAAATTGTCCAGGGCTGCGACTAACATGATCTCAATTCATAAACAAAATTGTTACCGTAACTCAGGGCCGCCGAGAGCTAAACCGGGCCCCGAAGCAACGTGTCAATAAAAACATTTTTTCGGCCCTCCTCCTATAGACTGAAAAGTGTACTCCATTTTTTTTCACTTACCCTATCATGTAGGGTGTCTTTAGATAGGTCTACTAAAATGAAACAAAAAAGTTCTAGAAACTTTTGATTTTAACCTTTCAGCTACAAGAAGAAATATAATTCAGAAATTTATCTATTTTGTAAAAAAAAAATATTATTTAGGTACTTAATAAATTGAATGGATGAAACGTATTTTTGATATTGAGCATTAACAATAAAAATTAAATCTTACTTGCATCAATAATAAAAATCACAACCGTTTGTAAAATAACGTAAATTTCATATAATTTGGTTAGTTAGCTAATTAGTTTGTGTATTTCAATAATTCCAATTTATCATATAAAATAAATTAGATTTTCTTAGGGGGGCCTCTTACTTTTTTTTCTATAATGTAATGGATTACTTCATATTTTTCCAAAAGTATTTCATGTAAACTTCTTTGATTCAAAATTTAATCAAATTTAAATAATTTTGGTCAATTTTTTCCCAAAATGCAAAGGGCCGGACCCCTGGAGCCCGAATGTTAAATCTTTCTTCATACGGTTTGTTCTTCTGTATTTATATTTATTTTCTTTGATTTAAATAAAATTTTCTATATCTTCCGCTTCTTTTTTCTTTTGTGAAAATTAAATTATTCTCTAACAAGGGGCCTGTTATGTTAAATTTACATCGGTATTTAATTATGATGATTTTTATAGCTGTCATCAACAGAACTACAGTAGAAACCGGTTATAACGACATCGGTTAATATGACGTACCGGTTATAACGACTCAGAATAAAAGTCCCGGCTGAATCCCATATAATTGCCTGTTATAATATACCGTTTATAACGACATCGCTTACAACAAAATACCGCTTTTAACGACTTTCTGCTTACAATATTTTCGGAGAATTTTATTGGTTTGTACGACGGACCGACTTTTATTAATTTTTTTTTAAATATAGTATTTTTATATAGGTAGCCTATACTCTTTGCACATGTGTTATTTAACATTAATTAAAACAATTTTGTGTTTTTATGTCAATAATCTTAACGTAAGAATATTTAGTTTATCCTTTAATAATCCGTGATGTTTTACAATAAAAAATATTGACGTCCATTAAGCTAGCATTGTCAACATAGTGGAATCAAATTTGGAGTGAATAAAAATTTGTTGCTAATTTGTTACAGCAAAACTAATTTTGTTGCTCCAGCCATTTAAAAAAAAAAAAGACAACGCCAGCTTGTAATTAAGCTAGCGGTGCGCTCAATTACTCCGTTACTAATAAAGCTAGATAAAAAATCTTTGCAGGATATTTTGTTGCTAGTTGAGTACTTCCGGATACCAACAAAAATTTTACCCCCTCCCCCCCCCCCAAATAAAAAAATAATTTTTCTTTAATAATACCTAATAAATGAAAAATTAATGCTCAACCCAGTTTCTAATTTGTTGCATCCAGCACCACCCCCCCCCTCCCATAAAAACATGCTCTTGCACTCTTGCCATATTATATAAAAAAATTAACATAAGCGCCATCATATGGAATATAATAATATTATATGAAAAATTAATATTCAAACCAGTTTCTAATTTGTTGCCGCCAGCACCCCCCCAAAAATCGTTCATATTTGAGTTAATACATTGTTAGTTAATATTTATGAACCCTAAAACATTTTGTTGCTCCGTCAATTTATCTAAAAAGTTAACATAAGCGCCATCATATGGAGTATAGTATAATATTAATCTTACATGAAAAATAAATATCAAACAAGTCTCTAATTTGTTGCCGCCAGCACCCTCCCCCCCCTCCCCCAAAAAAATGTTCAAATTTAAGTTAATACATTGTTAGTTAATATTTATGAACCCTAAAATATTTTGTTGCTCCGTCAATTTATCTAAAAAGTTAACATAAGCGCCATCAAATGGAGTATAATAATCTTACATGAAAAATAAATTTCAAACAAGTCTCTAATTTGATGCCGCGAGCACCCCCCCCCCTCTCCAAAAATCGTTCATATTTAAGTTAATACATTGTTAGTTAATATTTCTGAGACCTAACAAATTAGAGACTGGTTTGAAATTTATTTTTCATGTAATATTATTATACTCCATATGATGGCGCTTATGTTAACTTTTTAGATAAAATGACGGAGCAACAAAATATTTTAGGGTTCAGAAATATTAACTAACAATGTATTAACTTAAATATGAACGATTTTTGGGGGGTACTGGCGGCAACAAATTAGAGACTTGTTTGAAATTTATTTTTCATATAATATTATTATATTCCATATGATGGCGCTTATGTTAATTTTTTTATATAATATGGCAAGAGTGC
Organism: Sialis lutaria; assembly: GCA_949319165.1. NCBI lineage: Eukaryota > Metazoa > Arthropoda > Insecta > Megaloptera > Sialidae > Sialis > Sialis lutaria. Next base: position 13,014,784 of record OX439237.1, read on the forward strand.
AAGAGCATGTTTTTATGGGAGGGGGGGGGGGGGGGGGTGGTGCTGGATGCAACAAATTAGAAACTGGGTTGAGCATTAATTTTTCATTTATTATTATTAAAGAAAAATTATTTTTTTATTTGGGGGGGAGGGGGTAAAATTTTTGTTGGTATCCGGAAGTACTCAACTAGCAACAAAATATCCTGCAAAGATTTTTTATCTAGCTTTATTAGTAACGGAGTAATTGAGCGCACCGCTAGCTTAATTACAAGCTGGCGTTGTCTTTTTTTTTTTTTAAATGGCTGGAGCAACAAAATTAGTTTTGCTGTAACAAATTAGCAACAAATTAGCAACAAATTTTTATTCACTCCAAATTTGATTCCGCTATGTTGACAATGCTAGCTTAATGGATGTAAAATATTGTTTGGCATAATACATAATATATCATGTTTTGTAGGTTAGGTTTAATTCATAGATAATCCAATATGATTGGTGGAGAGTAACCAATCAGAATCAACTCATAATGTCAAACTATGTTTCCAGCATGGTTTCCAGTAAAATAAGTGTCGCTTCTGTATATCGTTCGTATATTCGTATACATATGTCAAACTATGTTTCCAGTAAAATAAGAATCATTTCTGTATATCGTTCGTATATTCGTATACGTCAAACTATGTTTCCATTGTAAAATAAGTGTCGCTTCTGTATATCGTTCGTATATTCGTATATGCCAAACTATGTTTCCAGTAAAATAAGGGTCGTTTCTGTATATCGTTCGTATATTCGTATATGTTAAACTATGTTTCCATTGTAAAATAAGTGTCGCTTCTGTATATCGTTCGTATATTCGTATATGTCAAACTATGTTTCCAGTAAAATAAGGGTCGTTTCTGTATATCGTTCGTATATTCGTATATGTTAAACTATGTTTCCAGTAAAATAAGTGTCGCTTCTGTATATCGTTCGTATATTCGTATATGTTTTACATTTTTTTATATCTTCTTATTCTCTGCTTAAAAATTTTGATTTTATTTTGACGATATCTTCGCTCACAGACGGTGAATTTCACAAAATTTTAGCATACTCATGAAATTTTTAGTTTTTCCGATAAATTAAAAAATCGAATTATCAGTTATTACGACGTACCGGTTATAACGACCTGAAATTCCGGTCCCTTCAATGCCGTTATAACCGGTTTCTACTGTATTTTAAAATTTCATCATTCAAATAATTTTCAATATTACTATTTACATTTTTTCTAAATAGATTCAGTCCGGGCCCCTTCGAGTCCCGTGCTTCGATTATTTGCATCGGCTGCATCGCCCTCTTGTCGGCCCTGCCGTAATTTAGAGACATGTATTTACTTTTTAATCAATTATACAGGTTGTCCCATTTTAATCTATCACCCCCCTAATTTTTTTTATCTATCAATTAAATCAAAAAATGCTTTAAATAAAAGTTGTTTGGTTTTGAGGGGAACCCAAAATGGCGTTATTAGTTTTTTATTTTTTGGACATCTTCATGGTCAAATAGGCCCAAGTTTTTTTTTTCAAATAGAAACCTATATTTTTTATTAGAATATCTTATTGTTTGGAAAAAAACAAGTAGCTTTTGTTTCAAAAAAATTTTTGTATGACTTCATTTTTTTTTAATATTAAACAAAATAATTTTAGATTTTAGATTTTTACAATTTTTTTACTCAAAACCCATTAACTTTAGAGGAAAAGTGTAAAAACAAAAAAAATTTATTTTAATATGATATAACTAGGAAAATTATTTCAGGTTTTTTTATTTTATTTTTTATTTGCTTAAATATTTTGAAGATCTAAAGTTAACAAAAAATCCTGATATAATTTTCCTAGTTATATCAGATTAAAATAAACATTTTTTGTTTTTATACTTTTCCTCTAAAGTTAATGGGTTTCGAGTAAAAAATTAGTAAAAATCTAAAATCTAAAATTATTTTGTTGAATATTAAAAAAAAATGAAGCCATACAAAAATTTTTTTTAACCAAAAGGTACTTGTTTTTTTTCAAACAATAAGATATTGTAATAAAAAATATAGGTTTCCATTTGAAAAAAAAAACTTGGGCCTATTTGACCATGAAGACGTCCAAAAAATAAAAAACTAATAACGCCATTTTGGGTCCCCCTCAAAACCAAACAACTTTTATTTGAAGCATTTTTTGATTTAATTGATAGATAAAAAAAAATAGGGGGGTGATAGATTAAAATGGGACACCCTGTATAAGAAATATTCATCAAAATGTATCAGTCTATAAAAATTAACCACTTCCTCCAAAACGCGATAACTTAGATATTAAAAAGTCTCCTCAAATATTAAAAAAATATAATTACATTATGAAAATCTAAAAATGGAAGATAATTTGTCAATTAATTCAGTTAACAACGATCTATGCATAATATTTTGCTTGTATTCACACATCAGACTATACGACGACATGTTCTCCTACAGACACAATAATTTTTAAAACGACTTTATTAATATACGATCATTGATGATGGGAGAATGACATTTTCAACCTTGTTTGAGCTAAGGTTATATCCGTATTTAGTTCCTCTTGTTTGCCCTTCAGAAACTCGTGAATACTGCGTGATTCTTGTACTACAGAACCGGATTGCTTATTCAACCGAAAAGGGTTGATTATGAAGAAAAATTTTAGTAGAAAATCTATACTAAAATAGTAAAGACATTTGTGTGTGTGTGTTTGACCGATTTCGGTACTTATTATCACGCCATCACTCAAATCAGCTGAGCAGTTTTTTTTTAAATATATATTTGACATCTACATATGTCGGCTGGGTCTTCTCCTCTTTCTGACAGCTCTTCGTGTATTGTTTTGTGTGTTGTTTGTTTATTATTATTATTTTTTTGTGGGGGGGTTAACGGGGACACAATATGGATTTAGGATGTTGCTGATGGGTCGATCATCGCAGGATAAAACGTACTGAGTGGCCATATTTACGGGATTGGGGTGTTGGATTGACTAAGGGAGGGAGTTATTATTTATACTTTTAAATTCCCGGATAACACCGGATCAAATCAGATACAGTTATAAATAAAATTGTAATAAGTAGGTAAAAAAACATGCTTTATTTAATTTTTTAATAACTGATTCATGAATATTAATTCGACAATTAAAATAGAAACATGGAAAATCCACACATCCTGTACCTACCTGTTACCAACCACATAATAATACCTAATTCCTATATTATTACATGTATGTATTTTACGTATTTACGTATTTAGGTATTTCTTAAAAAATCTAATGTGTACGTGTATTCTATAACTTTAAAAACTCGGGATTAACAATCTTTTATACTAGTTGCTAACGGTTCCAGAGAATGGTTTATTTTCCTCTTATGCTGCTTCATTCTTCTTCATAAATCAGACATTGACTCGTGTTGCTAAATTATTTATTATTTTAACTGCCCCCCCATCCCCCGCCCCGAAATATATATTATTATTTAAATTTTCTATATTATTTCCTTTGAGATTAAAACTTAAACAAAATCAAATGGATTTAAAGCCTTGATCATATAACATCAATTTACAGTTCACTGATTTCTAAATACAAATAAAATGTTATGCATGGAAATAATACTTTAAAGGATTCCTCTTTATTTTCTATAGACAAATTGGTTTAGGTGAGGTTTAGTATACAAAGCCATATACGGTAAAACACATAATGTGTTATTCAATCGAAATTAGTAAGCGAAAAAGAATTATAAATGTAAAAAAGATTAAGATAAATAAAAAATACATAATGTATAGGAATTCCATTTAAGAAAAACATACGATATACATATTTTTATTATTTTATACATACATACCTACATGTATACTGTATGTATTAATAATGACAAAATACGTACTTAAAATATTAATGGAATAACGACTTTTAGGTAGGTACATCTGTGTGTCTACCTGTCTGTTAATGCTACAATCAAAACATTAAAGTTTAAAATTAATACTCTTGTTTATATGTAATATGTATGTATGTAGTTATATGTATATGTGCGATTTTTTTTGTATTTTTTAAAAAGGATTCGTTTTAAGAAAAAATGTTATAAATAAAAGTTGTAGAGAATATTATTGTCTATAAATTATATTCTTTTCATTTTTTCGGTATAATGAACCATTTTCAAAATATTAGGTTGTATATAACAACGTATAACAATTATGTAGGGGGCCACAATTTTTTGTGTGTGTATAGTTAAGGTTAAGCTGTACATACAGGTATATTGTTTGCTAAGTAGTAGAGGATTATTTCTAAGTTTTAAATACAAATATTTAATTTCTTAAGTACTATCCTGGTGACAATTGTTGATTTCCTTCACCGATATTAATAAGTTTGGCTGAATCAGTTTATTGTATAGTTAATTGTTATCAACAAAACTGTTATTCCATTTGTCAGGGTCGGCTTCAAGGCCAGGGTCAATGGGCCGCTGTCCAAATGTTTGCAGATTTTTGTGTGACTCTGTATTTGGGTTAGTGTAAAACTGTGCCGATTTCAGTTTCCTATTTCCGTATCCTTGACAATTTGAAATAATCATAATTATTATTTCAATTAGTTTATTTGATATTTTGAAAGTTTGTAATTTGAGTCTTAATAAAAGGAACCTTGGGGTTTGAAATTTAAAATTAGTTAATTGTTAAAATATGATTTGTACTTACCTGAATAAAAACAAAATTATCTCTGCTTTCTAATTTTTTTGACTATAATACATATTATATCGAGAACAGTTTGAGATACGAATATCCAGTTAAAAATTTAGTCGTTCATTAGTATTAAATAGTTTTTGTGTCCAGATAAATATCATAAAGGAGCTAGAAAAATTTGGTAGCTAGCAAGCACTCTCAAATGAGGTATTAGTTTTGTGATATCATCTATGGATTTGCTAGGGAATTAAGAGCAGTGATACATCAACTTATTGTAACAAAGTTGGCGACTCTGACCGTACAATATAATTTGTATAATATCGCCATTGTTTTAATACCGTTGGTCTTTGTTTACATACAACGCGTGCGCGAAACTTGTCAAAGTCTTCATGAATCTCCAAGAGAACATATATGTTTGATACCTCATTTGAGAGTGCTTGCTAGCTAGCAAAACTAGCTCCTTACTGCAATGTGATGAATCGTTGGCTATCTCAGCCAACGATTCATCACTTAAAAGCTTAAAAAAAATTTGTTACAAAATTTAATTTGCCTATTTTGATAAAAATGTTTTATCTCTCAACTCATTTAACACAGGCTGATTATAAAGTAGATTGCTGATTTTAAAGTTAAGTAATAATTTTCAGTAATTTATTCAATTTTGATGAAATTTGGTATGCATGTTCAGTATTGTTCAGTGCATAGGTTTCCAAAGTACCGGATTACAAAAATATATATTTCGATTCTTTATTGATTTTATTATTTTGTTACGTTTTCTTGACCTATTTTCATACAGTCGCACATAACCTAAATTTCATCATCTCGGTAAGCGGCAAATCTTTGAAATCATAGAGTTAAAACTTTATTTGATAGAGACATTGTTTTTAGAATTCGATTAAATTTAAATTTTATCTATGCATTTTATCAGAGCTGTGCTTGTACATAGAAATTTATTTTAATACTTATAAATGCACTCAATTACCTACTTTTTTGAATACTTACCAATATTTAAGTACTTCTGTAAAAGTACTTAAGTACCATCATTTTTGAAAATAGTATATGCTTGTAGTTGATATTAGAATACATTTTTTGTCTTAAGAAACAAAGGTAATTGCAACAATACAATAATCCATAATCCACAAACATCCTTCTACAAAATCTGACAAAAACTGAATAAACATACAAAAAACCGTGTTCATGATTCATGTTAACGTAGCACATGTTTATTCAGTTATATTAATTACATATTGCAGGTAAAAAGTAGCATCACATTATTGCATTTAAACGTTGACTTAATTAACTGAGCTGGTGCTTTTGTAACCTTTAGGTCTAGTAGACCGTGCAATAACGAGCACTGCCAAAGCCACCTTCCTAGATTCGTGCGTCTGTGAAAGATGTGTCTTCCTCGTTCAACAAACGGACTTTGTGTAGTTGTTACATTGGTGTCTACATGTAGAGAAAAAGGGGGGGTTAGTGTTAAATTATATATATTGTTTAAAGCAAATATGTATATTATATAAATATAAGACTTGAACAGTGTAGTGCAATTTATGTTCTCATATTTTCAATTTTGATTTGCTTAAATTTGTATTTCGTTGAATTCAGTTAATATAAAAATACCGGGGATATAGTGAGGCAATTTTGGATGAAAAAAATATTTATTTGTTAAAACAAGTTAAAAGGTAGGGGAGCATGGGTGACAGTGGATCAACTTTTTTATTCCGTCGCATTCCTATGAAACTGCAGTATTTTTTAACTATCTTTTATATGGATCTTATAGAGGAGTTATTAAGGTATAAACAACACTAACAATTTTAGGTATTGAAGCATTAGAAACGCCTTTTTTCGGTTATTAAAAAAAATGAGGAAAATGATTCACTGTTCCCCATGCACGGGTAACAGTGGATCAGCATAAGACAATTAAAAAACCTTTACGTTTTATTAATGATTGTATTATATTTATCTTAAACTAGGAAACATCAATCTTGTCAAGTAATAAAATCACATAGGTAATATATTAAAAAAAAAAATAGGCAAAACCAATAAAATTTATAAAACATAATATTTTTACAGAAATGTTAAATAATTATATGTATATTATTAATTAATAATTAATAATTAACGAATAGTTATTCGCGAAATCGAACATTTTCTGGCCTACCCGTGGGACATAGCTCGATTCATTGTACCCCAAAACATAATGATCCACTGTAACCCACAGGCACGTGTGAAAATAATAATCATACCGTTAAAAATACAAGCAACAATGGATTAAAAACAGCTGTTTCACCAATACTTAACATACTTATACGTAGTACAAAATTATTAAACACGCCAATATATGTATATTCTCTATAAAAAATTGTTTTGAAAAATACTGTGAAAAAAAATTTCGTACATTTTTTTTGTAAGAGTGCCGTAACATGTCTACCTTCTGTGATAATCTAAGAAATACTAACAAGCAGGCAGGACATTTGAAAAAGTATACTCCTGATGTAATAAGTATGTGCATATGGTTTATACAAAAAAAATATTTGCACTGATCCACTGTGTACCATGATCCACTGTCACCCATGTTCCCCTACTTTTCGTGATTATTTAAAATCAAATTTTCAACATCGTTTTTTCCGAATTTTTACTCTGACATTTTTACATGGATATAAAGAGAATAAAAAAACTTTTAAAAAAGAAGATAACATCGACTTAAAAAATCCTTAAAGCATTGAAAGATATACGTATAAAAATTAAATTTAATATTTTTTGAAGTCGGTTTTCTTTTTTCCCTTCTCATAAATTTTTTTGTTGACTCGGCACCGACTTCAAAAACTGTTAAATTTAATTTTTTTATACTTTTCAGTACTTTAAGGGTTTTTTAAAGACGGTTTTATTGTTTTCTTACAAAGTTTTTTTTTTTTTGAGTGGCGTATTTTCATAACTTACTGTTAGATTCTGATGAAATTTATAATATACAACTTCAGAAGTCCTCTATACTTTTTCAAACAAATAACAAATTATACTCGAATATAACATAAAAATATATATTGTCAAATTATTGAGAACCTTCTCCTTTTTTTTTAATTAGGATGAAAAAGTACTAATTATTATGATAATAAAAATGAAGGATGTTTTTATTTGAATTATAAAGTTACCTACTTTAAAAATGCAATAATTAACCAATACATTTTTGTAAAAAATATTTCTTCATAGAAGTAAAAATTACCTTGTTCAGCTTATTAATAAATTAAGTATTACATTCTGTTTAAAATAATAATTTATTTATTTTTTTACAAAAAAATTTTTCTTTTCTCGAGTTTTCGTTCTTTACCACACTAATAAATAATCTTCATGTATTATTGCAGAAAAAATACAAACATACCTGAAAAAGATTGCGATATTTTGGTTGACAAGGTAAAACAATAAAAGTATGACATGGAATTTAATTTTAGAAAAACATATTTGCTCAAAATAATAAATATTCACTAATAAATGTTCTAATTTCAGTGCACAAAATAACCGTATTTTATGTTTTTGTCGTGGTGTTTTTTGTGTTATATACAAATAAGTGTTTTTAACCGTATACTGCATTGCAGTACCTAAATATCTTTATAACGTAAGCTAGAGAACAATTTTAAGATAATCGCAAATGAGCTTTCAATTTTATTAATGAAGATTATATGGGTATATGAGTTATAAATTAAATAGTTATTTTTAAAATCTTTATATATAAAGAGAAAAGTCCTGAATTACTGATTTAACAACGCCCATAGTCATCCTGGATCTGAAAACGTGAAATTTTAGGGGCTTCTTACTTTTTGACGTAGGTACCCACAAAGAAGGGATTCAAACCGTAATAAGGGAAAAAGGTGTACATTTTTAAAAGTTTTATACATTTATCTAAAAGGGGTGAAAATTGTCTCATATGGTATTAGATTTTATTAATTACTTATATTAACTCATAAAAACTTATACGGGGATAACCGCAGGTGGGCCGCTAATTTGGATATAAATCCAAATTCAACATAAAAATCATGAACTTGTTTTACAAAAAAAAAACTGTTCACTTTTATTTATAAACTGATGAAACATTTAGCTCAATTTGTGCTGATATTTATAAGGTGTTGAAATAATTATTCTCAAAATAGTTGGGTCAATTATAACATTATTTATGTTTACAACATTTGCATTGCGTATAATATGTATTATTTATCGTTAAACAAATGCACATAGCATTTTAATTATTTTCTTTTGTTACTATTCATACAATGAAATAAAATTGTTGAAAATATTTGGATAAATACTTTTAATTTTATTATAATGATTGATATATTAATGATATAATCATTGCTATAATGATTTTTAAATTAATTGAACTAAAAATAATTTTCTGGAATTTAATATTTTTTTTGTGGGGGGGGGGTAAGACTAATAATACGACTTCCTCCCCACTCCTTGACAAGACGACAAAATTAGTTATTTATTTATTTGTTGGTCAAAAGAAAATTAATACATATATGGTGTCTATATTTGATGAAAACCCCCGCTAATGCAAAATGCATGGACCGCCACTGACTACTAAATAAACTAACAGTCCAGAACCATTAAAGGAAAATGAACAATATGAATCTTTATGTTGATGAATATTGTTTGTTTCCAAATTTAAGGAGCTCATGTCAACAAGTATGTATATACGTTTGTGTTTCTGGTTGTTACAATTTTATAGTGTTGCCAGAACAAACTATGTATATGTCAACGTTGGAAGGCAAACTATAACTGTAAGCGCTAAAACCCAATTAATAATCAATAACGATTTTTTTGTTATAAAATAATACTTGGACTATTAATATTTTTTTCAAAAATTTTTATGTTTTTTTTCTCTATTGTAAGTTTCTGTTAACACCATTTTTTAGAAAAATGCTACGAAACTTAAAACATTATTCAATATTCTTTTAAAAAATATACTTTAACAAGTAGATAATTAAAAAATCACTATATGTACAATATACATACATGTTAAAAAATTTGAGATCCGCTGGTTTAGATTAATAATTAAAACCGAGCGTAGGATTTAATACGTACAAAGTAAATTCACAAATAGCTGCTCTATTGCAACACGTTTATTTACAAATGGATCTACAAATTTAATTCGCGATATCAGCAGCCTTTGTTGCGGATTTAAAAAGAAAAAACTCAACATTTTGCGTTTATCATTTATATAAAAGACAGTGGTTACACTTGACCTGCTTTACAGACTCAATGTGAAACACCAGTTGAACGAAACATTTGTGTGCTGTAGGTATATTATTTGGTTGGACGCAGAAACGGCTTTAACAAATTCTTATAAAAAGCAATAAACTTGACTATAGCATTATTCTTAAGGGGTTACATGGGTTTCGTCGGGTAAAAAAAGGCCTATTTTCAATATTTTTTTTCTATGTAAAAAATTATTTATTTAATTCAAACTTTTTTCTGTCTTATAGATACATCTTTAAAGAATAATTTCTGAAATTAAAAAAATAAATAATTAAAACTCCTTCATTGTGACGTCATTTCCGGTGACCCCTCGAAAAAAAGGTGCGTCCGCGTTGTCAGCATAACTCCTGACAGGATCATATAAAATGAAAAAACAAAAATAAGTGTTTTAGTCAAGACCATAAACTCGTGCTTGAACGAAGGAAAGAAAAAAAAAGTAAAAATTGGAATTTTGGCAGACATTTTTCCAAAAAAATGAAAATTTCGGTCAAATTTGCTTGACATTTTGTTTTTTTTTTAAATAGTTGTAATTGAAAAAAAAATCCTTCGTCCAAGCATGAGTAAATTGTATCTCAAACACCTGTGTAAAATTTCATCAAGATCGGTTGAGTAGTTTTCGAGAACATTTGACAACCGACTTTGAAAACACGGTTCCGAGAAAAACGCGTTAAAGTTTTGAGTAACAATAAAAGTGGAAAAAAAATGTTTTTTGTAACTTACAGTGAATCGTCGATTCCTGGGCCATAAAGTAAAGATCCTGCAGCAGTTGCAATGTCCAGGGCATCCTTTTGCTCCTGTCGATGACGGATTCTGGCTTCGCTATACTATACCTGAGCGCGCCTATACCTGACTTGGAGCGCACACCTTCCAAAGTCTGTATCTCCGAAACTATTATTCGGATCGACTTGAAAATTTAGGATAATATTCTTGAGATGTTGTAGAAATTAATAAGCCAAAACAAAAAAAATCGATTTTTTGAACCCACGAAACCCATGTAACCCCTTAAGAAACTCTTAAAAGCTTTACTAATCCTTAATTGATGTCCTATAATGGTAAAAAATTAAAAATTAATTAAAAACATCGATTCCAGAATTTGTTATTTGGATTTTTAACTATATATTTTTAATTTTCATGACTCACTTAACGGATTAACTTTTAAGTTAACTCAAAAAAAATGTTAACGCTTTTGTTAACTTCCGTTAACTTTAGTCCGTTACATTGGTTGTTTGATGACAAGTACATAAGAAAGTTGTCGAAATAGCAAAAAAGGTCTTAAAACATTTTGGATGGTTAACTTTTAACGGTTAACTTTAACTTTCGTTAAATTTTCGGTTAACTTTAACTTCCGTAAAATTTTCGGAATTTTAACGCTTTAACGATTAACGAAGTTTACTTTTTTGTTAACGAATTAAAGATTAACTTAGTTAACTTTTCGAATAACTGTGCCCACCTATGATTAATTGTAAAACACATTTTAATTTTATGTTAAAAAAATATTAAACCGAAAATATAGACAGCTTAGAACGGCTAGTCCACTAGTCGATCGAAAACGGCATAAATCAGAAATAAATATAGAATTAATAATTAGAATAAATAATTTTTGTGACGTATACATGGCCGACACGAGGTACTTTAAATTTCACTGTATTACTGATTGCCCCTTATTATATAACCATTATAGTTATACCATTACTAGGTAATACTCCCGTTATATAATAATACTTTTTATTATTAACTTACGTATATTATTTATTAGTTATAAAAAAATTTCAAAACATACTAGTAACAACGATAATAGCCAAATTAAGTACCTATCTCATATTTTTGATTTTCAGAAAAATATTTCGAATTTATTTACGAAGCTTGATTAAATTTTTATTAGGACTTTAGGACTATGAAAAAAAATTAATTCTTATATTTAGTAAGAATTGCGAGGTATAAAATACCGTGGGTTTTCTTATAAAATCAAAAGAAGCCAGGCCTGTTGAAGACTTTCTCATATCTATATACATACATTCACAAAATTATACTCACACATATATACATTATACATACATACATACATACTCTCGCACGCATATGTGGAGATTTTTTTCGCAAATTGTTTATTTCGTCATTCAAACATATTTGAATATTGTACCAATACAATTAGAAATAAAACTTTGTCTTTTTAACTATCGTGTTTATACAACAAAGAAACTAAAAATTTATGTTTATTTTAAATAAACCATTTCAAAATCGTGTTACAGAAATACATATGCATATGCAATTTAATTTTTTTAACTATATTCTTATATACAGTCTACAAATGTTCATGGGTTATATTTAGTGTCCGACTGAAGGTTAATTTTTGGCTGAAGATGAAACCGAACTTTTTCATTTTATATTTATAAAAGTTGAAAAAAATATTCTTGGGTCCTTCAAAAAGATTACTGTTTAGTTCTAAATAGTTCAACCTTCGGCTTAATTTTGGCTAAAACCGATTGTTTGGTCGGACATTAGTTATTTTACATAAATAATGCCCGGTATTATAAAGAATTATATATATAATTATAATTATAGCTCATTTTGGTTTGGATTTTAGAGCAGTGGAAATAAATTCATAATAAAGTAAAGCTTCTATTAATTTTGTATTGAAATCACCATTGCTTTTAGACAGTTGTTATCGACTTTTCGTGTATATGCTAAATCATTAATAAATACAATATAACAGCCATTTAAATTTGATACCCTGCTGAAAGCGTTTAGATAGATTTTGCTCTGAACCAAATTCGTTATAGTACCGGAAAAAGAAGTTCAATATCATGTATATTACATAATATAAAATGACTACCTTTTTTTACTATTCTAACAAAGAATTATTTTAAAGGAGAATTTTTGTTTAATATATTTTAATGTACATATAACATTTTTATAATTCGAATAATAAGATACACTCAACATTCTGCTATACGAAAGCATCGGTAATTCAAAAATTCCACTACACGACGGCTTGAGGGGCACCCACCACCGACTTTAACGTTGATTGGTGAATTTAAACGCGCAGAAATATAGCAGTCACGGTGGTATTATGGTGGGGATGTTGTTTAGAACTGTCGGTGCATTGTGTAACGGAGCGGTCGTGTAGTGGATGGTCGTATAGCAGAGTTATGAGTGTACTTATAATTACGTATTTATATTTTAGTACCTATTTAGACAATAATTTATAATAAAAAAGACGCGACTTATACTAAGAAACCAATATATTGCGCTAGAAGTAAGTAGGTCTATAAAAATCATGCATCTACGTCATTAAATAAATTAATCAATATTAATTTTTCAATCCTTTAACAGCACAATATAACAAATAATATATAGTATTATTATTATGTAAATACTCTATTATAACATCATTAACATTATTTATTCAAGTAATAAACAAATTCGATTAAAAAACTCTTACATCAAAGTGCTTAATAAATATTAATTTTATTGACACAACATATTGAATGCTGTAATAAATATCAGTATGGTTTTTATGTTCATTCTATTAAGTACATAGCATTTGATATTTAATATTTGTTAAGAATAATCGTCAGTGTAAATTGAAAACAAATCGTTTGTAATAAAGTAGAGTATTTCACAATTATATTAACGTTTTTAAAATGCAATTAACAAATAGTATTTTTGTGTTACTGAACTTTACAGAAGTAAACACAAAGAAGTAATCTTTTTGTCTTTATGAAAAAAAGTATAATTTTTATTAATATAATATATATTTTTTATATTGAACGTATATTTAAATAAAATAAAATATGAATGCAGAGCTGGACTGAGATTTTTTTTTAAAATGCCTTTACTAGGAGACGAAACAAAAACAATTTTTCATGGTATTTTGTCCTGTCTTTCTCAGACAGAATCGGTAGCAGGATTAACTGATTTTTTAAAAGGGTTAGGTGTAGTCAGAGACACGAAAAAATGACAATTTTAAATAATTTTTTTTGCCAGTAAATTATTTTATTTTATAAAAGTAAAAACATAGCATCATTAAATAAGGTTTCGACTTGACTTGACAGAAATTTTAGAAAAAAAAATTAATAATTTTAAAAGTAATGGCTGTTTGTGTTGATCCAGTTCCAACCGAAGCTTCTTGCGGTGACCATCACTTATCCTTGGAGATTCATCCAAATTCAAACGGACAAAAAAAATTAGTTTTATTAATAGATAATCTAGTGCCTGATCGAAGCTTTTTTTTCTTTCTTAAATTAACAAAATGGCAGCCTCAGGAATTTTTTTTTCCAAATTTTAGGGAAAAAACCAACAGTTAATTGTTTATAACAAATCGGAATTAAAAAAAAATCGTCGATCAGGCACTAGTTTTTCATGTTTTCAAAAAGCTGTACAAATTTCATTAAAATCTACCGAGCGGCTTTCGAGCTACAGTGGTCACCAGTTCAAAAAACATAGTTTTGAGAAAAACGCATTTAAATTTTTACACTCAATTTACGTAAAGTAATACGTATTATTTAATTACTTACACAGAGTCATCTATTAATGGGCCATATAATAGTTCTTCAGCCGTTGTAGCAGCTTCCAAAAATGCAAAAAAAAGAAAATAGATTTCTTGAAAATTCTGACTTCACCTAATCCCTTAATATACATTTCTTACACATTGTTGAAAACCTTTATAATTTTTCTTCTAATTAATATAACTGTCCTAATTATATCAATTAAATTAAATAAAATTATTTTTTTATCTCAAGAATTGAAAATCGAAAAACTCGATGAAAATTATATTGAGAGAGTTGTATTCAACAAAAAAATAGCTTTCCAAAAATGTGTAAAAAGATTAATTAATTAATTAATCCTCCTACCAGCTCTGTTTAAAATGTTAATTGCCATAAAATATATTCATATCTATCTCTTAATTAAACCGTTTTAGAAAAAAATGTCAAGTCCTTTGCTGAGACAACATGTATACTATATCTACCTAATTAATCAATAAACAAATTCTTCGTCCTTGTGTATTTGAATTTTTCCATTCATGACATCTGCTATGTCCATTTCATTAGCATTTTCCCTTTAATTTTAAACCTTGAAAAAAAGTAAACAAATTTTGTCGATCGTTTTTTTAATTTCTAATTAAATTTAATTATTTCCAAACATTTTGCAGTTTATATATATGTATATAGTACTCGAGGCAAATGGTATATGCGTATTTAAAATAATTTGCCAATATTGCACAACCTTCTCAAATGTATTATAGGTAATAACCATGTTAAAAAAACGAATTGCAAGAAACGTATATTTGTCGACGAGAATGGATGTAGATACAATAATAATTACTCCGTCAATGTCGCAGCTGAACATATCTCTTACTATCCTTGAGTGGAATACAAAAATAAAAAGTTCAATTTCATCAGAGATCAATGATCTTCTAATGGAAATAGATTGTTTATAAACATATATTATACAACTTTTTGATTTGATAATACTTGTATGTATTGACATAACTCTGGCTTATGGCATATAACTTTTTTCCTTCTACATTTAGCATTTATATACGATTGTATACCAAAAAAGTAATATTTTATTAACATATTTACTGAATAGGAAATTCAGACGTTTTACGTTTTACGAGTAATGTAGGCATTGAGTTGCCTTTAATTTCTAAAAACGGGAAATATGAATCATACTTATTTAGTTACCGATAGGTAAACTTACCTATATTTGTATATAGGTTAACAAATTAATAATATATTATGATAATCAAATTATTATGAATTCTAAACAGTGTCCCTTAGTGACCTTACTTCAGAAGAAGCAGCTGTATGTTCTAGGTTAAAACTATGGATTATAGATGTTCGTATCTATGGGAGGGAGATCTGAGAAGTTTTTTTTTTAATTGATTTATTCTGGGCTGGATATTAAGAGAAAAATTAAGGGCAAAAAATGTCTTAACACTCTGCATGGAATCTCCTTTAAAGATAGAATCAATGTCACAATATTTTTTTTCTCTTGGTAAATAATTCGAGATATAACTGTTTCTATAGTTCGACGGCTCAATAAAATGGTAGAATTGTTGTGTATGTATAATATGCTGATGGGGGGGGGGGAGGAAGGGTCAATTAAAAGGGGGTACCAACAGTGGCATATGATAATCCAAAAATAGGTTTTCGGTAATAGAAAATAAAAGATTAAGAGCGCTTCATAGCTCTTTGCCGGAGGTGCAGTGAGTGCCCTTGGTAATATGTATATTATTATTATATTTTATACACGAATTATTGGGGTTGCTGATGGGCCGATAGCAGATATAGACGAATAGAGTGGCACAAGGGATACTGTATTGGGATCACCTGATATTTGGTAAACATGAATAAAATCTTTAATTGTTATTTAAGATTGCAATTTTTAATCTCAACAATTAATTTAATTAAGAAAGCTCTTTGTAGTAGTTAGTAGAGAGTATTTATTTTATATTCTACCATATCTATCAAATATTATTTTATTTTATATAGGTTTGTACAGTATGTAGTACAATGTACTTAGATACACATACATAATAAATTGGTATTATATTTTTGTATAATGAAATTTAATAAATATTAAATAAAAACTTATAAATGATTGTTCTTTACGACTATATTTGTAAATAGTACCTATGTAAGTATGTATGTTTTATTTAAGGTCACATTTACTTATAATTCAAATCGTTTATTGCAAACTGTAATGATTCATTATTTTGTTTTATCAAACCAAACTATTACAAGGATTTGTGTCGTTAACTGTCAGTCCATTGAATTATGAATAGTGATCTCCATTTTTAATAAAATATATTTGCTTTCTATTTGAATGGTAAACCTCAATAAACTGATGTATCAAGTAATAATAATTTTCTATAGAATTTATTCACTTATTATCCACTTAACCACTTAAGCTGAACAAAAATTTTGTTTTAAAATGAGTGCACTCGGATATATCTCGGGTGTCCGTATCATGATTCTAAATCTGCTAGTTTTGAATAGATAATATAAAATAAATAATAAAGACAATGTCTATATTAAGAATCCAGAAAAAAAATTCTCTTCTTTTCATCGAAAATAGCATTTAAAAATCTATAAATACATATGTATAATAGTACAATAAATATTATTTTTCAACTTCATTAAAATATAACAAGAAATAAATAAATCTTGAAAAATAGTAGGTGTTTAATAACCTACAAAAATGGTTTGTACATTATCGAAAAACAAACATTGAATTAAAGAAAAAAAACCTTGAAAATAAGTATTTGCAATAGTGCCCTAGTTTTTTTTTATATAAACGGGACTTTTTTATCAATGAAGTTCTAAGAATAAGTTATTTTTATTTTAAATGTTATATATTGTTGTTTACAAGAATACGTATATTTTTATTTGCATAAACTTGTATATCTATTAATTATAAATTACCTTGATTTTTTATTACTTTGTACTTCCTTTAAAATTCTAGGAACAAGTCCTATATAGTTGTTTAGCAATCAAATTTACGTATTGTATCAGTAAAAAAATAATTGTGTCACTGTTATTTACTATTTTAGTTTGTCCTTAACAATATTTTTTGATATGGTACTTACCCATAAACATTTTCAATTTATTTAAATTTCAAGATTTAATGTAATTTTTCTTATAAATTGGTAGTTTCTGCGAGCAAAAAAATTTGAATATCCATTTTGTTTTTGTTTTGCTACATATCATAAAAAATAGAAATTTTCTGAAAAAAATATTCAAGGTAAAAGTTGCCTAGTTTTCCTTGTAAATTACGAATCTACAACAGAAAATATGGGTTTAGATTTGAAAAAGAAAAGTTGAACCTGAAAACCCATGATGGTGACCTTTATATTGTGTCAATATTTAGTCCCTTCAAATCCATGAAACTTTTGTCTGGTACATTTTCTCTGAAAATTCGTTATTTTGGAAATATTCCGCTGGAAAGTCTTTAAAAAAACACCCGGTATGTGTATTACTATACTGTTTTAATTAATCTGTTGTTTTCTACTCACCGCGCATGCGTGAAACTGCCAATACACATAATAGAAATGTCATATAAGTTTGATACTTCATTTCAAAGTGCTTGCAAGTTAGCAAATTTTATTAATTTCTCTATACTATCGGATATGAATATCCCTATTGTAAACAATTATTCAAATACATATAATTTGTTTCATTGGTAAGTAAGTACTATGTATATAAACACGTGATTAAGTCATTAGAATAATAATCAATTAATTGTTATTATGTCTCATTAACCGGAAACAGATTTAAAATAAGTAAATTATCTCCTGGCTTAATAGGTAACCTTGGAGAAACGATTTATATTAAAAGTTATATTTTTATTACTTCAATAACTTTAATAAATCGATAAACGTGGAGCTGAATCTTAAAACTCTTTTAATAATACTGATGAAGATTCGAACAAGTAACCTTCTACGTATGTTTTTTTTACCTTGAACAATGATACAGACAATGTTTTTATTTATTTATAACGTATAAATAAATTATTAAACCAGTTAAAGTACTTGTTGCCTTCTTTTATAAAAAAATAAATTATTTTAAATTTATTATCATTATATATATTACTACCTATACGCGCGGCTTCGCCCGCGTGGACTACGGACTTATTGATTAGGACTTTTGGAAAATATGGTTGAAAAAAAAAAATTTTATTCTACATAATACTATACATATATTGTTCAATATTTAACAATTTAGGCAGTGCATTTCAATGAAATTAAACGTTACAAAATATACCTATCCTAAAATCTGGCTAGAGCACATAATTACGAATAAAATGAAACATGCAAATCGGATAAGTGGTTCTCGAGTGATAAGCGCACTATGAACAGACAGACTGATAGACAGAGAGACGTTGCGTTTTATAATAATATTTTTAATGAATAAACAAAATAAAGAATTTTGTTAATAGATAATCGAATAATTGAGATGTTATTTAGATTAGATGTTTTTGTAAAACGTGATATAAATAATGCGGGTATTATAATCAGTTTTAATTTTTTCTTGGAACAAAGCTCAGGGGCGAATGTTACACAGACGTTAATACAAACACTGTGTGGTTGTTTCAGAGAATACATGTTAAAGAACTTAGTTTCATTGCTATATTTTAACATAAGGTACATTTAAAATAAATTAAATTACTTACCGAATGTTTTTTGAAGGTTAAATTGAAAAAAAATAAAAATAGATTGCATAAATTATAATGAAAATTATGTTATAGTGAATAATATGAAATGTGTTTTATATTATAATATAATAATTTATATTAATATAACATATTTAAGAATGTTACAGTATATGAAAGCTTTTTTGTGGACTTCCAAAATCACGCAGAGAATTTAAAATTTAAATTTTTCCTTTTGAGATAGCTCTATTGTTGATGCCAGGCGAAGTGGTCGACCATGGGTAGTTCGTTCAAATAAAAATATAGGTAGTCCAAGTGGCTTGAAGTTTCGCCGATGAAACAACGATATTAATTCGAAGACATTATGCTGAGCTCGGTATTCGCTATAGAAAATTTTTATCTCGAGACAAAATGATCTTTATGAAGCAGTTCATACAAAGGTGTAATGATTCAAAATTTTTTAACATTAATGATTTTAGAAAATCAATTCAAATACGCCAGATAATTGACCAAATAAAATAAAACAGTAAAAATGTAAGAAAAACAGTATACACCTATCCCCTGATTTACACGGTAGATACGTTCTGCACAAAACCGTGTAAACTGAAATCTTGGATTTTGCTAAGTAAAATCGTGTAAAACGAAAAAAAAATGTGCATGATTCAGTAATTTATTTAAGTAAAACAAAAGTCAGACATCTTGGAAAACTTAAAATTGTTCTTAGTTCATAAAACAACAAACATATGAAAGTAATATAAGTAGACGTTTAATTTATTTTACAAACATACATACGCACAGATTACCGTGATTCCCTTAAATGTACATATGTTTTACAAACCCGGGAATCCCCTGTTCTTTTCATCAGGTTGCCGAAGGAAAAAAATTCAAAAATACCATCAAATCTTTGTATAGGCGTATATGGAGCGGAATAAACATTTTTACTAGTTTTTTGAAAATTGTCAATTTATAAATCGTATAAAAGCGAAATCGTATAAAACAAGTGCCATGTAAATCGGGGGATAGGTGTAGTATCTTCATTATGATTGTTTACGCAAGACGTAATAAAAATTAACAATTACCTCTCTTACAATGAGATAATAAACTCTTTTATTCCTTACATTTATATATTAATTTGCAAGTAACTGATTAATTTCAAATATCTCTCTTCTCGGAATACAGTAAACGTAATGTAACGCTGGTGATTTTCAATGTGTGCAAAACGATTCAAAAGAGAAATCCTTGGTTCAAGTTCAAGACCGTGGTGCATAACGAACTGTGAATACCTACATTACTATTTTCACTTAATTGGTAAAATACATACAATACTTACGTAGGTATATATGAGTTTTACAAAAAGCATTTTCTATGCATTATCGGCATATTCGCGGCTTCACCCGCGTTGTATTCGTTTTTACGAACATATAGTTTATAAAATTTAATGCAGTCTATGTACTGTCAGAATGTATTTTAATTTTAATAGAAGAGTATTTTGTTCGACATTTATTTTTATAAAATAACCAGTCATGCAGATAAATATATCAAAATTAAATATAGTTTAATACCCCTTTCCCATCCCTTAGACATTGAATTTTAGAAAATCCCTTCTCCTAGGATTTTTGCGTCATAAAACGAAGATTTCCATTAAAATAGATGGACAAATACACAGGTAGAAAGGTTTACTTGAGCCAAGTAAACCTTGTTTTGTATATGTATAACGAAAACAATATTTTCTTAAGATAAGAAATATATTATTTAACCAACTATAGTATTCTTTGATGAAGAAATAATGTATAGTTGGATTAAGAGTACTTTTCTTGTATTAAGAAAATATTGTTTTCGTTATAAACAAAATAAGATTTTCTTGGTCCAGTACAGTTTTTTTTGTGTGTATACGAGTAGGACTTACGCCCTGAGGGTTTCGTACTGTTATATATATAAAACTTAATTATTGACAATAGTTAGTTATGTATAGACAATGGATCCAAGTCCCAAAACGGCTCTGTATGTGGTGTTTTTACGTGTATAGAAACTTTAAGAAAGAAACCGATAAATGAAGTTTGTTACGTAATAATTCCACATGAAATTGGATTTAGGATATGTCGTGAGGATTCCTCCCTCCCCGCCACTGTTGTAAAATTCCTGCCCTGTCAAAATATAACTAAAGCGACCAGACGTTTTGATTTAAAAAATGTATTGATTTTAAGAAATATAAAAATTTCATATCTCCTGGCATTTTTATCTTCTCTTTAATTCGGAGTAAAGTTTATGGATTAAAACATTTCTTAAAGATCTATTGAAAATAAATTTTATATGTTTATATCAATTAAAAAATTGAAATCAATTTTTATGTGATTAACTATGGCTATAAATTTTATAGTCTTAAAAAATGTTTTTCTTGGTCACAGAAAAAAAAACTGTATACTTATAGCAACACGTAATAGGTTTTCAACTACTCACATTTTTGAAGTAGATAAATAAAATAGTATATACAAATATACATATTATAGAGAAACCATTACTTTTTTCTACAAATATATTAAACGTAGAGAAAATAATAATATATTAACTTAAAAAACCAAACGTCGATCTCAAATAAAATATCTACGTTTTGTAAATTATGTATTTATGAGTAGTATAAAAGCATAATGCATGTATGTAGAATATAAAATATATATACATTTATACATACATAGGTACGTTTTTTCAGTTTTGCAATTATCAAATGTGCGTGTATAAATGCAAAACTAACAACTATCACTTAATAGCGTTGAAGTATTGAATATTTCTATTAGAAAATAATTATTACATTTGTAATTACATTAAATAAAAAAACCGGTACTTTCATCAAGCCATATACCTCCTTGCCCCTCTCTCTTCAGCTAGCATAATTAGACCTTTACGATATTTATAATATTCAAATCATTAATATTATTACTATTGATATAATATGATAATTAATGTTAATAATTTATTTAAAACTAACATTTTAATATTCAAATAATTTAACATTTTACCGTACAATGAACAAATAATTCTCTCATTTTTTTGCTTTCTCTGAAATACATTTTTTTTCTTAAATAAATTGATTAAAAAAATAATTAAAACTTATTGATATCAATAACATGATTATAAAGAACATTTCGCAAGCTAGGAGAGGTTAACATGGCTTTAACCTGGGAGCACGGGGTTAAGGTAACAAGCTTTTTTTGACCCTTGTCAAAAAAATTTCTTAAATTTCTTAACGGAAAGAGGCCCGCCGAAAATTCTTCCCGTAATAGGATGTGGGGGCCATGGCTGTACTATAATCAAATCAGTACCCTGCAAAAAGTGTTTGTTTGTTAACAAATTCTTGATAATATCAAGTTTTAATCTTAATATAGGATTGCTTAATATAAAATAAAGTTGATATATTAACATTAACATAATAGGTATGGTATATACATATAACGTTAGCTGTTTACCCTCACTGTTCGTTGATTGTCCTGACTTACTTTAGTTTTTTTATGCAATTAAAACACCACTTAATTGTATCTATATGCAAATAAATAAATAAATTATACAGATGATGACTACAAGAGAAGTATTATAATAAATAAATTATATTGTAATATACACATCTATAAATGGCCAGTACACAAATTTAAATAAATAAAATATAATTAAATAAAATTCTTTTAATTAATAATGTTATTATTAACTAATCAAATAAACTCTTGTTGTGTGTGATTTTTGATATTTTGGTAATGAAAAATGCAATGTTATAGATTTTTGTTATAAATATTTATAATATAGCATTTTTTATTGCCAGATTTTTCCTTGTATAAGTACCTACGTAATCGTACATATATTGCATATCATAATCTAAACAGCGTTACAAATTTTGATTGCATAAATATATTTTGCATTGAAGACCTTGGATTTGAATAATTATATTAATTCATGAACACAGTTAAAATAAAAATGAAAATTAGTTTAACCTATACACTCGACAAATTAATTAAGGGGACACCTAAAAAATAGCATGTTTTCAAATGCTTGTAACTTGGTCAAAAATTAATTTTTTTCTAAACTTTTTTATTATTAAATTGAGCAAATTTACTCTACTTTATGATGGTCTAATTCGTTCCTCAACATCTTTTAATTTTTTAACTTTTTTATGTAATTATATAAATTAAAAAAAACTGCATATTTTGACACTTGATGTAGAGTGCATCTATGTAGAAAATGAAATTTTGAAATAACCTTTTTGTAGAGAATTTTAATACCTTCAAATTTATTATGGTGCGAAAAAAATGTGACAAAAATTCGCAAAAGTATTACAGTTTTAGTGAAAATCAGGAAAAAATAATTCAAATGAATATAGCCGGAGTAATTTTGGTAGTACAGAAAATAAATAAAAATAAAAATGAAGCTCAAAGTATCACCTTTCAGATTATGCAATGTAATGAAAGATTTTTTTATGAATTACAAAAAATATTCAAACTTTAAACAGAATAGAAAATATGAATAATTAGACAGTAAAATTAAAACAAAGAATACATACCATAAACATTACATTTTAGGTGGCCCGAGCTAGAGGTCTCATTAACAATACATGTTCTTTATAATTCATTTTTATTTTTTTAAATAGAACCATATTACGCGAAGATATTCAACTTTGATGTCTCAACATCAGAAAACCCAAAAAAATTACAAATTGGAATTTATTGAAATTTTTCTCGAAATAAAGCAGCTTATGAAAAATTTTAAGAAGTCAAAAAATGCATTATTTTACTGAAATAATAACCCAAAATGATCCATATGGTTTTAAAATTGTACCTAAATATGTGTGCTTACTGTATACATTCATTTGTGCATGTAAAAATAAATATTTAGTAAAAATAAGTATTTTTTGACTTCGTAAACATTCCATGACCTGCTTTATTTTACAAAAAAAATTTAAAATTTTTGCAATTTGTAATTTTTTTGGGTTTTCTGATGTTGAGACATCAAAGTTGAATATCTTCGCGTAATATGGTCCTATTTAAAAAAATAAAAATGAATTATAAAGAACATGTATTGTTAATGAGACCTCTAGCTCGGGCCACCTAAAATGTAATGTTTAGGGTATGTATTCTTTGTTTTAATTTTACTGTCTAATTACTCATATTTTCTATTTTGTTTAAAGTTTGAATATTTTTTGTAATTCATAAAAAAATCTTTCATTACATTGCATAATCTGAAAGGTGATACTTTGAGCTTCATTTTTAGGGTTCCGTAGAAAACTAGGAACCCTTATAGTTTCTCCATGTCCGTCCGTCCGTCCTGAAAAATTTTGAGATAATAAGATGAAATTTGGTACACGGCCGTAGATTGATGACCCAAAAACAGAAATGATAAGATTTTTGAAAATAAAAATTTTTTAGACCCCCCTTTCATAAAATGAAAAGTGTTTTCAAAAAAAAAAATTCACCTACACCATTGAGTGGGGTGTCGTTAGAAAGGTCTCCTAAAATGCAACAAAAAATGTAACAGAAATTTTTAATTTTAACCCTTCGATCACAATGTATTTTTTCTCCAAAGTCATTAAAAAAGCGTCCCCCCCCCTCTATTTTCTAAACTATCAATTTAAAAAATCTGAAAAAATTTCAGAACGTAGATTTTAATTAGTACTTTCACTGAAAATTATAACGAACATTGTCAAAAATATTTTGGACCCCCCTTTCATAGACTGAAAATTGAACTTTCATTTTTTTCCCCACTTACCCTATTGAGTGGGGTGTCATTTAATAGGTCTCGTAAAATGCAATAAAAAACGTCAAATAACTTTTTGATTTTAACCCTTCAGTCGCGATATATTTGCTTTTTAATGTCGCTGTCAGAGCGTCCCCCCCCCTCTATTTTTTAAACTATCGATTCAAAAAATCTGAAAAAAATTCAGAATGTAGCTTTTAATTAGTACTTTCACTGAAAATTATAACGAACATTTTCAAAAATATTTTGGACCCCCCTTTCATAGACTGAAAATTGAACTTACATATTTTTCCCCACTTACCCTTTTGAGTGGGGTGTCATTTAATAGGTCTCGTAAAATGCAATAAATAACGTCAAATAACTTTTTGATTTTAACCCTTCAGTCGCGATATATTTGCTTTTTAATGTCGCTATCAGAGCGTCCCCCCCCCTCTATTTTCTAAACTATCTATTCAAAAAATCTGAAAAAAATTCAGAATGTAGCTGTTAATTAGTACTTTCACTGAAAATTATAACGAACATTGTCAAAAATATTTTGGACCCCCCTTTCATAGACTGAAAATTGAACTTACATATTTTTCCCCACTTACCCTTTTGAGTGGGGTGTCATTTAATAGGTCTCGTAAAATGCAATAAATAACGTCAAATAACTTTTTGATTTTAACCCTTCAGTCGCGATATATTTGCTTTTTAATGTCGCTGTCAGAGCGTCCCCCCCCTCTATTTTCTAAACTATCGATTCAAAAAATCTGAAAAAAATTCAGAATGTAGCTTTTAATTAGTACTTTCACTGAAAATTATAACGAACATTGTCTAAAATATTTTGGACCCACTTTTCATAGATTGAAAAGTGAACTCACATTTTTTTCATTTACCCCATTGAGTGGGGTGTCATTTGATAGGTCTCCTAAAATGCAATAATAAAAGTGAAATAACTTTTTGATTTTAACCCTTCAGTCACGAAAATTTTGAAAAATACTTTTTATAAATCATAGTGAGAATGACTACGGAACCCTATCATGTGCGTGCCCAACACGCACTTGCCCGTTTTATTATTTTTATTTATTTTCTGTACCACCAAAATTACTCCGGCTATATTCATTTGAATTATTTTTTCCTGATTTTCACTAAAACTGTAATACTTTTGCGAATTTTTGTCACATTTTTTTCGCACCATAATAAATTTGAAGGTATTAAAATTCTCTACAAAAAGGTTATTTCAAAATTTCATTTTCTACATAAATGCACTCTACATCAAGTGTCAAAATATGCAGTTTTTTTTTTTAATTTATATAATTACATAAAAAAGTTAAAAAATTAAAAGATGTTGAGGAACGAATTAGACCATCATAAAGTAGAGTAAATTTGCTCAATTTAATAATAAAAAAGTTTAGAAAAAAGTTAATTTTTGACCAAGTTACAAGCATTTGAAAACTTGCTATTTTTTAGGTGTCCTCTTAATTAATTTGTCGAGTGTATATAATTTTAATATTCTATAAAAAATTACTAAAGTGCAAATATGAACATGAAAGTATATTATATATAATCTTATTTAAAATGTATTATATATCTATTATAATAATTACGGTTTTTGTCATTTTTATTTCCTTGAAGTGCCACAACGTTCGTTTGTTTACTTGTAGAAAACAAAAGCGTGGTAGTGTTACAAGAGACTCGGATTTGTGACTGGATCTGTTAGTTACTTCCTGATCTATCAGGAAACATCGTGAGTGTGCGACGGTAGGAGGAGGCGAAGGTAAATATCAGGGCCGATGCATGTTCAACCCTGCGCCCGGTAAAGTGCATGCGTTCAATGCTAGCGGCGGCGGCGGGGATCATCTCATTAACGTTTCGCGAGCTCGGGCGGGGTAGGAGGAGAAGTGGCCGGCTATAAGCGAGGCGCAAACCGCGGCGCGTTCAGTAGTATAGTGGCTAGGTCGTACACACAGGCAGTGGCACTAACCAACACATACTTCAAGTCACACTGACCCACTAACTTTACCGTTCTACTTGCGTGCGCGTGTAGTGCAACAATGTGCGACAACAATGTGGAAGTGCTTACGCGGCTGCCCGAGGACCCCAGTGAGTCCGACTCGCTCTCGTTCTCGCCGCCACTTATGAAGCACTCTGATACTCGTGATAGTATCTCGTCCATAGACAGTGATGTGTCGTTGTCGTTCGATCAGACGCCAACACCGGCGTCACCGCGGAGACGTACGTCCAGTCCGGCGCACTGCGGCGACCTCTCCGATAGCGGCTCGGACGCCGGTTCAGCGGAAGGCAAGGACTCAGGATGCGAGGTCACGGCGCCCGTTAGGGAACCGCCCTTCAACCCACCTTCAGAAGAACTTGCCGAGAAAATTGTTGCTCAAGTTGAATTCTATTTCTCCGATGTAAATATCACAAAAGACGCATTTCTTTTGAAACATGTCAAAAGGAATAAGGAGGGCTATGTATCCCTTAAACTGATATCAAGTTTCAAACGTGTCAAACATTTGACAAAAGACTGGCGTGTTGTGGCGAGCGCTCTGTTGCGCTCAAAAAAGCTGGAGATCAATGAGGCTGGTACCAAGTTGCGGCGCACGGAACCGTTGCCGCCGTACGACCAAACAGCGCCATCGCGCACCGTGGTCGCTACTTACATGCCGATTGAGAAACCGACGATAGAAAACGTGGCTGAAATATTCTCCTCGTGCGGAGAGATCGCTCTGATTCGCGTGCTCCGACCTGGAAACCCAGCACCGGCTGATGTGCGCCAGTTCATAAATAAGAACCCGACGTTAGCCGGCCAAGTATGCGCTCTGGTGGAGTTTACGGACTCGGCTTCGGCTAGGATGGCCATGAAACTCATGGAGACTTATACTGATATGAAAGTATACGAGCTGAACTGTGTGCCGAATCCGGAGCGGAAAAAGCGCATTTCGCAAAGCAAGAAGACTACCGTGAACCGTTTGATGGAGTCAGAATACTCCTCATCGTGCGCTAGCGGTTCTGAGGCTGAAAATGACCCACGTCTGCGTTTGAGACGTGGTAAGTCGGCCCATTTACCTCCGAGGGCGCTCGAGCCTAACATGTGGCTACAAAGAAGATTGTCCGCCGCGTCTGTAAGCTCCGACTCGTCCGGGTACTGCAATAGCATGTACCACAGGCGTCTGTCGGCCAGTAGCCGTGACTCCGGCTCGGACATGTATCTATCGCGTCGGTTCTCAGCATGCAGCATGTCTGGGTCTGAATACAGCAGCTCGGTAGCGTCGCGACGCGTCTCTACCGCCTCCAGTTACGACTCGGACGCGGCTCGCTCACGCAGCAACAGCTTGGCCTTCCATCTGCCGGACAACGTTGTCAGGATGCCCCAAGGCCCGGACGGCTCCAAGGGCTTCCGTTACAGAATCGCTGCTAATGCTGCCGTCTAACTTTTCCTCCGAACAGTGGCTGTGTTGTATAGTGTTTAAGTTTAAGTACTTTAAATGGTTACTTCAAAACCATTAGTGATTTGTTATCCGTCCTAAACCAAAATCAGACCGACTTTAAATAAATATATGCTTGGACACTTTCACTTTTTGTAATTTTGTATGCGATATTTTGATTATTTAATGAATCAGAATATACTCTTCATTTAAACTTGGTTTAGTTTTGGTTAATAATAATGTATTATACTAAATTGATTTCTGCAAAAGTATATATAATATTTATAAGATATTTTGCAATAATTAATTATGTTAGAAACGAATAATTTATTTATACATATAAGTGACATTCCATTTATCTAATATTTATTTCAAATAAATCATTTGAATATTTATATCATATTAACTTTTCAGACAAATAACATATGTTTAATTAATTTACAAACAGTTTCAACTTAAGCAAAAATCAGAAACTTAAATTGCATTGTAAATGATAACTAAAATTTATATTTGTACGTCCATATTAGTTTATATTAATTATACTTAAATGTAAATAATAGTAAAAATGACTGATGGATAAAATTTATTTAAGATATGCAATAATTGTACTGTTTACAAAAAATGTATTCAGAATCTTTTGGAGATTTGTATAACTTATTTATTTATTTCAAATATGTAATATTTCTTTTTATAATAATTTTATCGAATAATTATTATTTCGAGGAATAGTTTAATTTAAACATGTATAATAAAAATATTATTTATATCATATATAATTGGAAGAAGCAATATTTAATTCTTTTGGCTTGCTGTAGTTGCAATTTAACATAAATATCAAAATTGTGATTTACAAAAATTAAGGTTTTTGTTCATGGTACTTTGTGTATTTCAAAATAAGATATAGATTTACTTATTTCAGTTTTGTTATACATTTTGTTTCCAATTAAGAGAACAATATTGTATTTGTACATTTGTTATATGACATGTTTTATATGCAATAAAAAACAAATTTTATATTATTTTGAATTATGATTAAAAATCCTTTAACACTATTTTTCCACAGATTGAATTTATCTTATTAGAGATAGGCATCTAAAATTAAAATAATTATTAATACTATATTATTTCTTTAAGATCGACTAGGGGTCAATATGGAAATTTTAAATTTTTGCTGAAAATTCGAAGCTTAATTCATTGCTATAATCAGATTTTAAATACAATATCAATGATATAATCAAAAGCCTATGTACAAGGTGTTAGCATACATACATAATAAAACATTATGGAAGAAGATAAATATTTTATTAATATTTTCAGCCCCTGCTAAGCCACCCCAGATACGCTAATAGATTTCTTAGTGCATAGGTATAAAACTACTTTTGTGCCAATTTTCATTCATGAATTTTTTTTTGCCTACATTTACTGTACTAAAAAATTATGAACTTGAGATAAAATAAAGACTGCTGTGGCCTCTTTTATCTATTTTTTATGCATGACAAATCCATATATTTTTTTTGATTATATCTTTTGAAAGGTATGATAAATTTTAAATCAAATTACATAATTGAATTTAAAGAAATATTTTTTAAATGATGTAATGTAAGATGAAGATTTTCATAAAACTTTTTAATATTGATTTTACGTTAACCATGATAGGTAAAGGGTAAAATAACGAATGACCAATAAAAGGTACGTTATTGAGAATCATATACTTCATGAAACTGTCTAAAGTACTCTAAAGTGTAAATTATTGGGGCGTTTATAAAATATAATTTGTTTAAATAATAATTCTAAAATTAATAAATTAGTGTAAAGTACGACGCTATTTTGGGCCGAGAATATGAATCATTCTTAAAATGAGGATTATTCATTTTGGGAGAACAACAAACAGCCCATTATTTTTAGTTCAATGAATTCATAAAGTGGTTATTTTTAGTGCATTTTGTCATCTGTTTTTGTTTACTTCTATATTTCTGAAGTCATTTTTAAATGACAGGTAGAGAATATACAATTCGTTGTTCATAACATTAAGATTATAGTAATACATTCATTTTGATTTGAATATTGTTTTTGTTTTTAAATCTTCATACCTTCACCTTATTTAATTTAATTAATTCATGAAAAATATATTTTTGTTATTTATTGGAAACAAATAAAACTATATAAAACATATATGTATATTAGGGTGGGTCAAATTGTATGGGGCCGAAAAAATCTCTATGGGCAACTCGCGATTCTGGTACTATGGGCCATAACAAGTATTTTTGCCAATGGAACCATACCTCTAAAATCATTTTCGAGCTTGCCGAAATTTGTCTGAAGATATTTTCCAAAATACTCAAAAATCGATCTATTTAGTGCATTTCGAATGTACAAAAAAATTATTGAAAATGTGTATACGGGTTTTTTTTTGAGTTATTTTCAATAATTTTTTGTAATGTGTGTATATGTAAGAGTATTGTTTTATACTCGAATCATTAACCCATTTTGTATATATGTATATTCATTACAAAAAAATAATAAAATGTATAAAGCCATTAAAATAACACATGTATGCAGATATTTAATTTATTTTGTATTGTTTTAAAATACTGGAATTTATGTGCACCTGTTATAGAGATATACGTACCTGATAACCTACATTGTGTATCGGGTAAGTTTTTATGCGAACAAGTATTATCAACGCTAAAATATTTTCAATAACATTTTATGATGGTCCTTATAAAATATATTATGTTAAGTTGCAAGTAAAATTTTTGTAATTTTTTTTTTGATACCCACATTAGGCGGGTATTCAGCCACTTTTTAAAAATTATTATAAAACATGTATACACCTATCCGCCGATTTACACGGTAGATATGTTCTGCACAAAACCGTGTAAACTGAAATATTGGATTTTGCTATGTAAAATCGTGTAAAACAAAAAAAAAATAACAAAATGTGCATGATTCAGTAATTTATTTAAGTAAAACAAGAGTCAGACATCTTGGGAAACTCAAAATTGTTCTTACTTCATAAAACAACAAACATATGAAAGTAATATAAGTAGATATTTAATTTATTTTACATTAGGAACAAAAAATTAAAAAATACTCTTAAAAATTAATTATAAGTTTAATCACTATCATCACTTTCTTGAACTATCAAATGTATATTTTACAAACCCGGGAATCCCCTGTCAAATCTTTGTATAGGCGTATATGGAGCAGTATAAACATTGTTACTAGTTTTTTGAAAATTGTCAATTTATAAATCGTCTAAAAGCGAAATCGTGTAAAACAAGTGCCGTGTAAATCGGGGGATAGGTGTATACTGTATACTTATATTTTAAGTCGATGAATCATGAATAAGAAGACATATAGTTACACGAAGAGACTAGAATGACTCAAGGATTATTACGGAACTGTAATATTAACTCCATATTTTTATATACTATTAAGTAATAAATTAAAGTTTGAAATTTAATTTGAAGCTAAACACTGTAAAGAAAAGTAATCATACCTTAAAATTAAGTTTTAATTAAGATAATTGATACCACGTTCTAATTGTTAGACGAAATCAGAGTTCGCTCAAGATAATTTCGGTGTTTAAACATATCAAGGTTATAACTAATAAGTATACATATAACTTATAACTTACTGGTCTATGCTATTTGTTCGTTAATTTTGGTATATATGAATATTATAATAATTTTAATAATATGAATGCTGTGCTAGATTTAGGCGACTATCAATGTCAAAATTTTGAATTTAATTATTTATGTAACTAGACATGCTTTTTGAGATTTGTGACTTTTATATGTTACTAGTAACCCATCCGTGGATTCACCCGCGTTGTTCTTATCTTTATAAATATTTATATAATTAATAATTTAGTCTAGATTTTTTTACTTCCTTCGTTGAATCGTGATACGTACATATATTTTTATTTTAATAGTAGAATATCTTGTCTACATTTCACTCTAATAATGTGTATAAACAAACAGTCATGCTTCTGGGTCCAATGGTTTCAACTGAGCGTTGATGAGTCAGTCACTCAGAACGTCTTAAAGACTTGTGAGTTTTAATGTAGTACATAAATAGAATTTTTAAATTAAAAAAATTCTATAGAATACGTATATTATTGTATATTATATATATTATGATATTTATACAAAACATGTACATGTTTAGTAAGCGGCAATTGCAAATTCCGTCTCCAAATATTTTGAAAATCTATTATAATTACATAATTGTTATCTGAAGATTAATTGAAAATTAATTAAATTAATTGAAAATATGTAAACATAAAACATAATCGATTGCCATTATTATTATTATGCGGTGTTTACACCGAAAAAGACAAAACAGCAACATGGTGTTTTAAAACACTTCGTATTTCTAGATGTCACTATATATCCATTGACTGTAATAATAATTGTTAGTCCGTCATTGACCTGAACGGATATAAAATAAAATGAATATAGTATATGATCATTGGAAGAAAAAAAATCCCAATACATTTTTGAATGCGTGTAAATCTGTAAATATATTTTTGTAGCAAACGATATTCGAAGAAATTTATGTTTGTACAAAAAAATTGATATATAAAAATTATTGTATTGTTGTGTTAAAGAACGTGCTAATATACATGTTTGTTATACCTTTCTAGAAAACGAAAGATGGGAAACAATATATCCTTTATATATGATTAATTTCAACCACATTTTACTATCTTCACTGCATATATTTATATAGTCATCATATTCTTGGAAAAAATATTAGAAACTTTAGAACAGAGGTTTTCGAACCGGAAATTTCATAATCTGATTCTTAATTAATTTAAAAAAACAGTTAAAAATATATAACGACTTTCAATTTTTTTGTAATATTATAATCATTTACAAAAAAAACATATTAAGAAATACTGATAAAGAAAATATTGATAAGTTAATATGTACCTATACATAACTTGGCTGTTATATTTTTATGGCATAAAGCCATCATATCCTCATTATTTTTACAATAAAATGCCAATTTTGAACATAGTACGGTATTTAAAGCCTCAAGGAAATCTATTATTTTTCAAATTTAATATATGTATTTCAATTTAAACAATTTTCTGTCTACCATAGATTCATTTATCTAAAGAAGACTAAAATTCCTCAAAACATCAGCTGATACTTTTTTATGAGTATAAAGTCTTTTAAACATGAGTTTACATATTAACCTTTCTACTGATTCTCACCTTCAATAAGTGAATAATACAGGTTGATCCATTTTAATTGCTCCAGGCTTAAATTTCAAAAATAAAACAATAGAGAGAAAAAGGATTCGAACAAAAGTTGAAGGGCTTAAAGGGGGATATCAGATTGGGCTTTCAAGACAATTTTTGGTGGATGTGTATAGAAATCATATAGAGATCATTCACTTAAATTTCAAAATGTAACACCCTATATAGGTATTTTTTAATTACCACTTGATCATGTTTGCCTACCCATATTAATTCCACTTTCTAGTCAGTACTATACGCCCTTAAAAATCCCAATAATCATTTGTAATACCCTGTATATTTTCAAATCAATAATAACGTGTCAGAATAATTCGAACAGCTGTTAATTGCAGTGTATTTTTTATTTCGTGTTTTATGACATTCAGCTGTCTATTTTCTTAGATAATTCACATTCATTTTACTAGCACTTGACTTAGACATTATTAATGAGTAACATTCACATAAACAGCCATCATGATATGTGGAGTGATTAATACTGTTTCATTTTTTATAAAATTTACTATCAATTTTATCATGTTTTTTTTATGATAGTCAAGAACAAGAAATGAAAGTTTGTGTGTATGTATATTTTTTAATTTGTGTAATAAATGAATTTATGTGTAAAATTTAAATATTTTATAGCTGTTTAGTTAGTGTTGGTTGATGTTTTCTCGATATCTTGAAATATTATCTATATATTTCCATGTAGATTTCAAATCGTTGATTGTGGGAACCAGTGGCGTACGCAGGGGGGTGTTAGGGAGGGTCAGAACCCCCCCCTCCCACATGACATCTGTGATCTTTTTTTAAATCAATATTAATATTATTCCTAACAAAATTTGCAATATTTATTTTGGAGACCTTTTTTTTTAGTTATTACCATTCACTTTTTTATTCTGATGACCTTTTTTTTTAGTCATTACCAAATCACTTTTTTATTTTGATTACCTGTATGCCACTGGTGGGAACTATAACAGAAAATTCTTCTGTCAGTGATACAAATTTTCTTCTGTAGGCTTTTGTGGCCGTTGTCCATAGTAGTTAACTTTCCGGGATTTTGTCCCCGTTGTCGTAATCTTATACTTGACGTTTCGACTCTCATGTCGGAGTCTCCTTCAGAAGTGATTCTGAAACAGTTTCAGAATCACTTCTGAACGTTAAGTATAAGAATACGACAACGTGAACAACAGCCCGAAAAGTTAGCTACTATAGTGATACAAATGTTTTAGAAACAGAAATTTTAAGCAGGGTGCGAATTTATAATTATCGTGATAGTTGTCTTGATAAATATTATCAGATAGTTATCATTATTATAAAAACAATTAAACAAAGGAGGGGAGGGTGTTTTTTGTGGAACAGTCTTTTATTTCACTCCCGTGTATCAAAAATTATATTTTTTTACTCGAAAATACACACAGCTGGGTTTTCTGCAAGTTAAACTTCTCCCGAAAATATTTCGACGTGATCCTTAAGCAGTTATTTCTTATAATAGTGAAAAAACGAGAGATTTTTAGTACCCCAGATGTGTGGATATGTGAATACGAAACGTTACTTACTCACACGGAAAAAAAGAAACCTGAAAAATTAGGTACAGTTTTTCCTGTACAGCCTGGATAGTAAGCGACAACTTATCATTATACAATATTTTTTACAGTCTGAAACTTTGTTATCACAGATTTTTTTCAACCGCCTGTGTTTGACAAACTGCACTGTGAGGAATCACCTTTTTCACAGTTTTGATTATAACAGTTCAATAATCACGACGTCCTTGTTTCATTGTGTGAACTCTTGATTCAGTTTTAGTTATTAAGTATGCGGTAATAAAATAAAGTTAAGAATATAATATATTTTATATATACCTAAACAAGAAAAATAAGATAATTAATAAGATAATTAATCTTAAATTAAAAACTCTCAGAATACAATTATATTGAAAATTTGGATAGGTTCGCACCCTATTTTAAACGGTAAAAATGCAATAGTTATATGCGTGAACCGACATTTTGCATAAAATTATAAATTTTTATATGTCATACATCAAGAAAAGTTCGATTCATTCTGTACTATTGCTAATTTGATGAAAAAATCATATATATTTAAAGTTCAGAAATAAGATTTATAAAACCCAGAGTTTTAAAAACACATATACCAGTTTTTCTTTGCGGTTTCGTTCGAGTACATGGGACCTGTTTGAGCACTTTTTATTATTACTGCGGACATTTTTTTCTTCATTATACATGGGGGTTGGCACCCCTTTTTGCCTTGCGTCCCCGGCGAAGGACTCTGATAACGTAATGATATCTAAGATAAGATTCTAGAAAGGTTTTAGAATTTTTAATAATAAGTAATCATAACAAAATTGGTTTACTGAAATTTGAGTTTATTCGGAAGAAATAAATAGAGAAAATTCTAAACATTTTCAAAAT
The DNA here is from genome assembly GCA_949319165.1 of Sialis lutaria. NCBI lineage: Eukaryota > Metazoa > Arthropoda > Insecta > Megaloptera > Sialidae > Sialis > Sialis lutaria. Next base: position 13,050,670 of record OX439237.1, read on the forward strand.
TTTTGTTTTATTACATATAAAATGACTCATAGATTCAATTAGTCCAAAATATTTACTTTAATGAACAGAGCTTACATACATATATATCGGGAATTATTCTCTACCTACTCACTGTCAAAATAAGAATAATCTCATGGTTAAAGTTTCATACAGCACTGATTGCAAGTAAAATGTTGTATAAATCATTGAACCAATTGCGGCACCACGCATAAAATAAATAGATCATATTCGAAGAGTGTTTTTCTGCCACGTTCTAATTCCGAAAGTTGGCATATGAGCGGTGAATGACCGTTTATTCGCCCGTCACCGGCGCTCCTTTGGCGAGATTTGAGAGCGAGGCTGTATTCTGCACAATCTGGATCAAGGTGACACAAACACATACACTCACACATATATACACATACATACACACGCACATACACACACACACACAAACTCTCACACGCACAGAAGGTCACAAATACTCGTCTGGTTAAAGGATACTGCTCCTCGAGAAAATAAAGGACATTGATTCAGAGGGGGATCCAGATTAATATGGAAAGAGGGAGTATAATTATTAATTATACAATATAGAGTTTGTATTCTTTACAACTGGATCCAGCTTATGGTGATAAAGATTTTTAAAGGATTTATTATATGTATATTACTTGTATGTATAGTATACATACAAGTAAATATTGTACTCAAGACATTAATTAAGGGGACACCTAGAAAATAACCTGTTTTCAAATGCTTGTAAAAATTTTTTTTAAAAATTAACTTTTTTTTAAAAAAATTTATTCTTCAATGGAGCAAATTTACTCTACTTTATGATGGTCTAATTCGTTCCTCAACATCTTTTAATTTTTTAACTTTTTTATGTAATTATATAAATCTTGAAAAAACTGCATATTTTGACACTTGACGTGGAGTGCATTTATGTAGAAAAAGAAATTTACAATAACCTTTTTGTAGAGAATTTTAATACCTTGAAATTAATATTCGGGGGAAAAAATGTTTTAGTGAAAATAATTCAAATGAATATAGCCGGAGAGTAATTTTTGTGGTACAGAAAATAAAAAAAAATAAAAATGTAGCCTAACTTAACATCTTTTAGATTGTCTATTGTAATAAAAGACTTTTGATGAATTTCGTAAAAAAATTCTAGCATTAAACAGAGTGTAAAAGTCAAGTAAATAAACAGTAAAACTATACCAAACAGAACATACCTTAAAAATTACATTTCAGGTGGCCCGAGCTAAAGTTCATATTGACAAGTCATACTCTTTAAAATGCATTTTTATTTTTTCTAATCGGACCATATTACGCAAAGATATTCAACTTTGATGTCTCAACATCAGAAAACCCATTTAAATTACAATTTTTTTAGGTGTCCCCTTAATTAATGTGTTGAATGTATATTACGAGAAAATAAAATCACTAGCCAAATTAAAAGATATGACAGTAAATGTATAAATAAATCCAATACTTCTACATAAGTTTTTTTCATGGCTGGTAACCATCGAAGGGATATTACCTTGACCGCCCCTCCTTGATTCACCACTGTACAAATCATGTCTGGAATATTAAAAAATAAGTACGTTTTGTTTACAAAAACCACGCAGTCTTGTGGTGTTCGTTTTATGTCTGAGAATGGGATGTTGTTGTTTAAATTTAAATAAGTTCATGTCCATTCATATACACACTTAAGTATAGGATATTTTAATATTCAAAAGTCAAACAAATGTAATTTCAACATAGGTGTATGATTGAATAATTTATATAGAGGCAGTTTAAATATTAAACATATAGCCGAGCTTTAAAAATATGAATTATTAATGGTATCTATATTATGGCCACCAAAAGTAAAAAGAAAAGAAGCACATTTTATTGGTCTGATACACGCATAAAAATTGTTTACTTAAAACAAAAAAAATATTATTTTTTAAATACTGATTCGAACAGAGAATTTATTGTTTTCGTCCAACAATATTTCTTTAAAGAGTTATATTAAGAAAATATTGTTTTCGAAATATATATGTTATGTGTAAACGTAAAATAAGGATTGTTATTTTTTTGTGTGTTGACCTAGAGAAGGGCGGGAAGGACATTTACTTAAATAGTGCTTAAAATGTGAAAATTTTCATTTAAATTTGTAATTTTCTATAAAAGGCACGTTATTTGAAAAATAAATAGTTTGAAAAAAATAGCCCTTCCTAAAATTCCTGATATACACCAAACCGACAAAACAGATGAATGGTGTTTTTAAAACAATTATTTCTAAATTTGTAGTTTTGATTGTCTTCGTTATTTTGTTTAAAATAGATATACTACATATATAAATTTTATCACCTTCGATAATATGTAAAGGAAATAACAAAATTGACAGGATACATCACTTTAACAAGGTATTAATAAATGATTATATTTAAATAAATATAAAAAATAAACAGAGTTACAAGGTACACATAGTAGTATATACACACACGGAGAGAATATTCATTTAAAAATTAACAGAAAATGCTGTGAACCTGATGACAGAAACAACTTCTGGAAAAAATTAACAGAAAAGTCGGTAGAATTTAAAATAAAGTAAATGAAAAATTACAATGACATACTGGTAAATTTTAACATAGTACCTATTCAAATTTATTTACTCTGAAAAAGTAATATACGCTATTCTTTAATTTAATTTCTTGCATATGAAAATTTCACGTACATTATCTATAATTTTACTATGTTTCTATATTACTTTTCATATCTGGCCTATCGCCGTCATAAAAACTGCTATACAGTAATACAGTATATTGAATTCTAGTAGACGTTCTTTTAAATTTTACCATGTCGGGTGTTAAAAATTTCTAGGATCAATTTCGTCCTCCCGTTAACATGTTTTTTAAATTAAAAATTAACATAACATTTTTTCAGTGCACTTACTAATAATTCGCTTTAATTAGCAACACGGAGAAAAACTAAGCTCCAATTTTAGTAACAAAAATGATATTTTTTTAAGAAAAAAAATGCAAGTATTGTAATTTGTAAACGATAAAGAAATCTAATTCCCTTTCTTATGAAAAGATCGGAAATGTTATTGCATTTGAGAACATTAAATTTTCTAGTATAATGAATTAAAAAAACTTAACCCGTTCTAGCCCATAAAAAGTGCTAACAATAGATAATTTATGTAATGTTTGTTCCTTTAGTGGGAGGGGGGAAGTTTGAGAGAGCAGAATCGCTATGACCGAACCTATCTTTAATACAATGTTTTTGAATTTTCATATTAATTGTATATGTATAATCTTAATGGCAATTCTAACATTTTATGAAACGTTAGTCTTAAAATCAAAACCAGTATGTAAAAATAATGATCATATTATGAAATACGGTGTAGGTTAAATTTTGCATTTTTAAATCACCGTTAGTTTGTGATTACATTGTACTTGAACTAGTATCAATGTTTTAAGTGAAAGTATTTATCGGTATAATATCAATTATATATAATTAGATACATACATCCTATTTGTAACATATATATGTCATGTTCTTAAAAATATTACTGTTGTTTATTTATTTGTTATTCTTATTGAATTTGTAAGATACCAATTTATGAAATTATAGGATCTATAGTAAAATTTTGATATAATGGATTTATGTATAACGATTCAACTGTATAGCAATGTTTTTTTTTTATAAATTTTTTATTAATGTACTCGATTTTTCCATAACCAGCTTTTTAAATGCCATTTGTAAGTTAAAAATAGTACGTACGCAATTTTTAAACAATATTTTGTGTATATTAATCTTTGTATGGTTGACCCAAGAAAAACAACAGTTTCCTTAATTAAAAATACATGTTTAAAAAAATTATTATAAATAATTTATATAATAAAATAATTTCAAGTTCCTAATTCTTTAATGATTAGTAAATTATAAAGTATTTCTGTTCATCAGCGTGCAGAAGAAAGTGTGAATGAACTACAGCCTCGAACTTGGCTAAACGCATGAGTGCGTCCGTGCGCAGTCATCCAGATACTGTGCGCAGATCTGCGCGAATAATAGCATCGTTCTAGTCATTGCGCAGTGTCTGGCCTTCACTGTTTCCGTGGTGGTCGATCGAAGAATCTTTTGGTTTGGGCATAACTTGTATTTTAGATTTATAAACATGTTGAACAAGATATTAGGCTTACACTGTGGTCGATCGATGATTCTGACTTTTGTTTGTTTGTGTATAATTTTTTTTTAGTAAATAAAATAATACAAAATATAAAAACATGTATACATCACTATCTTCCAGTAATTCACGTATTACGTTCTAGCTGGTTAAATTCATATAATAAAATAATTGGCCCCATATATTTAACGCCAGGAAAAAAATAGATTGATGTTTTATAGTAGATTTAGTTATTTTTCATATCACATGCATTGAAACAACTAGTTTTGAACCCTGTTTTGCCAGTCGAAACAAGACAATTTCAGACCAATGCGATTGTGCCGGGCAAAAACAAAGAAACAACGTTGTTTCTGCCCTAGGGGAGAAACAACGTGTGTGGTACGGGATGAAACAAAGACGATTTCAGACCAGGGCGATGACAGCCCTCGCTTCGCTCGGGCAGTCAACTCTCGCCCTCGTCAGAAATCGTCTTGTTTCAACCCTTGCTACACAATATACTATTGATTTCTGGATGGAAAATATTCTGTTAACCCTATTTACAATAACGTCAACTTTCTTAATGCCCGGTAGTATAAATTAATTAGTTTGCAAACACTTTGAATAGGATATCAAAATTAAATGTCTGTTCTATGACATTTATTCATGTTTTAATACATTTTAGATATATGAAAAATATCATTGTGTATACGTAAATTGAAGTTAAGGTGTATAAATATATAAAAAAAATATACATATAAATAAACTTTTATAACATAACATTATTTTTTGTATACATACTCGTATATTATCTGATTCTGAAAGGGACGTTACTGATAAAGCAAAACTGATAGAATTATCATGTAATACTTCTTAAAAAAAATTCAGAGTGAAAGCACTCCTGTTTGTGCTAATAAACAAGCACATTCACGGATTAAAAAATACATTTTATACCTTTTTAAAATATATCTGTATAATTTTATGAAATAAAGAGAGGGAGGCGCAAGAGATTAAATTTTTTTAAAGGGAGACACAGTTACATAAAGTTTGGAAACCACTGCAATAGAATAAGATACCTCATCGAGAGTGTAAATTTAGTTACTTTGGTGTCTGAAAAGTCACATATATGTATATAACGCAATTGTTCACATATGATTGTGTTGTTTTTACTACTTGTGTTGTGAAAGGCAATGAACTCTAGTGATATATGTGTATCGACAGAGTCATAGAAACTTTCACATATAAATAGGTGAAAAATGCAATGGAATTTATTTTTATACACATTCAGTATGCAACTGATTGTATATGGTAGAAAAGGAAGTGGTTAAAATTGCATTATGTTATTATACATCTGTAATGATATTTAATAACTATTTAATGAAATAGAATTAGTACTTTGTGCGTACATTAACTAAGAATTAGTTTAAGTGCAGAAGGTATTTTAAAATTTCTCTTATTGTTAATGTCTTATCATGTGCATTTGTCTAATTAAATACATAGTTGTTAAATACGAAGAAATGTGTAAAATACAATAGAACTTCAATATAATTTGGGGGGGGAGAGGTTTTTTGAAAGTTTATTAAACATTAAGATGTTACAAAAATATATAATTTTTTGCGTACAAATAATTAATTGATTATAATATAACATGTAGGTTAAAAAAACAACTGAAAGTGCAATATTTGGACTTTTTTTCCAACGTTTCTTTTCACTATTCAAGGTATTTTAAATCTAGAATTTTATTTTTCCGCTTTTAATATAATTCCCACTCCCCTTTTATAATTATTATCTTAAAAATATTTATTAACATTTTCTTAACACCCAAGAATAACTAAAGGTCATCACCACAGTATACCTTCTTTAGAATAACCCTGAAAGTGATTGGCTATATAAAGTAAATCACCTTGCTATGAAAATTTGATTATTAAAAGTTGGTCATACTGTTGATAATAATACAAGGGGAAATATAGGATTTTCTATTGCGTCAATAGTGACACACAAAAGGCGTGTTATTTTGACGAGAAACCCTATATGTAAATGTGTCACTTATTAAGATCATAGTATCATAGCACCCTCTATGCATTTTTGTGTAGTAATATTTAATATTATGAGATTTGGGTTAATTTAATAATTATGACATACTTGGGGATTTTTTTTGTACGTATTATTACTATATACACAATATACAGTCTAGATTTTTATGGTAAACATGTAAGATTTTATTTTTATATATTTTTATTTTATTAACAATTAGATTAATTTGCGAAACTATGTTAAAAATTATTTAAAAAAGTATTAGCATCTTTTCTTTTGTATTTTTTTACATTTTTTCGAGCAAGTAATGTGATCTGATATACTTGGCATGGAATGATATAAAACAAAACTATATTTTTTTATACTTATACTTTGTTTTTCTAGAGGGTCGAAAAACCAATATTTTAGCGCACCAGAAAATCTTCAATTTTTTTTTTAGATTAAAATTTATCGAAAACGTATATTTGCACTTCCAAATAAATAAAAATCGTTCACGTGAGGCAAAGGGGTAGTTTTTTTCCCTATTATAGGGGTTGTTTTTGGATTAACTGTAAATTTGACATCAGATTTGGATTCAGCGTCGAAAAATACATCGAAAACGTATATTTGTATAATGAAAAAGGTTGTACTATTTAAAATAATATTTTTTCGAATTTGAAATTTTTTACACGGGCTGTTCCCTTCCGGGCCGGAAAGTCAATATATTGGCTCATCCCGTGATCGACACTTTACCTATGATCAATCAATGATATAAGACACCTTTTATACCAGTGTTCTGAGGGCGAAATGCCCCCTGATATCCCGCCTCTCTAAAGATTAATCATTTGTGATTTCCAAAGATTTTTTAAAAGATATATTCATTAACATATTGAAAGAATGTAATTTCGTTTTTAAAATAATTAAAAAAGTTATTTAACTATGAAATTCGTGAAACAAATGAAATTTTCAAATCTTCGAAAATTGAAATATAAAATATTAAAAAGTTAATTTTTATCTTAAAAAAACATCAGATTACTAGGAGTTGAGATATACGTTACTATACAATGCCAAATAGTGGCGTTATTTATTAATAGCCACCGTTTTTGTGTTTTGCATGGATTTTTAATTAAGTGGCTCTCTAAATGTAAAGCTCTCTTCCGACCTCATCTATGACCACAGAAAGTGGTATACCTATGTCAATCAAAACGAGCAGTTTATCGGTTTTATATGTCATGTACACGGAGAGAATATTCTTTTAAAAATTAACAGAAAATGTTGTGAACCTGAGGACAGAATCAACTTTTGAAAAAAAATAACAGAAAAGTCGGTAGAATTTTAAAATAAAGTAAATGAAAAATTACATGACATACTGGTAATTTTAACATAGTACCTATTAAAATTTATTTACTCTGAAAAGGTAATATACGCTATTCTTGTATATGGAAATTTCACGTACATTCTTTATAATTTTACTATGTTTCTATATTACTTTTCATATCTGGCCTATCGCCGTCACAGAAACTGCTATACAGTATATTGAATTGTAGTAGACGTTCTTTTAAATTTTACCATGTCGGGTGTTAAAAATTTCTAGGATCAAAATTTTTTCCATCAATCTATGCAGTTTTTTTTTTCATTCCTACGCATCGTAAGTAAATAAAAATGTTAATGAATTAATCTGACTATTGATAACTTGTAAAATAATTATTTATGTTTTATAATAATAAATCTCATCTTTTCACATACGGTATAGTAATTTTTGATACTGCTGGTATGAAATATTACTACTTTACCGATTAATTTTTCACAGAATGAAATTTCGTCCTCCCGTTAACATGTTTTTTATGTTAAAAATTAACATTCAATTTATTCAGTGTATATCAGACATATACATTTGATTTAAACATTAAATCAACAAATGTTTAATTTATTTGATGCCAGATATTTTAGTCACATCAGTTGAGAAAAATATTTCAAGCTAAAAAGTTATATGAACTGGTATCAGGTACAATAAGTATTATGTGTTATACTTATGTTAGTAACAATGTAATAATTCCATAACAATGTAAGAACGATTGATATTGCATCAAACGAATACTTACAATCTCATCAAAAAATCCTTAAACCCACAACTTATATAACAGAATCAATCAATGTCCTGTAACCACGCCATATTATTCTCTGAACCAAAACAAAACATATTAGAAAAACATTGAAGCATCACGCCACATAACTTACATAAATCAATATCTTTTTTTCTAGAGAAAAAAAACACATCGAGTTTTATCATAAACAAGGCTTCTGGATTTAATGTGATTATACAATTACTTAACAACGAAGTGGCCTGACTTTCAGTCCCAATTCGCGAGCTAAACAAAATTTAATTTACGAACTGTCCACCCTTATCGGTGGTGGCACCACTGTCTGGATTAAGAAACCTTATAAAAAGTTTACGCAATCTTACGTAATGTGAAATATGAATTTTATAATGTGAATCATATATACGTATATGTTATACATACAGGGTGTTCGCGGGAACCGAGTGATTATTGTTAACTTTGTTATTATTATAGAGCTAATGGCGGTGTCAAAAAAACAATTGAATGACAAATTTCATAGATATATTGAAATACATTTTTTTAAATAGAATACCCTGTATGTTATTATTGAATTTTTTAGCTGAGGATGTTTTCTTTATAAAAGTGCAATACATGCGTATGATGGTAAAATTGATAGGAAACAAGTTATAACAAGTATAAAATCAATAGAAAATATCGAAAAATAGTGTGCTATGAAGATTTAATAAAATACAAACAAATGATAAAAAAATTAAAACAATAATTGCACACCCCAAGCAGGCTCTGCTTGGAAGTGTGTTCTACTCTCGTCTTAAAATTTTTTTTCGTATATAAATTGATAAAATGAGTATTATATCTTAAATTTCTTCAGTAACCCACTTAAATTTTTACATTTTCTGATAGAAAACATTACAGTCTTCATTTTTACTTAGTTTAATATCGATCGGTTTTAATTTTCTGTTATAAAAATATAAATAAAGTTCAATTTGTCGATTTAACCCGCTTTTTTGATAAAAACGCTGAACTGTAGGCTACATTTCGAAATAAATTTGCACCAATCCTTTTAAATTCACTTCATCTATTATCAGAATAGAACCCTATTAAAACTCAACAAAATTGGATAACTAGAAGTAACGAAATTTGCAATTTATTTAAACAAAAATTCATATTTTGACAAGAATTATTTTTACAAATAGAGTAGTTGCTCGGTAGTTCATAAGATTACCGTAAGGCGCTATTTCTTCATACGTCACTTCAAATTCCAAGTATTACAATTATTATATTGTGTTAATTAATATATAAATACATGTACATCGATACGTGCTGTATTTTAATTATTTTATTCAAAGCCAATCAATCTTTTTAATCAAGATAAAGTCTGGTAAGTTTGCATTTTTAAAACAAATATATAATGTACCTACATATACATATAACCTATAAACGTTACATTGTTGTTTCATTTTAAATGCTCTGCTAGACATCAGGTGAACACAGCTGTTATCGCTGCAATATGTGGATGTATTTATCTTTCTAATTATTATTATTAATTAATTTATTTACTTTATACATTTTACAAAAAAAATATTTTATATAAAAATTGTAAATTAAAATGATTGTTGTTTTATTACTATACATCCTAAATTTAAATAAAAACGGTAATAATCGATTGATATCAAGATTCATTGTTGATTTTCTAAAAAATCTTAATGAGTGATAAACTTCATTTTATATATTTATATAATATTAATTACCTCCAATATTTTTTTCAAACATCCTTTTAAGTTTCACCAATTATATTGTATCGTATTTATTTGATATTATAAATTAATACATTTTTTTATGTTTAAGGGGTGTGCATTTTATGGCCTAGCCATAGTATTTTAAGTATTTGTGCCTTATTTTATTATTCATAAAAAAATATAATTAATTATAATAAATAATTTTTTCGTTATCAATTGAATTCAAAAACATAAAAAAATTGCGAATAAATGATATAAAAACCTGAAAATATTGTTTTCATATCACATGCATAGAAACAACTAGTTTTGAACCCAGTTTTGACAGTAGAAACAAGCCAATTTCAGACCAATGCGATTGTACCGAGCAGAAACAAATAAACAACGTTGTTTCTGCCCTATTCCTGACTAGCAAATTCATTAATTTATTATTTATTAATAATTATAAAAAATTAGAAGTGACAACATTGTGAGCTTCTCTACAAAAACTGAAGAATCTAATTTATCAACGACAGATACAGTAACATCAAAACAAACCGTATATAATTTTAAAAATTCAATCAATACAATTAATTTTTAAATCTGTCAGAATCGAATTTGTAATAAACAAAAGCGAATCTTATTTCTGAATTATTTTATTATTAAAATAGTATAAGATATCCTATCAAAAACATAAATGTAAAAGAGAGCCAAGTTCAATATTATGAATTTATGATATATACCTTGGTTGTTGACTTCAACGACAAAAGAAATGATATCTAAATGGGTGCCAAGTTCGATGGTCAGTCCTGAAATTTATTTATAACAACATAAATTATTTTATAACAACTTAAAATATAATTTCTTCTTATAACTTAGGATAATATATTGAAGCCTAAGGTCTGACTTGGCTAGTTTTCATATATACGAGTTATATTATAGCTTTTGCAAGTTCTAAAGCTGTAAGTTCTTATTTTATTCTTCCGAAAATTTGCCTTGTTGGTAGAAACTAGCCATCGAACATACGTCTCTTCCATGACTTTTTTAGTAGGTACTTAATAATAATTCGTATATAAGAACTAGCCAAGTCAGACCTTAGGCTTCAATATATTATCCTAAGTTATAAGAAGAAATTATATTTTAAGTTGTTATAAAATAATTTATGTTGTTATAAATAAATTTCAGGACTGACCATTGAACTTGGCACCCATTTAGATATCATTTCTTTTGTCGTTGAAGTCAACAACCAAGGTATATATCATAAATTCATAATATTGAACTTGGCTCTCTTTTACATTTATGTTTTTGATAGGATATCATTACTTTTTGTACAGAAATTATTAGTATGTACTTATTCATAAGAAATAAATAAATAAATAAATAAACATTTTATTCTCTTTCATTAATAATAATAGTTAATAAAATTAATACCAAATGGTTTTTGTTAAACTGCTGTATTTTCCTACGTTTACGGGGTATAACGACATACATACTCTACTATAGTCTCACGCAACCTATTGGTTTGTTGTATATCACTATACTAAAACAAAGAATATGCAATCGAATGGAATATGCAGCTTTCATCGGCAGGCATTGATATAATTTGGTGTAAGGTAAGTGCGTCACTCACCAGTAATTCTATTATACGACTCATCGTACAATATACGTAGTAAAAAATTCGATTTTAAACTATTTTACATTTGACAGTGCTGCCATAGTTACGAACTTGATAAGAGTTTTGATCTATAGTTAGTTGATAAAAATGATGATTTTTAGACGTTAATATCTAAATAACCGTTTGAGGTACGTTTATGAAATTTGGAGCACATATGTATCTTGCAAGTCTCAATATATCAGCCAAATTTGACATGTTTATGTGAAATAGTTTTTGAGTTATGAGGGGGTCAAAAGTGACTCTAAATGGTTCGTGTAAATATACACACGGTGCGCTTGACTTGAACTTGGCTTGACACGCTGCCGCGTGTCTGATTACTGCGCTATTTGTCTGAAATAGTATTTCTTCGACTGGCTACAGAAATCAAAACTCGTTGTTTCAATGCATGTGATATGAAAAATAGCGTGTGTGGCACGGGCTGAAACAAGACGATTTCTGACCAGTGCGATGACAGCCCTCGCTTCGCTCGGGCAGTCAACTCTCGCCCTAGTCAGAAATCGTCTTGTTTCAGCCCTTGCTACACAATATACTATTTAAATGCTTTAATCATTTGTTTGTATTTTATTAAATCTTCATAGCACACTATTTTTCGATATTTTCTATTGATTTTATACTTGTTATAACTTGTTTTCTATCTATTTTATCATCATACATGTATTACACTTTTATAAAGAAAACATCCTCATATCTCTGAAATTTGTCATTCAATTGTTTTTTGACACCGCCATTATTCATCCCGGAAAAAATACTGATACTTTGCTCACTCAACCGATCTTCTAGCTCCAATAATAATAAAGTTAGCAATGATCACTCGGTTCCCGCGAACACAGGTATTCATATCAAAGATATATGTAGTATGCTAGTATGTATAATACCTATGTATGTAGTTATTGTATTGATATAATAATACCGCCTACTTATACGATACGTTTGTAAATTAATTGAGGTACTACCTTTTGTGTTTTCAGATAAATAACAATGATAGATGTTATTTGTAGAATTGTTTTTTCTTTCTTAAATAATAGGGTTAAATCCTATGTGCGATTTAACGTTCGTTACATGCAGCTGAATTAAAATTTGAAAGCTTGCAAACACTTTCGCTTTTGGCTGAAATTCTGTATTTAGGTAGATTTTGGAGTGTAGAATTATCCCTTCCACCCTCCGAGTATCATGAAATAAAAGTATATTGTTTTAAGATGATAAATTTCAAAGGAATTTAAATCATACCTACCTATCCAAAAGAAAGAGGAAGTTATTTTAAATTGTTAATGTTTGTGAAACAAAATGTGTTACTTTATTTGTAATTCTTTCTTAATTTTTATCTTTTTTCTCATAAAAATATGAATGATTATATTTCCATTGACAAGTTATAAAATTGGTTTACGTACATACTCCAAAAACATATAAATCAAATTAAAATACGACCTGTCACTGACGTTGATACAAGCGAATTGATTTTGACGTCAAGAACAATCTTGTTTAAATATTATATGTTTTTGTGTAGGTGAAAATACGTAATATCATATATCATAGTATTTTAATATATAGAATTACTAGCTGACCCGGCCACGCGTTGCTGTGGTTAACCTATACTTTAATTGTAGGTTATATGAAACGTTTGGAAGTTTGACATAGCGCCATCTATTGAATACTTACTCAATCCAGTCAACAGATGTCACCATCTGTTAGAATCGTTTGGAGCTAACAGATAAAGACAAATAATTTGCAATAAAATAATATTGCGATCATAAATTGAGATGTAAGCTATCCTATATTTCAAGTTGGATCAAACTGCACACGGTGTACAAATTTGATTAAAATCGGTTAAGTAGTTTAGGAGTCCATCGCGGAGGAACATGTGACACGTAATTTATATATATATTAAGATAAGATTATAATAAACAAGTCATCTAGATCAGGGGTTCTCAACGGGGTCCAGGTGGACCCTATAGGGGTCTATGTATGTTTAAAAAGGGTCAATAGTATTCAAGGGGTCTATTGGGATCTATGATACATTTTTCTGTTTTAAAATTTTGAAATGCAATATCGTTTTTTTGCTTTTCATTTATATTTATCGATATAAAATTACTTGCATTTCCTGCATATTTTTTAGAATCTAAAAATGTAATATATTATGCAGTCTATTAAGAAAATCATTCTTTAAAAAAAAGTCTATGTAGGAAAAAGGTTGAAAGCCCTTCATTTATACCTATAGAAATTTATGATTTTTCTCTTTATTTTCTTATCTTGAAATCAATTATTCTATGACAAATTGAAATTTGGTGCATGAAAATGATTATAAAATATTGAATTTTAGATTTCGTTTAAATTATTTTTATTTTATAGAAAATGACGTGAAAAGTTGAAATTTTTAAACCGTAGTTCTGTATCTCAAAACGTTCTCGAGATATGGCCTTTCAAAAATCGAAAACTTTAAAAGGCCATCTTTTAAAGTTTTTGATTTTTGAAAATTTTGGATAAAAATGACCATAACTTTTGAACGTGTGGTCGGATTTGAAATCAGCGTTTCAAAATCTATCTGATGACATGTAATAACTTGAAAATTCTAAAAAAATAGGTCAAAAATCGACATTTTTTATACCCCTTGAATTTTTTCCGATTTTCGTGAAATTTTTTTGTCGAATTTTCAAGTATTATACATGTCATCAAATCCTACAACAAAAATCAAATCTGACCACACGTTCAAAAGTTATGGTCATTTTTATCCAAAATTAAAAAAAATCGAAAACTTTAAAAGGCCATATCTCGAGAACGTTTTGTTATACAGAACTGCGGTTTGAAAATTTCAACTTTTCACGTCATTTTCTATAAAATAAACATAATTTAAAGGAAATCTAAAATTAAAAATTTTATAGTAATTTTCATGCACCAAATTTCATTTTGCCATATAAACATCGACTTTAAAATAAGAAAATAAAAAGGAAAATAATAAATTTCTATATAAATGAAGGGTTCCAATATTCCATATTAATGTTACATAGATTAGGGAGCGTGTATTCATTACGAAATAAGAGTGGACGGGGGTCGAAAATTTTAAAATCATCCTTAAGTAATTTGCTATTTATCAAGATCAACCAGAAAATAGTATTACAATTTATCTATAATTATATCATAGTATAATAATAAAACCATTTTTTTCAATTCAATTAATTAAAAAATAAAATGTATAAATAAACATTATAGATTATAGATAATTGAACATCCATGACCTTATTTGGCTATACCATACTTGTATGTGAGTCATAACTCATAAGTTTTTCATTACATAACAAATGAAAATATTATACCAGTGATCAAAAAGTTTTGATCATTGGCATAGTTGTAATTTAAAATTACATATGTTAAAACGAATTATAACGAAATACATATTTTTTTATATTCAGTAGCAAGTAAGTAAGTAGCTAATTGTAAGAATTAATAATAGCGGAATCCCGCGGCTTCGCTCGCGTAAATTAATTAGAACCCTCCATACGTGATAGGGGATGACATATTACATTTTTTTATATTGATTTTTATTCATTACCTATAAAAAAACGTAAATATTTCGGATCTTAGTTAAAAATTGTAAAAACTAACCCTTGTCTAACCTAGCCATTAGGGGTTGAATTTCGAATTTTTTTATTGCAGATTATTTTTCTCGACTCCATCATTATAACTTAAGCAGCTATGCAGATAATCAAAAACACAGACCCTGTCTACCCCCGGTGAATACAAAAAAATATATTTTACAAATTTTTCCACCCCTCTAACACCTTAGGGATTAAATTTTGGGAAATGCTGAAATTATTGTTTCATTATTTATATTGTAGAGTATGTTCGATAAGTTTCAATTAAATTCGAAGAAAATAAATATTTTTTTATTTAAAATTAGACGCCCTGTTTTAACCCCGTAGGGGTTGAATTTCGAAAATTCCTTTCTTAGTGGGTGCTTACATCATAAAAGGAAGGCACCTATGAAATTTCACGTTTCTAGGTCGAGGGGTTTGGGCTGTACGTTGATATATGAGTGAGTGAATGAGTGAATGAGTGAGTGGTTAAGGACAAACTCTTTTATATAGGTAGATATAATATAGATAATAATAAATAAACCCATCCCTGTGTATTAATATTTGTTGCGCATTTCACGTACCTATGTTTAAAGTGTCTAATTATTAACTAATTGCTTTGTAACATTGGGTCATTATAATTACGTATCATGCAGAATTTTTGATAATTATAAATCATTTTCATTTAATTGCTATGGCGATAATATTTGTAATGGTAATTCGTTACTTTATTTTGCGTCATTATTATTTGATAACACATATAAATTAAATTATTAATGCTACTAGTCAAATATCAGTCAAAAGTTGTATTAGTCAGATTATTAAAATAGTTGATAAGGCAGATTTGAATCTTGATCACTTCATTGTCTTATATACATATTTTGTGCCATGGGTTAATATTTTTGAGGATTCTGCATATCTTTGGAGATGATATGGGGTAGGAACCTTTTAGTTGGTTGAAGAAAACCTTATCAGACTGTTCCTAATATGTTAATATTAGATATTTTTAATTTTTACATACTTTTACATATTATATATAAAAATATATAATAGGTAAAAGTATATAAAAAAGACTATGCTTGGGGTCTGTAGAGCTTATTCTGTAGAGATAGAGAAATGAGACCCTCTTAATTGGAAAACTAACAATTTAGTTTCATTAGTTGATATTCAGTCTGTAATAATATGTATACGAATTTAAGTATTTTCTAAACTCCAGGTCTCACTTATAATATAGAATGTATTTTTTTTTTATCTTGAAAAAATTTATTTACCCATAAGATTTTAAACATTATGTACAGTGCCGGATTTATTAATAAGCAAAGTAAGCAATTGCTTAGAGCATCTGATCCCGGAGGGCCCCATCAGACTGACTATTAAGCTTTCCGTATTTATGTGCTTAATGGTATCAAACTGCATAGCAGAGCGATCTTTTTCGAAGTTAAAATTATTAAAAAATGAAAAAAGAACTACTATGCGACAAGAAAGGCTTGATGCTCTGTCAATATTATTTATAGCGTCAGATCTGTTACGAAAGATTGATTTTAAGAACGTTATTCGTGAATTCGTTAAAAAAAATCAGGAAATTCAACTTTTTTCAAATAATATTACTAAATAGGTGAAAATATGTATGATCGAAAAATAAATATGTTTTTGATTATTATACGTTTTTCTTTTGTCTTATCCTTCACTAAATCATTATCCTTAGTTCATTTTATCCTTCACATTAAAATATAATATTTATTTTGGTAAAATATTTATTTATAAAATTTATTGATAAAAAAGGGCCTTGACATAATCAGTGCTTAGGGCATCATATAATCTAAATTCGGCACTGATTATGTATATAGTACATGCTTAATAAATGTACATTAAAATATTAGTGATTACTTTTTTCCAATTCAGAGATAGACCACTACATATACACTGCAGAATATATATCATATAAGTAAGTATATTGAAGAAAATACGCGACTATGGCGACTAACCGTATGAAATAATTTTCATAATAGCACAAATGTTTTAATACCGTTGGTGTTTACATACAACGCTTGCGCGAAATCTGTCAAAGTCATTAAAAAACTTCAACAGAACTGTCATATAAATTTGGTATCTCATTTGAGAGTGTTAGCAAGCTTGCAAATTTGCTAGGTCGTTTATAATACCGGACATCATAGTTATAATTTTTTTCCTACTCCTCGAAAAGCCCTTCCCGCGCGTTTAATAGTAAGTAAATACTTAAATACATACATATACTCGTAACCGGAGGCATAGCTAAGGGTTCTTGCGTTCTTGACATGTATAAACACCCCTATATTAAAAAAATAGGTATATACAGAAGTATTTTAAGTTTATTAGTAGTTTATTAACTAAAGATGTGTAATATTCATATAGTTACACTTTTGGTAAAATTGATCACGATGATATTAAAAAAAGCTTGAAGTCTCAACTATACCAAAGTTGTAAAAAACATTTATTTTTTTATACAATTTTGGCATTGTCGAGTGTAATTTTTTTCGTAAAACCGACCATGCAATTTCAGCACCGCCGATTTAAAAAATATTTATTCGTAGCTGAAAATGTTAAATATAATTTAAATAAAAAAACTACCCTAAAATCGCTAAAAGTCAAATAATCTTCTATTAGGCACTTCAAGGGTCATGATGTGAAGACGATGATTTTAGGTGAAAATTTCAATAACGAAAAAATCGAAATAATAATAATTATATACGTCCAGTAGACCTACGGACATCGTTGTTTTTGGTGTACCTTTTAAAGGGCTGTCACTATTAAACAATTAATCGAAATTTCAAGTTTATATCCTACGATATTCTAAATATTGATTGCGTTGAATCATATACCATAGATTATTCCATAAACATGAATGTGATTTGTTTACATAAGTTAAGTTTTAACTGGCGCTTTAAATTGACGGAATTGTGTATTATTTTACTTTTGAAGTTTAAAATAAAATTTAAGAAATGTTTAACTTTAAATTATTCATTATTTAATTAGACTATTACTTTCCCGGAGCTTCGCTTGCGATTTTTCAAAACCAGTAAAAGCCTCGTAAAAATCAGATTAGTTTTTGCGTCATGTCAGGATAAAAAAACAGATAGGTACACTATTTTTTTCAAACTATCATAAATATTCCAAAATATCTTAATTGTACTAAAAAAAATATACTAGGATAGAAAAATGTGAATATATGTAGTATATTTCTTTCTTCATACAACTTTTGTATAGGATTGATAAAAAGTCACTGTGTGTCTAATTTTAGGTTAAAATTTAAAGTTAACTATGGGTCAAAGTTAAAATTAACTATTGAAATATTTAAACTCTATTTTGATTATCTACATGCATAGGTAAGTAAAAATATTTTAATACATTAAACAATATAAGTAGAATAATACATGATGGAAAAAATAACGGGACCAAAACATAAAACCAACAAAAGAAAAACTACAATAAAAATGTTGATTACTTTGATACCGTTTTTTTTTTATTAATTTTTAATATTTGATTGGACTTTACCACAAAACAAAAGAGTGTGACGCGATATAACATGTGGTAATTTAAAACCAACCAAAAAATAACTAACAAAATTCCTTACTATCGTTGTAATTAATTAATCTTCACTTGTTGGACCGTTACAGGCCCATTTCACACGAACTATTTTATCAAAATGCAGTATTTAAATTAATCTTGAAATAATCATAATCTTTACAAGAAATATTTGATAAGAATATTAGGGCACAACACATTGCGCGTGTAGAAGATATATTGATTATTCTGTAAGATAAGACCCCCCCCCAAGGATTACGTAGCACATGTGACGCTCATATATTCAGCGCCTAAAATGAACCATATCATTACAGGCGGCTGTGGAACATTGGTTATTAAGTTAACATTGTATATGTTTTTGATAATTAATTAAATTGAACATAATGTATACCGGAAAACTATGTAATTCAGGTATTCTATATAATTCCTAGTAATTCTATACAATATACAATGTCTAACGATTTCAAGCAAAGTATGAAGTTATTTTTATTTATTGTTATAATAAATAAAATATTAGTTCAGACGAATATTAAGTATATAATTTAAAATTATTAAAATAAAAAACATACAAAAATAGTAGATATTATTTAGTCATTTAATAACATATTAGACCAGTATTAAGTAAGGTAAATAAAGTAAGATAAATATTCAGTATTTTAGTATTTTATTACAAAAGTAAGCCAATATCTGTACCTGAACCAAAATTGGTTGGTTCACCCTATTCATGTTTATATTTTTAGTCTATACAATGCCTATGGAAAATTATATAATTAAATTCATTTCATATTTTGCCTGGTGATTTTTAGGCATTCTATAGAATACCTAGGAATTCTATACAATGCCAGATTTCATACATTGCCGGTAACATACATAACAAATACAAATCCCCTAACTATAAAAATTGTAAGAGTTTAAATTTACCTTCACGTGTTTCAATAGCAATGCTTTCATCATCAGAGTCTTAACGACAGTGTTTGAAAGCATATAGCCTTTGTAACACGTGGTTAGGGGATTTGAATTTGATAATAAGTATATAATGACCATAGTTTTTGTCTGTTGTTTGTAATGAACATAATTTGTTTATATATAAAAAAAAAATTATGTCGTGTGAAACTTTTCGAAATATGGTCCTTTATACTGACGAAAGTATTTGGGATACAATTAATTAAATTATTGTTGCAATAAATCATTTGATTAATGATTCTTAATTCGTTGTGTGAGTCCCATGGCCTTAGAGACGGACTTATGATTAAATTCGTAAATATTATTGATTGAATATAAATGATTTTATACATCGATATGTATAGGTATAGTGCTTTTATAAAACAGCATGAATCGTTGATTGGAAATAGAAAATTTTTAAATCACGCTATGGAATACGAGGATTTTTAAATTGAAATATGCAGAATTACTTGTAGTCTCAAAAGTCTCTATTACATAGAGACACCCGGTCAACAATTTTTACTATCTCATTTATCTGAAAAACCACGCGATTTCTGAAAATTAAAAAAAATATATTTATCAAAACGCTATTTGGATAATATCCATTAATACGCCATTAAATTGTCCCGTATATAAAATCTTTGCCAATAAAGTGTCAATCCATTTAATATATACATCTAAGTATTATTATAAAAAAATATCTGTCCCCAAAACTATCGCTCTTTAAATTTAATAGATATGAAAGAAATAAACCACCTACATATATCTAAAAAGAAAATCTTGTGTTGACACAATCCATCGTTATAAGGAGAATGAGAATAAGACTGCACGTGTCTGATTACACAGCACGATAATTTTATATCCTACAATTACAAATGGTTACATTAGATCTTTATGACAAACATTTCATCAATTCAAGTGTAAACTTAGACACATTAAGAGTGTATTTATTCACTATAACAGTGAATTGTCAGCTGAGTGTTTAAAAGCCACTTTAGAATAAGAAAACGACATCGTTTATGAGATGTGAGGAAAATATATTTAAATTTTAAGTATTTTGTTCCGATTGCGAGACATATTTTCCATTTATTATCGTACTTGTCAGAGGTTAGAGGAAAGTAGTATTAGAATGTATGATACTTACATATTTCTTATTAGATGTTCGATATTAAAAAGGCAACATTAATGATGTCTCTATGGTAGATTAAACAAAATTGATTCGAAGCATATGGATCAATTTATTATTGTTTTTTTATGTATGGCCCCAACAAATGAGAGGGGGGGCTAACTGGACTCTAGCCTAGGGGTCTGACGCGGCATATCAGGATTATCTTAGCAGGAGGGGGTTTGTTGAAAATCCTGGCCTAGGATTTCGCGGTATCCTAGAGTAATGAAAAAAATTCGAAAAATTACACCAAAAATGATTACCTATTCGATATATCATAAGATCGTTATCTCGGATCCGTTATATTGAAGTTTTACTGTGTTAAGATTATTAAATCGTTTATAAATAACATGTACAAGATTCTTGAATACTTTATAATATTAAATATGAATTCTAAACAGGTTTACTTATTTAATATTAATTGTCAACTCAAGACTAATGTAGCTAGAATAATAATCAAGGCATATTTATCATAACTGACTATCCAACAAGTAAACTGTTTTATAAATCTGCTCTGATTTAAATTCGACCGTTTTGCGCTCATATCAAAATCAAATTAACTGTTCTGTTAATAACTGACATTACAGCTAACTCTAGCCGCTACCAACTAAAATTATATCACCTTATATGTATTACAAACTGAAAATATTCAAGCCAAATTTATTCAAACATTATAAACTAGTTCTTTAGATGAGATCATTGAATTAAAATCGCAAAAATCTATTTAATTACAGATTCCGCATCATGATATATTACTGACAAGAGTATGAAGTCAATCATTGGCCAATCTGGGACACCGGCCCGTTAGGAGAGGTTGTACTAGTGGCAGTTAGGGAGTGTCGATCGGTCGATACAGTGATCCTCAAGATTTTTTTTATAGCGACACACTCGATGAAGGGTATCAAGTATGCGACATACTTTCATAATATTTATTATAGTAGGTACCTACTTACATACCGAAATAATCGTAGCAGCTTATGAGGTTCGAATTCGATTCAAAACAATAATTTTAAACTTTAAAGGTAGGTAAAGAGATCCGTAAAATCTTACGTAAGTTTTTTTCTAGTTAATTATTTTCAAATATTAATTGAAACTATTGGTAATTGTTTTTTCGAATAAAAATGAGTCAATTAAATTTTTAAAATATTCTTTGTTATTAAAAAAAACTGACTTAAGGATAGGACTTGGGTCACCATATACTTACGGATTCTTACAAAGGCGAGGGGGGGGGGGGTAAAAATTTAGAAAATTATCCTTACGTAATTAATGGACGTTTTTAAATTGAAATTCGATATATATTTTTTTAAATCATTATGCCAACAATGAACATATGAAATTCATTTGAATCAAATTAACCCCGAATGCAGATATAAGACTTCAATAAGATGATAAATTATTAACCTAATTTACATGAGCTACTACATGTAATAGTGAATTGTGTTGTGAAGAATTACACTGACTGCTATAGTTTCAGGACCACTGTTTATGTCGAGGCTGCTGCGTGTTGCTTACTTTGGTGATGATCTGTCTTTAAATATTAGTTTAAACTCAAAAACACTACTGCTATTAGCGTTTGGATATGTTAAATGGAGTTTCGAAAAGAAACACTCGTGTTTTCGATTATGTTGGAAATTATATGTTAATTCAAGGAGAAGGATTCAATTTTGTTTTGGTCTAATTTATAGAGGTCGAAATAGTTTTTGTCCTCATTTGTACAGATTTGAAATTTGATTAAGGACAATTTGTGTTTGATCTAGCGATAATATTTTTTTTGGAAATAAATAGGAAATATATAGAACTAACATACAAAAAAATCCTTCAAGACTACTCTTTTTACTTCGGGAGTCCTAAATAATGTTTAATTTACCTACTACATAACGTGCCATTGTCCTTCATGAGGTCCCTGTCTTCGTGAGGCCCCCAGCTACCACTTCATGCGCCTGTTCTTACGTACGGCTCTGTCAGACATATAATTAAGAATTAATTACAATTGATATTTTACCATAAAATGTATATAAATGATAAGGTTTTGATATCAAAATAACACGTCCGAAGCCGCGGGTAATTTCTTTTGGATAGTAAGTAAATCAAAATATTTTTGAGAGTAAACATATTCATTCATGATAAATAAAACAAAATCTAAACATTCAGAAGCCAAAACGACGAAGTCTACAAAAAACACTATGCAATAAAAAAAACTCCGTATTTATAAACACGATATAGAGTAGGTATCAACCCGGCTATAACGATTTATAATATTTTAAACGAGAGGAATTGCTGTGTATGTGTATGTGTGTGTGTGTGTGTGTGTGTCGGAAGCTGTATGAAGCACTAGCACGGCGGCGGCGGCCCCGCGCTGACCCAGTTCACATGTCCAGCAGCCACAGGCCGGATCCACGGACCTGGGTCGGAAACGACTCAACAAATGTTGTTCTCGATGCGATCGTTCTACACTTTTGTTGTTCGGAAGTCTGCTTATGGAGAAGATATATTGTATAATGTATGTATGTACAGTAGAGCATCTGTATGCAGAAATTCATAGGAGATAGTGTGATAATACTAAATTCTATTTATTAATTATTATATCAGAGTTATTTGGAAACCAAATCGATGTTTTATAAGTACCTACAGTAAAAATATGTATATGGTAATTAAATAATTGTTATATTTGTTTTCTTGAGTAACTAAGATCCCAATTTTCTGGACTAAATGGAAATGAAGGTGATCAGGGTAATAAAAAATCCGCAATGATATGTACACTGACGCTATATTTTTCAGCAAGCAAAACGTTCCAACAATGTTCTTAATTATTTCCAAGTTGTGTTTTCATGAGACCACAATTCGATTTATTGATACATCGGTAATTATTAAAAAACATATAGATATAAACTGCGATCAATCAAGTGTACACAAGAGGTGAAAATTTTAAATAATTAATATTAATAATATTAGTATCTATGCATAATAACGGGATTCTACCATATTGTGGTAACAAATAGTGCTTCAGAGTCACTAACATTTACAATCAAAATTAGAATATAATATATAAAGAGGTTTACTACATGAATTCATAGAACAATCTACCGAACTGCAATTTTTCAAAATATGAGTTTCTTAAAATTAAATCAAATTAAATGAACTAACTGACAAAATAAACTTTAATTTTGTTATGTATGTGTTATAGAAAAAATAAAGTTTAAATGAATAATTTAACCCTTGGTTTTTTAAAAAATATAAAATAATAAATTCGACACCAATATTAGGCGCCGTCAAATAAAAAAAAACATTTAGTTACCGTTATTAATTTAAAGTAAAATAATGACCGGTTGTATATTAAATAAAATTTACACAAATCTATTTCGGTCTATTAATTAATGTATCATTAAAAAAACTGGAATAGAAATAATAATATCTGAAATGCATAGGTACGGGTTTACAAGTTTTTATTTTTTATTGCGCTCTATTTCTTTTTGAAACACAAATGTTCATTTAAAAAAAATTAATATGAACGACATCATAAGCATAAGTATAATTATAAAAAAATTAAATTGAAGAAACTTTAAATTTTATTTATTTTCTAGAATATCTTCTGAATTACAGCTTTTGAAATATTTATGTTCGGTTTCAATAAACGATAGTTTCTTAGTATGTATAGTGGCCTTATAACTCAATGTCGAAATTAATAACTTTACGTCAATTTAATTTTATTTGAAATTTTCGAATATGATTACTTATAAATCATTGTTTGTGTAACAACAAAATAACTACTAAACAACCTTACAAAGTTATTGTTTTCTTGAGTTCTATCCCGGATTATATTCCTGAAAAAAAAACAATAAGGCCTATTTCACACATATACGGTTTCATTCGGTTCGGTTCGTTTTCGGTCGCTGCCGACAAGTGTGAAACGATGATTCAGTTTGTATTCGGTATCTAATAGAAACCGTACAGAACTGAATACTCCCTCCACACGGACAGATTTCATCAGGTTTCAATTCGTGTCCAGGGAACACAAAGCAATGAACGCGTTCACATATACTCGGTTTAGTTTCGGTTTTAACCTGATAGCGAGTGTTATTTTTTTTAAGTTTTGTCGCGGATTTTCTAATAAAATGAGCGGTTTTCTAGATGTTGATGTGGATCGTCTTCATGCTCTTTAGCTTCGGGAAAATAGTGTAGAATACTCCAAATTCCTTCTGTAAAGTGATGAGAGGGTGCTCGCAATGAATTCTAGTATTCCTCCTTCATTTTTCAATTTTTTTATAGAGAAACAACATGGCAACAACTTGCTTTCTCTCCATGATAACTACTGAGTTTACGGAAAAAAATAAAACCTAATATGAACCGTATGAGAACCGTGTATGTGTGAAAGGGTTTGATTCGTTTTCGGCTGAAACCGAAAACGAACCGAACCGAATGGAACCGCGTATGAGTGAAACAAGGCTAAATGTAGACAGAAACTTGTAGCATTGTTTAAATTTTGGATATTCAAGGGGAGAATATTATAGCTTCATTTCTTACAATGGTGTAACCCGGGAGGGGCATAGCATTTTTTTGGTTACATAACATTAAAATAAATAAAAATTTAACCGTGAAGAGTAAACAAAATTTGTTTAATATAGAAAAAAAATTTAATAAATACGTATATTCATAATTTATTAATCACAATACTAAAAAAACTTTTGAGAATGACTGATTAATTTGGTGATCTAAGCCCGTCCCTGCTGAAGTGAAATGAAGCAACAATGTCGGATATACAGAATGCACTTGATGCAGCAGCGCGAGGTAACAGATTTTTACCAAAAGTTCGTTGCGTAATTTCACCGCACGCAACAACACGTAATTACATATTTCCCATACGCCAGTGAGGTTTCTCTGTTTTCAGTAATCATTGCATATTACCCAGACATATCGGTGCCGGTGAAAGAGTATATCGTATTTCATCTGTTTTGATGCATGCATTTGATATAAGAGCGCCGTTATGATTCATAAACTCACCTTCTACTTGAATTTGTTTGTGGTTTGAGTTCAATATATTTGTTTTGTTTGAGTTTATAAACCAGATTATAGAACTTAATAAGAGTTTTTTATTTTTTTTGAACATAATAATGTTTTCTGTTTAGTTTAGATTTTAGTTCCGCATTTACACGCTAGATGTCTACGCCAAAAAAATATAACCGTACAAATATTCTAATAATCTGTTTTTTGAAACTAGATATTTCAGAGTGAAGTAATAAACGCTATAATAAATATGGGTAAATTGTCTAACAAAGTTTTATTTTTATTTGTACGAAAAAATGTTGTGTAAAATTTACTTATGACACCCCATTCCCATGTAACGTCATGTAGACAATAGATCTGTACCCTTCTCCCCTCTTAATAGTTAGTTAGTTCATAGGTACTTGCAGGCCCTGAGAGAGTTTCAACGGGATCCTGGCCAATCCACATTTTGGAGGGCCCCTCCCCCCTACATTTCAAACAAATTTCATACTAGTAAAATTTTATGTAGTATATTTCTGTTTTTTTTTTTAAATAACCCCTGTTAAAAATAGTATATGTATCAAAAAAATATGTAAACATGTAAAATAGAAATAATTTTTACGGTGCCGGGGCCCTTGAGAGGGCCATATGGCCCTCCTAGCCCCCCCTCTATCTGGGCCTGGGTACTTGGTACTTCATTTACTATTATACTAGTGATATCTCTCTATATTAGTTTCGTGATACTTAATGTTTTGTCAATTCTATTGTACAGTGAAATAACTATTGACTGTTTGTAACTTTGTACCAGAGATTTTTCAAAATTGGACATTTAAATACGTACAAACAATTTAGAGAACCTTAAATCTAGTGTAATACTTAATTAAAGATTACAATTCGCATAGAACGGTACCGTCGAACCTTCGTATCAATTCGCATGGTTATAATTACGTTATGAATAATATATTCCAGGCCCCAACATCTACAATTAATGAATGATATACCTAAAATCCGGTCAAATACATTCATGTATGTGTACGGGCAAGAAAAAACATAACGGATTAGTTATTACGAATATCAATTATGTACTTTTAAAATCCGTACTGACCTTGTAATGAATTGCGCGTTTTTTTGCAGCCATTTCGATAATTACATTTATTATATACGATAGTGTATCATACGTTCATGACCTTATACCATAAGGAGAGCCGCATCTTGCTTAGTAATAATAATAATATAATCTTTTTTTATTCAAGTTAGTTAAAAAGTCAGAGATTATTGTATAATAATGATTTCTGTACATGCAATACTTCTTTCTATTAGGGTGCGCAGGTTTGATGTAATTTAACAAAAACAAAAATTTATTTAATTTTAAGGATGGTTTTCACATCCACTTATATTTGATTGAACTACTGGTGTTCAAAGTTTCGTCAAAATGCAATGTTCTCTTGTTAGACGATAATAGATACAAAATATATGTAAAACACCTGATGGGGAAAACAATTTTTCTTTAAACGTTTTGAAGGTAGTACAAATAAAATTTGCCTTTATCTCGGATACGATTTTTCGACGATTTGTTTGTTTATAATTGAGGAACCACTGATCCGATTTTCATGCGGTTTATTTTTCATATGTAGACAAAGCTATACATATATGTATATAGTAAGTACTTAGTCAGTAAAAGCATTTGAAAATTCAATTACGTTTTGCTATTATCAAATGTACTTGAAGTAAGTAAGTTTAGGGACATAAAGTACTTTATGTTCAAACTATTGACCGTAAAACACAAAATGTAGAAGATTTATGATGAAAAAATATTTAACAGCAGAAATTTTACGTTTATGACCATTTTCAAAAACTCTTCTGATGTTATTTTTATATAACTCACATACTTTTATAAATATGATTTTTCAGTTATCATTGTCCTAAGAAAATAATAATGATATTTGTTGTGCTTAATGTTTTGAACCTTAATTTTAATTACATAATTGAATCACAGTAATATATATTATCGTCTTTAATAATAATAATAACAATAAGAAACCAGATCAAAATTGCAACTGACTCTCAGCAATAATAATTACAATGAACACATTGCACATTGCATGGTCTAGCTATTGTGCCGAATTTTGTAGGTTGCAATTTAACTTAATTACAATTCGACTTTAATGTAAAATTTAATGCGCTCTACTAACTTAAGATCTAATATTAACTAGCTCACTGTATGTGATAAATAAATAATGAGTTTTAAAAGATACATAAGTAAATAGATATGTACATAACGGTTGTGGCAGTATTGGTAAGCGATAATTTTATTTTAATTTTATACCATTTGAAAAATGGAGAATAAAATATTTTACTCGTAATAATCGATATGAAATTAGTGTCGTCTGTAGTCTATGTAAAAGAAAGACCGAGAAGTTGTTGATAAGCTGATCATAGCAGGTCTTGATAAACAGGGGTGTTTAAAGGCTGGAGAGAGTTATTTTTTCATCTGCCTTAAACGAGTGTACAATTTGAATTGTGGAACATGAGATTTATATAAAACTGATTTTCTTAAATTTATCTATTTTAATGTTTGTGGATTCATTATTTCACCTAACAGGGTTAGTGAAAAGTAAGATCCTGACGACTTACTTTATTAACAAAAAATATCTAAGTGCGCACTTTTAGGCAGGTTTTTTTCTTCATGATTTCATACCTACCTATGTATATATGATATTAGAAAACCTTTTTACAAATGGCACTGTGTATTTATAGTTTGTACTTGGTATCATTGGAAAGACATTTTTTCTGTGTGTGTGTGTTTTTTTCATAATACAAAACACGACAGATATTGTCATTTAGAAAAGTATTTCATGACGTCAAGTGTGCAGTGTTTAAATTTCCGACTGAACACTTAAAAAAAATTATATCAAGTAATTGATTGAAGGTGATTTATTTGCATGTATAGCTCTTAAACAAATTGTCTTCTTGCATATGATTTTATAACCGTATACTAACTTTATATATGCATTACAATTCAGACTTCGCTACGGAACAAAAAACAATAAACAAACATTTTTCACCACTTTTTAGGAAATAAAAGGTTATCAAAATTTTCAAGATTAAACATTAGTATTTTTTATAAGTTTCAATAATTATATGTATATATTTTTGGGTTTCATAAATTGTAACTTTTTTTGCTCAACACCTACATATGGAGATATTTCTGAAAAGATGCATCTAAGTACTGGGAACAATATGTATAAATATCATTTCTCTTGGAATTAGTTACAAGTTTATATGGAGCTGAGTTTTTGTTTCCTGAACTATTTATAAAATATGTTAATAATTTTATGTTATTTTTTTAGCATTTCATCTATAGTCATACTGTCGAGCATTTTAATATAATATATCTGAAATCTCTTTAATCTTCATTGTTACATTTACACATAATGAACCCAGTGCATCCGATTCAAAATACCAATATACCTATCTCACAATTGCGTTCCAATGAGTTTGCATATAAACATATAATAACATTGTTTTTCTCTGTCGTGCTGTCGAGTTAGGCGTTGTGTCTTCTGAACGGTTCATACGTGACGTAGGAGATGCTGTACGAGAGTATATGTGTGTATGTGTGTGTGCGAGCGCACGCGGTGTGAATGTGACGGCCTCACTAGCCCAGATATTGGTGGGCAGCACAGCCGAAAGCCGAACGCAAGAATGCTGCTCCTCTACTTATGGCTAGCGTTTTGCATATTAACTCGCTGCCTGCGGAGGTTCTCAATTAAACCGCATTTGTTTTTGTGTGCCCGCGCGACGTTTAGGAGGAGATATCTCTTGTCGTTGTTGCTGCATACAGTACAAGCGTCGGTAACTCGAGGTTCTCAGTAGAACTTAATAAATATTGTCATTGCCATTATTGACCATCTTATTTTGCTAAAATAAATAATTAAAAATTATATTTACTACTTTCTACTCATTCTTGTTTGTGATAAAATTATAAAGAAGGATACCTATTATAAAATATGAATATGATAATATAAAATCCTAAATTGGAAATGTCTGCAAAATATATTTACTATAAATGTTGATTGAGATTTTTTTATATATAGGTTATAGCATTTTTTAAACATGGATGATTCTTTACCTGGTGTAGACTTTTTACTACAGTAGGTATACAAGGAAGTCAATCATATTTCAAATATACAGGGTGTCCCAGGACTGTGTCAAAGCTCAATATTTCATTTAATATAATGAATTGGAAGAAAACTTTAAATGCAAAAGTTGTCAGACGAGAGGAGCGGCATAATTTAAAAATAGTTACATTTATACAGAGTGTCCCATAACTGCGTTACAAACCAAAGTTATGTTTTTTTAAATACAAACTATATATTTTTATTTGATAATCTAAAAGCATTCATTTTTCTGAGTATTTTGATGTATCAAGTATGGAATTATACAGAGGGGTTTAAAAATAATGACCAATTTTGTAAGAAAATAGGAACATTTTCAACGCCTTGTAATTTTCTAATTACAACAAAAAAAAATTGTTTTCTGTTTGAAGTAGTTTTGGCATCTTCTCTATTATTGCGATATTATGTCAAACATTTACAAAATCGTATTATTTGTACAGGGTGTATCAAAACACTGAACTTAGTTTTTTCCAAAATTTTCAAATGGAACACCCTATATATTTTTTTATTTTCGAATTGCCTGTTCAATTCTCAACACATTTTACAAACCATGTTCTATACCTAAATCCAGCCGTTAATAAGTCATTAATTTTATATTAAAATCTTAAGATTTTTTTAAAAACCATACAACTTTATTATATTCCATAAAATAATTAAATTTTTATGTTGTTAAAGTTTGTACGTTCTATTAGTTTGTTAAATTGTTTTTAAGCGAACTGTTTTATTGATTATAATAAAGTTGTATTGTTTTTATGAAACATCTTAAGATTTTAAAATAAAATTAATAACTTATTAACGGCTGGATTTAGGTATAGAACATGGTTTGTAAAATGTGTTGAGAATTGAACAGGCAATTCGAAAATGTAAAAATATATAGGGTGTTCCATTTGAAAATTTTGAAAAAAACTAGGTTCAGTGTTTTGACACACCCTGTACAAATAATACAATGTTGTAAGTGTTTAACGTAATATCGCAATAATAGAGAATATACCAAAACTACTTTCAGCAGAGAATACATTTTTTTTGTTGTAATTAGAAAATTACAAGGCGTTGAAAATGTTCCTATTTTCTTACAAAATTGGTCATTATTTCTAAACCCCTCTGTATAATCCCATACTTGATACATCAAAATACTCAGAAAAATGAATGCTTTTAGATTATCAAATAAAAATATATAGTTTGTATTTAAAAAAACATAACTTTGGTTTGTAACGCAGTTATGGGCCACCCAGTATAAATGTAACTATTTTTAAATTATGCCGCTCCTCTCGTCTGACAACTTTTGCATTTAAAGTTTTCTTCCAATTCATTATATTAAATGAAATATTGAGCTTTGACACAGTCCTGGGACACCCTGTATGTAAATATTTGCTCTCCTGTTAATAAAACATCGACTTTTATCAGTTTGAAAAAATTGTCTGGGTTTGGCCAAAAGTCATTCTTACTAAATATAATGAATAGTTTACAGAAAATAGCATTTACAATTTGAATTGTAAATAAAACTATGAATTAGAAGTATTGTAGCAAGCTTTGGACAAATATAACAACATCTCATTGTTGAATTTTAAAAATCCGCCATGAAAATAACAAATTTTAAATTAGGCAATAGTGTTTTGTTTTTAACTTGAACATATCCTGGATAGAATTATTTTGAAAGGTATTAAAAATGAGTCTTTGTATTTGCCCATAGGTAACTTGTTACTTTTAATTCACCCAAATTTAAATGTCCTATATGGCTGAAAAATTATATACGAGTTTACCGTAGATATATTATTAACAGAAGAAGAAAACAAATATTTGTATGTGTTGATCCTTATAACCGTGGTTCAATTCTGCATTTTTGTAATATTGTTAGCTTTTAAGAGGTTATACTGTATTTGATATCTGTGTAATAGACGTAATCCCCGAGTTTGGAATACGCCTTAGTTATTTCATTAACTCTGGTCAGTTGGTGTAAATTATAATGGGTATGAATGTGGTATAACATTCGGTCGGAATTCCGCCACGCTGCTGATTATTATACATAAATAATTTAAACTAGCATATGTGAGATGGTCTCAATAGTTTGGTGATTGGAGAAACTTTATAGAAATAAACTAGAATGAATATTGATTATGCTTTATTTTGTAATTGTTATTATCTATGTATTATGAGGTTTTGGGTTTGTGCCAGTATTTTCCAAACTTTGGACTGTTTAAAACTATTTGAATTCTTTAAATTCCACGATTGTAATACACTATATAAATTTATGAATTGAATAAGTCTTACATTTATTTTATTATATATGATTACCTTATTAATAATTATAAGTTCCTACTAAATTAAGGATTATAAAGTTTTTATTCTTCAGCTTATAATTTCAGTCATTTATTTTAAATAGGTTTATGATCTTTTTTCGTTTAATTATGTTTTTTAATTAATACCTACTTAAACATACATTATACACAAATGTTATTAAAAAATTGCTAATCAAAGAAAACAATAAATGAAAGAAAGTAATAAATAAAATATACTACTGGTTTTGTTTTATTGTTCTTGCTAATTCAACATATTATGTATAATTTTATAAGAAATTAAAATAGGATGAAATGAACAAATCTGATCTGATATATTTTCGATAGTAACTTTGTCAATTCAAATGCTAATTTAATAGCAATTATACTAATGATTGTTTTTTTATGCATAGAATTCCTTCAAAGACAATATTGAGTTATTAAGACATAGATGTGGCCAGTGATTATACATAAAGAATAGTCTGGCCCTTTCTCAAATAAAATTGTAGTCCGGTTTAAATTTATCAATTAATGTCAAGTATTATCTATGAAAAAAAGCTCGTGAGCAAAAACTAAACTAACGCTATCTGCTAGGTGTCAAATCGTTATATTTTGTTCAGGATTTTAGAGCAGTTGTAATAAATGTATAATTTTATGAGGTAAAATTGTCACTACTGCTTTTAAACCACTGTTTTTTACTAACATGCATGCACCAGGGTCATTCATATAAATGATGCCGTTTATTACAACTGTCAGTGGGTTGTCATTTATATTTAATACCCCGCTGATAGCGTTACCTTAGCTTTTGCTCCAGAGCAAATTCTTTATAATATCAGACATAACTGTGTACATATGTATATTGTATATGTATTATAAACAAAAAATGTATTTATGATTATTATTATATTTTATTTTCATAACAGACCAGGTACGTATCAAGACAAATTTTCAGTACATAGTTAAATATGTTTTTTAGCAAAAATTATTAAATAAAAAAAAATTTTTTGATGTAATTTATATTTGGTAATATTTTGATGAATGGCACTTCATATACATAATATTTCAGTGAAAATATTCTCATCTTTTCAGAGAATATTGAAGATATTTATGAATGTACTTTAATGTGCAGTTAATTGGTCGAAAATTATATCAAAAAGAAGCGTTACATCTGTAATTAAATTTTAATATATAAGAAGTTTAAATGCACACGCACAATCTATAAATGAGTAGTGGGGGTTATATAAAATGTATACATGTACACATCTGTTTTTGTATCACGCACATTATTTTATATAATTATTTCTCATGCATGTAGGTAATAAAGAATAGACATAAAACAACTAGATCATTAATTAAATTCATATTTAAAAAAGAATAGCACCGAGATTCACATATCAGTTGAATGATATACGATACTATAACGAGCGAGGTTTTATTTTATCCTGTAGTAATACCTACTACAATTAACACACTTTAATAAGTAAGTTCATAAGTTTACATAAATACAGTGCGTTTCATTTTGTTTACTATCATTTTTCCTTTATGCATATGTATAACTTTGTTATTATTCGTATCTTGGGTTTCTTCAGTCCCAACGTTTCTTTATTTATTAAAATGGGCTATGTGAAAAAATATTATCAATCACAATATTTGCAGATTATATTTAACTAAAAGTGTTTGTATTCGTTAAGAAATATATTAAAAAAACTAACGTTATTTGAAATTTCATCTTTGCTGAGAATTATATTAGTGTATAATGTTTCCTTCATCCCAATATTTCGTGATTTACTTAAATAGACAATAATATGATTGAATAGCAGTGGTGGGCTAAGGAAAGACTCCCCCCTCCCCGGAGGGGAATGTTAGTTATTCACCATCCTTCCATCAATAGTAAATAACAATTTTTTTCGTTGTCAGAGCAAAATTAGCATCCCCAAAAATTACTTTGCAGTTTGTTCAGATTTTCTTCAAACTACATCATGTACCCCATAAACCTCAAAATGACCAATTTAATTATAGTAGTACCTCATGATACGTAATATAACTGCCTACCTCAATATAGGATATGGCAAATTAAAAGTTAATATTTTTAATATAAAACACAAACGAGTGCAAATAAATACAATACAAGTATTGTATTGAGGTGCGCTCGAAACCAAGCCTAACAAAATTAGCACAAATCGTACAAAACAACCACATTACATATTTTCCCCACAACACGTCCTTGTTTCCCTACTTACACATTCTTCTGTGCGCCGACAAGTCTTGCTTTTTAATCAACAAAATGCAAATGGATGTGATTAAAACATCGGGTCATTCTATCAGCGGCGGCTGTGTGTTGAATATACGATGCATATTTATTCTACATCGGTGCTGCATTCACATATGACATAACAACATCCGGTTACATCACACACATACACACAAACACACACACACACACACACACACACACACACACACACACACACACACACACACACACACACACACACACACACACACACACACACACACACACACACACACACACATACGAATACGTGCGCATAAGTGTAGATATGCACGCACAAATGCAAGTAAGGTAGATGCGTCTATTGTTGACTTATGTATCTGAAATAGCTTTATTTTCTTTTGGTAGTTCGCAGTAGCTGACTAAAGATGAAGGTGAGAACTGTCCCAAATCTAAGATACTAATTGTAAGCATAGTAAAGGTAAAATTTAACTGACAAAAAATATTTGATAACACCCCACTTATTCCGCCACTTCAGAAACAAAATTTTATTTAAATTTGATATCAAATTACTTGTTAGATGAATAAACGAGTTGATTCTATGCCTAGTTATATAACGTATTTATAATATGAAAATAATCCTGCCTAGAGTACATCGATTGAAAAATAAAATAAACGAATTGTAATAATACTTTTTTTAAAGGACAGCATTAGACTCACTTACCCTACATGAGTGCAATTATACATGAACACGTACTTACCGATATATTGAGTTTATCCGTATGCATTTATGTGCATTGTTTTTAAACAGTTAAATACATACTACATTTTAGGTATTTATTTTTATTTGAACATAAAATGGTGTCGTGTATATTAAAAAAATGTTTTTTTTACAAAAGTAAACCGATAAGGAAAACCCATTAAAAAAGTATGGTAAGTTTTTCGAGTTTTGGGACAATTTCAAATGTTTGTAAATGTTCAGGATGATCCAAGAACATTTGTTTGTTTTATCTGTCTGTTGCACATTTTAAAAAAACATTCTCCAAGTGATCTTATAGTTTATAGTACCTATCTACTTCCGCTAAATAAAGGCAGATAGGTACATCTTTGTAAGGGAATATCATTACCTACTACTAATGATTTTTATATGGAACTATCTACTAGTTAGATCCAACTAGCAAACCAAGTTTAATTAAAATTGGTTCGATAGTTCATGACTTATGCGGAGATAAAGATGCAAGTAGAAATTTTGAAATCAGGGACCAAAATATTTTCTGCACACTCAGGAAAAAAACGCCTACCCGTTTTTTGTAATTATATATGAATTTAATTTTTTATCTTAGTTGTTAAATTAAATAATGTATTTTGACAAATTTGGAGGGGAAAGGTTAAACAAATTAAAAAACATGGATACGTTACTGCATAGCTTCATTCTATTCTTTGGATATGGCGAGTAGGCAAAACTCATATTTGGAAATAATATCTTTAAATTCCTTTGAAGTTAAAAGGTAAAAGCTATTTCTTTAACAGTATAAATAGTACAAAAACAAGACTTATAACTTATAATAAGATGTTTGTTGACTGAAAACTCCCACACAAAACACACACACACACACACGTAGCCATACATATGTATATTTTATATGTAGTTGTTACTGTTAGTTGCTATCTTATACATGAATGAACCTACAGTATTTGCTTATGTATTGTTTAACTTTTTTTAATATGGATTTGAATGAAATTGGCGCAATTGTATCATGAATATACTTATAGACTAAGATCTAGAAACAAGAGGTTGAAAAAAAACAGCAGTAGAATAACTGTCATATAATTAGTGCTCATAAAAATTCCTCATATGCTATTTAAATTTGGTTTCCTAATACTAGATTATTACATTCTTTAAAGTTTTTTTTATTCGGTTTTATTTTCGCGAGATATTTTTTGTTGATAAATAACAGTTGCAAATATAGAGCAGGTTTTCAGATTATATGAATTTAAATATTAAAATTGTATTTAATTAAAACAGTACGGTTTTTTTCTCTATCAATATTGATTATTTTTCAGCAGTAGAGGGAAATGAACTTGAAAAATTAATTATAGTTTTACTTATTTCTTATAGCCCATATTCAAATATAGGGAAGCTATCTGCCCATTTCTGTAAGCAGAAAAAAATAAGGACATACGTTTTCGTTCGTCTGTGTGTCTGTCTTCTGAATCTGAGTAAACCACTGAACTTATATGAATGAAACTTGGTTTGTTGGTTGAGTCTGGCTAGTAGATGGCTCCATATAAAAATCTAGAATGAAAATAATTTAGAAAATCATAATCAAACACGTATTCAGAAAAATTTCGAATTAATATTTTCTAATAAAATTGTATAAAAATTCAGAATACTTAATTGGTATTTTTGAAAATTCTTTGATACTTAACTCCTTTTGGTAAATTTAGCATGAGGAGGCACTGTGAAATGAAATTAGTTGGCACATATTCTTCTGTATGCTTTCGTGGCCATTGTCCATAGTAGCTAACTTTTTGGGCTGTTGTCCACGTTGTCGTATTCTTATACTTGACGTTTCGACTCTTATATCGGAGTCTTCTTCAGAAGTAATTCTGAAATTTAAACTGTTTCTTCTTCAGAATTACTTCTGAAGAAGACTCCGATATGAGAGTCGAAACGTTAAGTATAAGAATACGACAACGTGGACAACAGCTCGAAAAGTTAGCTACTATACTTGGCATTATATGAGTAGTTCTAAAAATAACTAAAATTAACTCAATATTGAGAAGGATAATAAAAGAAATAGATTAGGCCTACTATAAGTTGCTACAAGTCCAAGATGAAGTAGAAGAACAAATTAGGGCAACTGATGGAAATAGGCTAACAATAAGGCACTCGCCAGATAATATTGAATATGGAACATCTATATTGGGTCTAAGAAAAAGAATTGGCACAATAGTTAGAAATAGGCTAAGACCTACATAGTAGCATCGTGCGGTTGTAGTAAATAGTAGTGGTATAACTGTATCGACCATTTGTCTGGGTCAATAGGCGGACACTGAGTATAGCGGTTAGCAGGTAACCTGAAGAGAGGTCCACACAAGATGTATGTGTAAAAGTAGTGGGGGGAAAGCAGATCCACACGATTCAGAGTACCATCATCATCTTGTATAGTAGCAAATGTCTGGACAGGTGAATTTCATTCTTATGTAGTCACTCATTGTGCTAAGTGAGGTGTGACACTGTCGGCTTCTAGTTACCGATTGTTGCTTGTTTTATATCAGTTGTTTTTTTGTTTTCATTGTTGCAGTGTTTAAATTTCAACTGTCGGTTTTGAATGAATATGGATTGTTGAGTGACTGTAATTTTTTCTTTTTATTTATTTGATTTTTTTTTAATTGTTGTGCTACAAGTTTTAAGTGCATCGTTTTGCCATAGGATTACATGCTGTCTATCTATAGGTAGTTATTAGTGTTTTTATTTAAATTTATTTATTGTGTGTGGAACTAGAAAATAAGGCAACATAGACATTAAGACTGCTTATTGTGTTGAAAAAATCATTTATAAACTGTTGAATATTTTTTTACTTTCATTGCCATTTTTAAAGAACAAACAGTTTTTCAAGAACTGTATATAGTTAAAGGTCTTTACCACGTATTATAATATCAAAAATAAAAAACTAACACATGAACATTATATATTTTAAAGTCTGGAAATCAATTCATACCGTGAATAAATATTATTTACAAATGTAATTTATTAATAGAATAAAATTACCAGGTGCATATTTACGTGATATAGTAAATCCATAATACACTCATTTGTTATTGACCTAATGGGGTAATGACACGTGCTATTTATAAACCAACAGCCATGACTCTGAAATAAATAATGAATTGTGAACTTGATAATGAACATGAATTACATGTCTATTTATTTATATCATCTATGGTACATTTAATGCGATCATTTATGTTTTTTGTTCTGTTATTCATTGCGTGTTTCTTGAAGATAATATAAGAAACTAAATGTCTTTTGTTTTTATTTTAATTTGGAAACAGTTTTTTGTTTAGTATATATTAGGTAGGTATGTAAGCTCAAAGCAGTGTTGAATTCCGTTGGGAGGTTCCCCCCGAGTAAAATATATAATGGCATATTTAAAAAACGTATGAAAAATCAAAATTCTTGGGATTTCTTTCTTAGATCAAGTTATTCTAGTTTTAATATGTAAATCAGCATTTTCCAAAGTGGGTTCCGTTGAACCCCGGAGGTTCACAGAAAAATTCCGGAGTTACGCGTGTTTTTGGTGTTTTTTTTGCTTATTTTTACAACGTGTAAATTACATTCTAAATAAAATAAAACAATCGCTATCCAATGGATTATGTATTAAAAAACATTTTTTTATTGGGAGGATGAGGATTCTCTAAAATATGAATTTTAAATTTTCAAAAATCGTGTAATGGCTTTGCTACAAAAAAAGTTATAGAATCATTGTAAAAATCGATTTGGATTTTCGTAATTAATTAGTGTAGATAACGCAATTTTAATTTTCGCCTGTCAATTTTATTTGATACAAAATTGTCCCCACCCCCCTTCTAAATTTTTACTTAACTCCATCATTCTCCAGATTCAACACTAATCCAGAAATTTTATTCAGAAAAATATGTCTGCATAAATAAGACATTAACACTTTCTTTAGGTAGTAAACATGGATATAACCGATATTTTTTAATGTGTCATTACTTCGTCAGTCACGTTACAATGGGTTTCTTTACTAAA
The DNA here is from genome assembly GCA_949319165.1 of Sialis lutaria. Taxonomy (NCBI): domain Eukaryota; kingdom Metazoa; phylum Arthropoda; class Insecta; order Megaloptera; family Sialidae; genus Sialis; species Sialis lutaria. The sequence continues at coordinate 13,089,952 of OX439237.1, forward strand.
GTAATGCCCGGTATTATAAAGAAATTGCATGCAAGCAAATTTGTTTCCATGCAAATTTGCAATTTGCAAACGCTATCTACTAGGAGTCAAATGTAAATGACAACCAATCACAGATTGTAGCTTTAAAATATCAAGACAATTTGACTCCTAGTAGATAGCGTTTGCTTTGCATGGAAACAAATTGCTTGCATGCATTTTCTTTATAATACCGGGCACGAATATTCTATCTTGATACCAGAAACATCTTAAAAATTATTACAATTTTGTTTAATGAATAATTTAGAAGTAATTCCATGTTAATTTCAGATTAACTACTAAATCAAAATAGATTACAGTCACAAAATTGACGTGCATTCGAAAAGATAGAATTTATGATACTTTAATAGACTATAATGATCTAATTCCATAGCTATTATATCAAATTAAATACTTATAGGCCTATCTATTAAATGACTAATAATTTAGAGTGCACGCGGCTATTAGTAATACTAGGTCATTAAATCTAGAGATGCAGGGCTTTAGAACATAATTGTTACTTGATTAGTTTAATTTATACGATTGGAAATGAAATGATTTAATAAAATATATAATTAAATTATACATACATATTTAATGCAATATAGTAGATATTCGATGTATAAAACATGCCTTAGGCTTATGCTATAACATGACAACTATACAAAATGTGTTTGAAAGTTTCAAGTACACCTTTTTTTCTTCGAGTATCATTCAATTAACTTTTATTTTGAACATATTAAAAAATATTTAATTAATTAATTTGGGTTATTATTTGTATAAGCAAATCGTAACCTCAGACTTCCCCTTCCCCTTGCAATTGTATCGATATTACAGATTTCTTTCTTAACAATAGCGTATTCTGAGAACCCAATATCCATGATAATTATATGAAATAGCATACTTTAACATGGATCGTTTTTGTTTATTAATGGTGACCTCTTTATTCCTTTTCATTACTATTGGAGCGAAACGCCTTAACTAGTTTCAGTTTGTATAGTAATTCATATAATAATAATAATAATATTTGCATAGGTAATTTGTCTATTGAATTATTTTATGAGAATATGCAGTTTTGTGTTCTTATTACTTTAATGGAACCTAGCAGAACTGTACTTACAAATTATTGCATTCCAATTATTATTTTCAAAAGTAATATAATAATTTTATTTTAAAATTAATTAAAAAATAACGATCATCCAGATTCAATTATTATGAAAATGAAAATATAATTGGTGTAGTTAATTAATTGAACAAAATAGGACAGTTATTGTATTTACTGTTATATACGGATACAAAATTCATTTATTTAATTATTGTATGTATACACATATTAATAAATATTTATTTTTATACCGAAATTAACTTTAAAATTAATTAGAACATGAAATAACATTATTTCATAGAAGCTGATTTAAGAGACCAAATTAATAATTAAAAATAACATGAAACATGATAATGTCATTAAAAATAAGAACACTGTTTAAAAGTTTAATGAATATTCTATATGACAACAAACTGAAAAAGTAATAACCGTAATTACGTGTGAATATATATGTTTATATTTAATGGATTTATTAACGTTATTTTTATACTGAAATTGTCTTTATTGATAACCATTAGTATTTTATTAAATCGGTATTAAATTAATTAATATTAATTAAATATAGCAATTATACTTTTTTATGTCTTTTGATATGAGTTTAATTTTATTATTCTAATTTTTTATCGAATTCGAATAAGTTCAAAAATGGGAAAATTAGTAAAAATATAACGTTTTGATTTATTAATATTTTTTATGTGAATCTTGAATCTTCATTTTATTAACATTAATTATTAATTATTACCTATGTATTTATATTTAACTTTTTTTTGTTTTCTTTCCAAACCTGGTTTATATGTTGTCAATTTTTTATCCGGTTGAACACATGTAGAAATAATCATTTTGTATTGTTAATTTTTATGTCTCATAAATACAGAGGCGGATTAAATGTCGAGAGCGCCCTAGGCAAGCACCTCATCGGCGCCCCTCTAGCGGCCATAAAATTTTCTGACATTCAGCTTGACCGCTCCCTTCCACCGTTACGTAACTTTTCATATTAAATATAACAATGAAATTTCCGAAATTCAAATATTTTTGTTGCGTCTTTATTTCGTTTGTTAAAAATTATTACATCATCTTTTTGTGCACACAATAATCTTTTTATATTATGTAAGTAGGTGCATAGGTACTTACTAACACAATTATTTTTTTGTTATTTTTCAAAAATTTCGCGCGCGCGCCCCTTTGTAACCTCACGCCCTAGGCAGGTGCCTAGTTTGCCTTATGGATAATTTGCCTCTGCATAAATACCTAAAACACAATATTATCTACTTACAAGCGTAAAAAACGTTTACTTAAAACATGAGAAAATATTGTTTAAAACAAAATTGATTGTTTTCGTCCTACAATATTGCTCTAAAGAGAAACAATAGTATAGTTGAATTAATATAGAAAATATTAATTTCAATAAATATGAAATATGAATTGTCTTGATCCAACACAATTTTTTCTGTGTAATAATTAATTTTTTGTCAAAACAGCACTGTTGTATCATAGTGATTTCAACGCATGGTAAATCGAACCCTAATTAAAAATGTACGAATCCAGATGATACCACTGAACCAACAGATTAACAGTGAACAACATCCAATCATAATAATCCATTATTCCATTCAAGTCATGTCAAAATATCAATGCTAAAAACAAAATGTGTTACGCTTCGAAATAAAAGTCGGCGAAGTAAAAAAAACTTGCACACGTTCATTATATGTATAAAAACACGATGATAATTTAATCAATGTATATCGAGTGAATGATTTTTCAGTGGGCATACATTCGGCAGACCACCTCGATGGGCCAGGTGTTTTTCGAATGGCCTACTTTCAGACACACACATACACACGCACGAACACGACATCGGTGAATTCCAATCTAGCGATTGTACTAGCTATATACATATACTTACATCATCCCCTCCCTCTAGAGGGTGTGTCTCACGCATTCTTCTTCTTATTTTCTGTTAGATATTTTAATTAAATTTTGCACGACACGCAAATTTTGTGGATTACAGTTAAAACGTGATGTCATAGCGTGTTATGGATGGCACATTTTTTTTTGATAAGTCTTGTAAATTATCCGGATATGATCGAAGTGATTTATATTGCTTATTAAAAATTTCTGCAGGTGGTCTTTTCTCAATGTGTGTAATTTTGTATGTATGTTTATTTCAAAATGTACGTGACCAAGAAATCTTCCTTTATGTCTTAAATTAAGTATGCATAGTTACTTATTATACATGTACAAATTATCATTCATTAATATCTTAATATAATATACGATATTATTATTAAAATATGACATAATATTTTTATGTACTTAAAATTGAAAACTAGGTATCACTAGCTATATATATTCAATGTATAGATAGGTCTACTAGGTACCTGAAAATATAGATTGTAAATTTTGTCTTAATACGAGTCTCTCTAATTCAACTATTACATTACCAAAATTGACTTTAAGATCTCAAGCATTCAAACAATAAAAGTCCCATAAAAATCGGTTCAGTGGTTTCAAAAAGTATCAAAATGGACCATATTTCCTTTAAAATGATGTAGATTCAAAAATTGTATAGACAGTAAATTAAAATCAGGAACTGTTTTTGTAAACATATTCGTGAAAATAAGACCTTTAATTTCTACCTACAACAATTACATTGTGTCTCTCGCAGATCACAATATCATAACCATAATCAAATTCTGTCAGTTTTGGAGTAGAATACTGTATACATTTAAGTCACTGGTGGATTCAGAAAATGATCATGGGGTGACCAATCAATTTGAAAACGTATTTTAACTTTTAAGGTTTTAGTTTTTTGAGTTATTTAATTATCGTTTCGTAGAGGAATACCGACATAATTCAAAAAAATGTTTTTATGTATTTTTGTGTATAGTATACATTTTATACATGTACAAGAAAAACCATAAAAAGTTTGTTTTTTAAAGGGTAATAAAATGTTTTCCAGAGGTCGTCCTAAGTATAGATTTCAGTTTAGTTAGTAAAAAAATGTCCTATCCTTTCATGAAAATATTCATTAATATACTTCACTAATAGGCATGATGACTAATTTAAAAAAAACTATTCTATGATGATCTTACGTGCCTCCTATTTTCAAAAAATACTTATTTCTGCAGAAAATAAAGATTTAATCGCAAAAATTTACTCTTTTAAAACTAATTTTGAATTTGACGCTAAATCGCTCGCAGGTTACATTTCAGAGTTGTGACATCACACTCCTTGTCAACAATAATCAAACATTCAGAGTTAGATAATAATTTAATTATTTTGTGTGTTAAAAATGAATCACAAAGTATATAAGTTCTTAAATAAGGTATGTAGGTATACCTAATAATCTTGTAAGAGGAATTGATATTTGTCTAAAATAAAAGTCAATCACATTGACGTTTACTGATAACCTACGTGACGTCATTCTCTCTGATTGGTGTATCATTTAACATGGTGGATTGCTGTATTTTGCATTTTTATTTTAGCATACATTATATTAATCTCGCTTTTAATATAAAAATAAATACATTTTTTAGAATCTTTTTAACCTATTTCATTATTTAAAATCATAAGTTCAATGATACTTTGTTATTGGTATCATGCCTATTGTAAGAATCACTCAATATTAGTATAGAACATTTTTTGTCTATGGGAATGGCCATCATGACCGTCATTTTTACCACCTTGGATCCGTTGCTGAATTGCAAGTCAGAATCTTTTATTTAATTGATTATCTTGTAAGTTTATAAAATTATATATGTTCGAATGTATCTGCAAATATTTAAAATAAGAAATAAATAACACACAGTACAATATACATTCTTATAAAAAAATCTATATCACGCTACAAATCTTCTGAGAACAGATTTACAATGAATCGCCTGATTTGCGATATATTCTAGGCCTACGACAACATCCTGTTAGTCAGCGCTGTTAGATCAAGACGCGGTGTGAATAACGATTTGCAAAGACCCCGCCTTGCGGTCGCTGATCAGGCTAACGTTACTTCCTAGAAAATACAGTAGTGCAAACCTAACCATAACTAACGTATGTTCGAATCCAGTTAAATGTACTTTGATATCTTGTTTATTAGCCGACATGTATGTTGTGGAATTAAATGGTTTAGAAAGGGAGGGGGTCGGGTTATCAAGTTTAGAGGGTTTTAATCGTCTTCACTTGATGGTTAATTTATAGTTTTTTATGATTCATTTTTGTTTTGTATACTGTATTTAAATATGCAATAATGTAAATAGGAATATTTTAGATAAGTACAAATTATTTTGCTCACTATATTATTTTAAGAGCAAATCGAAAAATCGATCTTCACATAACATTTTTTACTTTACAATAAAGGTAAACACTAGAATGTTATTCCATTATTCGAATAGGTACCAAAAATAGTTTATAATTACCGGTGATATTATTTCTTAATATACACTGGTATAAAGAATTTCTCAAACCAAGTAAACCTTATTTTGTATATAACGAAAACAATATTTCCTTAAGATAAGCAATAATCTCTTAAACCAACTATAGTATTCTTGAACGAAGGAATAACGTAATTGGATTAAGAGTATGTTTCTTATATTAAGAAAATATTGTTTTCGTTATATACAAAACAAGGTTTTCTTGGTCCAATACAGTTTTTTTTTCTGTATAGGTGTATATATTTTATATCGACAGTATATATATTTCATATTTACGAAACGAATTAATTCTGCTGATACTTAACAGAAAAACAAACATCAAAATTAGACCAGTAGAACACTTACGTACTGAATAGCAAAAACATGTTGTTTATTGATAAAAATAAATAGTTTTCATGTCACGTCGAAGAATGCTATGGAATTCTATCGAAATGTGTAAAAACGTAGAAAAGTAGGCGGTGATTTGCATGCGTGAAAACGAACATCCAGTTGCATAAATTTAAATAAATTCTGCATTGATCGGTATTGCAGTTTTCTCATTCAACGTTTGACCCTTTTTGTTTATAAATACCTAGTTATATAAAACTGAAAAACGAGTTGTTTATAATTTAACAAAATATTATTACTAGTGAAGGAAATATATTGAGTATATAGAAAGATAAATAAATAAGTACATATGTATAATATTATTATTATGTGCATGTGTATAACTTTCAATTTTAAATTAATTGCTATGTGTATAGATATATGATTAAATATCATTCTTGCATTTATTATAAATAGCAACAAACTGCTACAAAATTAGGCCGCTAAGAAACCCAAATTACTTTTATTGGTATTTTATTTTATTTGTTTTTGTAGATAGTCAATAGTTTTGTTAATTTAACAGCTGAAATAACATTTAACAAAAAATACATTATTTATTATACAGGGTGTCCCATTTTAAGTGCACACCTCTAATAACTTTTTATGGTGAAATGTTATCAAAAAACTTTTCAGATAAAAGTTATACGGTTTGGAGGGGGACATAGATGTACTCGGATGAAATTTTTTTAGGTGGTGTTTTCAGGGTGATTTGAAGGTCAACTTCATTTTTTTAAATAGGAACCTATAATTTTTATCAAGTAATTTTATTTTACGTGAAAAAACACGTATCTTTTATTGAAAACTTTTTTTTGAACAACTTAAACCTTTCTAAGATATCTAAAAAAATAATTTGAGATTTTGAACTTTCAATTTTTTTTTACTCGCAAACCATCAGGTTAAGGGAAAAAGTATAAAATACAAAAAATGTTTATTTTGGTCTAATAAAACTTAAAGAATTATTCTAATTTCTTTTTAACTTTTAACATTTTTTTTCTTAAATAAAATAAATTGAAAAAGTTTTCTAAAAATTTAAAAATAATTCTTCAAGTCTTATTAGATCAAAATAAATATTTTTTGTATTTTGTACTTTTTCTCTAAAGTTGATGGTTTCTGAGTAAAAAAATATTGAAAGTTCAAAATCTCGAATTATTTTGTTAGATATCTTGGAAAGGTTTAATTTGTTCAAAAAAAGTTTTCAATGAAAGATTCGTGTCTTTTCACGTTAAATAAAATTACTTGATAAAAACTATAGGAAGTTGACCTTCATATCACCCTGAAAACACCACCTAAAAAAATTCTTCCGAGTACATCTATGTCCCCCTCCAAACCGTGTAACTTTTATCTGAAAAGTTTTTTGATAACATTTCACCATAAAAAGTTATTAGAGGTGTGTACTTAAAATGGGACACCCTGTATACAAAGAACATAACACTTGCTAGATAATTTATGCCCGGTATTTTAAAGAATTTACTTGCAAACATATAGTTATGTTTAACAGACTAAGGTGAGGAGGGGGTCGGGCGGTTCACTCTGGGTTGTAAGGTGAAGGATAATTACATTTTTTAACAGAATTGCCTTTTAAAAATTTTAGTTACGAAAACTTTCATTTGTTATTTTTTTGGCTCTTCAAAATTTTAGAGTTGGGGACATAACTAACATTCTGCTCTAGGTCCAACTTTTCTTAGTCCGTCGCTGGTTATGTTGTCTATGAATTTTAGCAATTAAGTTTCTCTATTATAAAATATTTTGATTGCTAGCAAATTCTTTATAATTCCGGTCATTAAAGTTCTTAAATCCCTCCTTCTATGTCTCGACTATTACTCTCCCCACTTTTTAAATACCAGATGATAATCATACCTATACAAGAATGCTTGTGATTTAAACGAGATGATTTATAATTATGTGTGACACATTTCCCCAGGCAATGTGTGAATGGGTTTTTGGGTGTGTTTAATTTATTTCATAGGTCTATCGGAAGTACATTCTTAAAAATAGTTGTGGTAATCATTTTTAACGAGTGTTATAACATGTTGTCGGCAATTACTTAATATGTAAATTTTTGTTCTGAAAATAGCGGACGATTATGTTTGGTACAGTTTTTCTTTAGTTTGTTGATGGTAGATAAGGTATTATACTATTTTATGAATAAAGCGGGGCGAAAGAGGTATTTTATAGAACATTTAAAAAGAGGTCGATATAATTATTAGCATTTAAGGGTTTAAATTATTCCTACAAATTTAATGCATTTACAAAATCACAACCGCTTAGAAAGTATTTTTAAAGTGATATCCGCAACGTGCGCGATGACAGCGCCAACTAACGGGTGGACTTTAGTTGCAACTTGGGTGGACTTTGACGTACTAACAAACAAATAATTTCAATAAAATATCGTAATATACACATTTTAGACGATTATTTATGACTATTGGCTATGTGCACGAAGTCTATTAGCGCCGCTAGCGGGTAATAGAGAAGGATTGAATGGATTCAACTCTCTTTTTATCATTGTTTAATATATTTAATACCGTGAAATTTTTTATTAAACAAATATCATTTAATTTAGCTGTTTGCATATAATATAAATAGTATAGCATAAAAGGTACGTGACAATTATTTATTTTGGGTATCTTTTTCTCTTTAATTATGACGTATAATAGAGAAATAATTAATTCGTTTACATTGACAGCATAACCTCAAATTTTGGCGCCGATAATTTTACAATATTGCTCACCACGAACACTCGCATCGACTTTATTTCTAACTCCACCCCCTTGCACATAGTCTATAGTAAGATTAACCATGTTGACTGTTGACCTTTCTATTTCGAGTTAAAAACGAACCTATTAAAAATGACAGTTAGTCCACCCAAAGTGTTATTTTTTGCCACGTTGTGCGCTGTGATCGATTTCGTTTCCCCTACTACCTACTTTGCACCCAGCGAATATGAAATTTTATTTATTTGTATATAAAATCATGAAATATCGTTGTTTTAGTTAATTTCTTAGTGGTAAAGTTTAGTAGTTTTTATTACCATTCGTATTATATTATGAGAATTAGTATAACATAATATTTATAAGAAATAAAAAGAATCGAGTCACCAGCGTAAAATGTAAAAATAATAACAAAAAGATTTGTACATATCATCCATAAAATATTATATAAAAATATCAACAAATAATAACAATCTTGTACACGAAGAACAAAAACATGTCTACTAAAAAATATCAATAAAGACATCAAAACAGTTCACCTATCTACAATAGACATCTGCTGTTTAAATCTACAAATAAGCACGTTAGCAAAATAATGGCCAGATAACATTATACAACAATACTAAATTAAGATATAATCATGGTTTAAAAATAGAAACATTATCATATATAGGTCTCATAAATCAATCTTATATCATATTAAGAACAGAACATGTGTTAACAGTTTTTTTTGTACAATGTCTCTACTAACATAGATTCATAGATGACATATTGTTTACTACTACATAGTTTTTAGTCAATGAGTCAGCTGGTATTGTGGTAAATTGACAACATACGGTTAATTTCTTTGATGCGATTTCTTTGACGGCTTTATTCAAATTAATTTACTTTATTTTATAACATATAATTATTTATAGAAAGCGTGTATATGTGTTAAGTGAATTTATTCGAATATAAGTTTTTTAACTTAACTTTAATTGGATATTTCAGACTATTTGAAACCTAATACAATTCTAACGTCCGTTATTATAAATAAAATAAAACAAAAATTTGTTAGCTTACAAGCACTTTCAACGCAATATTCAATCTGTGATTTTTTCTATGGATTTGTTTTGGAATTTAGATCAGTGGTACTTCAACTTACAATAATAAAGTTAACGACTCCGGTCGTACAAGATAATTAAAATATATTTTACAAGGGAACTGTCATATCAGTTTGATACTCAATTTGCTAACAAATTAAATTATTATTTTATAATATAAAACATACGCTTACTGATATACAATTTAAATATTTGTATGTCCGGTATCGTAAAGGGGCTAGCAAAATTTTCTAGCTAGCAAGCACTTTCAAATGAGGTTTCAATTTTGTGATAGTATCTATGGATTTGGTATGGAAATTAGAGCAGTGATACTTTAACGTATTTTAACACAGTAGGTGACTCAAACTGTACAAAATAATTTTCATATCACCACTGTTTAAATACCGTTGGCGTTTACATACAACGTGTGCGCGAAACTTTTCAAAGTCTTCAGGAAACTCCGAGATAACTGTTATATAAGTTTGATACCTCGTTTGAGAGTGCTTGCTAGATAGCAAATTTGCTAGCTCCTTAAAGTTACTAAAACAGTGGATTTTTAGTTAATGATTTTTGTAATCTATACATATTACATGTGTAGTATAGGCAACAAAATAAGCCGAATGTATTAGATATAATCTAGAATAGTTGCGTCTGATGACCAACCTTTTTAGTTTCTAATAAAATTAATTCAACACATGAAAGATAGAAGAATTAAATCAGTCTTTAGATTTAGCATCGAGGTTGTTACCATGTGATTTTAATGACGAGGTTTCTTTTTTGATTATGTTTTTCATTTTTAGTTGACCCTGGCTTAAAGTGGCGTAAAACGATGCGGGTATACATCATTCTCTTTGCCTGTCTTCTATCAAAAGGGGTGAGTATTTTATAATTAAATATGTACACTATATAGAGGATGTTCGTAAGAACCAAGTGATCACAAAATCACATGATTACTATCAGTGTAATTATTGAGGTAAAAGTTGACAACAAAAACAATTGAACGTGGAATGTACGAGATGAGGGTGCTCGCGAGAACCAAGTGATCATATGATTACTAACTGTGTTATTGGGGTTAAAAGTTGAAAAAAAAACAATTGAACGTGGAATGTACGAGATGTTTGAAGAATATTTATTTAGTAGATGACGATTTTTATTATTGATAAAATATCATAATTAACTGTAATAAATAAAACAATTATTTATCAATTACACTCATAAATGACACAAACCTTAGAATATATGATACCTACACCTATTTTATTTTATTTTCATATTGTCTTTAATTACGATGTTTTTATTATAATAAAAGTTGTTTAATATCCATTTTAACACCATATACGACTAACATTTTTATAAACAGAGTATTCCTGGCTATAAAGATGTAATTGTTTTTTTGTCATTATTCGCTTTGAAAAAAAATACAGATACCTTCCCATTTAACCAACCTTCGAAATCCAATAATAAAGTTCAATTCTCACGATCATTATGTTATTTATATAGTATAGAACGACAAATAATCTAAAATAGAATTTGGAATAACATATGTATGTTAAGTAGTCAATTTAAATATTTAAATGACAAATCTACTTGTGATCGTCTATAAACGTTTTTATAATTCAAAATCAGTCCCATAAATTAACAGTGCTATTGTGTAGGTTGGTACGCGTGTTTTGATCGAGTAGGCGTTGTTTACTAATGGTACTATACAGCAAATTAGTTTGCACGCCGTGTTTTAATATTTATCTATTTGTATGTGCTTTAAATCAGTGTGACTCATTATTTCCTTTGTGGCTTTCGATTGTTTTCGTACTCACTTTCGTTATATCCAAATAATAACAGGGTTAATGTTAATAGCAATCATTCCTTATTCACAAAAGAATTATTGTAGGAGTAACATTTTTATTAGAGTTTCACATGGGACTAAAATAAGAATGCTTTTGTTTATATTAATGTCCGGTATTATAAAGGACCTAGAAAATTTGCAAGCTAGCAAGAACTCTCAAATGGAGTATCAAACTTATATGACAGTTCTCTTGAAGTTTTTGACAGATAGTTTCATACATAAGAAGTACAAAAAAGGTATGTAAAGTATATTTACTAAAGTGTATTTACTAACCTTGCGTAAAAAATGGTAAAAAACAACTTACTGCGCCTGCCACTATCTGTTAAAAACTCAAAGAGAACTGTCATATAAGTTTGATATCTCATTTGAGAGTGCTTGCTAGCTTGCAAATTTGCTAGGTTCTTTATAATACCGGCCATTAGAGTTATTATATCTGAGGTGAATGGGTGAAACTGTGGCCAATAATTTGAAGTTGTGTCCAACGTATTATAAAGAATTTGATAGATAGCAAAAGTTCACGTAACACTTTCTACGAGGTATTAAATATAAATTACTACTGATAGTTTTAATGAACGATATGGTTTATATAAATGACCTTGACGCATGCGCGTTAAGAAAAAATCAATGTTTTAAAATTAATGGTGACAAGTTTACATCATAAAATTAATTGCATTTACATTATTATATATATTTATTATCACTGCTCTAAAATCCTGAGCAAATTAATAATGATTCAGATAGCGTTAACATACTTTTTGCTCTAGAGCAAATTCATTATGATATCCAATATCGATCTCGTATTGTGAAGTATTAAAGATGAAAACGCCTACAAAAGCATTCAATTTCGTAGTTTTCAATACAAGAAAGTTATTGCTTGAATTCGAAATTAGGAAGTATATTTTTGCAGAAAAAAATGCAAAGTTTAAAAAATGGCATGTGGTCTTATATAAAAGAGGATATTTTTTATGTATCAACTATAAAAATGATGGTGGAAGCTTGAAATTAATAAAGCATATAGAAAAAGGGTTATAGAGTTACATAGGTCATTTAATTTTCAGTTCGATTAGAAAATTTTTGTTTTGTTTATTAATTTGTATAGATTATAAATATTTTATTGGAAATAAAAAGTAGTTCATAAATAATTTTCAAACAGTTTTATTCAATAGTTATTAAATAATTTCAATTATAGGTATTTTTGTTTTGTTTTATTAATATCCTAACACATAGTCATTTTTAAATGTCTTAACATCATTTCTTAAATAAAACTAATTATTATTTATTTATTAGATAGGTACATGCTGCTAAAATTTATGATTTTATATTTGATTTATCTGATATTCAATTAAAGATATACGATTGCTTAGCACGCAACATCGTATAAATATTTTGTGTACATCAAATCAACTACAAAGCAAAAAGGTGTGAATTATACAAACTGAAAAACGACTAAAAGAATTATTTATGATTTATGAATTTAACAATCGGTTTAGCGGTATATTTATATTTTCAACACTTTCAATAATTTGTATTTTAAAAAATAGTTATACTAATTAAATTTAATTATAGTACGGCTTATGTAAATATATGTTATTTACATACATTTAAGAATGTTGTATTAATTCATTAATGATATTATGACGTTATAACTACAAGTTTTAGAAATATGGGACAGTACTGGACACAACAGCTATAATGTCTATTGGAAATATTGATGTCGTATAGCCGGTTCACATGAACTGGTTATTGTGAGAGATTTTAATAGTATCGATTTTATCTAACCATTATATTTTTTATCAAAAATTATTTTTGATATAACATAACTCGCTTACAGGACCGTAATAAGATATTTCTGCGCACGGTGACAAATTGACTACAGTTGATAATTTTTATAATTTTTGTCTGCGCTATTGAAGCGTTTTTGGTAAGACTTTGATTCTTAGAAAGCCTAAGACCCTTGAATTAGTTAGGTTATAGGTATAGGTAATACCCAAGGTATATAAAGACAAGGTAGCCTGGTCAGCTCCTTGACCAATCAGCGTTAGCGCGGGAATTGACGTCACCACGAAGAGATATTCAAATGTCATAAATGTATAATTGAATATAAATTACAAAAAATTACTTTATTTATTTTTGTTTTCGTATTTTTAATATTTTATCAACACATACCATCAAAGAAGTATACATTCGACATTGCAAAATCATTAAAAGCTGTCAGAATCACAGAACGAATTGCCAACTTAAGAATACTTGAAAAACGGAGAAACTGTGGTTTCTTAGTCACTTAAACTAAAAATACACCTTAACCACAAAATTTATGTCACTCGACACGTGTTTCGACTTCACAAGAAGTCCTCATCAGGAGCCTAACTGATACAGTCTTGGTCAGAACCTATATATATATACTAAAAGGACTTATCACGCTTCATTGATTCAGACCAATCAACGGCCAGGTCTAGAAGGATTGAAGCTGGGATAGGTCCTATCCCAGCTTCAATCCTTGGTTTCAATCCTTATGATTTTGCAATGTCGAATTTGTACTTCTTTGATGGTATGTGTTGATAAAATATCAAAAATACGAAAACAAGAATAAATAAAGTAATTTTTTGTGATTTATATTCAATTATACATTTGAATATCTCTTCCTGGTGACATCAATTCCCGCGCTAACGCTGATTGGTCGAGGAGCTGACCAGGCTACCTTGTCTTTATATACCTTGGGTAATACCGGACATAAATCAACAAAAAGCGAGCGTCGACAATTAAAAAATCTAAACCGGAAAACTAGAAGACGAAGGACCACCACGACAGTGTACTATTTCGACCGGATTCGCAAATTCCGTGGCCTTATTTCCGGAACTGTGTCCTTGGTTCACACATGCAGGTCTGCTCTATTAACGCTGGCTGTTTCATTCATATATACACACACAAACACATACACACATATACAAACACACACACACACACAATGATAACGGTGACTTGACCGGTGTCCGGCGGGTATTCTCTGACCTACACACACACTTCTTGTGGAAGTGGCGGTGATCCGGCATGCGAAAACATCTCGTAAATAATACAATACTGCCAAATATTGTTGTAGATCATATGTAGATCAGTCGTGTATAGTTTGGTGCAAATACCACCTCCTAGTCCTAGAGCCGAATTTGTAAACAGTTTACTCTGCAACCCTGAGCAAAGACGGTTTTGAGGTATTTTAAAATAATTGATAATTTTAGGTATTGATGAAAAATAAATAAAAACGAAATAATTTTTTCGATTCTTTAAAACATCAACTGCCTCTTTTTTTACTGTCCATGTCAGGTGTCATTTTTGCCCTAACATAACGTTATTTGAAAATCGTTTTCAATAATGATTCTTTAATTGTAAATATCCGTAACTATCTTCCAAGAAAGGGGTAACTAGGTAATATATATATTTATAAAATGACTAGCTAAAATACCAGACGCGGGCGTAGCTCGAGCTCGGGTAACCATACTTTATTTCAATTACTACATAGATGGTTAGTTGTTTCTGCGTGTTTGAGACATCGACAAAAAAAAGTAGACAAACTTTCGCTTTTATATATTATTCGGGATAAATAACATATTGAAGTGAATTTTGGCTTCTGAATGAAAGTCACGTTGTTTTGGTCATTAAAATAAATCAGATCCGTATTAAAAAAAATCATTTTCCAAGTAAATGCAGTACTTCCTCGTGCTAAATTATAGTATCTAATTTTCTAACAATTTTCTGTCATTGATTAACCATTTAATTTTTAAACATTTTTATTAAAAATATGAATTTGAAATTTTTCTTAAATTGCGGTTGGTTATTTTTTCGTATATTAAATTTTTTTAAATAATTTATATCTAAATCTACATTTTTCTGATATACAGACTGACAAACACTGTAAGAAAAGAGTTTGTCTTGGCCTGAAACGGAAAGATCAAGTGAAAATTTTGAAGTCGGTGAACAACTTTTTTTCCTTTTAAAAAACGATCGTAAAGCTTCTCGTATCTTCGATATGGCAAGAAAACAACTCATTATAAAATTACTCATAACAAAAATACATTACTTAAAAAAATCACAATTGCCTTGAAAAACCAATATAATATGTTTACGTACAAAACTAATTAGGCTATTGATTATACCGGAAAATAATAGGTAGAAAGGAACAATTGCGTTAAAGGGTTTTTATTGTTTAATATGTTTGTTTGACACCTACAGATGATAAAAACACAAAGTGCTACTAAATTCACCCTTGCGTTTTTTAGGGAGGGGTTAAACTAGTCACTTTTCAATGTTTTAAGTATCACTCGAAAACTAAGCAGAATTTGAAAATTTTACAAGAATGATTTTTTATAGAAAATTAAATTTCCCATCAAAATAGATGATTTAAAAAAATTAAAAAAAAATTTTATGCAAGAAATATTTAAAAAACAAATCGAAAAAATATCAAAAAATCACAATTTTTTACTAAATTGCTCATAAATTTTTTCTAAGTAAAGATAGGTATAGGACATACTTTGGAGAAAAAAAAGTAGAGGTCACGCCCGTTAAAATGTTGAGTAGAAAAGTTTTTTTTTATGAAAATTGGCTGAGCTATAGTAATTCAAAGTTTACCATTTTTTTTCTGTAGCTGTCAAACGAACATATTAAACAATAAAAAGCCTTTAACGCAATTGTTCCTTTCAAAAACCTATAATCAATAGCCTATAACACTCGAATGTAATATTAAATTCAACTCAAGTAAGCTTTGGAAAAAAGAATAGTTGATCTTTGACCATTTTATATTTATTAAAAAGCATGGCTTATTTTGTTAATGCACGTGTATGTATAACAGCTGGACGACCAACCGGCGTGTCAGAGCAGAAGTGGCGACGCGGCGTGTGCGGACGGCCACACGGACATTATAGCTTAAGGGGTTACATACAGTCAGAAGGCCAAAAAAGTTTTTTTTTCAAGAATTTTTTAAGATAAGACTTTTATAACTTATTAATGTAAAAATTTGTACACATATTATGGTAACTTTTAATTGTATTTTAACATTTTTTATTTGCAAAAAAAATAATTTCGAAAGCTGCTACAGCTGTTCTCCAGGAGGTCCGCTCAAAAAAGACGCCTGGCGGTGACCACGATATCTTTGGACTGCATCTTTTAAAATAAAAAACCCAAACGGATTTCTTTAAAGTAATGTATAATCTTGTACTTAATTGAAGGAATAAGCAAAATAAATTTTTTTGACAAAATGGCGGCTTCTCAAAAAAATATATCGATTTTCGACATAAATTTTGACCTTAAATTGTTTATAAAAAAAAATATTTATCGGTGAGAAAAAACCTTGGATTAATTACTAAAAAATATTCTTAATAAACTTGTGTTAAACTTTGAGATTGATCGGTTCAACCGTTTCCGAGGAATAGTGGTCACCGTCTTTAAAAACACAGATTTGAGAAAAACGCACTGCCGCTCCGACCTCCTACATTCAAACGCCGGATTGACTTGAAATTTTCTGTGTGTGTATTAAAATATATGTACATTACGAAAATGAAATAAAAAAAAATCGATTTTTTTGAAAATTCTAACAGCATATAACCCCTTAACTCCGGCCTCCTACTTTCAAACGCTCTGAGACGTCTTTACAAATATGCGTGTAGCTTAGAATATAATCGCCGGATTGACTTGAAATTTTCTGTGTGTATATTTAAATATATGTACATTACGAAAATGAAATAAAAAATCAGGGATTTTTTAAAAATACTAACTGTATATAACCCCTTAACTCCGACCTCCTACTTTCAAACGCTCTGAGACGTCTTTACAAATATGCGTGTAACTACGAAAATAATCGCCGGATTGACTTGACATTTTCTGTGTGTGTACTTAAATATGAAAATGAAATAAAGAAAATTAAAGTTTTTGAAAATTCTAACTGTATGTAACCCCTTAAATTCTAGTATTTTTTTAAACGATCACATAGTTACTCGTATCGCAATATGACGAGTAAACAAAATTAATAAATTTGAATAAGTAGGTAAGTGGAGAGTATATCGGAGCGGTTTGGGATATAAGTTTGTACGACACAAAATATGCTTTGCTCATTTGACATAAAATTAAGAAAGTGACTATTTGCAATTACAGTTTGTGCACGCAATTTGCTATTTGCACATACTGTATATGTACCGAATTAGGTTAGGTTGTTAAGTTAGGGTAGGTTAGTGTACGTTAAGTTAGTGGTATGTCCAAATAGCCAATTTCATGCACATACGGCATGTGCAAATAACTAATTGCATGCATATATGATATGTGCAAATAGCCAATTGCATGCACATACTGTATGTTCAAATAGCCTCATTCTCAAATTAATCGTTTATGAGAAATCGATACAAAAGAAAGCACTTTATATTTTATTTAATACAGAGACTTACTGCTACATACAATATAAACTGTAATTTATATATGATTGGTTGAAATGATTGATCTGAATAACATCATTAAGGTAAATTTTATAATTATACACCAGCAGCCGGTGATTATAGCTCATGAGAATGCAGAAACATCCAACAAAGTAACCACAATCGTGCAATTGTATAGCTAATTGTCATTGTTTTATTGTTCAGATCATATCTTTTCTTTATTAGTCACACAATTATATCGGTTCTTCAGTTTTGCACTGCATAATGTGTACTAATATTTATGATATTATATACAATCAGTTTTTGATCTACATACATATGTATATTATACATATGTACAATTGTACATTGTACATGTATTGTGTCATTTATATAATTCACAGATTAACTTGATAAGTGACAAAAATTTGAATGCTTTTGTCATTATCATTGTCTCAATATATATATATATATAAATATTTTCAGTTTTTATTTTTCTTATCATTTATTTCAGATCAAAAAGAGTCTTGACAAATATTGTAGAGTCCATGCATTATTTATTAATAAAACAGTTATTTTAAATGCGAATTTTAATCTGTACATGCATCTGTAAAATGCATTTTTATTGTTTGGTATAATAGCATGGAAATATTTTAAATAAAATATTTGGACCTAAATCGTGATTAGTATATATTCAGTTCATTTAGAAAATCGTTGCATTATTATGGTTCTATTTCTTCTACAATACATGAAATAGATAATAGTATTGTAGAATACTGCATTATTAAGGTCGTTACTTTACTGAAGAATTTGGGAGATTATATGGGTAACAGTAACAGTTGGTCGTAATTTAAAAGAACGTGGAAGGCACATACAGTACCTACTCATAAAAAAGTACACGTGCATTGTTTCAAAATTTGGGAAAATTTTACCTTACATATTAATATTAATAAGATTTGAAATCCGATAAAGTTTTGATAACAAAACCAGTGAATTGCCTGAGGAGTTTTAAATTCGATGGATCATAAGATGGTTTGACTATCAAAGCACAACAACAAAAATGGCGCCTTTTATTGAGGCAAATTTAAATTGAGTCGTTTTTTTCATGCTAATTATATACCAGGGAGGTAATAAAAGGATTTTTCTTGAACTTACAATTAATGCAATTAAAACTGAAAAGAAGGACATTTATCTACAAAAAATGGTAACAGCATTAATAATATAAATACAATTGAAAGATTTCTTATAAAATTTCACATCACCACAAATCTCGATAACGTAATATTACATCAGGAAATAAAATTAGTAATAATCCACTTACGAAGCACGTACATATATATGTTCATAAACACAAATCCACATGTCTATAATCACCAATGAGTAATGATGCACTTCAAGTAATGCGGATTAAAATCATCGCACTGATTGGCATTATTCATGAGTTAATAATAGATGATAGATTATTTGCTAACGAACGGGCCTTTATACTCAAAATACTTGCTTGATACAATGTCAGATAAGTTCGGGTTGTCTTTATGTATAATTAAATAGTTAACATTTCTTTATCAATCTCTTTTGCAAACGAGCTAAATGTAAAACTATAATCAAGACTCATTGTAGGCTCTGCTTGTACAATGGATTTATCATATTATATCACATTACATACAAGTTGACTGATTGTAAAAATATTAAATTTATGTAATAAATGCAAAATTAAATATCAGTAATATATGCTGTTTTCAATTTTATTTGTTCATTGGTGTGACTAACAGTATCAATAAATTATTCTATGATACTTATAAAAACCTTGTTGCTGTTAATTACACATATAATTGTAATTATCTGAAATCAGAAAGCATAGTAAATCTATTTAGGTTCAAGTTCAATGACAAAATCAATTTTTAATTCCACTTAGTTCTAGATAATTTGATACGTGTTCATCGGACCGTTGAAAAATTTCTGGTTTTTGATAGATACGGCGTTTGTTCAGTGGTGGCTCGTGTAAAAATAATTAAATTCCAGATAACATCGCAATACTACATTAGTTTAACTATTATTTTATTATTATTACACATTTTCATGTTTGTTTCATTTTTGTTTTAAAAATTAATACCTCTATTCAAGACTTTCTTTTAATTGCATTTTGGGTGCAGTTGTACTTCTTAAATTGTTTTGCATGGAGCGCCACTGAGATCGCCCGGAATGAACTTTTTGGCACAGTTCTAATAAGTGGAGTAGCTTACAGCGTGTGTTTTTATTTGCACCGACATGTTGTACGAATATTTACCACTTTAATAACACCAATTACACTATAATTAGATTTAATTTTGTGTAGCGGTAAATAGATGTATGTATTGTAGTAATCTAGGTTAGGTATGAAATATTATATAATTATTACCAATAAATTGGTCGGGTTGTTATATAATATTTTCGATAGTTAATCTATTTGATTATTATTTTTTGCACTCTCGTGTCCTTTTTGTGTTTTACTAATAAATGCTATTTTGATTTGTTTCAGTTTGTGGTGACAAACAGTGAAGAGATTGAAGTAGTCGAAGCAGTGTCAAATTCCGAAGAGCGCAATGAGCACAGTGGGTCTGCTCAAGATCGTGAAGGTGGTGCCGACAAACCCGACCAGCTCGCCCTCGAATCAGGGGACCAGGAAGGCGCGTCGTCGAACCACGCAAACTTCAAAAGCCCAGCACCACATCACCAAGTCTCACTATTATTAGGACAATCAGGGAAGCGAATCAACACGGGACAACCTTTTGGTCTTGCTCCACCACTACCGCCGAATAATCTCAAATCGTACAATGGCCTTCCACCGCCCAGACCACAGAAAAATCAACAACCCAATGATAAGATTGGATCAGTGGGAGATCTTTGGCCTGCCCCCATTCCAGAAATGCCGAAGATAATTTCTTTGGATGTCAAATGCGAAAAGAATTTCATGAAGGTTTATATTGGATTCGATAAACCGTTCTATGGTATTGTCTTCAGTAAGGGTCACTACAGTAATGTTAATTGTGTCCATTTGCCTGCTGGTTTGGGCAGAACTTCTGCTCATTTTGAGATTGGTATACATACTTGTGGAACGGCAGGAAATACAGAAAATGGCTTATACGGATACGGAGCAGATTCAGGATCAGGAACATATTTTGAAAATATCATCGTTGTGCAATATGATCCACAGGTACAAGAAGTTTGGGATCAAGCAAGAAAATTAAGATGCACATGGCATGATCAGTATGAGAAGTCTGTTACATTCAGACCTTTCCCAGTTGACATGTTAGATGTTGTCAGAGCTGACTTTGCAGGAGATAACGTAGGATGCTGGATGCAGATTCAAGTCGGTAAAGGACCATGGGCTTCTGAAGTGTCAGGATTAGTAAAGATCGGTCAAACAATGACAATGGTTCTAGCTATTAAAGATGATGATTCTAAATTCGACATGCTCGTTAGAAACTGCATGGCACATGACGGCAAGAGAGCACCTATTCAACTTGTCGACCAGAAGGGCTGCGTAACAAGACCTAAACTAATGTCTCGCTTCACTAAGATCAAGAACTTCGGAGCGAGCGCTAGCGTGCTGTCGTATGCTCATTTCCAGGCATTCAAATTCCCCGATTCAATGGAAGTTCACTTCCAATGTACGATACAGATTTGCAGATATCAATGTCCTGACCAATGTTCCGAACCAGGCGATTTCATTCATGACCACAACAGTTTACTTGACGTGCATGCAGGACCTGATACCAGATATGGACCTCTCCCTCCACCACCGCTCCCGTTAGAGGCTTACTTGCACGCGACCGGCGGTAGACCTAGAGACGAGCGACGTGTAAGATATCGCAGAGAAACTGGTCGCGACCCAGAGAAAGAAGTAGGGGTCAATCGAGTAATACGTGTCGTGTCTACGGGAGACTTAACGTTTTCTCTAGACGACAATAACATGACAGAGTCCACTTTAGTGTTTCCTGCTAAAGAGGAACTTACCTCTCAAGGTTTGATCTGTATGACAACTATCGGTTTCACGGCTACCTTGATGGTTTTGTTGGCAATACTCATTGTTTCCTGTTTCATGTCTACATTCTTGTGCGTTAAATTGAGATCTGTATCGACGGACAGTAAAAAATTATCAGATTCGTATAGTAATACAGCAACCACGAATAAAAAGAATGTACCGAAAAGTTGTTTTACACATCATAAGTAAATTATGTTATAGGTTATAAAATATTTGTTAAATTCAAATGGCTACATACCTGGTCAAAAAATATATTAAGACAATGTTATATTGTCGTACATAAATTTACAGAATTAAGAAATTATAGATATCAAATTAATTAACATGATAATATTAATATAAGATATTCGTTATAGAATATCATATATTGTAACTTGACACAATTGAAATTAAAGTAATTCATAATGCAAATATATAAAAATTCGATTATATGAAATTTATATTACATATATTTCGTTAGCAATTTTTACTACTACCCCAATTCCATTCACTTATTAATTTACATATAATCATATAACTTTTGATCTAAATACAATATGACTTTGTGATATCTGTACATTTCTTGATCAGGCACTGTATCCAGCATTGTAGTAATTATTTATTTGTTAAATGTTTGTATTATATATTTATACGTTTATTTATTTATTTATTATAGGTTAATAATATTTTTACTTGATTCCACATAATTTTCAAATAGTGGAGTTACCTATGTATGTTAAAACTATTCATTTCAGTATATTTGATTACATTGTTACAACAAATTTCAATTTACAAAATTATTGATACAAAATATTAGTAATTTCTATAAATTAAAATAGTTTTATATGTAGTTTAATATCTGTATTATAGTTTTAC
This sequence comes from Sialis lutaria, assembly GCA_949319165.1. Taxonomy (NCBI): domain Eukaryota; kingdom Metazoa; phylum Arthropoda; class Insecta; order Megaloptera; family Sialidae; genus Sialis; species Sialis lutaria. Next base: position 13,112,772 of record OX439237.1, read on the forward strand.
ATAAAATATTTTTATAGTAGATTAATTTATTGGAAATTATAAATATTTATATATAATAAGTAATAGTAAAACTGTTCCAAGCTTTTCAGAAAACATTATACATATATGTAAAGAAATGGTAGTTGCAGTAGATACTATTTTAAATTATTATTTCAAAATTATACATTTACAAAAAGTTTTCAAATAAGAAAATAACAGTATTTAAAATATAGAAAAACTGAAATAATAATATTAAAATGGGTTGTTTATGTATTTACAAATAATATTTTTGTTTAAACACGAATTGGTCAACAATAGTTTTTTTTTTAGCAAATATTAAGATATTATTTTTTGTGTTTGGGGAAGGTATAGGTGAAAAACTGGTCATTTAACAGTAACTTATTTATAAGAATAGGCTTAAAATGTATGTATTTTATAAATGGTTCAAGCAACGTGCCAAATAACATAACTTTTTGGTTTGTGTCGAAAATTTTCAAATAATTTGACGATTTAAAAAATTTCAACTTACAAAAATATAACAATTATTTGTTGTATATTACATGTTCAAATATTGAACTAATATTTAGATATTATCATATTTGTTAAATAAAAAATAAACCTTGTATTTTGCAAAATATGATATTTCAAATTCAAGCTTCTAAATTATACTAAATGTTAGTATCATTACTCGTTTTGACCCCTTTGCATTCCACTGACGCCGATATAGCGATATATCGCTCAAATTAAGAGTGCAAGGGCTGATGGAGTAATATTTATTATAACATAACTGTGTAATATTGTGTACAATGTGGGATGTATGATATTTATAATTGATATAATTATTTAATTGTTGTTAGTGTATGGTTGTTGTTTATTTAAAATGTAGTTTATTAAAATAAATATTAATTATCGTTATGTATTTTGAACATATATTTCATGCAGAAGATTTAAATATATAACAGTTTATAAGGTAAAGTATTAATCGTTTTTCTTTATTTATTTTAGGTAATATAAAGGTTAAGAATTATGTTCTGTATTATAAAATTTAAAATCCTGTTTTTTATACTCTCGATAACGTCGCTTAGATTCTCCTCCTTGGGTCCCTATTCCCGAGCTCTTTCGAGAATATGTCGATTCGAGTTTTTCGTTCGAGATTTTAAATCTTGCATACCCAGGAGCAGTCGAGATTTTTCATTCGACATTTCTAGAAAAAAGTCACATAGAGATTCGAGAAGACGGTATAATTTACACAATCGAGATTCTAGTAAATAACTAAGTGACTTTTAATTTAAGTTTTTTAGTCATTCCGAATGAGAAAAAGTCGAAGGAACTCGAAAATGGGGGCCCTGTGACATATTTATGAAACATAAATCACAGTGTGCCCCTGCGTTATTTTATGATTGTTGAAAAATAGTCCATAAAGTTTTTTTGAATTTTTAGCAATTATTGTTATAGAAGAGTGGTTCCCAACCTTTTTATGACCAGGAACCACTTTGATTTCATTATTATTAGCAGGGACCACAAGGTTAAAAAATTTTTTTTCTAGATTTGAAAAAGGTATTCACATTACATTTTTATGTTTTTTATAGTTGAAAAAACCTAAAAAAGAAAAAAAAGGTCTTCACATTTCATTTTTATGTTTTTTTATAGATTAAAAAACCTAAGAAAGGTCTTCACATTTCACTTTTAGATAATTATAAGTTTGAAATCTTTAATAGGGACCATATTTTACCCCTCACGGACCATTAATGGTCCACGGACCACCAGTTGGGAACCACTGTTATAGAACAAGACTGACATGTAAACAAACATGTTTTTTTTTTACTTCGTAAATGTAACAAATAAAGATTTTAGTTGTTTATTAACATTTATTTGTATTGGTTATTTTTGTATATAAGAAGGTATCTAAAAAGATAGATGCCCTAGTAACAATTTCATTTTGGTGTGGATTTACCTTTCACACATTATTAACTTCCCAATAGGGAGTTATTGTAATTGGTCCGAAAATCGAAATCAAAAATTTTAACATATTTTCATGTTTCAAGGGCATTAGAGTATATTGACACTATTTTTAGAAAAATGTCTGTGTGTGTGTGTGTGTGTGTGTATGTACGTACGTACGTACGTGTCATTTTTTTCCGGGACGAAATCTCGCGAACAAAAAATGCTATTGACTTCGTTGGGGTGCTAATCGAAGCGTCTTGACGTGAATATGATCTGAAAGAAAGGATTTTTCGAAATTCAACCCCTACAGGGGTAAAAAGGGTGTTTTTTTTCATTTTTATTTTTTTTCTTGGTCGAATTTAGTCGGAACTTATAATAAATACTATACAATACAAATAATGAAACGTGTATTTAGTATTTATTTTTTATATGGGTCCAAACAGCCATTAAATGGATGAAAACCAGCATCAAAATTTGAATTTCAGACTAATAAATACATCTAATAATTCATGTTGCCTTGGAAACAACACAATTCAAAATTCAAACATTCAAACTGTCAGATTAGTTTTTCTAAAAATGTGCATTATATTATTGACATTATTAGGATATTAGAAAACTAATATTCATAATACAAAGGGTGAGTTTTATTTCTGATAAATTCCATTAAAATTTTTCATATACATATTAAAAAAAAAAATTACAAACTATAACATAATAATATTAATTATGGAAACAATAAGTAATCTGTATTCAAGTATTGTAAGTCATACCATGTTGGGAAGTTGATTGTGTGGACCTAAAGGATCGCACCCCACAGTTTACGTTACATAGTTTAATTTTATATCCCCGGGTAAAATTGGATCCGACAGCTAGTTTCATTTTGTAATAATAATTTATATAATATAATACAATTGATCCATTTTAAATGTTCCAGGCCAATGTTTAAAGACAAAACAGAACAGAGAAAAATGTTTCGGATACAAGTTTAAGGTTTAAATAAGAAAATCAGGGTGCTATCAAAATTATTTTTTGATGGCCTGAAGTTTATATGGAGGACTTCTTCGCTTAAAACAATTTTTTTCAAACAAATTGATAACAGCTTCATTAATTTTCTCTTAGGAGGACATATATCCTACCCGGTGAGATTGATGCCCAAATCCAGCAGAACCTCACCCCGAATGAATGTTCATTTACATTTTTTTGTTAAACAAATTTGATATCTATAAAAAATTAAAATTATATTTAATTACTTAAAACCACACCCCGATTTTTTTTAGTTGCACGGCTGAGAGTATTATGTTTTTTATATATTAAAAATATATATTAGGTATTTTTTATTTCTGTATAAATATAGTAGATACTAAATAATTTTGGTTGCCTTCATTACGAAAATAGGTACTTTCATATTTATTTTTAACTGTCAGCTGTAAACGCTGTAAACATTACTGTCATGTGCAAGTTAGCCAACTTAATATTTAAGCAATCTTGTTTCGCGGGATGTTTAAAAATAAGTTTTTTTAAATACCTAGTTATACTACACTCATATTTTTTTATTGTTTAATCATTACGAATATGAATAATTCAAAAAGTCGTTTTCGTGAATAAAATAAGGTGTACCTAATTATATTTTATTAAAAACTGTGTATAAATATGTATATTATGCTATAACATAAAATTTTATATTATAAATTATAGCTTATACACTTTAATATGTATAAGATGTAAACCATAATAAATTAAGCAATATTAATCCACAAATTAGTATAGGTATCGAAAATACAAAAGGTTACATTGAAAAAGGTAATATATTTAATAAGCGAATGTTTTATAAGATATACAAATTAATTAATTTAACACTCATTTTAGATCCCAAAATGTTTTATACTACAATAATGATTTTTCATGGTTGTAAAATTTAAATTAATTTTTTATATAACATTGACATAAAATATAATCAACCACCGGTTTAGATCCACTAAACAAAACTAATCACGTAGACAATAATAGACAAAAATAAAAAATGAATAACAGCAATAAATCGGTAGTGTTTTTTTCGTACACCTACCTACTGCCTTCGATTTGCACCTATATATTCATGCGTGTTATAAACGCGGACACGTGGACGCTAAACGGTCGTATCTTCTCGCTTTCAAACTCACAACAATGTCGCGAGCAACGCAAGTGGACGCACTGCTCAAACAGTACGTTTCAAATTTCAACAATAAAGTTTATGAAGAAGAACCGTCATGGAAAGTCGACATATCGCCAGTTGCTGGAATTGGAATATTTGCAACACGAAATATAGCTGCAACAGAAGATATTTTTACTGATTTTCCTCTCATCTATGGACCCAGGTCTAAAAAAGAACCAAAATCAATTTGTGTCGCATGCTACAAGAATAAACAACAATTAAAACCATGCTCGGCTGGTTGCGGACTTCCGGTATGTTCAAACAAGTGCGAAAGCTCATCAATTCACAAGAAAGATTGTAAACTAATCTTGGAATGGATTAAAAAAAATAATATCAACAAGTTTACTGATTGGTCATATGATATGCTAAGATCACTAACACCTATTCGTGGTTTACATTTAACCAAACGCGAACTGGAAATAATTGATTGCTTACAACAAAACAGTGGATATAATCACGGGTTTGAAGTTGAATTATTGAAGAAACATGGACTTTTTCCAACACCAGAAGAAAAACATATTATGTGTAAGATTTGTTACACTTTAGATACAAACGCTTTCCAAATTCTTGGTCAAACTGATGATAAAGTTAGTTTACGAGGGATATATCCCCTTGCCGGTATTTTGAACCATACTTGCAGTCCAAATACTTCACACGTGTTCGAAGATGATCGTAGAATGATAATGCGAGCATCGAAAGATATAGCTGCCGGTGAAGAAATTACCACTTCATATACAAATTTGCTATGGAATACTTTGACACGTAGACACTACCTGTTAATAACAAAGCATTTCTCTTGTGAATGTGAGAGATGTCAAGACCCAACTGAATTTGGATCGAATTTAAGTGCACTTAAATGTAAACGATCGAATTGCGAAGGGATCATGTTACCTGCGGTCCCGCTCAATTTCAAATCTTTCTGGAAATGTAATTGTTGTGGCAGCTTAATGTCGTCGGTTGAAATTGGCACAGTGCAGAGTGTATTGTGCAATATAGTTTCATCTATTAAAATTGATTCACCATCGGAATTCATCGAACTGATTAGGGATAGGTTGCCAAAAGCTATTCCTGGAACAAATCAGCTTATTGTTGAATTTCAGTGCCGTATGCTTTGGTCATTGGGGCATGCAGATGGTGTTTCTTGGCCAGGTATGTGACAATAAAGTACCTGTATTGTCTTTTGATCTTAGTCCATTATCATATTCAGTGGCGGAGTAAAAAAAATTAAACAAAAATATTTCATTTTATATTCTATCTACACTGTTTTCTTCTTATTAAATTATTCTTTTAGGGGCTACAATTATTTAAGTTATTATTTTAAATTTATATGTATGTATGTATGCGTATGTTAATATTTCGTAAAATATTTTTAGAATAGATTCGAATCTATAGGAAAATGAGCCAAGTTTTTTTATGAATACCTACATATTCAAATTATTTATTACCAAGATTTCAGATATATAGGTATGTAGGTACATTTTTACGTTTTTAATAAGTACGAACAGATGTACGTTGAAACATTATGTAAAAATAAATAAAGTATGTTTGTTATGTTTCTTAAAAAAATGAAAATTAATTAAATAAAGAACAGTTTAAAAATAAATTTATGTAATATATTGTGTATGGAATATTTTTAACATCGTGAAAAAACGATAGGAAAAATAATCAGCATCATAATATATTGGAGTGAAATATAAATTATGACTCATGAACATATGTATAAAATATTTCTTAGTTATTAAAATATATTCGTAAAGCTTATTTTATTATACATTTTTGAACAATTTTACCTGATGTCCTTAAAATGCTGTGACACTAATAAGCTATTTTCTGACTTAATCAACAAAACCAATTTTTTTCTCGTCTAAAGATAAGAGAAAAACGCATAAAATAATTTAAATTAATTTTTTGTTCTTTAAAAGAAAATAAACTACATATTAAAAAAAATACATTATACGCTAGGAAACCATCTGTCAAAAACGACACGTCGCCACCTAGTGAGCGCCGTTAGCAACTTTGGGTATATTACTTTTAAAAAAAGACAGCCGAAAGTAATGTTCCCAAGTTCCGATTTCGTTAATTTTTTTTCTTATCTACAAACCTATGTATGAAGAAGTACTTGACCAAGTTTTAATTAATTTTAATAATTATTTTAGCTGTAATTAATTAAAAATTGAAAATCGAAAACCTTTTTTTTTCTACTTAATGGTTTGATATAATTGGATGATATTTACAGTAAAATTTAAGGGTAATATAAGGTCTTGAAAAACATTAATTTTTTATTTTTACTAAATTTTTTCATAGCAAATTTTTATTTTTTATTTTCAAATGTCCGATATTACCCAATGAGTAAATTACGGGGTTAAAACACAAAGTTATGTGTATTATATTAAAATCTGTATTGAAGAGTATCAATCTTTGCGGATTATAAGGATTCGACCCGCGAAATTTGTCTATTTTCGATCAACTCTATTACGATTTTTTCTTTTTTTCTTTTGAGTGGCGTATCTTTGAAACCATATATTTGATTATAATGAAATTTAAATGGTATCAGCTCGATAGTATACTCTTTCAAACAAAGAAAAATCAACCGAATAGGTGCATATTTGTCGTACCCAGGAAAAAAACGATCAGATCTAATTGGATCCAAATTTTTTCAGATCTGTAAAATGGTTATCCAATTGGATCTGATCAGATCCAATCAGATCTGATAATTTTTAGATCTGATCAGATCCGATCAGATCTGATAATAGCGACCAATTTTCAGATCTGATCGGATCCGATCAGATCTGATAAGTGCCCAATTTCCAGATCCAATTGGATCTAATTTGTGGATATAGGTATTTCGATCCCAGAATTTCTAGCTGAATCTGACAAAATATTAATATATCTTCAGATATGTGATGGATATTCATATTTACCACTATATTTTGTCAGTTCCACTTAGATTTACTACGATCTAATAAAAAACAATTTTTATAAAATTTATTTATTTTTATATTATATATGTAGGTACACTCAAATCTCTAAACAACGTCCATCCTATTAACGTACGCTCTGAGAAACCACTGACCAATCGCTCCTTGTAACGACTTTCCCCTATCCCTACCATAATACCACCGTGACTGTTATATTTCTGTGCAAAATTTAAATTCATCAATCAACTTTAAAGGTGGTGGGTGCCCCTCTAGCCTATGTTGTTAGGAGATTCTGAAATATCAATACCTACTACCTACGTTGTTCAGAGCGACGAGTGTATATGCATATATTATGTAGATATATATTAGATAAAATAATGATACTATATAAAGACATTAAATATAAAATACTAATAACATTTATAATCTAAATGTCAAAACTTTATTGAAGAAAAATATATTTATTAATCACATAATCATTTTAAAACAGAAGAAATTAAAATTTTTGAGATTTATGATATTTTTATCACTTATTTTTTTAAAACCTGATCAAGTTTCTGGGAAACAAAAGCTTGTATGTAAATTTATCTTCAATACATTTTTGACATTAATGTTATTACTATTAAATTAAACAATAATGGTATTATTGCGCTATTTTATGTATCCTGTTTTGATTTAGGGAAGCTTTAAGTCTCCAAATTTTTTGTGTCAATGAACAATTAATCTCAGCTTCTGTAGGAATATCCAACCTCTTGCTGCCCCCATCTCAACTGCAAAATCTGCAAACATTGAAGAAAAAAATATATGTAATAAATTCCATAAAAACAAATGTTCCTTTTATTTTTAATTTTAATTTTTTCAATTAAAAACTAATATATTTTGATTTTATAACCTTGAATATTTTGAGTAAATGTGAAACTTTAAATTACTCCAGTTTCTTGGTTTTGTTTATAGATAACAGATTACTTGGGCGCATATGATTTATGTCAGTGATTGAACGATACTCAGACGGTGGAATATAATATTATATATTTTGTTATTATTAATGATCAATTTATAGTATTTCAATGAATAAGCGATCCCATATATAAGATATATTACACTATGTCAGTCCCGATCATTCACTGACATAAATCATATGCGCACGCAACACTGTGCAACTCACTGTTTATTAATAAATATTTGTATATATATATAAATAATTCTATTACCAATTATTGCCTTTTTAGCAGTGTTTATACAGTAGACAATTTCTCTCATCCGAGATCTCCCTTGTGCTCTTGTAGACCATGCAATTTAATAAATTTTCCTTTACAATATATGTCATCTTGCAGCAAAATCATCTACAAATAATATTAGTAATTAATAAATACAGACACCCATCAAACATTTTTTTTGTTATGAACGTACAAATCAAAGTGAAATTTTTATTTACATTTTCAGATAACCATTAAAAAAAAACATATTTTAATTAACAATCATTAACGATCATAAAAATACTGTATCTTATTATTAATATATTTTATTCAAAATCAATCGAATTTTTAATCACAGAAATTCATTAATTTTTCAATGTTTGTGGCATAAGGAACTTATCAAACGTCTGTCTATGTTATATTATCGCTATGAAAATACCCGAATAAGTTTGGGGAATACCCGCGCGAGATCTATCAGGAAAGGTTTTATGACGAGCCCCCAAAAAAACTTTTATGTACTTACATTTAATAATTAGGCCACGCCAGTATTAAAAGACATTTATAATTAAAATTTTCAAAATTCTAATAAATTATTATTATTAAAATAATGTTATCTTTGACAAACCTGAATTCTAAAATGATCTACATATATTATATATAATTATTAATACTGAATACCGATTGAGATGCATTTATAATATATTAAACATTACATTTTTACTTACTTGAATTCATTATTATTCTGCCATTGTCACTTTTATTGCACCAGAGACAATAATTTATTTATTGTTAACGCGGGATAAGTGCATACAATATGACTGAAAATCATATGGTGTAGTCATGCGCACAATGCGTGTGAATGTAACCGCTCCTCTATAAAACGACCTTGTACTTTATGTAATAATTGTTATATTATAAATTATAACATAATAATAATAATAATGATTCATTTCAATAATAATTATTATTTTTGAGAAAAATAAAATATTCATTTTTTTGTAATTTTATAGATATCTAACATCTTTATTTTACCAAATAATAAAAAAAAGGACAAAAGTTTCGAAAACTAAAAAAAAGGACAAATTTTCTATAGAGGACAGTTGGCCAAAATAGTAGAATGTCCTCTTCTTAGAAGACGGATGATGGTCACCTTAAATTGGTTATAAAATCTAGTCAAATTAGTAAAATTTATCAAAAATGACATCAGATCCAATTGGATCAAAACAGATCTGATCGGATCCAATCTGATCTGATCGGATCCAATCTGATCTGATCAGATCCAATCTGATCAGATTGGATCCGATCAGATCAGATTGGATCTAAAATCGGGTATAAAAATTTTTCATCAAAAGTGGCATCAGATCTGGCCAGATCTGACCAGATCCGATCAGATCTGACCAGATCTGTAATTTGGCCCATTCAGATCCAATTAGATCTGATCAGATCTAATTGGATCAAATTTCGGATCTGCTCTGATCCAATTAGATCTGATCGCTTTTTCCTGGGTAATTATACCCGAAAATACATAAAAAAATATATAAAAAATAGAAAACTCTCTCCTTTTTTGAAGTCCATGGTCAGATTCTGATAAAATTTATATGAGACCACCTCGGGAGTATACTCTTTCAAACAAACAAAAATCAACCGAATAGGCGCATATTTGCCGAAGTTATGCTCGAACATATGTACATAACAAAATATATTGATTGAATTGATAACCTCCTCTTTTTTAGAAGTCGGTTTAAAATAAGAAAATTTCGGGGTCAAATTCTAATAATATACAAAGGTTGATACTTATCAATATAAATTTTAATATAACATACATAATATAACGGCAATTATCCATTTTTTCCTTTCAATTATATGACAGATTGGTTTGACAGATACCCAAAATTATTTATTTTTGCCACTTGGCGGCGCCAGGATCGATGGTTTCCTAGCGTATAGTATTTCTTCTTAACTATTATTATAACGTGGCGTATACCCAGAAGCCAAGAATCGCCCTATGTTATTTTAGCATTATTGATTCGTTTATGGGTTTAATAAAAAAAACATGCTAGAAAATGTTTAAAAATAACCATTATCGATATTTTTAACAGAATTGTCGGACGAAACTCTTGAATACAAGATACAGGTATGTCGAGAAATGCTGGAGCGGTTGGAACTCCTGAAACTTGGCCAGTGTAGGCTTCGTGGTTTTACTCTCCGAGAACTTGATCTAAGTCTAGAAGAAAAGGCCAAGAGATCAACAAGTAAATCACAGGTAAGAATTTGGCAAAGCTGTAGTATACACATGCTGTTTATTTCTCCTGTATTTCAAGGTCACATTTTTGACACAATTTCACGCGCTTCCTTTCTCTGTCTCTTTCTAGTAATTATACGTGACCGGTGTCATGTTTATTTTTTTGTTTCGAAGTAATCAAGTAATTTGTTTATTGTTAACTGTAAATATTTTGTTTGGATTTTATTTTTAGTAGTAAGTATATAAATATCTAAAAAATCTAAATATTGAATTTTGTTGTTGTTATTATCATATGATGTAAAAAGTGAAAGAGAAACAAGTGTTTTTATAACAATTGATTGCAAACCGTATTGTCCTGATTGCAGATTTTTTTATCATATTGTAAGTTCTGTTTAATATAGTTTTAATTTTTTTATATTACAAAAAAATTCGTTTAATTTTATGCATATAAAACTAAATATAATAAGCGCTAGAAAACAATGTCACTCGACACATGTTTTGACTTCACAAGAATACCTCATCAGGAGCCTAATAGTTCCAGACTGAGATTGGACATTATTTCTTGTGGTTAAGGTTTATATAATTAGTGACTAAGAAACCATTGTTTCTGTAAATATGCTAATAACTTTCTGTAGAAATTGATTTGTGTCAATAATGTATTTATAGCTTCCACCAAGTAAGTTTTGAAACCCTTATCTATTTTGTAACGTTGGTGAACCCAAATAATTTAGATGTAGGTACCCAGTATCATCGCTTTTATAAATTGTAAACTAATGTCTACTTTACTTATATATTTTTCACGATCAAAGCAAAGAAATATGTTAAGAAAATTATTATTTCTACTTTATTTTTAATAATAAAAAAAATTAAAAAAACTGTCATGAAATAACTATATTGCAAAAGCGATCAAAAAATTTAAAAGTTATAGATTATTTTCAATAATAATAACTGTCGTGCCAAACTTGAACAGTAGATTTAGAAAATTATTTTAAGCAAAAAACTTCCAATAAACATGTGTCCGGAAATTGTTCCTTAGGGAACTACAGGCTTCCAAAGATTTTACTAAAAATTAGTTTTAATTTAATATCTAGAGAACCCTTTGTGATAGAATTATGAAATTTAGTATTTGGTTTAGTAATAATATGTGTTATCGATTTCTAATATTAACCAATTATATTTTAGACCAGGGCTGTATGGGGCCAGTGGGCCCATCGATTTTGATCTTGTAATTGTTTGTTCCTTAATTTTTTTCCTGAGTTGATAATTTTATGTATTGTGTGTCATATAATCTTATAAAATTATCAACTCAGGAAAAAAATTAAGGAACAAACAATTACAAGATCAAAATCGATGGGCCCACTGGCCCCATACAGCCCTGGTCTAAAATATAATTGGTTAATATTAGAAATCGATAACATATATTATTACTAAATCAAATACTAAATTTCATAATTCTATCACAAAGGGTTCTCTAGATATTAAATTAAAACTAATTTTTAGTAAAATCTTTGGAAGCCTGTAGTTCCCTAAGGAATAATTTCAGGACACATGTTTATTGAAAGTTTTTTGCTTAAAATGTTTTTCTCAATATACTGTTCAAGTTTGGCATGACAGTGCTGAATCATCCTGTATATTGAAATATATAATAATACATATATGAATTGGCAGAAATATTCCATGAAAATTGTTTTCAGGATCTAATAAAGGAATCCAAAACATGTAGACTTGAGGCATCTCAAATACTGAAGAACCATATTGTGATGAAGTAAAAAAGGCTACCAAATATTGTTTGATATTTAAGCTTTACTTTTTTTGTGAAACATAAAACATTTCATTCTAAACAAACGCTTTTGTTGAGTCTGGCTTATTGTTAATATTTTTACGCAATAGGGTTTTTAATTTACAACTAACTAATGTGATTTACAGCATTTAAGTGCGTTTAATAATTTTTATATTATTTTGTGAAAATAAGAATTGTTAAAAATATTTTTTATAAATTTATATTAATAGATGTAGAAAGGTAAAATTTTATACAAATAATTTTTATTTTTATATTTAAATATTTCATTGTAAATAAGTAAGCGTTCTATTTAAAAAGAACGAACATGATATTTAATGTTGCGTTTATCAATTAATGTGATAATAGATATATTGGTTTTTAAAGATCAATTTTCATTCCATAAAAGTTCAGTTTTTGTATACAAAATAATTTATTTTTTATGCAAGTTTTCAACTAATTTGTTATACGCTTTTAATTTAATTTTTCGTTATAGCATTAATATTTTTCTACTTTCATGCCCCGTATTTTAAAAAAATTGCTCGCAATCAAAATGTTTTTACGAATATTGGTATATTGCGATTAATAGCATAAAGTCAATTCGGTACCATAAAAATAGATTTTTTTGCTTGTGAGTTGTGAGCAAATTCATAATAATAGTTTTTCGTATAAGCTTGTGTTATGATATTATAGTAATTTAAATCAAAATAGTTTTTCAACAAATGTGTAAGAATATAATCTTATATTAATATATTTAAGAGTTTTTTGTTACAGATACGTATTACAATTTGATCTGACCGCACAATCATAATATCATAATATAAAAGTGATAAGAGACTTTAAAATATTGGATTATGTACCTGTTAAATTAAAAAATAATTCGTTTGAGAGACATAATTTCAGCGCCATAGTGTCAAATTTCATTGATATATAAATGGGCCCGACTTATATTAAATTTAAATATATATTTTTTTTAATTGTAGGGAGAGAATATTTCTATAAAATATTTTGTTTTGAAGAAAGGAGTTTTAAGTAACTTCTGAAATACTTCTGAGATAATTTCAATTTAGGTATGAAGGCGCATAGGGCTAAAGAAATAATTTTTTTGTTCGAAAATTTCTTGGACGATACGCAGAATTTTAATTGATTTTTATTCTATTAGTATTGTATTGAGACTTAACATCCGGGGTTTCCCCCTCCTTTCTAAAAGGGCTTGGTTGTGAATTTGTGATGAACTAATTGCCACTAGAGTTTAATATTTTTTATATGGTTTTAAAGGGATACAAACAGTATAATCGAGTTAATGAAGGTTTTTATTTCAAGTGAAAATATGATTTTATAATATATTCCGAGTATATTTTAATAAATAATCAAAAAGGTGGAAAAATATTCATTTCTATAGTTTTGTTTTGCTTGGCTTATGTTACATCAACACCTTTGTCGTTTCTGTTACAGTGAATAAACTTCTTCTACAAAAGAAGAACACACGATATCTTACATGATTCAATGCAAGACAATCATGTCACTATACTTTTGTTTTTTGTTTTCTTGTATAACACATAACTCACCTACTCTTCAGTTGTACTGTACTTTTGATTTGTTGAACATTGTAAAATAGAATAAATAAAATATGGTGTTATCACCGAAGTATAAATGTGTTTGGTATATCCTCGATAATTCCCATAGACTCTTACTTGGTGTATGCAGATTTATTTTTGGTGAGTTTTATTTCTTGTTATATCCGTTAATGTAGCTATAAATAGTGGAGATGGAAGGAAGTATATGATCGAATTAATCTGTGATTCATGAAACTAAAGTATCTATGCAGATATGTCTACAGGCTGGATAAAAAGTAAAGAACATACGAGTATAATGTACAGTTTAAAATATTAATGTCCGGTATTATAAAGGACCTACCAAATTTGCAAGCCTGTTAGCACTCATGAATGAGGTTATTAATTTTGTTATAGTATCTATGGATTAGTTATGGAATTGAGAGCAGTGACACTTCAACGTATTGTAACACAATTGGCGACTCTGACCGTATAAAATAATTTTCATAATAGCACAACTGTTTTAATACCGTTGGTGTTTACATACTACGCATGCGCGAAATCTGTCAAGTCATCAAAAAACTCCAAGAGAACTGTCATATAGGTTTGGTATCTCATCTGAGAGTGGATCTTGGCTTCTGGGTGTAAGCCGTGTCGATTTGGTCATTTTACTGGCCAACGTCTCGTCACACATTGCAGTGGACATCTTCAGGGCTCTTGTAACAGTGCACTGTTACAAGATTCGGTACTTCTTATTTAGCACTGTTACAAGAGCCCTGAAAGATGTCCACTGCAATGTGTGACGAAACGTTGGCCAGTAAAATTACCAAATCGACGCGGCTTACACCCAGAAGCCAAGATCCATATCAAGATCACCGCGGAAGCCTGAAGACACATCTGAGAGTGTTAGCAAGCTTGCAAATTTGCTAGTCCCTTTATAATACCGGACATAAGTGTATAAAAAATATTTTCTTTTTTTTTGTTAATTATAAAAAACAACAGACAAAACCTATGGTTATCATATTGTGACGTATTAAATACAGTTAAATTTAGACTTACGCGTGTTTCAATAGCAATTTTTTACAGGGCTATGAGACTGTAGATCTTACTATTTGATATTCATTTCTACTTGACCTCTAGCTATTACTGAAAAAAGAGTCTTGACAGACAAAAAAGTGACCCTATAAGGATTTCGTTTTTTTTTTTAATTTTTTGAGACTGCGGAACCCTGAAAATTTCTAGATTTTATTTAAATTTCTAGATTTTAGTTTTTTTTTTATAATTCAAAAATAAATTTTCTCTTTTCTCATCCTTGGCTAAGCACATATGTAAAGTTGTGTTTATAAGCATAATTCAGAGAGAAAAATGAAGTTAAATGATATATTGCAACATGCCGACGCGGACGTTCCGCGTAAAGTTTGTTACTGAAGATATTTTCATCAAAAGCGTGGGTGAATGTTATTTTTTAATTATGTATTTATATTAATATAAACCTCTCCGCATATATAACTGATCCATATTTTCTCAATATTTAAGTATGTCAATATAGTACGTTCACAGAATCGTCATATTTATGGAATTTGGTAAATTTGGAAATCATTAGTTGCTAAATCGGTTAACTCAATTAGTAAATAGGAAGTACCAAAATTTTATTATAATTTCTTTTTATTAGAACTGCTAAAAATTATCTCAGTTAGTAATGTTAGTTATGCCTCCCCCCCCCTCTCCTCAAATGTAGCTTTTTGCGCATGCGTGTTAGTTTTTTTTCGGTAAGCGGCATAACTGAAAAATCACAAAAGTTCAATTGTAACCACAATAATTAATAGGGTTCAAGAGGTTTTTGATGTCCCTCTGTTCATCACAGCAAAATATTTCGTAAACAATATATATATCTAATCTAGGAATTTGATATTTAAAATTGTATGTACGTAATATTAATTGTCTTTAGGAAGTTTCAACGCTTTACTAAATCTTTGGCTGATTATTTCGTTTATCCGAAGTCCATTAATAAATTCATCAAGAAGTCACTTGCCATTGTTGAATTTGGCGTTAGTTTGTTTCTGTCGGACTGTTCTCGCCGGATTTCCGTTTTCTGGAAGTTCTGCTTTAGCCGGAAGGTAGTATAGAAGTAGTACTTTATGTATGTGTATAAAACAATTTTATTTTAATTTATTACTTTTAGATGGTTGTTCGGTGAACCGTGCTGTCAAATGTTTGGATTTTTAAGTCAAATGTTTGGTTTCCTACAAATAATTTCAATTTCTTTAATAGCCCTCGAAAGATATTTAGTTTCTCGAAAAACAAATATAGGTAATTCATTATTTAATATTAAAATAACTAAAATATATAATACATTTTCATTAAATAAAATATAAACTATTTCCAGAACTTTCATTTCGATTTTACCAATTATCCGTTTTACTTTGCTGGATTATTGCCGCAGCTATAGCAGCGCCACCTTTGTTTAATATCGGACACTATCGATGTGATGTGACCGGAACAACTTGTGAACCAGATTGGAGATTTATAAACGTTGATAAAATACAGATAATCTACAATGCGACTGTGATTGTTGGTGGCGCCATCTTACCTGTGTTTATTATGTATGTATTGTTGTACAGTGCTGACACCTAGCGATTAAATTGTGGTACCAAGATCAATAGATTTTTTGTAGTGCTGCCATCTAGAAAGCACAAGCTGAATGCTTATTCAAGATATAAACCATATCGATTCTTAGGTTTATTTGCTATTCAATAGGTGGCATGAAAAATTAATTAAAATACAATTTTTAATTTATTGCACATTTAAAAAAATATTTTTTTTGGAGATATTCATATCGTTACGTAAACAACATTGGATAGTTAAAAAACGAGTATCTATTTCTTCTTCAGAAAATCTGAACATAAATATTTGAAATAACCAATTTTTTTCATTCAACATCCCCCCCTCAAATCGAATTTTCATCCTCCCACCACTGAGTGAACTATCAAGATTTCACTCTTTGACTGTTTTGGGAGTTGCTTGTATAATTTGAATTATTATTTAATTCTTTAATAGAACACTCTCTTAAAAAATTAAAAAAAATTTATATTTTGTGACATATATTTATATAATTTACCTAATTTGAATTTCTTTTAGAATATGGTGTCTACGAAAATCAAATCAAGAATATTTCTATAATAGAGAGACTTATGCTCAGATAGTTCTCACAAAGGTAAAAAAAATTACATGATAATGATAGCTCAATAATATTTTTCAAAATTCCTTACTCGAAATAGAAATATTCATTTAGAGTTTCGACAGCATCGCAATTTTTAGCTAAATTGGTGAAGACCCGTTTTATTCAAAACTTCATTTATGTATATCTATTAATTTTTAGCAAGAAGAAATAAAATAAATTTAATTAAAATTGAAGCATAAATTTAACGATATTTATTGATAAAATCAGAAAATACGTCTGTGATTGAGACTTGGCTACTATATAAAATCAACCAGAAACCGTTCAGGCTGTCCAAACTCTTACAATGAGTATCTCCTAGGTCCTAGGCGGCTATTACACTATCAAATAAATATGTCAAAGATCTTTAACAAAGATTTGATCAAATATGTCATTATCTATAATCAGAGAAATATTAAGAATATTATAAAAGATGACTTATTACACTGTCATATTTTTTTAATTTAAGAAATTTTATCACATTTAACATAGGCGGATATTACACTAACAAAGAAATGTGAAAAAAATTATTTGATCAAAGAAATATGATATTTATTTGATAGTGTAATAGCCGCCTTACATGAAGCCGAAACATTTTAAATCATATTATAAGTAAAAAGTATATCTTACATAAATTCCTATTCAAAATATATATACATAACGCCTCGAATGCCTCTATATTAAATTAATAACTCTATTTATTGTAAGAATTAATGTATGTATTTCAAATTAATAGGTATGTACCGTATTGTACAGGTACCTGTATCATATGGCTGAATAAAAACAAAAATACAAAAACTTCGTATTAGTTTTTATGTACGTACAATGTACAATGTACATATATACATTTTAGTTTTATTCATTTAATAATTACAACTCTTTAATTAAGTAAAGTACCTACGTCAGTAAAACGTCAGGCTATTTAATAAATATTTTCATAAATAATTATAATTAGACAATTATAATTATTATAATTAGTCTATTATTTAGACAATTATAATTATTATAATTAGTCTATTATTTAGACAACAATGATTAAAAACACTTGATTAATTTTTGTTAAAATTTGTGAATAATTAATCTCTCGATTTCTTGAAACACTTGACCTATTTTAACTTTATTCTATGAGAAATCTTTATAAGGGTCGATCCAGACTATCGATCCGGTCTCGGTTCGGTCTCGTTCTAATCAAATATAAATAAATAATGAAACAATTCACACAATAGGTATCTCTCATGTATCGGTCCAATCACGCTCCAATATGGTATTGCTATACTGAATATTTGACTGAAACGAGACTGGATCTAGACCAGCTAGAGACCAACTCGAGACCAGCTCGATAGTCTGAATCGACCTTTACTAATATTGCAGAGTATAGACCGGAAAGACAAAACAATACTGTGTTTTTTCGTTGAGAAAATAGCAACAAACACTATTAGTCCAGGAAACGTAGAAATTTTTACTGGTGTAAAATTAGGAAAAATGTATGAGGCGCCAAATTTTAATAGTGGGTAGAACATGCCGAGATGTACATTCCTTGAAAACTCCCTAGCAAAATTTGCCCCGGAACACCCTCAACCAGGGCCCCAAAGTTTTGATTTACAAGGATTTTGTAAACACATTGTATCTAATGAACGGAATGTTCGATCAACCCCGTCTTTCACATTTTAAACAGACAATTAAATTTTCTACAACTTTTTCTTTTATTATTTTAACCAAAAATAATTGTATACCTTTCAAAATGGCGGTCAAACTAAAAAATTTACTTTAAAAATGCAAAATTTTGAGTTCGGCAGCCTTTTTAATAGGTATACAGTTACGTATGACCAAAAAGATGTGATAATTGATTGTAGTGCATTTAATTGTCTTTCCAAAAAATTTAAAATGGGGTTAATCGGACATATAGTTTATTGGCTATAGTAATTTTATAAAACCATTACAATATCTAAATATGTTACGGTAAATATGTTCATACATACTTGGCTTCGAGTCTTGTGTTTGATGATATGGTAAACTTAAATTACTTATCTCATAAATTTTAGAAAGGTCTGAAAATGTTCTTAATAAAGTCTAGTACTAAGATTTATTTTAAATAAATTAAATTATTGATTTTGTTTGTATTTATTCTTCCAGTACGTAATATAGAAAGATGTTAAATATATTTAGGTTAATTAAAATTACATTTTATCTACACGTTACATTTATCAATTTTAGGATAATGTATGAGGCGCCAAATTTTAATAGTGGTTAGAACATACCGAGTTATATATTTCTTGAAAACTCCCTAGCAAAGTTTGTCCCGGAACACCCTCAACCAGGGGCCCAAAATTTTGTTTTGCAATGATTTTGTAAACATACTGTATTTATCTACCAGGATGTTGGATCAACTCTGTCTTTCGCATTTAAAACAGATAATTTAATTTTCTACAACCTTCTTTATTATTGTTTTAACCGAAAATAATTATATACTTTTCAAAATGGCGGTCAAACTAAAAATTTTACTTTAAAAATGATTTTTTTTTGTTAGGCAGCCATTTTGAATAGCGTAGAAAACATTTTTGTTAATACAGTTTTATAGTAAATTGTTACACATTTAATTATCTATCCAAAATATGAAGGATAGTGTTGTTCTGACATTCAGTTCATTAGTTACAATAATTTTACAAAACCATTATAATTTCTTATATTCTTGTGTTTGTGTCCTGTGTTTGACGATATGGTACACTGAAATTATGAATCTCATAAACTTCGGAAAAGTTTGAAAATGTTCTTCATAAGGTCTAGTACCTATCTACTCATTTTTTTTTAAATTTATCTCAATAATTTGCTTTAATTATATTTATTCTTTCAAAAATGGAAACTATGAATATACAAGATTTATAAATACATATATGTACAATTTTAATTTTTACATTTATTATTTGTTAACAATAGGGTGTTTTTTTAATTAAATTAAAGCAAATAATTGAGTTAATTTAAAAAAAAATGAGTAGATAGTTACTAGACTTTATGAAGAACATTTTAAGACCTTTCCTAAGTTTATGAGATTAATAATTTCAGTGTACCATATCGTCAAACATAAGACACAGCCACAAGTAAATAAGATATTATAATGGTTTCTTAAAAATACTATAGCTAGTAAACTAAAAGTCCGATTAACCCCATTGTTAATTTTTTGGAGAGACAATCAAATGCACTACAGTCAATTATAACATATTTTTGGTCATAAATAACTGTATACCTATCAAAAAGGCTGTCGAACTCAAAAAAACGTTATTTTTAAAGTACAATTTATACTTTCACCAGCATTTTGAAAGGTATACAATTATTTTTTGTTGAAATAATAATAAAAAGGGTTATAGAAAAATTATTTATCTGATTAAAATGCGAAAGACGGAGTTGATCGAACATTCCGTTCATTAGATACAGTTGGTGTTTACAAAATCCTTGCAAAAAAAAACTTTAGGCCCACGATTGAGGGTGTTCCGGGGCAAACTTTGATAGGGAGTTTTCAAGAAATATACATCTTGGCATATTTTAACTATTGTCAAAATTTAGTACCTCATACATTACCCTAAACTTCAAAACTATATCGTAATGTAAAAAAGCAATATTTATGTACCTATACATTTAACATTTTTCCTATATTACGTCCTTGAAGAATAAATACAAAAAAACCTATTATTGAATTAATTTATAATAAATCTTAATACTAGACCTTATGAAGAACATTTTCAAACTTTTCCGAAGTTTATGAGATTCATAATTTCAGTGTACCATATCGTCAAACACAGGACACAAACACAAGAATATAAGAAATTATAATGGTTTTGTAAAATTATTGTAACTAATGAACTGAATGTCAGATCAACACTATCCTTCATATTTTGGATAGATAATTAAATGTGTAACAATTTACTATAAAACTGTATTAACAAAAATGTTTTCTACGCTATTCAAAATGGCTGCCTAACAAAAAAAAATCATTTTTAAAGTAAAATTTTTAGTTTGACCGCCATTTTGAAAAGTATATAATTATTTTCGGTTAAAACAATAATAAAGAAGGTTGTAGAAAATTAAATTATCTGTTTTAAATGCGAAAGACAGAGTTGATCCAACATCCTGGTAGATAAATACAGTATGTTTACAAAATCATTGCAAAACAAAATTTTGGGCCCCTGGTTGAGGGTGTTCCGGGACAAACTTTGCTAGGGAGTTTTCAAGAAATATATAACTCGGTATGTTCTAACCACTATTAAAATTTGGCGCCTCATACATTATCCTAAAATTGATAAATGTAACGTGTAGATAAAATGTAATTTTAATTAACCTAAATATATTTAACATCTTTCTATATTACGTACTGGAAGAATAAATACAAACAAAATCAATAATTTAATTTATTTAAAATAAATCTTAGTACTAGATTTTATTAAGAACATTTTCAGACCTTTCTAAAATTTATGAGATAAGTAATTTAAGTTTACCATATCATCAAACACAAGACTCGAAGCCAAGTATGTATGAACATATTTACCGTAACATATTTAGATATTGTAATGGTTTTATAAAATTACTATAGCCAATAAACTATATGTCCGATTAACCCCATTTTAAATTTTTTGGAAAGACAATTAAATGCACTACAATCAATTATCACATCTTTTTGGTCATACGTAACTGTATACCTATTAAAAAGGCTGCCGAACTCAAAATTTTGCATTTTTAAAGTAAAATTTTTAGTTTGACCGCCATTTTGAAAGGTATACAATTATTTTTGGTTAAAATAATAAAAGAAAAAGTTGTAGAAAATTTAATTGTCTGTTTAAAATGTGAAAGACGGGGTTGATCGAACATTCCGTTCATTAGATACAATGTGTTTACAAAATCCTTGTAAATCAAAACTTTGGGGCCCTGGTTGAGGGTGTTCCGGGGCAAATTTTGCTAGGGAGTTTTCAAGGAATGTACATCTCGGCATGTTCTACCCACTATTAAAATTTGGCGCCTCATACATTTTCCTTGTATTTTTTCCGTTATTTCCTGGGCTATATATATTTTGAAAGACAAACCTCGGGTTGCACAAAGCAAAATAATTCACGATTAATTAATCAGTTGTTTTCAAAGCATTATAACGCCAATTTAAAAAAAAACAATCACGGCTATATGATGTATATTATAAGGTAAACAATTGTCATATATAGTGAATTGTTCATTTACAAATTGACAATAAGTTTAGAATAAACATTAATCATGGATTGAAAACAACCGATTAATTAATCGTTAATTATTTTGCTTTGTGCAATCCGAGGAAAGTATTTTTAAAATACTTGGTTGCTGTTTCGTCTTCAATAATAACTGTCGTAACTCAATATTTGGTACCTAATATTAAATTTATCTTAAATACAATAATAACAGAGTGAATTATAGTCCAAGTTGTTGGGAAAATTTTATTTTTACTTTGTAGACATAAAGATAATTTCAACATCATGAAAATTGACCAACCTGCTTGTCCGGCACTGGTGTGTTTTATGTATTTTATTTAAGGAGTACAACTATTAAACTATATGCCAGAATTAATTAGAAATTAGCTATATACTATATACAATAAATATTATTTATATATCGTCGAACATGAGGTATTTCTACTATTTATCATCCAAGTATAGTATGTACCCGTCAGCGGTTCTTAAGCCTTGGCAAATTGGACAACACTTCAGCGACTTTTCGATGATCGCTGAAGTGTCCGTTGCAGAATCGGCTATTTGTGAAGGCATGTCACGGCATTGTAGCGATCGCTCTGGCGGTAAACATTCACCGCTGAAGTAAATATCGAAGCATTTAAACTCTAGTAATCTGTGTACTCCTGTTTTAAATTTTTTAAGACCTCTCCCTTTAATTAACTTTATATTTTTATTGAGAAGTATTTCAAAAGTTATTTGAACCAATTATATTTATATATATTAAAATGACTATAAGTCATTTTAATAAATATTTTAGGTAGATATGAGTACGTTGTATATATGTACATATAAATGTAGATATATATGTTTGTATATGTATATTATTTGTATAGTGTGTTTATTTTGCAGACAGTAACGATTGCAACATCAGGAATGTTTTTGCTGTGGTCGCCGCAGGCCCTTAGCGTTTTGTGGACTGCGGTTGGCTTGGGTAAACCTCCCCGGACTTTTCCGGTTCCGCTCGCTATCATTTCTCCGCTGTCTTCGGAGGTAAATCAGATATCTATTTTTATGTAAATAACGCAGTCTTTCTGTTAAATAATAGTCAGTATATATCACTTCTTTGTATACTTAAATGTAATACAATTCACTGGTTTTATTGCTTTAGATATGCTAAAATTTGTTGCTGGTCCTTTATATTATATTGTGGAATTTTGTAATTTGTCATGTTTATTTAAATAAGTATATAAATTTACTTAAATGTCCAGAGTTTATTTACATAAAATATATATTGTTATGAAATTTTATGTATTTATGAATATATTTAATAGGACAACTGGATTTATAGTTTGCTTGGAGTAGTTGGAATGAAGGAAAATTGGTTTTTGATGGCACCTACACAAAAAATTGCTTTGGTGTAATGAGGGTAACGAAAACAATATTAGCAGACCCGGATTTACCATGCAGGCAATGTAGGCACGTGCCTAGAGCGACAAAAATTAGAGGACGGAAAATTTTAAGAATAAAAGGTCTTCATACTATCATACTTTCTTTTTAATAATTCATAAGCATTTTACATGAAAGCCTAAATAAAAAAGGTCACCGATATCAAAAACCTTAACTTTTTTATTTATATTCAATCAAATTTTTGAAAAACTTCTCGTACCACACGGAGGGGGCTCCTAAAAAATGCAATTATATGGGATTCAGTTGGACTTTTATTTTGAGTCGTTAAAACCGATACGCAGGGCCGGATTTAAAAATTTGCCGCCCATAGGCAGTTGCGAAAATTTGCCGCCCTTTTCGATTGAAAAGTGAATTTTTTTTATGAATTTAACCAAACAAAATCTGAAGACCTTTTTTTTTTAGCTTTTTTAGTTAAAAAATGTTCATAATTCTGAAGAGGTTTGTAAGCTCTCCCAGGTAAAATTTCTGTCTATTTTTTTTCCATGCCGAAATTTGCCGACCCTAAAAATTTGCCGCTATAGGCAGCTGCCTACATTGCCTGCATGGTAAATCCGGGCCTGCCGATACGTATTAATTGATGTCGTTGTAACCGGTTTCTACAGTATAATATTTTTCCCTTGCTTTTCAGTAAACTTTTCTTTTCTTTTCTACACAGAAAAAAAAGCCTGAAGAATGGCAGTTATTTCCTATACATTCCGGATGGTAAGCTACACTACAACTTATTATTATAAAATATTTTTTACAGTCTAAATCTATAATAATGTTTGCAGATACTTAATAAACTGTAAACATTACAGCTTATAATTATATTATTACAGTTTCAGAGAGTAAAAGATATTTTATAATAATAGATTGTTGCTTACTATCCGGAATGTACAGGGAAAAACTGTAATTTTTAAGCTTCTTTTTTTCCGTGTATAAAAAATTCTGGAAAACTACTATATTGCATTGAAATCTGAGAACAGTACAGAGTGTAATAAAGATAAAATTGTTATATTATATTTTGTTATATTTTTATATAAAAAGTTCAATGCGCATTACAATTTTTCCCATAGTACTGATCTGCATGCTGTCTCCAATTACTTAACTGGCATTGTAATATTTATTATACAATTTGTACCTAAACCTTTTTTATGCGTGTGCCCTATTTTTTAAATAAAAAGATTGCAGTCAGTTTACAAAGGAAATTTGTTTATTTTATTTTCATGTCTAATTTGAAACATAGGATTTTAAAATTATAGGTATTAATTAATCATTCGTTCTAGGTGGCTGGAATGATTCCTGTATTGAGTTATCTTGTCTATAACGAAAGAATCAAAGCTGCCTTGCTCAACACATTGGACTCTAGAACTGGAAAATCAGGAAAACTATTGAGATGAATTTTAATATAAATGTATTTTGTGATCTTTAAATAAAAATGATTTTTTGTACTATTTTTATAAGTCATATAAATAAATATTGATATTAAAGTTTAAATAGTTTTAAGATTAAATCAAAAATGAGAAAATTGCGTGTAGAAAAGGGGCAGACTGAAATAAATATCGAAAACATTCAATTCTAATGCGGTGTTTACACCGAAAAAACAAAACAGAATCATCGTGTCTTTAAAATACTTCGTATTTAAAAACATATAGGATTTATTTCTTTTCTGTCAGAAAAACACCGTGCTTCTGTTTTGTTTTCTCGGTGTAAACAACGCATAATATATATAAAGGTACATATTTAAAAAAAATATTTCATAGTAGTGATCTTGCAATTTAAACTAAAAATGCACTTATAAAAAATAATTGAGGATTTAAAATTTTAACAAAAAAAAATTACTGGTAATAGAAATGATTGGTTATTTAAAGTACAGATGACTATATACAATTCTTATAAACAATTTACAATACACAACTCAAAACATATATCTGGTGGAAAATGGTGCATTTTCGACATCATTTTAGCAACTTTTCAAACAGGAAGTAATTATAATTGCTCGTACGTTCATAAACTGTAAATACGATGAAAATAATTCACGTGTATGCCTCCCGACAGACGCGCCTAATCCGTAGGGTATGAGGGAAGGGTGGTTGGGTAAATGTTATGGCGTTCCTTCACCGACTTGTCAATCATACTCGCGTTTATTGGTTCATTACGGTTTTTCCTGCTTCCTGCGACCGGCAGGAAATCATCTTGTGCTCATTTCCTGCAATTGGAAATCACTTCGTTAGCAGGATTCCGCGCCGCCTTTTGTATGGGTCGATTTTTTTTATTGAATTTTTATCCTGTATATTGTATGTTATATTGGGGATACGTTATATAAAGTAAATATTCACCAAATTTTATGTCATTGTATCAGTGCTTATAGATTGATAGGTTTTGTGAGTTGATGTATTATAAAATTACAGTACAATCCTAATTTTGATTGATTATACCGGGGGTGTCCCAGATAACTTTTCCAGCATGGGGATCTCAGTATCTATAAGAGATACAGGTTTGGTTAAATGAGATGAATTATTTGTAAGAAATGTGTGAGTATTATTACACCAAAAAATATTCATAATTCTATGTAGTTTTGGCGGTATACCCAAAAAACTGAAAATTTGTAATTTCTTTAAATGGCTATAACTTTTTTGCTAAAGTAGATAGGTACTTTTTGTTTGCGGTTTCTTATAGCATTTTTTGTGTAGAATTGATTGGTGTATTTAGATTTTTTATATCACTTTTAGTTTCCGAGATACAAGTTTTTTTTATGGGCCGTTAAGTTGTCTATGGCATATTTGAACGTGGTTTTTACTCTATTTTACAACGATATGTCCCTTGCCATACTTATTATCGAAAAAAAGTCGAAATACTAAATACCAGTGATATTTATGAAGTATTTTATTACAAACATTTAAGTGAGTTATGGAAAACAAAAAATGTAAACAAAAATCACAATAACAACAATCAAAATAACAAATGAATATTTGAAAACAATGAACTATTTGAAAAAATATATTATAATTTTTTTCGAAAAAGATACTGAGATTCCCATGCTGGAAAAGTTAACCGTTTTGTGAGGTGAGGAAGGGGGCAGGAATATATAATCAATTCATTTTTTTCAAGTTAAAAAAAATTGATATTGCTATCTTTCAAAATATTAAAAAAATGTTTCTTCAATTCCTACAAAACGACGGGGGGGGGGGGGGTATATTTCCATGACTAGTTTTTTGCATGTCTCTTTAACTATACTCTTTCCTTTTCACTGAATAAAAATATTGAATTAAAATAATTATTTCATGCATGGCGAAAAACAAAATGTTTTCCCTAAATAATCTTAAAATGATATTATGATAGTTGGAGGCCTCAGTCTGAGGCCCTCAGATAAAATACATTTTTGAGCCCCCCTGCTCCTATTTAAGTATCAACTCAAAGCGTGTATATATTATGTATTTCGGGGGCGGATGGGTCAAGAATTATATAAATGTACATATTTATAAAAATTATTAATAAATCTTTCAAAATACCATTGAAAACAAACCAAAGTTCAAGAAAATCCAACAATTATTTCATAGCACCACACACAGCCAAGTTGCGCGCGCATCCACCCACACACAAACACACTCACACGCACAGCCCCCACTACTTTTGTCACACGAGTGTACGACAGATCTCTACCGCTGCTCAGTCGTATCTCAACCAACGTGCGACGTGTCCAAACACGTTCCGTAACAACCTCTGTACATGACAATTTTGTATAAATAAAAACATTACACGTGAGAGAGAGAGAGTTAGTGACCTTAAACCAGGTGTGGTGCACATCATAAATGTGTGTGATTGTTGTTTAAATATTTATCAATAGGTTCACGTTTTTGTTTTTTTGAATAAATGTAGAAAATACAACAGAATTGTTACAACAGCAAAATAGTGCATGTTTTGTTATATAGTTTTTGCAAACTTTATATTTAATTTAATGCATACGTCATGTAAAAGTAAATATGTAATTTTTATCGGTTTAAAAAATTATCTAAGGTTATGTTACACGTATGTTAAGTGTATTATGTGCAAACGAGTGAAATAAGTTATTGTTTTACATAAGCATATTACCGTTGTAAATTGTATCAGAAGGTCAACGTGTTTTACTTCAATGTTAACAAGCCTAGTTTGAAGCTGAAAGGGTTTATGAATATTGTTAAATTGGGATGCTGTCAAATTCTAAATACCTCTGTTGTGGTATGGAATGGTTAAACAATTAGAAACAGTAAATATAATTTTTAATATTTTTTGAAAATAAAAGGTAGTGTTTTGTTTGTATGTTATATACAATAAATACTGTTCATTTTTTATGATTTAATACATTAATGTTAATAAAATAATTGAAATTTGCGAATAGAGTAAAAAGGAAATACTTCAAAAAAGTAAACAAATAATTTTGTGTGATTGAAATGTTCGAATTGTTAAATTGCAAGCAAAATTAGTTCGGAACAATAATTCTCTGCAATCCAATTATACCGGTGTTTTTATTCAAACACAATTTCAGTGTAGAATTAATTAATATGTATGTGCTCGGTTTCAAAGTTACGACATTATGTATTGTTTTATATTATTCAGGGATCGTAAGCGGCCTAGATATTTTTTTTTGTATAAATAATTCGGTGTTAAATAATTATCGAACTATACTGTGATGTAATTTAGAAATTCTGGGTTTGTGTAATACAAAATAATGAACTATTTTGTTAATTTGTATGCATTTTGTACACGAAATTTGGTGTCATGGGTACGATGTTATCGTAAATTCTATTTGCTTGAGTGATTTTGCGGTGTATTTTTTATAGATATTTCAAAACTAATTTAAAAGTAGGTAGTTCGATTTTATCGGGCACATACAAATATTTATAGTTTTTGCTATAAATGAATGAAGACCTATTTTAAAGGTAATTGGTTCGATTTTCTAGGTATATTTTATTATGTTATATGAATGATAGTTACGAGATTTTCATTTCCATAATGGGGGAAGGAATGTCAATTAATTAACTAAGCCAGGCTTGTCCAACCCGCGGGCCGCATGCGGCCCCCGAGCACATTTCGTGCGGCCCGCATAAGATTTAATATAAAATATAAAGATAAAAAATATAATATAAAGATAAAGAAAAAGTAAAATATGAAAATAATTAAAGATGTCAAGTAAAAAAAGGTCTTCAGATTTTTGTGTTATAAAGTAGTATAGATAGTGTACATACTACAGAGGTATAAATAAATTAATCAAGTCAAAAAAAGGTTTTCAAATTTTTTTGCGGCCCTTAACAAATTTTTTCGCTATTTTTTGCGCTCTGCGGCCCACGAGGATCAAAATGTTGGACACCTATGAACTAAGCGATCAAAATATTCATAGAAAAAAGCAATAATCAAAGAGATTAAAGCTTTACTCTCCTCTTCAATACTTTTCATTTAATCATTTTTCGCGGAGTTATGGATTTATAAAATAAACAAAATCCATATTTTTTATAAATTTTGAATGAATGGTGGGATTCATTTTTTGTATTTTTTATTCGTACGCGTAGAATTTAAGTTTCAAAATGTAATTTAAAAAAACGATAAATTTATTTAATATCTAACCAAAATTGTCATTTTGACTTTGTGGGTTTTAAAAAATCATTTTACATGTATATTTTTCTACATGAAAATATGTAAATAGAAAAATTGCTCTATATCTATACTAAATTCCCCTACTTGAACATTCCATCAATTTATAAAAAAAACTGTTCTGCTATAAAAAAATTAAATACCTACTGAAACGGAGAATAAAAGTTATCATCTCTTGAAAAAGGAGAACAAAAAAAATCTAGAATGTATTACTTCTGGTATGCTAGAACTCGTTTGCAATAAATTTACACCGACTTTTTATGGAAATTTATTCGTTTATTCAAATTTGTACTTAGAATTAATAAATGCAACAACGGAATGTTATTAATTATGTTTAAGTAAAATGTTTTGCTGTACGGAAGCTGTGTCTAACGTTTTTGTTTACTATACCAAGAAAATATACATATTTGTAGTATTGTAGTAAAATATGTCTGGTTTTCCAAACGAATATCATTTGTATCTATTTCCTAGTATAATGAGGAAAATAAAAATCGTAATATTAACGGAATTTAAGGCAAATATAGTAGAAACTATGAAATGATATACACAACTGTTTCGGTACCACTGATTTATGATATGAACAATAATTTATTCGTTTTCAATGATAATACTACTCTATATTCTTACCTTAAACACTTCTGTTTCATTTATGAAATTTGCATTCTATGCAAGTATGTAATATTTACGAGTACTTACCGTTAGTTTTTGATATTCGTATTTAATTTACAGTTATTCCAACTGTTGAGAAAAGCCTCTATCCATCACTGTGCATGCAATATTCTTTTTGTACTAGATTTATTTTGGTCTCTTAATTTTATTTCAGTTTCCAGTTATATTTATACTATACATAAAACTTAATTAAACTTTTTCACTGTAACTAATGTCGGGCAATTATTTTTGGATATAGTTACTTCGAAATAGGTTGATGTAGTTTGTATGTTTAAAATTAGAAAAAACTTTATTTTAAATGGTTTCGATTTGAAATTATATCAATGATATTTCATCAAAAAATCGAATTAAATTTGAACATTTTCTGTTCTGTAAAAATAATTATGTAATTAATTTGCATGCTTTATTTTATAATCACTATACCGTACAGTTATCTAATTGTATAATATAGTATATATGAAATATAATTGTTTGAAAAGCCATTATTTTAATTGTACTTACTTACTTATACCTACGTAAAATATTATCTTGGAATTCAATAAATTATAAAACAGTACATACTATTTGTATCAATTCTATTGTATAACACCTAAAAATATTGCCGAAAAACAAAAACGTGAACTTTTTCACTGTAACTAATGTCGGGCAATTATTTTTGGATATAGTTACATCGAAATAGGTTGATGTAGTTTGTATGTTTAAAATTAGAAAAAACTTTATTTTAAATGGTTTCGATTTGAAATTATATCAATGATATTTCATCAAAAAATCGAATTAAATTTGAACATTTTCTGTTCTGTAAAAATAATTATGTAATTAATTTGCATGCTTTATTTTATAATCACTATACCGTACAGTTATCTAATTGTATAATATAGTATATATGAAATATAATTGTTTGAAAAGCCATTATTTTAATTGTACTTACTTACTTATACCTACATAATATATTATCTTGGAATTCAATAAATTATAAAACAGTACTTACTATTTGTATCAATTCTATTGTATAACACCTAAAAATATTGCCGAAAACAAAAACGTGAACAGATAAATAAAAACGATGCTTATTAAATTATTACAGAGATGCACAAGTTTTAAACAAAACAAAAAGAAAATACCATATACAATTCAAAGTGAGAGTGATAAATAAAAAATAAATATACCAGTGGTTCTAAAAAACAAACCATGTTTATAAAAGTAGACCACGAAAGTAAATCGTGATGGCGTCAACCACCTACGATGCTTAAGGGTTTGAAGCAACATCAGCAGCAGAAGAAGTGTATACGCCGATCATAAAGTCCGTTGACTACATACAATTAGCAGAATAATGCGTGGTGATACGGTTCTATTTTGGATGGTTGTGGTGTGTGGGTGCGCGTGCGCACATTACACGCCTCAGTGGGCCGTGCATATCACAGGCGGGCCGCAGGTGGCTGATAGGGTAGCTGCCGAACATGGATTCATTAATCTTGGACAGGTTTGTGCTTTATATTATAATATTAGTTTATAACAGGGTTGCATAAAAATACGATTATTCGAATTTTTATTTTATTATTGTAATATACAATAAATAAAAGGAAAAAAAGAAACCCCAAATAAGTGCGAGTAGGAATTGCGCCTTGAGGGTTCCGTATCGTTATATAATAGGTGGGGCTCTTCGGGGTCTATGGATGTTTAAAAAGGGTCTATAGTAAAGTACACCCAAAAAAGAAATTAGTAAGTATTACAGCGCGGCATAGTACAAAATCTCTTCGAACCGTCAAATTGTAAAACTTACAAACTATTACTAATGAATCCGGCCAAGTGCTAGGAAAATGAGCTAAAATTACAATGTTTACAGTATCTACTGCTTATTTTATTTTGTATTTACTTGATTTACAAGACGAAGTTGTAATTTTTGCTTAAGTTCTTGTAAATTTTATAATTTGACGGTTCGAAGCGATTTTGTACTATGCCGCGCTGTAATACTTACTAATTTCTTTTTTGGATAGTTATTTTTTTACTTTTCATTTATATTTATCGATATGTTTTCTAGAATCTAAAAATGTAAGGTCTATATTTTTTTAAATGGGGTCTCTGTAGGAAAAATGTTGGGAACCCCTGATTTATATAGTAATTTATGATTTTTCTTTTTAATTTCTTATCTTAATGTCGATATTTCTCAACTATAAAGTTTTGAATTTTAGATTTCGTTTATATTATAGAAAATGACGAAAAAAGATGATATTTTCAAACTGCAGTTCTGTATCTCCAAACATTCTCGAGATATGGCCATTCAAAGTTTTCGATTTTTGAAAAATTTAGAGAAAAATAACCGTAACTTTTGAACGTGTGGTCGGATTTGATATTTGTTGAAAGATTTGAAATCAGCGTGTCAAAATCTATACAATGATATGTATAATACTTAAAAATAAGACAAAAAAATTTCGCGAAAAATCGAAAAAAATCAAAGGAGTGTACCTTAAAAAAATGTCGATTTTTGACAAATTTTTTTCTTCGAATTTTAAAGTATAATACAAGACATTTTGATATATTTTGATACGTTGATTTCAAATTCGTTAACAAAAATTAAATCCGACCACACGTTCAAAAGTTATGGTCATTTTTCTCTAAAATTTTCAAAAATCGAAAACTTTGAAAGGCCCTATCTTGAGAACGTTTTAAGATACAAAATTGCGGTTTGAAACTTTTCACGTCATTTCCTATAAAATAAATGAAATCTAAAGTTAAAAATTTTATAGTAATTTCCGTGCACCAAATATCAATTTGTCATAGAAATATCGACTTTAGGATAAAAAAAGGAAATTAATAAATTATCTAAACATGTAAGGGGGTCTATAAAGAAAACCATTCTTTTTAAAGGGGTTTATGTAGGAAAAAGGTTGGGAACCCCTGGTCTAGAAAAAAAGAGAATTATATTTTTTATTCGAATATGTAGGTATATGTAAAATATATTATAAATTTAATTTGAAAAAAATAA
The DNA here is from genome assembly GCA_949319165.1 of Sialis lutaria. NCBI lineage: Eukaryota > Metazoa > Arthropoda > Insecta > Megaloptera > Sialidae > Sialis > Sialis lutaria. Next base: position 13,145,695 of record OX439237.1, read on the forward strand.
GTACTTAAATATTTTTTTACTATAAAATGAAAACTCATCTTTTTTGATTTTCAATAAAAATAACGTTTATATTAAAAAAATATAAATATTGATTTAAATTTTTTGAATTAAAAAAATGTGTGATCTGATTTAAATCAATGCAATATTATATTGTTGAAAATGATAATTCAAAGACAAAGAGATCTCGCAAAATAAATAGAAGAAAATATAATTTTTTTTAAGCTTTAAGTCTTATTACAAGAATAAAAAAAAATACATTTTGCATCTATATTGATTGGAGAGTAAATATTTCAACATAAAAATCGTTCACATGTAAGAAATATCAGTGGGAATGGTGAAAGAAAAATTGAGTGAGTCTGTTTTCTATTTTATTGTTATTCTTAGAAATCTATAAGAATACTTTGATGCCGTATCTCATGATATTTCTGTATATTTTATATAGAATATAATTTTCCACGTATACATAATATACATATTTTTGCGATTATACATAGGTGCAATAACCAAAAAAGAACTAAAAGTGATCAAACGACAATATTATTTACAGAAACCGTCTTCCTGAAAATTTGCCATAGAACGTTAGTTCAAAGTTAGATTTTCAACGGAAGGAAAATAAAATGTAACAATTTCCTTTACGAATAAGGGATTTTTTATCTAACGATATGAAATATATTTTTTGACGAAATCTCACGTCTAACATTTATTGAGGTGATACAGAATGTTGCATGATAAGGGGAAAAACTGTTATCTCCTTTTTAATTGCTTATGCGAATGAGTTACACTTAATTATATTATTATTATTATAGTTATTTACTTTAAACAACTATGATAATAACAAATCACAAAAGATTCGGCGTATTTACGTTTATTTGCAATATTATTTAATTTATTAAATTACTTTTAATACAGAAGTGTTTAAAATATCTACTTTTTATTTTTATATATATTAAAGTAGTTACTTTGCTACAGCCATTATATACTTTTTATTCTTATTGTTATGATCATTAGCAAAATTCAAGAAAAACTGTATTTTCAGAATAAAAATAATGCAGTAATTTGTACAAATTATAAAAATTAGATGATGACATGAAAACAGGTTGGAGCAAATTGTACAAAATATTTATTCGCAGCGTGCGCGATGACAGCGCCAACTAACGGGTGGACTTTGACGTACTAACAAACAAATAATTTCAATAAAAAATCGTAATATATACATTTTAGACGATTATTTATGACTATTGGCTATGTGCACGAAGTCTATTAGCGCCGCTAGCGGGTAATAGAGAAGGCTTGAATGGATTTAACTCTATTTTTACCATTGTTTAATATGTTTAATACCGTGAAATTTTTTATTAAACAAATATCATTTAATTTAGCTGTTTGCATATAATATAAATAGTATAGCATAAAAGGTACGTGAAAATTATTTTTTGGGTATCTTTTTCTCTTTAATTATGACGTATAATAGAGAAATAATTAATTCGTTTACATTGACAGCATAACCTCAAATTTTGGTGCCGATAATTTTACAATATTGCTCACCACGAACACTCGCATCGATATTATTTCTAACTCAACCCCCATAATCTATAGTGGGATTAACCATGTTGACCTTTCTATTTTCAGTTAAAAACGAGCCTATTAAAAATGACAGTTAGTCCACCCAAAGTGTTATTTTTTGTCACGTTGTGCGCTGTGATTGATTTCGTTTCCCCCACTACCTACTTTGCACCCAGCGAATAGTATAGTATAGTATAAGCAATTGAGCAAGTAAAATTTACCAAATCAATATATTTCTAAGATGTTATCTCACCGCTTCATCACTATATCCTCCATCATTTCCCCAATTACGATCCATTGGATCTAGTCAGCTCTTGTGCTTCGGTTTCGCCTACCTTCGAAACCGCGTTCGATGCGCGCTCGGCTACACTCGGCTCCATTTGTGACAAGTTATTAATAATAAATAATTACTATATTTCCTAACCATCAAAAATATAAGTAAATCTGTTTAAAACTTACCTTAACAAATATTTAATTTCGGTCGAAACTGAGATGAAAACTAGTTTGAAATTCAGTTAGGGTTACTGTTCAAAAAGTCGGTTTCATAACAAAAACATATAAATAAAATCGGCTATAGAATTTTGATTGCAGTATTTTAAATTTTGGTCAAAATGTTCAGTGATATTGAAGCATTAGCTTACATACATAATACATATACCCACACATAGGTACATACAAACATACTAATATCGAATACTTTGATGTATAGGTATTCAGATTTAGGGTCAATATTAAGTTATATTAATGCAGGTACACACATACACACACCTTTCACTGATTTATAGTGCTTTCAATAAGTTAATCTACGCACACGTTGTATGGCATGTAAACGAGAAATAAAATATTCATAACCATCCGTAATAATAAATGACACACATATTTTGTCTGGTTATCTCTTTCTTTTGTATGGTATTTACGGTTTAGAGGAAAGAGATGTTTGTGAAATGTAAATAATAGGAAGAAAAATGTTTGGTGGTATTTACATATCTGTTTGTTCATTATATAGCGAAAATAACATCATGTGAAAATATTCGAGGTTTTGTTAGTAATAATTATATCATTTATAAATTAATGCACATGTACGATAATCTGCATGTGTATTATAATTGAATCGGTGAGTGAAAGAACAATATATCTCCAAAATGACCATTTTGAGAAAAACGAAAAAAAACTGTTTTAAAGGAGAACTATGGGTTATTTGGTCTAATTATGTATTGTGACATTATAGAACTTATGTTAACCGATAATAATACGTACATAAATAAATAAAATAAAAATCACAAAAAAAGATATTTGAAAAAAATGACCTGCAGTTATACTTTTCTTTCACTCAATTAAAAAAAAAATGCTAATTTTTTTTTATTGCTTTATTTTCGGCTTTATTATTTTATTTTTTATTATTTTACAAAAAAATATATTTGTAATTTTTACTCAGAATCTTCATTTTTGACTTTCCAAGAAATAATATGGTAGTAAAATTCGAGGATTTCGTCAGAAAAGTAAGGTAAAAAAAATTGAACTACCCCCCGTCGCACGTACGATGTTGGTCGATGTATTATTATTTTGCTATGTGATAGAGCTATGAATTTTAAACATTTTGCCTATCTCAGTTAAAATTGCCATTTTTGGCACTTGTATTGTTCTTTCACTCACCAATTCAATTGTTAGTCCAAGTAAATTAGATATTTTAGAAGAAAATAATCATAATGTTTTGATATTTTGTTCACATACTCTCAGAAAGGTTGGAGTATGTGATAAGAGCCCGAAAAGTTCCCACCTAAATCGTGGAGTGGATTTTATTCCAGTTTTTCCCATTTTTCATCCGAACTACCGCTCGGAGAAAAAATATTATAGGAATTAAAGATTAAACATGAAATTTTACGTAAAAAATGTCTTATGCACTATTTTGCTAATCCTACGCCTACTCTCGCATTCAATGCTTAAAGTGAAGGGTAGTTTTTGGAACGCAACGAAAAATCGGTATAACGACTAATTTTACCAAAAAATTGATAAGGAGGAAAATTGTAGAACTGAATCTCCTCTGAAAGATTCAAGTACCACAATTTTGTTTTAAACGTTTTTTTTATTGAATATTTATTGGTTGAAGTAGCCAACCAAGTCTGACTTAATATCATTAAATAAACCTACTTCACATTATACATTATTACATTATGTTCAATTTAGTATACATAAATTAATTTTTAATAAATAGCGTCACAACCGGTTTGGCTAAAAATGGCGACGCTGTCAAAATTTTTACTATTTTTGCTGAATTGTCAAATAACAAATTTGGCCGATGCATATAAAATTATTATTTTAAATTAATTTATAAAAATAATATCAATACTTAACATAATAATAGGGATAATAATTTTATTTAGTGTCCTTCGAGTACTTTCCATTGTTTCGGCTGAAGCTGAATATTTGCAAAAACATGCCGAATCGATCGAATACCGAAACCGAACGCGCATCTATAGTTTTATGTGTTTCTGTATTAGTAAAACTCAAAAGAATAAATACAATGGAGCATAATAAAAAATAAATGATAAAAATGCTATACACTTACTTTTATAATTTGAACAATGAAAACTAAATATCTGCTTGAGTTGAAGAGAGTAAATATTTAAATAAAAATCCTAGTAAACCCATTTAAAATTTCCTTATAACAATCCTTATACAAATCTACTTGTAAAATCATATTTCTCTTCGAATAGGTACCTAGTTTTAACAGCTGTATGAACAATGCTGATTATTTCTTTACGTTATCCCAACTTCACCTTGTTTTAGTTTTTTTTCTCTCCCTCTTCTTGTGTATAATGTTCGCGACTGTGTAAGAATAGGGTAAGGTGTATTTTTAAAAATATATATCTTTGTTTATTCATTGTGGCTATACCGTTTCCTTTTTCACCGGATATACAACGTACTTGATGGGGAGGGGCGGGCAGGAGAGCACGTAAACATATATATTGGTATTCGTGAGTAATGTTTGATAATCGAAGAAGTAAAGGAATATATACATGGTCAGTTTTTATAATATTGTATTATAATTTATTGTTGGGTATTATAGGTTTGATATGAAAATTCGGGTTTTCGGAACTTTTGTCAAAATCTTGTTCAAATAAAGGTTGTAAGAATTTAAAGAGAACCTTTAACCTTTAAGTTTTATCTTTTTAAGTAGGAACATACTTTTGTTGTCACGAAATTATTGCAGACGTCAAGTTAAAAATAGTATCAATTTTTTGTATTTTCGATAAAATATGAACATGCAGAGTTGAACGTTAAATGATTTGTCAGTTCTGATATTTTAGTATACATGCTTGATTTTGAGTTTGGTTTATGCTTTCTTATATACAAAAAAAAACTGTTTTAGACCAAGAAAATCTTGTTTTGTATATAACGAAAACAATATTTTCTTAATATAAGAAAAGTACTCTTAATCCAACTACATTATTTCTTCGTCCAAGAATACTATAGTTGGTTTAAGAATATATTTTTTATCTTAAGAAAATATTGTTTTCGTTATATACAAAACAAGGTTTACTTGGCTCAAGTAAACCTTTCTACTTGTGTAGGAATTCGGGAAAACGATATTCAAAATGATCATACAGCTATACTAATCCAAAGGATATACAACGCGTTATAGTTACATTTTTCAGAGACAAAATTATAGGTTACCTGTAAAAAAGGTTACTATTTTAATTTCTAAAAAAACTACCTCACTTATTAGAAAATCATATTTGCAGCATTGAATGTTTTTGTTCTATATCTTAAAACTTTAATATCATTAAAAAAATTCTGTTATTCCGGAGATATTTGGCCGTACATTTTATAACTGGACATCCTGTTGTATTTTATTATTTATGTTATTGAGGTTTCATATTATTTTTAGAAACTGATTTTTTATGAAGATATATATATTTTTTGGATAAAGCTTACTTTGATGTATTCTTAGTCAAAATTTAACAACAAAAGAGCATTTGCTTTTGTATGTATATCATATATTTTAAATAAAACTCAAAATGTGAAAGTAAAAATGTATAAACATCAAAATACACACATTTTTGCTCTGAAGCCCTACCCCATTTGTTTTTGTCAATTTATTCACTCGGTTTAACATTGCGGAGTTTTTATTTTATTTTATTGATGTCTTGTTTTCACGTGAAATAATAAAAAGCTCGTTTCTTTTTATTATGAATATTTATATGTACGGATACAACAATAACAGTAATATTTACTGGTTGTTGTAAAATTAAATATCCTGGAATATTTTACCTAAATAGAGATTCTTAACAAATGTAAACAAATGCATTTGGATATTGTTTTTTTTTTCGTTGTATTCGTAATTTAATTATAATTTGCACATAATATGTGTTGCCAGGCTTTGAAACAGAATAAAAAGTTATACTTTTTTGATATTATACTATTATTAAATATTAATTTTCTTTGCTTTATTTTTTAGTTCTATATTTATCCAAACAAATTATGTTTGTTTATTATTTTATATCAAAATAAAAATCATTGATTTGAAATAATGTTTTATGATAACTTTTTTCATTTCCTCTTTCGATATGTATATATATTATTAAATAAGTATGATAAGAAATGTTGAATATGGATTAGTTGGTAGGATATTAACTGTTCTTGAATACATACATGTACGTTCATACTTTCACTTATGGTTGTTTATAATGACATTGAAATATAATCTAGATATGTATTGTATATGTAGTTTACAGTAATACCAATACCATTAGCAGATTTACCTCGGGTTGCACAAAGCAAATTAATTTACGATTACTTAATCAGTTGTTTTCAAAGCATTATTACGTCAATTCTAAAAAACAACCACGGTTATGATACATATTATAAGGTAAAAGATTGTCATATTTAGTGAATTGTTCATTTACAAATTGAGAATAAACATTAATCATTGATTGAAAATAACCGATTAACTAATCGTTAATTATTTTGCTTTGCGCAACCCGAAGTTAATGTTGTAAATGCATAGACGATTAAAAATATAAACGTGGTATTTATTTTTTATGGTGGGTAAAGAAATATCAATTAAAATAATTATATAAAAAATTTTAATTTGAATAAACAAATATGTTTTACGTATATTAATACAATGTAATATACTTAATTAATAAGTACCTGGTTGAAAAGTGAATGCAAATTCCATGTTTTAATATAAATAAAATGTGTATTTATTAAAAAAAAACACTTAACTTTCATTTAAATTGGTTTTCGATTTTATAGTATTTAAATTAATAACAAGAATAATATATTCTTTGGACTGTTATATAATATAAAATAAAATAAACATAATTTAAATAAATTATATTTCATAATATTTATTTTATTATTATTTTATGGGATTAATACACATACCATTCATTTGACACATTAAAATTATTTTATAGCTGAAATAAAAATACTATAAAATTCTATGTATAACTTAGGTAGGTACCTATATTATATTATACCACAAACCTAGTTTGTTCTGTAACTCGTTGATTTTTTATAATATTATAAACTGTCATATATTTACATATACTTATAGATATTATATTTTTAGTGTTCCATACCGAAATCGGAAAAAGGAACCCATGTAAAATCTATCTGTCTTTATCTGTATGACTTTCTGTCATGGCCTTCTAAATACTGTTTGTTCTAAAAAGCTGAGATTTGGCATAATTATAGTAAATGGTGAGCCAACAATAGACTTGTTATATAATCAAGTGAAAATTTTTTGGCTCTTTTTAAAAGGGGCAAATGAGTTACTAAAACTATTTATTACTTCAATCCCAGTGAGTGGGGTATCAAATGAAAGTGATTAATTCATGGAATTTAATTAAGTAAATAATTTTGTAATTTGGAAAAATCTTTGTTTAGAAAATAAAAAAAAAATCGTGAAAATCATCTTCGAGAAAAATTTGAAAAAATGCATAATGATGTTGAGAACAAAAAACAATACAAATAGAAAATACAATGTGCTGCCACCTTTTATAAAATATAAACTGTTACTGTGTTGTTAAAAATTGGCTCTCAACTTGGCTAATGTTTTTAAAAATTAAAAATATCTAATGTTTTTGTTATATAGTATTCAAAAAGCATTTGGAATTAAAATAATCGATTAAATTGAAAAACTATACTGTACGGTCACTTTAGAGCACTAGTCTCGACTCGCATTTGACATTTTTTTTAATATGAAAAACAGAACGGTCCAAGTTTATTCATTTTATGGGTTAAACAGTTAATGCATTTAAAAATATTTTATATTCCAGTTACAACTGGAGATTCTAATAAACTGTCAGATAGTCATTGTGAGAAATAGAATCGTACTTTTTGTGGGCGATAGATGTAGCTAAATCTTTCTTATGGTCTCGCATACACATAGATATTATGTCTAAATTCTTTTCTCAAATACGCTGATGTTCCAATAAAATTGATTTATCTTATGTAGAGATACACTATTTAATTTTAAAAATGTGGCGTCAAACGGGGAACATCTATAACTCAGAATTATTATGTCTTGTATGAGATATTGGAATGGGAACTTATTCTGATTCTGAAAAGCGTTCGTGATATCTAGACAGCTTAAAAATCTCATGCACTACAACAGTCAAATAAGGGTACGCGTCGCGTCAACTCGGCGACGGTCACCTCGGCGATGATAATAATAATTATTATTAAATATATTTTTAATTAGAATTTACCCGCGGCTTTATACGCGTGTATTACCTATGTATACATTTTTTAATCGGACGTATTTGGACGGGAGGGATGGGGTATGGATAAAAAAGTCAATCCTTATTTTTTTTATCTACAATTTGTGACGATTTTTTTAAATTTAAAATGTAGATATTGTAATTTGCAACAATCATTTTTTGATATTAAACTCGTATTCAGATTATACAAAAATCTGTTAAATAATGAATATTAGTTTTAAGAAATTTGGTGACAAATTTTCTCATTGTCATAAAATAACAAATATTAAATATAACAATGACATTTCCGAAATTCAAATATTTTCTTATTGTTGCGTCTATATTTTGTTTGTTAAAAATTATCACATCTCCTTTTATGCACACAAGAATCTTTTTATATTGTGTAAGTAGGTGCATAGGTATTTATTTACTGACACAATATTTGTTTTTGTTATTTTTCAAAAATTTCGCGCGTGCGCCCCTTTGTAATCTCGCGCTCTAGGCACGTTCCTAGTTTGCCTTATGGATAATCCGCCTCTGCTCATATGTAGTGAAAATTGTTAACGGTATTAACTACAAATAAAACTAAAATTCTTATTGACGAAATAAGCAACAAAATTACCCGCGGCTTCATACTATTAAAATGGATTCTATTGCCTATAAATACACATTGATTTCAAAAGTTCTTAGAGCTTACATATTCATGTTTGTGGTTTTTAGACGGATTATTTAGTTTGCTATAATCAAAGACCCATCTTAATAAAATTTTATATAAAAAATTCACAACGAATACATTACAATGAAATCATATACATAATTTAAGAAATTTTATTGTTGGCTTATTTTTTCCGGGTAATAAATGTTGTATATGGAGCTTTTTTATAACTTATTTTAACTGCAAAAGACAATTAAAATAAAATATGTTCTGCATTCACTTAGTTTCAAATTTGTAAATACTCGCCATTAATTTGTACAAAGTACATTAAATTCATTAGCCTTTTGTGTTTGTGCCAAAGTTTGATATAAATAGTGTTATTCGAAACATTATACACCATAATTATTAAATAATTGATTATTATACATTTAACTGTTAGCATTATATATAATTCATTAAAAGTAAACAAATAAATTTATAAATACTTGTATAGCGTGTCTTTATTTATATGCGAGGTGTTCGGAAGTTAAAATAACTAGGTTAAAGTAAAATTAGTCGAGTTAATTTGTTCAAATAATATCCGGTATTATCAAGAATTTGCCGGCAACCAAAATCTTAATAAGGTATCGAATTGTTATACAATCCACAGACAACATAATAACATAGCTGTCAGTAGTACTGGAAATACTTCGTAGAAAGGTTTTTGGTTTGTTTTTCCTTGCAAAAAAATCTTTATAATACCGGACATAGTAACTATTTTTTTATCAAAAATCTTTTTACATTTTTATTGTAATAACGATTCAATTTCTAATACACCTATCCCCCGATTTACATGATAGATACGTTCTGCACAAAACCGTGTAAACTGAAATCTTGGTTTTTCTGAGTAAAATCGTGTAAAACGACAAAAAAAACAAAATATCCATGATTCAGTAATTTATTTAAGTAAAACAAAAGTCAGACATCTTGGAAAATTCAAAATTGTTCTTAGTTCATAAAAAACAAACATATGAAAGTAATATAACTAGATATTTAATTTATTTTACATTAGGAACAAAAAATTAAAAAAGACTTAAAAATTAATTATAAGTTTAATCACTTTCTTGAACTATCAATCGTTTCTTTCTGATAGGTATGATGTCACTCTCGTCAATTAAAAAATGCCATCAAATCTTTGTATAGGCGTATATGGAGCTGAATAAACATTTTTACTAGTTTTTTGAAAATTGTGAATTTATAAATTGTGTAAAACAAGTGCCGTGTAAATCGGGAGATAGGTGTATATTAGCGTGGGTAAAATTGTATGGGGCCGAAAAAATCTCTATGGTCAACTCGCGATTCTGGTACTATGGGCCATAACAAGTATTTTTGCCAATGGAACCATACCTCTAAAATCATTTTCGAGCTTGCCGAAATTTGTCTGAAGATATTTTCCAAAATATTAAAAAATCGATCTATTTAGTGCATTTCGAATGTACAAAAAAATTATTGATAATGTGTATACGGGTTTTTTTTTGCTTATTTTCAATAATTTTTTGTACATTCGAAATGCACTAAATAGATCGATGTTTGAGTATTTTGGAAAATATCTTCAGACAAATTTCGGCAAGCTCGAAAATGATTTTAGAGGTATGGTTACATTGGCAAAAATACTTGTTATGGCCCATAGTGTATATGTATGAGTCTATAAACACATTGATTCAAATACTATGACAAACGAAGACACGATAACTTTGAATATATGAATAGATTTAAAACGTATATAATAGGTAGTGATATTTAAACGCAAAATACTCCATAATCAAACATAGCTTTGTCTCTTCGACGAACCATTTTAGTCTAACCGCTGAGTTTGTGTAATAACTATATATTCTCCGAATTACATTGTATTAATAGAGTATTATCATAAATTCTCTTGAATGCACTTGCTCTATAACATTTGGTACGGCATGAAGAACAGATATGGGAATTGTATTGGCGTATTAGTTACCACACATATGGTTGTGAGAATATTTAATGTATTATTCTCTTCGGATTTGATGTTTAATTTTATGATATACTGGGTGCTCCTAGATCGACGTATGAAACTATGAATACAACAATATATTGTGTATATATTTATTAGACTAAACAATTTCAAATTGGGAATAATCAATTTCAAATTGAGACTAACCAATTTCAAATTGGGAATTGTAAATTCCACATTTGAGATGAAAATAAATTAATAATTTATTTCAATATAATATTTTTGAAATATAATAGTTTATGAAAATTGATGTTAAATAGCCTGTTATATTTTAGTATTCATTTTCGTAAAATAGTTTTTTAACTATATATCTGGTATCGATTACCGTGGACTGACCCAAAAGTAATTTTCGTGATATTTTTTAGCCGTTGCTAATATTTACTGTCGTCACCACTGAATATGTGGTATTTCAATTCATAAATAAATTTTAACACTAGTTTTTTTTTAAACTTAACAAATATAAAATTTTTAATTCCCAATTTGAAATTGATTATTCCCAATTTGAAATTGTTTAGTCTCAATTTGAAATTGATTATTCTCAATTTGAAATTGATTATTCTCAATTTGAAATTGTTTAGTCTCAATTTGAAATTGATTATTCCCAATTTGAAATTGATTAGTCTCAATTTGAAATTGAAAAAAAAAATTCTTCAGGAAATGTATCATTTTTTACCATGTAAACAAATTTTGTTTAGAAAAGTTATTAAGAATTAGAAATTATATCTTTATATAAAATATTATTATATTAATAACTTTTTTTGCTCAAAAAACAATAAAATGAATTAAAAAAAATTACAATTTTTCTTGTTTTTAAAAAAAAAAATATTTTACTATCATTTAATTTTTTAAGAAACAACAGACAAAAACTATCTTTATGATTTATCAAATACAAATCTCTTAATAATTATAATACATTTTAAAAGTTTTAACTTATTATTTAATCTTAATGACACAAACTTTTTTTCTATGTTCGAATCTAAAAGATTCTGATGATGATAACATTGCTATTGAAACACTAAACTCTTACAATTTTATATAGTTAGGGGATGTGAATGTTATAATTTTGTATTCTGAATAACCTTTTACTTGATAAATATCACTTTTTTGAAAATTATTAAAGCTAAAACCCAAATCGATATTATTGTTGTCTTTTACCCCTATTCATGCGTCGATCCGAGGACACACTGTATATATTTATTGTTTTTGCTACTTGTATAGTATAGTCGAACGTATATAATTCGATTTTATACACGTCAAAGTCAATGTATGCTATATAATAGCATCCCTTTACGAAGTGTCTAACTATGTTATGTTGTCTATGAATTTTACATTATATTGAAACTGTCTGACTTACTAAAGTCCATAGATGAAACATTACATGTTTTTTCTTGGGGAAGAAGTTTAGAACCACTGATTTTAAAACATATATTTCTATATATATATATATATATATACAGATAGATGTTTAGTGACTGGTGTACGGGACAAACGATATTAATAAACACTTTGTAGTTTTGTATGTATATTTATTTATTGTAAGTTACACTGTTGTTGTTGTAAGAATGTTGATGTTATGTATTGTAATGTAACGAGCGCGAGAGTACTGCAGCGAGATGTTTACTGTCTTAAGAGCGAAGACCAACTGTCTGTTTTAGAAAATGAACTATCCTGTCTTAGGATCGGTAGACAAGGATAGCGATAGATATTTAGAGAAGGGGAACATACCGCGTGAACTTGAAATTGGAAAAAACCCAAAGAAAGGGTCGGGCGGCTTGTCTTTGATTACTGTAATACTGCACTTAAGGTAAATTAGACGATAAGCCGACCGGAAATACCCAAGCGTACGTGTTACTAATAAACTACAGAGGATTAAGAAAGATTAAAGAATTTGCTGAAAAATGTAAAAGTCTAGACACGTTGTAAAAGTAAATAATATTGTCGACAAACTGTCATAAAGGAATAAAAATAGTACGAAATATTAAAAATAAAATTTAAGAAATTTGAACGTGTGAGATGTCGCGAATGTCGCTACAGTACCCCCCTGCCAGTGATTTAAATCACGAAAAACCTATCTGTAGACGGTCCGTGAAGCGGACGCGTCTACCTGACCGTGTTCGTCGTACTCCTTCGTCTGGCTGAACTTCGGGCTGGTGGGCGGGAATGACTGGAACTCGAGATGCAATGTCTGCGTCGTTTGTCTTCTCGCCGTGGATGTCGTCATCAATTGCATCGTCTGATGTGATGTATGCTGGCTTGAGTCTGTCGATGGATACTGTAACGTCGCGGCCACGCATATGAACGATGAAAGTTTTATCGCTTCGTTTGACAACCTTGAAAGGGCCCTCATATGGTTTCTGGAGTGGTGATTTTGGTCCGTCATGGCGAACGAACACGTGTTGCGTTGTGGTTAGGTCTTTAAAAACGAAAGTGCGTTTGTTGTATTGTCTGGTCGTGCTGCTTGGAAATCTGGGAAGTACCTCGATATGTGGCGATGAACCAGAGGCGACCGTGACTGTTAGGACTTGAGACTCAGTCATCTCCAATTGAGAGGTGATATGGGTGAGTAGGTCCAGGAGTCGGTGATTCCGCTTGTCCAATTGTGATAACCAGAGATGTTTTTGAACTCTTGAGACTTGAAACTCAGTCACCTGTCCTTGCGAGGTGATATGGGTAGGTAAGTCCGTGAGTCGTTGTTTTCGCGTGTTCACTGGGATTGCGTCTTGGTAGTCGTGTTTGTGATGATTGTGCGGCGCGATGTCGAAGGGCAGGTGTCGTCTGTCGCCATTAACGACTGCCCGTAGTAGTGCCACTTATGAGTCATGGCCGTAAAAGTTTTGTATCGAACTTGTTGTTACGCATTTGGTTGCAGTTTCCGCGGGAGCACTCACTTTTGTTTCTGATGCCATATCTTTGTTCATCTCGCTTGTCACTTGGTCGATGGCACGAAACACCGTTTAAAAAAAATTGTCAGTTGCACTATAGTTTGAGTTTGTTGAATGCACAAGTAACTTTTTTTTTTGTCACTGTCACTATGTAGGTATCACTTCGGTTGCGAAAAAATTACATAGGGCGCAGACAAACCACGTCGGGGTCACCACTTTAGTGACTGGTGTACGGGACAAACGATATTAATAAACACTTTGTAGTTTTGTATGTATATTTATTTATTGTAAGTTACACTGTTGTTGTTGTAAGAATGTTGATGTTATGTATTGTAATGTAACGAGCGCGAGAGTACTGCAGCGAGATGTTTACTGTCTTAAGAGCGAAGACCAACTGTCTGTTTTAGAAAATGAACTATCCTGTCTTAGGATCGGTAGACAAGGATAGCGATAGATATTTAGAGAAGGGGAACATACCGCGTGAACTTGAAATTGGAAAAAACCCAAAGAAAGGGTCGGGCGGCTTGTCTTTGATTACTGTAATACTGCACTTAAGGTAAATTAGACGATAAGCCGACCGGAAATACCCAAGCGTACGTGTTACTAATAAACTACAGAGGATTAAGAAAGATTAAAGAATTTGCTGAAAAATGTAAAAGTCTAGACACGTTGTAAAAGTAAATAATATTGTCGACAAACTGTCATAAAGGAATAAAAATAGTACGAAATATTAAAAATAAAATTTAAGAAATTTGAACGTGTGAGATGTCGCGAATGTCGCTACAGATGTATTAAAATTCATATGAGAATACTATTATTCTGTTAAAATAATACAAAACTTGATCTAGATTTATATATTTAGAAAAGCATATGTGCAGTTTTATTTTTATGTTATAAGTTATTTATATATTCAAGATAACGCTCGATTATGTTTGAAACAATTCGGAATTATTCGTAAATAACAATATGACTTTACTTAAGTCAGTATAATTGAATTAGTATAGTCAAAATGAAAATACTTATGATCAGGCCCTGAGAGAGCTTCAACGGGGCTCGGGCCAACCCACATTTTGATGGCCCCATACCTCCCCCCACCGAGAGTATGGACATTCCAAACAAATTTCGTACTAATAAAATTCTAATAATTTTCTGATATTATTTTAGTATTAAAAATCAAGGTCCTTTTAAGAAAAAAATCATTTTTTTGCTTTCCATGTACTTGTATTTTTTTCGCACGGTGTATATATATTTTTGTAGTATATTTATGTTTTTTTTAAATAACATCTGTTAATAATAATAATAGGATTTATCAGTATCAAAAAATATTTAAAATAAAAATAATTTCTAGGACGCAGTGGCCCTTGAGACACGGGGGGCTTCGGTCATATGGCCCTTCTAGCCCCCCCCCCCTCTATCTGAGCCTGCTTATGATAGATTAAAAAAAGTATTTATTGATCCTTAAGTCCGACTGTTGTCTGAAGAATTTTCAAAATCTTCTATTTATCTGCTCAGTTATATGTATTATCCACGAACATATCTAAACCGGCATACATAATTTACACTCCACCCCCTCCTTGGTAATGCCCTATTTCCATTGTACCAGTTCTTTGCATCTTATTAACGTCAGGGATTTTCTTTTTGCTCGAAACCTACGTCATCCAGTATTTGAGCCAGTATCATTTTCATAATTTATTCATAGTTTTGGTGATTGCCTATTTCCCTTATATCGCAATATTCAGACGTGAACTCGGATTTGCGGGTATTTTTTTGTTATATTCATGCAGATTTATTTTTCTTTCTTTTCAGGTCTTTAGAAGCTTTACCCTAGAAATGTTTAGTATTCTTGAGACTGATATAAAGATATTTAATATTTCTTTTGCAGTGTATTATAATAATTCTGTATAAAATAATATATACAATTATTTTTAAATTTTCAAATAAAGCTATTATAAATATTAAGATTTTTTTCAAATTTTCACCAGATATGCATATTTTGACTATTTTTAGAAAAATGCATCTATGTTTTATGTAATGCAGATTTTACTATAGTCACATTTTTTCAAGTTAATGTTTCTGTTAATTAAAATAAAATATTTTCCTGCCGTAATTAGCTGTTTGTAAATCTAAAGAATGATACAAACACAATACGATGTATAATGAGACGTACTGCACGATATGAAGAAATTGGTTTAAACTAAACCCTAATGAAATGCTTTCAGCAAGGTATCAAATTTAAATGACAGTTGTATGGTATTTGCGCGCTAATTGTAAGTGAAAATCAGCGGTCTAAAGTTTAAAAGCAGAAATAATGTGTACATAATAGAAAGGATAACAATTTATATTAATATAACTGCTCTAAAATCTAAACCAAAATAACAATTTGATAGTACTCTGTAGAATGTATTTGGTTGTATAGATTTTTTTAATACCAAATTTCTTATAGTATGTTAGCATTAGTTTTTCTTTTCTATGGAAAAATAAAGTTAACAAGATTAAGTAAAATTTAATTGAAAGTTGACAAGATTTTAAGGGGTAAAAAAGCGGGAAGTTGATCGCAGTGACGGACTTAAAAAGGTTGTGGCCACGGACGGAATGTTGTTTTTTTTTCTTCCCAAGCTGACTTATTTCTGCATTAAAATTACTTAAAGATCAGAAAAGGTCTTCAGATCATTTTTTTTTACTTTTCAAAATCTGCAATTAAATTTACCCTCCTCCCCCCCCAGTCAACTGCTACTGATTGGTCGTACCAGTATTATATTATAATACATGTAATTTGAATAATAAATATATAATTTGAAATTCACAATTCCTCTGAGAAGGCACAATTTTCAAATACAGCCAATAACCCTATTTACAAATATTCAATGAAAACATATTTGCTGTATATCTGAAATCACAAACACAAAGATTGTGCGAGAATTATTTGTGTAGAGATCTATTAAACTCTAAAACCGTATACCTGTTTGGCTACCTGAAGCCGCCAGGTAAAATCACCGCTGTTTAAATACCAACGTTTCGTTCTTGTTTAGAGTAAGACAGCGCTACAAACCTATTTGAAAATACCGAGAACAAATATTTTCTCTTCTAAATTGCATTTGACAAAAAAATATTGACATGTGTTCATGAAGAAGTAACTCGTGTAGAATTATTTATTATAAATTATTTTAAATATCCAATTGTTTTAATTATTGTAGGTATTTACTTATTACCAATTTTTAAACTTTAAAATAGATTTTTTCTATCATAATAAAAATATGAAAATAACCAAATAAGTTGTGATGTGGTTTAATTTATCCGAATTAATAAAATCAGTTTGATTTTTTATTGTAATTTAACACTTGTGATATAGTGTCAAATAAATACATACCTATATACTTGACGATGTACAGCTTAAAAAGTTATAGGTACTAAAATGTCTATTCAAATAACGAAATACTTTAAAAACATCTCAAATATTCAGATATATTTCAAACATGCATACGTGTTATTTGTTATTTTTTATAGCCCATAAAAATTAATGACCTCAGCGATATCATTGGTGAAAATATTATATCCGTATGTAAGTCTTGTATGACATGCTGGTATTATATTTCCATTTTTAGTTTACAATTGAGTTACATATAGATAAATATATTTAATATTTATCATTTATAATCACTTAAAGTGGTGGTATCTGAATATGTGCTTATATATAGATCAAACGTTTTTAGTTGACACTGATTTATATCGATGTTTTTTTTTATACAAAAATAAAAGTTTCATTTTACAAACAATAATTAAATTTAAATTTTCGCGGTTCCGTAATTCGGACACCACTTCTATGGATTTTAACATTTAACTTAATTATTTAATACACATTCGGGCTTTGCCAAATATTCTAATTATAGCTACCGTAACCATGCGTACTATATTGTATAGTACAGTACTATGTTTTCAAAATTGAAATACATATCTATTCTTGAAAAACAAAGTAAATATTTTTATCATCGTTGAATGTATTAACTGTATGAATGTATAAACTGAGTGAGTCTAAAATAAGTTTTTTTACCTCTTGAATTTGTACTTCTTTGATTTTCTATTCAATTTAACGCTATCTAAAAATCAAATTACAGCTTAATCCACCTCAGTATAATTGGTAATTCTTCCGTATCGAAATTCGCAGTTCTGTTTAGTTAGATGTAAGATTTATTTTTAGATTTACACAAAGATACGATTCTTGAAGTTCACTAATGAGTTGGAACTCGTTCGCTTTTGAAGGGAAAAACAGAAAAACACAGATATAAAGATGCAACCCTAAAATAAACACGCTGAATTTAAAACGTATTTTTTATAATATTTCATTTGAATCGCCAGTTAATCTTTATTTAAAAGCTGTAGGAATTAGTACTTCTGCCAACGAGAGCTTGGCTAAAAATAAGAATTTAAAACAAAATCGAAGAGATATTTGGAATATTTTCACTTTTTATGCTAGTTTATGTACTAAACATTAAATAAACTGCTAAAACTATTACTACTTTGTGAGATGTTTTAAAAATAAATCAGTTTGAATGTAGGGTAATTAAGGAAAAGTAGAGTAAATAAAATCCAAAAATATAGACTATATTCATTTTTGAGGATATATTATCGTATGTGGTCTCCATTTAGGAAATTTATAAGATGGGTGGACTATGGAAAGCCATGTTCCTTGTAAGGCCAATTATTAAAAAGTCGTAGTTATTATCATACGATGACAAATTCCTTCTACTCACACTAACATCCATCGAACTCAAGAACACAGACGCGGCGGCGAGTCACTCAGGCCGCTATTTTGTCGTGTGTCGTCCCATCCTTTTTTTGACTTCGAGGTTAAAATTATAATACGCGCTTACAACAAAACGTAACTTTTCAAGTAAATAAACTATTATTTTCATAAATTTTTTTAATGAAAGACCTTTTTATGTAGTTAGATATTAAACAGATATTTTGATTGTCACAACGTTAGTTTTAAGTTAAAACTTTATATTGGCCTTGTAAGGAGCCGTGTCCCTTGCAAGGCCATTTGGAAGAGCTTAATAAAACTTAGAATTAATAAATGATCATTAACTCTGTATTAAAAAAATGTTTTATAAGTTACATAATAAAACAATGTGTTACTTAATATTTTGTTTGTTTCATTTATCCAGTAAATAAAGGAATAATAATTTAACTGTTTATTCCTTAAGGTGGCCTTCCATGGTCCACCCACCTTACATCATTTTAGTTGAGGCTTATCTTTCAAGTTTTAAACTCGATACGAATTTATATCTTGAAAAGGTTCCCTTGTATACCATTACTGATATTAATATTTAGATAAAATATAAAAATATTATATATGTTCTTAATGTAGAAGTTTGGCTATACATTCCAAATGATAACGAGAGTGAATGTGTATGTATGTGTGTGCGTGCGTGCGAGCGAGTACATGATTTATATACGAAAAACTGTCGCTCGAAATCGACTCCGGTTGAAGTTTAATTAAGAATTCGGGCGGCCCGATCAGAGCGGCACAAAGGTCACGAGGGAGAGAGAGGTAACAGGTGTTCTCAAGGCCGTTGACCCAATGCGCTTGACATTGGGGGATTAGCTTTTTGTAGCACATACACACAAACACATGTGCACGACGTATGCGTATGACTTACATATGTGTGTGTCTGTGTGTGGCACGTACCACAGTACTAAATTCATATTTTCTTATTTATGGTCAATTAATTACGTTTGTAATCATCTTGATATTATTTTTGGCTATTATTCTTTTGCTGACAATGAGTTTAATTAATTGGAATTGCGATAATTTATTGGGTAATATAGGAGATACAATTGTATGACTTATTTTGTTCCTGACATTTGATTAAGCATAGAAAATAAAATAAAAATGAACTTTACTTAAGGGGTTACATACAGTCAGAAGGCCAAAAAGGTTTTTTTTTTAAAAAGAAGACTTAAATTTATTAATGTAAAAATTTGTACACAAATTATGGTAACTTTTAATTGTATTTTAACATTTTTTATTTGTAAAAATAATAATTTCGAAAGCTTCTACAGCTGTTCTCCAGGAGGTATTCTCAAAAAAGGCGCCTTGCGGTGACCACGATATCTCTGGACTGGATCATTTAAAATAAAAAACCCAAACGGATTTCGTTAAAGTAATGTATAATCTTGTACTTAATCGAAGGAATAAGCAAAATAAAATTTTTTGACAAAATGGCGGCTTCTAAAAAAAAAACGATTTTTGACAAAAATTTTGACCTTAAATTGTTATAAAAAAAATTATCGGGGAGAAGAAACCTTCGATTAGTTACTAAAAAATATTCTTAAGAAACTTGTGTTAAAATTTGAGATTGGTCGGTTCAACCGTTTCCGAGGAATAGTGGTCACCGACTTTAAAAACACAGATTTGAGAAAAACGTGCTGCCGATGCCGCTCCGACCTCCTACATTCAAACGCTCTGAGACGTCTTTACAAATAAGCGTGTAACTTCGAAAATAATCGCCGGATTGACTTGAAATTGTGTGTACTTAAATATATGTACATTACAAAAATGAAATAAAAATAATTAATTTTTTTGAAAATTCTAACTTTATGTAACCCCTTAAGCATAGAAAAATAATGAACTTTAAGTTATTTGTCAAGAAATTCAAAGCTGAGGAAATAAAGGGGGTTCGTTTACTATTTCGAAATAAAATCATATTAAAAAATATACACTATAAACATATCAAATTTAATTACAGAACAAAAATTATTATTTCATGTATGCAAACATTCACTTTCTGAATTTGTGGTATTTTTATAATGACAGCACATACAAAAAAAATGCATATATTTGAATCGCAAAGTGATTAAAAATCCAGCACTCTTGAATGTGGTATTGATTTTATGTTAATGTTTGAACGAGTTATTAGCGTATGCAAATTAATCGTGCTCAATAATTCTGAATATTATTACATATATCATAAAGATATTGCGTTACCACATGTATGTTTTAGGTACTAATGTACTCAACACTGATTATATTATCTATAACTATACTTGTAAGTTGTTCAGACGCTAAAGCATTTAAAAATAATAAGTTGTTGTATTTGAAGCACTTTTATGAAAATAAGAAAAGATCAAATAAAAAATATTTGTTTTTGTAATTAATATAATTTATACAATTTATAATGTACTTTGAAAATTGAAA
The DNA here is from genome assembly GCA_949319165.1 of Sialis lutaria. Taxonomy (NCBI): domain Eukaryota; kingdom Metazoa; phylum Arthropoda; class Insecta; order Megaloptera; family Sialidae; genus Sialis; species Sialis lutaria. The sequence goes on from OX439237.1 coordinate 13,166,723, forward strand.
GTGTTTCTTTTAGAGAAGGTTCGTTTCTTTAAAAAGAAACTTAGCTATAAGTAGTATAAGTAGTGTGAGTTAACAAAAACCCGAAATGTACCTATGTATAAAAGCTAAGAAACAAAATATTTTTTTCAGTATTCAGTACCTAATCAATTTTGATATTTTTGTAGTTTTCAGTAAACTTACGACTGAACCTATTTTAATAGAACTCGCATTGTTAGAAAGTCCAATGCCCTAGAATTAGTTTAGGCTAGGTATTACTGCAATCACTCGGGTATTCATCGACTTGGAAATTATATAAAAAAAAGTATTTCTGAAGATATTCGTTTAAACTTTCTGATAATTATTAATTTAATAATATATGTCTTATAAGCCACGTTTTCATGCTTATAGTTTTCTCGGTTAACGTTTCGTCACAGAATACAATGTACACATTAGGAAACCTTTTGTATAAAATATTGTAGGTATATTCACTTATTCTGTCATCATTGCATATACATTTCTTTAGAAAGTGAATAAAACCTTGAAGATAGTGAAGAGGGAAATATTTATTTATTCAAATAGTGTTCCATAATACGAGAGTATAGTAAAAGTCATTGGCAAGGATTCAGTATTTCATTTTCTATATATATACATATTATTATATTTACATAATAATTACGTATAGGTACTTAAATACAAAATCAGAGTAACTGAAAAAAAAAACGAAATAAAGAAGTAATACTTTTTTTGATACCAAACAAAAATCTCCAAGGTAAACATTTATATTTCTATATTTTATGTTTATTATGCTTAGATCATTTCACACTCAATTAAAAATCTAATTTAATATTTTCTAAAAGTCACTATTAACATACCTACTAGAAACAAATAGACATAAATTGATAAGAAAACTAGGACTGTAAAAATTCCTTCATGTATGTACCATTTTGAGAAAAATTAAATGTCAAATACATTCATTCATTCTTTAATAGCTTATCGATGTAAAAATAAATGTTATTTTCTTTTATTTTATTGTTTTTTTTTATTTTATTTTTTTCCTGATGATACAATAAATAAGTAAATATTTTTGTAAATGTTTACTACGCCTTGGGTTTTAAAAATAATGCATTAAAATTAGAATGAAAGCAGTGAAGTAATATGTACTTGCAATTAGACATTCGTGTTCTTCGTAAATATAAAATGCATTTAAAAATATTTATTGATAATATAATATGCGAATGAACAATAATTAAATGAATTAATATGGTTCATTGATAAAACGAATAGTGAATTAGTAATTTAAAACTTAATTTAAGAAAATATTTATGACTTCAAAGTGTACTTTTTTGCCCCTAGAAACAATGAAAAATCTATTATTTCATTATTAATGATGCTGAAAGATTTAAAGTAGTAAATGGAAAATTATAATTAAAAACTAATAACAGTTACAGTAATTTTTCCCATAAATTTTCCCGAACACTGATGCATTATTTTTTTAATTCGTTACGAAAGTTACTAAATAAGTAATATATCATTTCAGTTTGGAAAATAGTTTTTTATTGGATAGATGCGGTCCAAAGTAATGTAGCGTTACAGATAATAAATTAAAAACAATTTCTTTTTTGCTCTTAATGCAGCAAAACTTTTTGTTTCTTTATTCTTGTTGTAGTTATCCGTAACTATAAATTAACGATGAAGATTTATTTTTAGATTTTATTTCTTGTTATAAAACTCTGTATTATTATTTAAGCTGTGAGAAGTTAATTATAAGAAAATTATACGGAATAAGATTTTTTTTTGCTTTTTATTTGATTTGCTAGCGAAACATTGATTTCTCTATTTAGATTCCTTAATACTATTAATATTTTTCTGCGGGGTTATCGCAAAAGCAGATATATCTCCGATGTTTGTATTTCAAAAGATCAGTAAATAATTTATCTATTTATTAATTTCTCAGATATATTTCAGAAGTTAGTAGAACATAATAACTTGTCAATAAAATAAAAAAATACAATGAAAATGGACATATACTCGTATACTTTTATCATAAATACCACATAATTTTGGGCCGCACTCGAGATGAGAATCATACACTGGTAGAAAGGATTTCTCAAACCAAGTAAACCTTGTTTTGTATGTAACGAAAACAATATTTTCTTAAGATAAGCAATAATCTCTTAAACCAACTATAGTATTCTTGAACGAAGGAATAACGTAGTTGGATTAAGAGTATGTTTCTTACATTAAGAAAATATTGTTTTCGTTATATACAAAACAAGATTTTCTTGGTCCAATACAGTTTTATTTCTGTGTACACAGGTAGAAAGGTTTACTTGAGCCAAGTAAACCTTGTTTTGTATATAACGAAAACAATATTTTTTTAAAATAAGAAATATATTCTTAAACAACTATAGTATTCTTGGACGAAGAAATAATGTAGTTGGATTAAGAGTACTTTTCTTAGATTAAGAAAATATTGTTTTCGTTATATACAAAACAAGGTTTTCTTGGTCCAATACAGTTTTTTTTTTCTGTGTATTAGTCTCGTTTTGGTTTTTGGAACTAAGTCACGTCTCGGTTTCGTATTCAGCCGGTCTCGTGCGAATTTAAACAAATCACGTTTCGGTTTTGTCTCGTCCGAATTTGGGACACTCTTGTTTTGAAACCGAGATTGAGACGAGGCGAAGAAAACCTTATTATAAATTTAAATCTCAGATACGAAATAATTCAATAACATATACGTAAAATAAATTTTTATTATTTCTATAGCATTAACGCCAACATTAAATTAATTTGTAAATAAAGATGACATTTCAAGTACATATATGTGTTTACTCTACGATGTATGTAAGTTGATGACATATATATGATATGATAATGTAAACAATTTTTTACACGAATTATTAAATTATGTTGAAAAAATTTCATTAGATAAGTTTATCTTTTTATTTAATAAAAACACATTTTATTGAAGAATTAAAAAAAACTTTTAATTTTTTTAAACAAATCACAAAAGATCTCATTATGCTAAATATTAGGTTAAAAAACTATTTAAAGTTTGAGAAATAACATGCATATTTAATTCTCTTAATTAAGGGGAAAAAAGTACAATAATAATATTCCCGACCTTGCTTCTTTAGAAACAATATAGCCAACATTACGACAGAATATAATGTTTACTTTAGTTAACTTTAAGGAAAGATGTTTTATATTGACAAATAGATAGCATTGTTTATACGTTTAGTGTATTTCATCATAGAACATATGGTCTATGTACTGATAAAAGTATAAATGTTTGTATTTAAAGTAAGAATAGGTATTTTTTACATTAAAAATGTCAACATATGGAAGACGTTCTTTGTATTTATACAGTGTTGCCGGAAATATAATATTTGCCATTTGTTATTTATATATTTGATTTACAATTAGGCGCCAGATAAAGGGTTTTTATTTAACGTTTTCTATGTGGCGTAATAATACAAGGTTGTTGTTTAAAAAAATGTTATTTGTACATGTTTTAATTTTCTAGTTCTAATTTCTTCTTACTCGATTATTGATGAAGAAATCTGTAGTTGAAAAAAATTAAATATGGGAAAAATATTTGCGATGGGTGCCACTGAATTCGAAACTTGTTATACATACATAGATAATATTTTTTTACTTAAAACGTTCAATTTTTTTTAAATTCAAAAATTGACAAGAGTAAACATCCGTTTCCGGTAGTCGAATTTTTCTCATATAAAAATTCATTTTCATATGTCGTTTTTAAATTACACAATCTACCTACATGCTAGTGTGTATATTATCATTAGAATTCCTATTTCGAAAAAATTCTTCGGCATTAGGTACCTTCTATAATATCTTTATACCTACTTTATAGTAGGTCAATTATTTTGACACTGAATAGACGACATATTTGATATAAAATATCATTGTCAGAGTTGTTTAATACTCACTTGTCTATATTTATTTTGAACGGCCATTTTGAATAAAGTACCTACTATTGATAAAATATTTTTTGTTTGTTCTACTTCTTGTTTGTTGATACAGATAATGTTTAATTTATGTTAAGATATCGATATTGCATACAAAGGTTATAGATTTCTAAACATACTGTCTTACATATATTAATTTTATTTATTAGTAATAAAAATTGTGGATCTTGGTTTCTGGGTGTAAACCAAGATCCATATCAAGATCACCGCGGAAGCCTCAAGACTTGTAGTAATAAAAATTGATTTTCCAGATTATATTGTACCTAACATTTTTATATAAATAAATATTTAGGTATATTAGTTTATTTTAAATTATATATATTACTAGCGCATTGAACCTTGTGTTACCTGGGGATATAAATTAAATCTTTAATAAACTTAATAAACATTGTTTTTACTTATTGTTAACTATTAACTATTTACTCGTCGCACGCGAAGGTACATTTTTTTCTATTTCTTTCTAAATATCTACAAATTATCTTCCTAAACCAGCGGTTCTCAAACTTTTTTCGCCGCGGCACCCTTGTTGGGCAAAAAAAAAATTCGCGGCACCCTTGTCGGGATAAAAAAAATTTCGCAGCACAGTTATCCTTAATGCGGTTTAAATAGTTAGGAAAATAAGAAAAACCAGTGCAACTTTAATGCTCAGGTGTCTTTAATGCAACGAATGAAACTGTTTTGATGAATTTTTCATTATTTCTTTTATATTTATAGAAAGTTTTGTTAGGTACCTAAATATAAGTGAAGTTGGGTCTCTTTTTACGCGGACTTTTTTATGCAAATTCAGAGATTCCCCGTTTCGGCGGTGAGATATCGAATGAAAGCTGACAATTCAACAACGTTTTGTTATTATTAAAATCTAAAAAACGTAAAAAAATATCTCCGAAAGTAACAATGAGACGAAAAATTGGGAATATGCCAATATCACAAGAAAATAATCTGTAGTCACCGCACTTACTTAAATTTTAAATACAATTGTTGTTAAATTGAAAATCAATTGTAGTAAAGTTTTAATTCCAATTGTTAAATTTGCAGTTGTTTCGTGTCACAAAAGCAATAATAACATCGGTGTTTTAGTTGTCGTTTATTTTCAAATTTTATTTACTTTTCAATAAAAGTAAATAAATAAAATTAAAAAACAACCCTTTTTTATAGGCATTCTTATTCGTTTATTTCTAGAAACTTTCTTATGCGATTTTTGGCATATTTTTAATTCATTGATTTGGTTTTACACGGTTTTAGAGAAATTAAGGAATGTATCCCTGATTTTACAATGTAAGCAATGTCTTTTTTTGAGCGATTTTTTATATGCGGTTTTCTCTCTGTGAAAAGTACCTACCGCGTAAAAAGAGACCTTACTGTACTTACTTGATCAGGCTTACAGTTACTGTTTTACCGACCAAATTTTCCACCTTAAAACTTCACTCAAAATGTAATTACAACTTTACTTATCGACTGCACCTTATGCCTTTTTTATAAAACGTCTGAATGTGAAACAAAAAATAAACTTTTTCGACAGTGGTGATGGAAGATAACTTAAATTTTAGCTTTTAGCATCTTAATGCCATTTTTTAATATTTTCACAATTTTAGCTGACTTTTCTTGATTATTGCCGCGGCACCCCTGGCATACGCTCGCGGCACCCTGGGGTGCCGCGGCACCCAGTTTGAGAACCGCTGTCCTAAACCTTCCTCGTAAAGCATTCTGTCCATTTGTGAAAACCAGAAAAAAAATCTGTTCAGTAGTTACTGAAAAATTCATGCACAGACAGACCCATAGACGTGACGAGGAACTTGTTTTTTACTATATGAATATGCACATAGATAATAATAATTATGAGACAATTATTTTACTTCATTATAATTCATAAAATCATTAAATATTTTATTTCTATTTGTTATCGATATTATACAACAAAAATGAAATGAGTAAGCAAATTAATGATGATTATTATTAACTTCTATTTTGCTTTGTATAGCGTGTTTTTAAATTAATAAATAATTATATTGATCAAAGTCAATCAAGTAATTACAAAAAAATACTGCTCGTGAATGAGCACAAAGCAAATTAAAATCTTATTGTCTTTTCAAAGGTATTGTGTAATTATAAAAGATCCACTCTTTGATTTCACCAATTCAATTAAATAAAATTTTCATTATGGAATATGACTTCAGTGATATCATTAATTAAGTATATACGATATGCAATAACTTTTTATTTTGCGAGACTTCTGGGTGTAAGTAATCTATGTTTTAGGCACAGATTGTTTCGAATGTTATATTGGCTGCCTCGGGACTTTCTTATATATACGCAGTACTGAATTTAATATGTATACATATGTCTAATTATCTTTTTGGCTAGCTGATATAAAAAAATGGAACATACATTTTAAAAAATATCGTTCTCTACAACTTTTATAACATTTTTTTTTGTATTATTTACCATTTGAAAAAAACGATTATTTATTTTAAAGGGTTACATACAGTTAGAATTAAAAAAAAATATTTCATTTTCGTAATGTACATATATTTAAGTACACACACAGAAAATTTCAAGTCAATCCGGCGATTATTTTCGAAGTTACACGCATATTTGTAAATACGTCTCAGAGCGTTTGAATGTATAGGAGGTCAGAGCGGCATCGGCAGCACGTTTTTCTCAAATCTGTGTTTTTAAAGTCGGTGGCCACAATTCATCGAAAACAGCTGAACCGATCAGTCTCAAGTTTTAACACAAGTTGCTTAAGTATATTTTTAAGTAATTAATCGAAGGTTTTTTCTTACCGATAAATATATTTTTTTATAAACAATTTAAGGTCAAAATTTTTCTCAAATATAGATTTTTGTTGAGAAGCCGCCATTTTACCAAAAAAAAAAAAAAATTTTTTTTGCTTATTCCTTCGATTAAGTACAAGATTATACATTACTTTAACGAAATCCGTTTGGGTTTTTTATTTTAAATTATCCGGTCCAGAGATATCGTGGTCACCGCAAGACGCCTTTTTTGAGAGGACCTCCTGGAGAACAGCTGTAGCAACTTTCGAAATTATTATTTTTACAAATAAAAAATGTTAAAATACAATTAAAAGTTACCATAACATGTGTATAAATTTTTACATTAATAAATTTAAAAGTTCTCTCTTAAAAAATTATAGAAAAAACAGTTCTTTTTGCCTTCTGACCGTATATAACCCCTGAAAAACAAATACAACATAAATTATAGATAATAATATTCACTACATTTTTTCAAATATAATTCGAAAAATTAAAAATAATTAGAGTACCTATACCTACATCAGTTTCCGGTTGTAAGATTGTTTTTAAAAATAAGAGGTTTTCTTCCATGAAGAACATTGATCCTAAATACAAAATTTCATCCTTCCGTTTATTGTCGTTTTTAAGGTACATGTACCGACACGTACACACATCATGGTGAAAAAAGGTTCATAAAAAAGTTTTGAAAAAAAAAACTAAAATTCAATATTTTGTTTTTAATAGTGAATTTTTCGATGAAAGTCATTAAAGTTGATTTATCAAGATTAAGATTAAATGGTTGTCTAAAAGTGATTTTATAGTCACTAATTTATGAATATTTTACGTATATTATCATGGGACTGGTGAAGATATTTACACGAGTAAATTACAAACAATTCCACCCAGCAATCAGATGTATAAATACACAAGAAAACAGATATCCGTATCCAATCTTGAGACAATACCGCGAGTATAGCATACGTGTGTGGTAAATGACCTTAAAACCGATCTGTATTAGAACCGGTTATGGATGACACAACATAATACACGTACGAGAGATTGGTATAGGTATTATGATGATTCGTGACGATCAAGTCGGCGGACGTTTGTTTAGGTCTTCAAGATCGCGATGTTTTCTCGAACGTAAGCGAATCTGAATAACATGTTAGTTAGGGGGCGGGTTTGGAGACGTGTGGGGGGAGGGTACACGGTAAGTTCTGCTTTACTTCACCGCCAGTTTACAGTCGAGTGGGTCTGTGTATTATACCTGATGCACTCTCCAGTGGTGCGGTGTGTGGAAATATCGTGGGGCTAAATAAATAATACATAATATTGTAATGCAAATTTATGTATTAAATTATAATATAAGTAGATTTTTTTGTATTGGAAAAAATCTAATATAAAGAATAGGAAATAATTGTAAATGTATGAAAATTTGAAGGGGGGGGGGAATTCGAGTTTTATTGAACAAAAAATGAAATGTGATAAAATAATGTTTACAACTAAAGATTAAAAAAAAAACAGGATACGCCAGATTTATTCATATAATACAAAATCTACCCTCGAAAAATGTACGTTCCATTCATTTAATTGTAAATAAAATATTGATATTTTACACACAGGGAATATTTTATGGGGAGTTTTAGGGGTCAAATCCCTTCACATCGTTTATAAATATGCATTATTTTAATCATGATAAAGGACCCCGCAGAATCCTTATGGAATTGGGGTTTCAGTCAAACTCTTTGAAACTTTAGATTATGATAGTCCTTGATGAGTAGATTAAAAGTGTCAATGGGCACTGAGTCCTAAAAACTCAAACTTTTAAGATATAGCTCTCTGAAGTTAGGGATCATTCTCGCCTCTAATTTACAATAAAAAATTTTGCAGAACCTTAATTTTCGCACAACTATTTGTATGTGTTCCCAAAGACTTATATAATCGATTGTCACCATAAAAAGTTAACTTTTAAATTCTTTAGTCAATGGCAGTACTTAAATCTTATTATTACGTTTTTTTTATTATAAACCAATTTTTTATTATAAAAAATTTATAATTAAGTTTATAATTAAAAAAACGTAACAATAAGATTTAAGTGTTGTCATTTCTCAATTAATTGAAAAGTTGACTTTTTTATGGTGGCAATTGATTATAATTATAGATGTCTTTGGGAACACATACAAAAAGTTGAGCGAAATTTAAGGTTCTACAAAAAAAATATTGTAAATTAAAGACAATCATGATCCCCAACGTCAGAGGGCTATATCTTAAAAGTTTGAGTTTTTAGGACTTAGTGCCCAGTGACACTTTTGATCTACTCATCAAGGACTATCATAATCCAAAGTTTCAAAGAGTTTTACCGAAACCCCTTTCCCATAAGGATTCTGCGGGGTCCTTTGTGTAAATTATGTTTAAAAATTTTAATTCCCCTTAAGACTAGAAATAGTCAATTAAGTTATTGTATATTGTATGATGTACCATGCAAAAGGAGAATAATAAAATATAAAAGTTTCAATGACATTTTGTTGTAAAATATAAGAAATATCGAATTTATTACATTTTTTTTACGTTTTGGCAATATTTTACCGGATGTTAATTCACAAAAATGTTTGAAACTAAACACTGCAAGATTTGTTCCGAAGTCAATACGATTGGCTCCACTCAAGCAGTCTAGAAAATATGTTTTATTTTATTTTCTTCACTAAATAAAATTATTCAATTGACAAATATTGTTTTGATCTCTTGTATAACGCTTGTCACTTTAAACAGCCTATCAGACATACAAAAATATACATCAATTTTCGTAATTTCGCAATAATGATTGTTTATAAGTTACATCCTCGTTTGTTTCCTGACATCACGCGTCACTGTCTCGGTTGGTAAATGTTGTTGACCGTCTGCCAACAAACTCATCCTGTTGTATAGTCTACCAGCTACTGGTGAATACCGTAGATAAGGTGACTAATGATAAGTAGCATTTCAGTACTGAGCCAAATTGGAACAATTATATCTGGTTTATTTTATATATACGTCTTCAGTAAATTAAGTTTTTCTTAAAAATGTTTAAAATTGTATAATTTATTTTTATTGTCACAATAAAATACATAGATATATGTAGTATATAATAATTGATTTACGTTTTCACGTTTTTCATAAAATTTACCTCTATAATATCAAACAAATTCTGTATGTAAAAATATGTACAAAATAGAATTTAATTAACTTGAAAATGTCAGCATATTAAAATGTTATTTAGTCCTCATAAAATTAATTTGAAAAACATATTTTTTTCTAAAAATAGTTTGAAAAAACGTCAGGTAAAAAATTATTTTGCAGTGGTTTTTAATTTTTTATAAATGAGAATGACTATTGATTTAACAAAATAAATAGCAAATAACTATACAAAATTAAACAACATGCGGAAAGGTATTTTTTTATCATTTAACAATGTATTATTTCATGATATAACTATTTTGTGGTTTACAGTTTAATAGCCATGAGAATTTTTGCACTTTTACTTTAAATCGAAAGTTGATAATAAATATTACATTCGTTTAATAACTAACTTATCGCTATAGTGAATTCTTATTACTAGGGTATTTTGTATTTATCAACATTTTTTCAAACAATTATATTAATTTTTCGAATTTCTATTAAAACAAAACTCGACGAGAAGGGACGAGAGTAAGTTAAGTCTGTCTCGTAAAAAAATACATCAGTCTTGTCTCACGTATAACTGAAAAAAATATATCGAAAATCTTTTAAAACCGAGCGACTTATTACACTATCAAATAAATATGTCAAAGATGTTTGACAAAGATTTGATCATTTATTAAATTATAACTAATTTCGTAGCCGAAACCGACCACGAGCACTTTTCAGTCACCATTTTGATTTATCCGTCAAATTATTACGTAAATATTATAAAAGTTGACGTATTACACTGTCATATTTAATTTGATCAAATAAATTTTATCACATTTCTTTGATAGTGTAATAACCGCCTTACACTAAAGTTGATAATCGTCTCAGTCTAGGCTCATTAAAATCTCAGATAGTCTGATCTCGTTAAAATTCAAATTGTATCGTTTCATTTTTGTCTCGTTCGAATTCCAGTAGTCTCATTTGAAAACAGTAAAAACACATGCAAATCTGTCTAGTAGAATGTAAAACATGGATGACCACACGTTAACATTATATATATTATACATATTTAACATTATTCCAGTTTCCTGGTTGTTCAAGTTACAGAAGTTCCTCAATAATTAAAACAGCGTGTTTATTTCTATGTGAATACTTCGATAAACACAGAGGGCAATATTCTGTAGTAGCTTTTATCTCGCTATCGATGTTCCCTTGTGACCTACATTCACACTACGCTAAACCTTAAAGCTGTCATATAAATATTTAATTATTTCTGTTTATTTGACTTCATCGGCGTCACTGATTGTCTTACTTTCAAACAAAACACTCATTAGATTGAGAAAATGAAATAGAATCATTTTACTGTAAATTGAGATCGTTTGATGTTATAAACATGAAATTGTTAAAATATATAATTAGTATTTAATTAACACTTTTTCCGCGGTTTCGCACATGCTAGATAAACTTTAAAGTACATTTTTAGACCACTGTTTTATTTCATTTTGTATATTTTTTAAATTAATCTTATTAAACTATAATAAAGTATAGTTACCACCATAGGCGCCGACTTTTCATTTCACCTGGGAGGGGGGAGATTTTTATAAGTTTTTTTTTGGGGGGGGAGGGGGCAAAAATTTCCTTAAAAAATGTGCAATATCCAACTTTTGTAATGACGACCAAATGACCTTAAATGTTTTTTTGTCCCAAAAAACTTCAGAAATACAACTAATAGTGCGTTGAGTGTAAAAAAAAATATTTTTTAATCAAATTATACTGGAGCTGAATCATCGTAAAACGGACCATGTAACATCCACTTGGATAACACTGCCGACGATACAACATTCATTGTAGTTTCAGTAAAAATCGATCAAACTTGAAATAATTGAAAAGTGGACATTTGTATTTTTGAAATTTTTTTTTTTCATTTGTACATTAGTTTTTTTTTAATTTACAAACGCTCACGAAACGAAAACGACGATTTTAGCTGAAAACTTCAGTTACTTGGTAGAGAAAAATCGTACAATTTTTTTAAAGCCGATGGTCTAACTAAGCTTAGTAAAGGAAATAAAGAAGATATTCAGTATTAATTTCCTTTTTGATGAAATTTTTAGTTATCATTTTTTCTCAATTATTTGAATATTGCACCTTTTTTTAAAGAAAAAATCTTATTGACAAATGTATCTTTAATTTAAAAGAAATTAGAGTGCAGCTTCACAGGGGGGCGAAGCCCCCCTGGTATTACATCTAGGGGGGCGATCCCCCCCCCCCCCATAGTCGGCGCTAGTGGTTACCACGAAAAAAAATTGAACTTGAGATTTCAACTGAATACTTATTTGGTATGTGAGCGCTCTGTACTCAAATAATGAAACAATCAAAATAAAAGTTCTTGTTTATGTATAGTGCGCAGTGGAGAGCATCACCAAACCGGAAACGGTGCGTAAAAGAATAAAAAATGTAGAAAATATTATCATCTATGATTTATGCTCTTACCATGTTTGTATAATAATACATACAAATAATCATATAATATAAATAAAATTTAATAAATGAAAAATATAAAATTATATTCATTAACGACATCAAATATATGTTGCAACCCCTCTCGTGCGTTATGTACAACTAGGAGTAGTTGATAAACAAGCTCATAGTATAGAATTTAAGGGGTTTACACTATGGATCTGTTCACAGTACTAACATTTGCAGTATGGAACGTTTACTGTATATATAATAAGATTACACGTACGATTAATTTTTGTGTACATCACTCTTATTGAAAAATTTCCGTTGTCTCATATTTAAGATTTTTATAAGTATACAGTAGAGATTCTGCTAATCGAATGTCAACACAAAAACGTATTAAAGTATAGTCCAAAAAGGAATATACATATGGAGTATACTTATGTGTTTTTTATGTAGATTAATATCTTAAATGTGTAGAAATAAAAATACCCTTGTACTTTTCCCACATACATACATATTTTACACCATGCCACAAATATTTTTTAGTACAGAACGGGGATATTTATAATGCCATTCCAGCCATCCATTTATTATCCCTCTATAAAACATTTTTAAAGGAACATAATAAAAATTTTATACAGCAATTTTATTCGACCATTGCATGACGGAAAATGTATAGCAGAGTTACGACGTACGTCTTATAAAATTAAACTTGACATATTGAGCCCATTTCTGTCAAATCAATTAGACTGGAGTGACATAAAAGTAACATTCATTTCACACACATGTGTATGTATTTAATGAGTGTAATAAACAATGTGGAATAAATTGGAAACTAAATAGTTAATTATTATTTTTATTATTAAAACTTTTAAACTATAATTATAGTTATTACGAGGTGTATTCATTATAAGTTATGTGTTTTTTTAACCCTTACTCGACTAGATGTATGTTTTTATGTGATTATATTCTATCGAATAAAGATTGGAATTATATTTCTATTTTTTTTTAAATTATGCTAGACGGATCCTTTCGAGATTAAAAGGAATGGGAATATTTATTTTGGTAAAAGAATGAGTAAGTACTATATTACGATATAACCCAGATAATACTCTATCTCTCTCACTAGTGTGAACCAAATAAGCAAGTTGTGAAACAATTTTTTTTTTAATTTTCCAAGAAATTATAGGAACCTTGCATTGTTCTCTTTATCTATCATATAGCGAGCCTTGTTGCTCCCCAAGAAATATCTTAATGTCCGGTATTATAAAGGACCTACGAAATTTGCAAGCTTGCTACCACTCATAAATGAGGTTATTAATTTCGTTATAGTATTTATGGATTAGTTATGGAATTTAGAGCAGTGACACTTCAACGTATTGTAACAAAGTTGGCGACTCTGTTCGTATAAAATAATTTTCATAATAGCACAACTGTTTTAATACCGTTGGTGTTTACATACTACGCTTGCGCGAAATCTGTCATCAAAAAACTCCAAGAGAAGTGTCATATAAGTTTGGTATCTCATCTGAGCTGAAAGTGTTTTAGCAAGCTTGCAAATTTGCTAGCCCCTTTATATTACATGAAGTCAGAAAAAAAAAAAACAATCATCGAAGAGGTATTTTTTGCGTAAATCGTTAACGATAAGTGAATTTTGATAGTTTTATTACAGACTAGCGCGGAATCCCGCGGCTTCGCTCGCGTAAACTTCGAAACTAATTAGAACTCTCCATACGTGATAGGGGATGACATATTTTTTATATTGATTTTTATTTTCTACCTATAAAAAAAGTAAATATCTCGGATTTTAGTTAAAAATTGTAAAAACTAACTCCCTATCTACCATCGCCATTAGAGATTGAATATCGATTTTTTTTATTGCAGATTATTTTGTCCGATTCCAACATTATAACGTAAGCAGCTATATACAGATAAACATATCAAAAACACAGACCCTGTCTACCCCCGCTATCAGGGGTTGAATGTCGATTTTTTTCATTTTAACAGATGACAATTTTGCCCGACTTTACCTTTATAAGTAAAGCAGGTATCCAGACAAACATATCTAAATCCATTCTCGTCCCCGTCCCATGCTATTTGGGCTTGAATATTGAACTTTCATTTTTAATTGAATATTAATTTGTCCGAATTTACTTTAATATCATCAACAATTATGAAGATAAAAATATCAAAATTTTATTCTCCCCCCCCATTCCCATAGGGGTTGAATTTTCGTAACTGTAATATTTGTGTTGTATATAGTACTTACCTGTGCCATGTTTCATTCGGTGTATATAAAAAAATATATATTTTACAAATTTTTCCACCCCTTAACACCTTAGGGGTTAAATTTTGGGAATTGCTGAAATAATTGTTTTATTATTTATATTGTAGAGCTCGATAAGTTTCAATTAAATGCGAACAAAAAAAATATTTTTTTATATAAACTTTGACACCCTGTTTTAACCCCGTAGGGGTTGAATTTCAAAAAATCCTTTCTTAGTGGGTGCTTACATCATAAAAGGAAGACACCTACGAAATTTCACGTTTCTAGGTCCAGGGATTTGGGCTGTACGTTGATATATGAGTGAATGAGTGAGTGAGTGGTTAAGGACAAACTCTTTTATAGATATAGATTAAATTTATATCCTCGGCCCTCGGCGTACACCGAGTCCAATACGGTAGCAAATATATGCATACAAATATTAACAAATATTTTAGTACCACTGATTGAAAATATCTAGTATATTATGATATAAATTAATAAATTATTTTATCTGCAATATTTCAACCATTAATTTCGTACAATATGATCGAAATTCAATGTATGTGTCAAAATATAATATATAATTTATAATACCTATGTATATGTATGTACCTATATATATAAAGGTTTGCGAACCGCAGATAACTGAAAAACTGCCTTTTCATTATTCATTTATACTATGTATTGTTACAGCAATGTAATTTTCACGCATAAAACAAAATTTTCATCGAATTAATTGTTTCTCATTAATATAACAGTAATTATTTCATTGTTGTTTTTGTTTAAAATAGAACATATTATATTACCAATAATGTGTATATTAACTGTTTATTTTGTTCTTATATAAATAATATATTCCTGTGTTTATTTTATATGATTTATTTTCGAATTTTTATATTTCTATATTTATAACAGTTTTTACATATTTTATTTACGTTATAAAAAACATCAATGTTTGCTAGATTCGATTTTATCTCGGCTGTGAGTTTAAGTTTATAATATAAAAAATAAAAAGAAATAAAAATTGAGACTTTTTTTCATTATCATTGTGTTCGCTTCTTATTTTCACTACATTTAAAATATTTTTATAAATAAAAAAATAGCTCTTTTAGTAGTGCCAAAAACATTTATCAACGTATATAGTACATCTCAGTTCAGTTTCTTTGACGTAATTTTAAATTCAAAATTAGACCTTTTTTCCTAACCTTAACTTTTTTAACGTATAACAGTGGAGTAACCAAGAAGGGGTAGCAGATGACCCTGCTCCCTCCACCCTCAAGTGGTGTAAGTAGTGTAGGGGTCATGCAAATAATATATAAATGAACATTTGGCAAAAAATTTCAAAAATAAAGGTGACAAAAATCTCTTATTAGAAAAATACCCTGGTTACGCCATTGGCGTGCATACAGTTTTTTTCACTAACTTATTTGTAAATCCAGCGTTGCCAGTATTTTAAACATAGTACATTTTTTATGCATACTATCTGTAAAGGATTGATATAATACAAATTAAGCCCTTTTGAAGAACTTTTTGGCAATCCGGCACTGCCAACGCTTTCAGCGTATCCCATTTTCACTATTCCCGAAGTGTAATGTACTGTCATAATGTGGCACACCCTACGCAACACTTTTATACGGCGCTGGAAGAAATTAATGTTGAAATGGACAAATTGTACAAATAAATTTGGATTAAGCTAGACGCTGGTAACTTTTTTTGCATTACGTTTCACATTTTTATTTTGATAACTGAATATGCATTTATTTGTGAGAGAGTAATATTGCACTATATTTTTGTCACTCTTATGTTTTGAAATATATAATTTAAATCCAGAATTCACATCATTTTTTTAAATGTAAAACATAAAATATTGGTATTAATGAGTAATAACGATAACATATTCTTGTGAAATACCTTTTTAATAACATCATTGTATAAAGACAGAGATAGATAGATTACTTTATGCATTCTCTTATTTATACTACGTAATAATTAACTCGGTTCAAAAACACCGCTCAAATAACTCACTAGAAAAATTTATTTTTAATAATTAGCAGAAGTTGTTTTAACATTTTTATTTTTTGTTCCAGTGAAGTTTTTTTCTACTTGCCTTTGAGTTGGAATTCGTGTATAAAATATTTTTACTTTTTATTGTTTTAAGTTTCATTGATTCAAGACTACAGAATAGTTTATTTAATTGCTTTTTTATACATTATATATACATTTTTATTATTTAGTTTCGTTTATGCAAATACTTTCAAATCGACGGTAAAAAGTATATCAATTTATTCATAATTGAAACTTATATTCGAAATATAACTCACGCTTCATAAAATAACGTTCAGACACAGTCATGCTTACTTCATGTTGTCGTGACCCGAAAAATTCACGTCTCTCACCCACCCCTATTTTTATCAAAATTTAAAACCATATTTAAGTTAATTTAAGGGGTTAGGTGTAGTCAGACATGAAAAAATGACAATTTTTAATAATTTTTTTTGCCATTAAATTATTTTATTTTATAAAAGTAAAAACATAACATCATTAAATAAGGTTTCGACTTGACTTGACAGAAATTTTAGAAAAAAAATTAATAATTTTAAAAGTAATGGTTGTTTGTGTTGATCCAGTTCTAACCGAAGCTCCTTGCGGTGACCATCACTTATCCTTGGAGATTCATCCAAATTCAATCGGACAAAAAAAATTAGTTTTATTAATAGATAATCTAGTGCCTGATCAAAGCTTTTTTTTCTTTCTTAAATTAACAAAATGGCAGCCTCAGGAAATTTTTTTCAAGATTTTCGGGAAAAAAACCAACAGTTAATTGTTTATAATAAATCGAAATTAAAAAAAAAATCCTTCGATCAGGCACTAGCCTTTCATGTTTTCAAAAAGCTGTATAAATTTCATTAAAATCTACCGAGCGGTTTTCGAGCTACAGTGGTCACCAGTTCAAAAAACATAGTTTTGAGAAAAACGCATTTAAAGTTTTACATTCAATTTACGTAAAGTAATATACGTATTATTTAATTACTTACACCAAGTCAACTATTCCTGGGCCATAAAATAGTTCTTCAGCCGTTGTAGCAGCTTCCAAAAATGCAAAAAACAAAAATCGATTTCTTGAAAATTCTGACTACTTAAGCTTTAGTAAAAAATATATATTTTAAAATTTAAATTCTTTAGTGCCAATGTTGTACAAGTGTCCGAAAAAATATTAATTTATTGCAGTAAGAATAATTGGTATCCGGAAAGTTTTTCGAAACACAATTTTTCGAAACACAATTTTTCGAACACAATTTTTCGAAACACAATTTTTCGAAAACAATTCTTCGAAACACAATTTTTCGAAACACAATTTTTCGAAATACAATTCTTCGAATGAACAATATTTCGAACGAACAATTTTTCGAAAAAAATAAGTTTTGGATTTTTTAAGTTAGGTAAGTTTTACACAAAATTTGATAATGGTAGAAATGAAAAAGAATAAAGAGTTTAGGTTAGGTCAGCTTTGGTCAGAATAGATTAGTTTAGTCCCGGTTAGGGTAAGTTACTTTTAGTTAGGTTTGCTTAGAGTAGATTAGGTTAGTGCCCGTTTAGGTTAGGTTATATAAAGGTAATATTTAATTAACAGGGATCCAGCATAGTTTTCAATGATCACAAAAAACTTAAGTATATTATTTTAAATAATAATAAATAAAAAAATGTTTTTTTAAAGTGGTTTTCATTAAAAATGTACTGAAAAGTCAAAAATAAATATTCAGATGTCACTTAATTCTTAGGTTTTAATGACTAAGACCATTAAAAGAGTGGGGCGCTTATAAAGGCATATGTATAGCCTTAAATGAATTAAAAAAAAAATCTACCCTTATATATTTTATCAATTCATACACAAGATATTTTCTATATTCTATAGCGTCCCGCGCTTTTATAAATTTTTCGAAAAATTGTTAATTCGAAAAATTGTTCATTCGAAGAATTGTGTTTCGAAAAACTGTGTTTCGAAAAATTGTGTTTCGAAAAATGTTGTTCGAAAAATTGTGTTTCGAAGAATTGTGTTTCGAAAAATTGTGATTCGAAAAATTGTGTTTCGAAAAATTTACACCTAACCGAATAATTATGTATACACAACCCACTTTTGTGTAGCACACACGTGGTATCTGGGCAAAGTGGAGTAGAGAGTTAGCTAACTTTTACACATTGTCACAAACATAGTAGTTTTTAATGAAAATGCTCTAACGAAAATATGTAGCCACTGAAAACTTTGCGGGCCGCATTAATGGTCATGTCAGGGAGAAATTATAACATTTCCTTGGAGCTGATTTTAGCCTGTACTTAAAACACGTGTAATGCGAGTTTTTTTCTAAACTTATTTGACATTTTTATTTTACACTTTTTTTGTATATTTATTTATTACTATATTATTTATTTTTAAAGACAAATTCATTATCTTTGCGTATTGATTATCTATATGTATGTCAGTTATTTACCATTTTTTAACAAATATAGGAAATACCGAATAATATAAATTTAATGAAGCATTAAAAAGTTATTGTCTATTAAAATATTGTTACTATGAATTAAATATTACTGCACATGACCTTCATATCTAAGTTTACGGGAAGAACAATGGTTGATAATATAAGCAAATTCTGCGATCTTAATAAAAATCCCCACGTTCTACTTACCGAGTACAAATAATATGTATTTATGTATATAATACGTATTATTCTATTTAATTATATTGTGTAAAAAAACAACATTGCAAAATATTAGACAAGTTATCACATACATACATAAATATACATAGTCATATGACACGTAGATAGTTTAAAGAAAATAAAAGTCTATTATCATTTTAATGGCTCATATTATACTCGTGTGTGAACACGTAGAATTGTACAGAATGGTTCAAAAGTTTAATGCTTTTATTACCATAATAGAGTATTTCAGTAAATTTTAAAATTAATTGTAAATTGTGAGTTTATGTGTAATAGATACATATATTTTGTGTCCAAAATAATACCGAAAAAAACGTGAAAATATTTTTTTTCTATTCAAATAAAATTTTTCCCTCTATTGCACTCATTCAAAGTAACATGGTATGCATGAATTAATAGCGATTTAGTATTTTGGCGTATGTATATATTTCTGACGTCATGACGGATGTGCCAGACGCGTTTGTAGTCCCGTACAAACAGGCTAAAAATTACAATGATTAATTACTTGTATTATTAAAATACTGAATTATTTCACGTACAAAAAAACTTGATTGTACATTATGTACATATATTATGGTGAAAAATACTATACAATATCAAATTTTTAGAATTTATTATAAATACTGAAAATTTCCTTTTATAATATAAACATAAAGCAATATAAAGAAAATTATTCGTAGTAGATGATGATTTTTTCTTGGTTAAATAGATGAGACCGAAGCAAGATAAGCTTAAATAAAATTGTTTTCTCGACTTGAACAGTTTGTTTTAATCATTAACACATTGTTTGTTGCAGTTAAGTGTTAAGAATAATCATTCCAGAGGCTTATCTAATATATTAAATAGTACATGTGATTTCCTTGTACAATGGGATTAACGACCTGGAGGTGGTAATTGGTTGAGAAATTCACTCAATCAATGAATAATTGAATATAATCTTGCTGAATAATTCAGATAACAATATGTTCAATAGGTAAACATGTCATATTTTATTCGAACATTCAACTGTTGAAAATTATTGTTTGTAAATAAATGTTCTTGTTTTCTTTTGGCCTGTCGTAATTTGTTAATTGAGTAACGCATGTGATGAAAAGTTGATTGATATATATATTTTAAGACCAAGGTAGAGCCTAAAAGTTTATTTTCATTGACTTGAAATTTTTTTTTCACATTAGCCGAAAATCTAATTTATTTCAATAAAATCTTTAGAAGCTAGATATTACTATATCTGATTATATGATTACAAAGGCCCACAAAAAAGGACTTCACTCTTAACTGGACTTTGTTGCAAAAATTACAAACAAGAAATTTGATGAATATCAGTTGGCCTCTGCGGGCCATGATATTTTCTTTAGTAAAATCTAATGAATGACTTTTGTAAATTATACTTTTCTTATCAATTGTTTTTTTTCTATTGCTGTACGACATTTTTAACCGAGCTATGTATTTGCAATCAAAGCAAATGCCATACCTTTTAAAAAAATGTTTTTAAGATACATATTTTAATGAAAGAATTAAATTGGAGTGCCTAATATAACAATAAATATTTCTTGTTGACAAACTATCAATAAATCATGTTAATGTCATTCACCTATATGATTATCATTGCAAATGGCTGTCATACAGATAACTTATAAAATTATAATATCATAAATATTAATAAAACTATATCAGTATGGATTATATTATATTTCAATACAAGTACTTAAACGAACTGTACTCGGTATAATCTATATTTTCTATTTTGAAATGGAAATACCTTCAGCCTTACTTATGAAGTTGTTTTGTATTATTATTCTATACATACGCACAATGATATTATATAGGTTATTTGTTGCTGATTATAATGTGTGTTGCTTATATACACAAATACAAACATATGTATATAATACGTCCGCGTCGTCAATAATGGTTAAATTAATACACTTTGAATACATATATACCTACTCTTTCTTTTATAAGATGTAAATCTAGAAAAAAACATGTATTTTTCACAAACTTGAACCCGAACAAAATTTTTTTATTAATCGGTTACCGTTTATATTTTTAATCAGGAATTTTTTTTTAATATTTTGATAATTTTTCTTGATGATTTAAAATATATTTTTGAAAATCAAATGGACTATGTTACATATTACTATATCAACCTCACACAAATATAATTTTTAAGTTATGAATGCAGTTTCATTCAAAAAAAGTTTACAGTAAAACTTAAACTATAAATATTTAAATAAATTATACATTTAACAAGAATACCTTCTGCAAAAAAAAAACATTTCGATTTGGTTGAAGAGAGAATGATTATAAAATACAATGTTTTTTTCGGATTTCATTGTATATGTATTTAATTAACCAATCAAACACCAAATTATTTTTTTCGAATTTACAAAATCAGAATTGTATTTTGCGTTGCCTACGTCAAAAACGTTGATATATCGCGAAATTAGCTTTGTTTGGGTTGATACATTACTACAAAACATAGTCCAAGTATAATTTAGTAATGGAAACATCAGATAATTAATTAAATATTGTGTCAGGAAAGTCAGGATAAGTACCAGTAAAGATTGACAATAATTAATGATTTTTATGTTAATAATGTAACTTTGATTTTTATTTTATTTTTAAGATATCGAGCAATATTAATTAATTCAAAATGTAATTATTATTATGTTTGATTTTTGATGTAGTTATTTTCATTATAAAATATAAAGAATACTATTTTTAGTAATTTATTACCAAAATTAAACAAATTTTTAAATTAAAAATTTTCACCATATATGCATGTTAGATGTAGTCTTATTTTTTGAGGACTTTATGTATTCATTTTGAGAATAACAATATTTTTCATTAAAATTAAAACTGTTCAAAGCATATGACAAAGGCAGAACATTCCTAGCCTTATTTAAAATTAGACCACCAATCATCACTGCAACGTTATTACATGGATTGTCGTAAAAAATCCAGTCACATAATGTAATCTCCACAAAACTGCTAGCCATTACATGAATAACGTTATCTGAGAGCTCTACAAACAATACTGAACGAGATACGTATACTATTTCCAACATTATTTTTTTTTATTAAAGTGTTGATACACACACATACAAAACTTTTACTGTAAACCAGAACCACATTTCTTATCCGTAGACAAAAAGCCGAAATCCTTCAGTATATATTATCTGTTCCGAGTAAAAACGAAACTAGAAACCCTTTCGCATAAATCATAACAGTCTCATACTGACACATACACACTCACCCACCCACACACACATACACAGAGACACATACCTATACACACTCGCGTGCGCGCCCTCACAATAGCTACAGATAACTAAATACAAATGTATTATTGTACCTTGATTAGATAATATATTGTGTTTTGCATGATAAATGCACTCACGTTTGTGTGTGTGCAAGGGTTTGTGTGTGTTAGTGTGTATATGTGTGTGTGAACAGGACCCAGTTTATATTACTTCATTGGAGTGGATGGTTGTGTTTAATCCATCATAGATTATTAATTTACTCGTTCATTTTATTGTTAATGCGGACAATGAGTATACATAAATTAACATTTAGGTAACATAAATTAGTTTTTTGAACATACGACTACTGTTAATAAGATTTAACCTATATGTAGGGAAAAAAGGATATTGTAATCATTTAAATTCGAACGTTAAAAAATTATACATTTTCATACCAAAAGTGACAAATTTAAAAGTTGTAACCAATTTTGTTTTGGCAGTATCTTCTTCATATTTCATTTGCTCTGTGAAGTACAATGAACCCCAGCAGTTTTTTTTAAATCATAATCTAAAATCTGTGACAATATTACCTATACCATAAAAAATACAAGCAATAAATTCCATACGACCCTGTTTAAAATAATTATTAATTGATACTAAAAATCCATAGTATATTACTTATATACATATTTCTTAATACTAAACACTATCGAATTTCATATCTGTATCACAATAAGTTATTGTTGGACATAATATTTGGAGGGCTGCTCTCTCAAGAAAAATTTTTGGACGTATATTTTATTGCTTATTATTATTTTATTTTATTATTTTATGTACTTCAACTGTTAACGCTTAATATTAAGTTATGAATCGCTAATAACATTATGTTAAAGTTAAATTTCACTTCACTGTTAAAATATAGTAAATTTTGGTCAAACTAAAAATTGTACACCATCCTCCTCGAAACAAAAGGTTGGTGACCGCTTAATATACCAGTACGTTCCTGTATATTCATAATAACATGTAGGTGTACATGCAACACAATTCAGTTTATTTTGATAACTATGCATATAGTTACATAAGAGCATGCATGTACAAATGTCACATTCGGGAAATGTTGCATGTTCTTATGATTCCGATTAGAGTTGATTATTTTTGTTATGTATTTAACACGTCAATACATGCATATATATAAACATGTCTACTTATAAACATACCGATCGATTCATTCATAAGTATTTCATGCAATCGATTCCGCAGTAGGTCATTATGCATTTTGTTTTGAAATGTTTACTTTACTTTAATTAATTGCGTGCATATAAATGTTTGTAAAATTAAACGCTAAAGAAAAAAAACATTAATTTCATATTTAAACCTTACGCTTTTTATTTTATTCATAGAATAATTATGAAGTACTGAATGTCATGTTCTGCAAATTGCGATGCGACGTAATTGATGGTATACATTTTTTAAAGCAGTATTCAATGTTTAATTAAAAATAAATAAAACTGGTAAAGATAAGAGTGGGTTAACATTGACAAGGGTTAAAAAGTAAATAGAACTATAAATTGATGTGAAAAAAGAAATCTAATTTCCTCCCCCTAATTATACAACGATATCTTATACGTGTTCTTAATTTACTCCTTAATAAACGCAATTAACAGTTAATTATATACATTGCCCTTTTTTATACCGCTTAATGATCCTTTCTTTAGAATGATTAAAAAAGCAATTTCCTGATTTGTTTTGTTGTATGATTTTTTTTCCATTCCACAATGAACTTTGCTAAAAAGAGAGGTTTTAATAGTAAAGCATATTGATTTTTTGATTATACTGTCTTTTACTGAGGAAATATCGCGAAATTGGATGTAAATTAGAATTCGATCAAAATCATGTTGAAATGGGTGAAATAATTACATTTTGTAACTTAGTATTATGGAATGGACATATCCGCAATAATAATCCAGTTAGTGTGGGAATTATGACATGTTATTGATTATTAAAGACAGATTAGTATAAATTTGGATGAGACGAGACCGAGACGATTCCACTAAAAATCTGCTTTATTTTTATGTGACAAGACCAAAAGATGGCTCTAAATTTCACGACGGTACTTACATTACTTTCTTCCAACCTCGTCTCGTATGCAGTCCAATTGATTACCTACTGAAAATATTGGTACATTGATTGGCTACAATTATAATAGGAAAAATTATACAAAAACACATAGTTACCGTTAGTTTAATTGTTTTTAAATTTAAAATATAAGCTCTCAATAAAAACCCACACCGCGTATTCCTTATACAAGAATTCATCCAAATTCCAAACTATCCAAATATACAGAAGCACAATGGACGGCTCACAAACAACAGCAGCAACATTGGGCCATACAAAAGCTAATTTCGGCCACACATAGTGTGTATATATTTGAGACTATTCTGTATTAATGACTATTTGACATTCATGGGGTTTTTACACTGGTTCGTTCATTGTTTCTGGCTTGTATGGTTTACGCATCGTTAAGTGCCGGTCGGTAATGTAGCTATCCTCCTCTTCTACTGCTGCTGCGAATATTTTCCATGTATAATAAGTAAACATACATGCATGCACAGCTCGTACAAATCATTCTCCGTGCTCCATTTAAGATCCGAGTAGCCGCTGGAACATATATACATTGTTGTTACATACTAAAGCGTATATAATCAACTTGTTTGTGCACTATAAGGTTATTTTATAAAGGTGAGAAAATTGTTGGTGTGTTTTATTATTTTAAATATTTCTTATAAAGATGAAATGTACATGCAAAAGGTGAAACATTTTTGCAATTATTTTGATTCTTTTGTATACAGGATGGTGATTTAGGACTAGTGAGTTAAACCTTTAAAGGTATGCGACAGTATTATTGTATAAGACCGAGGTTTGCTTATAATAAGCACAAGTAAAATCAACGTACAACACGTAATAAAGGATGTCCCTATAAGAATGCCTGATTTAAATGTTGCGTCATTTTTTTCTGTGCAAGAGGCAGCTCTGAAATTTGAAAATTGTCATTTACGAATGTTCCGATTATTAATTATGGAGCACTACACAAAGGAACAACGCGTTATCATTGTGAAAACCCATTACAAAAATGGGGAAAGTTACATTGAAACTGCTCGTAAACTTCGCGGAATTTTCGGTCGTGAAAATGTACCAAATGTGTCAAGAGTAAACAATAAATTTGAGGAAAATGGGTTGATTATGGACAGTTAGTCTTCTGTACGTCGGGCGGTCTCTCGAAAACATCGCTACTGTAAACGAGAATGTTGTCAAAAACTCGGGAACATCAATTCGGCAGCTTCAAATTTCGAGAAGAACCACGCAACTCCATCTGCATCCCTATAAGGTTTAGCTCACTCAGGAGCTCAAACTAGCAGACCATGAACAGCGCCGACGTTCATTGAATGGTTGATGGAGCAAAATGAAGTGGGCGCCGATTTTTCTAAAAAAATAATTTTCAGCGATGAACCTTATTTTCGTTTGAACGGGTTCGTTAACAAACAAAATTGTCTCGTTTGGGGTTTTGTGAAATCTTAGGTCTATGCCAATGCGCCACAGACTATTCCCGAACTCAAGGCCGAGATCCAAAGCGTCATAGGTGAAATAGAGCCGGATCTCTGTGAGAACGCCATTGCAAAATTCATGAAAAGAGCAAGGGGCTGTATTCAGAGTCTCGGGGGCCATTTGCCGAATATTTTACTCCATAACTAATCGGAACATGTCTACTTTACAATGCAATAAAAAAATCATCACTCGCTCAATAAAATATGCGTTTTTTATTTAAATTAAATCTGACACTCTTATTGGGATACTCTTTATAACTACTTACATACATATATGGGTACGTAGTAAATAAAAATAAATAAATAATAAAATAAATTACACTCGTTAAATATCTTGAACTTTATTAAGCCAGATCCGCCATTGTTTTAAGATATTCAATACAGTTCATATACACATCACATCTTTTTACCTGCGTTATAATTAAACAAAAACAAACTTCCTTTACAACAACATCAACATAATTTACTTAAAAAAACAGATAAAATTGAACAACGGTTATATGTACAAATAATAATTTATTCAAAATACAATTTCGCGTAGAGGAAGACTTCCGGTAGGGGCAATGGGAGATAGATGTAGGGGAGGGAGGAGGATTGTGACCCAATTCGTAACAACGTGACAGAAAGCCGACAGGACTGCAGCAGCGCGCAGTGTGATCTAATTGTAGATTTTAAATGCAGGCTCATCTGAATTAGCTTCGGAAACGATGCAAATGTGTTGCATCGGTCTACCGGATATGTTACATGTATTGTGTCTGTGGTAGTTGACGTCCGTGTCGGTGTAAAAATGGTTTAATTTTTGAATTGCTGCATATATAGTAATTATTTATGTAGGATTGTTTGCTGTATGCGAATTGTAATTGTTATAAGCTGATTAATACCGTTTAGGGGAATATGTGTAGCTACAAAATTTAAACATTTATGTGAAATTTGATTGAAAGCAGCTTGAATATGATATTTTACAATTGACCTAAATATTTGTCGAATTTTAAAATTTTCTATAGAGGCTTTATATAGAACCAAAATTCTTTTAAATGTTAAAACTAATACAAATAAAAAGTATGAAACAGTCTCAAATATTAACTCTATGAAAAAAATATTTTTTTTACAATTTATTGGTTATTTCCCATAATTTTTTTATAAGACGCCATACTTCAAAGATATGAAATCATTGGATAGTATCTTGTATTTTATAATACCATTTATTGGTTCTTCTTTATTCTCTGTAAAGCATCATAAAGACAGATAGTAAAAAAGATAAATATCAAAACATAAACATGATTTTTCCAGTGAAAATTTTTCTGTGCACGATATATTTGTAAAGAGAATAAAAAAGAATTAAAGATTTTTGTAATAAAATAATAGGTATTTTAAAAACCATGTCAATCACGTGATACATACATATATGAAAGTATGACAAAATATAATAAAATGGTACTAATAGCTAAATAATACACAAAAAATTTTTGCTAAAAAACGTTTTTTTTATAAAGTCAATAATATGTTCTCTACTTTTTTTCCTAGAATTCGAGTAGACACTGAAATATACGTTAATAATTGATCAATTCTGATGCTTAAATAGCGGTGAGTGTTTCAATAAAGATGAAATATTTATCTTAATAACTAATGTTATTGTGTTTTTTCAGAAGTCTAGACTCACAAGGAAACCTTTTCAAGTCGAAAATTCGTATCGAGTTTAAACTTTGTATATAGTTAGAGAAGGTCAAGATAAGTAAGAAAAAAATTATCTTAGCTGCGGTAAAACGGTTTAAGGGGGTGAAACACCCTTATGAAAATGTACAAAATAATAATATTTTTTCAAATAACTCTGAATTTAATGAAAATTTATAAAAATCTATAATACAAAATTTTCATAATTTTTTATACTCTTTTGAATGGCGATAGTCAAATTTCGAAAAAATTAAACCGTTAACCCCTACCTCCCACCCACATTCCATAGGTTTAATTTTTTCGAATTTTGACTATCGCCATTCGAAAAAGCATAAAAAAATCATGAAAATTTTGTATTATAGATTTTTTTAAATTTTCATTAGTTTCAGAGTTATTTGAAAAAATATGATTATTTTGCACATTCTCATAGGGGTGTTCCACCCCTTTAAACCGTTTTACCGCAGCTGTGATAATTTTTTTCTTACTTGACCTCTAACTATATATAAGTTTACACTCGATATGAATTTTCGACTTGAAAAGGTTCCCTTGTCAGATCCAGTTTATTTTAATAAAATATGTTCCACACAATTATTATTCGATTCAAATATTATTCTGAATCAACAATAAACTATTCTTTCAGCAAATTTCATTATCTCAACTCAGATTTTAATAGAGATGACACAAATACCATATAAATCTTTCTCTTGCTATCGAAACACTACAACCATACTAACACTATCATAAATTCTGCCGGATTACACATCACGTATCTTTGAGACCATCCTGTACATGTATAAATAAACACATTTACATATGTTTCACCGATGCAAGCGGATCCACGGCTTATCACCATTGTGCAATGCCGGTCATACATCCATTACAGGGTTTGAACCCGCGACCCTTGCAGTAAATTGTAATATCATATGCACTTTCCGTTTTTTGGTCCATTCTTATCTGTAGTATACACGTGAAAGAGGCGATTATAACTAGAGATTAGTAAATTAGAATTTATAATTAAAGGAATTGGACTGTATCAGTTACAAATCATTCTATGTACGGTAATTATAGCGGTACGTGGTAATTAGTAAATGCTAAGCATTATATGAAACGTTATCTTGTATTACAGATGATATTGTATATAGATTTTTTGTACTATAAAATAATATTTGAACGAATGAAGTGTACTTTATATATTTTACACTGGTTAACAGAAATTGTGTAGTGATTTAATAGTAGAATTCTAAAAACTATGTATAAAACGGCAACAAATGAACCTTGAGGTCCCGGATTGGATTCGAAAAAGTTTTTTTTTTTTGAAATTACGAATTTTTCGAACAGTTGTAGGTACTATCACAATTTTTCGAACTAAACAATTTTTTTTATATAAATTTTAGATAATTTTATTGAGTTCTTGCAGTGGTCCCCAACCTTTTTTTTTTACCTAAGTGCACATTGTAAAATACCGGTTGGGCGGCGGGCACCATTTATTTTTTGAAGGTACCCACATCTTAATCAGGCCTAAACTAAGAAAATCAGACATATGCTCTCGCTGACTTTTTGATGGAAAATTTTGTAATCTACAAAAAGGTTCAGAGACATTTTTTCATATATTTCTTAGTTCCTACGTAAGCCGTGACTGGTAAAATATGCTATTCCTAAAACTGATTCTTTGATCATTGTTTATATATTGTTGAACGAATTTGTGCCATGTTTGATACATGCACAATTACTTTTTATTAACAAATCTGCATCAACAAAATATTTTTTATTTATCTTAAGAATTAATGTAAGTGATTTTTGTAATAAATTATGTACAGTCAGAAAAAGAATTAATGATTACATATTTTTCTGGCTGTACTTTACGGTATACGTTAAATTTGAAAGAATAAATGTAAAATGATATAATATATTTATTATTTATAAACAAATATTTTTTTCAAATAAATACGCTTATATTTCTCTATAATTAGTTACTAAAAATAAAAAATAAATTACATAACATGTTATTGAAAACTTTTTACTGTTCAGTCAGCGGGCACACGTAAAACGGTCGGCGGGCACAATGGTGTTGGGGACCACCGAGTTATTGATTAGTAAAAATCGTAATTTTGTTATATAGTTAATAAACAAGGCCTGTTTTTTACCGCGACTATATGCGTTTTTCATGGATGCCAGATGCCACAGAAAGTGCAATAGATATAGAAATGAAAAATAATAAATATATTGATATGTATTAAAAAGGGTTCTTATAAAACAAATGTTTTATCAAACATAATAATATTTTGTAGTCATCGTATCTACTACAATCTCGAAGTCTCTGAATTCTTCACATACTCAATCTTTTCTTTATAATACTAGTAGCGAAATTCAATAAAGCACTACAACAATTCCCATTTACTACAAGACAAATGCTAGCGTTGAAAACAAACACGCGTCGACCAAAATAAAGCAACAACGATCACGCTGGCCTTTATCGACCATGGAACTAAAAAAACATGTAGAATGTAGCTACAGTTAACGATAATATATGGATATTAACTTTTCAACAGATTTTTATTAGAACGTGTTCTAATAAAGATCAGTTGCACCTCTAGCATTATTTAGAAATTGAAACTCTGTTGTTTGTTTTATACTTTTAATGATTTAATTATGCAGAGATACGTACTATAGACTATAGACAGGGTGGCCAGTTTCTGGAAAACCGGGAAAAGTCAGGGAATTTGATTGGAAGTCAGGGAATTTTTATTTATTTTTATTCTCGCAAATATTTAAAGAGTGACGTTTTTTTAGGTTTTTCTATCTAAATTTAAAAAAAAAACAACAGAGAAAACGGTAAAAATTCTCCTGGAAACCCGGGAATTTTGTTCCAGAGAAATACTGGTCACCCTGATAGAGTATATAGTGTAACAATGAAAATCTTAACAAAATCAATTCAGTAATAATTCACCAATTCTTTGAACGTTTGTTATTAACACTATTTAACGCCTTGATTCAGTAATGTGATGATACACTAACTAAAGATCTTACACTTTATAATAGTGATAATCCCATCAAAATCGGTGAAGTAGTTTTCGAGTTAACTCGAAACAAAAAACAGACAGAAAAAAGTTCCAAACAGTATTAAAATAGATTACCTATCTCTTGTCTTAAAAAATACACTTTTAGTTAAAATATATTTACAGTTTTTACTGACAAAATGTCCATTTAAATTATTTTGAAGTATGTATTTACAAATTCCGCGATTTCCATAAGTTTTTATAGTTCCACGAAAACGGCATATTTCGGTGAAGGTCCATAGACAATAGAGAACACGATACCACAGACTACACACATACTATTGATCAGTTTGTTCGGCGATCTTGTTAATGAATAGGCGGCTGCGTGATTTCAAACAGATTTTTCTGCAGGCACATTTCTCGGATTTACTTCATTACAACGGCTCCATTATTTTTTATGCTCTAAACAAAGGAAAATCATAAGTCACGATTTTGTGTACATAGCTGATGGCTTTCCAATATTAGATTTCAATCACCCCCACAGTCAAATTGGATTTCCTGTTGTGTGCTGAATTTTATATAAAAGATGTGATGGTTGAATTATCTGTTTTACCGATCAGCATATTTTGGTTCTGAATTTCATATTTTAGTATAAAAATAGAAAATAGATAGTTTACATAATATATAACTTATCACTGTATTTTTATGACATTAAAAGTAAATGAACGGATTAGTTATAATCAAAATTATTTTATTTTATCGATTTTGCTTCCTCACTATATCGCATAGCTATGCGATCATTTTTCAAAGAGAAACAAATTTTGTTCCGATTTTTAAATTTTAACTCTGCATTCTTTAGCAAATTTTTTTTCTACATGATTTTTATGCCAATTGGATCTAATATAAGTATTTTCCTCTATTGAATATTTGTATATTGAGGCTCACCGGTACACAAATTAAACTGTATACATATTTTATTGTATCTGTACTCATTTTTTGTTCCCTTTAAAACTCCATAAAAAAGTTCGGTTTTAGTTCTAATTTTGTCAGTGTGCAAGAATTTAGAATATCTTTTTCCTAGAACGCCATAAAACAATATATAAATGTGTAACTATAAATCAGCCCGTTTCTAAATTGAAACAAAATTTTATAAACTCGGCCTTCTGGCTAGCAAAAACCGGAAATCCAATAAAAAAACTAGCGCGTTTAAAACGCTGAACCAAAGAATATTTGACAATAGAACATGGACAGGAACAAAAACTGGAAAGCCATTCGACAACGATGTTTTCAATTTTACAGACACGTTTTTAATAACAAAAAAATTACTAGAAAAAAGTTGAAATCGAAGATAGATTTATGATCTATTTATAAGTGTTCTTTTTGTATATTTATTTTAAAAGTATCTGTGTCAGTGAATTTGATATAATATATATAATGTTAGATAGTATTTGAGAGTAATAACTGTACAGAGCTGGAATAAGGTATTTTGGTCATGTTATGCAAATAATGATACGTTTATATTTTTTTAATTATTGAAAGTGTTAAAAAAATGATAAATTGTCAGTTGATATACTTATGGGTCAGTCCGCGGTGACGGGTGTGGCATTTCAACTCGGATTGAAGTTCATAATTTCTAAATAATACTAGTTAATAACATGGGTTTACCATTTTTCTGTAGATCTTAATGTAATACATGTATATTGTAATAATAAAAGGTCTATGGTTATTTTACAAAAAAATGCCAACGTTCAAAGCCCTGTGATGGGTGTGTCGCCAACTATTGCAAGTCATGCAACCTCTATTCAAAATCTCAAAAGTTTAGCGAAAATATTGAAGTTATTTTATAATAATCATACTTTAATATGTTACGAATAAATTATTTTTAGTAACACAAGAGCATCAGGTAAATACGTAATCTATATTTAACTGGATATTACTCAGCAAAAATTGTGGCGGGTGTGACAGAAAATTGTGACGGGTGTGACAAGTTGAATAAAAGGATACAATAAGAGTACTATTTGTGTGTTTAATTGCTTATTAATATTATTAACTAATACTTATAACAATTATTTATCAAATACATCAATAGACTCATTAAATTTATAATAAATGCGGTAACCCTTAGTCATTATTGTTGATGAGGGTAATTTTTTTTAATTGGGTCAAACGTCACGTTTGATATGTAATTGTCAAAGACTTTTAATAGTTTGCCACGATCGTCACTTATTCTTAAGTAAGTTATTGGGATTTCACCTTATTTGTTGTCTTTTTTTAAATTTGTTGGGAAATTTTTTGATTTTTTTTGAAAATTAACTAAAATTTTTCTAATTTTCTTTTGGTTTACGAAAAGTGATGTTTAATAGCCTTTTAATTTTATATTTTAGTATTCATTTTCGTAAAATATTTTTTTAATTATTTGGTATCGATTACCGCGAACTGACCCCTATATAACTATGCTTTATACTTTATTTCAGTATAAAATACATATTTATAATGCATATAATATTCTTTTAACTTAAAGTTATCCCATTTGCACAATAATAAACATCACCAAAACAAAAACTAGAAAATTATAACCACAGGAAAGTTTTTTATGACTTTTTTTTATATCCACCGATGAAACTTGAACTCGAGTGCTGTTATTTTGTCGTAGAGTAACCGCAGAAGAGAATGTTTGAGAAGCGCTGTACACGAGAATTACAAACTTGTGTTTAGACTAACTTTGATGTTATTATTGTCGTTTAGAGTACTTTTGGAATGTTTAGGAACTTCTGTAAACAACAAGTGATTCACACAAGAACGCCGTGCTTGAAAATTAGATGTTGTTTACTATATTTTTTTGTTTTACTTTATACGTAGGTATATTGAGAAGTTTGTGAAACTATTTATTTTGAATTTTTTTTGTCATTGTAGCCAGAGGGGTCAGTCCGCGGTGACGGGTATGACATTTCAACTGGGATTGGAGTTCATAATTTCTAAATAATACTAGTTGATAACATGGTTTTACCATTTTTCTGTAGATCTTAATGTAATACATGAATATTGAAAGAATAACAGGTCTACGGTTATTTTACAAAAAAATGCCAGCGTTCAAAGCCCTGTGACGGGTGTGACGCCAACTATTGCAAGTCTTGCAACCTCTATTCAAAATCTCAAAAGTTTAGCGAAAATATTGAAGTTACTTTATAATAATCATACATTAATATGTTACGAATAAATTATTTTTAGTAACACAAGAACATCAGGAAAAATCCGTAATCTATTTAACTGGTTATTACTCAACAAACATTGTGACGGGTGTGACAAGTTGAATAAAATGATACAATAACAGTACTAATTGCTTGTTGGTATTATTAACTAATACTTATAACAATTATTTATCAAATACATCAATAGACTCATTAAATTTATAATAAATGCGGCCACCCTTAGTCATTATTGTTGGTGAGGGTAATTTTTTTTTAATTTGGTCAAACATCACATTTGATATGTAATTGTCAAAGACCTTTAATAGTTTGCCACGATCGTCACTTATTTTTAAGTAAGTTATTGTGATTTCACCTTATTTGTTGTCTTTTTTGAAATATTTTGAAAATTAACTAAAATTTTTCTAATTTCCTTTTGGTTTATAAAAATTGATGTTAAATAGCCTTTTAATTTCATATTTTGGTATTCATTTTCGCAAAATATTTTTTTAACTATCTGGTATCGTTTACCGCGTACTGACCCAGAAGCAATCTGCTTTTTTAATTATTCCTCTCAAGATCCATAATCAATAAACATTACGTACTTTAATGATTTATTAATTATAATTCAAAACTATTACTTTTTCGTTAGTTCAAATATAAATTTAAAAATCATGAACAAAATAGCAAAGAATCCTATACATTTTAGTTTTGTCTTTTTGGTGTAAACATGGTATAAGAAGTACAATTTCACCGTTAGGTTATATACATTAAATGTATATATGTACGAGCCAGCATATAATGTGTACATAACATTTTTACATAAGGAGGAAGAGGTCCCCGTAGCCCAGTAATACAAAACACATTACAGCGAGTCTGTCACAGGACGACAATAATTAGCCTATCTCCGCCATTGTCGTTCCGTGCTAGCCGTACATTTTAATTAGATTTTTATCTTAATTGTTACAGAGCCACCCTCTAATTATCCAGTGGTCCTTATCGCCATTATACATCTCTTTATATTATTCAGACTGTCTTGGAAATATAACGTTATGCATAAATATGTTGTTGCTACGATTATACGGTGATTCGTGCAATTAATTGTTCTTTATTAAATTTTTTTGTCTTTGTGGTTAGGGTTAAACAGCAGTTTAAGAAAAAATAGTTTTCAGTTTTCATATTGGTACGGATCGGATGTATCTATATTATTTTTGCAAATATTTTTTTTTCTTAATTGTCTCCGAATTTTCAGTAACTAGTTTTTATCTAATAGTTAAGATACTGTATATTTTTATCAATAAAAACATTAGGCATTTTTTTTAAAATGATATTGCTGGCCAAAGTATTTGTCGTGGATTGTATCACCAAGCCGTATCACCATATTTTTTTTGGGTTGTTTGAGTCAGTTTTTTTTATCGAGATAATAGAGGGGGGGGGGGGGGGGGCATAATATATAATTACTGTTTCGAGCTCTTTGATATTAGGTAACACAAACCACAAAATTTTCATAATAATTGTTGGGCTTAAATGATTTAAATCTTAGTAAAGTTTATATCTGAAAATGCTTTTAGTACTCTCTAAACCTGAAATAGTGAATTTTCACTAATTCACAGTGTATATTCACTCTTTGCCACAGCTAAAAGTCGGCCACTTGGAATTAGTGCATATACACTTATGTACCCAGTGAAATTCACTGTTTTCATAAGTACATCATTTCACTGGGTACATAAGTGTATATGCACTAATTCCAAGTGGCCGACTTTTAGCTGTGGCAAATAGCGAATATACACTGTGAATTAGTGATAATTCACTATTTCAGGTTTAGAGAGTGGATAACTGAAAAAAATTATTAATATTTATTTATCTAAAAACAACATATAAACTATAACAAAATAGAAAAGTATGGTAAAAAGATATAAGCTTACTGAGAGTCATTGTAAGTTGTAAGTAATGGATATTACTTACAATTAGAATAAAAGTGAGGTTAGGTTGTTTATTAGCCTACATAAATTGCCAATTCTTCTTAATGGAATGGTAAAAGATTCTAAAAGTTTATTTACATTGAAGAGCAGGCAGAAATTTTAATACTTTAACATAATTTTTAATATTAATTCTAATATAATTTTCATAAACATAGTATGGAAAATTTTGAAATACACAAATGAGGTTAGAATCTATTTTCGCGTTTAAATCATTAGTATGTTATATCTTTATTTTATTGGGATTATTGTATTTACAACAGTGATTGTTGTACAAACAATAAAGCGACAAATTCCAAATTAGAAAATATAATCAATTCTAGACATCTTAGCAATCATAAAATATGGTTATAGTATATATCGAGCAAAAAATAAATTATTTATGAACATAATATAGTTATAAATATGAATTCCATTGAAGAAACTATAAATGCTAATTATTTTACACAAAATTTAATTAGTTTTATGTTTTATAAAAATCATGAGTTAATTTTATATTTACATTACAAATCATTGGTTATAACCTATAAATAATGTCCACTGATGATTACATTTAATATAAATTTCCTTCTCATAATAAAAAATAAATAAATGAATAAAAGCTATATATTATATAAACCATATCATGATATTAATTAGAAAAACAAATGTAAACTTACCTTATTAATCACGCACGATAAAAGCACTCACACAATGTAATCGTAAAATGATGGTAAAATGGATGCCAGACAACTGTCATTTACGAGTTTTACGACGCATGCGCAAAAAAGTCACTGGTTTATCAGTGGAATTCTCAGATTCAGTTTAAGAGAGTAGATAAAATTCACTTTTTTCCAGTGAATTAGTTGATCACTGGGAAAAACAGTGAAAATTTCACTATTTCAAGTTTAGAGAGTAGTTTAAATGTTATCGAAAAGGTGGCAACACAATATAGGTCTCTAGTTTATATCGAATATTACATTATAATTTGTATTCTTTTTTGAAAAAAAAAAAAAAATACGTAAGAGTGGTGAGTGCTGATAAATATTTTTTTGATCTCAACATCATTATACAAATTCCCATTTTTTAAAGATTTTTATCATTATTACTTTAGGAGATATGGGAAAAAATAATTTTTACGATCTGAATATTCGTTAAACGTAGATTTTAATATTGACAAAACGTTTACATTTTGAATTTTTTTGAATTTTTAGTTATCATTTGATACCCCACTCGCTGGGATTGAGTGAACAATTTGATCGTAACCTATTTGCCCCTCTTAAAAAGCGCCAAAAACTTTTTTTTATAAGTCAGGTAATATTGGTTCACCATTTATATTATGGCAAATCTCATATTTTAGGTCAAACAGTTCAGTAGTTAGAAGGCTGTGGTTTACAGATACAGTGTTAGATTAATTTTTTTGGATTTTGGTACAGAACACTAAAAAATAAATATGTATTTGAAAAAAAAAATAATAATTCGGGAGGTAACAACGACAAGGTATTATATTAACATTGCACTAAATACATGTCTGACATTGCCTAAAGGTGCAGTTTAGGCGCATTAATATAATTTGCATGATATAAAACTGCGTGACCTTGTTAATAATGTCCCCAATTGCTTCTAGAACATCTAGTTAAATAACAATTTGTTACACATGACAATTATAGCTATTTATTAGTCTTAATACCGCAGTTCAAAAGTTAAAATATCATCGTTTACATGATTGACAACGTGTTTTGTATTATTAACTTTCACTTTATAAAGTTTATTTTCTATTATGTACTAGGGTACTCATATGTAGGTATTTATATGTATATTGTTTTATGTTAATTTTGAGGTTATATGTAATATAAGGTGAAACGTTGGCAATAAATACAAAGCTAATATGATACATATGTTCAAAATTAGAAATCGGAGAAGTTTCACAATGTAATTATTGAATCTAATAAAATTAATTAATTCATTGTAACGAGTGCATTTTGTATCTACTGAATTTCTTTTTTATTATTGCTATTATTTAAAATAATTAATATAGCCATAGAATGTAGTAAGGTATTAATATTACAATTGCTTTTTATTTTATTGTTAATTAAATATTGTGGTATTATTTATTATTATAAACAAATTTAGTTCGCATGTAATTGTTAACATATAAAAACAAAAGATAAAAGTTAAATTAATATTTTTCTCATAAGATTATATAAATATTTAATTAAAATTTAAAATATGTAGTTCCTTATATACACAGTTTTACGTGGAAATGTTAAAAATTCTGTGAAAAAGTTTGTTTTAACGTATTCATAAAATTTTAATGTAATTTTAGTATTATTTAAAAATAACAGTTGTACGTATTCTTGAACAATAATAAAACTAATTTTTTTTTGAATGGAAGTTAAGATAAAATACATTTCTCTTACAAATATAATATTTATTTTATATTAATTTTGTTCTTTTTTTTACAGGTTAGTTTCTGAAATTATTTATTTTGAGGATGTGGTGAGTAAAACTTTTTGTAAATTAATTTCATACATAATACATAAATTAATATTTATATTTTTTGTGTAAATTTTTATATTATTTAGGTACCTCTAATAACGATTGGACGTATTGTAGGCTCAAAAAATAACATAATGATTGTACAGAGCCTATTCCTAATTTGTGTGTTAGTTTTTGAATGACGTGAAATAAGTAAATACTTGTATCCGAAGGTAAAGAAAAATATTCTTTTAGATAATATAATGTTTATCTATGTTAAGTATTATCTTATGTCTAGAGAACCATACTTGCCTTCTATTTTCGCTCACGAATTGTATTTTATACTATCGCATAGTCACGCTCGAGACACAATTTAAAATATAATGTTATAAATTACACTTTAAAATGTACCTATCCGACAAAAAAAATTTTAGTCAAAAATTAGCATTTTTTAAATTTGGAAAAATTTAATTCAAGTATTATACATGAAATTATATAGATTTTGACACGCTGATTCCAAAACTGTCGACAAAAATCAAATCTGAAAACACGTTCAAAAGTTACAGCCATTTTTTCAAAAATTATGAAAAAACTAAAACTTTGAGAGGCCATATCTTAAGAACAGTTTGAGATACAGACTTGGGGTTTGAAAATTTCAACTTTTCACAATATTTTCTATAAAATAAATATAATTTTAACAAAATTTAAAACACAAAATTTTGGGAGTAATATTTCATGCATTAAATTGAATTTGATATAGAAATATCACGTTTAAGATTAGAAAATAAGAAGTAAAATACAATAAAGTTATTTATTTTTCTTGTAATTTTTCATTATTTCCAAAACCCTTAATCCGATTAACACTGAATTCAATAGGTCTGGAGTACTCAGTCAGACATTTTCCTTAAATTAATTCAAATCGGTGCATATTTACAGTAGTTATCGTGAACAAAAAAAAATTCTACATCCAGACAGACACACTCACGTACAGCCGCCAAGTGGAAAATAAACTTTCGACTGTATTACAATACTTCCATTTCTTTCGGAATATGGAAGTTAAAAAAAAAACTTATTAAAACAAGTTTTTACAAGATTTATTAATCACAATTCCCAATTAGCAAAAGATTTGCTCCTTATCACAAATGTTGTTTGGAATGCTATACATAAGTTGTATCGACAATAAAAAGAATATATAAAAATAATACACAAGTTGGTAATATATATTACTGTTTTATCTGTCAGACCAGTTCTGTGCGCATATCGATGCATCATTAATTTTCCATTAATTAGTGTTATCTGCTTGCTGCCATCGCAGTGGGCTGAGGTTTTACAGTCTCGGTAGCTCACTTATAGCGCGGATTCAAATTATTTTATGCCTTTATTATGTAAAGAATCTATCATAGAATAGTTTTATTAATTTTTGTCATTAATATTTAATTAGTAGATAACTTAAAACAACATTTTTATTGTGTCTTTGATTTCAAGTGACAAAATAATTTCGACTAATTTAAAAAAAATAATTTTTCGTCAATAATATTTGCCAAGATTTGTATTTATTATGTCCTCTAAATTATCTTTGTCTACAAAAACGTTATCTCACTTCAAAAATGTTCTAAATATAACAACATATGTAAATCTTTATCCCATAAACTCTTATAGATATAGTATACTATGGGTCGAATGCGTCAACAATATTATTAAGTTAACAAAGAAAGATTAATTTTTATATAAATATAAATACTCTATTAAGAAAATATTAAAACTATATTATATTTATAAAATACTGCATTTTCGTAAGCATGAATTTTTAAAACCGCGAATACGACTGGCTGCTCTAAACAGAAAGGCACCAAAAATCACCACGGTGATATCTCTACCGCGCCATGTACACAGGTAGAAAGGTTTACTTGAGCCAAGTAAACCTTGTTTTGTATATAACGAAAACAATATTTTCTTAAGATAAGAAATATATTCTTAAACCAACTATAGTATTCTTGAACCAAGAAATAATGTAGTTGGATTAAGAGTACTTTTCCTATATTAAGAAAATATTGTTTTCGTTACCAAGATTTTCTTGGTCCAATACAGTTTTTTTTTGTGTAACAATGAAAATCCTACAAAAATCGGTTCAGTAGTGATGGCCTAATTTGAAAACCCCTCTAAAATTAGCATTTCTAATTTAACAGTGAAATTCACATCAAGATCGGTTCAGTAAAAATTCTACAAAACTATCAAAATGAATTTAGTTTTTGTAAATAGACTGAAAAATACTATATTATTTACATTGAGTAGAAAGTACCTACCGATTTATATATCAGTATGATTATAAATAGAACTGTCATATTTTTGTGTCCCCCTTAAACCACCTCTGCATCTCATCATCTCATAATTAGCTCGAAGCATGTCTAAATATTTGTTAGTGATGTCAGTTATTTATATCTTCCCTGTGTATTTTTTGTACTGTTTTTGTTTCATATACAGAGAGGAGTGCTTTACGGTGCCGATCGTGTTTACTGAGTTTGAGAAATGATTTGTATGTAAACAGTGGCGTCTTATACTTAAAGGATTGGGAATATGGCTTATTTTGAAATGGAGTAAAGATAATTTTTTAATACATTTAAGCACTTTTAATAAAGAAAATAAGGCTTTTCTGGTGACCAAACTATATTTATTTATGTTATTTATATATTTATTTATATTATTTATATTTATAAATTAATAAATTTTACTCAATTTGTGAATTCGTAAAGTATAACTAAAAAATATAAATTGTATACATCTCATTTGATCGAATGGTTCATATTCCACTGTTTTTAAAATTGATATATTTCTTCTTTAACTTCAAAGA
The DNA here is from genome assembly GCA_949319165.1 of Sialis lutaria. NCBI lineage: Eukaryota > Metazoa > Arthropoda > Insecta > Megaloptera > Sialidae > Sialis > Sialis lutaria. The sequence continues at coordinate 13,208,015 of OX439237.1, forward strand.
ATTGTGTTTCCAAGTCTTTTTGTTGATTTGTATTTCAATGAAAGGGAAATTATTTGTGTATCAGTTTCTGAGGAAGATAATTAGGTAGGTTATTATAATCGAAAAGTTTAATTAACTGTATATCGAGCAAAATAAACAATTTTTATAAAAGATTTTATAAAACGTCATATTTTTTTAAATGCTATTTGAATTCAATTTTTTAAACTAATGTCCGGTATTATAAACGACCTAGCAAAATTTGCAAGCTTGCAAGCACTCGATACATGAGGATATTAATTTTGTTATAGTATCTATGGATTAGTTATGGAATTTAAAGCAGTGGCACTTCAACGTATTGTAACACAGTTAGCGACTCTGACCGTATAAAATAATTTTCATAATAGCACAACTGTTTTAATACCGTTGGTTTTTACATACAACGCTTGTGCGAAATCTGTCAAAGTCATAAAAAAACTGTCATATAAGTTTGGTATCTCATTTGAGAGTGTTAGCAAGCTTGCAAATTTGCTTAGACGTTATATACCGGACATAATAGCTTTAAGAAAATCGTGTATTATATGGATTTTTATTATTAAATTGCATGCTTCGCCAAATTCAATTTTTTACTTGAATTAGATGCGTTACTGCAATAAGGACTTAATAATCATCTCTTGCTTGTGTACAATTCTACTAGAATATTGTTTTTCGGTTCAGATTTCAAGCGATGCTCCATTCGAAGCATCCGGCATCCTGCACTGAATAAATATAGTACTTCATTCTGTGAAACTTGATTACGCTGATAAGAAAATTGCATTAACTATAGATTTAACTGCGTAATTCACTTTTAGCAATCGACTTGTAGTAATTAAAAGCTCTATTCACAAACAGCGCATTTCTCATCAACTGGAATATGGTCGACCGTGTCGTAATTGGTTAGCGACGTAGATTCTTTAATATTATTTATTGGGTGCGTTATTTGTACAAAAGGAAATGATTTAGACCGGGTTTTGTTAAGTTTTCTGGTAAAATATGGGTGGGCGGAATTGAGAATACTTCGTGGAGATTTTTGTTGAGAGAGTTTATAATTGCAAATAGTCTAAAATCTTATATTAATGGTGATCAATAAATCGTTCGTTATCAAACCATGATCAAGTAATGACCTAATATAAAAATCAACAAAATCATGTGACATAGTAAGCACAATACAGTATATCGTCCTTGGAATTTTATGGTATAAACATCTTTGACTCACGTTTTCCATAAAAAAAAAACAGTAAGTTCATACGACCGGTCAATACCTCTACATGAAGAAAAACAACCCTCTCGACCTATTTGTTACACTCTATCTCGTCATTGCGGCTTGTGTATAAAACTGCAATACAACGGGATAGCATGTCTCGGTGACATTCTATCAGCGAGAAAGGTGTTGATGCCCACTGTCCCTGGTGGGATCACGTGGGATCTAGCTAGATATGTTTGTAGATGCCACTATTGTTGACATGTAGGCGTCACTGAAATATATTTGTATACTTACAGTATATGTATTTACAGTACATTTTTGTAAATCGATTTTGTAGAACTTTAAAAAATAAATAAATGTACATATGTTTAAATTCAAGTACCTATCGTTACTGATATGAAGATACAAGAGTTTTATTTTATAGAAGGAAGACATACTCCCCTCTCTCTCTTATCCAACTCGATCTAAAAAAGAAATAATATGTTTTTAATAAAATAAACCAAACATTCGAGACGATGTCATCAGTTGTAAGTTTTCCAGAGTCACCAGTTCGTCGTGTATTGAATTTAGTTAATTATTATTTTTTGATAAAAAAACTATCAAGTAAAATAACATTCAACCAACCGCGTATTCCTTTAAACCCGTATCACACTGGGAAATACTCGTTTGATCTGTTTTTCGGTCATAGGCAAAGGTAAATTAGAAAATGTATTATATTGAAATTGTTGACTAACAACTTACAATTAGCTAATATTGGAATTAAAATTGTCCTATGTATATACATACATATACGTAGTCGTATAATTTATAATAGGGTATAATACTGTGAAGTAACATACATACTTTTGGAACTATTCAGAGTGAAATGTAGGGCAAATACACTGTATTGGAATGTTTTAAAGCTATGTAAAGTACCTATTTCAAATCGAAGTAAAAGGGTATGCAATGAAATAGAGTAGAAAATAGTTTTCTGTTTTTACACCAATGAAAACTACTTCATTATACTACTCGTTACTACTGTATGCTTTTTAAACTTTTATTTTAGCTCACTATCTATTTGAGTTTGTATTCGTTTTTGTTTAAAATTGTTTTTTAATCCTTTACAGTGCATATTATTCAGATCGGATTTATTCAATATTTGAAGGACATTATTTTGCTTTATATATTTTATTGATGTTGTATTATCCAATTGTAAGTGCTCTTCCCCTGAGGGGTAGAGATAAAAAAAAACATTTTAATATTAATGTATTTATTTCTTTTTGAAATTTCTTAGTTAAAAAAAAAAGCAGGCATAATACAGTGTATTATTATTATTTATAATAAAAATTTAGGAAAATACCAAAGTAAATATGGGATAATTATCAATTAATTTCAATAATCTATTTTTGTTGTGGATGAAATACAGTGAATCCTGCCTATACCGGAAATCTGAACAATACCGGAACTATCGCGTTCCATTTTAGACAGATTTTACTGTACTGTTTCTTTAACTAGAGTTGCTAAATAGTCTATGGTATCGTCTTGTAAACAATTAACACGGTTTAGTCTAATTTGAATTTAAAGCCATCTTGTCTCGTTCTCGATTGCATGTAGGTTTAATCTCGTCCGCATTAAATAAATATAGTCTTGGCGTTGATCCTTATTGTTAGTACAGGACGTTTTAAGACAAGTTGGCAACCATTTTCACACTAACTAATTGATTTGACCAAATAATAATTTTCTCAATATAAAAATAACTATAAAGATTCTATAACAGATCATCTTTCAGACTTACAAGCCATTTTATTTATTTATTTATATCTAATCCACACTACAGCTTAAAAACACAACAGTTCACATAAGAAACTTGAATCGAATATTGTTTCTTCATGTCACAATTCAACAACACAACAACAACAGTTATTAATACCGAAGGGAGAACACAATTTCTATTACTTGCTTTTCTATGATGTCTCTCGTAATTTATCAGCAGTTCCCCCAAATTCCATTATCCTGCTCATAAAGCAGGCTATGTATGTATGTATTTGTACATGTGTGTGTGCATGCATGCATGTATACATGTGTGTTTGTGTGTGTGTGGTAGGACAGAGTCCTGCGGCTACACCGTGCGGCGAAAGTTGAGGGTGTATGAGGAGGTAACCAGGGGGTTAGGGGAGTGATGGGAGAACAGTTACCGGAGGGTAGGAGAATATTTGCTGGCTAGAGAAATGAACGTTTTTTTCTCACTGAAATTTAAGGGTATTTAATTATTAAAGTAATTATTAATATTGTGGCATTTCTTTCTATGTTTATATTTTATTGGATATATAAACTAGTAGCAGTACATATTTTATGAATTAAGGTAAAAAATTTGATTATAAAACAATTGAAATAAAAAATTGGTTTCTTATTAGAATATGTACTTAGATTTTACATAATTTGACATTTACGATAATATAGAAAGGGCGACAATATGAGGATTGTTATCCGAGCGTTTGAGCCATTCAAATAATTTATAATAATAATATAATAATAATAATTTATATAACTTGAAAACGGTTCGACTTTTTTCATTATTTTGACCAAAACAATTGGTCTTACATTGCGTTCAACAATTCAATTATTATTAATAATGTATATCAGTTCCAATTTGTGCAAATCCTTTGCAAAAGAGTGCATGACAGAAAGGCACATAACTATTTTATACACCCATAACCCATAAGTCAAAATGATTATCTCCACAAAACAGGTAAAAAACGATGATTTGAAAAGCATACTTATAAAGACTGTCAAAATTTCAGGATAATTTTTTGAATTGGTAATAAAATACATACATTACTTTGAATAGGTTTATTTAAAATTAAAATGAAAGTTGAATAATGACAAACGATTTCCAATAAGTGGACTCATACTGTGCTTTGCGTACCTTGCTTTATTGTAGCTTATTTGCTTTAATTTCATTAAACATGTTCTCCTTAAGGTCATTAATACTTTGTGGATCATTAGGCCTTTCCTTTCAAATAACCCTTATGAGAGCAATACAGATCACATGATCTCGGAGACCAAATTATTCGATTAATAAATCGCTTACACAAAAAAAAACTGTATTGGACCAAGAAAATCTTGTTTTGTATGTAACGAAAACAATATTTTCTTAATATAAGAAAAGTACTCTTAATCCAACTACATTATTTCTTCGTCCAAGAATACTATAGTTGGTAAGAATATATTTCTTTTCTTATGAAAATATTGTTTTCGTTATATACAAAACAAGGTTTACTTGGCTCAAGTAAATCTTTCTACCTGTGTACGCTAAAGATCGATTGTATAGTTAAATGTATGCGATGTAACACCGTTCAGAATGTTTATCTTTGCCAATTCATCCCGTAAGAAGTTTGTAACAAGACAAGTGCCACATTGTTACAAATGAGCTGCAGTAACGCCAAAATGTTATCGAAAGTTTAAAAGGAAAATTGGAGGCACGAAAAGTAGCTAGAGAGGCCACTTACCGGATATCGTTTGTCTTTATTCATTTTTCATTTAAAATAAAAAAACATTTGAACAATCAAAGTCATTTGTGTTTTATTACGAATTTAAAAATGAACCTGCAATTTTAACATCCTTTATAATGTTTTAGATTGTATAATGTTTGGCACAAGAATGAATATTGTTCACCCCTACCACGAAATAGTATGTCCGCGAATAAGGGACGCAAGCAAGCAGGGGCGTTGGTTATTTACAGATGCCGGTATGAGAGAGTCGTGGAGCTATCCTGTAGCTGACAACAACAAGCTTTATCAATTATTGTTTTTGCGCTGACGTACGTGAAAAATGGCGACGAGCACGCGCGTGGGGTATTAATGCTACAGCCGAACAGATAAATAAACTTATATATTAATAGAAAAAGAATCAACCACCGGGTTGACAAATTTGTGGTTGTTGCGGTTATTTGTTTGACGACGTATTATTGATTCGGGGCAGATAAATTGGAGATGCTTGTAGTGGGAAAAAAAACGTTGTTGTTAGGTTTTTTTGTTGCTGTTGTGTATTTTTTGTGGTAACAGATAAATATAGTTGTGGGGTTTGGATAAGATTGTTTTGTCATAAACAAGTGATATTTTGTATGGATTTGTGGATGTAGGTTGTGTTTTGTTTTTGGATATTATCTATCGATATAATGTAATTTTTGTCATCACATGTAAAATATATAAGGATTAAGCTATTTGCACATACCATATATGCATTTAATTGGCTATTTGCTATTTGCACATACCGTTTGTGCATGCAATTGGCTATTTAGACTTACCACTAACCTAACATACACTAAACTACCCTATCTTAATTTGGTACAGTAGATATGTGCAAATAGCCAATTGCTTGCACATATTGCATGTGCAAATATAAATATATAATACATTATTTTAATCCAAAAATTTATCAAAACATCTTATATTTTTAACTACTTGCACTTGTTTGAAAAAATAAACCATTTCTGTTCTTTCATGTTGGCTGTTGATATTGCTTCTGAATTTAAATATCTGTTGCAATGTTAAAAAGTTAACAATAAGCTAAAACCCATCATTAATTGCTAATAACAAGGAAAATGTAAGCTTTAATTAGAAACATGTATGGAGTTCATTAGTGTTAAAATTACAATCCTGTAATTCTAAACCTGCTGTTCAATAAAATACATAACTTATCATTTATGTATTTTATACATATTGCCGTATAAGACAGTAAAAACAACAAAATACTTGAATTTTTGTACTACAGTGTGTAAGTAGGAGCGTGTACGGCATTACTTGCAGTTGGTAAGTTGTAGAAACCTAAATCTTTTTTCATCAGGTTCAAGGAACCCCCGCCTATTGCGCTTTGATGAAAAAATTTCATTCTATGTCGATCTTTTGTCAGAAAAAACACAGAAACCGCGTTGTGAGTGACGTGTAGATACGCGAAACGTTTCGAAGCTGTGTTTTTTTTGCACGTACCCAAAACGGCCAAAAATGTCTTATGCAGTGGCGGCCAAGTACATTAAAAAGTCGAAGGCATTTGTTTAGAAGTGGGTGAATTGATTTAAAGAATCGAAAAATGTCGACGTCTTTCCAGATCGTGCTTCAATAGGGAAAGTGCCCAAAAAGGAGGAAAAACTGATCGTGACATTGTTTCGAAAAGAAAGACATGAACTGAAATTTTTCATCAAAGCGCAATAGGCGAAGGTTCCCTGAACCTGATAAAAAAGATTTAGGTTTCTATAACTTACCGATTGCAAGTAATGTCGTACACGCTCTTACTTAACACACTGTACATATTATTATTAATATATAATTATTAACAAAAAATACAAATAAATCAGCGGATTCTTACTTTTAACTAACCCTGTATAGGTACTCTAGCAGAAAACGAGTCAATCTTCACAATTACTATAACATTTATGTAAACACTTGTATTAACAATTCTTGTTTTGTTTCAAGCTAACATGCGTGAGTGTGTGTGTGTGTGTGTTTGTGTGTACCTGTAGCTCGCGCGCACTTACAACATAAGATGTTATTAATTAAAACAATAACGTGTTTGCCGTGCGGTCTGTTCCGCGAGGGCTCGACGGAGATTACAAAAGTTCTTGTTGCGTAGCTGTCAACCCCATCCACAATCTTTGTTCTGCGTACAGGATGGCCATGAACATTGTAACAGGTTACGATAAAAATACCGCATAAACCACATAAAATTATTAATATTTTTTGACCCCTTTCTTACAAATAATTAATCTCATTTAACCACATCTGTATCTATTATCGTTTAGGATATCCCCATGCATTTTACGCTTATCTTGGACATCCTGTATATTATATACAATAATAAAACATTAATAAATATTTATATCGTTATAATTTTTAGAGTTCCTCAGAGACACATTGAGAATCAGGTCCATTGTCTATGTTCATAACTATCTATTGTTAATCATTAAAGTTTTATATAATGGTACGAAAATCTCAGGGTGTGAATCTTTCTCGCACTTGCCCGTCTTTTTATTAAAATAAAAGTGAAGTTGAATTAAAAAATAGTTATAAATATTAAATAATTCAATCAAAATAATCCGATTTAAAAGATATGTTAGTGTACACTAAAAAAACAGTATTGGACCACGAAAATCTTGTTTTGTATATAACGAAAAAAATATTTTCTTAATATAATAAAAGTACTCTTAGTCCAAGTATCTACAATATTTCTTCGTCCCAGAATACTATAGTTGGTTTAATAATATATTTCTTATCTTAAGAAAATATTGTTTTCGTTATCTACAAAACCAGGTTTACTTGGCTCAAGTAAACCTTTATACCTGTGTATAGTATAGTAATATTTATATGCTCCACAATCTTAGGTACTTTACAAAGTATCAGTATAAAAGAAAAATCTAATCTTATTATCATATATTATTCATCAAATTATTTATTTATAATCATTTGTATATTTGTGTGTACAATATTAATGTATAAAAGTAGAATTGTATGTGTGTATGTATGTTTATATACTTTATGGGCGACAAGGAGAGAAGATGAGATTATATTTGTACTCGACAGGTAGGCAAATTGTCTGGGTAATAATTGGCACATGTTATGTTTGTATATATTCATGTTCCTTTCTAGAGATTATTTCTCAGAAAACCTCTTCATTGTGTCTTATACTACCTTATGGTAAATAAATAGTACCAATATCAAACAAATTCTAATGAACCAGTATGTTCTGCCTGTACAATGAATATATCTAAATATATATTAATAGATGAACAAACATCGAAAATTGTCGTACCTTTTTACTTTCTTATACCTATGTATATGAAATATACATATAGTATAAGTAAGTATAGTAATCGCGATTTTTTTCGAAATCCGGATTTTGATGGAATTATCAATTTTAACCTTCCCTGAATCCATTTTGACTATTTTCGCCATGATGTCTTTTTTTTTGTCTGTCTGTCTGTCTGTCTGTAGACGCTGTAACTCAAATACGACAAATCGTAGAAAGGTGACATTTTATACTTAAGATTAATTTTTGCCTGGGATGAAAACCTCCTATTTTTGAAAGCGATCTTTCAACCGGAAACGGATGTTTACCTACAGCGATTTTTGAATTTTTCGAATTACATTGAAACAGTGCGAATTAGAGAAAAATGGCCAAGTTGAAAATTGTAGGTAATATTATTATCTATAATTTATGTTCTATTCATTTTTTCGAAAAAAAACAAATTTAATTTTTTTTTTTTTTTTACAAAGTATTCGATTTTAAGTACATTTCAAATGGTTCATAACAGAGAAGAAATATCTGCCATGAGTGTCATGGGACTTTCTTATACGTATTACAGAGACTGTACGTGTTTGCCATAGGTACCATGGGTCTTTCTTATACGTAATACTGAGAATAAACACTGTATACTCTATTTCATTTAGTTTGCAGTGGTCGTCGTGCGACATGACGGTATGAGTCGTGATCCGTACGGTCAAAGCACCCAGCAACCAGTATAGATTATTCTAAATAAAGATTTAAAAAAAAAATATTTCTGGCTAAATCATAAGTGTTGGAAAAAAATGTATGGGGAATAAATTATAGATAGTAACATACTCGACATTTTTTATTTATAACATTTTTGTCTTATTTAAAAAAAATTAAAAAATTACAAGAATAAACATCCGTTTCCGGTTTAGTGATTGTTATAAAAATAAGGTGGATGTCTTCCCAGATGAAAGTTTATCTTAAATATATAATTTTAGCCTTCCGTCATTAGTCGTTTGGGAGTAAGAGTATTTTTACTTTCTTATACCTATTCGATTTTAAGTACATTTCAAATGGTTCATAACAGAGAAGAAATATCTGCCATGAGTGTCATGGGACTTTCTTATACGTATTACAGAGACTGTACGTGTTTGAACAAAATTCGTTCGATACATAATTTATAAAATAATATTTCTATAGTTTATGTCTCATTCATTTTACTCTATCTTTTATTAGTTTGTCAGAAATATCCTTCACTAAAATAAAAATCACGTACACTGTTCACTGTCATTATTACGTATAAGAAAGTCCTGTGGCACACGGCAGATTATTTGTATCTATTATAAAAGGAGGGAAATAAAACGTTTGAAAAGTACTGTGCCATAGATGTGCACAAAAGCAGGTAAAATATTGGTCGAATTAATCTGTACGTAGTTTTATTTTATATACACTATTCTATTCACATGGCCATTATTTTTTTTTTGTTTTTTGAAAAACACGCTGGCGAAGTCACGGGGAAATTCTAATTTTAAGTAACATACCTACACTTTTTATAAAAAAAATCTGCATTATAATATTCTTGTTAACAACATTTAAAGAAAAATCGTCACGTCTAGCTGCAGGTCTTAATTAGCTCTGTATGTGACAAGTATTATACAAACATTTATGTCAAATGAAATTAATATTAAGTAGAACCAGTGGTGTTCTGTATGGAGGTTTAAATGAGTAGATATTTTCCCGTGTTTTATGTTTTTGATCTTTTATACACACCTACAGGGATCATATTCACTTGCTTGAAACTCTTCTTAAGAATATTAAAATTAAATATATGTAGTTTAATTATAGGTACATATATTCTTTCATATTTTACAAAATTATTTGAATTTTATTGAAATTAGATATTTATTGAATAACTATAATTATAATAAATACAGGTAATATTAAGAAGCTATTCCATCATAATAATGTTTGTATTTTTTTCCATTAACTTTAATGTTTATATTCAGTTTATCTTCTTAATTTGCGGCGACAACGTTGACTGTATACACAATTATAAAAAATGGGTGTGTATACTTATCTAAACGCGTTAGAAGTTATTATCATTTGGTAGTGACATCTATCGAGCAAATGGGAAATTAATAATTAAAAAAACTGTTTTACTGACTATCATAACAGAAATGTGTATAATCTGCACGAGTATAAAATATATACACACGTAACCTTACTTAACCTAACTTAATACTGTTATGTTCGTTGCATGTTCGTACATTTCGTTGCCGCTTGAAAAAAAAAAATAACTTCATAATTTTATATTTGCTTAAAGATCCGCCACTGTATTTATTTACAGTGTACAGTTGTAAATGTTACTAAAATATTCACACATAGAGTGTAAATACATCATTTATGTTTCTATGGACGTACATACAGAAGTACATACATACACAACTGATGAGCAAATTATAAGTAAACACTAACACATTTTGAACTTACGAGTAGTACTAATGCACTTGCAAAGTTTCGTGTCATCAACAAACTTGAGCCCGATTTATTTTTCTTATTTGACTCAGTACACACGACACAGAATTTACACATGCATTACATGTGTTATTTAACGTTTCTGTTGTGTAATGTTGGAGTTACATAAACGAGGTTGTTGGTTTTTGTTCATTTACAGAAATTCATTTTTTTGCAAATAATAAGATTGTTTTGTTTCCATGATAGTTATAATTAGTAATGTTATTGTAATTGTTTTAATGATGTAACGTTCAGAGGTAAAATGATTATTATTATACCAAATTAGGTGGACCCCGCGGCTTCGTTTGCGTGTACTTTCGTATAAAATGGACACATGTATGTATGTACCCATAAATTGTTATTTCAGTCACTATTGATTATATTTAAAAAGTAGATGTAAGCGTATTAGAAGTTTTATTTCTTAGGCGTAGTGACATGTAGCGTGCAAATGTAAAACTAAAAACATTTATTACCGACTATCGTTACAGAAATCTGTATTAACTGTACATAACCTAACTTCATAGTGTTATATCGTTTCCGTTGCTTGGTGAGTGTGCATCGTTGCATGCGTATTTTATTGCATTTCAAAATTTCAGCCTGGACGCACCTAAAGAAGAATAACTTCAAAAAGTTCAAGTAAGATAGAAGAATATGATTATTTACATCATTCTGGTGCTATAATAATGCCACATATTAAATCAGTTTTCTGGGGGAAATTTGTAGGATTCTGGATGTTAAAAAAATTGTAGACATTCGAAAGACAGACTCGTATAGGGTATTAATATTCTAAAATAGTTCGTGTACTGTTTTTCCTAAGTACGTAATAAAACCTAAGAGTTTCATTAAATGTAAAGGCATTTACAAAACAAATGATACGAAGCACTGAGCAATAATAGTAAATCTTAAACGAACGAGGGCTACAGCATCTCTAGCCCTTTAAATAAAATCTATTCAAATTGATTGCCCTACAGATAAATCTTAGGTCTTTTTCGTCGATTGAAATAAACAATTTATATTCTATGTAGGTACATCGTATTGTTACAGTTCATTAAATGTAGCTAAAAATATATTAGATATTCTTATTTATATGAATATTTTTTTGTATTCCTCTATAAAACTTTAAACATCTAAAGTCTAAAGAAAGTAGAAAATTTATTTTTAAGCGAATATAAAATGTCATAAATAAAATAAAATGCATGTATATTTTTTATTTTCGATTTTTTAATCACTATTTCTATCTAAATGATCTTGTTGACATTAAAAGATGTTTATGGTGTATTTTGAGTATGACTCACACGATTATTTATAAGTTCTGGAGTTAAAATTAATATTGATGCATTTAAACATGTCGTCGAATTAATTATAAAAAGTATACATGAAAAAACTATTTTTCTTATGTTTAAAGAAGATATTTATAAATAAATATATAAGAACCGTGAAGATAATTATATAAACGAATACAAAATTTATAGATTTTAGATGGAAATGAAATTATACATGTCTTAATTCACAAAAGTTTGAGTGTGTTTTACATGAGTTATAAATAAATTAATAGTAAAACATTTCAAATTGCTTTGGACACGCAAAATTCTAAACACTAGTCCTTTATCTGGGTTGAGATATCCATTACATGAAATTATAAACTGGTATTTCATAGCGAAATGCATTTCCGGCGGCTCCACCTCGCGCTATTTACATAGACACCGGAAACCCGGATTTACGTATTACCGGAGCCCGCGGCGGCATCGCTTCCGTACCTTTACTATGTGTAGGGGCGGTGGGTACTCAAAATGGCCATCCGCACGACTTCTCGAAACCGTTTATTACAGTGTTACTGTGTAACAATGATTTTATGCGTGTCGGGCTGATTTTGTTTCTGAAGATGGTAGTGGGTTGTGTGATGTCAGCAATCAATACTTACCTATATACAGTGGTGTCTCGCATAACGAACTTAATTCGTTCCCGGACCAAGTTCGTTATGCGAAAAGTTCGTTATGAGAAACGCGTTTTCCCATAACAATACATGTTAAAAATTTTAATTCGTTCTGTAGCATAAAATATGGTACTGTAACATAAAAAAGACTGTACACACGTTTTTTATTTTTTAGTCAGAATCAGATTTAGGAGAGTCTACCGAGGCTTGCAGGGTCAAATCCTCTTTCTAATTATTTCTTGTTTCATTTCAACAGAAATCTCCTTCCTGCTTTTTTTAGAATTCATAATATAGACACACAAAAAATTACATTTACTAAGAAACAGGTGCGTGAGTTAAGCACAGAAAAGAACGGCTGACGCGGGTTGATGCATGTTCATGCAAGTTTGAGCATCGACTGCGTGCGACCTTGGAAGTTCGGGCGACTTCGTGATACGTAGGAGCGTTCGGGCGGCAAAATTAAACACGATTCAGTTCGTTGGCGAAGCGAGGTTCGTTGTAAGAGTCGCGCAATGAACGAACAGAAAGTTCGTTGTGCGCAGCGTTCGTTATGCGAGGCACCACTGTATACAAATTCGTAGTCTATGTAGGCATATTGTAAAGACTATGTTATTTTTTTGGGGTATATATACAGGTTGTTCTAAAAAAATGTAAACACACTTTTATATTTATAAAATTATTTTTTCTTTTCTCTGTTTTAAAATAATGTCTGATTTGAGACTAAATTTTGAAAAAATGTCTAAATTTATTCTAAAGTGTAAGAGAACGTAGTGGAAGTGCAACGATTTAGAAGGGAGTTTCAGATGCAAAGTGTGTATACATTTTTTTGGGACAGCGCTTAATTGGTTCCATGAAATCAGCACGTAAAAAAGAGCTTAAATTTGCTTTGGGGGGGGGGGGGGGGTGTTGAACGGTTAAATTCCTTATTTTTATTTGGCTGTAATAATAAAGTTTGTATTTATTGAGTAATAAATAAACAAAAGTTATACGGGGTTATTTAGCGTAAAATTTATTTTACAGTTAATTATTAATATTTACATTTGAAATACTGGGAATTAAGGTTACGATGGATAATGTGTTCATACTTTACACTAGTGATTTTCAAACTGGGAGGCGCGGACTAGTGCAAAGGGAGGCGCGATAAGTTTAACAGAAATTTTCATAACATTACATTAAGCTGTATAAATAAAAAATATATAATTAATAATTATATAAACTTTTATAACATAACATTATGTTTGTATACAGTTTTTGACTGTCAACTATTATTCAAAAAGCAAAACTGATAGAATTATCATAAAAAAATTCAGAGTGAAATCATTCCCCTTAAAGACCTAGATTTAATGAAGTTTGTGCTAATAAACAAGCATATTCATCGCATTAAAAATAATTTTTTTACGCAAAAAAATACATTTTATACCTTTTTAAAAAAGTCTGTATAATTTTATGAAATAAAGGGGGGGGGGGGGCAGAGATTATTTTTTAAAGGGAGGCGTAGTTACATAAAGTTTGGAAACCACTGCTTTACACTTAAATTTAATAATGCTAAAAGTCAGAGTTAAAGCAGTCTTAAACATAGTCTATACAAGCTTTAGAATTGCACTGTTATAACGTATCTACACGAATCATTCAGGAAATCATTGGCCAAAAATACCTACAGGTTGATATAAATAACGTTGATTCATAAGGTTGTTTTTAAAACAACTTGAAACTGTTCTTATATATCTTTTATTCAACGAAAGGTACATATAATATTTTATTGTTTTATTTGAACGGTGTGAATTGTACATGAATAAAATACTTAGATGTTTTAAGCTTCGTTATTTTTGAATTGAAATTGAATGAAAATACTCTAAAATGAAAGTGAAACAAAAACAACTTTGGCAACTAAGAAACGTTATACCAAGATATTTTAACAAAAAAAAAAGATATTGTTAACTTAATAATTTTTTTGTTCGAAAAAAAAACAACTTTAATAAAAATGTTTATTTGATCTATAATTAAACTCAGAGAATTATTCTAAAAGTTTGTTTAAAATTTTCGTTTTAAATAAGTTGAATAGTATCTAAAAGTTAAAAAAAAATTCTATGTTTTATTTGATCAAAATATTCAGATGGTAATAAGTTTCGTACGTAATACATATTACGTTAATGTAATGCAGTTGGAGTGTATACAGTCTAAAGGGAGTAGGCAGAATGTGTTTTGTTCCTACAGTAATTGATTTGTTTGACAGCCGAACAATAGAACTCGCAATGATTGGCGGATAATGATGAAATTTGATATTAATTTATTTTGGCATTGAATGCAAGGGGTGCATTCTATTGTAAAGAATATGATCTTGCATGTATACTAGCGTATAAATATATAATCAATGCAATAATATAAAGGGAATACGGATAAAATATTAATATTAAAAATATAATAGGCATTAGGGTGTGTCATTTTTGAGCAACTTTTTTTTTCAACTAAAAAACAGGCTAAAAATTTTCTAGAAGGTGAAAAAAGAAGCCTCTAAAAATTTGAGCTCTTAATATTAACATCAAGTGGTGCCTGTTCCTAACTTTCCATTTCCCATTTAAATAACATGAAAAAAAAAATGTTTTTCTTATTTTTGTAGCTTGACATTTAAGCATTGTAAAAATGATCTGAAATGTTATTTTAGTAGGAAATTGAACGCTCTACAAAAAAGTTCCGATTTATTTTTTTTACAGAGTGAGCCGTTCTGAAGATATTCAAACTTAAAGTTACAAATGTATGAAATTATGACTTTTATTTTATTAAACTAATACTGAGGACTTTTTTTATATCTTAAAAATTATTTTCAAGAAAAAATAATTATTTTCGTATAGAAAAACAATAATACTTACATCTCAATTTTTTTTTGCATTTTATTTTATTTACTATCAATAAAAGTCATAATTTCATACATTTGTAACTTTAAGTTTGAATATCTTAAGAACGGCTCACTCTGTAAGAAAAATAAATTGGAACTTTTTTGTAGAGCGTTCAATTTCCTACTAAAATAACTTTTCAGATCATTTTTACAATGCTTAAATGTCAAGCTACAAAAATAAGAAAAAATTTTTTTTTTTTCATGTTATTTAAATGGGAAATGGAAATTTAGGAACAGGCACCACTTGATGTTAATATTAAGAGCTCAAATTTTTAGAGGCTTCTTTTTTCACCTTCTAGAAAATTTTTAGCCTGTTTTTTAGTTGAAAAAAAAGTTGCTCAAAAATGACACACCCTAATAGGCAAATATAAATTTTTCTGAGAACTTTTTAGTGCTTCGTACCTCAAAATGAAGAAAAAATGGTATCACTTTGTTGTCCGTTAATACAATTTTTATCTGCAACGGTTAGAAATATCAAATTTAAATGAATATTAAAATATATGTATATTTAAGGTCTACAACCTTATAGTCCTGTAAAAAAATCAAGTTTCTTGTTTAATGCTATAAAAAGATACGACCTTTCAAAGCGTATTTTGATATTGATAGACTAACTCACTGATCATCAAAACATACAGGTATATGTTATTTTTAACATGTTGAATTTGACTAAAATGTAAGGGGATGGTATATAAATTTCGTAATATAAATTATAATAAAATGTTTTATTAATATTGGTTGGTACTGATATGTTATTAAGAAATATTACAATTCTATTTTAATTAAAGTAGGTATTTAATATTTCTCGGAATTTGAAGATGGCTTTATAATACTATTTTTAATTACCTTTAGTTCATGCAAAGGAATATTTTAGTTACTGATTGTAAAATTAACATATGAGTCATAATTACATAACAGAGGCTATTACTTTGTCATTAGTGTGGAATATGAATAGGTTTTTTTAAGGAAACGATTAGAAAGCATGACACTAACTATGTAATTTTAAAAACAAATTTTAAATGATGTATCGCGTAAAATTAAAAAGTATATACATCGAGTGTTTATATTAACTAAATAAACTTATAAAGAAGCTACAATATTTTTTTATAAGAAAGAAAAATATGGACATAAAAGAATACAAATAAGTCTTACATAATAACTTTTTCCATGTAGATAAAAGAGAAGAATTTTCTAGAAATATATTTTTATTCTGTTCTTCAATACAATTGAGTTTTTAGTTTGTACATTTCTTTGCTAGATAAAATAATTGTATTTTCTCTAGACGATACAGATGTAGAAAATTCATTTATACAATTTCAAATAGTACCTTAAATCCATTTGAAACTATTCATATTGTAATAGAATTAGCTAACAATAAGTAAAACTTTTCTAAAATTTAATTATATCTTTTCAGAACTGTTTTGAAATATTTTTATATGATTTGTAAGTCACGCACGTAACGTTGGATTCTATAAGTGAATTAGTGTACATATAGTTCACAATTATAAATATAATAAATAGTTAGAAGCGTGTGTATAATGTTACGGAAATACATAATATATATCTATTAATTTTTATTAAAAATTATATATTGTATATATTTAATTATATATTTTCTAATTAAATTTAATTAAATTAAAAAAATCAAAGTGTTTTAAATCTAGTATTAATCAATTTAGCGCTAGTTTTAACTAGATTATCAATTTAATGTCCGAAAATACTTATTTTTAAACCGATAAGGGCGATAAGTAACCAAACAAGCATGATAAAATATCTTGAATAGCACAAAATAGAATTGTATTTTAAATACAACAAATGTTTTGTATTTAGTTACTTAAAGTTGGTTTAATATCATTAACTTTTCATATTTTAAATATGGTTGCACGCCGAGACAAGATTAGGTTAAATTTGGACGAGACGAGACTACTTGACTTTAAAAGAAACGATATGAAAGCCAGATGAGTTGGATTTACATAAATATGTATCGTCGAGATTCTTGTAAAAAGTATCAATTTTTTTACGATTATCAATTATAATTTGTAAAAATTCTATACATTAACGGGCTATACCAGTGTGAACGCTGGAAATTTGGGTGATTTTTGGAAATTTTTTGGATGAAAAATACTCAATGAAATATTTTGGATAATTGAGAATATATTTAGCTATATTAGAGGTGTATTTCATAATTTTTTCACGTAAAAATATCGATATCTAAGCGACTTAGGAGGCGCCAAAAAAAATCTCCACTGCGGTCATGATTCCGGACGATGAAGTAATTGAAATTGAAAAATGAAAAAATGTCTTTAAACTGGAAGATATTTCCTGTACGATGACCAACGATTTTCGAAAAATATCAAAATCTAACAAAATGGCGTAGTTATGAAAAAAAATTCTGTTTTATTGCCTATAAAATGGTCGTATTTTTAATGCCAAATCGTCAATTTTCATCCAATCAAATATATCCTAGTTCATCGTAGAGTAAATATATTCAAGAGTACTCAGATCTAATGTCAAGTAAATCGGATAATTGCTCTTTGAGTTACAACGTCAGCAAATTTGAAAAATCTCATTTCGAGAAACACGCATTTAAAGATTTAACTATTGATTTCATATCTGCGAGCGGTCGCTCTTTAGAAGGTTGCTGTTTGGAGAGTATTGGAGATACGGTCTTGACATTTTCACATAATATTCTTGAAACTATAAACTCTCCAAAAAGGCAAACAAAAAAATGATTTTTTGAAAATTTCACACTGGTATGGCCCCTTAAAATGCCTTTGAGACAAGATGGATTCAATTTCCACGAGCCGAGAGTGCTAATTATAAAAGACTTACTTAACTCTCTCGTATCGTGTGCAGCAGCCCTAATTGTAAATTGTAAAAATAATTTTTCATACATGATATACATTCTATCATTTTTGTACGATATCCAAAACATTATTCAGTCTCAGACACTTCACACTAATTTATTTATCACATTCACATTTTTCCTGCTTGATACAAAACAAATGGTGGAAGCGTCATTGCGAGTAGCATTCGTAGATTTCCAAAGAGAGAGAGAAAGTAGGCATTTTGAAAAACCGAGGAAAAATGAATAATGCCTGGTGGATGTCGGGTGACAAACAGTGCGGAAAGTTATTCATCATTGTGGCAGGGCTGGATTAGTCGACGTGACAACGGAAATTCTTAACACACCCCTTTTGTGATTGGGTAATTAATTTCAGGCCCGTTGTTCTTTTGTTAATTATAAGTTATCCGTTTAAGAAATGTAACTGACGTAAAAGTAAACTAAATGATTTAACAGAAAATGTTACTACCTCTGTTAATATTTCAATAATTTATATAATCATTTAATTTGTTACCTTAAAAATTGTTGAAATTGACTAATATGTAGTTGAAATAAAATACATACATATATAAAATAAATTACAGCCTCTATAAAAAATTAATGTTTTTTAAAATGTTTTTTTTAATTATTGTGAACGTGAAAATTGTAATTAATGAAACCTTTTGCTTAATATAATGTTTAACTTTGTTCCATAAATAAATTTTAATTTTTTGTTTATTTTGAAATTATTTTAAATCAAAATTATTTTATTTTCTATTTATTAAAATGTTTACACAAAATTGCCTTTAGCAAGGATTTTAACTGGCTTAAAATAATTTAAAAAATGTCGCTTTTTTGTTGGAATTAGTTTTATACCTTGCCATTTTCGAGTTCTAATAAAAGTAGCTTACTAATTTTATTTACGTGTCTTTATCAATGTTTCCTCGTGCATCTTTTACGATTTTAAAGTGGACATATAAATAATCATATGTGTGTAGATGTATATTTTTTAATTTTAATTATTTTTACGTAAATTATTCAACAAATGAAAACATGAAGTAGGTATCTATGTAAATTTTTAATTAAAAATTCTCTTTTTAAAACATAATACTGAAATGTAAAAGTGTTCTTGAAAGCAGTTAATGAAGTGAAATAAAAATAAAATTATATGTTGTATTTTGTTTGAAAATTTAAAATTAATCTAATGTGCCTTTTGATAAATATTTCTGAATAGATTTTCTTTAGAGGTCAACGCTTTCGTGAAATTCTTGACATTTTCACATTCATTTTCTCAGTAAAACATAATAAAAATTTGAAGAAATTGAATAAAATAACGATTTATGATCATTATTTTCACATGAGTGTAATTGTAACTGAGCTTTTAAAAAATTCATACACATTTCGGTAGATTATCACATTATGAAGTCCCAACTTTAGTCGTTAAGTCAATGTTGATAATAACCTGTTGATAATGCATGATTCTATAACAATGGCTCTTAAATGTTACAATTAATAGTTTAGCATTTGGGTAATTATTATTTGCTATGTACTTCTATAGCAGTGTTAATAATAGTATGTCATATTATTGTAGCTAAATAATTTTAGTTTAATTATTCACTAATTACCCGCTAAAATATATATGTTTATATAATGTTTTTATATTTCATTGAAAAATTTTCTTCCCTTCGGAATTATAGTCTTTCCCGAAGTTAAATCTTTAGTTTCAACACTGAAAAAATATACCGAGTATTCTCTAAAACTGTTTGTGAGAAATTACAAATTCTTAGTAAATATACATATATTATATTCACTATTTGAATAAGTTAAAAGAATACTGCTAAGTATTAGTAACTATTTATATTTAATGTTAGTGAAATTTGTTCACATTTTGAATTAGTGAATATTCACTACTTGAATTAAAGCCAAGACAAAACCTAAGTTTTTTTTAATGTCAAAAACTTAAGAAATCTAAACCAATTTATTCATTATTTAATGACCATAAATAAATAGAAAATCATCACGCATGACAATTAATCTCTTAGTTATTCATAACTTTGTCGGTTATGAGTATGTCAATTATTATAGTCTAATTTATGAATGAATAAAAATTAATAAAAAACGTTTATTACAAAAATCGAAGTAAAAAAATAAATGCCAATTTGAAATCACTATTTTTTTTAGTGAAATTTAAAGTGACTAATGTTATTAGTGAAATAACTACAAATTCAGTATAAGAGAGTACTTACATATGATATTTTTGGATAAGAAATCCTCAAAATGTTAATTAAAACATACAAAAGTGCGATGCAGAATTGAGATCAGGGCTGTGGAGTCGATACAAAAACCTACGACTCCGACTCTGACTCTGACTCCTTTATTTTTTTAATGTTCGACTCCAACTCCGACTCCGACTCCTTTACTGTACAAAATTTAAAAAAAAGTCCGTTTTCGGGTAAAAATTTTTTAAAGTGAATTCCGGTGATTTTTGTTCCGGCCAGAATTGAAAATTTCAAATCATTGTACTTCAAAATTCAAAACGAAAAAAAAATTAAGTGTGTAAAAAATTAAAAAACATTATTTCATTAAAGGAGTCGGAGTCGGTACCTTTTTACCGATTTCGATTCCACCCAAAATTACTAAAACTCCGACTCCTTGACTCCGACTCCACAGCCCTGATTGAGATTTATAATTATTTTATTTAATCAGTAAAAAATAACGGAAATCCAAAGTATAATTAACTTTTATGATATTAATTCTACGAATAACTGATATACTTTTTTTCGAGAATTATGTTATCTTTATTTGTTATATTTTTTAATAAAACATGTTTATATACTATTTTTCTTGAAACATAAACAAAGAAGGATCGAACTTTTTAATATGTGAATTTGCGTTGTTTTTTTTTTATAAAAACACCCGTGGAAAGAGACAAAGAAAACTTTTGTGATCACATTTAAAATAAATAAACTTCATTGTAAATGTATAATATATCCGTTCATAACGATTTCATTACAATTGAATCAATAGAAATCAAATATGTAAGAATTCTTTGAAATTGAATACAAACGTCTTTTTATTTTGTTTCTGTGAATAACGTCTGAAAGAAAGAACTATATGTGTAGAAATATTTGATTCGTTTATTTCCGATTAACATAAAGATAAGGTATTTGTAATAATATATTTTTTTGTGGTGTAAATACGAAATAAAATGACTAATTATTTCTGTTTCGTATTTATTTCCTTATCACTTATTGCGGACGTTGGTTATAGTTTAATTTCAAATAACCGGCTATTAATTTAATTTAGTAGATAAAGGTTTTATTGTTTTACATAGTTTTTAAACTGATAGTGTCACAGTAGAAGTTGCATACTATGAACCTGGTTGGGCTCGGTAATTTCCATAGTATCCCTACCCCTCAAATTAGATAAAAAAAGAATCATACTTTATCTAAAACTCCTAGTGCGTGTTGCGCCACTGATCTAAATACGTCTTTGTATTTAGACAATTGCTTCAACGATATCTTGAAATGTTTTGCGCTGTTTCCAATGAATGTTATTGTTCCCGGTGTAGGTGCACAGACCCTCCCCCCCACCCCTCTCAAAATTTACTAAGGGATGGAGGTTGGGAATTATACGTATAATTCGCATGTTTGCTGTTTTAGTTTATAAGTAATTGTGCCTCTGGTATCGTATTTATAATTAACTCTTGAAATGTCAACTTGTGACAATTATTGTAATGAATTTATTTTAGGTAATGACAATAATTGATGCCATTATATATTTGAGTATGAATATGAGTGAGATTAGAAAGTAAACTTAATATATTATGATTTTTTAATCATTAAATCAAATAGAATACAATTTTGCATAAGAATTTTTTTCTTTAAAAAAGTAAAAAGAGGTTGTTTTACTTTTAGTTGAATTACATATTTTTATAATTACTTAAATAATTCATAATTTTTATGTTATAAGTACGATCGCCAGAACAATACTAAATTAACTTAATTTGAATAATTTTTTTTTACATTAACTTAAAAAAAATACCTTACCAAACTGAGCAAACTTTTACAATATATTTTTTTTAAATTTAATTTACTTTATTTTGTTTATGTATAAGTTATAAACAAACAAAATAATAATATGTCAGCGCGAACAAAAATTATTAATATTATTAATGTACTGGAGTTCTTTTGATACCAGATTAACATATGACATGTATAAAAAGTATATGTATGTAAAATAATGAATTTATTTACTAATAATATACGTATAAAATTATTAAAAATTTATATTCTGTAATGCTTTAATTTAGTCCAAACTGAGGTATAAAACAGTTACCTGATATACAAAGCTACCCTTTTTAAAAGTTTTTAATTGTATAAAGTAGGGTTAGTACGTACATATTTAAGAAATAATATGTAAAAATAATTAATAGCTAAGTCAAATATATAATTATCAGCGTTAGAAAAAAATAACTGAATTATTTTAGAGCTTAATAAAACACAATTTTTGATCAATTATTTAGCAGTAAAAATTGTTGAAGTTGTTTTTTGTGTTAAAGTTTAAATCATTTTAACCTTTATAGAGATAATAGGAGATTTAAACTTATTTAAGGGAGTATCCTGCTTTATGAGGCCAAAAATAAGCGTTTTTTAGGATAGAAAAAAAATAAGCTAGTGTAGCAAACTTTTCAGATTATTTTATTGCATATTTGAACGTTTAAAAAAATTTTATTAAGACTAAAATATTCAAATGCAACCAATTTATATGAAATTTTGTACAACGCCTTGCAATCGCAGTCTCCAATCGGCGGGAAAGATGAAGCTCGTAATTTTTGTCTGAGACAAAAAAACCAAAGTAAGTTTTAATTTTTATATATTTTTCTTGTATATGAACTAATAAAAACCCAAAAAAATTTAAAATTAAAAAAAAATTCTGGTTTGGAAAAAAGTGCTTTTTGCAAGAAAAAAATCATTTCAACTTGCTAAAAAAGTTGTTAAGAATTTTTCATGAATCTTTTTAGTTCATATAGAAGAGAATTTAAAACTAAAGACAACAAGCTTTGGTTCATTTTGATTGGTCGTTTAGTTTTCTTGCAATCACACCCGCCAATTTAGAAAAATGATAAAAATTAAAACTCGAGAAAACACGCTTCAAAGTTTACGGTAAGAAAAAGCAGTTAAACGGAGAGGAAATATATCATTATAATTTGTACTATAGCTTGACCCGGCGCTTATACAAATTCAAAATATTGTTTTAGACGATAATTGAACCTTTTCAGGTATTTATTCGACCGAGGGGAGAAGCGAGCGCTCAAAATGCCCGAGCGCTTGTATACCTTTTGGACACCCCACTGCGATTAGTGCTATATTTTTGAAAATATTTCGAATTTGCCTATAAAACTTTACATACATATTATTAGATATATTAGGAAGAGATTTAAGCAATAACTAAATGGATTTTTTGAGACTCATAAAGCAGGGCACTCCCTTAAATAAATATTATTTATAAAATGTCTACAGACCTACAATAACCAATTTCTAAACATATATTAAATCGAATTTGATATATGTAAGTATGAACTGCAAAAAATGAAGCGTAATGCTCGGTTGTGGAACGAGAGAGCGTAAATAACGTTATCTCGTTTCACTATTTGTAATGCACGAACGTAACACACGTTCCACCCATTGATGTTTTAGACTTTTGTTTTTTTTTTGTCCCTTACATTTTTCTTAAACAGCCTGTATATTGCATGATCAAGTAAATGACCATATGTACTATCTTGTGTACATTTGAATAAAAAATTTGACATGTTTGATGTATGGGGTATACAGTATTTTGCTGCATAATATTTCATTTTACATTTTTATGTTGCATTTAACGTTAACATAGCTTTACTATCGGCAGTGTGTTAACATTTTTTCTTATTTTCTTTCAGGTGAGTGAGTTTTCTTGACCTACTTGTATTGATCCTTTGGTTGTGGTAAGTGCACTTTATATAGTTGCATCTGGCTACTTTTAAGACAATAAACCTGGTGGTTTGCAGGATAAGGGGATATTTATTAGTGAGATAGTTATTAAAATATATTTGTTTTAAATTTTGATTTTTCTTTTAAAACTTTTTATACATTTTTATAATGATTAACATAAACTTACAAGCAGGGAATATTTTATTTGTATATTAAATAATGTATGACAGTATATACAAATAATATTATATACCTGCATTCTTTTTTTATTATATTTAAAGTTAACCAGGATCGAATTTTGAGAAATAATTTCAAAATATCATTATATGAGAAAACTCCATCAAGAATTCAGTGGAAAAATGTAACATTTACATATATATGTATGTAAATAAGTAATGTACAGAATAAGCAAAGAAATTGAATCTCTTGTTTTAAAGACGTTGTTAAAGTATAAGCCTCCTGGAAAAAAACTGTTGATATTTTTAAAACAGTCGGTGTAAATGAGTTCTCCAAAGCAAGAGAACTAGATCATCCATTATACAACTCTATAACCAGTAAGGAACGAGGAAGGGAAGCGAGTTTTTCATTTTTCGCGTACATAAGAAAAAGGGTAAGAGTTAAGATTTATTCACACTGTGAAAATATTTTTCCTTGGTTTAATCAATAATAAAAAAGTAAAAAATTCAGGGATCTCATATTATTTAAAAGAAAATGCTATTTTCTTTTTACAGACATATTATTTAAGTTATAATTTTCTTGATTCATAAACTTTGTTAAATTTTCTAATAAAAAAATATTCATTTGATCTACATGCTAATTTTTATGTCCTTTTATTTTTTCTTTAGTTTTTTATCATCTTTGATAAGATTTAATATGATAAACTAAACGCAATTCTCCAAATTAAATGCTAGTTTCCTTGTGTGTAATGACGTCTATGGATTGCTGTATTGAAATGACGATGCTAAATTTCATTAACAACAAAGCACAACTGTCAGTTGCATTAGCTACACCTTTAACCTTTAATGGACTGGAGTGGTCGAAATATCGACCACCCATAGGACACAAAATATTTGATGTTCCCCTACGTAATTTGATGCGGTGAATACGAAAAAAATAGTAAAAATGATTCGGTAGGCATTCTTTACCTTAAAAAACGTATTTAAGTTAATTTTTTTTTTGCTATTTCGGCAGTTAGGATACGTATGTATTTTTTATGATACACTGAACACGAAAAAAAAAACAGTATTACGCACAGGTAGAAAGGTTTACTTGAGCCAAGTGAACCTTGTTTTGTATATAACGAAAACAATATTTTCTTAAGATAAGAAATATATTCTTAAACCAACTATAGTATTCTTGGACGAAGAAATAATGTAGTTGGATTAAGAGTAATTTTCTTATATTAAGAAAATATCGTTTCCGTTATATACTTGGTCCAATACAGTTTTTTTTTTGTGTGCGTCTCACAAAAATCATGTTCATCGTGAATGTAAGGCCGAAAATTGAAATTATCGTTAGTTCCTACCAACAGGTTAGCATTTGGTTCTTTATTTCTTGTGGAGAATTTGCTATTACCATAATATCAGGTATTTCGGCATGAGTGGCAAGGGGACTCAAGCACTCCAAAGAGACCATATTTTCGCCACATCCATGTTGTTGATCCGGAGTTACGCTAAGAGCGAAAGCTGGAGTACTTCTTTCATTTCAAATTATTGTAATAATTTTTCAACTTATTACATATGTACTCTCAGTTTTTGAACCAATCATAAGATTTGTGACGCAGGGTGCGGGGTTTATCGAGGAATGGGGAGTTTATAGTACGCAAGATACTGTTTCTAAACAGGTTTCCAGTAAGGAACGTCTATTGTTTAAATTGGATTGCTATTGTTAACTAATTTGATTTAGTGTTAGGTTTGGAGGGGAGAGCTTAACTTTCAGTTTTACATACTTACCTTAGAATTGTGAGATAATTCTTCACCGTGAAGCATCCTTTATCTGTAGTTCCCCACACATGTATGTAGGACGTGTATGTATATAAGTTGTGTATTAGAACGTGGTCGGGCGAGCGGTTTTTACACTTGGCTGCCGTAGCAAATGCCGGTAAATCTGCTTTATCTGCTACAGAAGGACCGGTGTATGTACGAGCTAGCTACAATTTATGACGTATTTTCATAAGAAGCCGTTGCTGCTAGGTTTTGACGTGATTTAAGCGATCTACGCCGCTTTTGCAGATTTATCGTATCTGAAAAATTCTGTGTGTAGGTGTGTAATGCATTTTTATGTTGTAATATATAATGCGTGGGTGGGTTAGATTGTATTGGGAGATGACACTGTTAGATAATGTAATATTATTAAAGTGGTAAAAGGATTTTAAATAATGTTTTAGTTGTAAATACCTATTCGTAGGTATATGGCGTATGAAATATTCAACTTGAAATTTATTATTGTATGTTTTGAATGGAATTATTTTCTGATTAGATTTTTCCGGAATGCCTTAAAATTTGGTATTAATTTTGTAATGAATATATTGGATTTTTTTATTTTCATTAGAATTCTTGTATGTTTGTTTAGAATTGGCGTGAAAACAACTGAACCTATTTTGATGAGAATTTCACTGATCAGAGGCTGAAAACTATAGAATTAGTTTATGTTATGCGATAGTGGAATTAGACTAGGCTCATAATTAAGGAAAATAGGTATGTAAAGAGTATTGAATTGATAATGTTCATATAATAAAACCGAACATATATATTAAATTAATTAAATCATTAAGTCGGGCATGTATTATAAAAAATTAATATATTAAAAAAACGTTTTATCATTCGCACTATCCGGCAAATGAAGAAGAGGGGGGTCGATATAATATTAAATTTTAATGTTGAATTAAAGCGAGAAATATCGAAAATCGTCATGAAGTTATACGTATCCAGAATTGAATATAAAATATTTTTTCTATAGTATATATGAAAAACCGTTCAGTCTAGATAACGTTGCAAAAATTGACCTTTTTCATTCACGACATTCGATGGCTGCAATTGGTCGCAGTTTTTTTTCTTATTTACTTCCGCAATTTCGGTAACAGTGTTATTAAACTCTGTGTTCGTGATCGTGGCTTATTGTTGTTGGAATGAAAATAAATATCCCGCACTATTTTATCGTGAGCAGTCTTCCTCCGTGAAAACATATATAAGGTGGTACTCTGAACTGTTCATATGGATCACTATAGTTAAAAAATATATATGAAGATCCCAATATCTTATTTGGTTGTGAGTAATTTGTTATAATTATAGTTCATTAAAATTAAGATTTTTTTACAAATTGTATATTTCCCCATAAAATAATACTTTTGCGTATTAACTATAATATGAAGTTGAATCAATAAATTGGTATATATTTATAAGATATCTGTTTTGCAGCAGACAGTTCAAAAAGTATTTAAAAACGTAATTATATTTCAACAAAACTGTGGTACAAGAACATAAAACGCATACTATGTTACTCTATCATGAACTATTAAAATCTAGAACGAAAGTTTTATTACAAAAGTTATATAACATTTGAAATAGAAGAAAAACGTATTTTTTCTTCTTTTTGATTTTATCAGCGTAGGAAGTTAGGAATCCGATTTTAAATTTACGAGATAGTAATCGAAAAAATAATTATTTTCTATTTTCTTTGAATGTTACTGACTTGGAAGTTTTTTTGATCTACGATCGAAGAAATATTTTCATTTTATGAAACATTATGTAGGTATTACCGTTTAATGTAAATTATTCGCAATTCATAAATTGCAGACTCATAGTCAAAGAAAATACACCAATTAACTTTTTATAGAGGAATTTTCTTAATATAAAAAAGTGTGTAGAATAATAAAAGTAATTTATGATACAGAAAAATTTTTGCTCTTCTATTTTAATATTATTGAAAACTCTGTAATGTAATTTGTTTAAAAATACATATGTTGTCGAGGCCTCTATAGCTCTTAAAGCCTTTATACATCACTCAATCTGCAGGGCCGATTTTAGGGAGGTAGAATGAGGGTAATTCGGATACTGTTATAAGTTATAATAAGTAATAAAATGTATTCACTGGTTTTCTCTTATATTTACAGAGACCAATTCTTTGTATTGGTACCTTCTAACATTGGTTTCCGAATGCCTTGTGTACAGTACCGAATATATACATTTTTAATTCCTACAAATAAAAAATAAAGAAAAGTATTATTTTTGAAGTTATACTTTTTAAAGCGCGTTCAGGGTGAACTTTTCGTAAGTCAACGATAACGAAATGAGCGTTACATACAACGAAAACAACACCTTGAAGTTAGGTTATGTCATGTATGTAGATAATACAGATTTCTGTTATGATAGTCGATAAAACAGCTTTTTAGTTTTGTATTTGTACACTAGATGCCACTACGCCAAATAAGTATAATTTATAACTTGCATACGAAAGTACACTCACCCACTTTTTTTAAATATCTCAAAATATTATTACCGGCAAAAAAATATTTTATCTTTTGTTTTATCTAAAATTAACGAATATTTATACTGTAATATAAAAGAGAATTACACGAAAACCCCAAACACCAAAGTATTGAATTTTATTGCAGCAAAAAAGCGACTTCAATGTTTTCACAATGCACCACCAGTGTATTGTATATCATTTTCTTTTTTCCCTTCTGTGTTTTTCTCCGTTGGCCCTGTGAGTGACAATATAGTCGCAAATGGATGTCAGGCACAAATTTTATGTATGAGATTTTCACGGAAGTAGAGGGC
Source organism: Sialis lutaria (assembly GCA_949319165.1). Taxonomy (NCBI): domain Eukaryota; kingdom Metazoa; phylum Arthropoda; class Insecta; order Megaloptera; family Sialidae; genus Sialis; species Sialis lutaria. The sequence continues at coordinate 13,236,886 of OX439237.1, forward strand.
TTTCTCGCGGTTTGAAAAATACTATCCGGCCGATAAATGTTTTATTAGCAGTCTTGTTTTAAGGCTCTTGTTTCTATAACGTGTTTTGTTAAATTGTTGATAAGGAATTTGCTAATATCTACGTACTCTGTTAAATATTAAAGCGGCTTGTCAGTTTCTTTAAGGAGTTTTCGTAATAAAACTTAGTTCGGTTTAGAAGTTAGTCTTTGGTAATGAGGATTTTACAAGATTTTTTGTCATGAATTGTTTTTTGGTGTACCTATATTTTTTACGTTTTATTATTAGTCGACTCTTAAGAATTTTTTTTCATATTGTTTTTATGTAATCTTTACCTTCTTATTCATTATATAATAAATCAAAGAATGTGTCGTAAATATAATTTTTTTCTTTAATTTTGTTGAAAAACATCATTAACCAATTGTGATTATAAAATTAGTCATTTATAAAAGAATGTCGTCAACCTTTATGAGGACAGGGCCTTATATAGAACTTTAAAACGTATAGGGGGCCGAGAAAAAAGTATAATTGTGAAGACAAAATCTTAAAGATAAAAATTTAAAATAAATATACAAAGTATGTGCGAATAAATGTAGATAGAATATATTTTCAATTTCTATTTTGTTTTATATTTTTGCAAATGTATACACAAAAAACATAAATTACTGATAGTGTGAAACGTTGTTCGTTTGAAATTCTGTTTTGACGTATTCGGTCATACGAAATAAGAATAAACAATTCATAAACGGCTGTAAAGACAAACCGACTGTAAATAGTGAATATGTATACAATATTCCAACAATTGAATTGATGTAACTGATAAATCTTTACATATTGTTATTTTTTCTTTTTTAACTAAAAGTACCCAAACTTATAAAGATTAGACTATAAGTTTTTAGGGTTACGTAGAAAACTAGGAACTCTTATGTCCGGTATTATAAAGGACCTAGCAAATTTGCAAGCTTGTTTATATGACAGTTCTCTTGAAGTTTTTGGCAGATAGTTTCATACATAGGAAGTAAAAAAAAGGTATGTAAAGTATATTTACTAATGTGTAGTTACTAACCTTGCGTAAAAAATGATAAAAACCATCTTACTGCGCCGGCAATTATCTGTTAAAAACTCAAAGAGAACTGTCATATAAGTTTGATATCTCATTTGAGAGTGCTTGCTAGCTTGTTTTGCTAGGTCCTTTATAATACCGTACATTATAGTTTCGCTATTTCTGTCTGTCTGTTTGTCCTTCTATTCTCTCATTTATATACCTACCCATTAATTCATTAAGATGAAATTTGCTATACAAACGTAGATTAATAACCCAAAAACAGAAATGATGAGATTTTTGAAAATAGACTGAAACAGATTTTTTTGTCATTTACCCCATTGAGTAGGTGTAGTTGTTTAGGTGGGTCTCCTAAAATGCAAGAAAAAATATTTTAGGGCTTTATGATTTTAACCTTTCAATTAAGATATATTTGATTTCAAAGTCGTTACCAGAGCAACCCCCTATACTTTTAATTAGTATTGTCAATGGAAATTATATTTGTATTACACAGTAGCAAAAATAATTCATGACATATTTATCAATAAATATATTTTTATAAATCGTAGTGAGAATGATTACGGAACTCTATCATGTGTGTACCCAACACGCCTTGGCCGTTTTTAGGGTTCCGTAGAAAACTAGGAACCCTTATAGTTTCTCCATGTCCGCCCGTCTTCAAAAATTTTGAGATAATAAGATGAAAATTGGTATATGGTCGTAGATTAATGACCCAAAAACAGAAATGATAAGATTTTTGTAAAAAAAAATTTTTAAGCCCCCTTTCCATAAAATGAAGTGTTTTCAAAAAAAAAATTCACCTACCCCATTGAGTGGGGTGTCATTAGAAAGGTCTCCTAAAATGCAACAAAAAATGTATTAGAACTTTTTGATTTTAACCCTTTAATCACGATGTATTTGCTCTCCAAAGTCGTTAAAAAAGCGTCCCCCCCTCTATTTTCTAAACTATCAATTAAAAAAATCTGAAAAAATTCCAGAATGTAGCTTTTAATTAGTACTTTCACTGAAAATTATAACGAACATTGTCAAAAATATTTTGGACCCCCCTTCTATAGACTGAAAAGTGAACTCTCATTTTTTTCCTCACCATTGAGTAGGGTGTCATTTAATAGGTCTCCTAAAATACAATACAAAATGTCAGATAACTTTTTGATTTTAACCCTTCAGTCACGAAATATTTGCTTTTTAATGTCGCTGTCACAGCGTCCCCCCCCCCCTCTATTTTCTAAACTATCGATTCAAAAAATCTGAAAAGAATTCAAAATGTAGCTTTTAATTAGTACTTTCACTGAAAATTATAACGAACATTGTCAAAAATATTTTGGACCCCCCTATCATAGATTGAAAAGTGAAGTCACATTTTTTTTCATTTACCCCATTAAGTGGGGTGTCATTTGATAGATCTCTTAAAATGCAATAATAAAAGCCAAATGACTTTTTGATTTTAACCCTTCGGTCACGAAAATTAAAAAAAACAACTATTTTTTATAAATCGTAGTGAGAATGACTACGGAACCCTATCATGTGCGTGCCCAACAAGCACTTGCCCGTTTTATTTTCATTTACCCCATTAAGTGGGGTGTCATTTGATAGATCTCTTAAAATGCAATAATAAAAGCCAAATGACTTTTTGATTTTAACCCTTCGGTCACGAAAATTAAAAAAAAAAACTTTTTTATAAATCGTAGTGAGAATGACTACGGAACCCTATCATGTGCGTGCCCAAAAAGCACTTGCCCGTTTTATTTTCATTTACCCCATTAAGTGGGGTGTCATTTGATAGATCTCTTAAAATGAAATAATAAAAGCCAAATGATTTTTTGATTTTAACCCTTCGGTCACGAAAATTAAAAAAAAAACTCTTTTTTATAAATCATAGTGAGAATGACTACGGAACCCTATCATGTGCGTGCCCAACAAGCACTTGCCCGTTTTATTATTTTAAATGAATTCGTAATAAAACGAATAAAGACGAGCTTGTATTATGATTGATTTGTAAATAAAAATGTAGTTATGAAATTATTCAAAAAGCCTATGAAACGTTGCTTTAAATACTGAATACCCACCTATATATCAGATACTTTCCCATTAAAATGCAGAAAAACGTTTCACATTCGCGATGCTCAAAAAGTAATATATCATCTTTTTCGTATCGATTTCGCACTATAGTCGACAGTTCCTGTCTCGGAAATTCCTATATATCTTTTTACTTAATGTATGCTTGTATGTGTACGCGAATATAATATTTATCTTCATATACTACACTTACGTATATATTTGTTCACCACATATACAAATAAAATATTACTTGTTTGTGTTGTTTTTGTTGTTGTAATAATTGCGGAAATATAATGCTAAAAAGAATGAATAAGTATTGAGATGAACAAACTTATTTCTGACCATTTATTTTAGAAGTATTTTTAGATATTATTTTAGAACAACTGAAGTGTTATAAAAAAAATAAAATTAATTACCACAAAAAATGTATTAGCCACATTTTTCACGTTGAAATGAAACTCGGCGCTCATATTTTTATACATGTACAGTGTACACTGAAAAAACATGTTAACGGGAGGAAGAAATTGATCCTAGAAATTTTTAACACCCGACATGGTAAAATTTAAAAGAACGTCTACTACAATTCAATATACTGTATTACTTTATAGCAGTTTCTATGACGGCGATAGGCCAGATATGAAAAGTAATATAGAATTATAGTAAAATTATAGAGAATGTATATACGTGAAATTTTCATATGCAAGAAATTAAATAAAATAATAGCGTATATTACTTTTTCAGAGTAAATAAATTTTAATAGGTACTATGTTAAAATTTACCAGTATGTCATTGTAATTTTTCATTTACTTGATTTTAAATTCTACCGACTTTTCTGTTAATTTTTTTCAGAAGTTGATTCTGTCCTCAGGTTCACAGCATTTTCTGTTAATTTTTAAAAGAATATTCTCTCCGTGTAGTCTTTTCGATATCAAAACAAATGCTGTGTTTTTAAAGTATATTAAACATATAATTTTTTGCACATAACAAAACGAATGTAGCAGTTTCAAAAAGTATGCAATTTTATAGCAACAATTTTGGAAATTGTCAACCATTGCAGTATTTCTATATAATTCACTCAACGTATTACTGTGGAAAAAGAACAACCTTTGCAAAATTTTCAATTTATTTAATATAGCAATTAGTTCAATAAACATAATTTACATTATTAAAAACAAACATAAATGACAATTAACATTTACTACACCTAACTAGTTTTTAGACATAAATTGTTCCAGAAGATTTATCAAATGCCTTAAAACTAAATTATAGTTAGAACTTATAACAGAAAACAAACAAGTTCTGTGCTGCACTCTATAATTATTCACTGACACGTGTAGCTTGGCTAAATTAGTTGCTAATTCTGAAGATGCAACTGCATTTCCTGATCATTCATTACAAATGTATGCTAGAGAGGCCATGTACTAATTGGTCTGCTAAGAGATATTGTCTTCCTGTGTAGTTAAAATTATATTAGATATATTTCTTTAATTATAGAAACTATCCTAATAAAACTATACAGTAGAATCCGGTTATAATGACCTCGAAGGGACCGGTCAAATTAGGTCGTAAAAGCCGATAGTCGTAATAACCGGCTAAAATACAATTATATGGGATTCAGTTTGACTTTTATTTTGAGTCGTTAAAACCGATTCCAAGATATCTAACAAAATAATTTGAGATTTCGAACTTTATTTTTTTACAAAACTAACCATCAGGTTTAGGGAAAAGTATAATATACAAAAAATGTTTATTTTGATCTAATAAGACTTGAAGAATTATTTTTAAAATTTTAAAACTTTTTCTTTTATTTTATTTAAGCAAAAAAATTGTTAAAAAAACTATTAAGAATAATTCTTTAAGTTTTATTAGACCAAAATAAACATTTTTTGTATTTTATACTTTTCCCTATACCTGATGGTTTGTGAGTAAAAAAATATTGAAAGTTCGAAATCTCAAATTATTTTGTTAAATATCTTGGAATGGTTGAAGTTGCTCAAAAAAAGTTTTCAATGAAAGATACGTGTTTTTTCACGTAAAATAAAGTTACTTGATAAAAAATATAGGTTCCTATTTAAAAAAATGATGTTGACCTTCATATCACCCCGAAAACACCACCTAAAAAAAATTTCATCCGAGTACGTCTATGTCCCCCTCCAAACGGTGTAAATTTTATCTGAAAAGTTTTTTGATAACATATCACCATAAAAAGTTATTAGAGGTGTGCACTTAAAATGGGACAGCCTGTATATTGTTAATATATATTTTTAATACCGAGTACTGTTCTGTAATGTGTCAACATCTATTTAAATCTGAAAACCCGAATATTATTTATGAAGTTAAAAAAACGTCAGCAGCGACTTGAATATTAAAGTTATAGATTTGATATAATTCAACTGACAAAATGTCCATACATAATTTTGATATATCTCTTATAATTTAGGCTAGTGTACGGTTTAAATGGTCTGTGCTCTCGTTTTATTTTTAATTGTACAGCTAATTTATTCACTGCTCAGCTATTTTGAATGATATTGTGATTTTATGTTACATATAGCATGTCTGAGTTTTCAAGGAACATGTATAGGTTAGCTAGTTTTTAAGTTAATAATAATAATGCGACTGTAACTCGCGTCTCGTTTTATAAATTTCATTCTAGTCTACGATTTTGCTTTACCGCGTATAAAAATGGCCTTATCTTCCAGTCATGTTTTTCTTATTATATATATAATATTTTTACTACGTCTCAAATTAAGACACTTCAATAATACCACAACATTTTTTTATGTTTCATAAATACGAGACGCGAACATCTCAACGAGGAAATAAATCAGAAATTATTACTTTGGTAAATAAACACTTTATTGTCTTCTACATCTAAAATAAAATTTCGTCTAGCATATTCTTCGTGGTGGAAAACAAAAGAGACGAGCAATCAAAAAATGATGCGACATATGTATTTAACAGGGAAGCACTTTTAAGTGGCCCTTAAAGTGATTTGTTTGAAATTGATTTAATATCTAATTTTATAGTTAAGGGAGTGTCCTGCTTTATGAGTCTCAAAAAATCGATTTTTTTTATTGCTTTAATCTCTTCCTAATATATCTAAGAATATGTCTGTAAAGTTTTATAGGCAAATTCGAAATATTTTCAAAAATATAGCACTAATCGCAGTGGGGTGTCCAGAAGGTATACAATCGCTCGGGCATTTTGAGCGCTCGCTTCTCCCCTCGGTCGAATAAATCCGAACAATGTACCTACCTGAAAAGGTTCAGTTATCGTCTAAAACAATATTTTGAATTTGTATAAGCGCCGGGTCAGGCTATAGTACAAATTATAATGATATATTGCCTCTCGGTTTAACTGCTTTTTCTGACCGTAAACTTTGAAGCGTGTTTTCTCGAGTTTTAATTTTTATCATTTTTCTAAATTGGCGGGTGTGATTCCAGGAAACTAAACGACCAATCAAAATGAACCAAAACTTGTTGTCTTCAGTTTTAAATTCTCTTCTATATGAACTAAAAAGATTAATGAAAAAACAATTCTAAACAACTTTTTTAGCAAGTTGAAATGATTTTTTTTCTTGCAAAAAGCACTTTTTTTGAAACCTGAAATTTTTTTTAATTTTAAAATTTTTTGGGTTTTTCTTAGTTCATATAGAAGAAAAATATATAAAAATTAAATCTTACTTTGGTTTTTTTGTCTCAGACAAAAATTACGAGCTTCATCTTTCCCGCCGATTGGAGACTGCGATTGCAAGGCGTTGTACAAAATTTCATATACATTGGTTGCGTTTGAATATTTTTGTCTTTAATTTAACGTTCAAATATGCAATAAAATAATATGAAAAGTTTGCTACACTAGCTTATTTTTTTCTATCCTAAAAAAATTCCCCAAAAAACGTTTATTTTTGGCCTCATAAAGCAGGATACTCCCTTAAGCTGTGGTTCTTAATATCACCACTGAGGGTACGTCACAGATGAAGGATGTCCGCAAAATCTTTTTTCATAAAATTAAAAAAATGAATAAACTAAATTATATATTTGTTTTATATTTGCGTACAATTTTTTTTATACAGTTTCAACACAATTTTTCGCTTATTTATTACATTCTTTACTTACCTTTCGATATCTAATGGGGATCTAATGTTTTCTTTGATGAAAGCTCTTTCAAATCTTTACTAAAATGATTCTGTAATTTTAACGAATATGTTCTTTAAAAATAAATAATATCTATTTTTTAAATAAATTACAGAATATCATAAATTTTATGTTCAATGCTTAGTTGTTAAGAATACGCGAAAGCCAGTCCTGATACATTCGTTAAAAGGAAATAACTTTTCTCGCAGCACAAAGTATTGCGCAAAGAAGACATTCGGAGCCGCCGAACGCCTTACATATTTTTAGATAAACCACAAGAAGAAATCTTTCGTTCGTCATTCTTGCCATTCCTTCTCTCAAAAACGTCTCTGACGTATTCATAAGGATTCGTCTGACACAGACTGTCGATTCTCACGTTTTACAAAACTCATCTGCTTTGCCGAGATATTCTTTCAACGTTACAGAAGTTCCGGAAATATAAATTCGACAATTATACATTATTTTTTATACTTTTTTAAATATCAATTTTGTAAAAATAACTAAATGTTTTGAATATCTCAACAAGTTGTACCTTCTTTCGTAAATTTAACGGTTAATTATACTTTCAATGTTATGTATAATTAATTTTCTTTGAAGTATTGTTTGAAATTATACGGAAATTAATATAAACTTGGTAAGATACTAAATACGTATATGTACGTTTTCTTTAAATATCTTATGTTTCATTTTACAACAAATTCAATTTATATATCATACTTGAAAGATGGTATATTGCGAAGTTTAATTTATTATGAATTACTGAAAGATTTTATATTATACATCAATCGAACGTATTTACAAAATAAACGTTTATTCCATCTTGTTAAAATACAAGTTTCATTTCTTAATCATCAATAGTTTCGAAGCTGGAATTTTTTTTGTAAAACACAAATGCGTTTTATTTTGTTGTAAACTGTATATTTGTTTGTATGTCTGTTTGTAAACCCATATTCTATTGTTCTTTCAGCAACGAATAGGAAATATTTATTTCTTAATCTATATCTATAAAATAGTTGTCCTTAACCACTCACTCACTCATATATCAACGTACAGCACAAACTCCTGGACCTAGAAACGTGAAATTTCTTAGGCGCCTTCCTTTTATGATGTAAAGGATTTTTCGAAATTCAACTCCTATAAGGTTAAAACGGGGTGTCAAAGTTTGTATACAATTTTTTTTGTTCGTATTTAATTGAAACTTATCGAACATACTCTACATATACAAATAATGAAACAGTTATTTCAGCACTTCCCAAAATTTTACCCCTAAGGTGTTAGGAGTGTGGAAAAATTTGTAAGATTTTTTTTTTTTGTATTCATCGAATGAAACATGGCATAAGTATGTACTCTACAAGACAAATATTATTTACGAAAATTCAACTCCTATGAGAATGTAGGGGGGGGGGGGGGGTAAAAATTTGATATATTTATATATTCATAACTGTTTATGATTTTAAGGTAAATTCGGACAAATAAATATTCAATTAAAAATGAAAGCTCGACATTCAACCCCTAATAGCATTGGACGGGGACGAGGATGGTTTTAGACTTGTTTATCTGTATACCTGCTTTAGTTATAAAGGTAAATTCGGGTAAAATATCTATTAAAATACAAATTTCGACATTCCACCCATAATGGCGGGGGTAGACAGCGTGTGTGTTTTTGGTATGTTTATCTGCATAGCTGCTTAAATTATAATGGTGGAGTCGGGCAAAATAATCTGCAATAATTTTTTTTTCGATATTCAACCCCTAATGGCGGAGTAGGAGAGGTGGGCTTTTGCTATTTTTAACTAAGATCCGAGATATTTACGATTTTTTATAGTTAATGAATAAAAAACAATATCACGTATGGTGGGTTGTAATTAGTTTCGAAATTTACACGAGCGAAGTCGCGAAATTCCGCTAGCCATGAATAATTTTCAAGGTGTGATTTTTCCTAAGATATTTATCATAGTTAAAGTAATTAAATAAAATCCTCCATAACATGGAGTATCTACTTAACTGTAGCGTTACAAAAAAATAAATAAAATATAAAATACACGAGAACAGAAGTATTTTACTTGACTTGAGTATATTCTTTATGTCATTTTTAATTAGTTTCGTTTATAAAGGACGCCCCAAGCGTCATCTTGGATTCAACATGACGCACCACTCTTCCACTTGACATATATGATAAACAGACAACTCTCTACTAAACACACACACATACACATGTGTGTGTGTGTCACTGTATGTATGTATGTAGGTGTGCTCCAGGTGAGTGTTTTAGGTATAAACGTACAAGTAGAGCTCCAAGAAAGGTGTTGGAAGGTATTCATGTCTGTCAACTTGGTATCTACATTTTTTACATATTAAAATATTGGATTTCAATATTCGCTAATGAATTTGAAACTTAATGGAACATGGCATATAGCTATTAGCAGAAGCGTCTGGATAAAATTTTTCAAGGGAAGGGGGGGGGGGGTAAAATTGGTAAAAAACTAAAAACCTAGATTGTATATTCCGTAACTATGCGAAAGCTTTTTTTGGTAATTTTCCCTGGAAGTTTTCATTATTAAAATTGTTTAAACTAAATATTGCGTTCCCTGTGGATACACAACTTAGGGGGGGGTGAACCTTGTAAATTTTTTCAAAACTTTATTATACTCATGCCCGGTATTATAAAGGACCAACCAAATTTGCAAGCTTGCTAGCACTCATAAATGAGGTTATTAATATTGTTATAGTATCTATGGATTAGTTATGGAAGTTAGAGTAGTGACACTTCAACGTATTATAACTCCAAGAGAAGTGTCATATAAGTTTGGTATCTCATCTGAGAGTGTTAGCAAGCTTGCAAATTTTCTAGCTCCTTTATAATACCTGACATCAGAAACCAAAATTTATGTGTAGTGACCTTGGGCACCTTAAAACTTGCTTTTTTTATTATTAACAAATTAATGGGTTTAGAAAATGATGAAAAAACAGAGACCTCACAGGGGGGAGACTAGTCCTGGGCCCCAGGATTAAGAAGGGCCAGGTTCTGTGGAAAAAATATATTGATTAAAATTTAATATGTCATTTAATTATTTCTATAACATCCAAACACTGCAATGCCATTTTTGTCTTATTGAATGACCTAAAAAAGGTCATTCAAACAATTTTTTTTCTGCGGTAGGATTTGGGGGCCTTGGGAAGAAACAATACATTTTTATACTCAGGAAACATAATATTTGCTTTCAAAATATCAGGTAGAAAAAATGTAGAAATAATTTTCAATAAGGATTGGAACAAAACAATTTCTAAATTGGATACCCAATCAATAACGCTTGAACAAACTTGATGCACAGCAACCACTTGATCCTATGTTACAGATGACGTAATACTTAAACGTGTACTTGTCAGAGGTTTGGGGATGAAAGAATGTGTGTGCATGTGTGTGAGAGGGAAGATGCGTAAGCGGCGCTAGATGTCGCGGTGTGCACAAAATGATGAGCATCGTTCTCCGGTAAATGCGTTCAAATCACGCAATGTTGATGATAACAAATTGCGCTTAGTAAGGTTTTAAGTCAATGCTCGACAATCTATGTTTACGTGTGGGATTTTTTTGGTGGGTTTGAAATTGAAGGAAGAATAATGTATGCATGTATTTTAATTTGCATGATCAAAGTTTCGTTTCGTGTAATACTGCGGACATGTTCATGCACTTTCAGTGCACTTAGCTTTTTTCTTGTTGTCGAAACAATTTGGTATTGAACATTTTTTTTGTTTAGTAACAGTCATTTGTTTGTTTGTTTATACTTCGTATTTTGAGATGAACATATATCTGTTTGACACCCTAGTAGCAATGTTAGAAGCGATGTAAAGAGCTAGAAGAGGATTTTATTTTTATTTTTTTCGAAATGCTAATACTCTTTTCAAGACATAAACTAAGTTTAATTTTTTGATGTTTCAAGTATACCTATACAGGGTGGCAAGTTTCTGGAAAACCGGGAAAAGTCAGGGAATTTTGCTATACAGGGAAAAGTCAGGGAATTTGGTTGGAAGTCAGGCAAAAATTCAAATTCTCACAAATATTTAAATTTTATCTATTTGACCTTTTTTTTAGGTTTTTTATGTAAATTTTAAATATAAAAAACAGGGAAAAACGGTAAAAATTCCCCTGGAAAACCGGGAAAAGTCAGGGAAATTTGGTCCAGAGAAATACTGGCCAACCTGCTATAATATAATATGTATCACGTTAGGTTGAACGGCAGGCATGCATTAATCATCTAAAGAAACTAAACGTTCCTTAGGGACCCCGATGAAATATATATAATATTAGTTGTTACCCGTAATTTCGTCCGTGTGTAATTTTTATTTTTTATCAATTTTTTGGGATATAAAGAAGCCTAAGTCCTTCCTCGGAATGCAAGCTATCTCCCTGTCAAATTTCATAAAGATCAGTTCAGCAGTTTAGCCGTGAAAAGGTAACAGACAGACATTCAAACTTCCTTTCGCATTTATTATATTAAGTATGGATAGACTGATTTTTTCAAAATACATATTAACTTTTACGTATATTAGAAAAAAATTTCTCGGTCACCAAATTTTTGTCTAATTTTACTTAAAGCGATCCTATTAAACGGGTTACAAATAATTATTGAGTTGTTTTTAAAATGTATAATTTTTTTGTAATTTCATAATGATATATTTTCATAACGCACTGATGCAAATATGTATATGTATTTGTGATGTACAGATCCGTGTCGGTCTACGTCCATGGTGTTTATTACACCTCGCGCCAGTGACAGATTTGTGTCATCGGGCTCACGGTTTTCATGCGGCTGTTTTGTTTTCCTGCATTAGCCGCGCTGTCTCCTTCGCCGAAGATTGAATAGTGCCGCTGCTGCTGCGTGAGAAACACACGCACACATATCTGCCGGAATATTTTTCTCCGGAAAATGGGACTTGAGGCAGGAATTGAAACAATGGCAATTCAGTAGCGTATAGTACTGTACAATAAAGTATTGTAATCATGAAACAAAAAACATCGATCTGTCAAGTGAAAGGTACAGTACTTTTTCGTGATAAATTCTGTAAAGGGACGTATGTTTTTGCAAAGGATAATTTTGCTAAAAATGTTATTAAAAAAGATTTTATGCATTTGTTCACATGACATTCGTTATTTGAAATACAATCACCACCTTCATTTGATTTTGATGTTTTTTTTTATTATCTACAATTTAAGCCAGACCAAACTAAAAACCCAAGATCTGTTCACAGGTTTATATAGTTATGCGTGTGAAAAGGATTTATGGGACATACATACATAACCTAACTATGTTGCTCTACAGCCAAAACGATGAGTCTTAAATATATAAAAATTTTAATTAAGTATAATTGATTGCATTTAGCACGATTGAGTTACAACTAATTGTAAGTAGTAGTCACGTAACTCTTTCATACAGACTAGTATTATCTTTGGTCAAAATTCGATTAATATTTTACCTGTTTTAATGACAACATACACTGATTTTTTTGTACACATCTATGGCACAATTAATGATATAAGTTTCATTTCCCTCCTTTTATAATAAATACAAAAAAGGTACGAAAATTTTCGATGCTCACCTATTAATATATAGATAAATTGTTACTGGAGACTAAATGAAGAATGGGGCCTCGCGTAACATGACTTTTTTTCGTACTATACGAACCATTTAATGTCTATATTTCACTGAACATTTTATCATTATTTGGTAATTATTTTAAAGAATTACTTATAATTCTACGAAGATTGACTTAATCAACTACAAAATGTATGGCAATAAGGAGGATTTTTCTGACTGTCTGCGTTTGACACACTGCGGGGATTTTATAGTTTTTATTATCAGCGAAGATTAATCAATTTTCTATTAAGGGGGAAAGCCACTGTGACAGAAAAAAAATCTTAGATTTTTTTAAAGTATACATATTCATAAATATGTGTACAAAAAATTGAGTTTAAATTTTGAAAATTGACTGAGTTTCAGTCAATTTAGTGAGACGATGTAGCACGGCCGGTTATGACAAAACAAAAACATTAAACACGTTTATCTCGGAATGACATTTTTCGACCTGGTCGACACGAATCCTCAAAGACTAATGAACCGATTTCATTTTTTTTTAAATAACTATCGTAATTGCAGTAGCTAAAGTTGCACGTAGCCGATTTTTGAAATTTTGATAATTACTATTAATTTTTAAAACCGCTCTAATAAAAAAGAAATAGGTCTTAAAAAAAATTAATCATTAAGCAATTATATGGTAAAGATATAAAAGTTATTTAATTTAAATATAAAATATTTACCCAAAATAATAAAAAAGATAATAATTTACTTTCAGAAATCATACCCATATGCTTAACTGATAACTACTAGATATCAATCTGCTAATTATCTTGGTAATTTTGTACGCTGAATAGTTTTTCTAAAAAATATTTTATTTGGTGTACGCCTATGGATTAAGAATGTGTGTGTACGTATATATTAATGTGTATGTGGCGGAACTTAGGTTTGATAGATAATAGCGGCTGATATTTTTTTTATAAAAATTGATAAAAATATCTCGACGTCTTTTGTGGAGCGTGTGCAGAAAGTAATGGAAAATAAAAGAAACAACAAATTGGGGATATACGCTATATTAGGTTTAGAGGCTTTAATGAAAATGTTTGTCGAAACGGATACAATAAAATGCGTTTCTGTAAAATACATCTTTATAAAGAATACAGTCGAACTAAGAATATTAGCTATTGAAAAAAAATATCATATTGTATACCTATGTTTCATTTTTTCAGATTAAAGTAAATAATTACTATAAAAAGTGAAATTCTGGGAAATATACAATGAAAATTGTAGATATGCATATATGTACGTACATTGTACGTGTTATTCATCTTTTAGATTTTAATATGTTGTGATATAACGCGATGAGTTTGCATCAAATATGATAAAAAATATACTTTCTTTATATAAAAAATGCTGGGGAAAAATATAAACTTGTTGAAAGAGTCCGTATTACGGTTGTTATTATGTGTTGTAAATATATATATCAAAAAAGTGACACAAAAAGGATTCTAATAATATAGAGGGTGAATTTTATATCTTGAGATTGCAAAATATCTGGAAAAATAATGATTTTGCAGAAGAATAAAGAACTCAGTATATTTTTGCGAATGTATTTAAATATAGGTATATAAAATTAGTTATTTGCAAGAAATATGTTTGTAAATGTTTATTATTTTTAGTGGTGCACCAAGGGGGACGGTAGGGGTTAACCCCTATCTCGAATTTGTGAATATGCATTGTTTAATTTAACAACTATGATACATAAAAAATAAAAATAAAATAATTACAAAAAATACCCCCTCGATTTTTTTCAGGGTGCTCCACTGATTATTTTAGACTATAGTATGTAGTTAATAAATTTACTTTTCGATTATTCAAAACATATAAATTAACGATTATAATCGTTAATTTATATTAAAATAACGATTTTAATATAATTTGTCGTTTGGTCAATAATTATTAACCAAACGACAAAATCCGAATCTTTTGTCGTTCTTAATAAAACCTTTTTAATCAAATAAAATCAATTTGTAAAAGGTATTTGGTTTTGGACGCTTGAGAAGATTTATTTGAACATTTTTTTTATTCATATGATGACACATCAGATCTAATTTTAATTAAATTCTCAAGGTTGTTTATTTAGTTGGTTGGTCCAGCGTTACTCAGCATCTTCCATATACAAGAAAAAATATTCTGTATAGAGATTTTGTCGCATGATTCCCCTTTTAAATCGGAGATGAGATATTTTTATTCATCTTCATTTTGCTGTGTAAATGTAAAAGTTAAATTTCATTTTTGGTTTATTTATATTATCTTTTTATGTATACGAGATGATTTTTTGTATGAAAAATTATTCTTGTAAATATTTATAAAAAGGGTCATAATTGTTCTTATTATATTACAAAACGTTTGAATATCAATATTTAAATTAACATTTTAATAATTTTTCAACGATAGCATCAAATATGATGTTGGATTTGATCGCAAAGTAAAAATTTGCATAAAATTTCGCTTACTAAATAGCCAAATTTTAATACCTGTTATTAAATAATTGAAATATCGTTTTTTACAGTATAGAAAATTAAAATAATTACAAATAATGAATTTTTATATTAGTTTTTATTTTTATTTTTACAAGACAACCTTTTTAGTATGCTTGAATTAAAGGGTAATAATATTAAATGAATAATAATTTATTGTATATAATTAAAAGAGACGAATTTTTTTTATTATTATTACAATCTTGTTTTAATCTGGACATCAGTGGCGTCTTCACCGGATTTTTATTTATTAAAAAGTAAACTAATTTTTAACGTGCACTTGGAAAATGCGAGCTTGTAAAGAAAGAATGATGGTTAAGTGCAGTTCAACTACAAATATTCGGGACATAAAGTTATTGAGGGGCTTTTTATCTCCCCATTTTAGTTTGTTTGGAAGTCCTCTATGTTCGAGGGTTCTCGGGCACTCCCACGAATACCCCGATGGTAGTTACGGCCCTGATTGTCCTAGTCATACCTGACAACCGGGAAGTTGTAAAGCGGGAAGTATATTTAATAATATAATTCTTAACTCAGTGCTTTCATCTATATTTTTAAAATAAAAATTTAATCTCGTGTTCTGAATAAACAAAGGACATTTATAGTTACCTATCTAAAAAACACAAAACATTACTAAAAATAATTTCTCTGCAAAGGCAATTCTAAATAATGAGTAAGATAATGTAGTTTTATTTGTACGTAACCTTTGTTTTTACGACATGGCAGCTACGAGCAGTGCCATCTAGTGGATGATATTGGAAGCGCTCACCGCCATCCTCAAGCAACACGTTACACTTTAGTGCACAATGGTCATTATTCGTGCAAGGATTCATTAAATGTAATCAAATTATCCTGATTGGATATTCGCGTGCTTTCTTTTTTTATACATACATTTATACTTTAGAGATATACATATATGTACAATGTACATATATGCATGTATTCAGGGCAACACTTATAAGAGTGATTTAGGTGTGTATTATCTATCTTGAAAGCTTTAAGTTTAAGATGCAATCCCGGCGTCCCGGACGAATTTTTCTTTGCCGCCCTCCCCAACAAAAAAATTGATGACCTTTTTTTTTCGTTGTTATCTCATCCGCGCGCTGGCTTGGCGCCCCGGGCGGTTGCCCTGGTTCACCCCCCCCCTCCTAAAGCCGGTACTGCTTGAAAATTACTGATTTTGATAGGATTTTCACTGTTTGAAAGTCTAATATACTGGATTAGCTAATAGTTTGACTAACTAATCGTGGTATACATGTGAAACATGTAACAACTCTCTAACAATAACAGCATTTTGTCAGTTAGTTGTTGTGAAGACATTATTTAACTCCACCGTTGTGGGGGATAGGATTTTTAAATGCTAGTATAAAATAATGAAATACACCTATTTATATTTGAGTTAAATAATAAATGCTTTTATGTGTAGAATATTTTTTGGAATCATTATTCTACAAGCTTTATTAATAGATATTTTATTTACCTACATAATATGATTAAAACAGGTAAATACCTACGCTAAAATTTACATTCAATTGTACAAACATCAGTTGCATTTATTGTTACATATTCACATTATTTCTATCATATATGTAGTATTCATTATATAAATATATAGTAATAAATACATACTATCAGTGTACATTTTACTATATTTGTATATGCAGGAATGATATTTGAAAATAATTTAAATATTATTAAATAACATATAATAATATTTAAATTTAAAATCATACATGTAGATTGTATTCCAAGTTCAAAAGGAACATATTGGGTGAATTAGAAGTGTTATAACGACGTGCTATTGGTCCATTTTTGTTAAGAAGGTTGAAACATTGAAAATTACAAGATATTTATATTTAAAAAATCCTTGCAAAATTTCAAGGTAATTAGGAGAATAGTTTAAGAGATATTAAGTAAACAAATTAACATACTTACATAAGAACTACATAATTTCGACTCATGACATGACTTTTAAAAGTGATGTGACAATGAGAATTTGATGAAAATTTGAGCATACATTCTTTACAAAGAGATTTGTAAATTTTCAGAATGATTAGAAACCGCGTTTTTAATTAAAAAATGATAAGTGTGTGAAAAAAAGAAAGAGACGCATATATGTGATTTCGCATGCTCCAATGGCATTGGCAGCTCCGCACCCTGCAGTGTATATATTTGTTTATAAATAAAAACAACTAGATTGTCTAAACGTCAAAAATTTAATGAATAAAAAATAGCTAATGAAATATTGTTGAGATAACTACATCGTTCTCGCATTATTCCTTTAAATAGCCTGAATACGATTCTGTGAATCGAAAGCTCGCTCTATTTTTTTATTCATTAAATTTTTGACGTTTAGACAATCTAGTTTACTATATTTTAACGTCACTACTAGTATATTATTATTTGTTTATATATAATATTTTTTGTTAGATATTAAAGTTGAGTGTTTAATTTATAATTTATCAGTTACTTTCACAGCGGCATATCAAAATACACCAATCACCATAGGTGGGCACAGTTAATCGAAAAGTTAACTTCGTTAATCGTTAAAGCATTAAAATTCCGAAAATTTAACGGAAGTTTAAGTTAACCGTTAAAAGTTAACCATTTAAAATGTTTGAAGACTTTTTTTGCTATTTCGACAACTTTCTTATGTACTTGCCATCAAACAACCAATGTAACGGACTAAAGTTAACGGAAGTTAACAAAAGCGTTAACATTTTTTGAATTAACTTAAAAGTTAATCCGTTAAGTATTTTGTTAACTTCGTTAATTAACGATTAACGGATTAACGAGTTAATGCCCACCTATGCCAATCACACATCCTGTATAAACTAACAAAGGAATTATGGTTTCATTTATATAAATCTTTATTTAATTAAGTTTTATTGATATATGAAAACCCAGATTTATATAAAACAAATATTTATTAATTACTTTAAAAAAGGGTAAATTGAAAAATACCGGCGATAGGGATGCAAGATAAAATATTGACATAATAGACGGCGAAACTTAAAACAATAATAACTTAGAGCCAGAAAGATATGATGATGGACATTTAGTAACATGTTTGGGCATCAATATTGTTCCCAGGCACGCGAAATATCAATTTTCCGATAAAATATTTCAAAAATAAAAGAATAAACACACAGATGATTAAATTTCCAGTTTCGCGTACGTGACCAAGCTTGGAATTTTTCTCAGATGTTCTTTTATTTATGTATATGGACGAACAGATGCATTGTTCTCGGATAGAATCGTTTGAATTATTTGTATCTGCATCGATGAGCTACAGATTTGTAACGAAATTTACAGGAAATTTTATGATTCTATAAATATTATCTTACGGGTAACTATAAAATTTTCAATTCCGGTCGGAACCAAATTCACGAAAAAACGGTTCATTTTTCTTTAAATAAGGTAGGTGGACCATGGAAGGCCATGCTCACTGTAAGGCCAGTTATTAAAAAGTCGTAGTTATTGTCATACGATGACAAATTCCTTCTACTCACACTAACATCCATCGAACTCAAGAAAACAGACGCGGCGGCGAGTCACTCAGGCCGCTATTTTGTCTGTGCCGTCCCTTCCTTTATTCACTTCGGTCATCGAGGTTAAAATTATAACTACCCGCACACAGCAAAACCTAACTTTTCAAGTAAATAAACTATTATTAAAAAAAAAAATTAATGAAAGACCTTTTTATGTAGTTAGATAAATATATTAAACAGATATTTTGATTGTCACAACGTTAGTTTTAAGTTAAAAATTTATTTTGGCTTTGTAAGGAGCCGTGTGCCTTGCTAGGCCATTTGGAAGAGTTTAATAAAACTTAGAATTAATAAATGATCATTAACTCTGTAATAAAAAAATGTTTTATAAGTAACATAATAAAACAAAGTGTTACTTAATATTTTGTTTGTTCATTTATCAAGTAAATAAAGGAATAATAACTGTTTATTCCTTAAGGTGGCCTTCCATGGTCCACCCACCTTATATATAAAATATTTCAAAAAGATATTAAATTAAATGTTTTTTTAACTAGTAAATAAACTAGACTTAAAATGCATCAAATTTTGGGTATTACAAATAATTTTCGTTTGTATGAACCATTTCAATGAAAAAGTCGTTATAAAATATATGGAAAATAATGGCCGAAAAGTTAATTATTGATGAAAAATGAGAATTTTTTTTAGAATATAGGTAATATTCTCTTTACAAAAAATCCTTGACTGATAACTAAACAGTTAAATGTTCACAATTAAATGTCATTTTTATTGGAATATATAATTATAAAAAAAGTTTTTAATCCAACCGGAGTTCGACAGTTCCGGTTGGATCTGAAACCGGAATGAAATCGTAAATTTTAGCTGGACCGGAATTCCGTACATCCGTATATAATATACATAAGGTACTGGAACCAGTCATAGCAGCTTTAAGAGCAAGGTATACTATTTTTGGGGATGTATGTATGTTTATTTTATGGAAATGGCCTAAAAATTATTTATAAGAAAATAATGGGTTCATCAAATACGAGTCTTTTATGAAAGTTGTCGGTTTCAAAAGTTTCATTAACCTAACCAAACATACCTGCATATATCGTTTAACGAAACGTCGTCGAACGACCGGGTGGCGGCGTGGTAGTTGATGGTACGACGCGTCGCTATGGTAACGCACATACAGTCGACATGAGAGCACGCTGCCGGATCCGTTTCCGCATGCCGTGACGTCATTGTTATTGTCGCAGCCCGTGCTGTAATGTTTGGGATACAACAGCGATCGTCAAAATGTAGTCGGCTGTGAATAAATATGTGCTTTTCATTTCTGTGCGGTTTGATTTGGAATTCGTTTTTGTAAATAATGTAATATTATACCCAGAGAAACCATATGTTTTGTATTTTTATTCAAAGTGGTTTTGGTTCATTAAAAAGATTCGACCAATTTTAATTTTATATGTATAACAAAATTCATCTAATACCATAGAAACATTATTATACTAGGCGGCCCATAGACGATCAATTTTATTGTGCGATATTACGGATTACCCAATATTATTGACCGTTTAGGAATCATATTGAAGATTGCGCAATGATTTTACAAAAGTTTGAGCGAGTTTAAATTTTATTGCTCTATATTTTTTCATTGTATCGTCTATAGGGTTTCTAGTACAATATTTTTTTTGTCTATTGTTCGGAGAGTTGAGACTAGGTCCTAAAAGATGTTCGTGAATGTACACTGGTCTAATTTTAAACTATTATTTGACCTATATTCGATTTTTTAACGTTTCACTAGCAAAATCAGCACCATGGCTGCAGCCAAATCTTGATGTATCATATATTGTAGGAGGTGTATGGGGGGCCTTAGATGTTTACAATACTGTATAATTATTATTTGCACGTACTGATATCAATTCTGTCACGAACATTGCAGAGAATTTTCATAATAAATTCTTAAGATAACAATAAAAAGACTCAATTTAATAAGCAAATAAAAAAGAGAGAATCAACGTTTTATGCAGATGAATTTCAAGAATCGTAAAAAATAAATTTGATAGGCAATTCTCTAGTCAAACTCAGTAACAAAAAAATAATAATATATACGGCTCTTCTCCATTTGTTCATGAGTAAAAATATAAGATTTTCTTTTGTGGTCATAATTTTGAGATATTCAGACATTTATTTTCACTGACTATTACATATAGGACAAATAAAAGAATATGTTTTTTATTTTATTTAACTAATAACAAAACCATAAACTTGAATATAAAAAAGTGTATCGACAGTTAAATTTAATTAGCGCATTGAACCCGTTGTT
Organism: Sialis lutaria; assembly: GCA_949319165.1. Classification (NCBI taxonomy): domain Eukaryota; kingdom Metazoa; phylum Arthropoda; class Insecta; order Megaloptera; family Sialidae; genus Sialis; species Sialis lutaria. The sequence goes on from OX439237.1 coordinate 13,258,058, forward strand.
ATTCAGGGATATAAATTTAAGGGGGATAGCCACTGTGACGGAAAAAAATATAATTTTTTTTTTTAATTTTTTTTAAGTTTACAAACATAATCATACATATGTTTACAAAAAATTGAGTTTAAATTTTGAAAATTGACGGAGTTACAGTCAATTTAGTGAGACGATGTAGCACGGCCGGTTATGACATAACAAAAACATTAAACACGTTTATCTCGGAATGACATTTTTCGACCTGGACGACACGATTCCTCAAAGACTAATGAACCGATTTCAATTTTTTATTATTTTCGTAATTGTAGTAGCTATCGTTGCACGTAGCCGATTTTTGAAATTTTGATAATTACTATTTTTAAAATCGCTCTAAAAAATAGGTCTTAAAAATGAAAAAAAAAATTCAAACGATCGCCATTTTGTGAAAAAAAAACAAAAAAAAAAAACGGCTACGTGCAACGATAGCTACATTCATATAGATATTGATAAAAATTTTATTTATTTTTTTCATATACCTTCTCGAAATTTCGAGTCGACCATAGAGAAAAATATTTTTTTTGGTCGTCACATCGAGGCTTATAACTTTGTAAATATTCAATATTTTTCAATAAAAATTGATATTAAATAAGTTGAATACATACTAAATAAAACGTCCTTTACCTGATTCAAAAATAATTAGTTATATCTGTGAAAAAAATTCCCAAACATTGACAATTTTTTGACTCGTCACAGTGGCTATCCCCCTTAATTTGTAATAAACCTAATAAACAATGTTTTTACTTATCATTATTTACGCAGCGTACGCGAAGATATCTCTCCGACGTTTTTTTTCTGGCTTGATGAAATTTACACAAAATATACTTAAACCTTCCTCGTGAAATTCATTAGTTAAAACCGGAACTGAGAAAATTGTGCACAAGACGCTGCAAGGGACATTGTTTTACACTATTTATAGATATACTCGGTAATGCCTAATTAATCTAATAACTGGTAGTGACTTCAACAACATGCATACATGTCTATCTGAATATTAACTGCGAAATGGAGGTACTCTCTAAATTATTGTCAATTAGATACAGTAACATATTACTTGTGTTATGTGATGCATTACAAATGTAAATTCAGTGTAATTATTATTTAGTACTAAATCATACTGAATGTGAGTAGGAGTCTGCGTGTATCTAGTATCTATGTGAAATATAGAATTCACATGTCATATGAGAGTTTGTCATGGTTTCGTATATATAGAGTACAATTAGGACTTTTCATATATTGAAAATATATATTGAATTTTTGTATCTTGTTTTAAACTTAACATAAATAAATTATTAGTTCCTTTGATTACTAAACCACCAGTATTGTTTTGAGAACATTGGATATGATTCTAAATGAAGCAAATAGGAAATATGCTATTAAAAAAAACTATTATATGATTATTTTATGTGTCTCCTATTTAAAAAAAAAACTTATTTCTGCAGGTTTAATCGCAGAAATTGACTCTTTTAAAACTAATTTTGAATTTGCCGCCAAAACGCTCGCAGGTGACATATGAGGTTTGTGACGTCACACTCCTTGTCAACAATAATCAAACATTCAGAGTTAGACAATAATTTAACTATTTTGTATGTTAAAAATGAATTCCAAAGTATATAAGTTCTTAAATCAGGTTTGTACCTAATAATCTTGTAAGAGGAATTATTATTTGTCTAAAATAAAAGTCAATCACTTTTGACGTTTAGTGGTCCGTGACGTCATTCTACGTGATTGGTGTTTCATTTAACATGGCGGATTGCTGTATTTTGCATTTTTATTTTAACAAAAATTATATTAATATCGCTTTTATTATAAAAATAAATACATTTTTTAGAATCTTTTTAACCTATTTCATTATTTAAAATCATAATTTCAATGATACTTTGTTACTGGCCACATGCCTATTGGGATGTTATATATTTTCATCAATATTTTGTAGATTTTATTATTTGAATGATTTATTTTAAATTGTGAACTAATTATTTTCAAATTCAATCCACTCGAATAAGAATATACCGGGTGTTAAAAAAAGAGTGTAAAAAATTTAAAGAGGTAATAGTGTGGAACAAATTAAGCAAAAAACTTCTAATAAACATGTGTCCGGAAATTTTTCCTGAGGGAACTACAGCCCTTCAAAGATTTGGCTCAAAATGAGTTTTTATTTAATATCTAGAGAACCCTTTGTGATAAAATTATGGAATTTGGTATTCTGTTTAGTAATAACAAGTGTTATCGATTTCTCGTATTAACCATTTAAAATTTAGACCAGGGATGTATGGGGTCAGTGGGCCCATCGATTTTTGACTAGTATTTTTTTATTCTTTAATTTTTTCTTAAATAAAGGACTTATATAAGATTACATGACACAATATACACAAAAATATATTTTGCTTATTTGTCATAGGAATAACCGTTTTCGAGAAATATCAATGGTAAAGAAAGCATGCAGAATTTTACTTAATTCGGATGCTTCAAATTACAAATATTAAATTTATATTATTGTTCTTTGATAATAATTAAGAAAAAAAGTTATCATAAGTATATCACAAAAATGCATTCTTATCAACAAATAACCATTTTTAATTTCGTTTTTTAGTCAAGTTAGTAAAGTACCTACGTGTAACAGTAATACAACTGGCTATAGATCTAAGAGGATTCATATTAGGATGTTTCTTTATATGAACTTTTTTCTTACCTTTAATCATAGAACAAAAATATAAATTTATTATTTGTAATTTGAAGCATCCGTATTAAGTTAAATTCTGCATGCTTTCTTTACCATCGATATTTCTCGAAAACGGTTAATCCTATGACAAATAAGCAAAATATATTTTTGTGTATATTGTGTCATGTAATCTTATATAAGTCCTTTAATCAAGAAAAAATTAAAGAATAAAAAAATACTAGATAAAAATGGATGGGCCCACTGACCCCATACATCCCTGGTCTAAATTATAAATGGTTAATACGAGAAATCGATAACATTTGTTATTACTAAACAGAATACCTACCAAATTTCATAATTTTATCACAAAGGGTTCTCTAGATATTAAATAAAAACTCATTTTGAGCCAAATCTTTGAAGGGCTGTAGTTCCCTCAGGAAAAATTTCCGGACACATGTTTATTAGAAGTTTTTTGCTTATTTTGGTCCACACTATTACCTCTTTAAATATTTTACACTCTTTTTTTAACACCCGGTATATAAATATGATTTTTATAAATGTACTACCTACATAATTATTTTCGTAAACGCTTTTGATAAAATAAATGAAAAATAACATTTCAATATCAAATATAACTACTTATTGAATTCGTGATTTGAGAGAGGGATTTTATCTTAAAATATTTTTTAATTGGTTTGGTATATGTAACTATATATTGTCTTTAGAATACCTAGTTTAAAAAATATAACATAATTCAATACATAATGATTTAATACTTAAACTGAATATTTATTTTGAAATAAATTATTATAATACAATTATCCCACAATTGTTGCTATTTTGTGATCAAAATGTTAAATTCTCATCCAGATGTTAAGTGCTGTGAAGCTGTTGATATCTCTGTAAATATTATTCCATACTACAGCTGTGTAAAATAATATTATATTAGCAAACACTTTAATGTTACAATATTAATGTAATTAAATATGTACACTCGTGTTTCTATTATTTTTATAAGAATGTGTGTATAATAATTTCATTATATTATGTATCTTTCATTATATTGATACACGTATAATTAAAATTGTTATTTTTTTGTGTAATTCAGAAAATTTTAAATTTTGGCCTTTTATACATATTCAAATCTTTATTTATTTTTGTTTATACCATAATAATTATTTTACAGTATTTCAGGGTATAGTTGGTATATTTTTAATTATATAAAAGCATTAAGGGAATATTTTTCTATAAATCTTTTTTATTCGAATTTCGATGTTTCGGTTAGAAAAAATATACCGTTTATTTAAATAAACTACAAAATATGGCATATCTAAACAAACTACTGTGGGTAACACATGGCCTTTTTATACCGAAAGTTTGGATAATTATACTTGAATATAAATCTTTAACCTAAAAACATTTTTTTTAATTGCCGAGCGTTACTTTAAGAAAAAATTAGAAAAATGAATAAAACTAATATTATTGATCACAATATTCTCTACATCTTTTAATTACATAAGTTTCCTACCCACCGTTTCAAAAATAATCAAAAAAATTCAAAAAGTAAGTAATGTAAATATATATTTCCGGTTTAATAATTGTCTTCAGAAATAGGAGGTGCACATCTACTATATTTAAAATTCCATGTTTGTAAGTTTCATTGTTTAGACTCTAGGTCTAGACACTCTAGAGTACTCTAGACCATGTACAGATCGATAGACAGACACACACACACACAGATCTAATTGAGATAATGGTCGTACTCGATTCAGTGCGTTTCGTTAAAATCTCAAGTTTGAATTTTTCGATTACCATACTTTATTATACAATAGACACATTTCATATAATGTTTGTATAAAAAGTAAAAAAAATAGTGGAATGATACCGCAGAAAGACCTTCCGTATTACAATCATAGGTGGGCATTAACTCGTTAATCCGTTAATCGTTAATTAACGAAGTTAACAAAATGGTTAACGGATTAACTTGTTAACTCAAAAAAATGTTAACGCTTTTGTTAACTCCCGTTAAATTTAATTTCCGTTATTTTTAGTCCGTTACATTGGTTGTTTTAATGAAAAGTACATAAGGAAATTGTCGAAATAGCAAAAAAGGTCTTTAAACATTTTGGATGGTTAACTTTTTAACGATTAACTTTAGCTTTCGTTAAATTTTCGAATTTTCGGTTAACTTTAACTTCTGTTACATTTTCGAAATTTTAACGTTTTAACGGTTAACGAAGTTAACTTTTCGATTAACTGTGCCCACCTATGATTACAATATTATATAACCTACCTCTACACATATACCCACTTACGATAAGTTATAATTCTCTCATTGTCAGCTTCGTACATATCAATAACTCCAGTTACATGTACTAATATACAATTGCACATATAACACAAAAGTCGAGCTAACAGATCTAGGACGGTGACAGTAGAGAAGTGACGTATGGGGAGGGGAGATTGAACCTGTGCGGTGTGCAGATTGAGTTAATTAGCTGGTTACGTAATCCACCACCGCTGCCTTGATCAGCCACCAATTAGGTAAGCTGGAAGCCAGTTCGTTAGCGAGGGTATTTCTCTGTAATAACTTGGAGTTTCAGCCAGGAGCGTGCATATTGGTACATAATGCATTCGAAATAAAAAAAAAAACTTGTAATTGTAGTTCATACTTGGTTATAATTCTGGACGAAAATCCGAATATTGTAGTACTGTATTATTTATGTTAACATCAAAATTTATTCATAACATTTTTTCAGTTCACTGATAAAAATTAAACACACAACCTAAAATCGATTAAAATGGAGGTATATATTATATTTTAAACACTTTTTATAACCCTCAATACCCCTGGTGACAAATCAAACGATACTTCGCTATTTAAACTGGATGGTTTTCTCATAAAAAATGTGTTGCAGGTGTGCCTGAAGAAAATATAACTTCAAAAATCTTAGCTACTGATTTTTAAACCGCTTATCTAAAAATTACTAAGAATTTAGATAAAATTGTTACTGCCGCCAGTACTGTTGAAATTGATGTTGTGCTTAAATTATCTATGTTTTGATGGGAATATTGATTAACATTGACATCAGTTTGATCGTAACCATATTCAAATTCAACTAATCTCTAATACAAAAGATATAACGCTTGTGTGTTTATAATAATATAACAATCATGATTGTATGACATAATTATAGCGATTTAATTTCATTTATACAGTTAATTAGTTTGCTTTAAACCATGTCAATAAACCGTAATCAGTTTTCAGATATTTCGAACTAACGTGGATACATATAATAATATTAATAAATTGGCACAAATACAAATATGCTATAAAGGGTTATTATATGTGAAAATATGTATATGCATCATTATGATGAGTGCTTTTAATCTTTTCAATCAGTGATATTATTACTTTATTATATAGAGGATGTGCAAGCTTCGAAGTATTAGGAAATTATTTAGAAAATGATTCTGAAAAAAAAGCTAATTTTTCATAGTTTTTTTGTACCTTTGAAGAAAGATATTAATATTTTATGTATACTAAAATTCAGCTTACTTGGTTATTTGGAACTACTAAATGATTTATTAAGTTGTCCCTTATTTATAGAGGGTGGCCCAAATAAAAAAAAACGGCGTGCATTTGGTCATTTTTAATAAGATTTTAAAAAAAAGTTCGAACACGTCGATTTTGCTTTCAAGGGGGACATTTTTTGCTATAAAATTTTTGCAAGAATCTTTTCAACCCTCTGCGCTATGAGCAGAACCCTTAAAATTTTAAATAGCATGATAGGATAAGTGAAACCTCATTTGAAAGGTTTTTTATTCTTGATACGGTGCTTTTTGTTTTTTTTTTTCAAATCTGTTTAGTTTTAGTCAAGTTATTTACATTTTAAATTCCATAAATACAATGATTCTTTGATAAAAAACTAAATATTTACAACTAAAATTCCAAACAAAATAGGCTTATTTTCTTATCATATAATTCAAAAACATCCAATTTGGACATTTATTGAATTAATTAAAGTTTTGGATGCTGTTTTTTTTTTTTAATTATTTGATTCCACACCTTCAATTAATTCAATAAATGTCCAAATTGGATGGTTTTGAATTATTTGATAAGATAATAAGCCCACTTTGTTTTGAATTTTAGTTGTGAATATTTGTTTTTTGATCTGAAAATCATTGCATTTATGGAATTTAAAATGTAAACTTGAATAAAACTAAACAGATTTAAAAAAAAAGTACCGTATTAAGAATGAAAAAACCTTTCAAATGAGGTATCACTTGCCCTATCATGCTATTTAAAATTGTAAGGGTTGTGCTCATAGCATTGAGATTCTAGCAAAAGATGTCCCCCTTGAAAGCAAAATCGACGTGTTCGGACGTTTTTCAAAATCTTATTTAAAATAACCAAAAGCGCGCCCGTTTCGTTTTACTTGGGCCATCCTGTATAATACATGACATTATGTTTTATACTCTTTATTTATTTTTTATTTATGCCCTCGTCTTATTCTCATGTTAATGTATTAAACTGTATTGTGTATTGTATATTATATATTTCATTCACTTTACAATCAGAGATGTGCGATCTATAGCGTATTTATAAAGATAAAAAGTTAATTTTCACATAAACGTATTTGTACACATACATTTATATTAAAGTCAGATGCGTACAATAACATGAAGTAAACAAAGTTCAACAAAATAATATATTTCGCTCTGTATATGGAAAAGTGGCACGACTGAAAAATATTATATTTTTCACATTAATTTGTAATATAACGTTTTCCTGGAAAGTTAAAATTAAAATATCTGCTCCCTTATGTCAAGTAGACAAAATTATATTTCCTTTGCTTCCTTTAGGGAGGTTCACTCTTATTGAATATTTCAAAAATAATAATTTTTGAGTAATGTCACTTTTCTGTCAACTGAGCGACTTGTATAAAGTTAAATACGAAAATAAAAGTATACCTACCTTACATTTATACCTTTCATCTACAACTGTTATAGTTTTTGTATGAACTTACTCAGTAATATTATGTATGTATTTATTTATTCATTCACATGTCAATAAGGTAGTGATTGACGTTACCAACATCATTGTTTAGAAATCTAATTATAAGCGAGAAGTTTTGCTTTTTGATATAAAATCACTTTGAAGTTTTTGTTTATATGTGTAGTAATTTTCAAATCTATTTCAAGTGTATGATGGATAAAGTATATACATATTTTCTATGTGAATATTAATTAACAAAAAATTACAGTTTATCTACCTCATATAAAATCTACTATGAAAATATTTACTTTTTGTTAATAACATCATTATTTATTTTATGATATTCATAGACATAAATTTTAATGACAAGCTGTATATTATGTTGGATATTTTATTATTCTTTTATGTATTGTTTTATGTTAATATAAAGCTTTCATATCAATAACTTATTAATGTTCCTTTTCTCTTTATTTGCAGGTGAGTTATTTTGAGCTTTAATGAAAATATTGGCAGACGTTATATCTATGGTATGTCGTTTTTATATACATATATTATACTAGGGGCTGTGCCCCTGGGCGCTTCGCGCCCCAACCCCCTACTATGCCATATTTTTATACACAAATTTACTCGGATCTGCGACCTTCGTATATGTATATATCATACACCTACCAATATTTTTTGATAATTAATTTTTGAATTTGGCGGTGATAGTAATTTACTGTACTTTTCAGTAATCTTACATGTACAAATTACCGTATCACAAACGTACTCGGGTCTCAGCCTTCGGCTGCGACCCTCGTATGTCTATATTATAATAATTTACCATTCTTTTTGCTGATACTCAATTTTTTTTTAAATTAGTGGTGATAATAATCATCATTTTTACAATTTTCAGTAATATTACATGCAGGTACAAATTACCCAACCTCAAACATTTTTTTGTGTTTCATATTCAATGTTAGATATTAGCTTAAATTATTTTTAACGATTTTCTTATATCATAAGAGAAAAAAACATATTTAAAGTTTTTCATGACCAAACCCCTGATATAATTATTATTTAATATGAATGTTTGGGTAATTTACATCAATTTCACAACAGCCGAATGATTAACAACTATTTTTTGTAAAATTGTATAAGAATGTGGTTGATGTACACTTTTTGACTTTTTATTTTTATATATTCCTGAAGTTTTTAATTTTTATTCAATTTCAATCAAAATAAATTTTTTACGTCACTTTAAAAAAAAATAGCAATTTAAAAAATTTTTATGCGACGCCCCTGACTTAATTATTATTAATTTTTCTTAGATAAATTTATATCAATTTTAAAACTTTAAAAAAAATAATAAATCGTAAAATATTTTTTTCTGAAACGCTACTGATCTATTTTATAATTTTCATGTTTTTCTGAAATTTATAATTTTTCAACAATTAAAAAAAAACTAATATTACAAACGTTACGAAATGCGACAGTTCCCAAAAATTTCATATATTTAAAACGACACCAGTTCCTGACAACCCCCCCTACAACAAAACGATTAAAAATTATATTTAATTCAATTTTATTAGAAAATGCAAATTTGAATACTTTTAAAACGCCGCCCCTGGCTTTATTATTATTAATTATAAATTTTTAGATAAATTGCATCAATTCTACAACTTTTTTTGAACAAATTTGAAACTTTGTGAACAATTTCAATAAAAAATGTTATATTTTTATAAACGTCAAAAAATGTGACAGCTCAGTTGTCAAAAATGACAGGTCTGACGTCATTTTAATCAACCAGAGCACACCGAAATGCTAGATATTCTGAAACAAAAGCCTACGATCGAAACCCCTAAATTCAGTCCAGTTAGCCAGACAAATAAATTTGAGCAACTTATAATGCATATTTTCCGTTTTTTTTCACAAAAAAAATCACAGCTTGGAAACTATAAATAAATTAAAGATGAAATATACCCTAAGCACTGTATCAAGAACGAATCTAAAAACAGTGAAAAACAGAAAAAAATCTAGTGAAACGTTTATGGATCCATAAATTTATAGTGAAAAACACAAAATTACTATAGTCATCTCTCTTGCTCTAATTTAATGACCGTTATCTCTTATTCACTGTGACCATCGGTTCACTGTCTTTTTTTGTAAAAATTTCATGTGTTATGTGAGGAAAAAAATCACAACTCGGAAACTACTCATGATGAAGAAATAAAAATATGCCTATACACTGCGGTCAGAATGTATCTATACGACAGTGAAAACCAAACAAAAATCAAACCAGCCGTTTCCGAGCCTATAAAGATATAGCAGGCGACAGACATACAAATAAATAAATAAATAAATAAATAAATATACGCAATGTTTATATTATAGTGTGATACATATATACTTCTAAAAGGTATTTTCAAATATCTTGTATAATAGCTTTAAATAATAAAAATGAATGAGATTATATATTTTTAATTTAATTAATGATTATTATTTATTGCCGGTCTTTTAACTAACAACTAGCAAAATAATACATTTGTCCTATATTATTCTAACAAAACTTTATTTTCTATATCGCATGAATGTTTTTATAATACATATTAGGGTGGTCCTTATTTATAGGTGAAGGAATTTTTTTTGGATATTTTAAACTCCGTACCCCCCAAATTTGTTCGTTATCATGAGACTTGAATTCCTGTTAAATTTGGTCATGATCAACCAACCCCTTCCCGTGCCGACTTGGGGTTGAAAAAAGTCCAAATAGGGTTATTTTATTGTTTTTTGCGTTTAATTAAAAAAATAAAGCAATTAGCATAAATATGTATATAACATTTATTGTAGAGCGTAAAATTGTCTATAAAAAATGTTCTCATAGTATACCACGAATATCTATTATTTTCCATGAAAAATAATAAATTTTATTTGAAAAAAGTTATTTGTTGACGGTAACGTAAATATATGATATGAATGGTAGTCCAGTTAAAGAAGCATTTTCACAAGAAATTGTAAGGGACAAGCAATGTTATTGTTGATTATTATAGATTCTGGTGCGGAGAATTCGAAAAAAATAACCCGGAGTAGAAAAAAGTTGTGCAACATCCTTAAAAATGGGGTTGAAGGGTGAGATCCCATTTCTATGTGTATTTTCAATTTATTTCAAAATCTAAACTGACGATAGGGTATTTTTATGGTTGACATTTGTTGAAGACACTAAAATGAATCGATTGAGACCACATGTACTGAATTTGACCCAAAATTACCCCTTCTAAAATGTTTAATATAGGTAAAAATGTTTATTTTTGGTGAAAATAGTTTAAAAATTAATAACTTCCGTTAAATTCATCCAAATAACTCGAAATTGGTCTCAAATTGTTCCTGAAATTCAAAAAAATAATGATCAACTATAATTAAAAAAAAAAAATTATAGTTTAAACAATGAAAATTGTTAATATTTAAGGGTAAGTGACGTAATTTTTTAAATTATTGTCATTTTACTAAAATTTAATTAAAAACATAAGGGTTAAATATTTTTTTGTAAAATTAACGTGAGTATCTTCGATTTGTAATTACAAACAAAATGAGACACCCCCTCTCACAAAAAAAATATTTAATCACTTGAACGGATGTAATTCCACACTAAAATGCAGCGCATTTGTTGTATACAATTTATATAAAATACATTTTTTTAAATAAAACTGTAAATTATGATTAAAACATACTTTTATGTATGCTTTAACGTAAATTACCAGTTTATGCATTAATAAAGGCTCATATGAGTGCACAATAATGTATGCGAAAGTGCATAAAAATATATTATTACAATAAAACAAAAAAATTCGGTGAATTTTTGTGTGGAATTGTATCCGTTCAAGTGATTAAATATTTTTTGGGAGGGGCTCATTTTATTTGTATATACAAATCGAAGATATTCACGTTAGTTTTACAAAAGAAAATATTTAACAATTATGTCTTTAAATAAATTTTAGTAAAATGACAACTTTTCAAAAATTTACGTCACTTACCCTAATATTAACAATTTTCATTGTTTAAACTATTAATATTTTATTAAATTATAGTTTCTCATTATTCTTTGGAATTTTAGGAACAATTTGAGACCAATTTCGAGTCATTTGGATGATTTTAACGGAAGTTATTAATTTTTAAACTATTTTCACCAAAAATAAACATTTTTACCTATATTAAATATTTTAGAAGGGGTAATTTTGGGTCAAATTCAGTACATGTGGTCTCAATCGATTCATCTCAGTGTCCCCAACAAATGTCAACCATAAAAATACCTTATTGTCTCTTTAGATTTTGAAATAAATTGAAAATACACATAGAAATGGGATCTCACCCTTCAACCCCATTTTTAAGGGTGTTGCACAACTTTTTTCTACTCCGGGTTATTTTTTTCGAATTCTCCGCACCAGAATCTATAATAATCAACAATAACATTGCTTGTCCCTTACAATTTCTTGTCAAAATACTTCTTTAACTGGACTACCATTCATATCATATATTTACGTTACCGTAAACAAATAACTTTTTTCAAATAAAATTTATTATTTTTCATGGAAAATAATAGATATTCGTGGTATACTATGAGAACATTTTTTATAGACATTTTTACGCTCTACAATAAATGTTATATACATATTTATGCTAATTGCTTTATTTTTTTAATTAAACGCAAAAAACAATAAAACTACCCTATTTGGACTTTTTTCAACCCTAAGTCGGCACGGGAAGGGGTTGGTTGATCATGACCAAATTTAACAGGAATTCAAGTCTCTTGATAACGAACAAATTTGGGGGGTACGGAGTTCAAAATTCAAATGTTCAAAAATAAGGACCACCCTAATACATATATATGTGTCACTTGTGTATACATACAATCCGTTTTATTTTTATACAAGGATTTAGACTAACGATTTGTTTATTCTTCATAAAAGACCATCATTATAAAAGGTTTTCTTAAATTTGCTGTTTTACGTTTGATATTTTCTACTAAACAATAAAGTATTTTGTGATGTTTTATTTTATATCACTACGATTGTAAAAAATCACAGTGCTTTTTCTGGTTTCGTATGCAAGACATATAATATTATTTCATTTTGTATAAAAAAAATATTTCCTGGATTCAGCGCGTTTTTTTATCCCATAGTTGAAATTCAGCCGCGTCGATTGCCGCTGCAATATGTTACATTTCAATAAATTGGTAAATATTACTTGTGTTTTCAATATTTTCTCGAATCCTGGATCCAGATTGTCTAGCTTAAACATCGTGTCTGTATTTCTTATTTAAAATAACATAGATTGTATTTGTGGACGGTTCCTTTTTTCTTATTAGATAGGATTTGGTTTTTAGGCGTTGTACCCTTTTTTGTCATAAATTGATAAAACAAAATAAGCTATTTTACAATTTATTCTCAAATATTCTGTAGCGTTTTTATAAATTTTATATCTTATGAACCTCTTTGAAAAACAGTGTACCTATAGGAGAGAGTAGAAGAATGGGGCGCACTTAATCAAGTATTTTAGGAGTGTCCATTTATTAAAACTTACTTTGGGGCAGGGGAGATCCATCAAATTTTATTAATTTTTACGTAGTGGTGTTGGGGAGGGGGGTCAAAGACGTGACTTACCTTTTTTCCAATTAATTATTTTAAAACACGTTAATTGAAACTAGTATAAATTTTAATATAGGTACATTATACATAAATATTTAGAAGAATATTAAATAATTAAATGTAAGAAAAAAGTTACCAAATACAATTGAATCTTAACAAGAGTTGGTGGAGGGGAGGGGTATTTTGAAAATCATCTTTTCCTTATTGACGCCCCTTTTGAGTAATTCGACTCTCTCTATGTGAATTAAAACATAATGAAGTAATAATAAAATGAATACAAAAAAATATTTATATACCTACTGATTTTTTTTCAGGTTTTAATATAAAATAATATCTACTATAACAAAGTTGAGTAATAATACAGCAACTTCATTTTATTCGTTTATATTTCCATTTTCGGATTTTAAAGTAAAACTTTTTCAAAATATGGCAATTAATATCAATTTAAAAAACCATCTTTGCAACATGCAATAAATATGCATATTTATTAGAAAATGATTAAATAATAAATAAAAGCGTTTAAAATAGTATACTTCGCTTCTTATTCTCTAAACATGAATTGTGTAATGATACTGTGTGCATAAAATCATTAAACCTAAGTAATCGTATTATTTATAAAATGCATACCTTAATTTAATGCGTACCACAAATGTTTGGTTCATTATAAAAGAAAATATATTCAAATCTTGAAGCTTTTAAAATGATTAAAAGTACCTACTTGTAAAATTTTGAACGTACATTTAATCTAAATTAACCACGTAAAGAATTTTGTTGACAACAAACGTGCAAAATAAAGTTACATGCTTTTTATTACAAATTTTATTTGTTATCAAGATGAACTTTCTTTTCATATTTATTTATATGTGTGGTATACATATATAACAATATCACGAAATTCATAAAAAGGTGAAATTAAACATGAAGTAAAAATGTCAAAGCATGAAAAAACAACATGAGGTCGAAAATGATCAACATGAAAAATATTTAAAAATCTAAGGCGTGCCTTTTAGTATGCCCTTTAATTAATACTCTCTTTAGTGCTATCTAATTAATCCATTTTTGAAGTTATTGCATTATATTTCTGTTTGTTTATATTATAATGACCATGACCGTTTGTTGGGTTAAAGCAGGCCCGAATTTAAACAAGGGTATGTATTAAAAAAAAAATCACAAAAATCGATGCATTATTACTTTTCTATTTACACGGTAAACAAATTTGTATCATTTTACATACGAAGTATTGACAATTTTTGGATTCAGTGTTTGAATGTCTATACGTAAATATCGTATAGTACGTTATGAAAGTCGGGGGCTGTAAACAGAATAAATTTTGGGGCCCTCATTTGAAAAAATAAATAATTTATACATAACATACACAAAAATCAAATTCCGACCACACGTTCAAAAGTTACAGATATTTTTCTGCAAAATTTTGAAGAAACTAAAACTTTGAGAAGCCATATCTTGAGAACGTTATGAGATACAGACCTGCGGTTTGAAAATTTCAACTTTTCACGTCATTTTCTATTCAATAAACATACTTTTAACGAAATCTAAAACTCAAAATTTTTAGTAATATTTTTGTTATAACAATAAATTTTAGTATTTGTCATGTAAATTTCCATTTAATTAACATTTATTTATATAGAGCGCTTTTGATATACATATATATACAAAATATACGTACATATTCGCGAATGTCCAATCTATTGCCTAATTTTTTTTAATTATCAAGTATTAAACTAGTCTTTATAAAGATTAAGTTATCCTGATTGCAAATCCGTCAACTAAAATCAACAGATCTGTAAATGAAATTGGTCTCGAGATATTTTTTTTTTAATTTTAACACGGCATTACAAGATGGCGAATGACAGGACTTAGCGCGTACGTATTGAACGATGCGAACTTAACATATATATTTACGTTTTATGCAGTTACAACATTCAACTCGATAAACGAATAAGTAGTTTTATTTAATTATTCGCTATCTCATTCTCTTTCGAATAGTTCTATAAAGAGATATTAGACAAAAAATGGACACTAGTAAAATAACATACCTACTTATGTTTATTTCCATTGTTTAAATTTTATATTTTTCGTTATTAGTAATTTGTGAAACAACATTGGCTGAAACTGAAATTTTGAATAGTAACAGCTATGTTCGTAAACATATTATGTTTTATTGTCCATAAATTGTTTACATGTGTGGTAAAAAAAACTATGTAAAATAAGGTACTAGAAAACCTTGAGCCGGCCCTGAATTGAACACGGATGTGCCCATTCCTCAACGGAGTTTGTTATAATGACGAAAAACACGCAAACATCCTGCGCGCGGAAATCCATTCGAAAAACGAATCTTTCTTTTGCAAATTTCCATTAAAAAGTTTCAACGTTCACGTGCCTTGAAAGAATTCTAAATACGTAATCGATGCAGAATGCATAAATGTATAATGGCTCGCTACCGCTTTAATAGGCCACTAGTTTAAACTCGACTTTAAACTCTATTGATTTCTTGCTCTTGTATAGAAATTTCGATCTTTGTATATATATATAACTTTAAAAAATTCAAACCATTTATATTTTTATCAAGTTTATGTTTAAGAAAAGTATTGGGTTTGGTTGAAAACTGATTTTGCTCAGTTTTACGTTTCAAGATATCAACAGTTTTTTGTATAGAAATTTGTTGACGAAGGATCTCGGAAACGACGTATGAAAAAATTGAAATTTCGTTTGTTTCTTTTGTTAGCTCGGTTACTGGTTGCTATATGTCTTTTTAATCCGACTGTTACCGGAAATAGATAAATATTTTGATTTTGAAATACAAATTATTTTTAATAGAAATTGCAAGAGTAGGTTGTTCCGACTACAAACATATTTTAATATTGATATGCCCCAGTTTTTGATACTTCTTTAACTAAATGTAATTAATTAAAAATATTTGTTGATATTTGATTACTACCATTACTTAAGGGGCTATACCAGTGTGAACGCTGGAAACTTAGGTGATTTTCGGAAATTTTTTGGAAGAAAAATACTCAATGAAATATTTTGAAAAATTGAGAATATATTTAGCTATATTAGAGGTGTATTCCATTATTTTTTCACGTAAAAATATCGATATCCAAGCGACTTATGCGCTGTCTTCGGAGACGCAAAAAAAAAATCTCCTCCACTGCGGCCGTGATTCCGGACGATGGAGTAGGTGAAATTGAAAAATGAAATATTGTCGTTAAACTGGAAGGTTTTTCCTGTACGATGAACTAGGATTTTCGAAAAATATCAAAATCTAACAAAATGGCGTAGTTATGAAAAAAAGTCTGTTTTATTGCCTATAAAATGGTCGTATTTTTAATGGCAGATCGTCAATTTTCACCCAATCTAAAATATCCTAGTTCATCGTAGAGTAAATATATTCAAGAGTACTCAGTTCAAATTTTAAGTAAATCGGATAATTGCTTTTTGAGTTAGGCCTATTTCACACATATACGGTTTCATTCGGTTCGGTTCGTTTTCGGTCGCTGCCGACAAGTGTGAAGCGATGATTCAGTTTGTATTCGGTACCTAATAGAAACCGTACAGAACTGAATACTCCCTCCACTAGGACAGATTTCATCAGGTTTCAATTCGTGTCCAGGGAACACAAAGCAATGAACGCGTTCAACATACTCGGTTTAGTTTCGGTTTTAAAAAGGCAAAAAAATTAATTGATTTTTTGAAAATTTCACACTGGTATGACCCTTTAAAGTCTTGGCATCTTAGGACGCCGCGCCGACCGCGCTGGCCGCTCCGGCCGCCAGACACGCAATACAGTTTGTGTTTTTTTAACCTTGAAAATAATATACACACATCAGTATTGCGTGTCTGGCGGACGGTGCGGCCGGTGCGGACGGCGCGGCGTCCTAAGATGCCAAGACTTAAAGCAACCAAAATTTATAGTAGGTGTCAACAGCCAGAATCGATTTTTGATTGATAGTAGTAACCAAATCTCACTCATAGCAATATTTTCTTATTGTAATATTTCTAGTTTATCTATAGTTCGTATAAAAAAAAATGAATTTTTTTACGTTGGTCCGGTGAAAAATTGTCGAGAAAGGTTTGCTAGTTACTCATATTTTAAAATAAACTGTTGATTTTGTTGTTCCGCTAGTTATTTTTTTATTATTAAAAATGTTTAAGCAATCATTGTATTTAATATGTAGTTACATACTTGCAAACGTAACTAAAAAATAATACCAAATTATTTATTTATTCTTTAAAATAAACATTGCCATTTTGCACGTCTAACAATAATGTATGTTTTAATTTGTAATGATATACAAATAACAACATAAACTAAACTCGGTGTATATGTTATGTATATTTACTCATCATTTCCAACTTGTTGAAAAGTAGACTCGTATAAATTTTAATATAAGACAAAGATGGGCTAAGGAGTATATTTTGAAATAGATAAAGACAGCACTTGAGTTGTTGAAAGGGCTGTCAAGCGTACTATTTATTTAAATTTGGAATACAGTGGTATTTGATACTACATAATAACATTTATATATAAGCCACAATGTTTTCTTTTAAACAATTTGTATACGTCTGTATAATAATTTACGTATAAGTCAAGAACTTTTGGAAATAAAAACATTTATTTTAATATTTAAAAGACCTGTGTTCAACAAAATATAGAAAAATTAAGATCGTTGTCAGTGAATTTATACGGTTCACTTTGCGTCGTTGAAATTATTTTTTATTTTTACTGAAAATGTAGTTGTTCGTATTATTTGTTGTATGATAAAAAATTGTTACAATATGGTCATTATTGGTCATGTATCTATTACTATATACAATTACTAGCGGAATCCCGCGGCTTCGCTCGCGTAAACTTCGAAACTAATTAGAACCCTCCATACGTGATAGGGGATGACATATTACATTTTTTTATATTAATTTTTATTCATTACCTATAAAAAACGTAAATATCTCGGATCTTAGTTAAAAATCGTAAAAACTAACCCCCTGTCTACCCTCGCCATTAGGGGTTGAATGTCGAAATTTTTATTTTAATAGATGTGTATTTTTCCCGAATTTACCTTTTTAAGTAAAGCAGGTATGCAGATAAACATATTTAAATTCATCCTCGTCCCCGTCCCATGCCATTAGGGCTTGAATATCGAACTTTAATTTTTAATTGAATATTAATTTGTCCGAATTTACTTTAATATCATGAACAATTATGAAGATAAAATTTTACCCCCCCCCCCCCCTCCATTCCTATAGAGGTTGAATTTTCGTAACTGGTTTGTCTTGTAGAGTACCTATTTGTGCCATGTTTCATTCGGTGAATACAAAAAAAAATACCAATTTTCCACCCCCCTTACACCTTAGGGGTTAAATTGTGGGAAATGCTAAAATAATTGTTTCATTATTTATATTGTATATGTATGGTCGATAAGATTAAATTAAATGCGATCAAAAATTTTTTTTTATATAAGTTTTGACACCTTGTTTTAACCCCGTAGGGGTTGAATTTCGAAAAATCCTGTCTTTGTGGGTGCTTACATCATAAAAGGAAGGCACCTACGAAATGTCACGTTTCTAGATCCAGAGGTTTGGGCTGTACGTTGATATATGAGTGAGTGAGTGGTTAAGGACAAACTCTTTTATAGATATATAGATTGGAAATAAGTGTATGTTGACACGGCTCACTTAATTAATTAGATGATACAAACAAAGTGAATAAAAGTATAACCTTGTTCTATTTTTGTTGATTCACCACTTTCAATGTTCAATTTATTCTGGTTGAACTGTATAACTGTGACATAATGAACATTTAAATGGCTAATGTTTTAATCAGGTAACTATGATATTTTCATTGAGTTGTGTGTGGGCAAACAGTTTAATGAGTTCTGTTAACTTGCCACAATCCCAAAGTCATGAGAGAAGAAGCTTCCATAGAAAACATCAAATAACGTTTCTGTTTCTTGATCATCCGTTACCCAGGAGACACTAATGATTAGTGTTTGAAAATGTAAGGAGATTAAGTTATGTTGTGGTGTTTTTGTTTATTTATGCATTGATATGTATGAAATCATTGCAGGGAAATTATGTAATTTAAACAGCTTACCAAACAGGAATAGGAAATGAATGGAGTATATGTGTTTAAATTATATTGATAAATAATATAAACTACATAATATATTTATGACAAAGTACTTAATCAGTGTAAAATAATAACATGCATAAGTTGAAGAAACTTTATTGGAAGAATCCGGATGAAAATTTCATTAAAAATTAACTGCAGTTGAAAGTATGATTTTCCGTTATTGATTTTCTACAGCATTCGCAACGGCATGAAAGATAAGATGCCTTCGTCGTTTCCGATGAAATAATTCTGTATATATTTTGTCAGGAGTTTTTCTACGCTACAGCGCACAATAAAAAGTGATGCTTTTCAAAAGTCCTGACAAAAACATGTTCATGATGCTGCAGAACTTACGTAAAAACTTCTACATGACGTTGTCTCAACGTCACAAAGATTTTTTCCCCACATTTATTTTGCTTTTTACAATATTTTAGATTGTTGCTGTATGACGAGGAATTTGTCGTTCATTCTTTATTTATTTTTATAAATAGGTGTGTGCATGATAATAGAAAAAGCAAGATGCAGTTTTTTATTCAAATTTCCTTTTCTTCGTTTCTAGATGGGTAGATGCTTTTACATGGCTTCTTCGTTTTATTTTCTTTGTTGTTGTTAAGAAATGTGTTTTATGAAATATTCGAGTCTAAGAAAACAATGTATAAACCTAACCTACATGTTATTTTACATAATCGGGTTTACGTTTTTATTCTATGCACTGTATTTTATTTACGTAAGTATACAATTATAAAAATACTCATTGCTATATAGTACAATAATGAAACCAAGAAACAGTTAATAAGGCATTAATTGTTCAATATAAATCAGTGCTTTCGAAATTGTTATCCGCAAGCAAAGTTCTGGTTTTTGCAAATACATTTCAAAACATATACAGGCTGTTTGGTTCGGCGATACGAATATTTTGAAGGAAGGTAGATCGAGTCATTTGGAAGTGATTTAAGCAAATTTACCTATATACAAATTGCTACAGTTTTTTTATATCGGCCTTTTTAGTAAATTTTTGATAAAACCCAGATTTATAGATATTAATGGCGAAATTTCAAAAGTTAATGAGCCCATATTTTTCAAACATGATTTTTATATTACTTAAATGTCTAAGCTACACTTTCAGATCAAAATAAAATGTATGAATAACAAAAACAAAGAATGGCTGCAGGTTAACATTTGAAAATTTATAAAACTTTAATAATTATTTTTTTTTTATTTATTTTATAAAATCTAGCACACTTACAGATGTTCAAATGGTCTTAAAAACTGCTCTATTTCATACCCTTTCGAAAAACCTACCGTATTATCTACATGAATGGGCTACTTTTGTGGAAAAAACTTACATTTATCCGAGAATAAGTAAGATTTTTACATTTTTCCAGTGAGTTGATCCTAGTGTGCTTAATTTACCAAAATTTACCAAAAACCGGAAAAAAATCGTCATTAGTCTGAAGGGTCATCATTTTCATGCATTTGTACAGGAGTAGTGTTACTCTGTCCAATGAGTATAAAAAAATGTTTCAAAGTACCCGCATCATGTTTTTTTTATGACTTATTAAGATTAGCACACTAGGATCAACTCACTGGAAAAATGTAAAAATCTTACTTATTCTCGGATAAATGTAAGTTTTTTTCACAAAATTAGCCCGTTCATGTAGGTAATACGGTAGGTTTTTCGAAAGGGTATGAAATAGAGCAGTTTTTAAGACCATTTGAACATCTGTAAGTTTGCTAGATTTTATAAAATAATTTTTTAGAGAAATAATTTTATTAAAGTTTTATAACTTTTCAAATGTTAACCTGCAGCCATTCTTTGTTTTTGTTATTTATAAATTTTATTTTGATCTGAAAGTGTAGCTTAGACATTTAAGTAATATAAAAATCATGTTTGAAAAATATGGGCTCATTAACTTTTGAACTTTCGTCATTAATATCTATAAATCTAGGTTTTCTCAAAAATTTACTAAAAAGGCCGATATAAAAAAACTGTAGCACTTTGTATATAGGTATATTTGCTTAAATCACTTCCAAATGACTCATTCTACCTTCCTTAAAAATATTCGTATCGCCGAACCAAACACCCTGTATACTAATGGGATCTGTAAAATGATATATCATTACATATCAGAGTCCACGCGCATTCAAAGTTTATGAACAATCGGAATAAAATACAACTTTCTGTCAAAAACTTCAAGAGAACTGTCATATAAGTTTGATAGCCCGTTAGAGTGCTTGCAAGCTTGCAAATTTGCTAGGTGCTTTATAATACCGGACATTAATTTTGAAAACGTTCTTGTAACAGGAAGGTGATGTTTACTCTTTAATTTTTCGAATAATTTTTGAAACTATTCGTGGTACTCTTGACTGATTGTTATGAAGAAAATGATAGATCGCGTCATATTTTGGAGAAACAAGTAGTCCACATCACAAATTTAGTTGGCTGCCTCTGGTATATAATATGTAATGCGTTACTGCAAACCGATACCGAACAAATTGCAGTCTTTGATTTGCGGAACGTGTTTACGCGGCTTCTTCTGTAAATACGTATACAATATGTAAATAAGTACCGTGTAAACATATGGAAACATACACAAATATCGTATGCGTATAAATTTTTTATTCGTGTTGGTTTATTTAGATTAAAATATATGGATATATATTTTTTAATACTGACTGTGAATGGCTGACATAGATTTTTTCGAATAGCTTTCAATACAGTCTTCTTGTATTAAATTCCATCATTATCAAATTAATTTAATTACTTCTATTCAACTCTTTGCTACAAGTAAATTTAAAGGTGGCAATCTACTGTGACACAAATATCGTGTATCACGATGTGTTTCCACAACAGGATAAATTTTATGTCACACTAACGTTTCATGTGCTTCTTCAGTCACAGTAAAACAAGTGTTTTAAATATCGCATCTAAATACCAAAAAAGAAATGTTTAATTTTAATATTATAAATTTTAATTGTCTCGTGGTGGGCTGTCACCTAAACGGTTTAATCAATAGTTATCTTTTATTCTTGCAATAAAATTAATGCAAAATTACAGTTGCAAGTTTCACGAAACACAACAGACCTCATAACAACATTTTCACGAACCAAGCGTTTTCTTCAAAACTGTGCGCGATTTTTATGTGACACGAATAGAATGTAGAGATAGTAACACGGTTCATCCAACTGTTCACAATTGTGATGATTTCATTCGGGGATGCGCTGACAATGAGACCAGAAGCTGAGTGATGAACTCCAGTGTGTGTGGTACATAATCTGCGGCAGAGCTGTTAGTAAATTAAATCGTCTCGTTCACGCTTGAATGTAAGTCTTCAATGTATGTATGTACACATGTATAGTGGCAGTAGGTAACTCTTTATAGATACGACAGGACCGGCGTGGTATTAAAATTAGTTCGATTTGATGATCTGCAATGTTCAAACACGTTTTCTGTTTACTGTAACGAAGAACCGGCATTTTGAAGAAATTGAAAATTACATCGATAAAGTGAGTTAGGTATATACTTATAATAAATAATTACAAACATATTCGCTGGGTGCAAAGTAGGTAGTGGGAGAAACGAAGTCGATCACAGCGCACGACGTGGCGAAAAAAACCTCTTTGGGTGAACTAACTGTCGCTCGTTTTTAACTGAAAATAGAAAGATCAACATGGTTAACCCCACTATAGACTATGTGCAAGGAGGTGGAATTAGAAATAATATCGATGCGAGTGTTCGTGGTGAGCAACATTGTAAAATCATTGGCGCCATAGTTTGAGGTTATGCTGTCAATGAAAACGAATTAATTATTTCTCTATTATACGTCATAATTAAAGAGAAAAAATACCCAAATTAAATATTTTTCACGTACCTTTTATGCTATACCATTTATATTATATGCAAACAGCTAAATTAAATGATATTTGTTTAATAAAAAAATTCACGGTATTAAACATATTAAACAATCATAAAAAGAGAGTTCAATCCTTCTCTATTACCCGCTAGCGGCGCTAGTAGACTCGTGCACGTAGCGAATAGTCATAAATAATAGTCTTAAATGTATATATTACGATATTTTATTTAAATTATTTGATTGTTAATATGTCAAAGTCCACCCTAGTTGCAACCGCTAGTTGGCACT
The DNA here is from genome assembly GCA_949319165.1 of Sialis lutaria. Taxonomy (NCBI): domain Eukaryota; kingdom Metazoa; phylum Arthropoda; class Insecta; order Megaloptera; family Sialidae; genus Sialis; species Sialis lutaria. The sequence continues at coordinate 13,281,642 of OX439237.1, forward strand.
ATCATCGCGTTCGCTGCGAATAACAATATAATTTTATGTTTTAATTAACATACGTAAAAAAATTCAATTGGTCCAAGATAATCCATGTTTTATGTATATTTTCTTTTACTTAACTATTATTTTTTGTGAGTGTATGCATCTAGAAAACTTATTTTATTATAATCATATAATGGGTCTGAAACAGTACATGTTTGTATAGGGTTCTATTTTACCATAAAAATAATTTATTACTTATTAATATAAAACATTTTTTTTTCATATTTTTTAGAAATAATATATTAATACGTATTAAAATAAAGCTTTTAAAAAATTAATATTTTATAAGCTGCAGCATTCAGATCCGAACCGGATGTAATGTTTTTAAGTAACGGTTCTCATGATTATATTTCTGTTCATTTGAATGTAAAAACAAATTGTTTTATAATTAGGAAGGTTGTCGTTATAACACGTATTAGAATCATTCAAATAAAACAACACAAAAAATGACAACTTGAAAAATAAAAATGTTTGAGATTTTTCACTATAATTTTCCAAATTTTAATCAGCTGAAAAAGAGAAAATTTTCATGGACCATTATAATAAAGAATTTGTATCGAATTCAATGAAATTGTTTGAGATTAACCAGTTCAAAAACCATAGTTTTGAAGAAAACACGTTTAAACTTTTCGATTTTAATTTTTAAGTATTTATTTTCGAAGTTGCCCAAAACAAGATAATTCCCTTTTAAGAATTAGTATTTTAAAGTACGTACATAAATTCATCCTGTATTTTAATTCGTGTGGTTTTAAATATAACTACTTAAAATTAATTAATATTGTGCAAACAGGTATGGAGGATCTCTAGTAAAGACCTCGTATAACAAAGCCTGTACTGTTTATCCCGTGACGTCACAGGCCCGCCAGTCATCGTTACACACGCACGTCTGGAAGCATTTGGTAGCTGGCGCGCGTGTTCACCAGAGCGTGAGCATCGCGTACCCACGCTCATGTTTACTACGCGCTGTTGTCAAAATCATTCTTCTAATGTGATTCCGTTAATGCCCACTTATTCTGATTTGCTTGAAAGAATCCACGTTCAACTTTCTCACAATGTATACATGTATGTTTGTGTGTATAGGGATGTTTTGAAGGGATCGATTCTCACTGAAATGATAGAGGTAGATAGAAAATAGGTAATGATTATAAGTTATTAATATTTATTTCAAAATTTTAGCAAATCGTTAAAAATATGAGCAAGGGTATATTTTTGTAAACACATTTTGATCATTTTTAGGGTTCCGTAGAAAAGTAGGAACCCTTATGCCTTATAGTTTCTCCATGTCCGTCCGTCCGTCCGTTCGTCTTGAAAAATTTTGTCATAATAAGATGAAATTTGGTATACGGCCGTAGATTGATGACCCAAAAACAGAAATGATAAGATTTTTGAAAATAAATTTTTTTAGACCCCCCTTTCATGTCGTTAGAAAGGTCTCCTAAAATGCAACAAAAAATGTAACAGAACCTTTTTATTTTAACCATTTGATCACGATGTATTTTCTCTCCAAAATCATTATAAAAGCTCCCCCACTCTATTTTCTAAACTATCAATTAAAAAAATCTGAAAAAATTCCAGAACGTAGATTTTAATTAGTACTTTCACTGAAAATTATAACGAACATTGTCAAAAATATTTTGGACCCCCCTTTCATAGACTGAAAAGTGAACTTACATTTTTTTCCAACTTACCCTATTGAGTGGAGTGTCATTTAATAGGTTTCCTAAAATGCAATAAAAAAATGTCAGAACTTTTTGATTTTAACCCTTCAGTCACGATATATTTGCTTTTTAATGTCGTTATCAGAGCGTCCCCCCCCTCTATTTTCTAAACTATCAATTCAAAAAATTTGAAAAAAATTGAGAATATAGGTTTTAATTAGTACTTTCACTGAAAATTAAGTATAACGGACAGTGTCAAATATATTTTGAACCCCCTTTCATAGACTGAAAAGTGAACTCACATTTTATTTTATTTACCCCATTGAGTGGGGTGTCATTTGATAGGTCTCCTAAAATGCAATAATAAAAGTCAAATGACTTTATGATTTTAACCCTTCAGTCACGAAAATTTTGAAATAACTCTTTTTTTATAAATCGTAGTGAGAATGACTACGGAACCCTATCATGTGCATGCCCAACATGTACTTGCTCGTTTTATTAATTGATAGATTACCAACAATAATCAAATATGTATTTGAATTCTTCTTATTGATATTAAGTTAAAGATTACTATACTATCAATTATTCAAACTATAAGTTTCATAATGGTTTAATAATAACAATAATAGTTGTCTCTTATACTACCACCTTTAGTGTAGGTCTTTATGAGCCATAATCAAGCTCCTGTATCTTTAATTCTCGCCGCGTCTGGTTGAATATCAGGAAATAGCGGCATTAAGCCTAATTGGTAGTGTTTATATGTGTTGTTTAATGTTTACTCTTTTAAAATTTAAACGGGGTGAATTATTTTTTATAGTGCCCATTTAGTATGAAAGAGTGAGAAATAAATAAAGAACACAAGTTCTACGACCTCTTTATTTATTTGTATAACAATATAGTTTCTTCTTTATTCAATGTTATTACTAAGACTAGTTTAATTTATGTAAATTTTATAACAAATTTATTCTACTACTCATAATGTTCCGATTCCAACTCCTAGATCACATTTAGAATATATATTTTTTTGCGTTGTCCTTCAATTCCTGAAATTGAATAATTGAAAAATTGCACATTTATGCATGCATAACTCACAAATATTTACGGCTATGTACATTCAATAAAATGATCAACCGTAATAAACAAAGTACCATAGTACAATAGCATGCATTATTTATCTGTTGTAACTAGTACAAAAACGTGAAAGGTCAATTGAAAGTCATTTTTTCAATGAAAGTGAACGGAATATATCAGACAATGTTCAACTAGTTTCAAAACTTATATACCGTCCCGTCATCAATATCATCCATTACAGTCTTCTTTCTATATTATATTTAAAATATACCTATGTGATTTATAGCAACGTATCCACCTTTAGAAAGCTGTTACAATATTCAGGGTTTCGATTGTTGGCTTTGCAACTCATTTAATTTCATTACATATTACAGGGATAAAACATGTCAACAATTATAAAAAGAAATGCTGTTATCTAGAAACTTTTTATGAACCTATGCAACATGCAACGTATGTCTATTATTACGAATTTTTTTGGTAAAATACGATTTTCTATACCTCATTTTAGTGTTAGTTCATTTTCTACTTGATGATGTTTTAATAAACTATGTAATCAATACTAATATGTAAAATCTTCGACAGACCATACAATTAATTTTAATATTTTTGTCTTTCTGTCTGTTTCTATTTGACAAAATAATTGTACTTTTGATGGAACTTTCTCTGTTCTAATACCTAAAGGTTATAAATTTAGTTTAGGCTATATACTAATTGAATTAGGACACGCTTGTTTTAAGAAAATATAACATTTTATATTTTTTCTAATCAAAATATATAAAAATTGCAATAACCAACAATAATAAATATTTGACTATGTATATAATATATAGTATTTAGTATTTTTTTGGAGTGCAAAGAAAAATATCAATCGTTTATCCATTAAAAGCTAGTTACATTTTTCAGTTAAATTCCATCACAAATTATACTAAAATGCATTGTACTAGTGCAAAAAAATTACACATAGCGAAATTCTAACGTGGTAGCTAGTAATTTATTAGAATTAATGTAGTATGTATTACTAAAACCAGTAGTTGGTGGCACATGTTCTCTTAATGGCTTAAATACAATAGAACGGGTGCTGTTCATGGCAGGCAAAGTGTTAAAATTAAAAATATGGATGTTGCATAGTTATTATTCTATGAATTATTTATAATTGAATTTGACGGTAATTATTTCTTGGAGGAAAAATGTGTACATATTATTATGCCTTTTTATTATTAAAAAATATCTGCCATAATTCGCATCGTTTCAAAAATAATTATAGAAAAATTACAAAATTGACATATTCATTTTTAGTCGTAAGATCGTTATCAAAAATAGATTTTCTTTCCAAACAAAAATTAATTATATATTAAATACTTAATTTCATCCTTGTTTTGTCGTATTTAAGTTACAGCGTATAAAGACCGACAGACTGACACTTCAGGCGAAGAAAATAATCAAAATGGATTAGGCAGGCAAGAAAAATGATAACGTCGGACAGAAAACTTTTTTGACGAAAAAAAGCATTTCTTATACATAATATATTTAAGATATCGATACCATTTAAATTGACAATATTGAAGGATATATTTTTAACAATTTTTAAGAACACGTAATATTGGAAGTTATACCTGTATTATATAAAAGGCATAAAAGTATATGTATTGATATTTATATAAGTACAATATAAAACCTATACTACCTTACAGCTCAAAACGATTTTATGAGTTCTCATTCCCTTTCTTAAATATGGCTATTATATTCGGGCATGTACGACAGTGGCGGACAAAAAAACATTTTAATTTTTAAAAATTATACGAATATTACTATATTTTTTTAAAATTATATCTATTATTTCTATTTTTCACCATGTCAATGATAATAAAAGTTTTGATTGAAGTATGACCTTATTCAATTGTTATGAATATTTACGTAATGATCTTGAAAGAGACTGTAAGAAAATTTTTAATTTTAATATTTTTATTTGTAATTGTTTTTACTTATTATTTATATTATTAATAATTATATAATAATAACAATCATAAAATACAATCGAATTTTACATGGGCAATAATTTGTAGACATATAAATATTTCCATTTACCCACCACTGGTACTAACTCCCCCATTAAAATTTCCATATTGTAGGTACACATACATATACCTAACAACCAATTCTTAAATATGCGTACATAAAATAAGAAAATATGGACACAATAATAATTAAATTCGTGTAACAAAATCATCTCAAGGCAAAATCTGGGCTTTGTAATCTTAAACAGGATCTAGCATGTGCCCATTTACACCCTGTATTAATTGAAACCGGGAAAATTGAAAGTGGTGCACAAATATATATGCGTTCACCATAACTGCTTATGTATATAAGTGAATAGCCCTTTTCAAGCAAGGGATGTACAAAAGGACTTTTATTGTTATTGTTTCATTTGGAAAAGTGGGTTGACCGAGTACTGTTGGGGGAATTATTCAATGTAAGGACTTACATTAATATTCTACATTGATTTAAAATTTAAATTGCAGTGTATAATTTTCATTTATTGTAAAGTAGAACGCAATGAATTTTTGAACCATATGTTACATATTTCTGCTATATGTTTTTTAAAAGCTGCATTTTTGAATCTTAGACGGCTATTACACTATCAAAGAAATGTGATAAAATTTTTTTGATCAAAGAAATATGACAGTGTAATATGTCAACTTTTATAATATTTACGTAATATTTACCTTCATAATATTTATTTCTTATATTTAATCAAAGTTTTTTGACGGATAAATCAAAATGGCGACTGAAAAGTGTTCGTGGACGGTTTCGGCTACGAAATTACTTATAATTTAATATATGATCAAATCTTTGTCAAAGATCTTTGACATATTTATTTGATAGTGAAATAGCCGCCTTACTCATGAAAGTTTGTATACAATAGTTAGATAATTGACCATTGAGGTCAATAAAGTCGAAGAGGTAACTCTGTTATTGTCAAAGACCAAGTAACTGGAGAAAATCGATTTAAAATCATAATATGTATTGATTAAATAAAATATTTCTGCACCAACCTAACATAATATTATTATGTACTACAGTAAAAAAAACAAAATGAATTGATGTGGTATTTTAATATGAACATTTTATGATGTGAGGCTTCTGCGGTGGTGATTTTTATTTTATGAGCTAGAACAGTGATAAATAAATCTTTGCATCATCTTAAGAAATGTATAATCTATATAGGTACATATAATAGCTTATCCTGACTGATTCATAATTTTTTTGTATTTGTGTTAATATTTCTATGACAAATTGAAGTTTGACGCATGGAATACAACTAAAAATTTTAAATTTTAGATTTGATTAGAAATATGTTTATTTTATAGAAAATGGCGTGAAAAGTCGAAATGTTCAAACCGCAGGTCTGTATTTCATTACGTTGTCGAGATGTGGCCTCTCAAAGTTTGTTTTTTCAAAATTTTGGAGAAAAATGGTTGTGACTTTTGAACGTGTGGTCGGATGTAATTTTTTAAGGTATGCCCCTTGAAAAAATTTCCATTTTCAGCATTTTTTTTTAATTTTAAATTATTATACATGTAATTATATAGACTTTGACACGCTGATTCCAAAAATCAAATCCGACTGTACGTTCAAAAGTTATAGCCATTTTTCTCCAAAATTTTGAAAAAACTAACAGTAATGAGATACAGACCTGCGGTTTGAAAATTTTCAACGAAATCGAAAACACAAATTTTTTCAATTATATTTCATGCAATAATCTTCGATTTACCTTAGAAATATTAACTCAACACACACAAAAATAAAAAATAGAATTTAAATTTACTATAAAATCAATAATTTTAACTAGTTTCTCTGTAATTTCTGATTTAAACCAAAATAATTAGGTATTTTCAGTGGAACCGAGCTATTTCAGATTTTGTATAATGAATGAAAAACAATACAAAAGAAAAATTAATATTTCACTCCCTGTCACGTATGGAGAGAGTTATAATTAGTTTCGTAATGCTCGCGAGCGAAGCCGCAGGTATCAGCTAATTATTTTATATTTTTGTTTTTGAAACAGTCCAAGACAGTTTACCGATTATAATATATGTGTTAATCAAAAAACATTAAATTATTTCTACATCACCTCCCGCCCCTGTATAAAAGGTAACTGAATGGCCATCGTACAACGGGCTTCATAAAAGGAAATATCTCTCAAGGATTATGATATTGAATAAAGGAGATATGTTGTGGCTGGTGAAAATAGGGCGTTGCAGGGTGAGAAGAAGAGGGAGGAGGTGCGACAAACCGTAACTGCGTTCTGTTCTTGCTAGAGATTATTATTAAAGTTCATAATACTATAGATCCGTGATTCCTTCTGAAAAGAAACTCAGAATATTAGACGGAGTTCGGAGTATAGGCATCTGAGACATGTGAAAAGATCATCCGTAATACGAAGTGCCATTGTAATAGTGTAATAAAGTAAAACTTCGTTAGTACGAATTAATATTGGCAAAAGAGGTCATAGGAATGAACTGATTAAAGCCATGGAATGCGTATGATGTACGTGTAAATAAATAGTTAGCTAGAAATCATTAATTTTATTATAACTTTATACAGGTGGCTAAAATGAAACGGCCGCGCTTTTGGTCATTTAAAATAAGGTTATGAAAAAACGCTCGAAAACGTCGATTTTGTTTTCAAGAGGGACATATTTTGCTATACATTTTTTGCATGAATCTTTTCAACCCTCAGCGCTATGAACACAACCCTTAAAATTTTAAATAGCATGATAGGGCGAGTGATACCTCATTTAAAAGGTTTTTTCATTCTAAACAGGGTGATTTTTTTTTCAAATCTGTTTAGTTTTAGTCATGTTATTTACATTTTTAATTCCATAAATGCATTGATTTTCTGATCAAAAAATAAACATTTACAACTAAAATTCAAAACAAAGTAGGCTTATTTTCTTATCAAATAATGCAAAAAAATTTACCAACATCCAAAACTTTAATTATTTTAATAAATGTCCAAATTGGATGTTTTTGAACTATTTGATAAGAAAATAAGCCTACTTTGTTGAATTTAGATGTAAATATTTATTTTTTGATCAGAAAATCAATGCATTCATGGAATTCAAAATGTAAATATCTTGACTAAAACTAAACAGATTAAAAAAAGCACCGTATTTAGAATGAAAAAACCTTTCAAATGAGGTATCACTTGCTCTATCATGTTATTTAAAATTTTAAGGGTTGTGCTCATAACGCTGAGGGTTGAAAAGATTTTTGTAAAAATTTTATCGCAAAAGAAGTCCCCCTTGAAGGCACCCTTTAAATGACCAAAAGTGCGGTCGTTTCGTTTTACTTGGGCCACCCTGTATATCAGTTTGAGTGTCACTGTACGTTATTGTCTCCAAAATTTTCATTTATATAACGAATAGGTTTTACTTTCTGACATCGCTCTTTATCTAAAGAATTATATCTAATTTAAGATGATTAATTTGTAATGTATTGATATTCAGATATGTATAAATATATAAAGTGAAGTTGTATTGATCAAAAGTTAAATAATATTGAATGTTAGAAATATTTTATTTTGTTAATGAAATACATTTGGAAACTGTAATGGACATTTAACATTCTGACATCAAATAAATTAAACAAACAAACAAACAAACAAAAAAACAATCGACGTATCCCGATCGTAGTTGTTTAGTTGTGTGGCTTTCGCTAACTAAATCTGTTCCTGGAAATTGCTTTTCGTGCAAAATCTAGTAGATTATGTGCCAGCAATGTGTGGTTAGTCTCAAATCGATTGAAAAGTATAATAATTAACGTGTATGCTGGTATGTGGGCGTTTGTCATTGTATGTGTGTCGTATGATTGGGCTTGTAGTTTAACACGATGCTTATTAATATGTTTTGAACACATAGGTTATTATTTTGAATTGAAAAGTTTTGTACCGGGTGTAAGTGTTTTGTAACGAATTTTAAATTGGGTGTTTATAAAACTTATCGTGATTATTCGAAGTAGCATTATTTTACTATTATTATAAATAGGCCGTCTATAAAATACGTACGCAAAAAGGGGGAGAAAAGCAATTGCCTAGCCAGCAGTGGTTCTTAACCAGTGTTCCTCGGACATATTACAAGTGTTCCGCGAAATATTAAAAATAGATCATAAAAAATTAGATAATCCTGCTTAATTTTATTTCAGTTGTTTCACAAAATAATAAATTATTAGATCTTTGTTAGAAGAAAATATTGTACACTACTTTTCTTCTTTAAATACAGAAAATTCGATTAGATATCCCTTTGCTGCAGTTTATATCTACGAATTTTCGTTTCATATATTTAATTGGTTATTAATACTTTGACAGTAGTTTTTTTTATAAAAAAATATGTTAATACATATTTTAATTGTTTTTTTAATGACCTTAATGTTTTAGTAAGATAGTGTTCCGCAACTTTTTTTTAAATTAGAAGTGTTCCGTGACTTCGAAAAGGTTAAGAACCACTGGGCCCTAACGTGATGATATGTAATGGGGTCTGTGATATGACGTGACGTTTGCAATACCTACCTATATTAACTTTATTCCTAATTTTTAAAAGAACTATAGATTTTATTTTTCAGTTGCGATATAACGGACATAGTTTCTAATGATCAACTTTGACAATTTTCTTCATTTCTGAATTCGTAAAAGTAGAAAATAATTTTATAGATAGTTTTTATTTTAATAAAAGTGCAGTAAATAATCAAAGAATAACAATAATTTTGTATTAACAAAAAATCTATGAATCAATGAGAATGTTTAGACATAATTTTTGTATTTAACTGATAACCATTTATTTAGAGGGGGTCCAAGTTTTGTGACGTATTATTAGGTATATGGGGTTGAAAAAATGTGATACAGTGTGACAAATCTGTGAATTTCACGAGACGTATTCAATGGTTAGCCTCAAAGTATTTATACTACTATCAAATTCTAATAGTCTCTTTTGAGGTCGAAATAATATAGTTTTATAACTACGAGTATATATGGTTGCCAAATATGGTAGACATCGTCTCGGTCTCGTCTCATCTAAATTTGAGATAATATCGAGCTTGGTCTTATGTATATATAAATGTACTGAGAGGATCATGGCTGGTACAGTCCAAAGTTTATTCCACACTTGCTGTAAATGTCAAGGATATAATTTACCTTGTAAGATGAGTAGCAGCTGCCGGCGCGAAGATAATCAAATCTTTGAATTCACAACTGTAAATCAATTCCAGTCATAGGTAAGATATATAGCGCAATTCCTCGAGCTAGTTGGGTTATATAACGCACACGTATCTAGTGTCTGTTAGATCTAGTTAGATAAGAAGTTTTCAATGTTTACCGACTTGTCTTTAGATTAGTATGTACATATGTATTATGCGTATAATATCAAATGAACGAATAGAATTCGAACGTGGTGTACAGAAATCTATAGAATTGTAAACATAATGTGTCTAATTTTCTCCCTATATATAGGAGCAACCCTTATTGCTCATATATAGGGGAAACATGGACAAAATGACACACTGTTTTTAATTTTAATTGTAACTTTTAAATTAAAAAAGTTAGAAATTAGAAAATCAGTATGGTAACTCCAAGAAGATTCATATAAACAATAATATAATCATTTATTCAAAAATTTAAGAGACAAAAAATATAAAAAACATTTTCTAGAGATCAACGAAAGTTCATTTTGTCTATATTATATGGACAAAATGACACACATTAAAAAATACACATATTTTAAATACACGTTTCACAAATAAACATTTTCGTTGATTAGGACCACATTATGTGATGGGTACCATTTATCTACAATTCGTCCTTTGTATATTGCCATTGTGTCATTTTGTCCATGTTTCCCCTATAGTAAGTTATAATTTAGGATAATTTTATCCTTTTTAAAAAAAAATTATAATAAAAACCTTTATCCCAACCAGTTATATTCAATTCAATGAAGTACATTTTTAATTTCGTCTGTTTGTAACTACAAACACACATTATTTTTCTATCGTTTGCAGAAAAGAATATTTGTTCTCTAATTATAAAGTAATTAAAGCTATATATTTAAAAAATAACACATAATTTTATTTTAAATATTTTTTTATAATGTATGTATTTTAAAATATATTTTTTTGTTTCAGGTAAACAAACCAGATTTTTACTATCCAAACAAAAGATCAAAACACCTTGAAAGGTATTTATTAAAAATGTATATCATAATTTTATTCAAGCATAATTATAGTTCTCCGTTTATACACTGTACAATTTATGTATAAGTTTATTACACTGTCTTCATATTCTTAAATGAAATATAATACTATTAGAGTTATAATTTCCACCTTCTAAATCTAGCAAATACACGCATAGAAATGTGAATTCTTGCACAATAATGGCGTGACGTTAATGAGAGGTTTTTGGTAGAGGAAAGAGTCAAAGAGGGAGTCATAGAGCAGTTGTTTTAGTAAGCTGAAGAGCGCCAAGGCGGTATGAAACACAAAGTAGAGAAATGTTAGTAGGTTCGCTAGGGCGGTTTTAGACATGCTGTGTGATGTGACGGGTATGGTTTATTAAGCTTGTTACATACTGTCTTAGATCTTTGTTTAGAGTATCATTAGACATGCGATTACAACTATGTTTTTGCATTTACTGAAAGGGTAAAAAATGTATTACCGCTGTTTATGAATTTTTATTTTGAATTGTTCTAGAAATTATTCTTTCAACAAATAGTGGTATGTATATTAAAATTATTTAGTAATTCTGATCAGTTTACTACACACAAATTAGTCTTAATGGCTAATTAGATCTAAAGTAGTGACAAGTGTAAAACATATGTTAATCTAAAATAACTCTTTATTTATTAGTTATATAAAAAATGATAGGTAATTAAAAAAAATAATAATAATTAGCTTTCACAAATTGTGTGTTTTTTTTAAAAACAACTAAAAAAATCTAATAAGTATAACAGAAATTGCGAAATTATGTGTTGAAGAGAATTTTATAATCTTCATTTTTAAAACGAACTATTTTTATGATAGAATTAATTGACAGATTAAGAGTATGAAAAAAGGATTGTGTGGTTTTATGAAACCACGGCAAAAGTGAAACTTTTTTTCACATTATAGACATTTAACTAAAAATTTTCGGAATAATAAATTCAAGCACTCAAAATTGAAATAAATCCATAAACAACAACATGCATCAGCAAAAAGTTCTAATAATTCTAATAAATTCTATATAACAACCAAGCAATTTCTGTCTCTTTCATTTGACACGGCTCTTTTTTCGAGTCAGATGCACTGTCCATTTCTTTATGTCTATGGCTCTGACGTATTTACCCCTACTCCGCGGCCGAGCGACATGCAACACACAGACGAAAAATTTTGAGACGATGTAATAAAAGTTTCACTTTAAAAGATAACGTCACCAGGTAAAAAATTGATTAGGCGATAAGACTGCGCCCTTGAATGTTTTAAACATTTTTTTTAACGACAAAAAATAAAGGCGTATCCCAATTTTTTTAGACTATTCTTAAAACTACGTATATTTCTTGCACTTCATCTAAAAATCAGGAATGAAATTCGGTCCCAGTACACAAAACTGTCTCCATAGTTTTTCGAGTGAGCGTTGAGATTTAAATCCGCACCCCGACGCCGTTTATGATGTTCGAGTCTTGATTAACACTTAATGCGCACACGGGGTTGATTAGCGGGGCATCCATGCGTGGTTATTAACACTCGAGCACCACGACTGTGTGACGTACGCACAGGTGTCCGTGATTTAGCGAACTCGCTGCTGTTTACTGTGTGTATGTGTGTGTATTAGATGGCGGATTAAATGAAAATGGAAACATTATTATGTGCGTGTGTGTGCGAGGTAGTGAACATGTTTAATAGAACATCTGCTCAGACTTTGTTACTTTATACTGTCTCTCATTGTGAGTATTATCTTATTAGGTGTAATATAATATTTAATCTCGATAAGAATACATGGTTGGAATTTCAGTCTATCTCAAAATGTATGGTGTGTTTTGTGGGAGCATACATTGTGGTAACTATAGGTAATTATTTTTGATTAAAGTTATACGTAGTAGACAAAGGGCATTGTTTTTATATTTAACTCTTAGCTGCCTCTGTGGGGGTACCAGGCGCCCCACATTTTTTCAACTTCAATGTAAGCTGTTTACATTTTATAAAGTTTTCAATTTTTTAAATATATTAAATATTATATATTCTTTTAAATTACTGATTGGAGTGCATTCCGTATCGTTCGAAGATGATAGGAGGAATTTTATTGAATTGGAATACTCAATAGCTTACCAGTAGTTAGCATTTTAGTGTCTGGGATACGAGGTGACCCAAGTGTGGCAGATATGTTGTTCTAGAGAAGTGGAGCAGCTAAGGGTTAATGTCGTGATACAAGTACCTATACTAATGTATTAATGACATGCATTAGTTATACGCTATAATCATAAAAAATTGAAAAGTGTGAGTATATAAAACTTATTAACAATCTCAGTTTCTCATTGTATACCAACAAAGTTATGAAAATTTAAGCTGTACATTTTGAAAAATAAACATTGAAAATGAATAAATCCATAAGATATTTTACAAAAGAACAATATATTTAAATAATTTCACTGTTTGTAATTAAAAACAAACATATAAACTCAGTGGCTGTGCTTCTTTAAGGTCGAAACGCACTAGAGCGGCTCGACGCTTCACTACACTACACTACGCGTCGCAACAAAATATTCTATTTAATGTTTTAAATGAACCTAGTCGCACATGGGCGACACTACGCTGCACGGTGCGTTACGTGCGATTGGTTAAAAAAATGAAGTGTAGTGTAGTGAAGCGTCGCGACGCTCTAGTGCGTTCCGACCTTTAATGTTAAACATTATAAAGTACATATTAGAAACTTACATTTTTACAGTACTATGAGGCTGTTGACAATCAATCTTGACAATTAGAAAGACAGACAGACGGATAACAAAATGATTTCATATAAGAGTGTCGTTTTTTTCATTTGGAGGTACGGAACCCTATAATGTTAAAAAAAATCGAAAAATTCAATGGGGTTTATAACTAACCAAAATGATTTTTTTTTAAATAACAAGGATCTACAAAACGATAATCCCATTGATATGAGTGATGCTCAAAGTATTACTTATTTATCACTGTAATATCAGGTTTGCTGTAAGAAACTTCCTAAGACTCTGTCGGAATCATTAATATCATTGAAAAGGTTGATTTTGAAACACATTTTACTTATTTTCTTATAATAAATATATAACAGCTACAAATATAGGATATAATGTTTGCAACTTTATCGTTTTTTGTAACGTCAGTTGACGTTGGTGTAACAAAACCAAGACTTCCTACTGTGTTATGTAGTTTCACAAAATGAAGATAATAATGCCGGATGTAAACACTCACGTTGGTGCATCTGCCAGTGGTTTCCGGATGGATCACTTATTTAATTAAAGTCTCACCAACCACGCGCTGTGTTGTTGTGCGCATGCGCAAAATACAATTGCAATAATTTATTTATTTACATCGCAGTTGTTTACATCAAAGTTGATTGTAAGATGTTTAGTTGATTTTATATACACATATATATTATTAAGTGGTGAGCTAGAGGTCCATCTGACTAACCTGTTAGTTGAAATTAAACAAGACGAATTATTTTAAAATTAACTTTAATCATTTGTAAAACACAATTGGTTAGGCACGAAACATCATTATTTTATTTTCGATTTAATTCAAATCTATACTCATGTATTTTTACTATTAATAAATATTTTCACTCAATAAATTTCCGATCAAATATTCATTCAGCCTGCAGAATTTAAAATTAACTTTATTTCTTTTACTACATCTTCTAATCTCCATGATTTCGTAAAAAAAAATACCAATCTCGTAGATTCATTTTGTACAAAACGAACGAACATTTTGTGTCGGAAAGACACGTAATAGTCAATAAAATAAATAGGCAATAAAGCAACCTTCAAAGTATTCCACCCCATTCTAATATCCTGGCACCCCAAAATCTACACCCCCCCTCTTTCTTTCACATGCCAGCACCAACACGTGCATGATAATCAGAAATTGAATATTGCCTTTCCTCCCTAACACCAATTGAATCATTTCAAATCTAGTGGAAGACGATAAGGCGGCGTAAACGTTTCACCGAATGTTGCAGTGGGCAATAAAGAATTCGGTTCGTTTAATTTGTACTAGAATCCAGTTATACTTTATTCGCAATTTGGTTCTGAGTGAAATCTAATTTCATATCGGGAACCAGAGAAGTTGATCGTTTGGAAATGTGTTCGACTGAATATCATCGTAATTATTATAAAGGGATTATTGTTTTTGTAAATTGTTGTTTGTGTAAAATTCTCTACTTTATATTAAATTGTTATTGAAATGTTATGATTTGTTTGCGGTTAGCAATGGAATTATCTATTTATTGTTATTGTATTTATTTTATTTTAACATAAAATAATTTCATAGAGTGCTAATAATTATATATTGAATATTAAATTAAATTGATTCAGATTACTTCTTTGTATGTATACTACCGTATTGGACCCAGTGTTCAATTTTACCATCATGCATGTATTGAACTTTTATATAGAGAACATTCTCAACTAGAAAATACAGGGTATTTCATTTAAAAAAAACTCATATTTCAATATATCTCTGAAATTTGACATTCAATTTTTTTTGACACCGCCATTATTCATCCCGGAAAAATATTGATTCTTTGCCCATTTAACCGATCTTCTAGCTTCAATAATAACAAAGTTAGTAATGATCACTCGGTTCCCGCGAACACCCTGATATTAATTAGTTTGAAAATTATTAAAAAAACATAATATCAATAATTTAATGCGTTTTTTATCTCATCAAAAGATATTTAACAAACTACTTGAAAGTACTTTATTTAATTTTAATTAAATCAGACCAGTTTTTATCTAACTTGATATGATAATGTATAAGTGGTTTAAATACTTTAAATCCTCATTGCGATATTGATTATAAGCAATTTAAAATAGGATATTGGAACCTACATTTTGTAGCTGGATCCGAAAACTACAAAGTTTTCGCGGTTATTCTTAGTCTCTTGTTATAATAAACAGCTTTAATTTGTTCATTATCTCGACCAACGTTTCGTTAAATATTGCAGTCGATATCTTTTTGAAAAATCCTGAAGGTCTTCACGTCGAAATCATAAATATAATAATAATTTTACACCAAAAAACTAAGAATTAATGTGTACTCTTTACTATTATGATTATAATTATTGATATTGTTTTTAAATAAAACGAAAAAATAATTTTTGTAACATGATTTTATATATGGGCATTTTAACAACAGTACGAATATATTTTCAAGTTATACTTCGGTGTAATAAATTTAATTATTATTTTTCATTCAGTTTTGCATTTTTTTTTCATTTTAAAACAATTTTTTAATAAAATAAATAAATTTTAATTTCTAAACCGCAATCAATTTGGACAAAATTAATAAGCTTCAGTTCCAGCAAAAATCATTGGCTCCAAGCAGTTTCGCGTTCCAGCTGTTTAAAATAGTATTATTTATGTATGAATGTTTTATAATTTTCAGTCAATTCAATAAGAAAATTTCAAATGCAAAATAAACAAATATTTTTGTTTAAAGCAATTTACATTAATAACATTCGTAGAACAGAAAATACGTAGAAATAATGTTTGTTAAATTAAACATCTTACATTCAATAAACTATCGTCGATTGTGAAAGGGGAACGCAACAAGACGTGACTTAAGTCTACGTGATTCTATAAGGTTTTCTCTCGAACTCCCTCGGGACCTCGATGACATTAATAAATAGTTCAATTATATGATTCCACGATGCGTAGCGTTCGAATATGTTATCCTTATATAAATACTCGCGCGCACACACAGATCGTTGTACAAAGGAATGCCGGTAACAATCCATGTCATTGAAATAATATTTCGATCTGAATGGATTGAAAGGAGAAAAACCAGCCAGTGGTGGGACAGCTATAAAGAAAATACTGTGAAAAAATAGTAGATGGCTTTGATGTGATTATTGTATTGGAAAGTAGATAGAAAGTCAGTGGTGTCGCCTGTAAATAATAAAAAATAAAAATAAAACATTTGCAGTGAAAATATTGATCATTCAGTTTTTTATTATTTTCTGTATCAAATCGGAATATTAAAATATTTTTGTATATTTACGTAAAAATAAAATTAGCGACTCCATAGATTTTTGTATTTGTTTCGCTCAGTGATAAATAAACTTACTATTTCAAAATGGAAACCGATTTTATGTGCATTGTTTATGCCGTTACTGAGATAATACAAATTGAAAATATACTTTATTCCGTATTTTTTATAAAAATAACTTCAATAACTTAAATATTAAAGTTAGATATATGGCCACGCAGACTTCTGTACAACTTATGCAACTCTACAATAAGGCAATCCGTTATTTTGATGTATCTCTTATAGTTTAGGACAGAGTAAGGGTCAAATTGTACGTGCGCTAGATTTTGTTTTACTTGCGTAGCTAATTTATTCACTGTTCAGCTGTTTTGAGTAACAGTGTAATTATTTGTAACCTATAACAATTCTGAAATAACAAAAAAAAACGTTGATGCAGGTTTCATCAAAATCGGTGTTTAAGTTAATAATAATAATGAGACAGAGAATAATTAAAGCGTCTCCTTTGAAAAAGTTCACTACGATTTTGCTCTACATAAAAATGTTTGCACATCAATAACGTAAAATACTTGGTCCAAATTTGTTTTATCCTATAGAAAAATCACAGAATAAGAACTATCTTAAGGGTAGTCTTTTGAAAAGGGTTTACGGGCGCGCCACTGAAGCAGACTTTCGTTTTATTGCGCAAATGAATTATCGGGATGAGCATCGACCAGTTTCTCTTTCACAAATGATCTAAAAAACGGTACGCGGCTGAAGACGAACGATCGCCAATAAAATCATTTCACAAAGCATACAGAAAATCTCAGACTTCATATCTTTTCACGGGAAAATTCCATCCATTTCCGTGTTCGTGATTTTCTGTGAGGGGGATGGAGACATACCGAATGCATGATAAAGACTTGCTTGCCTTTTTTGATGACGGGATCCCGTATTATACAAATGATATTTCTATGTGGGGTACATACATATATGTATTGTAGATAGTAAGGTACAATTCTTATATTTGTATATATTTTATTTTCATCATATTCTTTATTTAAAATGAGATATAAATTTTTCCCATATTTCGAAAATCCATGTATAGGCTGTAAAATTTCAGATACAAACAAAAACTTATTTCATTTTCAGTTTATAGATAACATATTAATAGTACCTAATGATATTTTTTGTAAGGCACACAAAGTTGAATAAAATAAAACACCAAAAGAAATTCCTTTAAATTATTATTAACAAATTGCTGAAAATATTTTTTATTACTAAAATATCAAGTTATAAAAGAACAATCCAAAGCAGCTTTTTTTCTATAATTTTGGTAATACATTCACATAACTATTTGTAGTATTTATGACCAATATTGAGGATGAAATTAAAAACAAATGAGAAAGGATTAATATTTGCATGTATCATCAATATCATTGATTTCCCTATGTTCTCTAATTTAATTCTATACCCTGTATAACACTGGTGAACAAATCAATAATCTTAATTTGCATGCGTATTATTTTGCACAGTGGTTTTTAAAAGATGAAATAGTAGAATTGTTGCATTAATATTAATCAGTATTTTATGTTTATTAAAAAAAATATTGAAATTATCATTTTTTTTTTACTATTAGCAGTTAAAATGATTTACCAAGTCCCCAAATACCAATATACAAAAAAACAAATCCGAGCACTAAAAAGTAAACCGAAACACTTGTTTCTCTCCACCTATTCAATTCGGATTCCCCTTTAGGCTGAGAAGAATCCACAGACAGAATAAATTTCAAAGTATGATAATATCGATGCAGATTTTGACATTTGTTTTCGCTGTTTGCTGAACCCAACGGGAAAATGGAAATGCAATATGATTTTTCTTTTCAACTTTATGTTTCTTTCTAGAGATACAGTTATTAGTTATTATCGTTTGTGCATTCAGTAGCGTATTGTTTGTAAGGAACAAATGTGGAGTATAGTTGATGACAGTTGGAAGATAGAATCTTGTATTGCATGTGAAAAGAACTACGTGAATCGAAGTCTTTTATTTAGAATCTTGATTGATATTTGATTCTGGCTGATATTATGTAGTGATTGAACAAGTAAGCATATCAAAAGATATTCGCAATAGTTCTTTTATGCATACAATAAAATGTGTCAAATGCCAGAACATTTGCAAATATATATAATAATGCAACCGTGTATTGTCAAAAAATAAATAGGGTTTTTTGTATAAACAGTATCTTATTGATTTTAGAGGATATTGTATATCTGACAGTATTATTTCTTCAGATATACATTCGTTTGTCGATCATTGATTCGATATAATAAAATGTGAATTTGAATAATTTTATTTCAGTGAAAAAGTCTGTAATGTGTTTTAGAAGTAGGGTAGTAAACGATCGACAGTTTTAAACTGTAAATATTTTCGTTCATATTTTGCTAAGTCATATTCACTCACACTTTGCTGTGAAAATTGAAAGAGAAAACAAATTTGTTATTTTTGTTCAGTTCCCGTCAAATCGTTTGCGTTTTTTTTCCACTCTGCTTGTGAAGTCATCATAAAACTAATGGAAGTTTAACAATATTGTTTGAAAAAACTTCCCAGTGAATTTTTTTGTAAGATATTTCTTTTTATTAGTTCGATTATTATGTATATAAATAATTGAATTTGATCGTTTGATTGCGCTTATATTTTTTTGATATTTTTTAAAAAGTCTTCATATATTCCATATTTTAAGTCTCTTAAAAACATCTAATGAAATTCATATGTTTTTGGTTTAATTGAAGATTTATATGTAATTGATAAATGGTAAAACCATTTGATCATTTTTCATTAAATAAACATCAAAAATAATTTTTCACTAGAAATTTAATATCAAATTCACATAAAATTATCTGTTCTTTACAAAACTTTCATCTCAAGCTGCCATCTCATTATATTTGTTCAACATAAACTTTGAAGCCACATCATCTCCGTCATTTTCCGTCCATAAAAAAGACAACACCCTCTATCTGAAAATCCCAGGAAAATTCCCCAGATGTCGGCAAGACATTCACAGATAATCCAATTACGCAGGTTCGCGATGCGTGGCGACGGAGAATATGTCACCCGGGTGGGACGCTGAAACGTCGGCCGTCAGGGGAGTAACGGACCGAGAAAAGCCATTGTGGGAAAAAGTATATTTCTATCTAATGCAGCTCTGGACGAGGGTGTGTTATAAAAACTTGCATTTATCTTCTAGAAATTATATACCAGTGCAGTATACTAAAAAAATTCATTGTCCCTACCAAAAATGAATGGATTTTTTTAAATAAAAATATCACATACTTTGTTTAGTTGCGGTAACTAAGGAATTGTTCCCTCACCATATCCAAGATACGAGAAGCTTTGTTATCGTTTTAAAGTAAAAACAAAAATTTAAGATTTTATAGAATCTTTCTTGTAGATCATTCAATTTCCTATACATTATTCTCTGCAGCTGCGAATAATTGACAAATTTTTATAGCAAAACCTTTCCTTAATAAAAAAAATGCTCTTAGAATTAATTTTCAATTTTAATTTTATACTTAATAAGTAAAAGAAAAATTAGGCCAAAATTACCCCCATCTTGCGGTATGCATAATTCATTATACTCAATTAATTTTATATACAATGAAATAACAAATTTAAATTTATTCGAACAACATAGCGACATAGTAAACAGTATATTTATATCAACATAGGTAATATGCGTGAAACTACAGTAGGTACATTATGATTTATGAAGTGCAAAGTAGAATTAAACATAAAATTCTCAGTACGTCATTGATCACTGTTAAATTACTTACAGGTGATTAAAAATTGAATTTTACACTATCTAAGACACATATTTTTGCACTATTTCAACTTCACTTCTGATTAATGTGAACACTGTTACAAGTTGTATATGTATGTGTGGGTGTGTGTCTATACAGTTGTTCGCATTTGTTCAACAAAGCTTAATTTGTGCAAATGAATCTTAGTAAATTAGATCAGTAATATAGAGGTAGGTGGAGCGAATATTTGACTCGAAGAGATGTGGCTGTAATTTAGAACTATGTTGTGAGAAAGTAAATGAATCGTACGGCAAATATTTTTCAGTCGAGGAATATATTAGTTTCTTCTACGAGATGGCTTTGTTCTTTAAAATTAATTAAATACCATATTTTAAAGATTTGTTTAGTTTTGGATAGGTTGTCGAGCGTATATTATATATATAGACGTTCGTCGGGGGTACACTGATAGAAACGTTGACTTGGGCCAAGACATATATCATTGGTGGTCGAAAATAATATAGTTGGATTAGAGAATATTTGTTATATTAAGACATTTTTTTCACCTGTATATAAATGGCTTTGGTTATAAAGTAAATTTAAGGGGCTATACCAGTGTGAACGCTGGAAATTTGGGTGATTTTCAGAAATTTTTTGGAACAAAAATACTCAATGAAATATTTTGGAAAATTGAGAATATATTTGGCTAGTACGTGTATTAGAGGTGTATTCCATAATTTTTTCACGTAAAAATATCGATATCTAAGCGACTTATGCGCTGTCTTCGGAGGCGCCAAAAAATTCTCCTCCACTGCGGCTATGATTCCGGACGATGGAGTAGTTGAAATCGAAAAAAGAAAATATGTCGTTAAACTGGAAGGTATTTCCTGTACGATGACCTACGATTTTCAAAAAATATCAAAATCTAACAAAATGGCGTAGTTATGAAAAAAATTATGTTTTATTACCTATAAAATGGTCGTATTTTTAATGCCAAATCGTCAATTTTCATCAAATCAAAAATATCCTACATCATCGTAGAGTAAATATATTCAAGAGTACTCAGTTCAAATTTCAAGTCAATCGGATAATTGGTGTTTGAGTTACAATGTCAGCAAATTTGAAAAATCTCATTTCGTGAAAAACGCGTTTAAAGATTGAACTATCCTCGAATAAGGCACAAAAAACTGATTTTTTGAAAATGTCACACTGGTATGGCCCCATAAGGATATTAAAGACTAAAAAAATTGATATCAAATATTGATTTGCATCGATAAGTATATGTATCTCAAACTAAAGACACAAAAAATATAGAATAAAGGAGATCAATCTAGAAGTAACAGATATTGGTGAGACGGTAATTATATGATAATTAATACTTTGATAGTTTTTAATCAAACACGTCAATATCAAAAGTTCTGGTCTCAACTTTATATATTTAGTACAGTACGCATAACTTAAAAGCGTAACAATAAACCACAACTACTTGAAATTTTCATGCATTGTTACTGTTTGCACAAAAAAAGTTTTCCTTTGTTTGGTTCTAGGTAATTAAGAGTTAATAAGGAAGCCTACCTTACATAATTGTTTTATCGTTTAACTTTAACTATAAAAAAATTGATAGAATTAGAAATACTAGATAAGTAAGTGTCATAGTATTATTTCATTCTTCACGTTTAAGAACAATCGGTAACAACAACAGAGCTTTTCTTTTCCGATAGGTTAATCACTTAATTCTAATGGATATACAAAGTTTTCTCTGTAAAACTTAACGTTATCAAGCAAGAGCACGCGATATAAATAAAGTGCACAAATCAACAGCAAACAACACAAATCAGAGCAACAATGGCGTCTTAGCTTACGCTATTTTTTGGTTTGTGTTTGTAGACGTGACCCTGTCGAGCCCATTGTACTGCTCTCTTAAACATTCCAGTCAGTTCGCGTTTACACAAGGAAACACTGCGCGAAGAAGGTTGTCGGGGTGGGGTCTTAGTCAGTGTCTACGACAGAATGGTGGTATGCAGTGGCGCCATGTCTGTGGGCGTCGATCAGAAGATATTGAGTCATTTGAATTATATTGTATTTAATATATGAAAAAATGAAGTAATACCTTCATTTATGACCATAGGCGCCGACTTTTCATTTCACTTTCGTAATAACGACCAAATGTTTTTTTGTGCGAAAAAATTTCAGAAATACAACTAATAGTGCGTTGAGTGTAAAAAATAAATAATTTTTTTCATCAAATTATTGGAGATAGCTGCTAAAATCAACGTAAAAGGGACTATGCAACATCCACTTGGATAACGCTGCCGACGATACAACATTCATTATTTGTAGTGTACATAGTTTCGGTAAAAATCAAACTTTAATTATTTGAAATAATTGAAAAGTGGACATTTGTATCTTTGAAATCTTTTTTTTTTCATTTGTACATTAGTTTTTTTTTTAATTTACAGAGACTCACGAAACGAAATCGACGATTTTAGCTGAAAACTTCAGTTACTTGGTAGAGAAAAATCGTAGATTTTTTTTAAAGCCGATGGTCTAACTAAGTTTTGTAATGGAAATAAAGAAGATATTCAATATTAATTTACTTTTTGAAGAAATTTTTAGTGATCATATTTACTCAAGTGACAAGTATTTGAATATTGCACCTTTTTTAAAGAAAAAATCTTATTGACCAATGTATCTTTAATTTAAAAGAAACTAGAGTGCAGCTTCACAGGGGGGGGGGCGAAACCCCCATGGTATAACATATAAAGGGGCGATCGCCCCCCCCCCCCATAGTTGGCACCAGTGTTTATGACCAAAATTAGACCCTTTATGGTCGTTTAATGCAACATTTTAAAGCTGAGAAAATTTATAAAAAAATGTTATCTTTGGTATCTTTTTTGAACTAAAAATTAGACATCCTAGTGGACAGCTTTCAAAACTAAAAAAAAATCGTTTATTTTTATTTTTGTTGAACCGTAGTGTGGAAATAATAAAAAAAAAAACTTTTAAAAAACAAAAATTTCTCTGAATTCGAAAAGAAGATAAAATTTATTTCAATTTTTATCCCTTATAATCCAAAAACGATAATATTTTTGACATATTGTCACTACTTTGACAATGAACAATATTTTCGTTAAGATTAGTTATTCCTTATTTTTTTTTCATGCGTTTATATAAAATAGTAATTATAGTTACCCAATAATTTTTATAACAGATACGCCACTGTTTTAAAGATCACCCACCATTATCGCCGCCCATTTTGTTCTTGTCTTTGTTATTTTGCAACGTTCTGCATATTCTCTAATCTGATTTTTTATATTGTATGGTTTACGTTTTTAATTTATACGAATTTGAAATCGGCATCTGCTATTGTCGCTACTTCAATATTATTGAAATAAAAGAGTATTCTTCACCAAGTTTGATTTAGATTCAATGAAACTTCTTTTGTTCGATCGGTGTTTTTATCTTAATTGTTGTTCTTCCTCTCGGTATAGGTTTGATAAAATTCAGTGGTTCGTAAACTTTATAAAGAATTAAACAAAATAAAATTTTGTCCAATAAGGATTCTTTAGTGTTAATGTACTAATTGTAAATAGAATCATACACTTTAAAATTTTATATTTTTATATAATCATTTGAGAATCACTGACATAATCAGAAAAAGAATTATTAAAATAATGATAATAATAATTACATAATTCTAATTTTCTTATGAAACAAACAATAAGTCGTAAAACAGAGCTGTCAAAAGTATATACTTAACAGCTGAAGATTAAATTGTAAATAGTAAGTGAAAGTATGTACTTGAAGTATCAATTAATTTTTGCTATTTTCAAATATATTTGAAGTACCTATTTCTCTTGTTAAAAATCAATTATTAAATTTAAGTACAATGAAAAAGCCTTGAAGTATTAAAATCATTTTAATATGTGAAGTATTTATTTTTTACTTGAAACAATTTTTAAATGTGTATTAATTTTACTTTTCTAATTCAAGTATAACGTTAAAAATAAAAGTATTGATAGTTTTGACGCATAATTAAGATAATACAATTCTATTCTTAGATCCCCATAACCAATTATCTATCTATTGTTTCACTGTTGTTCAGCACTTTATGTACTACTTTTCTCTCTGACTGTTATTTCTCGTTCTTAGATAACGTTAAATCGGGACGCGCCTGCTGCGATATAGTAGTTTCTAATTAGCGTTTATAGTCCATATATCATTTAAATCACTCGCGAGATAAAAAAACAGACATCAAATAAATTATTTAACTGTGTGCATCCGTCCACTATCGGATATATTGCCAGAGTTTTTCTTCTTGTTTTGCATGGTAGATTTTTGTGTGGAAAAGGATATTTATTGTAGTGAAAGTTGATGACTATGCATGTCTGAGATAAGAAAGATGTATAAATTATGTTTATGTATCACCTATTAAAAGATAGAAGTATTTTATATGTATGCGGTCGTTTTTGAATCGGGGTTTCGATAAAATGATAGTTGTATTTTTTGGAATAATATTTTACAATTAAAAATAAATATGAAAAATGTTCAATGTGGCAAAAAAGTCATATAACCTAACCATACCTACCGATATTAATAACACTATTCAACAAAAAAATAGTTTTGTAATATAACAGAGATCTGAATAGAAAATTTAGGAGGCTTTAGGCATGCCGAAACCGAATTTGTTGCCCAATTGGTTTCATCACGTCAGGGTTTTGAGATATTCTAACTTAAAAGTCCCAAAAACGACTATATTGGCACTGTTAAAGAATTTATTATCAAGTAGGTAATTTTTTTCTAATGTTTTCGGTCACGGTAACAAATAGTATTATCTTTCTTCTTTAAAATGAGTTTTAACTTTTTACTGTACGATTTTTTTAGCCGAGATGTACTAGTTTGAAGATATGGTATTTTTGTTAATAGAGTGTAGTATAGTAGATACAATGAACTTTACTACATATATCTTCAAAGTAGTATATTTCGGTAAAGAAAAATTGTATAGTAAAATGTAAAAAATCATTTTAAAGGGAAAAGATAGTATTATTCGAAATCATGAAAGAAAACTTCAGAAAAAAATTACCTACTCAGTAATAAATTCCCGAACATTGCCAAAATCATCATTTTTGGAACTTTTAGGTTCGGATATCTAAAAAAACCTGACGTGATGGAATCATTTGGGCAACGAATTCGGTTTTGGCATAACAAATACCTTCTAAATCACCTATTCAAATTTCTGTGATTTTTTTTTGTTGCATAGTGTAATTCAAATATCATTTATTAGTAACAGTTTTTTTAAATGCCATAGAAACTTTTAAAACTTCAAGAAACGAAAAAATTTACATAAATAAAAAAACTCGAATAGTTCTAACTCTGCTTTATTTTTAGAAGTATTTTAAAAGTTACTTTCAAGTATTAGTAAATTTTAAAACCCACAATTTTAATTGTAAGAATCATCTTTATGAGAATTTTGTTGCTGTGATTTAAATATATCAAAGTTTGATTATTTTTTACTATAACTAATGTAAACACAGTAAAACGCAAAAAAAATCTGGAATTATTTTCCATTAAATCGCAAAAAAAATCTGGAATTATTTTCCATTAAATCGCATGAACCGAGAATATCAGCGAGTTGCTAACCTCCACAATATAAAAAGCATACGCAATGTAAACATAACATTCAACCCCACTCACTCCCACGCATTCTCAGACAACATACGGTCGCGACCCCAAGATGCGCGAGATATGGACCATCCCCTATGCTCATTACGCGCAGAGCCAATCTCCTGGGTCCCTGATATATTGGATTACAAACCTGGGGGACTCCGCGCGATGAAATATGCGAACTTGATTGGCAACTGAGTCATCCACAGTCGCATACCCTTCGCATCTTGCACGACAGAGACAGCAGATGTAAATATGGTATACTTTATATGTGTTTTGTCTTTGTTACTAACGAGCCTGCTCGATATATGCTCCTAATTTGGTGGTAATGATTACCTTCTGCGTGTTTTTGTTGCGGATGGAATTGGGGTCGTTGCTTCTTCGAGGAAAATATCGAAACTGAAAGCGATAAGGCGATGCTTTTTAGAATATTGTGATAAAATTTATGTTAAATTTTCTGTTTGCTGCTTTTTACATGATGAAATCATGATATGGCTGAAAGAAGATCGCGTTTGAAATGTGTACCTAGATAAAGTTCAAAACATTTCTTTGTGAAAGGTTGTTAGGAAAATGAGGAAATTACGAATTTTTGAATAGAATTCCAGTAATTTTGTTATCAGATTTCTTTTTATTAATATTTTAATTTTATTATCAGATTTCTTCTTATTAATATTTTAATATAAATCGTATCTCATATATTAAATGTACTATTCTTGGCTTGGCCATTTCAATACGATAAAAGAAGTAATAAATTATCAAGGATGTTTACAATAAGATTAATTTATTTAGATTTTATCAATGAAAACAGTGATAATTCTATTTATTGAAGCTGGTAATTGAATTGGTTAACTTTGATGTACATAAAGTAACAAAAAAAAAGGAATTAATTATTTAGGTTTTCGTGAATTTTTTGTTTGTTTTCGTGGAAAATTATTTTTTGTTAAAATATATCGAGCTTGTTAGTTGAAACAAGATAGTTCAATTAAAAAGTGTTATATAAATCTTCATAACAAGCGTCGATATGACATAACAAACAATTTGTGATAATTTAAATTTAATTAATTGGAAATAAAAATGAACATAAATTAGCATTAATTTAATACATAAGGGACATTAGTAAACAACTTCGACATTATATGGCTTTTTCTGTTTGATAATAATCCAAATATGTCTTCATTTAATGGCGGGTCAGGCCCAATATTACCAGAAAAATGTTTTAATTAATTTTGTTTTTCTCTCACAATGAAATTCAGTCATTACAGAAATTTTTATTTCAGTCAAAACAAAAAATTATATACATAATTATATTCGCCATATTTTGTATTGTTTTTGTTTAAAACTTTTCTGTACATTAAATGAAATTGTTTTGAAGTATTGTTTATTGTTTCAAATATTCATTTTATTATATTTATTATTTTTATGAATATATATTCTTAAGTACGTTACATATTTCTTTAATTTTAATTGTGAAAAGTCAAAACAAATCATTTAATTTAAAAACAATAAGATCAGAAATGGCTAATACAAAGAGGTACTTAAGGTTATCTTAGAAACATTTTAAACATTCAAGATGTTTGGCAATTTTCCTGGAAGGATTTAATTAGTGTACCCATTAATTCAACCAACTTCACATCATAAATTGTAATACGAAATACAGTACCTACCATTACTACATTAAACGGTGTATTCATATACAATATATGTGTACGTATACATATTGTCAGCACTTACACAGTTAAATATCCAAGTGTTAATAATTCCGGCGAGTGACGTCTCGTAGCGATTTAGACAGTGGCAGTTCATCAAGAATCAAATCTTATTTTATGTGATAATATACAAGCTGGATTTGGATCGTGAGTCAACTGTAAAACAATTTTGTGTGGTTAAGCAGGGTGGCCAGTTTCTGGAAAACTGGGAAAAGTCAGGGAATTTGGTTGGAAGTCAGGGAAAAATGCAAATTCTCACAAATATTTAAATTTTATCTATATGACCTTTTTTAGGTTTTTATCTAAATTTTAAATATAAAAAACAGGAAAAAACGATAAAAATTCTCCTGGAAAACCGGGAAAAGTCAGGGAAATTTGTTCCAGAGAAATACTGGCCATCCTGTTAAATTTTTGTGTAGCGTAAGTCCGTAAATATATTTTATTAATTAATTTAACCTTTCTTTAACTTCTGAACTCATAGGCATTAATATACACTTTTTTGTTAAAAAAATACTCAATAAAAAATAAATTTTTATCTGAAAACAAATAATTATTTTCAGATAAAAGAAGTTTAAAAAAAACACTAAACACGACAAAACTCTGATAAAAATCAAGATTTAAAAACGATTGCTTTCTTATCTTTTTCCGCTTTTTACTTACACTAGAAATGTAGTTAAGAAAAAATAATACGAATATAATATTGCACGAATATTATCCTGACTATAACCGTGAGTGAGCAAAAGTGAATAAAACATATTTTGTTTTGAAGCACCCAGTTCTATAACAAATATTTATTCTTGGTAAAAATATTTTCTTAAATGTAAAACGTACGCCACTGGCTACAAACGACGCTGTTTCTGATGCTTAAAACACACATACACAGTTATTACGTACTTTGATTCATAAAAGTTTCACGAACCCGATTAAGATGTTTAAGAACTGGCGCTTGAATCAATTTGCATGTACACTTTTACCTACACAAATAAATAAACCGGTGTGGCTTGTTGAAACGAGTACTCAGTGAGATGATTCTGTTTTGTTTTTCACACGGAAGATATGTCTTTATGGAATATATACACAATCTAATTATATTTCTTTCAGATTTTATGTTTTTTGTTTGTTTGATCTTACATTAATGGTATGGTTTTTGTTTGTATAATTTTTAATTAAATGAATATTTTTATCAAATATTGTAAGAAAAAGGGACTTCCCACGCGGAAAAATGTATACACTGAAATATAAAACATATTTTGTTAGTTATACCTTCGGGAAGTACAGTGATATTTTAAATATATGCAACATAGGTATATTTACTGTATACTGTATATGCCTATACATTATTGAATGTCAATTTAAGGGGCTATACCAGTGTGAACGCTGGAAGAAAAATACTCAATGAAATATTTTGGAAAATTGAGAATATATTTAGCTATATTAGAGGTGTATTCCATAATTTTTTCACGTAAAAATATCGATATCTAAGCGACTTATGCGCTGTCTTCGGAGGCGCCAAAAAAAATCTCCTCCACTGCGGCCATGATTCCGGACGATGGAGTAGTTGAAATTGAAAAATGAAATAATGTCGTTAAACTGGAAGGTATTTCCTGTACGATGAACTAAGATTTTCGAAAAATATCAAAATCTAACAAAATGGCGTAGCACTGAAAAATAAGTCTGTTTTATTGCTTATAAAATGGTCGTATTTTTAATGCCAAATCGTCAAATTTTAGTTCATCGTAGGGTAAATATATTCAAGAGTACTCAGTTCAAATTTCAAGTAAATCGGATAATTGCTCTTTGAGTTACAATGTCAGCAAATTTGAAAAATCTCATTTCGAGAAAAACGCATTCAACGTCAGCTCCTGGGCATTTCATATCTGCGAGCGGTCGCTCTTTAGAAGGGTGCTGTTTGGAGAGTATTATAGATACGGCGTTGAAATTTTCACAGAATATTCTTGAAACTATAAACTCTCCAAAAAGGCAAAACAAATTAATTGATTTTTTGAAAATTTTACACTGGTATGGCCCCTTAATCAAGAAGTTAATCTCTGTATGATTTTAAGACAAAAAGTTCATATGAACATAGGTCCTTGCTCGCACTATTTTTGATATACAGGATCTAAAACAGATTTTTCAAAGTAATGGTGAAGGATCATGCTGAAAAAAAAATGTTTGCATTTAAGAAAAGATCTCTATATATTTTAAATTTTATCAAAATATTTTTTAGTTACACATACTTTTATGTAATTATTTGCAATGTTCCTTTGATATAAAGAAAATACTTAATTATCGTGACATGGTTAAATAGTTTTATGTCTGTTGACCTGATCTATTACATATTTAAATAACTTAAATCACTAAAACACTCATATAACAATAACTCATTTTGGCACAACTTACTATGTGACGTTCTGCTTAAAATTCTTTAGTATTTAAGGATGCTGGCGCACAGATATTTTTTTACTAAACTATTTATTACTGTCTTGACCAGTACAGTCAATATCTCCTTTTCTACTGCATTATATAAAAGTCAGAAGAAGAATTATTATTAAAATTTGTAAAGAAACGAATGAATTAAATCAAAAACAAAATAATTATTTATTGATAAAATTAGTAAGTGCACTTTCATTAGGAAGCGTGTTTCCTAATGAAAGGTAAAATAACATTTATCATGTTATTTTAAGTTGTTTACACAAAACTTCTATGCTACTGCCGGTTCATACATTGCGTTTGTTGGTGTCTATTTTTAAACAAGAATATTTGCTTAAACAGTTGACTTTGCTCTGGTACAAAGGAGTCGAAGAAAAATAAACAAACAGGTTAATGTACAGAAGAGATCCTTAGATATAACAAAGATGAAGAACATTTATCTTATATACATAATACTTTGATATCAGTAACCTACTTAATTAAAACATTATATTAAGATTGTTTCAAATTATATTTCACGTTTTTTAAGCAATATTGCAATATAACTATGTTCCCTACTATGTTTGGAAGACTCAACTTATATACATATTCCAAAAACCAATAAATTGTATTTGGGTATTTAGTAGGTATAAAAATATTTTCACGTAAAAATTGTTCTTTCATATTTTTTGTATTCAGAAAATTCTGCAATTTTCTTGAACCCGTCCCTGGCGAGATATAGAATGTATGTAAACATGGAATTAAAGTAAAGGAAAATAAACTGAGCTTATCACAAAACGGTAGACCTTATCTGATTAGTTGATTATAGGTTTTGATTTGATCAGATGGTCTAAATATAGAAACCAACTTTAATATTTGGGTATCGTTACAAACCAAATGGCATTAATCATTATTTATTCAGTTGAGTTTATTTAGTGAACGGGCTCTAACGAGGATAATACGTAAGTATATAGTCATATAATTTTTCTTTTTCCTGGTTTATCTGGAATTTATTTAACGAACTATTACTTTCTTTTTCTATAAGATACATCGATTTTTGGTGAATATTGACCATCTTTGAATCAATTCTCTATTATCGCTTTGATGTCTGTCGGTCTGTAGACGTAATTGAAAAACAGCAATTTATATAGAAGGTTGAAATTTTATATTTATAATGAATTTTCTTAAAGGAAGAATACCTCTTATTTTTTAAAACTCATAAAAATTAATGTTACTCTTGTCAATTTTTGAATTATTTTTGAAACGGCGGAGCGCAAAGAAGATTTTTTTACGTTAAAAATAACAAAAAATAGCGTGATGTATGGTTTATGGAAAGCCTATTTGCTGCTTGTAAATAAAAAAATCGGAAACATATATACAAATATACATATACATTATTATATCCATAATTTGTTTAAAAATAACCTAATTGCTCGTAAGAATGTTAGGAACGTGTCTTAATGTTTTCGTACAAGTTTAATTTTATTTATAGAGGATGCAGAAAGACATTTGAATACATAGTATGTTAACAAGCATACTCAGGAATATATTTGTATGTTATTGTAATTAGTTAACTTTTTTTCGTTTCATATATAATATTTTTATATCAAGTATTTATTTTTGGTATAAGACAAAAATTAAACATTAATTAACATTAAATTAATCTAAGAGAACGTTACCAATGAAATTATTACATTTTTATATTTAGATTAAGACACAAAAAATAAACATATGTGTATGTATAAATGTATATGTATTGATATACATTTCCATTGGGCAGCAAAATTCCGTTGTTGGTAATACAACAGCACCATATTTTTGCTCATGCATGAAAATAACTTTGACAGTTATGTTTCAATTGTACATTGAATGTTTTCATACATATACATATACGGGATAAACTGTGTAAATAATTAAGAACATTAATATTTCGAGTAAAGAATAGGATTACGGAATTTGTGTTGAATATGTAATATTAAGCAGGCGTACCTTTTTTATCAAGTTGAAAATTAATTCGTGCGTACTGTTACATCCATTTTAGAAGTTAATACACAATTCTGTCAGAGCTGATTGTAAGTTGAAATTAACAATGGCAGCTTATTGGATTAAATTGTAATTAAATTAAAATTTATTTGTTTTCTGGCCTGCGAAGAAAGAACGTTTTATTTGTTTAGTATGATTAAGGTTTAGGTTTTGTAGAAATCTCCCGGATTTGTGTACGGCGTCCATTATTAATGGCGGCTGCTCGACCACTAATTTCCCTGCGACCGCAGACGCAGCATCTCTCTCATTCTTACTCGCACGTCACCTGTCGAGATATGTGGTCAGACAAGGAGGGCGATACACCGCGGCGTTATTACTCGTTACTCGTTACGGTAATTCATCTGGATCAAATAATAACCGGCGCGAATAAAACATTACGTAACCCGTTGTTGTTACGTAACAAACAAAGTTTAGTTTCTAATATGTACAGAGTTACGCGCTAACTACATTAATCATTCCGCAAATCTTATTATAGACGCTATTATTCATATAGCTGCGTTTAATTTTAATCACAAAGAATAATATATGTGTGGAGGGTTACCGTGTATTAGATACGGAACAGTTAATTGGTTCAGTGGCAAAGGTGCTGGAGAATTAAGTACATACGTTTTATTAGCAGTTTGATCATACACATACATTTTTGTAAAACAGTACAGTGTTAAAATTAACTTAAGTTCTAATACCGTGTAAGTCAATTTTTAGG
The DNA here is from genome assembly GCA_949319165.1 of Sialis lutaria. Lineage (NCBI taxonomy): Eukaryota > Metazoa > Arthropoda > Insecta > Megaloptera > Sialidae > Sialis > Sialis lutaria. The sequence continues at coordinate 13,314,963 of OX439237.1, forward strand.
ATTAATCTATATCTCTACAACTTCAAATTGAGACTAAACAATTTCAAATTGGGGATAATCAACTTCAAATTGAGACTAAACAATTTCAAATTGGGAATAATCAATTTCAAATTGAGAATTATCAATTTTATAGGTATTGGTTAAGTTTAAAAACTTGTATTAAAATTGATTTAGGAATTGAAATACCACATATCCAGTGGTGAAAACAGTAAATATGACTCAAACTGAGTTTCGATTGCAACGGCTAAAAAATATTGAACGAAAAAATATCACGAAAATTATATTTGATAATAATTGTACCAGACATCATGTCGCTCATATTCAATGATTCATATATGATGCATTAAATATGTCTTATTAATTTGAGTAGTTGTAAATTATAAGAGGGTCCGATTTTAAAAAGTTAAATAATAATTGAAAGAATGGCCCCTACGTAGGGGGGTTACAAATATTAATTAATTTAGAAAATACAATATGTTAAAGATTTTTTATTTTTTTATTTTATTTAAAATTGAGCCCCATTTAATTTACAACTAGCCAAATTAATAAGACATATTTAATGCATCATATATGAACCTTTCAATATGAGCGAAATGTCGAATATAATTAGCAAAAATAATGTTCGTGATATTTTTTCGTTCAATATTTTTTAGCCGTTGCAATCGAAACTCAGTTTGAGTCATATTTACTGTCTTCACCACTGGATATGTGGTATTTCAATTCCTAAATCAATTTTAATAAAAGTTTTTAAACTTAACCAATATAAAATTGATAATTCCCAATTTGAAATTGTTTAGTCTCAATTTGAAGTTGATTATTCCCAATTTTAAATTGTTTAGTCTCAATTTGAAATTGATTATTCCCAATTTGGAATTGTTCAGTCTCAATTTGAAGTTGAAAAGGTATAGATAGTATAAAGCGAAATAATTCATTAGATTGATAATTTTGACAAAATTTGAATTTATTTTATTGCATTCTATTTTGTAACCATTCCTAATCTGTAAGAGTATAATACTGTATATTAGTGTATATGTATCGGAGTTTCTATTAAAAAATTCCGTGCCAACCCTCGGTCAAAGAACTCCCCATAGTAATAATGAAACTGGATCTTTCCAAGTGTTTTAATGCATTTTACTATCAAACTTGCTCATGTCTAAGAGTTCATTAATAAAAATTGCTTTATTAAACTATATTTACAATTTATTAAAAAAAAAATACCATAATATTTTTTTTTAGTTTTGTATAGTAATTTCAGGTAATATTCGTCTGAATTATAAAAAATACATACCTAAATATATCAAAATGGTTTTGGGTCGAATGGACATTGGACATGGCAAGTATTGATTAAATACCCTTCACGAATGTATTTATATTTTTGACAAAACGAATTAACAGATGCAACATTTCCTGTCACTGTCCATCGATTTCAACTCACCGGGTATTCTAAAGGTAAAACAAATTCACCCAACCAATAACCATCGCGACAACCTGAAAACAATAACGAAGTAGTACAGATTCGGATTGGGAACAGTTTCCGCTCTACCGGATACTACCAGGGGTCATTAACTTCCGTATAATCTCTTGAAGCAATGTCGCGGCGACACAAACACACACACACATACGACATACACACGTGCGGGGATCAGAGAGTGCTTTTGATGCTTAGTTGAGCGTAGAATTGTTTGCTGTAGATATACCTATGTGGTAAGGTTTTACATGGACTTATACAAATGTCACAATTTCTCTGCTGCTGTCAACAACACGTTTAACCCTTTCCAATGTATGTTACTCTTGTTGCAAATTTGTGTGGTCATTCATTTTATGCAGAAGGTAAACATTGAATCTATGTGTGCGTGGTTTAGTTTGATTGAAAATTTGTTTGTAAATGCTGTTTTGTTTTAACTATAACATTAGTTTTTCTGATCAATTGTTACATTTAAAATAAGAAAGCAAAAAGGGGTAAGGAGGGGTTGTCTAGCATGATGAGGAGAGGGGAGGGTGTTCGAACAAACGTGACGTGACGATTGAAGTACCTACATCAATTTTATTCCTCTTTTTAAACTATAGATTTTATTTTTCAGTCGCGATATAAAGGATGTTTTTTTTAATGATCAACTTTGACAATTTTCTTCGTTTCTGAACCTGTAAAAGTAAAAAATAATTTTATAGGTATATAACGATTTAACACCTCGCAGCTTTACTTTTGCCCTAGAGTAATTTTTTTTAGAATTCAGTAACAGTAGCATTGTTTATAACATGAGTACAGTGTATTAGCAGAACCTTTGATTTGGGACAATAAATTTTTTGTTTATGCTTTTAATCGAATACACTATTATTTTCTTCAAAAAATAATTTAAGAAAATGTTGTTTTTGTTATATATAAAACCAAGATTTATTGGTCCAAGTAAAAGCTATCATTAAAATATCAATAAGTAATATGGATTTCTATTATGTATAACTATTAACTATATATTATAAGAACAAACCAAAGATTCTAGAACCGTTTATTTAAATTCTATTAAGTACTAAGTATGTCTGTTTAATTTATTCCATCTTCGAACACTGGTTAAGGTATGTTAACTGAAACTAAAAGGAATATGGATATTGAATAATTAATTATCAATTATAATGCCAGTTATAAACGTTTCCACGTAACAATATTCAATTGATATGAAATCAATAAGCAACATAACGAGCAATTATTGTATTTGATCTATTTATATACACATAAACAGCCTCTGCCGCCGCGGGAATTTAATATTAATAATAATATATATTTTATGTAATTAATTGTTTAAAAACATTGTTACATTAAAAATATGAAAACTGATTGTCAGTATAATATACTTCCGAAGCGATGTAGTCCTTTCAAATGATTTTTTCTTCAAAATTTCGAAGGAAAACAGGTAAATGACAAAAATAGAATTTGTGTTATTAATTTTTAATTATCATTTAATTCCAGCAACATAATTTAAAAAAAGTAATAAAAGGATGATAAGAAAGGTTACCAGTTTTTAATTTAGACATTAAACGGATAGAAACGTTTACTTGGTGCAAGAAAATTTTGTTTTATTTACCTGTGTATCCATATATCAATAATAATTTATGAATGCATGTTTTATATGTAGAAAATAATTTATTTGTTCAAACTTAAACATTCTGTTACATTTTATGAATTTTTCCGTATATACTGCTTCATGCAAAATTGCTTGATAAAGGTACATCAAAGCTATTCAAATACGTTTTCCAGTTTAATGTTTTACACAGAGTTTACAAATTTGTTATGAAATTTGAAAATGTAGGTATTGTTTATACAAAACATAAAAATATTATTTTATGAAAAATATTTTTTTTTTGTTTCATGATGCTTTTACATTAAAATTAAAAACGTATCATCATGATTAAAATATCAGCGTAAGTATTTAAATTACGAAAAATATGTGTTGATATTATACATTTTTGCTGCACCAAATGAAAAAAATTGTTAGACCTTCAATTTAAAAAAAATGTAGATGCAAATGAACAACGTTATTTTTTAGCACTGCGCATTTCAATTTAAGAGCTGTACAAACAAGCTAGAACTACATACGAAATAACCCTTGCCTGATGCCCTATTTCCACCGAATACTTCAATTATAATATTATGTACAGTACTTGAGCATGAAAAATCTTGAAAGTTCTTTCTGACTTAAATAAAGTTTAACGTCAAAATACGGATTTTCGGTTTAAAATTTTTCTCTTGAATTTCTATCTGAAAAACATAATATTGATAACAGATGATCCGATCAAAGTTCCTATGATTGCAAAATGATAATAACAATATCACATATACATAATAGGACTATAAAAGACATCATCTTAAACGTGTTGGTCTGAACCAAATCCTATTTCGCAAATGTCTTTAAATAAACAATAAATAATGACTCTAATAGTTTGAAGTACTCGATTATGCTAGTGGCCCAAATATCTTCTCTAAAGCTATTTCCTTACACTAATCGTTTGTTCAACACAACCGCAAACTGCAATGCATAATACCGTTATCGTTATATGTAATCACTTCTTCTTTGTCTTACAAGAGTAAATACAATTTTGTGATTTTTTTTTTGTAAAAGAAAAAGTTTGTGATGTTTACAGACTGATTTTCTATTTGTGTTATATAAAATATCAGGAGATTTTTGTTGTGGAAAACTACTTTGAAAATATGACGTTTCATTCATGCATGTAATTTGATATCTTTTAAATTCTTTACATTGAAATGTTCTTTACTTAATTTTAATCTATAAAGAGCTTTGTATTTGTTCTTTAAAAAAAACTTTAAAGTTGGGTTGACTGTTTAATTTTTTTTTACAATAAATAGAAAACAATTCTGCTTTTATAAGCAGTTATGATGTATAGATTATCATTGAAATTATTGATTGATATAGGCTTAACTTACCTACTAACCTCCCTAAGAACCACTATGGAAATGCCTCACAGATATTATTTAAAATATAATCGATATATGCACAGTAATAATAAGTTTTATTTGTGTTTGTAATGCTAGTGTGTGGTATTACCAAGTTTAACTAACAATAAGTGCTTTTTTAACTAACTAACTTCTGCCTATGTTTTTACAACGCATATTATTAACATTTTTCATTGATTGATTTATATTTAAATCACATAAGTAATACACTTTAAAATCTACTTTAAAGAACATTTGGCGCTAAAGGAGCTTTAAATTGATTGATAATACCGGGCACATGACATATAAATTACCATAATTCATTAAATTTGACATATCGCTTAATTGCATAGTATCGGATTAAATATTCCAGCATGTGGATTTGTAGTAATATTGTACAATAATTCCTAATATATAATCGGTAAAATAATGTAAAACACGGTTTGTATAAAAAATAAAAGTAAGCATTACAGAATTGTTCCCGATTTGTATTACTCTCCCATCGTCTTTAAAAATGTCTTCGGAATTCGTATTTAGTGGAGTTGTAATCGATTTACGTGAAACGGCGGCGTTATCCTTCGTGTTCTATCCGCACTTCAGAAACTGCCTGGAGCCGTTCCACAAACTCGCTCCGAACGGTTTTTAAACATCTACTAGCAGATAGTCGATTTCCGATTATGAAAATTTCTACACTTTGATTTTGTTTTTATTTCATTTAACAATGGATAGATGTTTTAATATTTTCAATAGATTTTTGTGTATCTGCAAAGAGACAAATATGGTTCAATTGATTTATTTCAGAGAGGGTTAAAATGGTGCCTATTAAAATTCTCAACAAACGTTCTATTTTAGTGTTTCATACCAAAATCAGAAAAAGGAACATTTATACAATCACTATTGTGGCTGTCTGACACAGCTTTCTACAGGGTGGCAAGTTTCTGGAAAACCGAGAAAAGTCAGGAAATTTTGCTATACAGGGAAATGTCAGGGAAAAGTTAGGGAATTTGGTTCGAAGTCAGGGAATTTTTTATAAAAATGCAAAAACTACACAAATTCTCGTAAATATTTAAACAGTTATATATCTATTAAATTTAAAAGAAAATATGTGATCACCTTTTTTTAGGTTTTTATATAAATTTTAAATAAAAATCAGGGAAAAACGTAAAAATTCTCCTGGAAAACCGGGATAACTCAGTGAAATTTGTTACAGAAAAATACTGGCCACAGTGTTCTAGTTGTTGTACGTCTAACCTAGAAAACTGAAATAAGGTTTAATTATAGTAAATAATGAATCAATTTGAGACCTGAATTAAATTGTTTAAAAAGTTTTTGGTGCTTATTAAGTGGGATAATTGGGTTACCCAATTATTTTATTCAATCCTGGCAAATGGGGTATCAAATAAAATCTGATAATTCAATGAATCTAAATATGTTAACCATTTGTTATTATTAAATTATTCTTTGGTATGATTAAAAAATAACTGAGTCTAGTAGTGAGCGAGCAAATGTAAAATTAATAATTGCTGAAAAAATACGTTTTACCGATATCATAACAGAAATCTGTATTATCTACATTAGGGATTGCAATCCCGATCAAAATTTTCAATCCCGGGATTTCGAGATTAGATCATTTTCAAATCCCGGGATCCCGGGATTACAATTTATTTTGTAAAAAAATTATTTAACCATTTAATAACTTGTAAACTAGTTTTGAAATGTGTACTTACGGTTTTACGTATGATTATGAAAAATATACATACAGTGAAATTTCGTGGAAAAATAATAAATTGATTTTATAAATAGAATTTAAATGCGTACAAGTCCATTTGTTGAATCTTAATTCTTTGTTTACATCTTTTGCATTTTGCAGATTTTCCATTAACTTCCCGCAAAAAAAGTATTTCCACACAGAAAATTCTTGTTCACTATTTAATTCAACATATTTTTTATTAACACATTTATCTATGTTTGACCATAATAATTAACTACTAATAATTCACCATTCAAAATCTATACTGTGTAGATACTTTACAAGTGTTTATTATGATGTAACTGCCATAAATATTTGATATTCAGATCTATGTAAAAAGAAATGTAATCAGATACTAGAAGTCACTGTGGTGTTGTCACTCATAATTCTATGTCGATAGCTTTATACACCCTAAACGTAAATGGTAAATATATATTGTATACCGATACTTAAAATTTGTTAAAATGCATTTTTTTACACATTCTTGGAAAAGACAATGCAGCCAGTAGACCCTTGCAAGTGTACAGTTTCTAAAAGGGTCGTCTTTATTGCAAACAGATGTGTTGGCGCCAAACTTAAAAATTTCACTTTCTATATGGGTTAGCGTTACAATATCTTCATAAAAATAACAGAATGCACATGCAAATTCATTTATGAAAAAATCCCGAAATCCCGGTATTTATGTGTCTCTAATCCCGGGATTTCGAGATCAAATTATTAGGCGGGATCCCGGGATTGCAATCCCTAATCTACATGAGTGAATATATATTTATATGATATACACACCTAGCCTTACCTAACCACACTCAATTCTGATATCTTTGTTGTATTACTTAAATTTAAGATTAGGGTAAAACCAGGATAGATGCCGCAGTGGGATAGGTGCCTCGTTTCCGAGATCCAAGCCCCCTAAAGTCGCAACTTCGAAAAAATAGTTTAAATAAGAAGCGTCAGCCCCACATACCTCAGTCCCCCGCAAACCGTCGTGCGAAACAAAAATGTCTCACTTGTGCGTGTTATTATTTCCGCAACAAACGCGACAAATGCTTCAAAGTTTGAGAGTTAAGTATTTACTGCTACATATCTTTATAAGTAGTAATAAATTCCGTTCTATTTTTATTGTACCAATACACTAGTTCATTAAGTACACATCTTTTGTCTTTATTTAAGTTAAAAAATAAAAAACATCTATCCATATCAAAAAGGATAGTTGCCCCGATTTTTCGCGGTATAGGTGCCTTTGGGGCATCTATCCCCATACATACATATGACTTATTTTGAAATGTTATATTTTTCTTTTAGTTGTTTCATTTTGACAGATTTTAATGTTCTACGGAGCATCTACATATATCCTGATAGTGCCTAGCGTGTATTAAAAAAAGTATTTTATTAGCTACTTATCGGTAAAGCCAAAACATTCGCGGTTATTCATATGTTTACCTAAAATTTTTAACATTTGAAACCCGCGAATCTGTTGACCCTACTTATCGAAAATATTATGTTGTATTCTTGTATTAGTATGTCTTAACCGTTGTGATAATGGATAAATGTTTATACGTTGCTTTATGGATAGATACCCGTGTACCTTCATATGATTTGTACTTATGATATTTACGCTATAAAACTTTTGCGCGGTAGGTGTGTTTAATGTTATTGTTGTCAAATTTAATGTTATTGTTAGCGACCTCACTTTTTTACAATAATCATTGTAAAATCAATGCCATATTACAATTATCTCATTAAAATTACAAATAAAACATTTAAAAACTATAGGTATTTATTTTACTTATTTTATTTCATAAGGCATCTAGCAATTAGCATTAGCAATTTCATGATGGGGCATCTATCCATATAGGTAGGCATCTATCCTCAAAAAACAGTTCTGCAAAAACTCAATTTCTGCAAAATCAGTTATTGTTAGGTAATGTATTCATGGTAAATTAATAATTTTAAAATGAGGAGGCCTATTCAAAAAGTGGGGCATCTATACTGGTTTTACCCTAAATTTAAAGAAGTATAAAATAAGTTTGATAGTTTATTTCTATATTTTTTTCTGGTTTAACTCTAGGTAAAATTCCATCGCTGCGTGCTCTAATGCCTTGATTTAAACTACACAATATTACCCTTGCGATAATCCGTTGAGAAAATGCTTGTTACCATAACATTTCATTTAACCCATTCAAAACACATGACGATGTCAAACATATTACATATTATTATGACGATAATATAATTCTTAGCGCCGTGAGAATTAATTTTGAATAAAACAAGAGAGTAACGCATACGTAGAACACATTCTGCATACTCTATAAGCTTTTGTTATTATGTGCTTTTTATAACTACATTACCATGTAAATTGTTAATGCGTCAGGAACCCTACACAGTTGATTATCTTTTGTATTAATCAAGCGCAAACGCTACCGCAACTTCATTGTTGTTTCACGCGGTTTCACATTGTTTTTGAGAAAATATATTTGCATAAATATTGATTCATTTTTTTTTAAATTATATTAACCAGAATTTAATACGCGAGTGAGAATTTGTAGGATTAGTAAATAAAACAGTGGTTCCCAAGTTGAGGTGAGAAAACAGAAAGAAGAAAACTTTTCTGGACATTATTTATTCTTTAAAGAATTTTTACTTTTTATTGACATTTTTTGTAACTAGGGGAAGTAAGTTGTAATAACTCTACGAAAAATCGATTGTTTCTACTTTATGGGGCGTATTTATGTATATTTATATTTTTATCTTAGAGGATAAACTTTTAGAAAAAAAAAATGCTAATTATAAAAAGTGATTAGAATTTGCTAAAGAATATAAATAAATTATTTTCAGAACTTTTTGTAACACTTTTTTAGTTTATTAGTTTGGAAGTTTTTTTTTTATTTAAAAATGCCATGAATGTTCTAAAAATATTTTTTTGTATTGTTTTCGTAGGTTGCGTCCATTACAACTTTTGATCAGCACCAAATGTCAAAATCTATTACGTTTGTGCTTGGTTATTTTAATTTGAATTACCAAAATATTTTTTAATTTTTGATTATCAGTAAAACAATAATAAATATTCTACAAAAAATTTGCGTTAATTTAATTTAAAACATCATCTAGTTTGTTTGCTATCATTTTAAGGTTACTTTACTTGAGCTTGACCTTTTAACAAGCACGTTTTATCGTAACCCAAATCCAGTAATTAGCTTTTATTTTCCCAACATAAATGCTAACCATGAAAAAAAGGGTTGATAAAAAATACAATATATGAAAGTAACACTTAAGCATTACGTTTATACCAAATGTATACTTATTATTTGCATATCTTGAATTGTAAATTAGTTGAATTCTTTTTTTAAGATTTTACTGATGAGCACACAAGTACAATTACTTTAACCAAAATTGATACTTGAGTACATTTTTTTACTTTATAAGTAGGTATTTAATATGAGTACATTTACAAATACTCTATAAGTAGAAGTACAAAGTACGTAGAAAATTATTTATGTTCAAGTGCTTGTGTTAAGTATTACTTAAATTCATATAAAAATTATTTTCACATAAAAAGTAATTAAGTCCGATTATAACTACTCTAAAAAGTACTTAAGTACTTGTGTTAATAATGGATGGCGAGATGATTCATAATTTAAGCAACTTATTCTTATCTAATATACATATTTTATATTAACAAGATTTCACTAAAGAAAAAACTACTTAATATAGATGATATAATTTTTTAAAGAAGAAAAGAAATCAATAAAGAACAAGACTAGTGCAATAACTTTTAATAAGAATGCATTATACAAAATTACTCACATAAAATGTTTTAATAATGCTCGTAAATATGCATGTTGATCGGTACAATAAATATCACGTCGAGTTAAAAATAAACATTGTGCGTTTGCCTGCGTACATAGTTAACTTCCTTGCCAGGATATTAATATTCTGTTACGGGTAAATATAAATATACAGACTAGATTACAAAATTTAATAAAAACCCAACAATAAATCCCTTAATCATGGCATATTAAAATATAAATCTCTACACATATACATAATCCGTGAAATATAACCTAATATTAATAACGAACGGAATTTTCTTAAAAGAAAATTAAACCCATTAATCAGTGATGCTGTATGTAACATTAATAAACATCAACAAGGAATGAATAAAAAATTTTGCAACACTTAAGTGAAAAATGAAAGCGTTAATAATTTACATAACATGGGGCAAAAACACGGGGCCGATAACGGGAGGACTATGCCAAATCCCCATTGTAAAGTTTCATTATAATTAATTTCATAAACTTTACGCGTGACGACGCTACGAGATGGCGTTAGTGAAAACTCGCGTAAAAACAAATACTAACTAACAACACTCTCTCTCACCTATATTCCGCCCGAGGAGGCTGTGAAATTTGTTAACTTGTTTTGGTTTTCATAGCTGTCTTGATTCATGGCGCAGATTTAATACTTGTATACACTTTTAAATTAAGTGTAACATTTGCCGCCGGTTCCTTGATTTCGGAATACATCGAAATATTAGCAGCTCCCAATAAACTGATTTTTATGATCAACATTTTAATTCTCTTTACTACCGTACAGGTAGATTATATAGTACATTTAATAACCAAATACCAATCTTATTATCATTCTTTAAAAATTGTCAAAGTAAATATAAAAACGAGTAATGCGAGTTGATACCATATAGGAATATAATTATTAAGGACATAGAATGAAACGTGACTAAAAACTTGATAAAATAGGTATATAAGTATATTTCTGTACGAAAATATTATGTCGCAACAGCCGTAATACGTTTGAATATATAATTTTATTTTTAAAAATTGTATTTTAGTTAATTATTGTTGTGATCGTTGAAGTAAATAATTAAATTTAATAAATGATAATTAAATAATAAATAAAATCGAATCATATATATTTTAAAAGTTATTTATGTTTCATTTTCTAACTTTAATAATCTTATTATGATAAGTATTTTACAACGTAAATTAAATTCTAATAAAAAATTCATAACAAAAATATACTTACTTAGGTCTTGTTTTATCTTAAAAATAAAAATTTACATATTTTTTTTACCAGCGCAGTTATTAAAATGTATGTTATTATACATTTTAAGTAAAAAAAGAAGCAAGTGGTCTTTTGCATTTTCTAGTTAATTTGTGTAATATAATTTCAGTCTTTTATTTTATATAGTCACTTCTATGTAGTCAAGTTTTTTTTTCTTGTATTATCTTAAATTCGATAGATACGATACGATTTGAATTTTAACAAGCAAGACAAAACGATGTCTCGTCAATATAATTAATAAAAATGTGGTTTTCGATACAAATAATAAAATCAATAGTCAATGTTGATTTACAAATGTGTCTGTAAATTATTCGTGAGGAAGCTGCAGCTTCCCAAAGATTATTAGTTTTGATTTAATGCCTGGAAAACCCAATGTGATAATGTGATGAAATTTGATAATGGGTTTAATATAATTTAGTGTTATCGATTTTTAGCATCGGCCAATAATTATTTAGCACAGGGTAAATGAAGACCAAAAAATACAAGTAAAAATATGAAGGGCCCAATTACCCTATACATCACTGGGCAAAAAAATTTGATTGATACTAGAAATCGATAACTCTTATTAATACTAAACAGATTATCAAATTTCATTACTGTACAACTAAATAAAAACTAATAATTTTCGAGGAGCTGTAGCTTTCTTTTACTAAAAATATTATCTTCGATTCACCGCTAAATAATTGTAAACCATTCTTTATTCAAAAATCGTTTTTCAATTGTAGGTACTTTTTAAATTACATAAAAATAAAAGAGAAAAAAAACATAGGAGGCTTATTTATTTACGAGACAAAATTGATACGACAGTTATTATTCGAAACTAAGACGAGACGATACTTACCTAACTTTCGTCTTGTCCAATGTGCATTAACGAGCATGTATCATATGGATTTTGTATTGTTACAAATGGGTAATAAAGTTATGTTATCATGTTAGTTTATTATTATTCATTATTTGGTGTTGAAACGTCGGAAAGTTTATGTACCGTAAACGTTAAAATCCAATGCGTTTCAGTCATTAAGATGTTACGTATAAAAGTCACAATTATTTCAAGTCACAGGGTCTGCACTCGGTTCTTCTATTGTTTCTGAATTGTTTTAGAACAGCAAAGCATGCATATGTGAAGGTTTTAATAATGAGCTATAAATTTATAATGTATGTAATAAAGGTTGCCTATCGTAAATTATAAATGTCCTTCATGTTTATTTTAATGATGCAGATTTAAATATTTAAGTAAAACTAAAATTTACTCACAGTTATTTGACCAATACATAATCGTTGTGACATATAAACCAGTAGATTATTTTATATGCTATAAAATCGACTGAACAGATTTTGATGGGATAGTCACTGTTAAAAACCTCAAAACCTTAGAAATAATTTTGGCTGTATATTACCATGCACTCCGTCAATGAGCTGAGCAGTTCCAATAGTTACTACTGAACCGATTTTAATGAGATTTTCAATAATGTTCAGGGAAAAAACAAGAACATAGATTTTCAAAGGTATGTGGATGAAGGACAGGAATATAGTGCTCGAGAAACTTAGTTGAATATAATATTAGAAAACTGCCATAGCTAAACAATATTTATGTTTAATAAAAAAGCATTTTTATATGTAAGTAATTTATATTTTAGTTCACTAAAAGATCCCAAATCAAATTGATCATCAATTCAAAAGTTATTTTCTATTTTATTTTTTATTCATAATTTGAACTCTCAAACCCTTACGAACACTACTATTCAATTTTTAGAAATATATATCTATATTGAATGGTATATATAAAAAAAATGATCGTATATATGTCAAGAGGTAATAATATTTTAGGCATAATAATGAAAAGAATCTTTTGAGAGTTTCCAACATTGTCTGAATGAAAATATGTATTTTTATTACTTTCTTCTAGACGGTACTTATTTCCTAGTTTTCGTGACCAAATTTTCATAGCATATTATTTGTGATATAATTTCAACTATTTTACTTTTTTATTGACGACTTCTGATACTAAAAAACATACATACATATCATTTTTATGGCCTTTAAAAAAGTTTTAGTTTTTTAAAAAATTTGGAAAAAATTGTCGTAACTTTTGAAAGTGTGGTCAAATTTGATTTTTGTGGGCGGATTTGAATCTGCGTGCCAAAATCTATAAAATTACATACACAACACTAAAAAATTCAACAGAAAAAATTTGGTCTAAAAGTGGCATTTTTTCGTCTTAATTTTAAAGTATTATATACGTCATTATATTTATTTTGACACGCTGATTCCAAATCCGTCGACAAATTGCAAATACGACCACACGTTCAAAAGTTACGACCATTTTTCTCAAAATTTATGAACAAAACTAAAACTTTAGAAGGCCATATCTTGAGAACGATTTGAGATACAGACCTGTGGTTTAAAAATTTAAACTTTTCACGTCATTACCTATATAATTAACATACTTTTAATGAAATCGAAAACACTAAATTCAGTCATATTTCATGCATCAATGTTCGATTTTCTATAGAAATATTAATTCAACACCACAAAAATAATATGTAGAATCTAAATTAACTATTTCATCAATAATTTTAACTATATTATATGTAATTTGTGATTTAAACCAGAGTTTATTAGGTCATTTCATTGGATCCAAGATATTTGCGATTTTGTATATAGGTACTGAATAAAGAACTATCGCGTATGAAGAGTTGTTATTAGTTTCGAAATCACGCGAGCAAAGCCGCGGATATCAGCTAGTATATTAATATAATGAAATAAAGACAGTTGAAGAATATGTTTTTATTTATTCCGAAAAAAACTATACCTACCACTTACTTACATTGTCAAGTTGGCTAAAATTTGCTTCAAATATTGTTAAACAAATACATTCTTTTAAGGGAGAATAAAAGTAGAACAGTGAATTGTCTCAAGGTGTACTATTTATACCTTTGCAAAGAAGTTTGGGAATTATATACACACCTGATAACAATCTTTGCGCACACATTGCCAAAGAGAGCTGTTATCATACAAAACATAACACATTTACGGTAAATGGGAATGCTCCTTCTTACCGTTTCGTTTTATTTTTATTGCTGTCTTTGCTGAGAGCCGCGATTTTTTTATTACGAATATTTCCAAATGCATAGAGCAAAAGCAGATCCTTTTAGGAGACCTTCAATGTAAATTGCAATATGAATATGTAAGATGGTTTGTTTAAGAATTTTGTCCTTTTTTCTATGCATATTGTACTCAGATTTAGTTATTTTTCTTTCTTTTATTTTTATTTTTACAGGTTATGTATAAGACCTTTATGTCTTGTTTTTATTTTGCCGTAAATACATTAAAAATTATTGCCTTTTTTATACGCATTTTGAAACCTTTTATAGCAGTTAAGTTTACCATCAATTTAAGGTACATAGCAGTTATAGCGATATGAAAATAGATAGTATTAATGCCGTGCATTTATTTCGTGTGCGATTAAGAAACGGAAAATCTTTATGTAAAAGATATTTTTAGTAATCCAATTTAATAAAAGTTTTTATACACGCAAAAAAAATTTTTTTAAACTTTGTAAGCGGAGTGAGTACCTATAGTTGCGAAAAAAAATCTGTGTGAGTGCAATTTCAGTTACAAAATGGTATTTGATTTTTTTTAGATTAAGGGGGATGGCCACTGTGATGGGTAAAAAAATTGTCAATGTTTGGGAATGTTTTTCACAGATATAACTAATTCTTTTTGAATCAGGTAAAGGACATTTTATTAAGTATATATTCAACTTATTTAATATCAATTTTTATTGAAAAATATTAAATACATATTTACAAAGTTATGAGCCTCGATGTGACGACCAAAAAAAATATTTTTCTCTATGGTCGACTCGAAATTTCGAGAAAATTTATCAATATCTATATGAATGTAGCTATCGTTGCACGTAGCCATTTTTTATTTTATTTTTTCACAAAATGGCGATCGTTTGAAAATTTTTTTCATTTTGAAGACCTATTTTTTTTATTAGAGCGGTTTTAAAAATTGTAATTATCAAAATTTCAAAAATCGACTACGTGCAACGATAGCTACAATTATGAAAATTATTTTAAAAAAAATTGAAATCGGTTCATTAGTCTTTGAGGAATCGTGTCGACCAGGTCGAAAAATGTCATTCCGAGATTAATGTTTTTGTTATGTCATAACCGACCGTGCTAGATCGTCTCACTAAATTGACTTTAACTCCGTCAATTTTCAAAATTCAAACTCAATTTTTTGTATACATATTTATGAATATGTAAACTATATTTTTTTCCGTCACAGAGGCCATCTCCCTTAGTATTGAATTAAGTCAAAAAGTTTTTTTTTTTATTATTTGTGACCAATTTCTTCTATAGTCGGCACGAAACGGTTTTGAATATTCCACTTTTTTACGACCCTGTAATTCATTTGAGACTGTTCAGTGAAATGTGAAATATAACTAACTAACTATCAATAAATTGTTACTTACTAAATAAAAAACTATTGCGTATGAACACAATTCTAGAGTAATATTTGTAAAACGGCATTTTATCATCATTTTACATTCACCAACCGGAACTTCTGATTGTGTGAAATAGTTAAATTTAAACTTTACGCCAAGCAGCAAAGTTTGGCCTTAAATCAAACAGATCGAGCCACTGCAGTGGAAACTCTCGCTGCGACGGCCAGTTCATTTTCATATAAGAGAATTATTTGTTGGGAAATGTATGCATGCAGTCATAACGCAACTCGGTTATTGTCAGTGGACTAATTATTTTTGGTTATAATGTTGGTAGCGAAATGTTTAAATAGATTTACTCGACTTTATATCACAATTGAATTGCGTAAGTTATGTTGATGGTATCATTATGATCTGTTCGGAGCCAAAACTACTACTTATGTATTGTTATTTACATAAATTGTAAACTGCGATGGTGTATTCGGATTTTCTTAATGCGCGAAAATCATAATTGTTTTTAAAAAATAAAAAAAATCATGCAAATGCATTTTTAACCCTTAGTTGCTCCACTTCTCCAGAATAACATATCTGCCACACTGGGGTCACCTCGTACCCCAGACATTAAAATGCTAACTACTCGTAAGCTATTGAATATTTTAATATACGAAATGCACTCCAATCGGTTATTTAAAAGAATATATAATATTTAATTTATTTAAAAAATTGAAAACCTTATAAAATTTAAACAGCTTACACTGAAGTTAAAACAATGTGTGGCGCCTGGTACCCCACAGTGGCAGCTAAGGGTTAAACCAAATACAAATTGATAGTTCAGATTATCCCGGTTTTTCAACTATCCGTGCCCGTAATCCCAACATTAGCTCGGAAAATCGAAAGTATAATAATTAAAAAAAAAAAAAAAAATTTCTATAGTGTACAGTGTGTTAAGACCGTGTACGGCATTACTCGCAGTCGGTAAGTTATACAAACCTAAATCTGTTTTTATTAGGTTCAGAGTACCCCCGCCTATTGCGGTTTGATGAAAAAATTTTAGTCCATGTCGATTTTTTTAAAACAATGACACGATCAATTTTTCCTCATTTTTGGCCATTTTCCCTACTGAAGCATGATCTGGAAAGTCGTCGACATTTTTCAACTCTTTAAACCGATTCACCCACTTCTAAACAAATGCCTTCGACTTTTTAATGTACTTGGCCGCCACTGCATAATACATTTTTGGCCCTTTTGGGTGCGTGCAAAAAAACGTTTCGCGTACACGTCACTCAAATCGCGGTTTCTCTGTTTATCTGACAAAAGATCGACATAGAATGAAATTTTTTCATCAGAGTGCAATAGGCGGGGGTACCTTGAACCTAATGAAAATAGATTAGAAATAGAATAGAAAACAAAATATATTTTTATTGAACAAATATAAGTAATGAATGACTAAATTACAAACTATAAAAAAATATAAGTAAGTCTTACAGGTAGCACTTAAATAAATAATATTGTACCCAACTCGCTTTATCAATATATTCCGCAATAACACATAAAAGTAACCCGTTTTCATCCCCTTACCATCACAAGATAATGGAAGGGTGTGGGTAGGATCACAGTTTAGGGATGAATCAAGTATTTCACAGAGTGGCTCTACACAAAAACATTGAGCTCTGCATGGTTTCGACAAACTTTTTAACCGCCCATGTAATTATAAAACTTTATAATTATAAAGCCATTCATTCGGTGTCGCAAAGTTATCCGTGGTTCGGATCAACTTTGGGTTTATCTAACAAAAATTATTAGATAGGGTTGAGGGGGAAGTTAATGTGTAATGTGTGCGTCGAGAAGCGCACAGGTGATGTCTGTTTTAAATGTTATGGGATTATTATTAATGCTAAAAGTAGAGGTAGATTTTGTTAGATTAAAATAAAATAGGATTTTTATAATGAAAGCGACACATATTGGAAATATGAAAAATGTTTACAATAATATATTTCAATTTAATACTTTTTTAAAACTAATTATTTTCTTTTTCTTGCAGGTAAATACTCAGAAAATTCAAAATACCAATGGTTGTAAGTAGAATTAGTTATAACATACTTATCTATAGTTAATATATGTACAAAGAGATAAAGTTTGTATGTGAATGTGTGTGTTTGAATGAAATAATCTCGAAAACTACCGGACCGATTTTGATGAAACCTGTACTAAAGTTTTCCGTGAAATCTCAGAACTGCTATAGGGTATGCAGTGAATACTTACCTTGTTTTTAATTCCCGGATAAAATAAGTTTTTTAATTTGTAGTAAATTTTACATTTGTTTTGAATGTATATAAAATGTTCTTTTTCAACTTATTGTTCAAACAATGATAGAAACAAAAGACTATTCATTAAAACATAGACATTTACGGTATTTATTAATGCTACGTTTTCATCTGTTGCCTGAAAACTAAATTATTATTCATAAACATTGAATAGTTGGAAAGTTAGAAGAAAATATGTACAGTGAACTAAAATCAACATGGCTGGTTTTTGATTTGTTTCGTGAACTTTGCCGTAAGTTTCTTTATCAGTTAATGAGTCTGACGCTTAATTAATACGGTCCATTGTAGTTTGAAGTTTGCGTCGCGATGTTTGTTTACTGGAGCGGCGACAACTCCCACTTTGTCGCACTTTTACGGCTTCTACAATTCTCGTTATGCTGTAATATGTTGATAGCAATGTTGAAAGTAATTAGAAATTAATATATGGTATATTCATATATGGGATATTTTGTTTTATTCAATATTAATTGTGTTGTATGGGATTGAGTTCAAAGGGATACAAATAGACATTATTAAGGTTGCGCATAAGATGATACGGTATGAGAGTTAAGTAAGTCTTGTTTACTTTTGGTTTAGAGTTTAGAATATTATATTTAATTCATCTCGATCTCTTCTGCGTATCCGAGAACGAGAAAGGTCTAGGTGTCGCGTGAAAATATTTTTCCATTTATTCTTATGTAAAAAAATAAAATAAATTTTGATATATGTATAATGATTTTATATGTCTACCAGTGACATTAAATAATCAAAATATTTTCTACAAGATGAACAAACTAAATTTTAAGGGATGTATCTGGACAGAAGACTGAAAGAAATACAAACACAAACTGTTATTATATAAGACCATTTTCAAACCCATATGGACCCATGGCATACAGCTATGGGACTCAGACAGTGAATCAAATACAAGTACTGAGAATAATATTGAGTGCCTCAAGGTTTATTCCCAACTGGGTAATACAGCAAGATGTTAAAATACCATCAGTAAAAGAACAAATCAAAAACTTGAGTGCAAAAAAATATCAACAGAAACTATGTGAACATCTGAATCAACTAAGAAATAAAAAAGAACTGTCTGACAAAATTGAAAAGACGTACCTACCACATTAAAATAAGTAAATAGATTTAATTAGCTAAGTAGTCCTTACATTATATATATACACTTAGTTTTAGTTGTGTAACTATAGGAGAATACATAAGTAATTGTTATACTGAACAATACTTTCACATGCATCTATTTATTACGTACACAGAAAAAACTGTATTGGACCAAGAAAACCTTGTTTTGTATATAACGAAAACAATATTTTCTTAATATAAGAAACATACACTTAATCCAACTACGTTTTTCCTTCATTCGAGAATACTATAGTTGGTTTAAGAGATTATTGCTTATCTTAAGAAAATATTGTTTTCGTTATATACAAAACAAGGTTTACTTGGTTTGAGAAATCCTTTCTACCAGTATATGATTTGCTGAATATCTTTATTAAAAAACTTTAATTATTGATCCAAAACAATTAAATCATAATCCTTAAAATGTAAATAACTTTTTTTTACAATTCCTGTTTGATAATATATAAGATACTAACAAAAATAACATTTCGTGTTGGTTAATATATGATACGATCATACATCAATTCAAACATTTTCCATAAGAAAACAGTGAAAGCCTAAAATCTGCAAGACCAAGTTTATTTTCCAAGTTCCCGACCCCACATCTCCCACGCACGCACGCACGTACGCACACCCACTTTAACACAAACTCTACACACAAAGATATTTTTGAAGAGCTGCGGATTCTTGTTCGATGACAGATGACGACATAGTATGGAAAGATGATGTGATCGTAAGGCTGTGTCCTTGGCAAGGCTCGAACCCCTGGGGTGTGAATTTGTAATGGAAAAGCCGTGTCGGGTCGCGGTGAAAGTTTTGTGAGAGCGTCTCGAGTTTTTTTTATACATACATACATGAAACATGTGTTGGTATTACAAGAGTTGGAGTGTCCAATTTTGACAGATCGGGAAGATTATAGTGTCGATATTGGTAAATATATATTCTTTTATTCTGGAATAAGACTTATACAGAAGAGAAAATGGCGAATAATGTATTTTTCTGAAATTTTGTTTTAGACAATTTAAAATATAATATAAATTATGCATCGTCAATTTGTGTATCCAAAGCATTACTTATCAACGAATAGAAATACAAGTGAAACTAGGTAAAGGCAATATACACATCTGTTCTGCTCACCTCTTTTCTTAACTCTTCTGTACATATTTACTTACGGTAATTTATATAACTAGAAGAGAGATCAGCAGAACAGCTATATGTATGGCCTCAATTTTAATCCCGTAGTTTCTAATTATAACTCAGATTATTTAATTAAAAACATTGGTTTAGTAATTTATTAATTCTGTTAAATACACATACGCTATGTATTCAGCTTGGCCAATGATTAAAAACAGGTATTTAAAAATAAATCCGATTGTCTGAAATCTGTGCGATATTTTCTAGACTAGAGTGGCTATCATTTCATCTGCCAAAGTCAACAATC
Organism: Sialis lutaria; assembly: GCA_949319165.1. Taxonomy (NCBI): domain Eukaryota; kingdom Metazoa; phylum Arthropoda; class Insecta; order Megaloptera; family Sialidae; genus Sialis; species Sialis lutaria. The sequence continues at coordinate 13,335,570 of OX439237.1, forward strand.
CCAACACAAATATACATACAATCCATTCGAACGTAACGAATCAGTTTGTCTGATCATTCACCAGAAATAACCGAACTAACTACGTAAATCAAATCTATTTAAACCCATCCACAAGTTCATTAATGTGTGAAACTGAATTAAACCGCCACCTTTATAGTTTTATTTGTAATTTAAAATGACATTGAATCGTCATCATTAATGATAATTTATACATAAAAATATGTATAATTCATTTTAAAGGTAAACATTTTTTTTTAATTTTTAAATCGTGAACGAGAGTGAAAAAAATCTATATTTTTCCATTTATTCTTGTGTAATAAAAAAAAACAACAAAATATGAAATAAAACGAGTTAAATATATTCTACTTTAATAAATCAATTAAAAATGAATACGTAATAGTAATCATTAATCTTAATTTTTAATTTAAAACCATCTCGGTCTCGAACAAATTTCAAGCATTCTCGTTCAAATATAAGGCACTCTCGTCTCGTTTTCGATCGCATTTCGAAACCGACACAAGACCGAAAAAGAAGAAAGAGAGATTTTTTTTTTTTGAAATATACGCGAATGAATACACGAGGAAATTTAAGTAATATAACATTCTTTCTTATATCGAATTTTCATAAAGTAGACGTTATAAATATTATTCAATATTTCTGTACGTAAAAATAAATATTTACTTGCCTGAGATTAAAATCATTTCATGTGCCTGATGAAGGGTTAATTCTATATACATATCTGAACATAATAGATTGACTTTACTGATCATTTGCCAGAAATAACCGTACTACATAAATCAAAGATATTTACATTGTTTTCAAGTTCATTACCGCGTGAAAATAAAAAAGAATCGGGAGTTATAATGAATGACTTTTCTGTCCGCACTAATTTTTCACATTTTCATGAATTAAATTAATTTAAATAAATGAGTTTTGGAACATTCGACTGTTCTTTTTGTAACTTACATACTGTGTTATTTAAATTAAACAATACTTAAATATATTCACTATATAATGTGTGATAGAAACGTTTATCATTTTATTTAGTGAAATTCTTAAGTACATCGTCTAGTTTGTAAACGTAATCGAAACTGATAAATATATCGATCTCGTGCGAATTTTTCATTGTTTGATATTTTGTTAATTTATTTTTTCCTAAAGTTATCAGTGAACCTAAAATAATGCTGAATTATTGAAAATAAAGACTACCAAAGTTTTTGAGTCGATAAAAACATTTACAATTTTGAATCCGATTCATTTATTGTACGTTAAAGAGTTATTAGGATAAAAAATATTTAAAAAAATTGATATTTTAGACATCATTTAAAAATCCATTTTGAGCTTAATTTTCTTACGTATTCTTGTGTCTTGGTGTAGAACTATACACTATCACAATTCATGTGGAATCTAATTGTTTTACATTATAAATTCAAAGATACAAAACTTAATTTTAAAGTATGCAAGATTCAATATCTTTCAAATTTTATATTATATTATGTCTGATAACTTAAATCATTATTATTAATTATTGTTTTATTAGTTATTTCTATTGATCGGTTTTAAAAAGAGATTATAATCTTCAACATATATTATCATTAAAAAAAATAATGAGTGTGTAAAAACCATTATTTAATTCGGAATTGATACCATTTTACTGAATCCGATTCCACTTAAAATTGCTAATTTCCAACTACACAGTCCTGCTCTCTACAAATGTCAACACTAATATATGAATACTTAGAATTCTGTTTTGTAAACTAATGCGACCGAAATACCAAAATGTATGTAATTTTAATATCCGGCCGAAATACCAAAAATATGGTTTGTATGACTAATTGCGTAGATGGTAACTAATTAAGTGGACTGTATAGGTATGCGATGTAACTATGGATTACACTACTATTAATATAAAAACAGACTTACCTTGCCTGATGTTCTGGCTGCTATTACACCTTTGAGTGTGTAAGGAAAAGGATTGAAAGGATCACTCACTACACTCACTAAATCTACTCTTATATTAATAATAATGTTTATAATGTCTATATTGAAACTTTCTATGTAATTGTCTATATGCAATTGTCTAATGTAACATTCTATATTGTCTTAGGGACTGAATCTTTCTATTGTTGAAAAAACTATATTGTCGTAAAAAGACTGAAGCGTTCTATCTAATGGTTGCAAACGTACTATGTCTTTTTTTTGTGAAAATACCAGGAACTAATATCTTCTAAAAATGCTAACAAAAAAAAACTATTATTTCTGGGTGGCCAAAGGGCACACAACACAATCTAAAAACCGTTAAATATGGTCACTTCACCAAGACGCCCCTAAACAAATGTGTTTGTCTAGGTACCCTTCGTGAAGTGCGAAATGATACTTTCCAGATGTGTCGCGTGCTGGCTTTAAAAACTAAACTAGATAATAAAATAAATTTATGAATATTGACGGACCCGAAATAATGCAATTTTAAAAATGAATATAAAAATTATTAATAATGACGGGCCCAGCCATTCCCCCCACCCTGAAGGAATGTTCAGCTACAAAGGAAAAATGTGATTTCTACTAATTAATAATTTTGATTGCTTTACTATATTTTATGTAATACTAACTAATGTAATTTCTATCTATTTTATGCAATTTGTATGATTTGTTCTAAATTGATTTATTGAGTAGCCAAAGGACAGACTTTTACAACAGGTCGTTTGAAAAGTCCATGCTTTGTTTTTATTGACACTACTCTTATTACACCATCTTTACCTGGATGCACTTCTACTATACGACCCTATTGCCATTGTAACGGTGGAATATTTGGCTCTTTAATTAAAACTATTGTATCAATTTTAATTTGTGCGGTGATGATATTCTAACGTTCGCGAGATTGTAATGTATTTAGATATTCTATATGCAAGTATTTCCAATAATCTTGCACTAACTTATCAATGAGTTGATATCTATCTAAATGCATTGAATTTTCTACTGTTAAATCATATGCGGATAATTCTAGAAGAGGTGTAATGATTAAACGTTTGTAGAAAATTTTGCGTTGACAAGTCAGATACAAAATCTATATGTAATGTCATTGTGGAAATACAAACAAACAAACAAATGTAAGCCTTCTGTGATCCAATACCCCTTTCTCTACTAAAACTGTATTGAAGGGACCAGTATAGTCCACCCCTGTATGCAAAAAGGGTTTAAATTTAAAACAAAGAATACATCTGTTTATTTGATTTCTAGCAATCCCGCGTGCGGCTAAAATCCAATATTTTTATCTTAAGAGAAATAATACTAAATGAGGTCCTGTATGTAAATTTCTATTGTGGTAATGATCTATGTGTTAAATTGACCAAATAATCTCTCTTAGGTAAAATAATCGGATGTTGACTATCTTCTAATAAATGTGAATTAACTAAACGCCCACCTATTTGTAAAATACTATCATTATAAAAAAATGATCTAAGTTGATGTAATGATGAATAGCTTTCATTTCAGCAAAATGAAATTATGAACAATTTTTATTAAATATTCTTTTGGTAATGTAAGATCTAATGTTAATATAATTTCTCTTTTTGCAATTTTCTAATGAATCTAAGTACATAAACAGTACATCTAAGTAATTTTGACCAAGAAGAGAAATGTTGAATTAAAGAATATTGAATTTATTTGTCATTATTTTGACCAACCACTTGTGATATAATTTTTTTGTTCGAGTATGGTTTATTTTTGACAGATGTGACAGGCCAATGAATTTCGTCTAAATGCAACTAACTAGAACCATAAACCCACTCGTAATTTTCTGTAAAACGTGAAAGGGTCACACCCCGAGAAAGACAATCTGATATATTATTATGCCGTTTATATGATACTAATATTTTTCTTCAATTAAATTTTAGATTTTTGATACGCGATTCGCGACAAATGTTTTCCACTTGTGTGGGGATGAATGAATCTAGCTAATAACAATTGTTAAATCAAAAAATGCAAAAATATTTTGAATTACTAATTGTGAATTAAAGGTGGTAACTATAAAATCGATTAATCTCGACAGTAAATATGCGGCACAAAGTTCTAAACTAGGTATAGATATTGTCTTTAAGGGTGATACCTATGATTTTACACAGATCAAATCTATATTAATATTGTCGTCAGTAATTGTTCATAAATAAACTATTGCATCGTAAAAGGTTTTACAAATGTCTGCAAAACCCACTAAACTAACTATGGAATTTTCATAAAAAACCTAAGTGTTTAGGAACTTTATAATCAGCCAATAATGGAAATGCGTTTATGAATTCTATCCATTGATTTACTATGTTTTAAGGTGGTGATTCGTTCTATTTGAATTGATTTTCTAATGAATAATTTTTTATTGAAACTATACTATACAAGGCACCTAAATTATGAGTACTATGTTTGAAAGGAAGAGCTATTGTATGTATAATGAGATTACTAAATGCTCTACTATAATTTTTTGTGAAATATTCTCACAATCTAGGTCCTCAGGATTTTCCACTGATTATTGTGGAATTTCCTCTCTCTCACAATTCTTTGAAACTAAATTTTCCAATGGTGTTTCTATATTTGTATAGAAACTTTGAACACTATCTAATTTGGAAAATGTTGGAACTGTACCCATTACTACAAAGCCAAATTTTGTATCTATTGCGACAGGTAAATTGGGCGGCCCAAAGATATGATTTCGTCCTAAAATGTATGGAAATAATTCTGCGCCCAATATGCCGTCGATTTCTCCAGGTAAATTGAAATTGTCGTCTGCTAATGATAAATTATCTAAATATGAAAGTGATTTTTTTGAGACAATTGAGTGCGGTATCCTATCTGTTAATTTATCTATAACTAAAGCGTTTATCGCATAGTTTGTGGATGAATCTATACGAGAACTAATTACAAAATTAACTCTACCTTTTGCTATTGTTGAATTTGAACCAATACCTTTAACTGAAGATTGAGTTTCAGTTATAGGTAGTTTTAAACGTTTGCAACAATTATTTGTTATAAAATTTGACTGACTGCCAGAATCTAATAAAAATCTACATTTTTGTTTTATGCCATATTGATCTGTGATGTTACCTACTATGGTTGACAATAAAACTGTATTATTAGATTTTTGATGCTTGCTATTGTTCTCAATAGAACACATACTAATTGTTGTACTATCTATATTAGTGGTTGATTTAACAAAGGTGGAAGGGGTGCACTGTTGATTTGTAATGTGCGAATCTAAATCTACCTTGTCTACCTCGTTAAAATGTAATAATGAATTATGACGACGATTACATTTTTTACAATTATGTTTGCTTTTACAGTTAATTATTTTGTGTGGACCTAAACAATTTAAACATAAATAATTTTGTTTTACTATTTGATATTTTTCATTCGGATTTAATTTTAAAAAATTTGGACAATTATAAATGTAATGAGAAGTATCGTTACAGATATAGCATTTAATATTATTATTATGAGAGATAAAAAATGAATGTGTTGTATTTTTCAAAGAACTTTGACTATCAGGATTACTATATGATTTAGTTGAAGTTTTGGCATTTGTACGTACACAAATTTTGGCCTGTTCTTTTACAAATGTCATAACTTCACTATAACTAGGAATGGTTGAATCTCGTCTAGAATTTTCAAACAAACGAAGTGTTTCCTGATCAAGTTTCTTTAATGCTAAATGAGTAAAAATGTAATCTGACAAATCTGAAATATCTAACTGTTTTAATGCTCTGACAGCTACATCAAAATTCTCTATAAATGTATTTAGATTGTTTGCACTACTATTTTGCAATTGTTTAAAATCTAGAATTTGTACTAAATAATTATTGGCTAACAAACGTTTATCATCGTATTTTTCGAGTAGAGTTTTCCAAATTATTTTGTAATTACTACCAATGGGGGGTATACCTGAGCACACTGATAATGCTTTGCCACTCAATTTGCCAATCAAATAATGAATCCTATCTAAATCTGTTAAGTCATTGTTGTCGTGGATAAGGTTTTTGAAACATTCATAAAATATGGGCCATTCGTTAATATTTCCAGAGAAGCCGCATAATTCTATTTTAGGCAATCTGGGCCCTGATTTTATTGGTTTGGTTTCACTAACTATCTCACCTACTTTCTTTGTTGATGAAACCCTATCCGCGGCTGCAACAATATGACAATATAATTCATCAAATAACTCTATCTCCTGAAAATCTGGTGCATATTCAGGATCAATTTCAATATTTAATAAATTAATATCATCAACTAATTCTATAAATGCTTGTTTTGTTTCCTCTAATGTTTTTATTCTAATGTTGAAATTTTCTAATTGTTTCTTATCATCGAGATAATCTATCAAATCATACAAATTTTGCACTTTCGTTAAATGCTGTTGTTTTTTCGAAATCAACATTTTTAACCTAATTTCCTTTTTCGGAGCCATCGTCGCTATATGTAACCTAACTATTAATTTTGCTTGAAGTGACTATAAATGGCTTTAATCCGGTTCGATCTGGACCAAATTATGTTTTGTAAACTAATGCGACCGAAATACCAAAATGTATGTAATTTTAATATCCGGCCGAAATACCAAAAATATGGTTTGTATGACTAATTGCGTAGATGGTAACTAATTAAGTGGACTGTATAGGTATGCGATGTAACTATGGATTACACTACTATTAATATAAAAACAGACTTACCTTGCCTGATGTTCTGGCTGCTATTACACCTTTGAGTGTGTAAGGAAAAGGATTGAAAGGATCACTCACTACACTCACTAAATCTACTCTTATATTAATAATAATGTTTATAATGTCTATATTGAAACTTTCTATGTAATTGTCTATATGCAATTGTCTAATGTAACATTCTATATTGTCTTAGGGACTGAATCTTTCTATTGTTGAAAAAACTATATTGTCGTAAAAAGACTGAAGCGTTCTATCTAATGGTTGCAAACGTACTATGTCTTTTTTTTGTGAAAATACCAGGAACTAATATCTTCTAAAAATGCTAACAAAAAAAAACTATTATTTCTGGGTGGCCAAAGGGCACACAACACAATCTAAAAACCGTTAAATATGGTCACTTCACCAAGACGCCCCTAAACAAATGTGTTTGTCTAGGTACCCTTCGTGAAGTGCGAAATGATACTTTCCAGATGTGTCGCGTGCTGGCTTTAAAAACTAAACTAGATAATAAAATAAATTTATGAATATTGACGGACCCGAAATAATGCAATTTTAAAAATGAATATAAAAATTATTAATAATGACGGGCCCAGCCAAATTCAGAATCATGTTATGTTCATTAAAAAAGACATTATTATTTACTAAAAAAAAGTAAAATTTTCACTGATAAATAATATAATTAAATTATACAAATATATGTAAAATGAGTCGTATATTTTCCACTAAATTACATTCATACGTTAGCATCTTTCGTATTCTGTGAAATTGAATCGCTCCTCCATTATTATACTTTAAATTTATGCACATTATTTTACACACAAATATATAAAACGGGTGAACATTCGCTATTCAACCTGATGTTATCATATTGCCACTTTAAATATAAGTTTACATATTAATAAACACATTCTTTTTGATTTCCACGTGCTAAGTAAACATTAAAGAACTAACGTTGATTCAGTGAGCAGATATTTCGCTTTAATTCATGACTGCATTAACAGAAATGTAAAGTAGTCGGCTGTCAAATAAATCTACATTTTTGAAATGCTTCCATTCAGATGTAGCGATTATTCTTATCGAACCTAGTAATTTTGTTCTGCAGCGTTGGTAAACACGCGAGCTCTTGTTTGTTGTTTCGTGGAAGGGAGAGGGTTCAGGCATGTACGAAATTAGTGTTTCATAAAGTATTGTTTTTTTTTTTTTTTTTTTTTATTCGACGTGTGAGACTGCCATGAGAATGATATATTAATGGAATTCTTCCAAATATATCATTATTTTGAATTGGTTGAATTCTTTAAATAGATTTACGAGATTTAGGCACTTCCCATTTGGATGTTCTTTTTGCTATTTCTCACAAGTATATTTTTAAATATATGTAAGTGCGCATAAAAAAAGAAGACGTTTTTAAAACTCACACCAGTATTTTCGCAGTGAATATAACTATACTTACAATTCATGTAAACAAAACAAATATACATTATTAAAAATAAAATAATTATAATTTCTTCGGCAATAAAATCTTTTATTTTTATTTGTATCTTTAATATTAGATTTTCTATATCTAGATCAAGACCAAAATCAATTTCATACCTAGATCGAACAGAGAAACAAATAACAAAACTATAAATAGAACGAAAATGGACTAATATCGGAAAATTCATGTCGGTACATATAATAATGTTAATCGGCAATTAAACGCCATCAATGCAAACAACAAACAATGCACATGCATAAAATGCATTTGAGAACTCTAGCACGCACAGTGAAACCAGCAGTACCAAACATTATAGAAACAACGATTCGTATTTTATGATATAGACTTCAATATTTTTTATATTATGACCTAATTATTTTTTTATGGTATATAATTTTTAAACATAAATTAAACTAGCTGTTACATTTTAACTAACAATAAGTTAAAGGGTCACATTTCTGTTTGAACTTGAACTTTTGAGGAAAGTAATTTTTTAAGATTTGTTTATATTTATCATTTCAACTAGCTATTACATTTTAACTAACGATAAGTTAAAGGGACACATTTCTGTTTGAACTTGAACTTTTGAGGAAAGTAATTTTTTAAGATTTGTTTATATTTATCATTTCCTCAAATTTTATTAATTTTCAACGATATATTAAAAACATTTTTTTGTCAACAATTATAATTATATGTTATACGGAACATTCTTCTTGGATAATTGTCTTGATGAAATATGAAGTTATTTTGGGGTAATCATGGTGGGCGATATTCGATAAGCTACTGAAAAAATTTCATATCGAATTTAAAAATGTTGAATACTTCTGTTGTTTAACAAAAGTGTAAGGTTTTTGATTTAAAAGAGTGTGTATACCTACATGTTTCGTGATACACCGGAATCTTCGGTTACGTTTACAACAATCTGAGACAAATTACCTGACGCTCGCTGTCACGCACCAAACTCCACGCTAACAAGCCTCTCTGTGTTGAGTCCCTCACACCTGTACAGGACCGGTGCAAAATGTGTGTTACTGTTCTCGTATAACAGCGGTTCTTAAACTTTAGGCGTCTAAAGATCATCATTTTATAAAAACATTGAGTTTGCTATAAATATAATGAAAATATAATTTTATTAGAAAACAAACTAGATGCATATAAAAAAAATATTTTGCAGATATTAACACTTAGGAACTCGCTAATGGGTCTAACGGACCCAGTCCTTCGTATTTTGGTTAAAATTTTTTAAAGTTTGAAGTGTGCGACGTTGCCGCTTTTAATACCTTTCAACGATAGAATAGCACGACAGATGACGGTCATAGTCGTCAGTTTGGTGAAATTGTCATAACTTTTGATACTGAACAATTTTGAGATGTGATTTTATCCCAAAGAAGATATTTTAATTTTGTTAATTTTCAAAGTTGTTATTGTTTTTTTTTTATAATGATTCATCTCTCATTGTAAACTCATAGAAGTACATTATAGTAGTGTAAGATAATATAGAAGATTTTGTTTAAAATAAGTAATTACAAAAATTTCAACAATTAGTGTAAATCTTGTCATAAAAGTATGGAAAAATTCCTTTTATTTTTGTAAGGACTGTTTGATTAAGTGAACACAATAAATATTAGTATATGATTGAATATTGTCTTTCTTTATTGACAAATTATCCTTATAAGAAAGTAAATGTGCACTTCTATTCAGCAGTTTTGGAATAAACATTTGATATTAAACTGGATCCAGCGCATCCGGTAGCGAGTATTTTTGTTACAAATCAAGGCGCGAGTCCCTAAGTGTAAATAGCTTCACGAAACTTCAATTTATACTTATTTATTGTTGAAATATATATTGTGTGTCATATGAAGTTAGATATCCAATCAATACATTTTAATAGCAGTTCAGAAGCCAATGCAAACGACTCGATATTTTGATTTTATTAATAAAAGAAATAATTTCTTAGATAAATATTTTAATAATCCCTTCTCCTGCACATTTATTCTTCAAATATTTCCCTTTTTTACAAAAAAAAAATTATTTAATTTATTCCGCAAATTTTTTTTTCATATGTGATTGTTTTTTTGTATAATTAACTAAGCTGGTCGGTTTTGAAGAGGTTTTACTGTATAAAATATATAATAATGTGTACAAAAGATTTTATTTCAGACTAACCCTGTGGTATCTTTTATATTCCAACCCCTTTTAAACCTAACCTTAATGTACATAGGAACTGACAATGTCACATGTCCCTAAACAACATTTTTCCATTTATCAGTTTTACCTTTTTGTTACGGTAATATAACATTTCCGCCTAATATAATTAATCCCTTTTTTAATTAGTCTTTCCATATTAGAGTATTTAATTGTCTTTCTTTAATAAATAAACAGATTGTAAACTTTTCGTTATTTAGGTGTACTTAATTTATATTTATTTTTATTTAATTATTAACTAATTAATTTCTTGTTGTTGTAATGTACTACGTCAAAATTTTAGGAATTTTGCTGTCTTCAGAAAATTCCAAAAATGTCAATTATATTAAGAAAAACAGTTAGTTGTTTAGTTAAAAGCTAATTAATTACAGTTCGGTACAGCCGATTCATTAAATAAATCATTAGACAAAATTTTTATAGGAAGTTAATTTACCTTCCTGTTAGTCTTTTTACACTATGTTATTTATTTAAAATTAACCTGCTCCACCTCAAGCTTTATTACAAAATCATAAAGGAAACAATTTTATTAAAAAATGAAATGATATAACAGAATAATTTTAAAGAAATCTACTTATCCACCTTCCTAAATTATCTTTTTCATTAAACTGTTATGCATTTAACATAATTACAAATACAAAGAAATCTACTCCGAGAAAACAGATTGGACATTTTGCCAAACAAATTTAAGTCAAAGGTTTTTTATTACAGTTCCAGAGTTCTAAAATAAAATACATGATAATTAGATTCGACGTTATTATATGATTCTTGTTAGTATTTTTGTCATGATTTGTTATCCGTTTATTAATCTAGTAAAAACAGAAGTGAATTTCTTTTTTCTTCCCTTGTAACTTGACCTTTATAAATAAATATGATTATATCTGCTCCTTTCTAAATGCTAAACACAATATTGTAAACGAAACAGGAAGTTAAATAAGTATAATTTGTGTGTTTCCTTTTTTTAAATCCTTTTCATGTTTTTTTTATCGATTCTTTATAATTTTTTTGTGCAAAATGTGAATTATATACGTTTTTTATTGTGTATATAATTTAGTTTTTTATATTTTTTTAAAACTTTCTTTAAGGTCAACTTTTGACATCTACATAATAATAAATTTTGAAATTATAATACATGTGACATATGTACAATAATGTACATACCTGATATTATACGAGTAAGCTCTACCTTTTTTAATGCATTAAAAAAACAATAAGCGTTTTCTTGGTAATATAATCCATTTTAATATATAGTTTATATAAATTTCGTATATACCTGTTTGTTTGTTTCAACTTGACACGAAAACAACTGAACTGATTAAGAAAGCTAATATCCTAGAATTAGTTTAGGGCAGTGGTCCCCAACCTTTTTGTACCTAAGAGCACATTCTAGAATACCGGTTGGGCGGCGGCGGGCACCATGTATTTTTCAAGGTGCCTACATCAAAATCGTGATTTTGATTCAGACACAAGCGTTTCTCACGCCTAAACTAAAAAAGTCAGACATATGCTCTCGCTGACTTTTTGATGGAAAATTTTGTAATCTACAAGAAGGTTCAGAGGCATTTTTCATATATTTCTTAGTTCCTACGTAAGCCGTGACTGGTAAAAAATGCTATTCATAAAACTTGATCATTGATCATTGTTTATATAAATTGTTGAACGAATTTGTGCAATGTTTGATATATGCACAAATGTTTTTTGTTAATAAATCTACATCAACAAAATATTTTTAATTTATCTTTAGTAATTGCGTACAGTCAGAAAAAGATTAAATGGTTACATATTTTTCTGGCTGTACTTTACGGTATACGTTAAGTTTGAGAGAATAAATGTAAAATGATATAATATATTTATAAACAAATGTTTTTTTTTCAAATAAATACGTTTTTATTTCTCTAATTAGTTGCTAAAAATAAAAAATAAATTATATGTAATTGAAAACTTAATTATTATTTTTATCGTTCACAGTCAGCGGCGGGTACACGTAAAACAGTCGGCGGGCACACTGGTGCCCGCGGGCATAGGGTTGGGGACCACTGGTTTTGGGTATGTGATAATTGATATTAAATATTTGAACAGGCCCGTATTCAAGAATACAAAAAAATTTATAAAAAAATATATAAAAATGAAAACATGTAAAATAGCTATTTTTAGAGCGATAAAAATGTCCAGTTTAATATTATTTGCATATAAAATTTTTATTATTCGAAAAATTTAAATTACGTGCTTTCAAAATGAAAACATTTCCAAAATGATTATGAAGGTATTTTCCGAATTTTATTGTGGTGATATTAATTTCAGTTCATCCTTTATATTTCCTGATTCCGAAAGAGGAAACAAACATCACTGGTAATAAAAACACAATCAAATCAAACGCTTAACCGTGTCACATCTTCGCGGAAAAACTATTTCCTCTACATCTGTGTTTTCCGATCAATCAATCAATATCAATTCGCAGGCAGCATTTGATCAAATACCCGGAGCATAAGATGATAACACGCACACACACAACACACACATAGTGTACTATAGTGTTTTCGGTACCAATAAATAACTACCAGAACTTAATCAGTAGTAAATAGCCCACTCTCCAATCCGATTGTTGACTCTAAAACAGAGAGCGAAATCGTAACGAGATTATCTCGAGCTATTCCATTACCGCCCTTAACCTTACCTCCCTTCCCCGCCATTCCAGCACTCGCACTTTCTAATGCTCCAGAGACTTACGTCCACAACCTTTTCTTTAAGAAATTTGTATGTCCTAGGTTGTGTTAGTCCGGATTAAGTTTTATGTTGAGAGTTTTAGGATTATTAAATATAAAACCTGTCCGTGGTGCCTTTCCTTTCAGTAATTACTGATAGGTAAGGTAATAAATTTCCTTTTATATGCTCAAATAAGACCAAGAAAAATGAAATCAACAAGGAAACCAACTTACTTCCCGACTTTTTATTTCTTCGAATTTTTTGATCAAGTTCTCAATTCTTGTTGAAAATATGACGAAAAAGATAAATTCAGAACAAGACATAATAATTATCAATCGCAGACTAGATTATTATCATGAGAACCCAATGTCATATTTATAGGACAGCATTTTTTTCAACGACGATAGTCTGCACCTGGATTTATTTTTGAAATTATTAATATTTTTATGCTTTATTTACACCCTCAAAAGTAATAAAGTAATAATATATATAGTTTCACCAAATTAAAAACGCTTTACCGAAAAATTGTAACTATAAATGATGGCTAGCTGGAATAATTACACGATTACTTTAAAAGTGTTATAATTTGTCATAGAATGAACTCTAGAGTTCGTTTTAAAAATGATATAAGTAGAGAGACTTAAAAACATATTAGCAATGTAAATCAAATCAACAACGTTATTATGTCAGAATTTTTTTTTTAGAAAATATGATGTCCTATAAATAGGACACTGGGAAGTAATGAGTTAACGTATGGCAAATATGAAACAATAAATAAATATTTTAGGTGTGCTTAGTTTTTTTTTACAATTCTATTTTACACCTAATTTTAAATTATTTTTAAATCATTTCTTTCTTCGAAATTCTTTAAAAATGTTAAGGATGTTATGTGTTAAGGCAGCGGTTCTTAAACTGGGGTCCGCGGAACCCTGGGGGACCGCCAAACTTTTACGGGGTCCGTGAAACATTTTTGGCAAAAGTAATTTACATAAAGTACTTTTATATTTCTATTTATCAGTGATTAATTAGTATCTAATGACCTTTTTTGTTTTTCTATCAGGGATGGGGTTCCCTGAAAAATAATTTTTCAAAAAGGGGGTCTCTAGACCACATAAGTTTAAGAACCACTGTGTTAAGGTGTTAGAAAAAAAGAATATTATAAATTAAATAAAAACACAGACACTCCAACACAAACTTATTTACTGTTGCGTGACTTATGTAACTTCTCAAAAAAACATAAGTTAACCCAAATTTTGTAAATAAAAATCACCTGTAAGTAAAGATATAGTCAAAATAAAATCAATTTACCCCAATGATTTTATTGATTTTATTTTGACGATATATTTACTTACAGGTTTGTGAATCATTTCAAGGTTTTGCATAGATATTATAATATTTTTTTTACAATATTCGGGTTTAATTAATAACTTGTGATGTTTTTTTTTCGAAAAATACTATTTAGATATAAAATATAAAAACAAGTTTTGTTTTAAAGTTGTTTACTTTGTTTCTTGTTTAATAGTCATTGTATGACATCTAATAATAAAAACTATATATACGTACTGGACCTGCTAGCAAGTCATTAATATAATATGATTTATAAACAATTCAAAACCAAGATCATGATTACTCATTACAGTGTGACCGCAGCTTTAATATGCGGTCAGAAACCAACTCTTACGGCACTGCTCGTGTGTGCGTTATTTCATTTGGGTTGGCAGTTTCCGTTTCCTCAGAATAAGTGCCAGTTAAAACTGTCCAATGAATAATATATGTGTATCGGCAGTTAAGGTACCGCGTTTTCATTATTTACATTCTTGATGTTTGTCTTTGGGGTTAACTTTTACGTGTCATTGATACCTCCAATTAACTGCTGATATGAATTCATTGCTGAAGCGGTGGAAATGAATTTAGATTTATTGACACGTTCTTACAAGATAAATATTTGTTCACATATAAACGTTTTTCATTGTATATTTGGTGTCAAATTAATGCTATTTTGCTGACGAAATGTGAAACATTAATTAATGTTTCGATTTGAATATATTCATTTCTATCTTTTTATAGAAACTTTGATGTAAAAAAATATGAATTTTAACCTCATGTAATTTAAAATTTAGTAAACAATAATAATTTTGTAAATAGAATTGCACGTCAAAGCGAGATTGGATAAAATTTTAATATATACGAGATAATGACGAGACTTACTTAAGTCTCATCTTTATTGAATACGATTCTTATATCTATATCTAATTACTTACTTATTTGTATTCCTTGTATTTATTGTACAAGATGTTTATCTGTAAAATGTAATATACGTTTTCAAAAGTTATTTGAATTGCCATAAGAATTACTATAGAAAAATTACGATTTTATATTTTAAGTTCAGCTCTGACCAGTATTAATAAATCATTTAGGAAAAAATACAGTGAAAACTAGATTTATTTTTCTATGTAATGACATACTTAATTTTTCAATTTAATTTTTTTATATATTAATAAAAAAATCTGAAAATGTGGGTATTTTTCTTGATAAAACTCAATATATAACAAAAATTCTTAAAAAAATACGGAGAAAAAATATACCACGACATAGATATTTGTTTAAGCTTTCTAATTTTTATAATAATTCTGCAATTTTCATTTGAAAATATTGAATGTAAGCCTAAAAACATAAGAACTAGTTCTATCCTTTGTAGCTTCATCTCTGTTTAATTTCGAGAATATCTCATTTTTCATTCGGTCGTCAATTGTCACTGAATTACTTGTATCTGTCATTTCCCCTCAGGGCTAGACTTGTGCAAATAATTTTTGTTTTCTACGGTGGCGACATCTCGTAGAATTTAGTTTCGGAAAAATCGGCATGAACAGCCTTAATAATAATATCCAAAAATATATACGGTTAACTTCTACACGATTGGAAAACGACTCACGAGTTCAAAACTATTTTTCATTTTAATTTGTAGTAACTATACTAAACAATATGTGGAAGAAATTTTCCGACACTTAATTTGTGAGATTAATTACTTACTCACTTTGGCATCTGGACGGCTCAATTTCTAACCAATCTAATCAAAGTTACGAACATTAGAGAGTGTACACATAGAATGCGGTAGTTGTCAAACAATACCGGGAATAATTGGGGCCGATTTCTAGAGAACAGTATTCATTATCTCTAAGCCGGAGAGGGTTTGTAGCAGCAGCATCCCCGACAGAGGTACGTCTTGATGGCCCACGCACTGATTTCAATGACTCCAGGTTACTGTTATGGTTATTGCAGTGGAACTATGAACTCATTGCAAAGAAAGCCGCCAAAGCATGTGTACATTCTGGAAATGTTGGCTTTTATAGTGATAATAATAATTAGCTTTTATTGTGTATTATTTCTTGTGTTTAAAACAAAAGATTACTACTGAAGATTAGAATAAAATTACGTTTGGGTTATGAGGCACTTATGGAAATATTTAGTCTGAATGGATGTATGAATAAAAGGATCGTGTTTAAATGTTATCTTTAAAAGTTATACAATATTGTGGTTTTAATAAGAAAATTTACTAATACCCGGAGAACTTAATTGAAGTAAAATATTTTTACTTTGTATTTTCACACTATTATTTGTGTTGTCAATGTGTTTACTTTAAAACAGTCAATTCGATATTTTTACGGAATTACATATCTTTAGCGCTCCTGAATCGACTATTTTCTCGATGACGTCTGTATATCTGCTAGTCTGTAAATGCTTAAAGCTAAAATCACGGAACTTGTGAAAACTTAAAAGAAAAATCTTTACACGGTTGATGATCTAATTTTATTTTTAAGTGCATCTCTAACAGTGGCGTATATTTTATATTTCATACTACGTAAATTATTATGTTTATACATTTATATTTTATAGTACCTACTGAAAAGTTTTCAGAATTTTTGGTACTATTTTATCTATTTATTTATAATTATGTTTATCCTACTTTTCAGTACCTTGAAAGATAATATTGACACATTAAAAATATAAGTTTTCAGTTTTTACTGAGGTGAAAATTACAGTGGTGCCTCGCTAAACGAACTTAATTCGTTCCGGGAGCAAGTTCGTTAAGTGAAATGCGAGTTTTCCCATAACAATACATGTGAAAAATTTTAATTCGTTCTATAACATAAAAAAGATTGTACACACGTTTTTTATTTTTTAGTCAGAATCAGATTTAGGAGAGTCTACCGAGGCTTGCAGGGTCAAATCCTCTTTCTAATTATTTCTTGTTTCATTTCAACAGAAATCGCCTTCCTGCTTTTTTAGAACTCATAATATAGACACACAAATTTACATTTATTAAAACAAACAGGTGTGTGAGTTAAGCACAGAAAAGAACGACTGACGCGCGTTGTTTCATGTTCATGCAAGTTTGAGCATCGACTGCGTGCGACCTTGGAATTTCGGGCGACTTCGTGATACGTAAGAGCGTTCGGACAGCAAAATTAAAATGATGCAGTTCGTTGAGCGAAGCGAGGTTCGTTGAGCGAGTCGCGTAATGAACGAACAGAAAGTTCGTTGTGTGCAGCGTTCGTTATGTGAGGCGTTCGTTAAGCGAGACACCACTGTATTTGGAATCATTATTTATAAATTATATGTGTATTTATACTAGAAGAGTATAATTAATAGCTGGTTCTTTAATTAAAATAACTCCCTATTTTTCAACATTAATGTTTTAGAAATGCATAATTGACCGATTAAAAAACAAATACCCCTTTCAAAATGTAATTCCGATTAATGAGTAGGATAAAAATAGCATTATATCCAGTTAGCTACTTCGATTAATCGACTCGGTGTACTCATTGTTCGTTCAGTTATCCTCTTTGTTTGAACCCGCACTAAAGCCTCGCATAAACGGATATTTCGTAAAAGCAGCCCCATTCTGTGATGTGGCTGTATTTTAGTTAATAGTAGATGTGTACTCGGTAGGAATTATTTTATGCTAAAAGCCAGTGAAACAAAAGCTTTGACATGAAGCTTTTCTAAACGGGGATGATTTTTAGAATTATAATGCCTTTCTCTATAAACACCGACCTATGAATATTCTGGGTGTAAGTCACTACTTCATTGTCAAAATAACAAACGGTGAAAGTTCAATCTCTCATAAATCATTGGTCATTTGGAAGACGTCATATTCTGAAGTTTGTGAAAAACGATTCTGTAATTGAAATATATTGAATTATAATATATCTATGAAATTCGACATTCAATTGTTTTTTGACAACGCCATTATTCATCCTTGAAAAATATTGATACTTTATCCATTTAACTGATCATCTATAGATGCAAATCCCCTAAAAACTCTATAATATTTTTTTCAAAATATTTTTAAATTAAATATTTTTCAATATTTTTAAATGAAAACAAATATTTATTAATTAAGTTAAAAATGTACATTAACAAAATATATTGTATACAATTTTAATTAATTTTTATAGCCCCTACCTACTTGTGTTAAATATATATAAAATAAAAATATTTAGTTCATTTAAATGTTTTATCTCGTATTTATTTTTTTTAATTTTCATGTTTTTTTGTTATGTATTATACATGCTGGTATAATAAATATTATATGAATATATCTTGTTTACTCATAATACATCATTAAATTTTCACAATAAACATTTTTGGTGTAATTATTATTAAAATAATTTCATATTATGTTTTTAAAATTGAAATAGGGAAATTATATGCTGATTACTTTTTGGTTTAATGATTTTTAAAAACACATAATTTCACAATATTTTATTTAAATGATTTAATCTTTACATTAAAAAATAATAATTTTTCATATACATATTTTATTTTAGCGCTTACCAAAAATCCTATTTATGTACCACTTTTATACTAAAAGGTATGTTTATTACTCCATAAAGTCTAAACTAGTTATATTCCTTTTTTGTTAATACGGTTACAAACGTGAATCAAATAAACAATGGAAAAGGGTGTTCAAAAGTTTTCTGTTTATATAACAATAAGTAAACTATATTCCTTCTTTTCAAATAACAATAGTTTTGTGCGATGTACAAGTTTTTTGTTTAAAATTTATTATAGCAGAAGTTTAAGGAAACTAAACAACAAACCGGTAATTTTCTATTATATTTTATGCAGCTATGAAAAGTGTTTATTATTGTATATGTAGGTATATATGTATTTAATGACCTAAAACAGTAGTACCAAAACCTTCTCTCCTTGTCTTAAATTCAATTATGTATATCATAGATACTAATAATGCAGTAGGTATATGTATATGTTAAAGTTATTTTGGTAAATAACCATATAAATATGTACATACCGATTCAGAACTGGCGTTTCAAATTGTATCAGTGAATTGAAGATCTTATTTAGTTCAGTTATATTATAATTAGAGATCAATTTTTCACTATGTCTTTTTTTGGGCTAAATAATTATCAGTTAATACTCAAAACCGATACCACCTATTAATACTAAACACTGTATCAAATTTCATAACTGCTACCACAATTGGTCGTCTAAATAATAAATAACTACTCTTGGATATTAATTTTAGGGGAGGAGGGGGGGGGGGGCTGTAGCTCCACCATGAAGAAATTCTGATAAAACAACATTTTCGATCTACTGTTAATGTTTGATACACTAGTACAGATTCTGCTACTATTTAAAAATCTTAAAAATAATCAGAATTGTACAAAGTATTATAAATTTGAAAATAGGAATGAAAACAATTTCATAATATTACTTCCACATACATAAAATTGGAACGGGTTCCATTGAAATATACTTTATCTGGTCTGTATCCCCAATGATCTCTCCACGCATAGGTGCTACAGTTCTAAATTTCTTTCCATATAAAGGTATTACTATTATACGAGATAGCTCGAATTTATATCGGCTGCATCTATTTGAGGTTTTATCTAAATTGATCTGTCAAATCGCGTTATCTTTTTATTTATATAAATTGCTATCTGTAGACAGTAGACACAGTGCATTTCAAATAGTTTTTTTTACTATTTATAAAAATTGTAGGGAATATTATTATTTTCAATGTATGTTCTATCCAATTTTCCGATGTAGCCATATTTGATTCATGTTATATTATATCGGGTTGTGTAAAAAAAATATTTTGTTCATCCATACTAATATTGTAAATGCGAATGTTACTCTGTCTGTCTGTTTATTACCTTTTTACAACTAAACTGCTGCACCGATCTTGATGAAATTTGGCAGAGAGATAACTTGCATCCTCAGGAAAAACTTAGGTTACTTTGTATTACGAAAATTGATTAGATAAAAAAAATACGGACGTAGTCACGAGCATAGGTGGGCACAGTTAATCGAAAAGTTAACTTCGTTAATCGTTAATCCGTTAATAAAAAAGTTAACTTCGTTAACCGTTAAACCGTTAAAATTCCGGAAATGTAACGGAAGTTAAAGTTAACCGAAAATTTGAAAATTTTACGAAAGTTAAAGTTAATCGTTAAAAAGTTAACCGTCCAAAATGTTTGAATACCTTTTTTTTCAGCTATTTCGACAACTTTATTATGTACTTTTCATCAAACAACCAATGTTAACGGAAAAAGTTAACGGAAGTTAAATTTAACGGAAGTTAACAAAAGCGTTAACATTTTTTTGAGTTAACTTAAAAGTTAATCCGTTAACGATTTTGTTAACTTCCTTAATTAACGATTAACGGATTAACGAGTTAATGCCCACCTATGGTCACGGGTAACAGTAAGTTAGTTTAGTTATAAATAAATAAATATGTTTGTATAGGGTACAGTTATAAGCTAATTTTAGACCCTAATGTTGACCCATAGGAATTAACCCATTATTCCTGGACCTCGTGAGTTTATCCTGCCATGATCGCCCCAGGGCAATTTCCCGTCCTAACAGTAATCCGCGTTAACTCGTTTATTGGCTGTATAGGTATCTTAATGCAAAAATATATGTTTGTGGCAACTTAAAAGGTAAATAAATCTGTTTTTCGATTATTATAATGAATGAATTATAGTATAAAATCATTACAATTGCCCTGATTTAAATCACGTAGTACAGATAATCTTGTCTTAATATTTAATTGGCAATACTTCGATTAACACAAATCCAAAAACGACCATCAAAAGTGAAATAATACAATACATGTATGTACACAAAACGTATATGTATACGTATACTTATCTATCTGCTATTTATCTTCATTTGCAGTTTATTTGAACAAAGCTGTACAAACAGTTCACGGATATTCCAAATGCACACAGAGACATGCACATACAATAACTTAAAGATATATTGCACCAGGACAGTTCTAGGATGTACATAACTGTTATATTCCTTCAACGTTCATTACAGTGAAACCTGATCACTGAACTAATGACGCGTGTTCATACTACATTGTCGAACAGAGATGCAATATTACATATCCTATACAAATCAATCCTTATGTCTCACTCGGTTAGACCCAATTACGTTTTCTGTTCCTAAGGTGACTTCGATCCATTGTAAATTGTACCTTTTGTGTCAACGCCAGCGTGTTTAAATAAATTGAGATTCCGTTGTCTTTTTACGTTTATCTATGTTTTATAGAATCGATATAAGAAGGCAGTGTCATGTTTCAGTTTAATTTGTATGTGAAATATGATGAAGGAATGTTATTCTGCACGGAAGTTTGTAGGTAATAATCCTGCGTTCGATTTGGTTGGCTATTTTTGGAATAACGGAAGGCAAGTTTATCTGGTGCTGATATTTATTAATTTGTTCGATCCTGTACGGTCTGATATTTGATCATATATTATTTACATATATAGGGAAGATACTCATATCTCACTCTATTTGACCCACATATGCAATATGTACTAATAATTAAAAACTTTGTTCTCGTTTCTTAAAAAGCATAATTTTCTGTGCACCTATAAATATTATAATAAATATTATATAGATAAAATTTGAATTAATCATAAAAAGAATGTACGTTTTAAATTATATTGTTATTAATATTAATAATTAAAAAAATGTTTATTTTAAATTAACATTTTTGTAATAATAAATTATTAAACAAGTTCTTTTCCTGAATATTTTTTCCAGAAAAGAATTCTATGTTTTTTAATATTCAATATATAATTTATTTTTATAAAGGTCGTAAAATTAAATTTGAAATTGCGTATGAATTTTAATATTAATGAACACGAAAAAAGATGTTTATTTAAAAATTAATATGCGTTGCCTCTGCATGATATAATCGAATTAAACGAGCCATATGGAAGCTAATTTCAACCCTAATTATACCAGATTTTCCTGTACATTTTGTTTAATTTTTAATGAAAACTGAACCTGGATATTATGTTTTCATATCTCGGAAAATATATTTTAATAAAATAAGTATTTTTACAGAATTTTTTTATACTTGAATAATGAAAAATGTTACCATTTTCAAAATTATTAGTTATAAATATACCATAAATAAACCAGTTAATACCAAATAATACACAATGTAATACATCAAATCTTCGTTAACAAAATTGTTTCACTGCTTCACACACGTTTTTTTTTTCAAAATTGGTGAATGACCGTGCGGCCAACTGCACTAAAGGCGTAGACATCTTCCTTTATCTTGCCGTATTTGTTTTGATAATTATGACTAATATTATTGTACCTAGTTTAAACTAAATCTAGTCAGATCAAAATTGGTTTAGTAGTTTTTCAGTTCTATTGGATCAAATAAAGTTAGATAATAGTAAAATATTTTGTACACATTGTAGGGGCAAAGCCTACAGATTTATATATTAGTATGCCTTTAAAATATTCTTATTTTATTATTGAATATTTGAAAACAGCAAAATTATAATTACGAGCGTAAAGTAGCAATTGATTTTAATGCTCTTATTACATTTTGTTTCG
The DNA here is from genome assembly GCA_949319165.1 of Sialis lutaria. Taxonomy (NCBI): domain Eukaryota; kingdom Metazoa; phylum Arthropoda; class Insecta; order Megaloptera; family Sialidae; genus Sialis; species Sialis lutaria. The sequence goes on from OX439237.1 coordinate 13,358,541, forward strand.
CACAGACAATCCGATGGGAGCTTTGTGACGCCCACTTCCGGGTTTCCAAACTTCATAGCTCATATTTTATGCGTGGTGTTGCGCCTCGTAACAAATCTTTTAGAATCATAATTAAAACTATGAAGACCTTCATTATATTTAGTAATACCCACGCTACTTAAAATGCTATACACATATCAAAGTTAATTATCATTCTTCGCAAGAAATGTTTTTAATTCCCAAATGGTTAACGTTAACTATGTACGTATATAAATACTTTATTGAATATAATACTTACAAAATTCATTATAATAAGTAAATATTTTTCGATAATTAATAGTGGTCATCTTTAGATAAAAGTTTCATTGGTTATTGTTTATTGATGGACTCATTTAAATAGTTTTAAGGGGTTACATACAGTTAGAAGGCAAAAAAAAAGTGTTTTTTCAAGAATTTTTTTGGAGAAGACATTTATAATTTATCAATGTAAAAATTTGTACACATATTATGGTAACTTTTAATTGTATTTTAACATTTTTTATTTCTAAAAATAATAATTTCGAAAACTGCTACAGCTGTTCTCCAGGAGGTCCTCTCAAAAAAGGTGCCTTGCGGTGACCACGATATCTCTGGACTGCATCTTTTAAAATAAAAAAACCCAAACGGATTTCTTTAAAGTAATGTATAATCTTGTACTTAATCGAAGGAATAAGCAAAATAAATTTTTTTGACAAAATGGTGGCTTCTCAAAAAAAAATATATCGATTTTCGACAAAAATTTTACCTTAAATTGTTTATAAAAAAATAAATATTTATCGGTGAGATAAAACCTTCGATTAATCACTAAAAAATATTCTTAAGAAACTTGTGTTAAAATTTGAGATTGATCGGTTCAACCGTTTCCAAGGAATAGTGGTCACCGACTTTAAAAACACAGATTTGAGAAAAACGCGCTGCCGCTCCGACCTCCTACATTCAAACGCTCTGAGACGTCTTTACAAATATGCGTGTAACTTCGAAAATAATCGCCGGATTGACTTGAAATTTTCTGTGTGTGTATTAAAATATATGTACATTACGAAAATGAAATAAAAAAATCGATTTTTTTTGAAAATTCAAACTGTATATAACCCCTTAACTCCGGCCTCCTACTTTCAAACACTCTGAGACGTCTTTACAAATATGCGTGTAACATCGAAAATAATCGCCTGATTGACTTGAATCAGTGAATTGTGTGAGTGTACTTAAATACATTACGAAAATGAAATAAATAAAAATTAATTTTTTTGTAAATTCTAACTGTATGTAACCCCTTAAGTAATTTTTTAAATAATGTTTAAAATTAGTCTTAAATAAAATAAGAATCAAAACAAACTTGTACCTAGAAACCAAGAATTGTTATACGTTCTGTCAATTTGGAGTAAACTGGTTACATGTATCTAAAGTAAATATCTAAAGTAGATACTAATAATGACTCAACAATTTCAAAAACGCCAACTTATTTCGTTAAGGAGTGTCCGTTAATAACGTTAGAATAATTTTCGACCCTCTCTCTCTCCTCTTGTAAGAATCCGTTTGTATTAGACCACCCTCCCTTCCTTACGTAAGTTTTTTTTTAAATATATATGAATAGTAGTATAAGCAAATATTAAATTAAATAAAAATGTTTTATTATTGCACTTTTTTTGCTGATACATATTTAAACAAAGTTAACCGATTATATTTAATTTAGGGGTGTAATTTAAACATTGTAAAAGTAAGTAAAATAAATACGCAGAATCTTGAATATTTCCGCGGAACCCCCATTGGGAAGCATTGTTATATACAATTCAATTATAGCAATCATTATTCCAAAGAACAAATTTAAAATTTCAACACAACCTTATTTAAAATAATCATCCTCATCATTTCCCTTCCTTAAAACAAAAACATTGTACAATTTTTATAAAATATCTCAGCCATTAATCCCAAGTTAAATTACAACACCGTAAACAAACGTAATGATAAAAGTACAATCTGGCGTGCATAAGTCAAACTGTCCGGCTCGGCAGTTCGGAACAAACTGTGCACATTATGATGTATAAGAGGCATACGGCTGAAGAATGGATGTAATTAAAAAGTGTGGAGCGGGTCTGTACAATTTACTTATATAATGTGTTAGATGGGCCGTATTAATGAAAAAAATTAATGTTTAAAATACTGAAACCCGCTAGAAAATTATAAACAAATTGTCTTCTACAGTACAAATGTTATTATAAAGGTGCGGAATCTTCATTTGTTGAAATCGGTCAAGTAATTTAGGTCATGCGATGAAGCAAATGAACTTACATACACACAAAAAGACTGCCAAAACTATAATCGCACTTTGGTTTCCCGAAGTCAGGTATAGAGTTATTTTATGCACACTATAACTAGTATTGCCCGGTACACTGGTAGAAAAGATTTCTCAAACCAAGTAAACCCTGTTTTGTATAGGTATAACGAAAAAATATTTTCTTAAGATAAGCAATAATCTCTTAAACCAACTATAGTATTCTTGAACGAAGAAATAACGTAGTTGGATTAAGAGTATGTTTCTTATATTAAGAAAATATTGTTTTCGTTATATACAAAACAAGGTTTTCTTGGTCCAATACAGTTTTTTCTGTGTATTATGCGGTGTTTATACCGAGAAAAAAAACAGAAACACGGTGTTTTTATGATAAAAAGGCAATATATCCTATACATTTTTAAATACGAAGTATTTTAAAGACACGATGTTTCTGTTTTGTTTTTTCGGTGTAAGTACTGCATTAGAAACAAAAGCAAAATATTTCTTCAAGTTGTTTCTAGTACCTACGGTTGTCAACTATGTTATTATAACCGTAGATGAAATACCACAATTTGGTTCCGTGCAAAAATATTTTGATTTTATATTTTTTATAAAATATACCGGGTATTTTGAGATAATTTTATTTATTGTATTCAACGTGCTTTTATATAAAACTAAATTTGCATTTTCATTTGTTTTATTATGATTTAGTAAAACACAAAACCAAAAATAAAAAATAACTATCGTTTTTGTTTCAAACGACCAGCTTTGTTTAATTATTTCAATTTGACGTTTAAATCAAAAATACAAACAACCATTATATTTTATTAACCAATATTTCAGCTGATTCAACAAAATAGTTAATCCTTTTTTTCGTACAACAAACGGTAGAACGTTTATTTATTCAAATTTAATTAAAATATTCACACATTGCGCAATAAAACAAATATGCAGATTTTTGAAAAATGTTCAAACATACACATATATATACGCTTCACATACATACTTGTATAAACATATACATATATTGCACATATACAGGATGTTCTATAATATCACCCATTGGCTATTTATTGGAGATTATGTTAGTTATCTTTTATTTGTTCATGATTTATAAGTGTGCTAGAAAAATACATTGTAAATAATGGAATAATTTTGAAATGAGAACTTTCGAAATAAGGCATATAAATGAAAATAAATGAAAACGCAGAAAACGACTGTATTTAACAGTATAATATATTCATGCATTCTTATAAACTATACATATATGTATACATACATTAAGGCAACGAGTACACATAACCAAAAACAAATCTGTGCGATTCGAAACATGTAATCAAATTACCACATTCGTAAAAAACCCACCACCACAGAACGAAAGAGAAAAAGGCATAAATTCAGATACGAAATAAAAACTTCCCTCTCATACAATAAAAACACCAGTATCATTATTTATAAAAAAACATAACCATGCCTTACACTCCAGTGGCGTGCTCCAATTGGGGCAAAACGGGGGGTGGTAAAAGAAAGATAAGCGCGGCAATAGGGGTGGTTTCGGGAGAGTAGAAAGAGTTATGAACTGAATAAAAAATCAGTTTTTGTACAGATACGCACTGTATTGTATATGTTGTTTTGTCTTTGTCTTTCATTTTTTACTCTCATTAAGATTTGCTCTTTCTGTTTTCGGATGGTCTATTTAAAATATTATAATTAAATTTTGTAATAAATTTTGTTTAATGGTCGTACATAACTTTTATTGTAGGTGCATTTAATTGCTGAAAAATTTGCGTATGTTGTTTACGTACAGTTTATATGTTTCTCTAAATGTTGACACATATATGGGCAACGTTGTTTTAACCCTTTTATGAACTTAGTTGTGTTATTTATCTGTATATTCACATACAGATATAATTGACGTCAACCTCGAAAAACGTTTTTAATATAATAAGTTGAGGAAATACAATGATTGAATTAGATGTGAGTGTGTAGAAACCTTTGGACAATAGTGTTTTGTTTTAAACTTAAAGTCTCTATACACTATCCAATTTGACATCCTATATGCAGGGGCAATCTGAAAGATCCCTGCAAATTGGGTCGTGTATTCGCTGGGTGCAAAGAAGGTAGTGGGGGAAACGAAATCGATCACAGCGCACAACGTGGCAAAAAATAACACTTTGGGTGGACTAACTGTCGTTTTTAATAGACTCGTTTTTAACTGAAAATAGAAAAGTCAACATGGTTAATCCCACTATAGACTATGTGCAAGGGGGTGGAGTTAGAAATAATATCGATGCGAGTGTTCGTGGTGAGCAATATTGTAAAATTATCGGCGCCAAAATTTGAGGTTATGCTGTCAATGTAAACGAATTAATTATTTCTCTATTATACGTAATAATTAAAGAGAAAAAGATACCCAAAATAAATAATTTACACGTACCTTTTATGCTATACCATTTATATTATATGCAAACAGCTAAATTAAATGATATTTGTTTAATAAAAAATTTCACGGTATTAAACATATTAAACAATGATAAAAATAGAGTTAAATCCATTCAATCCTTCTCTATTACCCGTTAGCGGCGCTAATAGACATCGTGCACATAGCTAATAGTCATAAATAATCGTCTAAAATGTGTATATTACGATATTTTACTGAAATTATTTGTTTGTTAGTACGTCAAAGTCCACCCAAGTTGCTACTAAAGTCCACCCATTAGTTGGCGCTGTCATCGCGGACGCTGCGAATAGGCAAATCGAGGCGATTATTTATAAAAAATAACACTACTTACTATAACAGTACCCGATTTAGCCCCACTTTACCTCCCTAAAAATCAGCCCTGCAGATTGTGGGTTAAATATTCTATATATTATAATAATGTTTTTTGAAAGGGTCATTGAAAACAAAACAATATTGACTACTTTATAATTTATCAGTTAATTTTGAAGTGGCATTTCAAAATGCACTAATGACATGTCGTTACATTTGTCCAACGGCTACTAGAACATTTTTAATTCATACATTGTTAAATTTAATCAATTTTGAATTCACTATATACAGGGTGTCCAAGATAAGCGTGAAATGCAGGGGGTTATCCTAATAAACGGTAAGAGATACAGATGTGGTTAAATGAGATGAATTATTTGTAAGAAAGGGGTGAATATTAGTACATCAACAAATAATAATAATTTTATGTGGTTTAGGTGGTGTACCCAAAAAAACTGAAAAATCGGAAATTCTTTAAATGACCATAACTTTTTTGTCAAAGTAGATAGATACTTTCTGTTTGCGGTTTCTTAAAGCACTTTTTTGTGTAGAATTGATTGGTGTATTTAGAATTTTTATATCAATTTTAGTTTCCGAGTTACAACCCCTAATTTTAGTTTTTCTTATGGGCCACTAAGTTGACTATAGCATATTTGAACGTATTTTTTACTCTACTTAACAACGATATGCCACATATCATTCTTATTATTGAAAAAAAATAAGAACTATTTTTTGTAATTAATTGTTTTCAAATATTAATGTTATTTTGATAGTTGTTATTGTGATTTTTGTTTAACAATTTTTGTTTTTTCATGGCTTACTTAAATGTTTGTAATAGAATACTTTATAAATATCACTGGCATTTAATACTTCGACTTATTTTCGAAAATAAATATGACATATCATTGTAAAGTAGAGTAAAAAACACGTTCAAATATGCTATAACCAACTTGGTGGCCCATAAGAAAAATCAAAGTTAGGGCTTGTAACTTGAAAACTAAAATTGATATAAAAATTCTAAATACACCAATTAATTCTACTCAAAAAAGTGTTTTAAGAAACCGCAAACAGAAAGTATCTATCTACTTTGACAAAAAAGTTATGGTCATTTAAAAAATTTACGATTTTTCAGTTTTTTGGGTACACCACCTAAACCACATAAAATTATTATTATTTTTTGATGTACTAATATTCACCCCTTTATTACAAATAATTCATCTCATTTAACCACATCTGTATCTCTTACCGTTTAGGACATCCCCATGCATTTCACGCTTATCTTGGATATATTTTCAATAATATTTTTAGTGAATTTACGAGTATAATAGTAAATCGCATATTTCTTGCTAAAGTAAGGTGAAACGATTTGGTTTTATACAAAAAAATTAATTTTGAAATACGGTCTCAAATGCCCTCTAAATCAGAGCGATCTACATATTCATCTTTACTTTGTTTGCGTGTTTTCATAACAATAAAATAATTGTGATTGATAACGATATCTTTTGATGTTACTTCGAATCTAATTTGCTTAAAAGCTATGTTTCTATATACATATATACAGATTTTATGGAAATAATCAAAAATGTTTGCCTTTGATTTGTGTAATTTTTCTATATTACAACATTTTTTAAGAAATTGAAAATGTATGGCCTTGTCGTACTCTAAATCAAATACATTTTTCTTTTGAATGTTTGCCAATACATTAATTAATTGTATAGATCAATATTTAAAAAAACTTAATGTGATTTTTTGTTGAAATGTTTTATGGAAATTACAAATGTATTACTGCCTATACACCTATCCCCCGATTTACACGGCACTTGTTTTACACGATTTATAAATTGACAATTTTCAAAAAACTAATAAAAATGTTTATTCCGCTCCATATACACCTATACAAAGATTTGATGGCATTTTTGAAGTTTTTTTTTATTGATATTTCAAGAAACTAATGACAGTGTTTAAACTTATAATTAATTTTTAAGTCTTTTTTAATTTCTTGTTCCTAATGTAAAATAAATTAAATATCTACTTATATTACTTTCATATGTTAGTTGTTTTATGAACTAAGAACAATTTTTAGTTTTCCAAGATGTATGACTTTTGTTTTACTTAAATAAATTACTGAATTATGCACATTTTGTTTTTTTTTCGTTTTACATGATTTTACTTAGTAGAATCCAAGATTTCAGTTTACACGGTTTTGTACAGAACGTATCTACCGTGTAACTCGGAGGATAGGTGTAGAGTGTTTCAAAATCAGTGAATCTCCACGTGATTGTCTGATCTTAACATTTAGGCACCACACCCTAACATGATGGTACTTATTTGTACTAATTGTAAGTAATACAGTAATACCTATATGTTTTGTCACTGATACATAATAATTAAACGTCTGTATTAAGTTAAATATTAAAGTTAGATATATAGTCTTGTGGACTTTTATGTAGAACTAAATGCACTCTACAAAATGTTTTTACAAAATTTTGATATATCTCTTATAGTTTAGGCTAGTACGAGTTAAATAGTCCGCTCAATCTTTTTTTATTACTTGCGTATCTAACTTATTCACTGCTCAGTCAAAGTGTGATGATAAGTATCCTATAGAACTTTAAGGGTTTCAATGAACACGTTAGTGCAGATTTTATATAAATCGGTATATTAGTTTTTGAGGTTACCCAAACACAAACTTTCATTCTTTATATGTATGTATTCTATAATTTCATTTTCTTTAGAAAATATATAAATTGTTATTTTTTAATACGTGCTTGAGTTTAATGCGAACTTTATTGTTAGATTTTCTAATAGTGGAAGGCCCATTAAAATCGGTTGAGTAGTTTTCGTGAATATACAGATGAACATTTTTTTTAATTATAAATAAAAATTGATTATATTGTGTGTAAATCGACATATAGACTCAAAAGTATTTATATATTGGTAATATTGATTTCATTCGTTTGAGTAGATATCAATGAATTCCACTTTGCTGTAAATAACTGTAATTTAATTAATTTTTCTTTTTATTTCAGGTAAACATCTTTCATTTAAACTTTTTCTGATGGAGACATGTGGGTTTAATTCTGTAAGTAATACATTTTTTTATTAATTACTTTAAACTTATTTTCTGCATTGATGTAACTATACAAAGAAATTCCAAGAATTACTTATTAAAAGAAATATATTTCACTAAATATAAACGAATTTAATATTTTTCAAATTATCATTTTATTTTATATTTTAGCATCTAATTTATATCGTATCCGGAAAGTTGTTCAAATGTTGTTCATTTGTCACTTTTAAATAATTTTTAAAATGTTGTTCGAACAAATTTCCATTCGAACAAAATTCCTTCGAACAAATTTCCTTCGAACAAAGTTCCTTCGAACAAATTACTTTCGAGCTACTTACCTAGAACCAATTTATATACAGCCTTGGCCAAAAGTATTTGCCACCCAGGTTAAATAAATAATAGCAGTTGATGGTAGCAGAAATATTTATTATAATAAATTAATATTTTGTACAGACTACTCTTGTTATGATAACAGCAGTTACTCTTTATTTTAAACTCGATACTAATAGTCATTATTGTGGAGTAATTATTTGCCACTCCTTAATCAAGATATTGTTTATATTTTTATTTGATGTGATAGAGTGTCCCCTAATCGTGTGCTTAAATATAGACCAAAGATGTTCAATGGGGTTGAGGTCCGATAATTGAGGAGGCCAAAACAGGAGCTCAATCCCATTATCTGAGAACCACTTCATCGTCACTCGCGATTTGTGACAGGCGCGTTTTCTTACTGTAAACGGGCGCTGTTCATGTTGGTATCACCGAACATTTTATGAAGAGATTGTTTTAATGCATTTTAAAGTACTTGGATGTCTTTTTTTAGCCCATTTGGCCCTTTATTCAGTAACTGAACAGAAAATCTCATAAAAATCAGTTAAGGAGTTTTGTGTTTACTCGAAAAAAACTATCAAATATTAAAATGACACACAAACTACATATTTTTACATATATCTGGATATGATATTAAAACATGGAAGTAAAATCATTAAAATAACCTATTGCTAAAATTAATATTTATTGAAACCTACCTATCTACATACTTTTTCTCTCTTTTGAAAACGTTATGAATACACATAATACGCAGTGAAGTGCGTGCTCAATGGACGTTTACAAATCAATCAATTACTTCTTTTTGTTGAATGCTCATAAATTTCATATAATTATGTGGTTACATTCTCGGTATATGTATGTGTATCTATTTTCCACGATCGATGTTCAGTTTTCAGTGACTGCATCATTATATAAAGTACATGACGTATTGGTACGTATAAAAAAAGCTAAGTAGCGTAAATAAATTAGAAGTAGACAACATATGTTAACATGTACTGTCTCGTTAAAATGCTTTATATACGAATAAATAATGATGTGTATTTTTATTTGAAGTCCTTAAAACGAATGATTCTCAATTTAAAGTTGTAAGGAATTTGTTATATGTGAAAATATTTAAAAACTTTTATTTTGATATTGCTTCATTTATTTTAATACAAGGGGTTCTGCTCATGGGTGTTTTGCACTCCATACTTGAACTTATGATAATTTTTCAAACTTATTATTTTATCATAAATAAACAACTAACAAAGTATCGAAAAATATTGATATTGAACATTTGAATTATTTAATATATTTGTATATTTAGTTGTATAGTTAACTTCATGCGTTAAATAATAAACACTCGAAGGATTTTATTTAAAATGATTTTTTAATACGTAAAAAGTGCTAAATATTGCAACTATTATATAACAGGGTGGCTAGTTTCTGGAAAACTGGGAAGTCGGGGAATTTTTTATAAAAATGCAAAAACAAACTCGCAAATATTTAAACATGTGACCTTTTTTAGGTTTTTATCTAAATTTTAAATAAAAAAAACACAGGGAAAAACGTAAAAATTCTCCTGGGAAACCGGGAAAAGTCAGGGAAATTCGTTCCAGAGAAATACTGGTCAGCCTGTATAATATTACAGCATAAATACTTACTATTTGAGCTAGTTTTTCAAGTTCTTTTTAGAATTACCACAGACAATTAAAAAAATGTTAAAAACACACTACCAATGTTAAATTTGATTTAATCATCTATATCTTAAATTAAAAGACTTATATTTGCTTAACATCTATGCCAAACAATTCTTATTCACAATTGAAATAGAAAATAACATTTAAAAAGTATCAAGGCTGTTTATATGTCGAAATGATATTTTACTAACACACTGTGTAAATAACAAAATTCTATTTAAATAATTAATACGTGTCTGAGTGTCTATAGACTTGTATTGTTAACTCTTTATAATTATAGTGTCAACAACTTGATACGATGTCCATCTTCATTTACTGACAATGAGAACGTCTGTCCACATATAAATGCAATGTTACATACATATGTTTAATTTGCATTATCGTCTATGTCAAAGTTTACAAACAAGAGCAAAATATTAATTGTTGATGGTTTAGTAGATATACGAGAATTATAATATATGTACACACTATAATGAAGTATAATATATGTATAGCTAGTGTTTGTGGTTGTAGAACAAAAACACTTTAAGGTTCTGTAGGTCTAGATCAGAACCCTATTAATCTCATTTTGTAGTTCGTCCGTCCGTCCGTCACAAAAAATATATTGTTTTAAGTATATTATCTAGAAATGCGAAATTTTATCGAAATTATTTTTTCTATTCTTTGAGTTATAATACTAAAGGTTGCAAGTGAAAATTTTGTTTTTAAATTTTTTGAAAGTTCAGTGCTTTATAAGTTACGAGTAGTATGGTATATATTCTTTAATATGATAAGTTTACTTTTTCAATGTTTAGTATAATTTTGGCTTTATTTTTGTAGTTGTAAATAAATGGTGGGTTACTTGACCAACTTGCTATGAGGAGATATAAATTTTTACCTACCTACTTTATGAAATCCCTTTTAAATTAAGATTTTTAATTACAGTTTATTATTAATTTTTTGTTTGTTATAATGCTTTAGTTAATTATTAAGTATATAATTAAGGATCTCTTATCCTCTGCTTAAAAACGATTATATATATATGAAAATTGTAGCAAACACAAAATAAATAACATACATGTATATTGTATATATGTATTTCACCATTGACAATTCGCCAGATTAATTAATTTGTTTTGAAAGGGAGGGTTAATACTTTTAAAGCATTAATCAATATCATTGCATTATATTTTTATTAATTTATTTAAATAAACATAAAATTGTGTATACTTTCTTACCCATTTTATAACATTCTACTTTTATACTATGCTTGCAGTTCTTATTAAATGTTAAAAACAAACAGCTGTGACATTGTGCTGTGTTTCGTGAATCGTGCCATTTGCCACATCTCTGTATTGTTTGCTTAACTCTGCCATTTTATTACAAGCGTCACGTTAAATTATTTATAGACCATTAATGTGTCTATAAATATTTTATGGGGGCTATTGGGTAAAGAGTGTATATATTTTATGAGTAAAACAATGTACATTTTAATATATAAATCGTCCGGCAATAAAATTACTCATTTGTTTTAATGTTTAAATTTTAATTAAACCTTTATTGATTCATGGTTATTATTTTAATTCGTTATTTTTTTTCTAAATGTTTATTTAATTTGATAAAAAAAATGTTTACTCACATTAATAAAAATTCAATGTACCTTTATAAAGATATTTAAGTCCTGAGTGATTTACTTATCAATGCTAAGTCTAAATTGCTGGACCTAGAAAATTGAAATTATATAGGTGACGTTAGCATCAATTATGAAATTTAACGTAATCCGTGATTTTCCAAACTTTAACTTTAATAGGGATCAACAATCGTCCTGACTATTCAGCCAAAAACTCATGTACGTAGAAAGAAGACATTTTATGTCTTCCTTTTATTACATAAGCACTTTTTAAGAAAATATTTTTTAAAATTCAACCCATAAGATAAGAGGAACAAATAAATTACTTGTTAGAGGCGCATTTCAAGCAAACTTTTCTTTTAAAATATATTAAAAAACATGTTCATATATCCTGTTCAACTCAAACATGTATAAAAAAAATTCTGCGCTAACAGTACAGATATTTTATAAATTATATAAATGTTCATAAAATTAAATATAACATGGTTGAAGTAGCGAAAGGAGGCCACTACTGTAGTTACAATATTAGTTTATAAATGTATTTTGATGAAAATGCACAGTATTAACAATTTTCAGAAAAAGTTGAAATAATCAAATAAAATTATACCTAATAATATAACGTAGGTAATATGATATAAAGTAAAATTCTGAAATTGACATCGTTTTAACCTCTGATAAATAATACAGTAAAATATATAAATAAAACATCCAACTGTCAAATATAAAAATCTCCAATAATAATCTATATTCACTTCATGCGTAAGATATATTTTAACATGGACCCAGAACGAGAAAAAAAACAATGGGAAACAAGGACCTTCACAATTCCTTCACGAAGTCCTTCAGCACGATTAAGTGTAGCCAGGCATAACCCATTGAGAACGCCCAACGAATTCGCAATGAAATTAAACTTTTTTATCCTGAATGTTCTACACTGAACCGATTTGAACGCGAAGGAATTTAAAGGACTGATTGATGCCACTGTGTCAACCGTCGTTGCAGTTTTTCCTCTATTGATTTGTGTGTCCTCGAATACACTGATTCCGAATTTACCATGAAATCCTATGTAAATTTTTGACATCGCTATATTTTTCTACTTCTTTTTCGAAGTTTATTTCTTATGTTTCTATGGTCTAATATTAGGTATATTGTAAGCTTTTATTGGTTATTAACATGACATTACTTACTTTGTAAAAATATATAGACGTTTATAAAATACTAGCTAATAGGATCCGATGTTACCCGTGAATTAAAAAAATCATTCATTGCTCAGTTGTTTTAAGTGATAGATATAGTGCTGATATTTACCCTGTAGCATTTTTGAAATTTCCAAACAATCGGCCCCATAGTTTTGAGATTATTTTGGCCACACACATATGTACAACACAAATTTTCTCTTTCTATATATATAGGTATTATTAAACATAGATTATGAAGAATTTATCTAGGACTAGTTGTAATTGAAATTGATCAGTAGTAAATATATAATTAATCATAATTCTAACTAAGTAATCATAAGTCAATTATTAAATAAGCATGAGACTATTTGGTGCATTAATTTGATTAAATTATCATTCTGGGTATTATTATTAATGTAATTATATTTAATAAAACGAATGCTTGTATTGTTAACGTATATACACGCTAGTTTTTCAAAACATGTTTCATAATTAATTAATGTTGAGAGGAGGGTAGCTGAAAATATAGGTACATTTTTGTAGATAATTATCTAATAATTATGTTATCAATATCATTATGAAACTGATAATATGTATATACCTACTATGACAAACGGATGTTCTTACATAATTCATACATTGTTTTTATTACTTACATATGCAAATTTTGTACATTAATAGATTGTAGTGTTATAATTTTTATGACTTAATTGGATGTATGTACAAATTATATAATTAATTGTATGAATTGTCACCCAAAAAAATCTTGCGTTTTCAATACACTCAGCACTCTACTATACAATCATCCACTGCACGACCGCTCCATTCCACGACTGGCCGACAGTTCTAACCATCGACCTTCCCCCATCTCCACCATAATACCACCGTGACTACTATATTTCTGCGCGTTTAAATTCACCAATTAACGTTAAAGTCGGCGGTGGGTGCCCCTCTAGCCGTCGTGTAATGGAATTTTTGAATTACTGATGCCGTCGTATAGCAGAGTGCTGAGTGTACTTTAAGATTTTTATTTTTTAAATAGACCTCCTGAAATGTTCCCGTGGACTTTAAACTACAATTAACATAATTACAAAATCAACATCATATAGGGCTCATGAATTAATTGAATTTTGAATCTGTGTTATTACAATACATTTAATTATATTATGTTATTTCGAAATTGACCAATTGTCATTAATATGTCACAAGCGGATATTTATTTTGGCAATTTAATAGGTCACAAATGCATTAATAAACATCCTGTTCAATTTATTTATATTAAAATTACGTCACATTTCCAGGATGTTGTGGTTGAGTTTTTGCAATTAACAACTCAACTACTACATTTTGTTTCCCGTAATGCAAAATTTATAATATTGTATCCATTCATACACAGGGTGGGGCATTTATCTTGAGACAAAATAATATCTCGGTTGGACTCGATTATTTCGAAAAAAGTTTCAGACAAAAATTGTAGGGCACCGAAGGGATCATTGAAAGGTCTATATTATCACTTCCGGTATAGACATCACTTCCGGTCTATACCGGAAGTGATGTTTTTGAACGAAATTCGCTTTTTTTTAATGAAAATGCCCAATTTTTACCACGGATTTCGATTGAAAAACGAAAATAAAATAAATACTTTTCGTTCTTAACATTTTTTATATTAGTATAGATGTATGAACATTGAAAATATGAGATTCATATTTATTTTAAGTTGAGTGCCTCAAATATATTGAACGTTGTTTTCACAAAGCACATATCTGCATTGCCACCGAATCAAGCATCGAATACTTCCTATCGGAATGGATTATTAGTACAATCTATATTCCTGGATATAAACAACTCTATTCTTTTGTTTCATCTAACTAGGAACGACGGCGAACGTGATAGACAAGTCCTCAAATCAACCGATATCTGTGTCGTTTTTTGTATCGACATATTGTTTTATAATAAACATGACATGTTCGTTTGTTTTATGTTAATCCGCAAACAGACATTTCTGTAGTGGTTTCATTTTCATATCGAATATGCTATGGACGTTATTTGTGACGGGTGAACTTTTGATTCGATGTATGTATGTTTGATCATAATTAGAAATTTATAGTTGAGCTATTATTTTTTCATCTATGCAATAGCAACAGAGTGCCAAGGTTAATTTTACGATGCTAAAAAACTATTTTAAAGTTATTACTTTTAAATTTACTGACATTTCTCTAACCAGAAAATTGTTCTACAAATTTTTGGACACAGGTCTGAAAAAAATTCATAATTGAATTAATTGTAAAAATAAAAATGATAGAGATACGAATATGAAATCAAGTGTAAACGATAGCAACGTATATTTAAAACCATCGATATATTTTCACAAATATGTAGAAAAGTTGTAGAACTACGTACCTACATTTTATATAGAGATTTTGTAGAGATATAAAACTGTAAATTACAAATAGAACTCATTTATGTCAATAACTAGATTTGTTTTCAATCACAGTGCAACGGAATTTGCACTTGCAGCGGAACTATTCTATTTCTCACCGAGTATATCCATAAAACGGACGTTCCAGAGTTCTTGCAACGGTTTCATCGCATGTTTAAGATCTCGTTCACTATCAGCATATCAATCGGATGCTGCAGCGAATGTACTTTATCTCGGCGTATACGGTTACCATGGGCAACGGGCGGCGTCCGTCCGCGCGGCCCGACGGCGTCTGTTACACACACATACACATGTGTATGTGTGTGTGTGTGTATGAAAAAGCTGGTCAAAATTTTATCCGAATCATATTGTATATTAGTTTTATTTGAGGTTTCTACGATGATATCTGGGTATTTTTCGTTTTCTCTCTATTTCGAGTCGTTCAGAGGCCAAAATGACCGTTGTTATGTTATGTTATTCAATTTTTATAACCTAGTATGTATCGCTTATTGTTTTCATTGGTTAATAGAATCAGTCGCTAAACGTGATTGATTCTCAAAGTATGAAAACAAACAACCAAGTCTATTTTTAATCATCTTTAAAATTTTTGGAATCTTGTCACTTTTCATCTAAATCAAGGTAAGGTAAAAAAATTAGGTTCACTCTGTCCCATTACTTGGATTTGGTATAATAATTACTGGTTTTACTATTTATATTTATCACTCAATACGGCCTCTGTCTAGGTCGATTGATCCGATTTAGATCAGAAATGTAACACCTAACCAAACCAAACAAGGAACCTTAAAGTGGGGTCAACTAACATTGTTTTTTTCTTATATTTTTACCTTTCGGTTCGGATAAGTTAAAAATAGCATTCCTTAGCAAAAGCAAAATAGTCTAATTGGGAATACCCACAAAGGTCTTTTTATGTCAGATTGTGATTAGTGAATGCATTTATAAAATATACTGTTATGGTACCTGATCCAGGTTTAATTTTATTATGGTAGAATTCTGTATTTTAAAATAAATCTAAAACATTTTTATTTTATAGTGTGCAACAACATTCACGAAGTAATATATCGTGTAGCGTGTTGCATATTTAGTTAGTTTCTCCTGATGATAAACTTTAACTTACACCTTTCACAAAAAAAATACTTTTATTTTCATTACGAACCTGTTATATTTTCACCCAGTTATTCATTTTCCTATCCTCTTTTTAGTCGGAAAAAAATGCAAATGAATGATAATACAACATTTCATATTCTTACATTGATAATAATTAAAATAACTACGGATTTTACCAGGCTTCCGTTGAACTAATTTCAGTGAAATATATTTTTTCCTTTTCATTTTTATTCTCGAATTGAAATGTATGCAAATTTCGTTTCTCTGTAATACGAATTTTAAATATATTTGAATAAAGTGTGAAATATCATCTTGACAACTAGTTGGTTTACTTTTTGCATATGTTACGTAATATATTGTTTATGAAACTTAGAGTTTTTTAAATAGTCTGTATCTCAAGAATACATTATAAATAATTGAATTTTTTTTATATTTGTTTTATTCATAATATTGACACCCCTGTGCAAAACTATTTGTATTGTATACACCCTTGCATATAAACGGTGTTTATTATTCTAAGAGCCAAGACTACGTATATACGTCCAAACACATACCCGCAAAATCCAATTCTAGAAATCCCGTAAAGAATACATTTTCTAGATATATGTAGATGTGGACATCGTCTTCTCGATCAGTGGCGTCGAATTAACCCTCGTAAACCGTTAAAAAATGGTTTTTTTTTTTTTTTTTTTTTTTTTTTTTTCTTGGCCTTCCATTTCTGATTTAGCCATAAAAAATGGTTGCAGACGATAAAACTAATTTCATTTCATAATGAATACACAGTATTTCAAACATACAACTTTGTATGACAATTGGCTCAAATTAAACAACCCTTATTCCCGGTATTATAAAGAATTTGCTCTCGAACAAAAGTTTTGCTAATAAATACATATAAATGACAGCTACTGGCAGTTCATATCGATGGTAAGCAGTAGTAACAAGTGTATACATCTTAAAAAGAATAATATTTTCATTATTATTCATTTGTTACCACTGCTCTAAAGTATCGTGCAAATTCATAACGGTTTGACACCTCGTAGGTAGCGGTAGCTTATAGCTTTTACTTCAGAGCAAATTCTTTATAATACCCGACATTATTATGTATGTATGAAGTTAAATTGAACGTTATAAAAATTAATAGATGTCCGGATTTGTATTTATAATGCGTAATAATAACCTCATTTTTTACAACTTTAAAGATTTATATATATTTTTTTTATTCCGGAGTTGTACAAGGATTTTAGTGCCTTCCCAAAGTTTGTTATCACTATCTATATTTATTTATTTAATTTTTGTCCACTTCCTGGGGCAAACTCACTTCGAAAACCCAATCGCTTTTATGTTGTACTCATTAAAAAGTTCTAGTTCTGTAGATAAATGTTTGATGTATAACTATACCAATTTTCATTTTATTATCACAAAGTGCAATGTTAAAGTCCTTAACGTCTGGACTATATTATTGTTTTATTATTATAACAAAATCTATATTGCAATTTTTATTAAGTTAAGCACAATTCAATGTATTTTGTTTCTGTCCAGTAATATTAAGTTTTAAGTTGCCAAACATTCTATGGCCTGCATGCATATTATACTGAAGATTACAAATAGTACTTCATTGTTTTACAGAGATTCTGCAATAAAAAATAGGGGTTCCCATTAAAAAAATGAACTCCATATGATCTACAAACCTCCACTAAAATTAATTTTGATAACGTCATCTGACGTCCTCTATTTATTTTTAAATATTAGCCTGGGGAAATTGAAATGGATCACCCAGTATGAAACGATATACATAGATGCATACGTAGTTGCCTATAGACTTTCTTTTAATCGCTTTTAATGGCGGTTTTATACCATGTATGTAAATAAAACACAAAAAACTTAAATATATTCTTCAGTATATGTTTGTATTTTGACTATATGATGCAAAAATACCTTAAGCATAACTAATTCATTAATTTTAATCAATGCAGCTCATATCATTTCATCTGATTTAATTCACTTCTCCACAAATCCTTTCTGTGGTCATTTATAAAAATTAGCTGAGTAGAGCCACGGGTATCTTCCTCCGCCACTGCTCCAGAGTCAGTAACAGCAGAACGCTGCATCTAGAGATCTCGTCCTGAATACTTTATGGTAGAGCCAGCGCCAAGTGAGTTTCTGCAATTTGATATTCAATTAAAACGTAATGCCGCCTTCTTAGAAAACGTTGTATGAAGAATTGCTTAACTGAATTACAATGCGACTGTCTTTGGTCTGTAAGTTTGGTCTTTTTGATCGTCTTGGAGTGATTAGATTCAGAACAATCTTCTTAATATCCGTCTTTGAATATTATCGGTGATGACACTTGATTTTATTTTGATAGTTAGATTTCAATCAGGAGAGAAAGATTTATTCATTATTCATTAGTTACTAAAAGAATATAAGGTAGTGGCATCAATCTCGAACGCTTAGTAATTAGTAATTAGTAAAGTATACCGTTTTTGGGATTGATGGGCTTTATTTTATGTAACTAATAAAACAACTACCTACTTTTAAATCAATTTACTAATCAAAATCTGCGAACTTTTATTTTCCAATCATTATACGATTTTCTAAATCTATATCTATAAAAGAGTTTGTCCTTAAACCACTCACGCACTCATATATCAATGTACAGCCCAAACCCCTGGACATAGAAACGTGAAATTTCGTAGGTGCCTTCCATTTATGATGTAAGCACCCACTAAGAAAGGATTTTTCGAAATTCAACCCCTACGGAGTTATACAGGGTGTCAGAGTTTATATAAAAAAATATTTTTTTTGTTCGCATTTAATTGAAACTTATCGAACATACTCTACAATATAAATAATGAAACACTTATTTCAGTATCTTCCAAAATTTAACCCCTAAGGTGTTAAAGGGATGGAAAAATTCGTAAAATATTTTTGTTTGTACTCACCGAACGAAACATGACGCAAGTATATAGGTACTCTAGAATAGTCTAGAAGACAAATATCAGTTACAAAAATTCAACCCCTATAGGAATGGGGGGGGGGGGGGGTAAAAATTTTATATATTTATCTTCATAATTGTTCATGATATTAAAGTAAATTCGGACAAATTAATATTCAATTAAAAATGAAAGTTCGATATTCAAGCCCTAATAGCAAGTTACGGGGACGAGAATGGATTTAGATATGTTTATCTGCATACCTGATTTACTTATAAAGGTAAATTGGGCAAAATAGTCATCTATTTTAATAAAAATTTTGACATTCAGCCCCTAATGGCGAGGGTAGACAGGGGGTTAGTTTTTACAATTTTTAACTAAGATCCGAGATATTTACGTTTTTTTATAGGTTATGATTAAAAATCAATACAAAGAAGTAATATGTAATCCCCTATCACGTATGGAGGGTTCTAATTAGTTTCGATGTTTACGCAAGCGAAGCCGCGAGATTCCGCTAGTATTATATATTTTTAAAATTGTGCAGGTATCAAAATTATAAAATTAACAAAAGCAGAGCTAGTTAGTCAATTAAACATCTAAGAATTAAATAAACTATCCATCACTAAACCCACTATATATATTTTAAATCCATTGAATAAGGATCGCTATATCGATACAAATATCATCTATCTCTTTTCCGCAAGTTACACACAAATCGAAATCGAATTTACACAACAATAAGTCTGGCGATAAACTGCGTGCTTTTGTGTCAGTTTCGGGCCCAGGTCTCATTGCTGAATTGCCACTTAGCGTCCTTTATTGCCGGTAACAATGTGGCAGAGTCTTGTTGTAACCGTCCTCACGAAACCGCTTGTCATTTGTAATCGCTTACAGAAAGTATCTAACTTATGTAATGCACACACCATTCAATAGCATGTTTGGGCCACTTAATAAAAACTATGTGTAGGTTGTTTTTTGTTTAGTATATACAATATTTCATACTGATTCCGTATTGAACGGTTTCAAGATGGTTACTAATTTTACGAAAATTTGAAATCTGTAAAAACTATATGGTTCGGGGCACTAGTACACGAAGCTAGTCTCGCATTTGATAAAACATTTATTTTTATGTATAAGTACAAGCAATAAAGAAATGTAGTAGCAAATTCTGTAACATTTAAAAGTTCAGTAGCATCTCGAAATATCGGCGTAATTGGGACCGAAGCCTCGCCATTAAATAAAAAATGCCGGTAAGTGAATTAAGGCTTTATTGTGCTTTACACAGGTAGAAAGGTTTACTTGAGCCAAGTAAACCTTGTTTTGTATATAACGAAAACAATATTTTCTTAAGATAAGAAATATATTCTTAAACCAACTATAGTATTCTTGGACGAAGAAATAATGTAGTTCCTACTTTTCTTATATTAAGAAAATATTGTTTTCGTTATATACAAAACAAGATTTTCTTCTTGTAAGTCCAATACAGTTTTTTTTGTGTGTACGAGTGCCTCTACAAGAAAAACTACGTACTGTGTCCTAATACATATCTGTTAACTATAAAAATATAATATAAAACAGTAACTATAAAATTATGATAGGAAAATTTTCATAATATTTGTTTGTACATAATTTACAACTGAAAAAGAAAAATGAGATTTAAGAGCGCCGTTATTATGATACGCCGTTAATCGAGTAACCGTTTTTACGAGGTGCTACTGTATACAACTTTATTAATATAAATTACACTAGGACAACTTGTACTATTAAAACCTGTAGTAATATTTCTATTCGAAAAAAAATCGTAACTCAGAGTTACGTTTATAAATTTTAATATGCAATATGTATTGACAAAAACGATTTAATTAAATTTCTGGATATACGATATCGATAGATTTATATTTTCAACAACAACAATAAACAAAGTTGTATAAAAACATTAAAATTACAATATTTATAACAACTCGGACAAATCCCGTGTGATAAATTTTTTATATTGGATTAAAAAACATGTACTAGGTACCTATGTATGTATATGTGATATATACGTTCGTATATTCACATAAGCATACATTTGTATATCCAATTACAAAGCAAAAAATAATCTATTACAAAAATAATATTCGAATTTCAATACTGTAAAAACACAATACAAACGCTATATGTACATACCTAATAAATTACATAGTTAGACACAGTGGCAGGACAACGATTTTAACAAATAAAAATATAAAATATTTCAGTCCTTTATTTTATTTTATATTAGTTTTATAAAATGCGATTATATTAATTAAATAAAACATGTTTATAACTAAAAAAATTCTGCGATAAATTTGTCTTTTGAGACCTGTTGGTCTCTTTTAGACAGCTTTCGAAAATATTTACCAATATCTTAGTCGTGCTGTATTCTGCAAAGGAAGATCTTAGTACGTTAATAATTTACCTAACTAACAAATCAATTTTCATTGATGGGTAGGGCAACAAGTATTTGTAAACAGAAATATCAAGTAGATATTTTGAAATTAGATCAAACGTTTTTCTACATACAGAAATGGTCACATTATCTTTTGAAAATGTCGAGGAAACAATTATACCGGGTGGCCAGTTTCTGGAAAAACCGGGAAAAGTCAGGGAATTTGGTTGGAAGTCAGGGATTTTTTTATAAAAATGCAAAAACCATACAATTTCTCGCAAATATTTAAACATGTAGGTTTTTTATCTAAATTTTAAATAAAATACAGGGAGAAGTCGGGGAAATTTGTTCCAGAGAAATACATACTGGCCACCATTATTTCACAACTAAATAACGTTCCGGCACTGGGTAAATTTTACTATATCACATTATTTTGTATCTAATTTCAAATGGAAATTGGAAAAGATAGTTGATGAAGTACATAAAACAGAATTTGATATATATGCGATCAATTATTCGTTGTTACTTTTTTAGAGTTGGAACGGAATGTTCTATTTGAATTCTCTATTGCATCAATAATCAACGAAATGACTTTTTAATAATAGAGTTACTCAATTTACATAGACATGTGCTTGATTTATAATTAAAACTCAAAACCTCTTGTAAATAAATTGTGTATATGTGAGAGACAGCTTTTTATTATTGTAGTTATGTTGTTTTAATTTTAATTAATTTTTGCGAAAAAAATGGCAATGGAAATTTGTTAATATTGAGTATTAATTAGTTAGTATTATAGGTGGTTTGGAAGCTCTTTTTACCTTTTTAATTTAATCATATATTACACAATATTTAATTTATTTAATACTTGTTTTGTAAAAAGTAAGTAGGTATATATGTATATTTTAGGTCAAAATCTCAAAAAAATTTTACCTACTTTTGGTTTTCAATTTATATATCAACGTACCACATATCTGAATAATAAATCCAAACAATTACTACTTCCTTCTTCTCGTAAATGTAGTACCACTGGATACAATCCTAGGTACGCGAATAACCATTACATTTCTGGAAATACTCCACTAATTACATTGCACAAAAAAGACAAAATTACGTTACATGCGACCTCCCTTTGTACAAATTGTTGTTAGTTCTTTTTTATTTGTATGCTCGGAACGATGAATTCGAAAAACCGACACACAGTATATTTGTAAAGAATAAAAGTAGATATTCTTTTCTTATATAAAAGTAGGTACCTACTATTTTTCTATCTTTAAAATGTATATTTTTTTGAAAGCTTCGGTAAATGATTCGAAATGTTTTAATAATTTTATTTAAATTATTGAGGTATGGATGAGGTGAAATTATAGATTTTGGGTTTATGAATGAAAGCCGTATTGTTTTTAACGAAAAAAAGGACGTGATACACATCCTAAAATCAATTTTATAAGTAATATATCCTCACATTTGCTTGTCTTTCTCCTAAGTTCATAACTCCATCAACACGTATTTACTGTACATGAGAGGCACTAAGGTAGGTGCAAGAGGGTTGAGAAAAAACCACGAACAAACACACACAGACACGTAAAATATACGATGTGTATGTGTGTGTGTTTTTTGTCTTCTTTGTTTATCGGACATTTTTCCTTGCACCCAACGACATTACACTACAGAACATGTTGACACGAAAAAGAATCAGGCTTCGTAATCAATCATGTCTCTCTTGGTTCGAACCCCGCCACTAGCTGGACACGATCGGGTGTCCCATATATCATGTAAATGACAAACAATTTTTTTTGGGACCTTGTAGTAAAATTAATAGTCGAAAAAAAGTTAATCACCCACACAGCGTTGTGTATTATTTTTTGTGCGATGGAATTTTTGTGGTCGTGTTTATATTAAAGAGTAATTTTATAGCAAAAGAATTTTTAACGAGTATACATTTTTCTATGAATAATGTAACTAAAAACTTTGTTTCTTTATATATTTTAGAATTCCGTACCGAATTCGAAAAAAAGGAACTCTTATGAAATATCTTTTTCAATCACAGCACGTAGAGCTAAGACTTGGCATAATTATAGTAAAAAGTGAATAAATACTAGATTTGAGTTATAAAAATAAAATTGTCAGTTTTTTAGACGGGGCAAACCGGTTAAATGAAAGCTGTCATTTCAAATTCAAGGAATTTAAACATGTAAAAGTTTTGTTATAAATAAAATCTTCGCATAATAAATTTTCAAAAAAGTCGTAATAATATTTTGTCCACTGCCTATTTTTCCGAAGTAATAGTGACAGAAATCTGAAACAAATGGAAACATGTATTACGATGCTAACAATAAGATTAGATGAACATTATTATACTCGCCGCAATTATGTTTTTTTTTTCAAACACAATTCGAAATTATTTAAATATAGTACATTTGGACTCAATTAGACGAACTATTTAATATAACAAGTGGTTATTTACTATACGAAAATTTAAGTATTTTCAGTGCAATGGATTTTAGCAATTTTGTTTCTACACAGACCAAATATATACCTAGACAATATAACATGCAAATACAGTTTGGTACCCTGCAAAAATATTATGTTCTATTATTGTTTACATCCTTAATATATATAAAGCTCAACGTCTCTCTGTCTGTCTGTCTGTCTGTCCGTTAGTGCGCTTATCACTCGCGAACCACTTATCCGATTTACGTGATTTTTTTTTAATTCGTAGGTACATTCTCTGGCCAGGTTATAGGCTATATTTTGTTACGTTAGGTAACATAACAACTAAGCAGTGACGATAATAGTAAATCAAGTCGGAAAAAAATTTACCGACGGCGCGCTGTTTTGCAATACGCTGCCTAAACCGTTGAATATAGAACAAAATAATGTATTAAATAATTGTGTAGAATCAAAAGTGCTACAATAAAGTCCGCGACACCATATGTCTAACTTTTATATTTAAGCCACAATGACTGCTTTTATGTTATAAATAAAACATCAAATATTTGGGTTCTGTATACATGGACTTATGACCTGCAAAACTTTAATCCTTATCGAAATAAATGATTTCATCGTCATAAGTACTTAATGTAGATATAATATGATTGCCTTCTACAGAATTCAATTTGGTCTTTTGGTTTAGGAAATAACGTGAAATAAGTATATACAATAACATTATTCGTAACAATTCGCGCGAACTACGACTATGTAGACTATTGTAGACGCTGCGCTGGGTAGAGGGGACAGGCCGGTATTCTTTTGATTGTTAATTGTTTAAATTGTTTTCAATAATTAACTTTTAAATAATCAACTATATATTTTTTAAATCCTAAACAATAATTCCGTAGTCCACGCGAGCGAAGCCGCGCGGGCCAAGCTAGTAGTACATATAATTATTTTAAATTATTAAATTAGATTAACAACTCATCTAAATTGTTAGTATAAATAAATCATAATTCATTAAATTTACCATTTTTTCCATGCGTTAACTTTTATTGAATATTATAATATAAATTAAACATTATCGTATACATCATCGGTGAACGGTTGTAAATAAATAAATGTTTAAATAACATATACATAATACAATAAACTGTCAACTTTTATATAAATAATAAAAAAAAACTCAATTAAAATGAATATTTTGTGGATGGTTTCAAAAGGAAGGAAAATGTTGTTCGTTTGAATTTATTTTCAATTTCCGGTCTTCAATCCTTCTTACATTTCCTGTTCTTCAGTTTTCCAAATGATTATTTAAGAAATACATTTGCATGTTTATTTCATATCATCTGCTATGGTTATTTTTTCTTTTGAAACTTATAAATATTTACAAATCGTTTACCTAGTTTATATAAAGAACTAATAATATTTTTTATAAATAATAAAACACTTTATTTAGTTATACATACTATAAGTCTTTAAAAATATTTTCTAACAAGCATTTCTTCTGAAAAATTGTAAATATTATGTTAGAATACAAAAACCCTTTTTATATTTTGTTTAATGTAATCCGAAAAGGGTAAGACTACTTGGAAGTACTCAAGACAAAAAGAAAACAGTCTATTACCAGATCTGGCTTTAGGTTATAGCCATAGACATACCTATTTACTCTGCTCACATTGCTTTTAGATCTATAATCAAAATAAAATTTAGAAATAGTACCAGAAGTACAGATACTTATGTTCCATAGCTATAACTAGAGAGATGAGTAGGACATGCTTAGATTAGGAGAGAGAAAGACTATAATACATAACAACCAATACTAGTCCGTATACGAAATTATTTCCAAATCTTGATGGCGGCCATCTTTTAGCAAATGTCAATTCCAGAGGCGTCAGTTAAAAATTTATAATATGCAAATATAGTTAAAATTACAATTGATTTTGTTTTATAAGAAAGATGATGGATGCAAACAAATGTTTCTCTATTAATGATTTATCTTTGAAATACTTTTAAACGCAATAAAAAAAATGTATTGTTAGTTAACTGTATATTTCCAAGTAATTGATTTTTATTTTAAAATCCGAATGATACACCAATGAGTCGTGGAGCGATTTTTTGCGGAGCGATATTGTACCTAACGATACATAGTGAGATATGATATGAGCCTATATTCTTTCTAAGGGAACATATATGTTTATAGCCTCAGACTTAGCTGTAGTAGTTATTAGTATAATTAATTAACATAATTATTATTTTTATAGTCTAGATATTTAACTCAACAGGTTATAAAAACATGAAATTGATAAACCTTAAACAAGAAAAAGAAAACAAAATTAATTTTTTTGATAAAATATTTAAATGTACATTGCTTGATGTTAGGTGTTAGCATAGGTGGTCACAGTTAATCGAAAAGTTAACATCGTTAATCGTTAATCCGTTAATAAAAAAGTTAACTTCGTTAACCGTTAAACCTTTAAAATTCCGAAAATGTAACGGAAGTTAAAGTTAACCGAAAATTTAACGAAAGTTAAAGTTAATCGTTAAAAAGTTAACCATCCAAAATGTTTGAAGACCTTTTTTTGCTATTTCGACACCTTTCTTATGTACCTACTTTTCTTCAAACAACCAATGTAACGGACTAAAGTTAACGGAAGTTAACAAAAGCGTTAACATTTTTTTTAGTTAACTTAAATGTTAATCCGTTAACCATTTTGTTAACTTCGTTAATTAACGATTAACGGATTAACGAGTTAATGCCCACCTATGGATGTTAAGGATATTATCCATACTGTAAAGTCAATTTCACATTAACTAGATAAAAAAACACATTAAGGTCACGTAATTGCATGGCTTCAAGAAAATGTATTGTTTTTTTTTTAATATACATACTACATACATACTTATATATTTTTGTTTTCTCGGTTATGAAAAAAATGTTTACTTATCGAAAAAATCCAAGGATGGAAAGTATAGATACATATATGCATGTTATCAAATACGAATACGAACCAAAAATAAAAATAAGATACATGCAGAGTACAGATAGAAATTCTCATTTTACATTCATCCCCTTATTTTATTAACACATTGAAAAAAGGTCACGCATATTAGAGTTTTCCCAGTACACAACTGGTGACGAACATCTGTGTTTTCCCGGCATATTGTTTCATCCAGGGAACTTCTTATTCAGCTGCCTTTCTGTAAAGAATCTATATCTATTGAAGTGTGTGTAACGTCCTGTATAAAAATGTATTTTAGACCAGAGGTTTTCAAATTTATACGAACCGGAACCCAGTTTTGAAAAATGGAAACTTTTCGTGACCCATTCTACATATGGGATTTTTTTGTTTTGTTTAATATACAGGATGATTTACAAACAGTGTAAAAAAAATAACAGTAGATCGAGGATGTTATTTTAAGCAAAAAACTTTATGTGAACATGTGTCCAGAAATTCTTTGTGATGGAGCTACAGCCTCCCAAAGATTTTGCTCAAAATTAGTGTTCATGTAATTAATAACTAGAGAACCCCTTGTGGTACAGTTATGAAATTTGATATCCAGTTTAGAATTTATAAGTGTTATCAATTTCCAGTATCAAACTATAATAGTTTAGTCCAGGGGTTTGTAAGGCCAGTAGGCTCACCGATTTTTATCAAGTATTTTTTTGTTCTTAATTTTTTTCTGAGTTGGGTATACTTGTAAAAGATTATGTGACACAAAATACACAAAAATATATTTCTTCATTTATTATAAGACTACATATATTTTTTATATGTTAATAAAATAGATGAATTTTGAATTAAACACTTTTTTAATAAAAACCATTTTTGGTATAAAATTTGTTTCTCAGACAAACATTGTGCGTTTCTTGATGTGTAATATTTTTATTAATTTTATCAAATTTAGCACGCGACACACCAAACCTCTGTTCTAGACAGTGATGGCTCCTCGCAGGAAAAACATTATATTAATCGTTAAGATGAAAAAAAGCATATTGGAAAGATTTTAACAAAATTGGAAATATGTTATATTAAATCTTTTTGCGTCTACCTCAAAGCTTAAATATCATTGCTATAAAAGCTACGAAATCGATATTTTATAATTAAACTTACATAAAATTAAGAATTAATAGAATTTAAAGAAATGAATTTGGTATTGCTTATTTTTATTTTATAATTAAAAAGATATTACGATTCATTAAAAAAAAATATTTTGTAAAGAAAATATTTTTTTTTATTTCTAGACGCCACTGATTCGATCTATAACATTTTATATTAATGTTGGTTTTACGCTTATTACAATGCGATTTATGTAATGTTGAATGAACTGAAAAAAATATACATTTTGGATACATAGAAACATTGAAATAAAAAATTTTAAAAGATAAATAAAGAAAAAATATGTTTATGAACAAATGTTAAAAATATTTACAAAACCAAATGAAAATTTTACTAATGTATTTTCCAACATTATTATTAAAAAAATCTCCTATGTACACTACAGTATATTGAATATTGATGTTCGAAGAATACACTGTTTTAACGTTTTATTTAATATTTTTCTTATTTGATGAATTTATAAATTGTTATCTCGAAATATTTTATTTTATTTAAATCCCCATCGAACAAAAATAATAAAATCATTTAGATTTGTTTTCACCAATTACTACTTTTTGCGGTTAGAGAGGGGGATGAGGGCTTTGCTTATTGTTAGCTAAGTACATAAAAAGTATTATGTTACGTTTAAGTACAATTGCTTTCATTAAGTTTAACTATACTTAAAAAAGTACTTAAATACATGCATAGCTCGAGATATTTAAATACATAGACATGAATTGCTGCTTTAATTTTACAACAATAATAAAATATTTGAACATGTGCTGATTTAAAATTGTATTCATAATATTTCTACGAAAGAGCTCGAATGAAAAATCTAAATAAATCAACATTGATGTGTGTATTTGAACATTGTTATACAACGTACATATAATTTCATTTCAGAGGCGGAACAGTTTAAAGCCAATGTTACAAAGACTTTTAAATAATAGATAAAACAACATGTAGTAGCAGATGAAACGTTCAAAATTGAAACACGTATGATAAGATAGTATACAATTAAAAAAATGTATAGTACAGTCAAACTTATTTATTTTACTTAGTTATTTTCCTCCTTATCCTTTCAAGCAAGTATTTATTTGATAAAAACTTATTCTGCATGATATACATATTGTACATATGTATATTTTTTATTAATAATACATGTTAATTAGCTATGGACTACTCAGCACTTTGAAATTGTGAAAAGTAGTCATTGAACAAATGAAAATTTACCCTCCCTCCAGCCCACAAAAAAGCAACGATTTAATTAAAAATTTCTATATGGCTGATTATCCCTTTTTAAATAGCACGATGTTTTGAGTCAAGTTTTATTTAATATAAAATAGGTAATCATTTAATGACTAAAATAGTGACCAGATAGTTTAGTTAGTTATGTAGTTACATTGGTATCTGAACTGAACACAGCATTTTTAAGTATTTGTAATATTTTTGTGGTATATTTTCGAACGCCAGTGGTGCGATGTATTCGCCACACGTTTTATATAAAATATAAGCTGCGAGATGCTCGGAGGCAAGCTGGGCTTCATATTTTCATCACAGTCGATAAAGAACGGCTTAGCGACACTAAAATGTGTCACACACGCAAGATGTATATTATTTCTATGCACAGTACGGTACCAGCATGCAAAATAGTACATACATACTGTATTTAATGGTTCTCTCTTTGTTCAACGGCAGAGGCGTTGTTATACTACTCGGTTTATTTGAACATTTGCAGTTGAAGGTATTGTTAGACTTCTTTACAATTGGGTTTATTAAATGCAAACGTTGGTATTTTCATTCAGTGCATTTTACAGAAAATTTTATGAAAACAAAGAATCGCTCGGGAAAAATTAAATTAGATATACGCATATCAAATTAGATCTTATTTCCCAAAATTTTGATCTTCGTCGATTAGAATACATAGATCTACTTATTGTTAGATTTATGAAGATAATTCAGGGCCGACATCAGTCTAGGCTTCGGTATGTCGTACTAGACACTCGAAAAATTTGCGTGTGTCGAATTACCCACCAGAGATTGAAAAGGCATTTAATTTTTTTAGGTTCTGTTTACGTGGACTTATTTATGACCTACATAACATTAATCTTTATCGAAATAAATTATTTTGTCATCACATGTACTTATAATGTAGTTAAAAACCCTTTACAGCATCCAATTTGGTCTTAAGTAATCGAGTCAGATATTATGAATAAAAAGCTAATTTGAATTTTTATTTGTAAAACTATTCATAATTTTTAATGTTTCAAAAACCATATTTAAAAAAAAACTCTCTAACTTCCACCTCCCCTCACTTTTTTTCTAGACACTAGACATTTATCCGTTCTGCCGGGCCTGGAAGATATAAAAATTTCATTCAACCATCTTTGTAAATCTGTGTAGATCTACGAGATCTCTTCAGGTCTATTTTCTCCCTATTACATCTAACAAAGTCTAAGTAGATATCCTTATGCGGTGTTTACACCGAGAAAACAAAACAGAAACACGGTGTTTTTATGACAAAAAAGCAATAAATCCTATGCATTTTTAAATGCGAAGTATTTTAAAGAGACGATGTTTCTGTTTTGTTTTTCGGTGTAAACACCGCATTAGACATTCTTTTCTGGGTTACATATATAAATAAAAAATGTATATCTAACATTTTTTTTGTAATTTAAAAATTAATATATATTTTTTTATAATTGCTTCGATAGAATTCATAGATACATACTCATAATTATTATTAGTAAGTTAAAAAATTATTCCAGACAATGTAAATAAAGGCAGTTAAAAGTGAACCACATTTTGTCGGTAATGCCTCTAGTAGTATACCATAAAAATCTTCCGTCACCCGGAAGTGCTTTGACTTCCGTAAGGTGACAGGGTCAGACAGTAAACATTGCACAGTGCTGGACTGAAACAATAGTCTTGAAACTGTGAGTAATAGAATAATAATAGAGATATCCGTTTCATTATTCTATAAAAAAAATACTAAACTTAAGAATTGTTATGAATCAATTTAAATAATAACTGATTACTTCATAAACTATTTGTAATATCATGATAGGATTATGTAGCCATTATCACTAACATTATCTACTTGATAATACGTATCAATAGTTATTTAATGTTGTCAAAATATGCAATAATCTCGTTATTTTAGATTTTTTGATGTATTAACATAATGTGTAAGATTTGGTTGACGAAAACGACAATTTTCATGTTTAAATAAAGACAAGCATAGACCCAACGTATGCTTATATCTTTTTTTGTAAAGACTCGATTTTTCAAATCAGATGCATAGCGCATTATACATGTACTTTAGCTTTCAAGCTTGCAATATTACCAATGAATATAAAAAATAAGTCTTGCTATTCATGGGCTCAGTCGGCATTGAATTCGTCTCTGTGGGAATAATTCATACAAAATTCATACCCAAAACACAAAGCTCGCTCCAACATTAGAATGCGGTGCACTGTTTACTGCGCGCGGGGTATAATGGGTCAACAGTAAGCCATTACTCAAACATGACACTGTAACACGATGAGAAAGTTTTAAATGAATATTAAATTTATACGTGCACTAGATTACAGTCCGTTTGAAGAATAATGCCATGCATGAGACCCATCAGATATACGCGGATGCTTTTGCATTTTTTAAATGAACTTAATGGCCATTAATTTTTTTTAAATTGTGTGATTATGTTTCATAAAAAAATAAAACGTTGTTTCTGTTTTGTTTATATTTTGGGGTTATATTCGGGAAGTTTTTATTTTTTTAAACCTTTTTTTTGTTGCACTTTTGAACAGGCTTGTACTTATTTTTTTTTTAAATATTGGAACTGTACAGCTACTCATTCTCTATAGAATCACTTAAAAGATTCCAGTATATCTATATATGCGTTTTGAAATTGAATATTCGGCGATAAATTTTATGTTTAAATTAAAATAGAACTCCACACAGAAATTCATTAATCTCAAATGAAAAATAACTATGATACAATATCATAAAAATATGAAAGAAAATCAATAAATCCAGTAATGGAAAATATAAAATCGTATAAAAATACATATCCGCATTTTCTTTTCGCATTGCACATTATTTTTTATGTGAAATAATCATAACTATTCGGTTATTGCAACATTTTTTTGATCAGATCCTTGAAAAAAATATTCGTTATTACAAAGTAATGAAAAGAGATAGCTTATGGGAATCAGTGTGGTTTAAAAAGCGGTTATCCTCGTTTAAAGTATCACTTTTAATTGGACGTTCCCGAAAGTAGGGTATGTATTGGTGGGACAGAAAAGTTTTTATGTTCCGAATTCCATTAGAACGGCATTCCGACAAAGTATAAAACTAACTTTTGGTGTTTTAAGCCTCCATCAAGTTGGTATTCCCTTTTATGTAATGTAGTAATGGCTCATTTAGTTTTGGATATCGCCTATTTTTTAACGATGCAGGACGTGCTCTTTACAAATTTATTTACTTTTTTGTCGTAGTACTTTGACACACTGCATTGCTTTACAACATAGGCTTTTGCGGTTGCTTCTTAATGAATTGAAACTTTCGTAGGTTGTATTTTTATCTTAACTCTACATTTTTACTTTACCCATTAATGTGATTTCTTAGAAATCAATAACTAAACCTGTCGTTTTGAATCTTTTTGGAGTCGAAAAAAAGTTGGAATATTAAAATAAATAAATATATGCATGTAATTTTCAACGTAAAAAAACTATTAAAAAAAGTAATAAATAATCTATAAAAGTATAAAACAGAGTCTCCTGCTGCGACTGTTTGTCTTTCTAAAACAGTGGGTCCCAAACTCTTTTGGCCCACGGTCCCCCTTTCATAGTCAAAACTTTCCCACAGACCCTGGGTGAAAAACTACATACATGAATAATAGAAAAATTAAAAATTTAACTTTGATGTCTTGAATGGTAAATGGTGACGTAAAAATAAAATATAAATAAAACATTTTGTTGGAGAAGTATTTATTGAAATTATAACTTTTGATGAACCTGATGGGATGTTATGAGTCTATTTATGTCCGGCTCAATGTTTGTGAGTAGCAACTGCAAATCTCCACAAGTACTAAATCTCAAACTAGACTCACCGCGATGCCTGTTATTACTTGTATTTTATGCACCTGTCTATATTTATATTTTACTTAGGACTAGTGAATACAATACCGGTATCCCGAAATACCGAAAACCGGGATACCGGTCAATTTTCTCCGGTATTACGATACCGGTATATGTTCGAATTATACCGGTATTTCGGTATATGTTCGGTATTTAATAATTTACTAAGGAGTTAAATTTTACACTAAAAAATTGTTGCTAACTTCATTTTAATTTGTATAATATATTACTGTTCTTTCAAAAGTGTTCTATTGTTATATGATATACATATAAATATTATATTAATAATATATTTAAGAATATATGTGTGATTTTGGTAAGTAAGTATTTAATTTTAATGTTAATACAAATATATAAACATACAAATTAAGAATTTTAAAACGAGTAATATATTATTAATATTATACATGCACCTAGATCATATTTCAGAAAAATATGTTATACATCATTGCAGTAATGGTCTCGTTCGGAATTAAATGTAAAACTTTATAGATTTTAGAGCTAATTATTTTATATGCCTTCTAAAATTTGTTTGCAACAAACAATTGCGCACGTATTTTAAAAATTATAGTTCATTTTAATTAATTTTAAATTATTTAAATCTTTGATAACTATTTATCCAGGTACATAAGTATGTTTGGGATTAAAGCACTGATTTGGTATTACTGTATGTTTTTATTTATATATGTAACGAAAAAAATTGATAAATTTGAATTTTGAACGTCCGTTGACGCATGCGTACAACCTGTTTCGGTTGTTAGGAAATATTCAATTTTAGCCATCATGTTTGACTTATAATCAGTCCAGTCATGTCAATGGATTAAAGCTAAAATATACATAATTCATAATAAATACAGGTATATGAAATATTTTTTATAGTATGTACAATGTAAACATTTTTGTTTTTAATTTTTGCCTTAAATAATTCACGATACGTGTAGTAACGGATTTAAGGGGCTTTAGCTCTCCACTCAAAAAATTATGTCGAAACATTATCAGGTACATATATTTTATATTAATATTACAATATATTATAAAAAGAAAATTATGGTTCCCCCCAGATCTACTTACGATTCCTGGATTGATGCATGAATAGGTGTAATAACAAAACAAAATTGAATGTTCTATGTATACTTGTATGTATAATAAAACTTTATCGAAAAAAATAATATTCTTCAGTATTTTTAAAATATACCAATGACAACTTACAACAATGTCGGAATTATTTTTTTAATGAAGGTATAAGAAAAATATTAATTAAAAACAATATTTAATTGTTTTTATTTTTTTATTAATAAAAAATGCAAATGTAACTTTATATATTTATTTTTTACATTTATTATAATTGTATTATATTATATTTAATTTTTTTAAATACCGGTATTAATACCGGTATCCCGGTTTTGACATAAAAAAATACCGTAATACCGGTATTACGATTTTGGTCCGGTATTGTATTCACTACTTAGGACGTAAAAATCGCTAATAATTTATTCATTGTTATTTATTTTAACTTCCATATTAATAAAAATGTGCGCGGACCCCCTGACGTTGTTCAGGGACCCCCAAATCGATTTTAATTTTCCACGGACCCCCTGAACGATGCCAGGGACCCCTTAGGGTCCGTAGGGACCACTTTGGAAACCACTGCTCTAAAAGAACGGACTTTATTCCAGTTTTCAGGACATTTTGTGTAAATTTCATGAAGTCAGAAATAAACAAACATCGGAAAGATATTAAACAATGTTTAATAGGTTTATTAGACATTAATTTTATATCCCCAGGTAACGCTTAATAAGATGCGCTAGTAAATAACAATTGACAAATATTTTCTGCGAACAATAGGTAAAAATTATATTTATAAAAAGATTTAAATGCATTTTAATCAGACATTTTGGTCGAATAAAAAAATGTTTTTATACAATTTTCATTTGTTTTTCTTTATTTTTTGTTTGTTAGAATACTAAAAAAAACAATTCTTTCTTTTTTTGTCTCAAAAATCCACATAATGTAATGAAAAGAAGGCGTGACTGCATCTAAACAGTACATTTTCCAGCTGATATTTATTCATTAACTACACAAAACAAGACAAGTGCGTATTTAATCATATTTCTGTCTCTCTCTTGCATATAATTATTTAGGAACAACAGATTCTGCCACCACAAAACCAAGGGTTCTATTATCTTGAAGTACCTTGGATAGGGATCCTGCTTCATTATCTTGCATCAAGTTTGTAGTGGACTTTGAACTTTAGGATATGAATGTTTCATCTCTTTGTAAAGTTATACACACTGGCAGTTGAGGTAGGAAGTGGAAGGGAATTCATACCTACAAAAAATATGTATATACTGTAGTATTATGGTAGACGTTTATAAACATGTTTCTCTTGGGTTCCAAGATTTGGAAATGATTATAATATATTTTTTTTTTGTTTCTGGGGTTTCAAAGAAGATGGAGATGATACTACTGGCTTAAATAAATGTTCGCAAGACGAGATTGATTTTATTGTTTATATCTTTATTTTAATTTTATCCATACTAATATTATATATAAATGCGAAAGTGTCTGTCTGTCTGCCTGTTTGTTGACTTTTCACGGATAAACCGCTAAATCGATCTTGATGAAATTTGCTAGGGAGATAGCTTACATTCCGAGGAAGGATATAGAGTAATATAGACTACCGTGTATCCAGAAAACTCATTAGATCAAAAATGAATGTGTGACAATTTGTACACGCGATAGGTTAAGTTAGTTTAGTGACATCTACCGTGCAAATGTGAAATTAAAAACCCTGCATAATCGACTTATTATTATTACATATTTTACTTACCTAACCTAATTTCATGGTGTCTTAACTAACCTAAATTCCTCGCGAACGATGTCGCAAGTAACACCTAATATATTCTATTATATACCAGCAGTGGCTTCGTATCCGTGTTTTTTTTAAGTTAAATCCTTTAGAAAAAATTATTTTGTATAAATACGTGCCTGACTATACATTATGACTATAAATATCATTCGTAAATATTCTTAGATACGAACTTCGATCAATTAAATTATCGTAGAGCCTATAATGAACTAGATTTTAGCACAGTGAAGGTCCTATCTAAATCGGTTCAGTAGTTTCACGTTAAGTCGAAACATACAAACAGGTAGATAATATTTTTCAAAACAATATCGATTTCGTCTAGTTAACAACCAATCTAGTAAGTATCAGTTGTCATCTTGAGGCAACAGTTTCAAATCTTGTGCGATTAAGGAAAAAAAGAGTAAATTTGATTTTGACTTGACCTTTTGTATAAAATGTATTCGTACATTTTCCTGGAACCAACAATACATGGAAAATATAATTAAATTCGTTGATACAATATATCAACCTAAATTAATTCGAGTTAAATTTGACGTGAAATGTAAATTGTCATTTTTTAATTCAGGAGATTTACCGAGTAGGTACGTTGACATTTTTAAGTAACTTATGACTTATGTTACCTTTATTAAATGATTGAAAATCAATTATGTACCACCATATTATAATTTACAATTACCCCAGAATGTTATTTATATTTGTATTAAAGTAGATTTATTTTGATTTCCAAAATATAATTAATCGACAGTTCACGAAATATAATTAATAATTTAAAACCCAATTGATTTCTCTGTTTAGTGTGACTTTATGACCTTTAAAGTTCAAAAATTGTTTTTACTGAAAATTGCATGAAATTGGAAAGTTTTAAATATTTGATAAAATCAAAGCGAAAATGGACTCATATTATTTATTTTATGTAATATATTTTATGCTGTTTTAGAAACCATCTATTTATAACAAAAATACAGATTAAATGATCTTGACATCAAATACGTTTTAAAACCTTTTATGAAAATCGATTTTCTCTTCAAAGCTCATCTTTATTCCGTTACTAATGAGTTTTGGGAGCAGAAAATCTATCAAGATAGCTGTTCCATGGCTAATGAAGATTTGTTTTGTTATTTTAATTAGCAAGAACTTTTTGTGCGTCCGGGTATATTTTTTTCACGAGCTATGAATAATAATTAATTTTCTCTATGATAATTACTTAGAAATTTAATTTAAGAGAAAAGGAGTTAAATTTCTATTAAAGTTTGTAAGTTTTCATTTATTTTTTACATATGAATTGAAAATTCATTATTTCTAATAAAATTTGTTTAATAATTTCATAACCAAATAATATTCATTTCAGTTTTTTTTAATTACTTTATCAACTGGATGCTAAATAATTATTTTCTCTGAATCAGCCTTCGTGTTTATGGTAAAATCCAAAGACAGTTAATTTAAACCGAGCCACATTGGTTTGAAATCACGAAAAGCTGGCCATAATATGAAGATATTGTTTGATTGCAGCGAAACTCGGTATATGGGGGTTTTCGAGGTCGCTGATTACGAATATGAAGACAAATTTAAGGAAAACAAAATGACGGATTCAAAATGGCGGACGACTTACTGCAAAACTGTGTCTATTTTCACGAAACTCGGTATATGGGGGCTTTCGAATACGCTGATAACGAATATAAAATCAAATTTTTGAAAAACAAAATGGCGGATTCAAAATGACGGATAACTTAGTGCAAAATGGTGTCTATTCTCACGAAACTCAGTATATGGGGGCTTTCGAATGCACCGATTACAAATATGTAGTAAAATTTTTGAAAACAAAATGGCGGATCCAAAATGGCGGACGAATTACTGGAAAACCGTGTCTATTCTCACGAAACTCAGTATATGGGGGCTTTCGAGTGTGCTGATTACAATTATAAAGTCATATTTTTAGAGTTATTGCATACATATTACAAAGTTTTACATAGGTGAACACTTAAAATTAGTGAAATAACAAGTTACATATATACAGTAAAATTTTGATTAGGTACAATGAATATTATTTCATAGGTAAACATTTATTGATATAAAAAGTTACATATATATACAGTAAATTTTTTATTACAATACATTGAAAAATTACATGTGTACATAATTTTTGATTGAAAATTCTAGTTGGGGTATAGGAAAGTAGGGTTAAAGTAATTAACAATTATTACAACTATATTATCATTTAAATGTGGTTTCACGAGTACGAAAATTTCCTTCCTGGTAAGATTAATTGCAGCATCATTCTTTAGATTTTCTGTAAAAGTGAAAAAAAATCAATACTTTTCGAGGGGGGGGGGGTATATACATATGTGTTAAATTTTGGAAGGTATTTTGAACTGATGTTTCCTCAAAACATACGTTTTTTAGAACACTGAACATTGGGGGGAGAACCCCCCCCCCTAATGTGTGTATGTACCACTACAGCTATTCCAATAGTTAAAAAGTCCCTATATATAAAAAAAACGACTTTTGGCCAGCTTTTCGTGATTTCAAACCAATGTGCGAGCGGTAAAATAAGATGAAGAAAAAAACTATATAACATATATCTTAAAAATGTCATATAAACGAAATTTCAAATTTAACGATTTTAAGGGGTTACATACAGTCAGAAGGCCAAAAAAAGGTTTTTTTTTCAATAATTTTTTTAAGAGAAGACTTTTACAATTTATTAATGTAAAAATTTGTACACTTATTATGGTAACTTTTAATTGTATTTTAACATTTTTTATTTGTAAAAATAATAATTTCGAAAGCTGCTACAGCTGTTCTCCAGGAGGTCCTCTCAAAAAAGGCGCCTTGCGGTGACCACGATATCTCTGAACTGCATCTTTTAAAATAAAAAACCCAAACGGATTTCGTTAAAGTAATGTATAATCTTGTATTTAATC
Source organism: Sialis lutaria (assembly GCA_949319165.1). Taxonomy (NCBI): domain Eukaryota; kingdom Metazoa; phylum Arthropoda; class Insecta; order Megaloptera; family Sialidae; genus Sialis; species Sialis lutaria. The sequence goes on from OX439237.1 coordinate 13,397,812, forward strand.
GAAGGAATAAGCAAAATAAATTTTTTTGACAAAATGGCGGCTTCACAAAAAAAATCGATTTTTGACAAAAATTTTGACCTTAAATTTTTTTATAAAAAAATATCGGTGAGAAAAAACTTTCGATTAATTACTAAAAAATATTCTTAAGAAGAACTTGTGTTAAAATTTAAGACTGATCGGTTCAACCGTTTCCGAGAAATAGTGGTCACCGACTTTAAAAACACAGATTTGAGAAAAACGTGCTGCCGCTCCGACCTCCTACATTCAAACGCTCTGAGACCTCTTTACAAATATGCGTGTAACTTCAAAAATAATCGCCGGATTGACTTGACATTTTCTGTGTGTGTGTGTATTTAAATATATGTACATTACGAAATTTAAAAAAAAAAACGATTTTTTGAAAATTCTAACTGTATGTAACCCCTTAACTCCGGTCTCTTACTTTCAAACGCTCTGAGACGTCTTTACAAATATGCGTGTAACTTCGAATATAATCTCCGGATTTACTTGAAATTTTCTGTGTGTGTACTTAAATTTATGTACATTACGAAAATGAAATTTAAAAAAAATCGATTTTTTGAAAATTCTAACTGTAGGTATATAACCCCAAAAAAGAATCTTAGAGTTTATGAAAAAAATAAGACTAGGTATAACATAAGGGAGAGTATATCAAGTTGTCTTAATTTAAAAAACAAAATTGAGGACCACTGATCTAACTCATATTTTATACCAATAAAACATCAAAGTAACGATAGACAATTTTAACCCTCATTTTAAAAATGTAATTCTAATATCAATTTCAAACGTCTGTATTATATAATACTATTTTAAATTCAATCTCATTTCAAATGGTTATTGTATTTGTGGTACAGGGATAATTTTTTACGTGCTTATATAAAAGGGTTTGCATACACATACATACGTATAAATGTCTGACCACAAAATAATTTAACGCCACGGGTATAGGTCTATATCTGATATTAGATGATTCCAATTCTGTATCCTTTGTAAACTGTTTGACTGTAAGGAATCATGTTTGATTTTTTATTTGATTTTTTTATACGAACATGAATTTATTATACACACTTGAATATATTGTACAGTATTCAATTTACAAAGAGAATTCTTGTATTCACAAAAAATCAATTATTACTTCAAGTGTAATCTATAGGTTACCTACTCATAGTTTAGTATGTATATCCTTAATATATATAAAGCTCAACGTCTCTCTGTCTGTCTGTCTGTCCGTTAGTGCGCATATCACTCGAGAACGTTTTATCCGTTAATCACGTTAATCCGATTTACGTGGTTTCTTTTTTAATTCATAGGTACATTCTCTGGCCAGGTTATAGGCTATATTTTGTTACATTAGGTAACATAACAACTAAGCAGTGACGATATTAGTAAATCGTCGAAAAAAAATTTGCCGTCGGCGCGCTGTTTTGCAATACGCTGCCTAAACCGTTGAATATAGAACAAAAAAATGTGTTAAAGAATTGTGTAGAATCAAAAGTGCTACAATAAAGTCCGGGACACCATATGTCTAACTTTTATATTTAAACCACAATGACTGCTTTTATGTTACAAAGAAAACATAAAATATTTGGGTTCTGTTTACATGGACTTATGACCTGCAAAACTTTAATCCTTATTGAAATAAATGATTTCATCGTCATAAGTACTTAATGTTTTACAGAATCCAATTTGGTCTTTTGGTTTAAGAAATAACAAGAAATAATAATAAGAAGTATACTTATAATAACATATATTATTCGTGACAATTCGCGCGAACTCTATTAGTGTCGCGGTGAGAGGGGAGTTACTGCACCCGTATGTAAACTTATTTCGAATATTTTGATTATGATGTAAAAGTAAATCTTTTAAAAGTGGTGGGTTCTATTTTCAGTTTTCGTTGGGGAAGCAGCGCCAATGATTAAACATACATTAATTTACAAACATGTAAACAATTTACTCATTTTTAGCCATGGATAAGATTAACGATATAATTAATTGAATTTTGGAAAATCCCTTCTTCATGGATATTTGCTGACGTCGAAAGGAATACGCCTCTAAAATTTCACATTTCTAGATCCAAAGGTTTGGGCTGGGTGTTGATGAGTCAGTCACTTAGTATTAGATTTGTATTTATTCTCTTATTAAAATTATAAAAAATAACTGTTTTGATGTACGATCCAAAACTATCATATAATAAATAAGTACAACAAATAGCATAACATCGAGAAGTTAAGATCGTCCTATTTTCTTAGCATTATTCACATTTTTATGGGGTTGGTATATTTATCAGTCAACGCTTATACGAGCAAGTAAAAACAATTACATTATATTACGAAGGAACCCTTCGTTTAAATTAGGAATAATTTGCCATAACAAAAATAACATAACATTAATAATAACAGAGTACTATTTAATTTAATTTTAGCGATATATACCTCTGGAGAGTAATAAAAACTTAATGAGGAGTCCGGTGAAGTGTCAGAAAATAATAAGGAGAATATACCTAATAACAAAAACACACAAGTATGAGTGAGAGGGATGAAGGGAGAGATATAGGATGGCGGCGGTGTAGACAACAACAATGGGACGCCGCGCAGAATATATACGGGCTAATTTTCTTTGGTAAATTAATTAAGACGCTTGCAGAACGCTGTTTTTATAATGCAGGCGTCCGGTGTGTGGTGGAGTGAAGTGATATCCCTCTTTACTCATTCTACCAACCTCCTTGTTCTCTTTGGGTGGTAAAGAAGGTGGAATGAATGCATAGAATGATTTCAAATTTTGAATAATTTCACACTGTCTAAAACTTGAAATAAACTAGAAATAAGATTTATCTTGTAAATTTTTAGAGAATATAGGCCTAAACAATTACGTTGTTAACAAATAACATAACTTACGCAGCTATTACAGGATTTCCCTGACCGACACACTACGGGGAATCATATTTTAAATATTTTTTACTATACATACTTAATTTCATGAATTAAACCTATGCTGGATAATTATCGAAGATCATAATTATCTTGCAGAGTACTTTTTGGTACTTGAAGTACTGTTTTACTTCAAGTACATTTAAAAATACTAAACAGTTATTGGTACTTCAAGTACTTTTTGGATGTAATACTTAAATTTAACAAATAAAGTACTTGAAATACTAAACAAGTACTTGATATTACATTCGAAAATAACAAAAAATACTCGATACTTCAAGTACTGTCACTTAATACTTGTACTTGAAGTACTTTCACTGAGTAGTTACTACAATTCTGTTATCTTGAGTATTTTAATATTAGTACGTACATACAGCAATGGCCATATGTATTAGGCACTTAGTGATTTTAGACACTTATGCCCGGTATTATCAACCAATTTAAAGCTCCTTTAGCGCTAAATGCTCCTTTAAAGTAAATTTGGTGTATTTCAAATGTGATTTAAATCAATATTTATGCTCTCAATGAAAAATTTACATAATATACGTTGTAAATAAATACTATAGAAAATTTTAAATCTATTTAATTAAATACATTATGCTTGGATCTGTTGGTAATATGACAGTTAGTTAAAGGAGCATTTAGTTAAACTTGATAATACTGGGCGTTAGACACTTGGAATAAAATTGGCAGGAAGGAGTGTTAGGAGAAGGCTTGTAGAAAACAATTTGCATGAGAAGAAAGGTGTGAAGAAAGCCATTTCCGACAGACAGACAGACAAATTTTTGTGTTTCTTGGGCGAAAAAATACAATGATTGGACTAAAGAGAAATGAACTAAAGTGATATAGACGGATGAATTCAACGTAAAGGAATAGTCAAACTAATGTTTTACTAATTATAAATACCGTTACATTCAAAAAATTCAGCATCCTTTTTAAAAAATCAACAAAACATCATTTTTTGATTTTTTCTTTTCATTTCATTTGTTTTTCGGCCGACCTGGAGCTCGCTATGTTCAAAGAAGAAGAGGTGAAGTTTTTTGGCAAGAATGTCTTATATTTATTGTTAAATTTGGAGGAGGTAATATCATGATTTGGGATTGCATTTCTACCAGTGGCGTCGGCGAAGATTTTTTTTATGCGGAGGGAGTTTGAAAACAGCGTTGAACTCTTATCGTGGCCGCCCCGGTCCCCTGGTCCGCCACCAATTAAAATTTTGTAGCACATTTTAAAAAGCAAGATTGCAAAACATAAATTCAATTAAAAAATTTGTTTAAACAAAAAATTATAGAAGAATGGCACACCATTACACAAGATATTAGTGTATAGTATACCACGGAAGATAAAATTATTAATAAAATCAGGAGGGGGGTTCATAAAGTATTAATTGTGACTATTAATTTTATATTAAAGTGACATTACTATAACTGATATACATTAGTTTTTTTTTTCAAAATTACCTAGTTCCAAAATTATTCATCATAGTAAAAAGTGCCTAATACATATGGCCATGGTTGTATCTTAATGTAATTGAAATGTGTTAAATACGTTTGTATGTAAATATATATTTACTATTTACTAGAATATCTAATATTAGCAATAAATACAATTACAAACTGTAATATTTTAATGTAAACAGGTAGTTGAACCTTTCATAAGGTTAAAGTGTTGCTCTTGGTAGAACAGGGGACGCGGTTGTATATGTATGTATATACACAGACTGATATTCAAGTTTATAACGCGATTGTTGGTGTAAACGAGGTTAAATGTTATCATACCTTAGCTATGGAGCAGCGTTTAGCCCCTGCTAGATTGTGTAAAGATCCTTTACTAATTATGGGTCAGTGTAAACACCTGGCCAGCTGAAAGGAGCAGATAGGATGAGGAAGGATGTGAAACGTATCTTGACCACGGATAGTTTTAGAGATAGATTCTGTAAGATTAATAGTTTCGAAGTTTTGGTTATGATATGGATAAGACTGTAAGCTTTTGTGGTGGTATTAATATGTGGGTAGGTATTATGGATATAGGTACTTTTAAACAGGCGTTTATATAGAGTAGGTTTATTTAAATGTTTTAGCTCGGTTATTTTGAAATGGATGCGACCATATATAGAAAATAATAGACAATAGCAATAATTTTTTTAGATAATCAATGATTTTCTTTTTTATGTTCTTATCTTTAAGTTAATCTTTATATGACCAATTGATATTTGGTGCATGCCAATTACTATAAAGTTTTGAATTTTAGATTTCGTTTATATTATGTTTATTTTATAGAAAATGGCGTGAAAAGTTGAAATTTTCAAACCGCAGGTCTGTATCTCATAACGTTCTCAAGATATGGCCTCTCAAAGTTTTCGATTTTTGAAAATTTTGGAGAAAAATGGCCGTAACTTTAGATCGTGTGGTCGGAATTAATTTTTGTCGACGGATTTGAAATTAGCGTATTAAAATCTATCTAATGAGGTGTACAGTACCTACTTAAAAATAAAATTGTCGCATTTTAAATGTTATACATGTCATTGTAAAGATTTTAATACTGATTTCTAATCCGTCGACAAAAATAAAATCCGGCCACATGTTCAAAAGTTACGACCATTTTTCTCAAAAAATTTCAAAAATAGAAAACTTTAAGAGGTCATATCTCGAGAACGTTATGAGATACAGACATGCGGTTTGAAAATTTCATCTTTTTACGTCATTTTCTATAAAATAAACGTAATATTAACAAAATCTAAAATTCAAAATCTTACAATAATTTTCATACACCAAATTTCAATTTGTCATAAAAATATCGACTTTAAGATAAGAAAATAAAAAAGAAAACCATAAATTAATATAAAAATCAAGGGTTCTCTATATTTTTTTACATAGAGACTTTTTAAAATAATGATTTACTTTATAGACCCCTATATTTATTTTTTATTTTATTATGTCGGAGGTGGTCGCAGTTGACTCCTACAAGCACTGAGGCTATAGACCCATTGTACTGACTCCACCGCTTGTCCTAACCCCTTGATAACAGCCCCGTCTCTTTAATAAAGTTCACGAGTGGATAGTGACAGGCCCCCTTACAATTTTAGATTTTAGTAAACTAAATACCTATACTACAATCTTGTCGAAAAAATACAAGCCATACATAGTAAATATAAGGAGTTATATATCGATACATAGAATCGAAAAACAAAAAAAGGACATTGCAATAAAATTTTTAAATTGAAAAATTTATCATACACTCCTTGAAAACTATAGACCCTTTTTAAACATCCATAGACCCCCGGTGGATCTTCAAAAAATGCATTCTTAGTATGGAGCTTACGTCATAAAAATAAGACCCATTAATTTTTAATTTTCTATGTCGAAGGGTTTGAGCTATGCGTTGATGAGTCAATCACTCAGGACTTTTCTCTATTTATATATCTTTGTATACGAGTTTCTTAACCACAGAAACTAACATATGTACTACTTTACATTCAACATTAGATACATAGAACCATTAAAATATGGCTCTATTTACACTTTCAATGTAATTTTCCTGATGTTTAAAATATAATTAAATGTAAAGGCGTACGTTCAGTATACAACATCTGATCTTGTTTTGTTTGTAATACCTAAGAGACTGGCAAGAAGGGGGTGAGGGGAGAAGATCGGTATAATGAGCGAAGATGGCGCGCAAATATTTATGTAAAACAAGATTTTGTAGAGTACAGTAATTCTATTTTCTGTTTTTAAGTGCATTAATTATATTATGAACCAGTAGTATCGTATACAGAAAAAAATAAGACCTTATAACTATCTATATTTTTAAATTATTGAATTAATATATCGTTATTTTCACATAAAGTGTTTTGGTCAATTTTCAAATATCAAAGTTAAAAAATTTGAAGACCCATCTTGCAATTTTCTATGATAAAACAGATATGTTGTGGTATCCCGGTGCAATATGTTGAATATTTTAGCAGTTTGTTAAAGCCACTGTCGCGGTCGTTCGCTGTCCACTCTGCGTGTAATTAAACATCAATACAACGTTCAGGAATGGCCGTATTATTTTAGTGATTTCAATGTACATTTTAATATTCAATGACACACCATAAATAGACCTAGTTACACATAAACATAATGTGGGTATCAGTGGCGTAGATATATCTTTAATATGACAATATCGTACTGATTTTGTTCATTGTTATTGAGTGAGTACTGTATTTTCCTCCTACCCTCCTATTTATTATTCGTGATGAGTAAAGTGAATTTTAAATTTGGAATTAAAAAAAAATGCCAAAATAGATGAAAAATAAATAACAAACACTATCAACGTGGTATTACACTCAGCACTCTACTATACGACCATCCACTACACGACCGCTCCGTTACATAACGTCTTTCCCCCATCCCCACCATAATACCGCCGTGATTGCTATATTTCTGCGCGTTTAAATTCACAAATCAACGTTAAAGTCGGCGCGGTAGTGGGTACCCCTCTAGTCGTCGTGTAGTGGAATTTTTAAATTACCGATACCATCGTATTCACACTTGTTGAGTGTAATTTTTTATTATTATCTATGGATTTGTTTTTGAATTTTAATCAGTGATACTTTAACCTTTTATAAAACAGTTTTCCAAGAATCATAGAAATTAAATTAATTTTATAATATTTTTTCTAGTATTTATAATAAAATGGTAGTTTTTCGAATCCCCCATTTGAAAAACATCTTGTGGCACCCATGTATAGTGTACCCTGTATCATTTTATTGCTCGTTGTTTACAAGGCCTTGTTTGTATACGCGTGCATTTATAAAAGCCGTTCAATGAAAATAAAAATACTATTTTCGTATTAGGCTGTTTAAATATTTAATATTCCTGATTGTAATGTTTGAGTAATATATCATTTATGTATGTAATGAAGGGACTTTTGTAATTTACATTTATTTATTGGTATTTTCATAGTTTTGTACAGGATTTATTTATAACCATTTTAAATGTACAAAGTTTTGTCATTTTAATTTAATTAATGTGCTATTAGTACATATGTATTTATGGGTTGTAACATCAAAATTATTGTATGTTTTGTGTTAATATCTATATACAGTGTATATTTTCATACAAACTTGTTTAATTATAAAGTTAAAATACACATTAAAAATCATTTAAAATTAATTATAATTATATGTCATTAATTCTAATTTCTTTTTTACAGGTAAGCAGTTCTTAATTTTATTGAATCTCAATATTTGGTATGTATATTAAAAATATATTTTATAGTTGGAATGTTACAAAGTTTATATTTTTTTTTTGCACAAAGAAAAATTAAATATTTTTTTATTTTATTTTCACTTTATCAAAAGAAACAATATTTGTTTTGTTGTTACTACTAATTATATTATTGTCATTATCTTTTTTATCATGTATCCTTTTGAAGATTTTTTTTTATTATTATACAAGCTGACCCGACAGACGTTGTCCTGTCTTAACCTTAACTATGAATATTGAATTCGAATTGGTATAATCTTTATATATAAAAATGAATCCCTATTTCTCTTGGTCCTGCCATCACGCGTGAACGGCTTACATATAAACGGTATACCGGGTGTCCCAGATAACTTTTCCAGCATGGGGATCTCAGTATCTATACGATATACAGGTTTGGTTAAATGAGATGAATTATTTGTATGAAAGGGGTGAATATTATTACACAAAAAAATATTCATAATTATATGTGGTTTAGACAGTATACCCAAAAACTGAAAATTCGGAATTTCTTTAAATGGCTATAACTTTTTTGTTAAAGTAGATAGGTACTTTTTGTTTGCGGTTTCTTAAAGCACTTTTTTGTGGAGAATTGATTGGTGTATTTAGAATTTTTATATCACTTTTAGTTTCCGAGTTACAAGCTCTAACTTTAGTTTTTCTTATGGGCCACTTAGTTGAATATATCACATTTGAACGTGTTTTTTACTCTACTTTACAACGATATGTCACTTGCCATATTTATTATCGAAAAAAAGTCGAAATACTAAATATCAGTGATATTTATGAAGTATTTTATTACTAACTTTTAAGTGAGCCATGAAAAACAAAAATTGTAAACAAAAATCACAATAACAACAATCAAAATAACAAATGAATATTTGAAACAATGAACTATTTGAAAAAATATATTATAATTTTTTTTCGATAATAAATATGGCAAGTGACACATCGTTGTAAAGTAGAGTAAAAACACGTTCAAATATGCCATAGCCAACTTAGCGGCCCATAAGAAAAACTGAAGTTAGGGCTTGTATCTCGGAAACTAAAAGTGATATAAAAAATCTAAATACACCAATAAATTCTACACAAAAAAGTGCTTAAAGAAACCGCAAACAAAAAGTACCTACCTACTTTATCAAAAAAGTTATAGCCATTTAAAGAAATTCCGAATTTTCAGTTTTTTGGGTATACCGCCTAAACCACATATAATTATGGATATTTTTTGGTGTAATAATACTCACCCCTTTCATACATATAATTCATCTCATTTAACCAAACCTGTATCTCTTATAGATAGTGAGATCCCCATACCGGAAATGTTATCTGGGACACCCGGTATATACAAACCGAAACTGTAATATGGTTTGTGTCTAAGATTTGTGCGCGTATGCAAACCACCATTAATGGTTTGTATTATTGATTTTCTCTGTTTTTCTAATTTTTCTAATTTTCCGCGTAGGTAATTTTTTTAATTTTTTCTTTAACCTTCTCCTGACAATAACAAACAACAACAAAAATATTGAAATCGGTCCAGCCGTTCACGCGTGATGTCGTGACCAAGGGAAATAGGGATTCATTTTTAGGGTTCCGTAGAAAACTAGGAACCCTTATAGTTTCTCCATGTCCGTCCGTCTTCAAAAATTTTGAGATAATAAGATGAAATTTGGTATACGGTCGTAGATTGATGACCCAAAAACAGAAATAATAAGATTTTTGAAAATAAAAATAAATAAAATGAAGTGTTTTAAAAAAAAAATTTGCACCTACACCATTGAGTGGGGTGTCGTTAGAAAGGTCTCCTAAAATGCAACAAAAAATGTATCAGAACTTTTTGATTTCAACCCTTTAATCACGATGTATTTGCTCTCCAAAGACGTTAAAAAAGCGTCCCCCCCTCTATTTTCTAAACTATCAATTTAAAAAATCTGAAAAAATTCCAGAATGTGTCTTTTCATTAGTACTTTCACTGAAAATTATAACGAACATTATCAAAAATATTTTGGACCCCCCTTCTATAGACTGAAAAGTGAACTCTCATTTTTTTCTCCACTTACCCCATTGAGTGGGGTGTCATTTAATAGGTCTCCTAAAATGCAATAAAAAATGTCAGATAACTTTTTGATTTCAACCCTTCAGTCACGAAATATTTGCTTTTTAATGTCGCTGTCAGAGCGTCTCCCCCCTCTACTATCGATTCAAAAAATCTGAAAAAAATTCAGAATGTAGCTTTTAATTAGTACTTTCAATGAAAATTATAACGAACATTGTCAAAAATATTTTGGGCCTCCCTATCATAGATTGAAAAGTGAAGTCACATTTTTTCATTTACCCCATTGAGTGGGGTGTCATTTGATAGGTCTCGTAAAATGAAATAATAAAAGCCAAATGACATTTTGATTTTAACCCTTCGGTCACGAAAATTTTGTAAAAAAACTATTTTTTTATAAATCGTAGTGAGAATGACTACGGAACCCTATCATGTGCGTGTCCAACAAGCACTTGCCCGTTTTATTATATATATAGATTATTAATTGAAAATTCGGTCTCAACCGAATTTTTAATGGGAAAATAATATTTTTCTTGTTTTCACAATCTTGATAACATTTCGATTAAACTTTTAAAAATGCCTTGCATTCTTTTTCTTCAGTAGGTCAAATCTTACGTTTCAATTGGTATTATAAGACTCGTTAAAAATGATTACTATTTAAAATATTTTAGGCTTCAGGTTAACCGAATCAAGCTTTGTATAATTTACCTACGAGACAGGTAACGATCGCTTGTATAAATATTAACTATACAATCCATGCAAAAATATCATATTTGCCCTGAAAATAATAATTTTTACATAATTAGAATAATATTAATTTTTTTTAATTCATTAACATACATTAAAATTGAAATGTATATTAATACCTATTTGATATGTTTATAATTCGGTGATAATATAAATTGATATAATGTGTATACATATAATAACAGCGGGCTTAATTTAATTATTTTTAAAAATTAATTCCGATCCACATAATATACAAAGTAGAACGTGTTTAGAAATATAAATAAATATTTGATATGAACAGTACGCATTACATTAAATTATCAACATTTATTTTCAATTCATTGAAACAAAATAAATTACTCATCTGAAATTTTAAAACAAACATTTATAAAGTATTTAAATATTTACGATTATGTTTGAAGAGTTAATATAAAATGTTTACTTCATATTTTACAAAATAATAATAAGGTCATAAAACGAAATTATTTTGGGATATATAGCGAATTTTATTGACAATGTAACATGAATTCGATATTTAGCTGTACTGCTATACTATATAGGGGCGTTCTACTAATAGTAAATTTAATTTTGTCAATATTTTTCTAATTACATTTCTTTACTAATAATATACTGCTATACTATATAGGGCGTTCTACTAATAGTAAATTTAATTTTGTCAATATTTTTCTAATTGCATTTCTTTATTAATAATAGTTATTCACTATTTATTGAAAAGACCACCACAAAAGTTATAGATTTTGCCATTAGCTTGAGATTTTTTGCAATTTGGGTAAATGATAGTGTACTAATCAAAAGCTGTAGTGGGTGCAACTTACACAATATCATAATTTCCGCTGTAGAAGATGCTGAAACATTTTATTTTTATGTCCAAAAGGACCAACGTTTGGTAAATGTTATAAAAAATAAATAGTGTGTAGAATTAGAATTTCTATAATTTTCGTAACAGAACCAGAAAACTATAAAAATGCGACGTAAAGTTCTAAAAAGTTAATTTCTATTATTTGATTGATTCTACTTAAACTAAATATTCATACACCTTAACCACAATAAAACATTGTCACTCGACACGTATTTGACTTCGCAAGAAGTCCTCATTAGGAGCCTAACAGGTTCCATACATAAAACTTTAAGGCTGAATTTATTGTTACTTTTAGTTACTAAGAAACCACAGTTTCTTCGTTTTCCAGTAATGGTTGATTCTAAGAAAATAAAATATTTTTAGATATATTGTTTAGTATATTGTTTTTCATGATGGCCAAAACTGATTAATATAAGTGTTTTTTTCTTAAATCCTCAATTCAAAAGGAAATATTTGTGAAGTCGTGGGGGAATAATTCTTCCCACTTTTTTTGCATTAAAAAACTTTTTTAATTAAAATTTCGTCTTAAAATTTTTTATGAGTCAGGCAAAATAAGTTATTGTCATATGGATATATCTCAGTTAGATAATCTTTTAATAATGTTATTTATATAATTCTTGTGACTTTTTCCAAGTTATGTTTCAAGACAAATTATTCCATATCATATTTTTATAAATCATTTAATTAACGTTATCAATTATTAGATATAAACTATATTAAGATTACATATTTATATTTATATACTTATTACATATTCTTAAAGTATAAAGGGTACATTTTTAGTTGCAACCTGTATATATAGACAATAAACGACAAGCTTGTTTGCATTGTCTAAAAGTACTCCACTTAAATGAAGTTGGTGCTGGGATGTTAATATTTTAACTTTCTCATCAACATTGTACCAAGTGTAACATGAAGAAGTTTTGTAATCATGATAAAATCAATGTTGAAATTTTAATGAAATCTTATGTTTTGATGGGTGATATTTTATGAAAAAATGGTCTTTCAGTTTGAGTGTTTTATTTTTGAATTGTATTTTAGAATTAAATTTTAATATTTAGATATTAAAATGTTTCATTATCAGCACAAGACTTTATATTAATTATTACTTATACGAAAATCAATATATCTCGAAAATTATTAATAATACCGTTTGAAACATTTTTTTCTGTTACACACCTTTTTGAAAATAATCACATTTGTTTCACCATTTTGACTTTAGAGCGTTCACAGCTAAGGACTCTCAAAGTGTTTAATTCCGTTAAATTTTGTTTTTTAATTTTTGTATGATTAGGTATCTACTATCTACTATACCTACGTATAAAAAACAGTACATTTCATGTAGGTATGAAGAGGTAAAATGATTTTGTTATTATTTTTAATAAATGTAAAAGCATAAACATGTCATTTTAATAAGTCAACACAAATTACATTATAATGCCATTTTTTTGAAAGCATATTTTGTTCAATTTTACTCTTCTGATTTAACATTTTATGTTTTTGTTTTTCTTACTGGTATCATAAAAAAGTTAATAGCTTATTTTGTTTTGTTTTGCCGTGAAAACAAATTAAATCTCGTAATATTTATGAGAATTATGAGATTGTGGAGTAGGAAAATAGTTTATTTACATTTCAGACAAATTTCTTTAACATATTTCACTGCCAGCAGAAAAAATGCAATTAACTTTTTTCTATATAAAAAATATTTGTTATTAACCTCAAAAACAATATAAACATGTTTTTTTTTTCATATAATATTGAGCTGTAATATATGAAGTATAATTTTTCAAAGTAATCATTCCAAATACATCGCAATGTAAAAAAACATGTTATACTGCTAACTATATTCCACATTTCTAAAAAGTTTTAAGTTGAGGATTTAAGAAACGTTGATACAAAGCAAATAAAACACATAAAGGATAAAAAGACTGTCACTTAACTGCTCGACAAATAAAGATAAAGTGTTATTTTATTTATTTCTATTTTCTTTAACATTACGACTTGTCTCAAGTATTCGCCAAAGAGGGTCGTTATTTGAGAAGTAATATTTATTTTATTGCTTTATTTATACATTTTTTAATTTGAATAGTTAGAAAAATACTGAATTTCCAGATGAGTATGTCAAGACTTCTTTATTGCAATTGGCTTTTTCTTGAAATAATGTTTAGAGCTAAGAATAGTCTAATTGTCGTCATATAATGCAACAGTATTCAATTTAAAGTTGTTTTTATTAGTATTTATATGAATGCAATCTACAGAAGGTTTCCCTTTTTACCCAAAGCCCAAATTCACTAAGGAATGTGTGACCATAAAATAATATATATATTATATTATACATAATAAACTAGTAGTGACGTTAAAATATAATAAATAAAACAACTATTTGTCTAAACGTCAAAAATTTAATAAGCAAGGAAACATTTCCTTGCTTATTAAATTTTTGACGTTTAGACAATTAGTTGTTTTATTTATTATATTATACATATTTATACACATATGTGACGCTTTGACATTTACATCATTTTGAAACCAGATAAACAGTTATTATTATTGTTCGGAACACTAAAATAACTTATGTCCTATATTCTATATAATAAAGGAGATAATAAGCACTTCCAAACGGGGTATTAAACCTATGTATACGAATATGATAGTTACCTTAAAGTACCATGAAATATTTGACTTTCTCGCATGCGCTGTAAGTAAACCTAAAACAGGGTGGCCAGTATCTGGAAAACCGGGAATAAATAATAAATTTATATTCTTGTTCCATGATAAAAAATAAGACAAAAAGTTCATATAAATATATCTCCGAAAATGCACCCATATCAACAAATAGCCATTTTAAGTTTGTTTTTTTAATCATGTTAATAAAGTACATGTAACAGTAATAGAAAAGGCTATAGATCTCACAGGAATCGTATTAGGAGGTTTATTTATATGAACATTACTCTTATCTTTAATCATTTCAAGCATCCGTATTTAGTTAAATTCTGCATGCGTTCTTTTCCATCGATATTTCTCGAAAACGGTTTATCCTATGATAAACAAGCAAAGTATGTTTTTGTGTATTTTGTGTCATATAATCTTATTGATGTACCAACTCAGGAAAAAAATTAACGAACAAACAAATTCTAGATAAAAATCGATAGGCCCACTGGCCCCATACAGCCCTGGTCTAAAATATAATTGGTTAATATTAGAAATCGATAACACTTATTATTACTAAACCAAATACTAAAATTCATAATTCTATCTCAAAGGGTTCTCTAGATATTAAATTAAAACTCATTTTTAGTAAAATCTTTGGAGGGCTGTAGTTCCCTAATGAAAAATTTCCGGACACATATTTATTGGAAGTTTTTTGCTTAAAATATTTTTCTTTAATTTACTGTTCAAGTTTGGCACGACAGTGCTGAATCATATGTAATAGATTGTTCTAATAATTTATTATTAATATTATCTATCGATCCGGTATATTGACAAATCAAAGTAAATAAAATAAAAAATACTTCACGTAAAATAATGTCATCAAACAGAAAATTAATTCCACGAACCGTTCATAATTACAGTTTACTTCGGCTCATTTGCAAACGTTCCGCCAAACGGCAGGGTTTTCATTTCGCATGAAATGTAAAATACCTATTTTTATCCGTATATCCATTAAGTAATCAAACCCCGAGCCCGCAAAGGTAGCAGAGTTATTGATCAGCATTAAGTCAAAAGCTTGTGAATGGGAAAGTCGGTGAACACATAAATCAACGCTTGAATTTTCCTGCAATATTTTTGAATCGCCCGCTCGCACGTCCGACATATCCGGTCAAGGTATTGCGTTTGTTTTTATGCGCTCCATCTCACTCGATTCTGTCTAGATACGAATCAGCTAAATCATGATAATATGCGTCTTTATTTATAGTTTACCATCTAGCATGTGATAATACTATATGGTACCTAACGTTTCTTTAAGTTTTTATTAGTAATATAATAATATAAGACCCATTAAATGTGCCAAAATCTTTAGTTAGAAAAATCATTTTAATTGTTGAAAGTCGCCCGATTTTAATAGTTTGAAAAAATTGTGGCAGTCTTTCTGAGTTTCTATTTGTTTGAAAACTCGTAAAGTACTCAACTTATATAGCTGCGATTTTCACTAATTGCAATCTTAAGATCCTAGAATTAATCTAGACTAGATTTCATCACTTTACTCCATCAAGTGAATGACTGGATCGATATTATTGTTAGTAGGACATTCATTGTTTAATGCAGTGTCAGATATAGAGATTCGCTTAAACAAGGGGTTCCCCGTCTTTTTCCTACATAGACCCTTTTTAAAAGAATGATTTTCTTTATAAACCTTCTTACATTTTTAGACAATTAATGATTTTGCTTTTATTTTCTTATCTTAAAGTCGATATTTCTATGAAAAATTTATATTTGGTGCATGAAAATTACTATAAAATTTTGAATTTTAGATTTCGTTTAAATTATGTTTATTTTATAGAAAATTGCATGTAAAGTTGAAATTTTCAAACCGTAAGTCTGTTTCTCAGAACGTTCTCGAGATATTGCCTCTCAATGAGAAAAATGGCGGTATCTTTTGAACGTGTGGTCGGATTTCATTTTTGATGGCGGATTTGAAATCAGTGTGTCAAAATCTATATAATGACATGTATAACATTTCAAAATTCGACAAAAAAAATTTCACGAAAAATTGAAAATGGTCGATTTTTGGCCAATTTTTTTTGTCAAATTTTAAAGTATCATATATGCTATCAGATAGATTTTGATACGCTGATTTCAAATTCGTTTACAAAAATCAAATCCGACGACATGTTCAAAAGTTACGGTCATTTTTCTCTAAAATTTTCAAAACTCGAAAAGTTTGAAAGGCCCTATCTCGAGAACTTATGAAATACAGACATGCGGTTTGAAAAATTCAACTTTTCTCGTCATTTTCTATAAAATAACCGCAATTTAAACGAAATATAAAATAAAAAATTTTATAGTAATTTACATGCACCAAATTTCAATTTGTCATAGAAATATCGACTTTAACATAAAAAAATAAAAAGGAAAATCATAAATTACTATAAAAATCAGGGGTTCCCAACCTTTTTACTAGTTAGACCCTTTTTAAAAGAATGTTTTTCTATATAGCCCTTTACATTTTTAAATTCTAGAAAAAAACTTCCATAGAGCCCCAGAGGCGGAATGGGATAACTCACCGTGGAATTGTAAAATTATATATTTATGGTTTAAGCACATCGGTATAACGTGAGTCGATGATGTGGTAAAGAGATGTGTAATATCGCCATGACAAATATATAGTGTTGACGTGTTTAGAGTAACTGGACGCACGGCTATTCACCGATTTCGAATTACATGCGGGCAAAGCCTCGAGAATTTTCTGTTTAATGTTTACTAAGAAAATTATTTTAATATAATTATAATTGCTCAAATATTACTTATATCATGAGGCCTCAGACAGTGCCTAAAAATAATAATATAAAACAAGTGAACTATATATTATAATAGAATTTCACTGTAAATATTATTACATAAACGAATGAACAAATAAATCTATAAAACGGTCATACTTGATTCAACACCTACTCACATTATCAGAATATGATCACACTTGAACGCATGAGTTTTATCTCAAAGAGCACCAAAACATCTCGAGTTGTATTGTGCGAGCCGATCATTACTAAAGTGTTTAATTAATTTTAAGCCGCCAAAGTCCTCTCTATGAAGGACATATCTCTACAAGGGATGTTCACGCTAGAGCGCCGATGAACATCTGTCTACAACTATTTATTGTTCAACAACTACATAGACTGGCCACTCGAATAGATCATGTTTAAACTTTGTGTATAGGTTGAAACCGATTGATACAAGATCGTTTTCTTTATAGTGGGAATTTTCTAGAGTTGCATGATGAGGTGAAACTTTTCTTGGTAATGAAACGAGATCTTAATCGATACAAGATTGGTTTTAAATCGAACGAGAGAAGACCGAGATGATGAAACTTGAATTTTAAGAAGATAAGACCGAAATTACATCAATTTTATTTATTTAATTATTTGAGTCTCGCAGAGACAATTAATAATTAGTATCGTCTTGTCTTGTCACGTGTTCAGTTCTAAAATTATTGTATAAATTAGTATCTACCGAATTACCACTAAGATAAATATTATATTCGGGATTATGTAACTTTACTTTTAGAAATATTTTAGCTTGTGGTGTATTCTTATTTGATGATATTGACATTAACAATTCCACGTTGTTGCTTGTTTCCATTTGAAACGGTTAACATGAAAAATGGAACAAAACGAAACATTTTAGAGCTCTGTTTACTCATATAGTACAAATAAGCATGTTGCTCAAGAATATACAGTTTGTTCTCGCAACAATGCAATACCGTGACAACTAGAATGTTCCTCTTGAATGTTTGTTTAATGTTCAATTGTTGACATAATGTTCTTATTTGGAAAAATCGTTTCATTGTTTCTAAACATTTAAAGCACATGTTAGAATAGAAAATCTATGCGGTTATCTATATTAATTTTTATACATTTTATACACTTATTACAAAATATCAAGTGGGATTTTTTTCTACATTAATTGTTTTTATGGACATTAGTAAATATAAATTGTTAGTTTAATTATATTTATACAACTGATAATTTATTTCATTTTGTATAATTTTACTAAAAATAATAATTGTAAACTTTTATTTACGTGGGTAATAGGCACGCTCTGATTCATTTATAAATTATTAACTAATTTTAAGGTTTTTTAGGAGAATAGTCAGAAAGGTACACATTTTAATAATGGCAATTTAATAAGCAGTAGTGTAGGTTAAGATGTTTGTGACATAGGTTTAACATTGGATGAATTTAGAAGTATTGTAGTAGCCTTTGGACAAATATAATGACGTCATGTCTTTGGTATATTTTAAAATCCCGTCTCAAAACAAATTGATTTTAATTTAGTCCATAGTGTTTTGTTTTCAACTTTAAAATAATATTATTAAAAACAAAATACTATTGTTTTCAACTTTAATAATATTATTAGAAACAAAACGCTATTGTTTTTAATAATATTATAAAAGTGCCTTTTCATGTGACGCTGGATGCTGCGTCAAATCTAGTCACGTGACCGATTTTAAATTTTTGAATTTTAGCTGTCAACTACTGTTTGAAGTGTGAAAAAACAACCAATAAATTACGTTCAGTTATTAAAAATTGATTTACATTTCATTATACTATTCGTAAAAACGTATAAAGTATAAACTCACAAAACAAACAAGAATATACATAATATCAAAACTACTGACATAAGCGTCACATGATTTCTAGCGTCAAGCAGCATGAGCTCAACCATGTTGAGCTTTTTCACTTGACGCTGACTAATAGCAAGCATTGAAAATTCAAAATCGGTCACATGACTAGATTTGACGTAGCATCCAGCGTCACATGAAAAAGCACCTTAACGCTTTGTTTTATTTTTGAATTTAACAAATTATTAGTATTTAAATTATTATTTGTCCAAAGGTTACTATAATCAAGAACACTTCTAATTCGCCCAAATCCATGACTTGATCAGCTTGAATTACAAATCAAAAATTTAAAAACTGCAATCCCAATAAATATTTAATGTTAAAAATTTGTTATCTGTAAATAAATAAACAGTGATACATAGTTAAACATTGACATCTTTGAACATGTTCGAGAAGAAACAGGCAATTTATAAGAAAACAGACAGAAAAAGGAAAGACACGTGTTTATAAAAGACACGTAAAACCAGAAACCGTTTTATACAAAAGTGCGTGATGCAATATTTATCCGCAGTACAATCGAAATTTCAATTGCGTACATCGTGAAACATTAATACTCTACACCCGATAGGTGATTCCAGGTGTTTTCGTGACACGTTCAGACCCGAACGTGTGGGCGATGTGAAGTAATGCGACAGAGGAAAAAGACTTTTCTCCGGGTTGCCCTTGTAAAATAAAATCGGTAGGTGTCTTTTAATTTTGGAAATTTTAGTGCTTTCTTATTGCAAACTTTTTTGTTTTCTGGTGATTTATTTTCCGATATTTGCTATTAATCATATTGATTTTTGTTCAATATCCGTCTGTGAACATTCTTACAAATATTCTATATTAAACTTAATATTCTTGTATATTGATTGAAGATAATCATTGAACTGGAAACCGATGTCCACTCAATTTTGGAATTTTCTATTTTTTTTTTAATGATGTTTATAGTAGTAAAAAATTTCATCAAATAGAATTTAAAAGGATACTTTTTTTCTAAACCGTAGGTATTAGAGAAAACTATTTGAATTCAAATATGTAAAGAATATTATCTAAATTTCATGTTTTTTTTCGGTACAACGAAATTTTTTCCAGATATTCGTTTTTGTATAGTAATGTATAAGAAAGTTGTGGCAATTTTTTATTTCGAAATCATTTTTCATTTTAAATATACGAAAGAGATTATTATTATACTTTTATACTCCTAAAAAATAAATACTTGTTATTATATTGATCTTTTCTCTTGGAAAGTGGTAGGGAGGTTTGCTGTATGCTTATATTACAAAATTCTATAAAACACATACAGTTAAACCGAGCGTGTAGATCACACAAAAATAAAAACTTCCTGTATATTTTTTTAACAGATATGTATCAATGATAATCATGATAAATCGAATACCATATAATGGATATTACCAACCACTAAAAGCCAAATTCACCAACAATATATCTATCATCGTTGGATTGTGTCATAAAACTCAGCGCGCTATAAATAAATCGTCGCCGGAATCGATAAAATATATCCAACATTTTTAGACACGCTATGTTTATATGTGTTTGTCTGATTCTGCCCTGATAACTACAATTGTCTTCTCTCTTGAGGCAGTGGCGTAAATAGATACCACTCACGTTGCAAGTATCGTGTGTCTAACGAAACATTTCAACCTGTTTGGTAAATAGATACCTAATTTTCCTTTTTTATATATTTCTTTAATGGTATATCTACAGTATGGCAAAAATACTAGCGTAAATTTTGGAAATCTTCAAACAACTGGCTGTTGACAATATTGGTACCCTGCTGCTAAATGAATATTATTATAAAAACCTTAGAAGAGCGTATCTTAAATCGTGGTTTGCAAAATAGTAAGATTGCACAGTTGTATAAATTCATTGTAATTATTTTATGTTACAAAAATAGTATATTATACCATGAGTCAATAATGATAGCTATTATTACCGAGGAATAATTTTCGAACCGAGCCGCATAGCGGCGAGGGAGAAAAAATTTCCGAGGTAATAATAGCCATTATTGCGAGTAGTATACTGTACTTTATCTACGACTATTTCAATTACTTTAATAAAACACAACTGAATACAAGAAATGCAAACACAAGCATTTTTGTTATAATTTCAAATTAATATAAATTAAACTATACCATGGAAACAAAATACACAAACTCTGTGGTGTCCAAAAATATTAAAATTAGTAATATTACAGTTAATAAACTGAACAAGTTTTGTACTATCAATAACTTTACTAGAATTTTTATCCATTTCAATACAAATACACAAACACTAGGTGTTTTATTTGACAGTCGTAAATAAATTTTTTAGACTTAAAGTTTGTGTATTTAGTTTCCATGGTATTATTTAATTTGAGGAATTTTCTGATTGGTGCATTAGAGGGCAATAATGATTTAGAGGGCAATAATGACCATTATTGCCCTCCAATGCACCAATCAGAAAATTTCTCTTTCGTCATGGTTCCCTCTGGGATTAATATATCGCATTATATAGTAAAAACTACGTATGTAATGTATGTATTATATATAAGTCGTGGATAAAAATCATTATATTTATAGTTAACTCAAAATTTAATAACAGCTGTTTCTCGAAGATATCTGTATAAAAAATCTACAGAAATCTGATTAATTATTAATCACAAATATTACCACCAGTAAATTCTAGTTAAATATACATAATATATAAATATATATAACCTGATAAATTGCAATTTGCCTTCTCATTGTTCCACCACTGATGTTAGTTAAACAATAGAACTGGAGGGTGTAAATATTTCCTTGCAGATTGTAGATATCTCAAGAAGTGTGTTGATAACTTACGCACTGTCACCAGGCGGAGATTGTAAAGTTTGGTGCTAGGTTTACAAATCAGGACCCGTATTGTTTTAGCTCGACACATACGCATTAGTATATACAACCACATCTAGATGGTGAAGTTTTATTAGTATTTTTTTAGTAAAGAAAGAAAATTTTACTTTTTATTTATTATATACTGGGTGATTCATTTAACCTGGAATTTTGTATATCTCGAGAACTAAGCAAAATAATGAAAAATGATTCAGACAAATGTTATAAGGTATCGAGAGAGTCAAATATTGGTGACCTTGAATTTCGGCTTGATATTTATTTTCATAGTAAAATGAAGGTCAACTTTGATTTTTTAAATGAGAATCTATATTTTTTATTGCATATTCGTATTATACAGAAAAAAATATATAATCTTACGTAAAAAGTTTTTTTTTTAATGTAAATTTTTTGTTTCTAACGAAATTTCTATGCACTTGCAATTTACTAAATAATTTTTCTTTTTATACAGTCGATTAATAAACTACTTTTGGCGTAATTCTGATTTTAATGGACCTTATAAAAAGTAAAATTATTTAGTAATTTTAAATTTACGAAGCAAATAGCAAGTGCATAGAAATTTCGTTAGAATCAAAAAATTACATTAAAAAAAAACTTTTTGTACAAAAGTTACATGTTTTTTCTCGTATAATACGAATATACAATAAAAAATATAGGTTCTTATTTAAAAAATCAAAGTTGACCTTCATTTGACCATAAAAATAAGTATCAAGGTGAAATTCAAGGTCACCAGTATTTGACCCTTTCGATACCTTATAACTTTTGTCTGAACCATTTTTCATTATTTTACTTAGTTTTCGACATACACAAAATTCCAGGTTAAATGAATCAGCCTGTATATTCTAGGGGAGTTGAGAATTAATTTTCGTGTTTCTGATAAATAAAGATGCAATAGTAAAATTTAAATACTTATAATTTACATTAAATAGGTATATGCAGCGAAACACGTTTATTATATAATATTATTTAATAAATAATATTTTGTCATAATATATTTAAAAAATATTTCATTATGTTGACACGAGATTATAAATTTTCGAAACCACTCGTATATTGTATGTAACTTCTACACCTACATAGGTACATATATAGAGTCGGTTAAAAATATAAAAGAAGGAATCCCCCTTTAAAATCCATTAGTGTAATATAATACAACTTACAAAGAACGTTTATAATTTGTTTTTAGACTTCATCGTCACGTTTAAAACAGGCTCTTATTTTTTTATAAACATAAATTAAATCATGTTCCATCGTAGTCATTTGATTTCCATTCGAAAAATTCAAAGCGTATATCTTTAATTAAACACGATTTTCGAACTAAATTAAGCTTCACGAGAAGTTGACAAAAGCATACTATTGTGCTTTAGACAGCTAGAAAGTTCAGTTTAAGAAATCTGATTTTAAAATTATCACTGATCATGAGTGTTTTATTTATAGAATGGTTATAAAATCTTTGTACATGAATCTGATATTGATTATAAAGTTTATTACACAAAATAAAATTTACTATAATTATTATATTATTTTAATATAAGTAGCAATATTCGGTATTATAAAGAATTTGCTCTATATAGACCAAAAACAAAACCAACGCTATTTGAGAGATGTCAGATTGTTATGAATTTCCTCGGAATTTTAAAGCAGTGGTATTAAACATATCTATAATAATAAAATTCACTAATACACTATAAAACGCGCATACGCTCGGTTATTTATATATGTACCATACAATTGATTACAGCTGTCATTTAAATTGAATACACTACAGATAGCGTTTAGTTTGTTTTTGATCTAAAGTAAATTATTTATAATATCGGACATAAAGAATTATACATTTCCTATTCCTTTAAATATTTTTAACCATTAACTGTTCCACTTCTCCAGAATAACATATCTGCCACACTGGGGTCACCTCGTACCCCAGACACTAAAATGCTAAGCTATTAAATATTTTAATTCAATAAAATGCCTCTATCATCTTCGAACGATACGGAATACACTCCAATCGGTTATTTAAAAAAATATATAATATTTAATACATATTTTAAAAAAATTGAAAACCTTGTAAAATTTAAACAGCTTACATTGAAGTTGAAACAATGTGGGGCGCCTGGTACCCCCACAGTGGCAGCTAAGGGTTCAAATATTAAAATGTTATAACAAATTGAGCAACCTCGAAAATATAAATTTCATGTAGTACTGAAGAAAAATGGACGGAAAATCATGAGTTTTTTCTAATGGAAAAATCATTTATTTGAAGTGTTTTATTAAAGCGCTGCGAAAAATTCAATTTTCTTGAAGAACTCTCTCTGACATTTACATCTGCTGGGCTAACATAAAAATTCACATAACAAATTGTTTGATTTTACCAGAATCAACAAATAAAAACAGAAATAAATAAATGTGATCTTATTTCAAATAGTGATCTTTTGTGGTTTAATTGAATAAAATGTATCCAACTTTGTAACTCAATATTAACCCTTTGCTACTTGACAGCGGTTCAACGTATTCATTCTACTGTATACATTTTCACATTTTACCCTTGTCTATATAGTAAAAAAAATACACAGATAAATTCAAAAAATAGTTTTCCAACTTTTTTATATTCCATACATAGCGCTTGTATCTCCTGCCTCTCTACTATTTTATTTTCATACTTTATGGTTATTGTACATGCGTCTTACAGCTTGAAAACTTTACCTTCTAGAATCTATACCTGTTGTTAAATTTATACAACGGGTTTTAGATAGATTTTTCTGCTTTATTGATCCAATTTATGAAATACACTTCATACTTGTTTTGAATTTTAATGATAAAGTGCAAACAGTAGATGTACAGATATTGTTTGTTATTGAATAAAACAGCATTTTCTAAAATGTTTCATTACGTAAGTTATTATATAGGAGTTGAAATATCAACGTTGTACCGTTATTTCCGTATATTATATCGGTATTAACGACAGGTAATTTAGGCGTTTATACATTTTCTTCGGTACTTCATTAATACCAGAATTTGAAGTTAAGCAGAGTAATCGAAATAAACGAAACTATTATTTTTTGTTTCAATACTGATGCTCTATACTTTCCACCAGTGGTCGCAAAACATTTATAAAAGAGAACCACATATATGTAAAATAATATGTAAAACGGCGAAGAAAATAATATAATTATCAGCATTTCACATTTAATTTAAAAAAATAATAGAATAAGTTTAAATTGAATACATATTGTATACTGATTTAAACACATATCTAAATACTAAATTGCTACTTAACTTTACGAAATGTTTTAAATCTACTGTACGGGATTCTAATATTCGACACTAAACTCGCAATTGACATTTTTTTTAAATAAATGTTCTTTCTGTTTTGTTTCGATAATAAACCTAATCCCACTATTAATTGTGCAAAATTCACATAAAATAGCTATAATTCAAATTATAGATATAATAATTGATCCAAGGAGCTATTAATCGAACCCACGATCTTTGATAATAATAGGTAAACACGTTTGTATCTAAAACAATAATGGTATGATTTATTAACGGTGTCTAATTACGTTGTGAGAGTAATACAATTCTTGCATGCATTACTGATAATTAAGATTACATATTTGCGCACAACAAGCAATCTGTTTAATGAATGACATGAATAATGATTAACTCTTACGAGATATGTTGCAGAAGAAATTGAAATGCAGAGCACCCCAAGTGATTTAATTAATATATCAAAGATGATGAATCAGGTCATCAGAAAATACTGCAGTCGTACATGGCCCGAGCTGCCACAAGTATCAAGTGAAAGTACCTACTTGAAATTATCAACTAATTTTTGTTGTTTTTAAATGTACTTCAAGTACTTTACTTGTTAAAATAAAGTTTTATAAAAAAAGTATTTTAAGTATTAAGTACTTCAAACTATTTTAAGTTAACTACTTATTTAGTACTTGACTTATTATATTATAATTATAAATGTAAAAATTCATCGCAAATAACATAGATGCTTAAATATCATGACGGAAGTCTAATATTATCAATTAAATCTATATCTATAAAAGAGTTTGTCCTTAACCACTCATTCACTCACTCACTCACTCACTCATATATCAACGTACAGCCTAAACCCCTGGACCTAGAAATGTGAAATTTCGTAGGTGCCTTCCTTTTATGGTGGAAGCACCCAATAAGAAGGGAATTTTTCGAAATTCAACCCATACGGGGTTAAAACAGGGTGTCAAAATTTATATAAAAAAATATTTTTTTGGTTCGCATTTAATTGAAACTTATCGAACATAATCTACAATATAAATAATGAAACAATTATTTCAGCTAAGGTGAAAGTTCAATATTCAAGCCCTAATAGCATGGCACGGGGACGAGGATGGATTAAGACATTTATACCTACTGTACTAATAAAGTTAAATTCGGGCAAAATAGTCATCTATTAAAATAAAAATTTCGACATTCAACCTCTAATGACGGGGGTAGACAGGGTCTGTATTTTTGATATGTTTATCTGCATAGCTGCGTTCGTTATAATGATGGAGTCGGGCAAAATAATCTAACTAAGATCCGAGATATTTACGTTTTTTATAGGTAATGAATAAAAATCAATATAAAAAAATGTTATATGTCATCTTCTATCACGTATAGAGGGTTCTAATAATTAGTTTACGCGAGCGAAGCCGCGGGATTCCGCTAGTAATTTTTATAAAAATGTAAACGAAACATTTTGCTTTTAATATCACAATCTATTGGCCACCATTTGAGAACTGCAGTTTTATGACACATGATTACATTATACAAAACAAACTAGTGTCTAGTACAGAGAGTATGTATTTCTATTTACGAGCAAACGAAATAGCTGAGTATATAATTTATATAACCATCTACTATGCCAAATGTAGTGGGTTAGAATACCACTAATGTATTTATGACATTCATTTAATTATAATTAAAATGTAGGTTCGAGAGAGTGGATGTGAAAAAGCCTTTTTTGGCTGTTGCAGATTTAATAAAAATATTTTTTTTAATTTTTTGAAAAGGTAATGCATTTTCGTTGTCTGGTTTTAAATATAAATTTACGGGGTTTATTTTTGGTTGTAACTGGCTTTTTGAATATAAAACTTAAACAATATACAGTGTATATTCCAAGTTGATTATTTTTATAAAGGTTATTACAACATTTCAAATTCACATCATGTTGAATATCCTGTTCTAATCAACTTGAAATACACTTTATAAAACATAAATGATTTTACAATATTAATAAGTCAATTGGTTTTTAAAGCTGTTTGAAAATAATTTCATAATTTATATAAAGTAAAATCATTTTTCATTTCAGATTTAATAATTTTCAATTAAGTTTTCTTTCTTAATCTTTTCAAACACGAAATTGTTCTAGATAAACTTTTCTTTTAATGTTATTAAAATATCAAGTTAATTATTAAGTTTGTTTTTCTTCTACTATTGCTTAAAAGGGTATAAGACAATAAATTTATTTTAGTTATTAACCTCTTTATCTTGTTATTCAGTGCACTTTAAAACTTATAACTGAGTTTATAAGAGGGCAATGACATTTACTTCAATCTAAAGTTTTCGTGGATTAAATTGAAGAAAATTTACTGTCAGAATATACCATATAATTTTATATAATAATTATTATTTAGATTTCAGTTCATATTTCTTTTAAAATTCCAAAAACTTAATATTCCTAGAAAAGAGAATGTCATATGAAAAGAAGGTAATTGTTAAACTGGAGGTCCGTATCTGATAGAAATGAAAACCAAGGTTAGTAAATACTAGCGATGTAACGAATATTCGCATTCGCATTCGCATTCGCGAATATTCGCACGTTTTTAAACATTCGCATTCGCATTCGCATTCGCAAAAAAAGTGCGAATATTTTAGCGAATATTACTTTTTTTTGTAATAATAATAAAAAATTTTTTTTTTATCTATTACTTATATTAAATAATTATTTTTAAGAACTTAGGAACAGA
The DNA here is from genome assembly GCA_949319165.1 of Sialis lutaria. Classification (NCBI taxonomy): domain Eukaryota; kingdom Metazoa; phylum Arthropoda; class Insecta; order Megaloptera; family Sialidae; genus Sialis; species Sialis lutaria. The sequence goes on from OX439237.1 coordinate 13,425,870, forward strand.
CAATATTTATTTTTACTTCCATGTTCTGAAATAAATGGATGTTTGTCTTAGTGAGTACTCCAAACCTATTGATTTTGGGGCTAATCGAATTAAGGGTTTTGGAAATATTCACCCTCCCCCCACCTCTATGGAACATGGAAGTCATGTATGGTTCACTATATCGTTAATTTCTTCTAGAATAGTACTTTTTTGTATTTAATAGACACTAGCTGACAATTTTTTTAATGAATATAAATTTCAGTACCAATAAATAAATAATGTGGTATCTATAGTGTTTTGTAATTTGTTTTTATTTAATGATTGGAATTTTCAAAACTTAACATTAATTAACAATTCAATTTTTATTAAACTCGACATGGATCTTGGCTTCTGGGTGTAAGCCGCATTGGTTTGGTCGTGTTATCGGTCAATGTTTCGTCACATATTGCAGTGAACATTTTCAGGGCTCTTCTGAAAGTATTAAACTCGATCGACAGTTTTTATAATATTCTATTTTAAAAAGCCAAAAACAAAGATTCTGTCTTTCTTAAACAAATTTTCAATGAACTTAAACACACCAACAATTTAATGTTATTTATTTTATTTTATTAATTAGGAATATTTTGAACTCAACAAACAATAATTAATAATAATTAATTTTTTTCCATAAAAGTAATTATCCTAGCTAGCTGAATAGGGTGGCCCAAGTAAAACGAAACGGGCGCGGTTTTGGTCATTTAAAATAAGATTTTGAGAAAAAGCTCGAACACGTCGATTTTGCTTTCAAGGGGGACATCTTTTGGTATAAAATTTTTGCAAGAATCTTTTCAACCCTCAGCGCTATGAGCGCAACCCTTAAAATTTTAAATAGCATGATAGGGCAAGTGATACCTCATTTGAAAGGTTTTTTCATTCTGAATACGGTGCTTTTTGATTTTTTCAAATCTGTTTAGTTTTAGTCAAGTAATTGACATTTTGAATTCCATAAATGCAATGATTTTATGATAAAAAAACAAATATTTTCAACTAAAATTCAAAACAAATTAGGTTTATTTTCTTTTCAAATAATTCAAAAACATCCAATTTGGACATTTATTGAATTAATTAAAAAAATTTAAAAAATTTAATTAAAAAAAATTTACCAACATCCAAAATTTTAATTAATTCAATAAATGTCCAAATTGGATAATTTTGAATTATTTGATAAGAAAAAAAAACCTACTTTGTTTTGAATTTTTGTTGTAAATATTTGTTTTTTGATCAGAAAATCATTGCATTTATGGAATTCAAAATGTCAATTACTTGACTAAAACTAAACAGATTTGAAAAAATCAAAAAGCACCGTATTCAGAATGAAAAAACCTTTCAAATGAGGTATCACTTGCCCTATCATGCTATTTAAAATTTTAAGGGTTGCGCTCATAGCGCTGAGGGTTGAAAAGATTCTTGCAAAAATTTTATACCAAAAGATGTCCCCCTTAAAAACAAAATCGACGTGTTCGAGCTTTTTCTCAAAATCTTATTTTAATTGACCAAAACCGCGCCCGTTTCGTTTTACTTGGGTCACCCTGTATGTAAAATATAAATACTACAACATTAATTAAAAAAAAAATACATTAATTTAAAAAAAATGTCAATATTCGCATTCGCATTCGCATTCGCGAATGTCGGCCGTTAATATTCGCATTCGCATTCGCATTCGCGAATGTTTAAAATCATACATTCGTTACATCTCTAGTAAATACACAGGTTGTACCATAACTCTGGTGGGGTGAGGCACGAGACGGCAGACCACGTCATCATGAGGAATCCTCTAACGTTAAAAATAGTTGTCAAACTTTGTTTACTATATAAAGGTTCCTCAGAATGACGCGTTTCGCGCGGCCGCTGATTGGTCAGAAGTTATGGTACAACCTGTTCATTTACTAACCTTGAATGAAAACAGCTTTCTCGAGAGATAAGCATTTGGTAAAAATCAGTGTGCTGCCCTCGATAATTTTTAAAGAAAATTTCTCTTCGTGTATAGAAGGTATTAACTAACTTGATCAAATACAAAATCAAATGATGTAACATGTACCTAGAAAACATAATTTAATTTAAAATACATAATATTTAAATTTAGCCCCTCTCGTATCTATAATCTAATAGAAAGCACGTAATAGTTCAAAATAAGCAAATGTAAACACGTATGGCGCATACACATATAATTGCATATTATATTGAGGCATAATTTGAGAATAGTGTACTCTCTTAATAACATATTGTATACATATAAGTGGTATCTTAGTGTGTACTAAACATTGGTGGCATATGTAAATTAAATGGGTGTATGAAATATATGAACTCATGATATATGAATTCAAAATATCTCCGAAAGTATCAAATCTAAAAATATTTGGATCGTGTGTTTTCTTTTTCAATAATAATTGGAAGGTATAACTGTAGTAGCTATTACATATTTTTTTATTTCGTTAGTAAATGGCACCACTCAAGATAATACGCTATGTGATTTATTATTTGTATTCAGTGTTTGAATTGGTTTTAAACTTTGTATGTTTGTACATACCTATTTTACTCCGAACTGACATAATACAAATACGGTACTAAAAAAAACATAGTTTATTTAGTTTAACTAAACGCTGTTAAGTTTTTCAATTTATTAGATAGCGTGAAGTGTGACTCATGCTTAACCTTTAAAATTTATTTTTTTCTATTTCATTCGGTAATATAAAAATATTGAAATAAAATGTAACATTTATTAAAAAAATTAATTCTTCACATTTTGACCCAAATACCCTTACATTCAGACGCCATCCAGATAAGGTACAAAGCAATACTATTCCACTGAATTGAATCCACGTTTACTACGGCTTTTGTAACAGGCAATACCATGAGTCACTCATTGAAATTGACTCAAATGTACGGCTATAGAATCTGTGTATAAACTAATACTATAGGGAATGGATCATAGAACGGATGCTTTTGTCTATCTACAGACAGTTCAATGTGAGACAGGTTGCAATTAAGAGATTGTCAAACATTCTATATATATGTTGCAAATGAATTTATTGCACGTGCTATATATATACATTAATATTATAGGTCTTTCAAAGATATTCATACACATACTGCGGTTCGCGAGCCAAATGTCGCACTTTTTGGATACATTTGTTTCCATATTCTATACACTAAAACCGTCTAGTCATTTTATTTCATGACCTGCAGTACAAGCAAAAATTATGATCAAGTAAAAAAATAAAGGTACAAATATGATTAGTAGTTATTTAAATTCCTAATCTTTGACAGGGAATTATTAAAAAATGACAGTTTTCAGATATTTTGCCCACGGAAACTTTTGACTGTACCTAATTTTTTCAAATATTTAAATTCCTAATCTTTGACTTTGGATAACTGAAAAACTTTCAGTTTTTTACCTTATAGTCCAAGAGTTGGGGAAAAAAATAAAATAGTTTCAACCACTATTTTATAAAAAAAAAGAATTAAGATTTGTATTTTGTTCATTTTTGTAAGGTTAAAAAAATTTAAACAAAATATTTTGATGTCTATCGAAAGTGACACTGGAATCTATATTTTTCGCATTCACCCATAAGTGGGTTCTCACACCGGAGCAATATAGCAATATAGCAACACAGCAATAGAGTAACTACCAATTAGCAACTAGCAATATAGAGATATCATATTGCTTTGGTGTGAGACAATATGCCCGATTCAATGTATATTGAGAGATAGCAATAATATCGCTAGTTATAAGTTGCTAGTTGCTATATTGCTATATTGCTCCAGCGTGAGAGCCCACTTAGAGTTAGTAAAACCCGTATCGGCGAATTAGAAATTATATATAATATTTTATGTACCTCAAACTTCGAATATGAGTTCAGCTTACACAAACATTGATTTTCTGTTCTGTAAAGTTATTCGTATTGACTTCTGAACAACGCTACGATACACTATGTGTCACCGTATTGTGTTTCAAGACATACACAATTCCAATGGTTATAGAGGTAGCGTGAATTTTCCAATACGTGTGGCGAAACGTACGTGGCTTGGGTACAGAAAACACCTCTTTGTCTCCATCTCTTGATGTATCAGTTAACAAGATGTCTACTTCTCTTTACACGCCCCTGAGGAGCGACTGAGCAGGACGTGGGTGGTCAATTTTATCGAGGAAGGTGAGATGTGACCGTCCGTATACAGGTTGATCTCTGAAAACGTGTAAATAAATTGTCTGTCATTTTTGGTAACTAAAAAATGTTTGCTTACAAAATTTCTTCATCAGAATGTTGTTCTAGGATTTATTATTTATTTAAATTTCTGAAAAAAAAATCGACTGTAATATTATTGGATTTTTATTTAAAAATATTATATAAAATAAGATTCAGAGTTTCTTTTACATATTACTCAGTTATGTCAGTTATCTGTGAACATACACATGTTTTTAATTATATTGAGAAAAATATTCCTGGCTAATTAAAAAGACAACAATAATGAGTAAACATACGTTTTCGATTATTAGAGTTTTCAAAAATATAAGGTTTTATTCTTCGAAGAAAATAAATAACTACACTTTTCTATTGTTTTCTTCTGTTTTTATACGCGAATTCCTCGAATGAATAAATATTTATTAGAAAATGGCTAAAATGTCAGCTATTCAGTTATGATCCAGTCTTAAGGCCATTGATATACATTTATTTATTTAGAATGATAAATATATTTTATATATGATTTTTTACTCACATTATTTCGTTTAATTATAAAGTCTAGAAACTCAATATTCAAGTAAGGAGGACGTCAATATAATTTATATTATTAAATGTATTCCATAAACAAACATCCTGTATGCGGTGATAAGAATTTATGGGCCACTCAGCGGTTTCCAACATCTCAATACTTATGGATTATATTCAACCGATACGATATAAAAAACATCAAATCCTGTAAATGATTAGGGAACGTGCTGGGCAACATGAATGATGTATTCCTCCCGGTTACTGCCACTAAATTTATGGAAGTGAATTTCTTCGCTATTGGTCCTTTCACTTTAGATGGTAAAAGGTTAGAATATATTGTGTTTCATTTAGTACTCTTTGACTTCTCTTCTTGGAATATTTTTTTAGCAATTTCAAGATGTTGTTTATTAAAATATGTATGTTTAACATTTTATACTTACATTTTATAGCATTCTTATATATAATGACTATATACAAATTATATATTGACAGTTTTATTAATAACTAGTTGTAACCCTTCGATAAATAAACATTAATACATAGATCAACTAGGTATGTTTACAAGTTAAAACAAAATTATGCATACTGTATTCCATACATTCCTAAAATGTCTGATAACTAACTCAGAACATTTTACCTGTGTTTGGAGACGTATATGTTCAACCAATCATAAACACTAGTCTCTTCAATGCACTCCACGTACCATTACGACAAGAATCATAGAAACGTTGTCAAAGTGTTAATAGTAGATCTAGCAATAAGTGCACTTAAAAAGAAACAAAAAGTTTTTCTAGCACATGAATGGTATTGATGTATTTGTAAAAATGATGTACTTCAAAATAGCTTTAAGCTTTAGCAAATCATAATCTTCTTACACGATTTACATGTTATTTTTTTATCTCATTTAAGATACTTGAAAAACGGAGAAACTGTGGTTTCTTAATCACTTAATCTAAAATTGCACCTTAACCACAAAAGTTATGTCACTCGATACGTGTTTCGACTTTACAAGAAGTCCTCATCAGGAGCCTAATGATTCCAGACTGATACAGTCTTGGTCAAAACTTATATTTATACTAAAAGGACTTATCACGCTTCAGTGATTCAGACCAATCAATTGCAAGGTCTAGAAGAATTGAAGCTGGGATAAGTCCGGTACCTCCATTAAAAATACTATTCTTGTTCCTCAAGATTTCTAAGCTTTCTGCTGCGTCTTATTGATTATTATTGCATGTTTTAATTAGTTTTAAATTAATAATAAAGAGACAAGGATAGTATTTTTAATGGAGGTACCGGACCTATCCCAGCTTCAATCCTTCTAGACCTTGCAGTTGATTGGAATCACTGAAGCGTGATAAGTCCTTTTAGTATAAATATAGGCTTTGATCAAGACTGTATCAGTCTGGAATCGTTAGGATCCTGATGAGGACTTCTTGTGAAATCGAAACACGTGTCGAGTGACATAACTTTTGTGGTTAAGGTGCAATTTTAGTTTAAGTCATTTAAGATAGTTTAAAAAATAGTGTATGTATAAATTTTATATGCAAATAAATGGTTTAATATTTTTCTATATTCGTCTAGAACTGTACCTGGAGTCTATAATTTTATTAAATGATTAAACTTAATAAACAAACCTAGAAATAAGAAATGGCCAATAGTATAACAAATTCATGAACCTTATCTGTTAACAAGTTGTAAACCGCTATCGCACCTTCTCGTTGCACTGTTGGACGAAATAAATTACATTTTATCGTAAAAACTTTTCCCATTTAAAACTGTAAAGATTTGTACCGCCTGTCAGTCTCAGGGAAGGAACTCCGTGTGCTTTTAAATGTGGATTTTAAGACACGTTACATTTACAAAGTCGTGTTGATTACAACATAATTTATTTGTATTGGACGTGCGATGGGTTAGCAAAAAGGACAACGATTTCATTCCAAAAACTATTCTATATAATGGAAGTTCATATTTTAACTTGCTATCAAATTTACGTATTTCAGTCTCAAGTTTAATATCTTTAAACTAGTGCTTCATCCGCGGCTTCACCCGTATTGTATGAGTTTTTACGAACATTTATGTAACATAAAAAATTTAATACCATTTGTACATGTTTAACTGAAATTCATCTTAGTAGTTATGCAAATAAATAATAAAATTAAAAAAAAGTTTTACATTCTTCACACTCTTCATCTTAAGGGTTGAATTTCGGAAAATCCCATTTTTGTGGATCTGCGTTGATGAGTCAATCACTTAGGACTTCTCTCTTTATATATATAATTTATATCGGGGCTTATTTAGTTATTAGAAGTTGAAGTGGCTAAAAGATGGAAAATGTCCGAATATTTTTGTTAGCAATCAAAAAGGTAGAGTTTAAAATGTGTAGAGGTTTAGAATTTTAATAAACTACACACACATGAAATGTTTTGTAGCAAATAGTCCAAAAATGCAATTTAAATAGTATTACAAAATTCAATTATATCATAAACCCCATCTAAAAAACGAATATTTTATAAAACCATCGTCAAAATTTACCCAAATGCAGTTAAAAAGTGCGAGGCGTTAGAAGTATTCATTTTATATATAAAATGAAATGTATATAAGTAAGAAGGTATTTTCTCATAATCGTAACATTAGAAGCAATGAATAGGAACGGAATACTTTGAAAACTACAGCAGACTGAATGACCCAGAAACGAAAATTTAATTATTCTAATTTCATTTCATCCGTTTAATGTTATAGGAGCTTTGTCTAACGGACGACGCAGAACGAACTGGAAGAAGTGTACAGTTTTATTTAAGAACGGACGACACAGTGTGATATTTACTGTTCAGATGTGTGTATTATACAGATTAACTACATACATAAATATTCTTTATTTACAATTTATACATACAATATCCATTGTATTTATTATCATCTCGAATAATCACAAATGGGAAGAATTTAGATTTCTACTATTATCATAGTTATTTGTATTTAGGATTGAAACTATACAAAGTAGAACGATATAACCATAATTGTTTTTTATATCTATTAACTGTCTGGGTATATTGGCTATAGAATTTTACTATGGTAGATACATTAAAATACAATTATTTCAAATACATCCGTACACTATAACATATATACAGGGTGGTTTGGTTTGGGATACAGATATTTTAGGAGCTGATTCCCTGACTCATTGTGAGTAAGAAATTGTGCAGGAAAGAGGGGTCTATCTTCAACACCCTCTGAGCTATAGGATGTTTAAAAAATTTCCTTCAGAGTAGTTCTTACAACAAAGATTATCTCATAACTTCCAAAGTAACGTATCTAGAGCAACCAAAATGAGTCAGTTTCATAGATAATTAACTAACATTTTTTTCAGTATTACGGTTTTTGCTATCCGTGTTTTTAGTTCCGAGTTATAGCTCATCAAAGTCGAAAAATATCTTCTTTTTTTGAAAATTTTTATGAAAATATCATTTTTCTCCAAAAGTATCTCTAATATGGGGTATTTTTATCATTATTTTGGTACGTCATAATGTTACCTACAAATTTACTACAGAAAATTTTGACCTGGGTCTTACAGTTTTTCAGTTATAAATTAATCCCCAAAGTAACTATTTTGTTACCTGACTTATTAAATGAAACAGTCATATAATTTATTTGTTAATTACTACATAATTTTTATTTTTTTATTATTTACCGGAAAACTGTAAGACCCAGAGGTCCAAACGTTGTGTAGTGAATTTGTAGGTAACATTATGATGTACCAAAATATTTAAAAAAAAATACCCCATATTAGAGGTACTTTAAAATGACATTTTCATAAAAATTTTCAAAAAAATATGATATTTTTCGACTTTGATGAGTTATAACTCAGAACTAAAAACACGGATAGCAAAACCGTATTAGTTAATTACCTATGAAACTGACTCATTTTGGTTGCTCTATAGATACGTTACTTTGGAAGTTATGAGATAATCTTTATTGTAAGAACTACTCTGAAGGAAATTTTTTAAACACCCTGTAGCTCAGAGGGTGTTGAAGATAGACCCCCCCCCTTTCCGCACAATTTCTTACTCGCAATGAGTCAGGGAATCAGCTCCTAAAATATCTGTATCCCAAACCGGACCATCCTGTATAACGGATCAGAAGAGCCTGGGCCAAAAATGGTGTGGATAAAGTTTCACATTAATTCCTTGGTTGATTAAGAACACAATTTTTGTGTCCCATATTTATTTTCTTGTTAAATAATAAATATTTTTCGTCTAACTGAACACTGATTTTAAAAAATGCAGAAAATAGAATAGTTAAGCAACAGTTAGATTCTGCACTCGTTATACATTTTTGTTTTTGAATGTACAATAAATTAAATTTTAATTCTAACCATATTGTACAAATTGATAAATATGATTGCATTGTACTTTTTTCTGTTATGATTAATACGTATAGATGTCTAGCACAGTAAAATAAGATAAAATAAATATTTTTTTATTGAATTAAAACAAATAATAATTTTTCAAATAACTGACACAAACATACCAAGTAATAATACAAAGATGAAAAAATAATATTAAAATTATCAGACGCATTTATTTCGTTGGACAATAAACTCATAAAAATGCAAATCTACAACCATTCTGCACAGAAATAAATCATTAGGCAAATATAAAAAAATGTATAACGTCTCTGGCTGAAGATTCTTTCTCTTATTATAAATCAAAAACGAAATTTCAATTGTAAAAACACAGTATAATCAGTAGCGCACTTATAAGTGATAAAATTAACATATGAACTTTAATTTTTATATTACAAAATAAATACAAAACATTATTTTGCATGATTTGTTTCATATCGATATATATATATATATATATATATATATATATATATATATATATATATATATATATATATATATATATATATATATATATTTAATTATTTGACATCTATGTCGGTTGGGTGTATATCGATATTAATTTTTACATTTTAAATAATAATATATTTATTCTGTTTTTAATCGAATAAGGTTCTTAATTAGATTCATTTTTTGGCGATGTTCATACACATAATTTCGTATTGCGTAGACCGATTTGGATTTTTTATTCTTCAGATGGTCTCATGTAAATTTCGTCAAGATCTGATTATACGGAATTCCTGAACGGTTAACGTTTTCTGCGATTAAATCAATTGTTTTCCTTAAAATATTTTTCTTGAAATTTTATAATTACTATAAGGAAGCATCTATTCATTTTGTAAGGCTTTGGGGGAGGTGATTCACCAAACCTTACGAAACATTACGTCGGGGGAGGAAAAAGGGGTCCAAAGTATTACTTACGTTGGTTTTCTTAAAATTAATTATATTAAAATATATAATAAAATATGTAAAATAAATTTCAGCTTTTGAACTTACTTTTTCATATATTAGGTAAAAAAAATAATTAATCATTGTACTTTGCTACTACTATACAAATATATATTTAAAAATTTACGTAAGGGAAGTAAAGGTCACCTTATACTACTAAATCTTTACAGAGGATAGGGAGGTCAAAAATTACAAAAAAGTTGTATTCTATTCGAAAAATGAATACGTTTTTATAGTATAAGAATTTCAACATAATTCCTAATAGTAAATTTAGGCTGCGCCACTGATGGGTATAATTTATAAAAACTGAAACAGAAATTATTGGTTTGCTTAAACAGTTAGAGGCAATTTAAGAAGCTTAATATGATAGAAGGAAAATTCTTTCAGTGTGATTGTATAATTTTTCTTTTAAGAGTATTCTTTTAGATTTTCCTCTAAAACACTTTTATAGCTTTTTTCTTTCAAGCGTTTGTATAATTTTTCTTTTCACTTAAAAGTATGTAGGTATAAAATATGCATACCTCGTGCTTTAACAAAACTATCTGTTTTGTAGAAAACCTTCAAAGAGATTGAATAAAATGTGCGCTTTTATTTGAAAATAATTCAGAAAAATGTTGTAAAATAGGTATCTAATAATTCATCAAATTAAAGAAAATTTAATAGTCAATAGTTTTTTTTAATGAACTTATGATTATATTTTTTCGTTACTTCTAAATATTTTATTTAAATTAATAAATAAATAAATACTTTCTTACAAACGTTTTATATGTCTGTTATGACATGAACATTCTGTGTTTGATTCTTTAATAATAATTAACATTAGTACATTTGTATTTCATTTTAAATCATAAAATATGAAATCAGAAACAAATATTTAATCTGTTTAATCCATTATTCAACGTCCGAATTAATATATATTTTCAAGTATAATGCATTTTAATGTTTCGAATATAATGAAAATATTTACTGACACAAAAGATTAAAAAGGTATATATGCATTAGTATAAAATATTTTGTTAATATTTATTTTAAAATTGAAAGATTATGAATTATTAAAAAGAATATATTACAATAAAATTTATTTTGTTTTATTAGGTATATGAATATAATATATTTAAACCAGTTAGATTTAATAATCGTACTCTTGCTAATATTAAGACAAGTTCATAAATATATTTTTTCTTCTAAATTCTGACACATTTTTGTCCACAAACATCAACAAAAAAGTTTTTACAAAAAATAAATAGATTGCAGAAAACAATGGATAGAATTATTTTACTGCAATAATTAACAATTGAAGGCATGCTGTTTTATGTAATTTATTAATTATTATTTATAAGAGGACTAGCGGAATCCCGCGGCTTCGCTCGCGTAAACTTTGAAACTAATTAGAACCCTCCATACGTGATAGGGGTTGACATATTACATTTTTTTATATTGATTTTTATTCATTACGTGTAAAAAATAAATATATCGGATCTTAGTTAAAAATAGTAAAAACTAACCTCCTGTGTACCCCCGTTATTATAGGTATTAAATATCGAAATTATTATTTTAATAGATGACTATTTTACCTTTATAACTGATATTTCGTAATTGATTTTTGTCTTGTAGAGTCCTACTTGTGCCATGTTTCATTCGGTGAATACAAAAAAAAAAAATTTTTTATTTTTTCACCCCATAACACATTTAGGGGTTAAATTTTGGGAAATGCTGAATTAATTGTTTCATTATTTATATTGTAGAGTATGTTCGATAAATTTCAATTAAATACGAAAATTTTTTTTTTTATATGAACTTTGAGACCCTGTTTTAATCCCGTAGGGGTTGAATTTCGAAAAATCCTTTCTTAGTGGGTGCTTACATCATAAAAGGAAGGCACCTACGAAATTTCACCTTTCTAGGTCCAAGGGTTTGGGCTGTACGTTGATATATGAGTGAGTGAGTGAGTGAGTGGTTAAGGACAAACTCTTTTATAGATATAGATAGAATTTCGATCTGACAGTAAATTTTAACCAAGCGACAAAATAGAAAATATTAACGAATTTGTTACAATATTAAAAGAAGTGGAAATATTTAGTATTAATAACGCACATATATTTTTTTGAAATTTTGAGAACCACTGCATCGACGAAACATTTTTAATATTTTACGACAACAATTGTTTTTATACATTAACATAATTTCCAAATAACTTGTCGTTAATACTCACAGTTTTTAACATAATCCAATATCAGTCAACGCGAATAAAAATTTTATGTAAAAAATCCTTAAACGAAATCAGTTTAGCCAAATTAAGTTTCGTCGTTGTTGGAATTTGCAATTTCCATAAATATTAAATCTACGGAAAAGTGTGGAGAGAGGTTTTTCGGCTTTAATAGGAATTCCATTTTTTATTATTATTTTTCTTCTTCCACTCTTCATGTAAGCGGGTTAATACACCACCTGTCAAGTTGTCCCTCCTTCTTCCCCCGCTCGTGGTAAATGTGCGGAGTCCAATCAATCATTACGTTGCCCCCCCTCTCTGTCCTACATCATAACCGATATCAGAGGGGCATGATTTATGGACCTGAAAATATGTGTATCTAGTTTATTGGTACAACCAACAGAAGTTTTGGCATTTTTTTTAATGATTAGTTGTTGATGAAATGGAAATGTTTATTTTTAAATTTACATAGTAGGTACCTTACATAGTTTTGTTTCTTATCTTATTTTCGTACACATATTCTTTTCTCGAGAAGAGAAATGTCAACGCAAATAAAGAATTTATTAGTGAAATAAAAATATACCTAAAGATATTATTTGAATTAAATCAATAATATATTTCTATGAGTAAAATGCAAATAAAATGATTAATAATATAGTTATGTTTGAAAAAAAACTATACATTTTTTTAAGTATTAAGAAATATTTTGTTTTTGTATTTGACGTTATTTTCCTGATTTCGTACACATCTTCACTGAATCTATACATATGTATATCTGTATATCCATAGTGTGTAAAATACTTTCAAAATGTCTATCAGGTTGTAAATTATTTGAAGAAAACCTTAAACACAAAAACGTAATCAAGAAGGTAAATATCGAGTAACCCGATTTATTATAGGATCGAATATTCAATTTAGCGATAGTGGCGCTCTCTGCACTTCGCTGCAGCAATCACAGTTCGATTAAAGTAACGTTTCGTGCAAATAGAAATAAAATACAGCAGCGCACAGTTGATATCATAGGAATATGTAGGTCAGGTTTTGTGCATTCTTCATGTATTGAAATGCAATGAAAATGAAATAAGATTGATTGTTTCTTGTATATAAAATTGACATTTACATATATACTTTGTGAAGAGGCGAAGAGACATGAATGTATATTTATTCGAGATAAGATTTGAAATATATTAGTACTCTATTGTTGGTTAACAACTACTTTTTTTATTTGCAAAAAATATTATTTTATTATATCTAAATCTAGAAAATTTGTTTAGAAAATATACATTTTATAATGAAACCTATGAATAATACGTAAGTACTCGTATACCTACAATTTTTAGAGGGAGCAAACATACTCCACACGTTATACATATGTATAAACAAAAATTTATGTAATGGGTTTTCTATTAATGATATGAAATACTCAAGGACTTTTATGTAGATCTAATTGCATCCTACATAAGGTCTACACATTATTATGGTATACGTACCTACATATGTATGTATATATCTCTTATTTATAGTTGAACCAGGCATACGACTTTAATGGTACACGGTGATGAGATAGCATGTAAGTAGATGCAATCATTATTACATCTGAGGTTCTAAGCTATATCCACCAATATATACTCACGATCAGATCACTTCGCAATAAGAATGTAACTAAATTGAATCATGAATACAATTTTTTGAAAGTATAGAAGAATATTCCTTTGAATTATAATAAATTAAAAAAATAATATAGGTATCAAAATACTCAAAAACTGCTTTTTTATAGAATATTTTTTTCAGTTCATTTTTCCCTAATTTTAATTAGTTTTAACGATATATTAACTTGAAGTTATTTCTGATAATATTCCATAGTTTGTAATTGTACCAAACAGGTTATAAAAAAAAAAAATTAAAAATAAGACTTCGTGATCAAACTTTATATGTTGCCTCCCGAGACACCTAAAACGCGCCCGATGTGGACACAAAGGGTCACTGGAGGTTCGAGGAGGAGGCGTCGGCAGATTTCGAGATAATACAAATTTACACTTCCCGAGGGGGGCAGGAAAAAGTTGCGCCATCATAAAGAATCATATCCACAAATCATAAATAACGTGCGCACGCGCGCCAACAACAAAATTTATACTTGTTGGAAACTATGAAATATATCGCATACAGAACCGGCACTTTTGATACATGATCGAACCGAAATAATCGACTATATACGGCCTACAATATTGACCAATTTTTCATTAACTAACGGAAAACATTTTGATCACGTATGAATATAAAAAAAGAAATATGTTTGTTTTTAAATCGAATGATCCTTGTTTTGCGGTTTTTTTTTATAGCCATGACGTATGTTTTTGAGGTAGATAAATATATTTTGATGCTTCCTTTATGCTGCAGAACGTTGAGTTATTAGCATTAATTTAGATTAAAATAATTTCTGTTTATTGGAAAGAAACAAACATTATTCGGAAAATAATGTTTTTATACAATTTTCTTTTAATTCTAAGTTAAAGCTGACTAAACTATAAAATCTATAATTTATAAACTGCATTTTTGAACTCAAAATATGATATGAATATTTATCGTTTTCTAGAAGTACACATATGTAGATGTCGCGGTGAAATAGGTGACAAAATTGAGGAAAGATAAAAATGAATATTTCTAAAAAAATCCATAATCTGAAAATTATCATTATAATAACTTTCTTATACATATATTGCATTAATAGTGTGTTTCAGATTTAAACATGAATAGAAGTAAAAAAAAAAAATACATATAATTTGTTAGTTGAGTTTTGTCCTTCGAGGTTTCAACCCTGTTTTTTCAAGTTGGTCTTTATAAAAAAACTGATATTTTATCATATAACAAAATTTTACTAAAAAAATTGTTCAGAATAAGATTTTTATAACTCTGTACAAAATTGAAAATGATGACAACAAAATATTTTTATTAATGCATACCTCCAAAGGATAAAACTTGACTCAAAAACTGCATGTTATATTACACCTATTCATTTGTTTCAAAATACATAAGTATGCTAAGTATACCCAAGACATATTTGAGACATTAATTATTATTGAAGTGTACATTTAAGTACACCATAATATATACATATTTAACATTGAAAATATTGAAATCCTGGCAAGAAGTAATACACTTTCAATGATATTTATATAGGTACTCGTAAGTACGTTTTCTTATCATCACCAACAGCTGACTATAAACTAAAAGAGTTCTGGCTAAATCATCTACGTTGGAAGACAAAAGAAAACCGACTCTAGACTCTAGACACTCTAGAGGTAACCACCATGTCAGATATACAAATTGTTTTAAACAAATGTGAATGCTAACCTCAAATAATCGGTGTGTTGTTTTACATTAGCGCGAGTATATGCGAGTATATAGTTTATTTTACATTCATATTAAAATTCAATTAGTTATTTGATTAATTTAAAAAATATATTGAAAAATTATGCGTATGTATGTATACTTGTTACTTTTTTTTTCAAAATAATGTTGAAAAAAAAAGTGCTGAAAATAGAATTTTTCTATTCGAATGAAAAATTTCTCTCTATTAATTCACCAGTCAGCAAACTGGAACAAACGAACAACGATTGATTTTTATTGACTATGCAGCTATGTTTTAACGTCATGCCACTGATAGATGCGTTTTTAATTACGTGATAAATAAGTTAAACATTACAATTTAAAAATAGGTTTATTATTATACTACTAGTTTATTTCACGTAAAAAAAACTTATTTGTATATTATAGTATCAAATACCATACTTATTACAACATTTTAGAATTTATTATCAATAATGTAGAATACCCTATTATTGCCAATGTACTTTTTAACAATCGTACCAAACCCATATTACCTAAAGTTTAACATAAAAATAAAATAACAGTCAGTAAGCCTACCCTGTCTAAAACAGCATGAAACTTACACGCCAAATGGCATCAGCGCCTCCAGTGACGTGTTTCTGAACTACTACCGTCGCAGTTCGGGTTAAATCGTGTGACACAATTATGAGATTCGGTCACCGAATTAGCGGCGAAAATACCGGCCAGTCCTGATCACCGTTGGGTTTGGATGGATTTGGAGTTTGATGAGTTGGAACAACTATTCTGTGCGTGTCAATCTTGTACGGTGCAATTATTAGTCTGTGGTAATTGACCGTAATTATAGTGAACGTTTTATGGACGATAAGAAACTCGCATTTATGTTGCTTTTTACCCAACTCGATTTCGATGTTGAATTCAATTCTGTAATATTTTATGTAATTAAAGGGGGTTGCAGGTTGTGCTAGTTTTGAATTTTGTAGAACAGTTTTTATATATTTTTATCGTACAATACCTCGAAATGAAAAAGGAACCCTTATTGAATCACTGTATGTATTTTTTACTTCTGCTGTGACACCTTCCTTCGTGCCAAATTTCGAGATTCTAGGTCAACGGGAAGTACCTTATCGGTTTTGATCAGTGAGTCAGTTTGGCAGTATCAAAAAATTTATATTTGATATGTCTAGTAGTTCCTGATGAGAAAAAGGGCTTCGATGGACAGGCAGACATTCCGTTTTTTCATTTTGAAGCAAGGAACCTTAAAAACTATCATAGTTAGTTTTTAAACGCACTTTTTGTCAATATTTCTTTACGAAAGAATGTGGTTTAATACGTTAACTACACGGAAAAAATATTGTAATAAAAATTACTATGTATTATGGTACTGGAAGGACGGTTCAGTAATTATGGTAAAAATTACAATGTTCATTGAAATTGTTATTAATATTAGTAAAATGTATTTTGTAATCTCTACAATTATACTAATATTCTAATAACAATTTCAATGAACATTGTAATTTTTATTATATTATACCATAAATACTGAACCGTCCTTCCTGTAGCATAATACATAGTAATTTTTATTACAATATTTTTTCCGTGTACCATGAGTACTATATTAAGGTACTCAGAAAAATGTCCAACCACGTTTTGAGTTACACCATGTGTGTCTCATTTAGAATTTACTTCTGCTTAACCTGCTAAACCCTAAAAAAAAGTTTTTATAGCGATAGTATTTGTTTATAATTAGCTTGATAAAAATGAATCAGAATTCTTGACAACTCAGATGTGTGAAAAAGTGCTATTTTTAATAGTATTTTTCTATTAAGATTTTTTAATTGATTTCTTGTATGGTGAAAGCAATTTGAACATTTTAATTACAAAAGAAAAAATGTTTAGTTTCCCCGACCGTCTGTGTTTGACACTGCAGGAAATAACCATTTTTCTATTTTGTTTATGACAGTTCGGTAATCAGGTCACTCTTGTCAAGGAATAGTGCGTACAATCATAGTTTTAAATAAATTGGTTGTTTGCATTATGCTGAAGAAATAATAAAAATAATTCCTTGAATCAGACCCATTCTGGAGGATTTTGAACCTCGACAAATATTTTTTATTTTCTATATTTTACACTTATACAACTGTCACGGTGCTCTGGAAGCCAACTTTAATAAAAAAATTGATTACCTTTGATTTTTTGTACAGTTCAATTCTATAGTATTCAAGGAACATTTTAAGACCAAAACAAAATAATTGCTTCGGCGCTTATTTTATAATTCATAAAATAAGAAAAGTAGTTTTTCAACTAATTGTTTTCACTAAATATATTTATTATTTGTACAATCATTTGGTAGTTTAATCGGTAGTTTTGAAAATTTGGTAATTTTATATATTTCGATGTGCTCTTTCCGAATTTCAACTTTGCCGCTCGCAGTAGTATAGTAGTTTTTTGACAATATCTCCTAATAATAATCTATTATATCTACATTTTTCTAATATGGCGACGCGAGCGACAAAGATACGAGGTGGTAAAGTTGAAATTCGGAAAGAGCACATCGAAATCTATAAAATTACCAATTTTCAAAACTTTCGGAAAACTTTCCAGGTAAAACAACCAAATGATTGTACTAATAATAAATATATTTAGTGAAAACAATTAATTGAAAAACTAATACCGAGGCGATTTTTTTCTTTTTGGTCTTAAAATGTTCCTTGAATACTATAGAATTGAACTGTACAAAAAAATCAAAGGTAATCAATTTTTTTTATTAAAGTTGGCTTCCAGAGCACAATATGTGAAAAACAAAACAACACTTGTAAATTATATAATCACAATTATGTAAAGATGTATGTTTTGAACACAAACACCCTCTAATGATTCCTTTGTGTTTGATGAGTACGCGTTATTTAAAACCGAACCAGTAACAAACATTGCCCGTTCTCTAAGTGACATGTTTACTGACGTTCATGCCGAGCAATATTCTCACTAGCAACAACCTTCAAAAGGCCCTTGTCTACTTTACATATAGTTGATCAATATGTAATTCTGTGATACATTCTCTAGTCTCCATATACAAAGGAATTAGCAATTTAGTAACATTGCAACTATATTATGTTAATTTAAATATAATTATTGATAGATCTTTGATTTCTGGGTAAATATCGCGTCTTTATATACCGTAAATGATTTGTAGTAGTGCAATAATATTTTTGAAAATCAATTAATATAAAATAAAAATTGTAGGTATAATTCAAATTTTGTGTTTTCTGATTTTATAGGATATCTAAAGGTCTTTATAGCACCTATTTTTTTTATTCATCGAAATAATCTCGAATAAAAACGACTCTGCGATAAAAAAGAGGTTCCCATTAAAAAATCAAAAATGGTTTTCATACTCCTATCACCAAAAATTATTTTAACAAGTTAATTATATTAATCTAGTTCCTTTTTATACCATTATTGTTAATACAAATAAAAACTATTAGTAATGTTCTTTTGTAGAAAAAAGTTAAAAGCTTAATGGACGCTAAACAAAATGAGTCATACGAGAGGACCCAAACAGAAAAAAAATTATAAAAATATTACATTTGTCTAGACGCGAGATATTTCCCTTGTGTAGAAAAGCAAATTAAATTTTATGTTTAGAAAAACAGTATTCCAGAACAGACCAGTTATTATTGCTTTTAATTTTTGTTGTTTTACTTATTTGTCCTTGCGTATTATCCATTTTAAAGTTAAAATAAAAAAAAATTATATAAGTATTTCATTTATTATTCTTCATAAACTCATCTTAATTTTTTTCTCCATATTCTGTTTTTAAATTAAACATTTTTTTTAATTTCTTATTTTATGAAGTTTCTTTTAAATGATTTTGATTCTAGATCTAACTAGATAAAGCTAACATAACATTAGCTTGCTCTTTCTTGCTATTATATTGGTTGGCAACTAATTTTTTTAATACAAAGACTAATCTTTAATCAATTACATATTTTCCGTTTTGTTCAATCACCTATTGCTTTCATTCTTGCAGCTTCATGATTCCGCGCTCATAGGATTTCTGATCCTTATCAGCAAAAAACTAAACCAGGTGCGATTTAAGGTCATCATCATTTGTGAAAATTTTACCATTCAAAAATTCTGAACAAATAATTCGAAATAAATGGTAGTCAGATGGTGCCAGATCAGGACTGTATGGGGGATGTGGCACCACTTCCCAACGAAGCTCCAATAATTTCCCACGAGTTGCCAAAGATGTGTGAGACCTAGCATTATCATGGTGAAACACTTATCCTTTCCGATTTGCCAATTTTGGCCATTTTTCTTTGATTGCTTCATCCAGTTTCATTAGTTATTGACAGTAAACATCTGAATTGATCGTCTGGTTTCTTGAAAGCAGCTCAAAATTACACAACATCTTTGTAGTCCCACCATACTGATAGCATTGGTACCCAAATATCAAGCTTCTTAATGAGTCCAAGACAGTTTAAGCATTTTTCAATTGTTGTGTGCGATATATTTAAACTCTCTACAATCTCTTGAATTTATATGATGATCCTATTCAATTATGACTTTGTTTTGGTCATCAAAAACTTCAATAGTCCGATCGGAACGTTGCTCAACTTTAAGGGAAAAATCTCCAAAAAATTTTTAAACTAATTTCGACACGTGCACTCTGTTAAGCAATCAACACTATAAATATCACATATCTCTTTATTAGCCTCAGCAGCTTTCTTTCCTTTACGGAATAAAAAAGTAAAATATGCCGAAAATATCCATTTCGCGTTCCATTTTAAAATTGACCTACAACTTACAGCTATAAAAAAATCACGCACTACTAGCTTCTAAAGTTACCTCAATGTCACTGATATCAAATGGCAAAAAACAAAATACATCACTAATACAAGTCATTCAAAAAAAAATAAGGAACGACTATGAGTGATAACCGAAATTACTTAGTTGCCAACCCATATATTTATGTATGTAATACCATATTTCCAATTTCTCATTCTAAACATACAATTTAAATGATGTTTTATACAATTCCCATTTCTATCTTATATTAATATCAGACCCCAAAGTTAATAGCGCGTTTAATAATATCTATACAATTACACTTTATTGTTATAATTAAATCCACTTAACCAATGGACAGAGGACTATTATATCCAGAAAAGGGTCACGCGCTTCAAGATGCAAATATAGCTGTGCAAATAAAATATTAATTAAAAACTACAATAAAATTAAACCTACTCGTGCTGACTCAGATAATGTCCTCTGCAAACTATACAGCTTTAATGCTCTGTGTACAAGATTTTTGTAGAATTTGTATGTAATGGTTAGTAGGAAAAAATGTTGCTTTTTGCTGTAGACCATTATCCTCAGTAAAAGTCAAAGAGAAAAACTTTTATTTAGTATGTATTCTGTAAATTTGTTTTTTTATTATTTTATCTCATTGTATAAATTTTGTTTTGAAAGATAATTACACCAAACTTTCAGGTATTACAAAATTGTAATAAGCATTAAGAAAACTTTTAAAATCTGAAGTTTAGATAATATTAGATTAGAAAATGTGGGTTTACTGGTCCGTGGAGACAAATTTCATAAGTAAGAATTGACTCAATGTTAAAGAACTAATAGTAATATCTGCAACAGAAATGGTCAGCGAAATCGAACATTACTACTGTTTATAAATAGGAAATTACTGCGCGGTGCTTCTTTCATTTACCTTTTCCTTTTTTGATTTCATTCCAGAACCTTTATCGAATTCCTATGACTTCCTACAATTTTTAGATTGACCATTTCATCCCTACGGAATTTTTTCTTGTACCTACCTGAATCCTTTATTGCAAATAGCAATATGCTTTTTAATATCGTATAAAATATTTTAGATTCGAAAAAATATTTTTTTCTTCATAAAAATTGACAATTTCTATTTTTACAATCATTGAATAAAGTATTTATATTAAAGTGGCTGCGTATTACATAATAATTAACAATGTACCTTTATGAATTATCATGCAAATTCATGTCTCCTTTCAAAAATATTAAGTAAAATCTTTAGATAATTAAGAGCTTTTAGAAGTGTGTCAACATTGCATAACTTTGACACGTAAGATATGTACATATATATGTGTGAGCATGGCTACAAACTACATTACTTATATTAACCCTCGGAGCCTCTTGTGGGTCAATTTGACCCATACACCGACTTTGATCGTGAATAGCGCTCAGGTATTTTACATTTTTCGCGATTTTTTTAAAGTATGTTGAATACAAAGATATTTTTAACACTTATAAATTCATTTACCATGAGTCAAAGTATACCTTTGAATTTTGGTAAGTTAAAAGGTTTCGTAGTTGCGGAATTATAGGCGATCAAAAAGTAAGCAGGGTCAAATTGACCCAGAGTGTACTAGTAGGTTGAAAAAATAGGTGTGTACTCCGAGGGTTAACCATATATACTGTTGCCGTGATTTCAGTGCTGACTAAAATATTTTACAAAAATGTTTTGAAACATTTTTATACAAGTTTTAAATTTTAATTGATAAATACTAACATACATAAACAAAGGAGATCCCCTCTTACCGCCCACTCCGCAAGGACTGTAGTCAACCTTCTTAATTTGGTATAATTTTAATAAATGTATTAATTTAATTTATTTTGTTTCAGGTACGTACGTTATTTCTACTAAAGAAAATATGATACTCACTTGGTATGTATGAAAACATCACACTTATATAATATAAAGCGTTTTAAAATCTGCTGTAGATTAAAATCGATCTATAAATTTAACAAATTCTGCAATCTACTTGTGTGTACAGTGTACCTATCTACCTATTTGATGAAACATCCTAATACATTTTACAACATATAACATTTACATACCATGATTGGTATCTACCTGAAGCTGATGAGGTTTGCAATTTAGTTTCACAGGAAGAAAAATAGATTGCATTCTGATGCAAGTGTACTAGTTCTCGGTAATTTCCACAGATGGCAGTAGTGCACCGCTAATGCGAATTCGCATTATCTTCCGCCCTCGCCAACATAGCAATTGTAATGCAGATTTTTTTTATATTTTATTCCTCTTTCTGTTGCTTATTTCGCTGCTGTCGAGTTAATGTATGGGCGCCTTGTGTTTTATTAGGTTATGTTATTAAAACCATAAATTTTAAAATACTTGGTTGGTAATTCGCCTGTAATGTTATCTCTATGTTCTTGACTTTTATAATTGAATTAATATTGTAGATGGTATGTACAGTAATATCCCAATCTTACGTCTATATCCACTATGTTATTTTATACATTTTATAATATGTGTTCATTAATTTCAGAACTTACCACCTGAATATTTCTATCAATCAGCATTTAAAAAATGTTTTGTTTTTAAAGTAAAAAAAACTGACGTTATTAATTTTTAGTTTCATAACAAAAGTTTATTTTTGCTTCCTCGCAATATCGAAGATACGAGAAGCTTTGTGATCGTTTTAAAACGAGAAAAAAAATTGTTCTCCGATTTTAAAAATTTTACCGGATCTATCCGTTTCAGGTCAAGACAAACACTTTTTGTTCCGTCTGTCTGTTTGTGTGTCTGTCCCCCAATCCTTGTCACACGCTTAACTCATGAACCACTGAACCGATATTAATGAAACTTGGTTAGTTGGTTGAGTCTGGTTTGGGTACGGTCCCATTTCAAAAGTATTAAAATCGTGTGTAAGGGGAAGGAGTGGCATCTCAAAATATTTATTTTTTGATTTGAAGATATCTCAAGAAAGACACATGTTACGTGAAAATTGTATAGAACCTTTTTTGTAGAGCATTAAATTCTCTATAATATAGGTCACCTACTTTTGTTGTAAAATATCCCCTTACAAAGATCTATCTCAATTTGCTTTAAGATAATCGTCATTTGGTTTTTAAAAATTGCTATTTACTTTGACATATTAAATGTCATTATGACGTTTTAAATGCCATTTTGTGATTTATATAGCAGAAAAATAATGATTTTGATTGAAATTGTCAAAAAATTCAAAATATACGACATAATAACCAGACGCGTATTAAGAAAAATGTCGAATTAATATTTTTTATTAAAATTGTATGAAAATTAAATAGTTAACCAATAACAGGCTGTTGATCTGAATACTTTATTGGTTTTTATTTAAATTGTTCAATAATTAACTACCTTTGATGAATTTAGCACGAGGAAGCACTGTGCCTTTTTACTTGGCAGCTGTATTTTCTCTCTTTAAGAAACGATAATAAAAAATATAGGTTTATTTCTGAAAAAAAAATTTCAAAGGAACACTCTGTACATTAAAAAGCGATCGAGTAGCAGATTCATACTGCTAATGAGACGTAACTTTGAAGTATGCGCCGCAACTTCGGGGATTGGTGGTAATTGAAACGTGTACGTAAAAATCAGACTGATTAAATAATTGTAAACTTCAGAAATGCCAAAGTAATTTCATAATCAATACAAAATTTTATAAAAACTAATTCTACCTACGTATGTATATATTTTTTTAATAATTTAAAAGATAATTCAGAAGGAGAGCACAAAAACTATATAAAATAAGGTCGTTTTTCGGTATAAACAAATAATTAAAGTGAACTGCAAAAACAGGAATTCTCCTTAACGACCGGAACCGAGCAGTTTTGGCAACTCGTCCAGAAACCAAGGAAATAACAATAAAGAATGCAAAGTGCTCATTTGCAGAGGTGAGGGGATAGAGAAGGATAATGCGCGATGACAATACAGTGTACATCTATTTATAGAAATCTTACGTTTCGGCTCGTTTCATTATATTTATGTGAGGTTCAGGAAGGAGTGTGACCGAACATATAAATTTCTTTTTCTTAATTTCATTGCTTGCTACAGATATGATAAAAAGTAGTGTACATGATTCTGTCGTTAGGGAGTACAAGCATCCATTTACAAAGAGAGATTCACTGCCTTTTGAGGAATACATGTTTTTGGAGAATTGTAAAAGGAAGTTGTAGCTTTTGGTAATGAAATTGTTGAAATTTATCTTGAGGATATTTTAAGAAATACAACACCATTGAACTTCTAAAACAATTCTAAATTTAATATTAATTTAAAACACATGTTGTGTCATGTCGTGTATACTCAATTTCAAAGAACATCATCATACTATGAAAATACATGTATATATTTCACCAGTTTTTATAATCACGCCGTACCCATACCGGTTACTATGATCAATAAATTCATGCCGAACTCATATTTTAAGTTATGTTTGCAACACAGATTCCGTCGGAATAAGGATTAAATGTCACAAAAGGCCATAAACCACATCTTGTCGATAATTTTTAATCACCCCAATCTGTGTTTTTCTGATGTTAGGGGGGTACTTACATCACATTTTCCCACTTTAACAATTAGTATTGTACCGATGTCACTCGTACATATATTTTCAATTGTTGTTTTCATGAGCAAGCTGAATTTTTTTTAAATAGTGTCAAACGTGTTATTAAAATAATATTTGAAAAAAAAAGTTTAGTATCAAGAAAGACATTATAATCATTATGTAATTGGTAAGATTTTTCTTGTTGTATATTTTGCACATTCCATGGCTCTGACATTTCATTGTCCAGCTTATATCTGCTAAAATATTGAAGTTACAATGAAAGCATTGCTGTTGAATCTAAACTCATACATATTTATGATTAGGGGATTTGTATTTTATAAGTCATAACAATAGTTTTTGTCTGTTTGTTATAGTTCCTTGGTTGGACAAAAATTAAATAAGAATAATTTATAGAATCATCCTTTTTACTTAATAACTCATGAAATAAATGGGACCATAATAACAAACGCCTATTATGCTTGGTAATCGAACAGTAAATAATAAATAACCGAGAGGTACGAGATTATATTTTTAATATTTCACAAATCACTAGACGTACAAGTACATGATTATATATCGCAGAGATTTCATTAAATTCCAAAATAATGATGTATTTTATATTTAATCAAGCACTCAGGTGTACTGTTTTGAGAAGACGTTCGTGTAGTGACAAAGCCCTTTAACAGAATTAATGGTAGGGAGGGGTGCAAGGAAATCACGTTGCAGAAGATTGTAAGTAATTTTCAATTCAACTTGTTTGTGTATATGTATAATGTGTATAATATACATTATACATTCACATATATACAGTGTTCCTATTTGAATATGTTCGTATTCATTCGTATTTGGGGGGGGGGGGGTCAAAAGTTTACAGATTTTGAAACATATTTCTTAATGGACTTCATGGATTCACACAAAAATAAATCAATTTACAGTAAGCCATAACAATTACAATTTAGAATATATTATTAAGGGGATTCACCCATGTGACGGCCTGTTTTTTAAGCATTTTTTTACGACCAGTAAAAAGATAGAACTTTAAGTTTTTTACTATTTATTTATATGTATTTTAAGAGTATGTATATAAATTTTTAGCCAAAAATATTCAATAGAACGTGAGTTATAGCGCTCTGAACACACCCGCCTCGAAAAAATAGACGCTCACTTCCTCCACGATTCCGGTTGATTGGCTTATCTGAATTTAAAAAAATTAACGGCGTTTTAATCTGTATGCTTAAATGCTCGGAACGGACTATATTCATTTGAAAAAGTTTCGAATTTCATGTTTTTTTTGTTATATGTTTGTTATAAAAAAAATAGAAATATTGGGAATTTTGGAATGATAGTAGACCATTCCATGCGTCTATATGTGCTGAGTCTACCCTATAAATTTGAAGTCATTCGGTCAAACCGTTCTCGAGATATGATGGAGGAAAGTTTGAAAAACACAGTTTTGAGAAATGAGGATATGAACATTTCTAATCGTTCTTCCTTTTCGATCACTCATTGCTAAAATAAATAATTTGTAGCTGTTGTGCTCTTCGAAGCTTAACCAAGACTAAAACAAGTTCGACAAAATATTCTATAACTATAGAAATTTCCTTTTAAACCTGTACAAACTTGTCGATACTTGTATGAACGTGTATTTGTAAAGAAGAGTCTCAGCGCTGCTTCTATTCTATCTTTATAACGACTTCGAATTTAAAAAAAATCACTTTACCACCGTATTCTAGACCTGTTAAGGAAGCTATTTATGAAAAAAAATCAATTTTTTGAACCCATCACATGGGTGAACCCCCTTAAAGATATGGATGTTTGGTTGAGGGAGATATTTAATTAATTCTGGGTCTCGTGACTACATATATACTTATGGTAATCTTTTGTTTACTGAAAAAATATGTCTATGCGTAAGTTTATTTCCACGTATTGTGTTTGAGCTGACATTTGAAGAACACCTTGTATATAAACGTGGCATATATAAATTGAGTGCATCAAATGGTTTTCATATTTAGCGGATGAAGTATACAAGTGTTGTGTTGATCGCCATTTTACGGCACTGACATTTCCTCGTAATGGGGCTACACATTAGTGTGTTGTGGTTCTCAACCAGTGGCTCTGCATTCTCGAATAGTTTATGTTCTTTGTGCAACGTAGTTGTCTTTTTAGTTGTTTGTATTGTTGCTTAATGTTTGTTAATTGCTGAAGTTAGATAATTGTTTTTTACTTTTTTATTCGCATTTGAATTATACAGTAAAACGTGTATAATAATGTATAGAGATTTCAAGTAAATTGCATGTTTTGTGGGTACCTGAATCACGTACAAACTTTATTATTACAATGTCTATGTGTGTATCGATCTGTGGACGCTCTACAACCAAAACGGTGAAACTTACAAACACGAAATTTTAGACATAAGATATTTGTACTAGATGCGAATTGTTTTAACTTCAACAGTCGCAAAAAAATTGAAACTATTATGTGTACTTAGGTGTAGTTATAGTTGAATATTGTAGTTTGGAAGATTGATTTGTATACAGTTAAAGAAACATTTTGAGGATCACTGTTTATTTGTTAAGATCTTGATTAAATTTTGAACATTTCAATTTCGCTGCAGTGGTGTTACTATGACAACATTAATAAGTAGTTACATCTTTTACCTTGCTAAAACTCATACATAAATAGTATTATAATATGATGATATGGTACTAAAACTTTAATGAAACAATGCATTCGTTTATTGTTTCACTTGAATGAGCTATTTAATAAACATTATAATCATAGGTATAATAATGCAGTTGAAAGACAAGAAGTTCTGTACATTCATAAATGATTCTAATTCTAAGTTTTACTGTAAACAATATACTTGCATATTGTATAGATGGAGTAATAAAACTTCGAACTTATTATGTATATATAGCTCATAGTTTGTACGTTACATAACTCCTTTGTGATTTGTCGAAATTTAATTTCATTTATCTACATCAAAATATCAAAATAAAAATAAATAACCGATATAACTTTTTATAAAAATATGTATAGTCGACTAAACAAAAGTAGAAGAAATATCTTTTTTATGTATCCTTATTCACAATGAATACGAAAAATGTCGATATTATAAAATAACGTTTCGCAAAAACACTGGAGTGCCTTCCAAAATCCTACATCAATCAAAAATCTTGTGTTGACATGACGTGTCTGAAAGAACTCGATCGAAGAGAACTAAATCTATCATTTGCAAGAGCTAGTGAATAATTGCTAAACTCAAATATCGCAGTGAAACGGGTATTTCCAACCAGCAACGAACAGGGATGAACAAAAATTGTATACACTACTTATACATTTCCAAAATACCTGTACTCTTGTACTTAAGTATGTTAAGAGATGTGCAGTTCATAAATGATTCGAGCTAGTATCTTTAAAAAGATTTTCTTTGTTAATTTTTTACAATTTTTGATAACAAACGAAACAAAATGGTCACCGCGAGAAGTACGTTAACTCAAATAAACATAGTTAAGGGGTTACATACAGTCAGAAGGCCAAAAAAAACGTAACTTCTAATTGTATTTTAACATTTTTTATTTGTAAAAATAATAATTTCGAAATGCGCCTTGCGGTGACCACGATATCTCTGGACTGCATCTTTTAAAATAAAAAACCCAAACGGATTTCGTTAAAGCAATGTATAATCTTGTACTTAATCGAAGAAATAAGCAAAATAACATTTTTTGACAAAATGGCGGCTTCTCAAAAAAATAATCAATTTTTGACAAAAATTTTGACCTTAAATTGTTTATATAAAAAAAAAGATATTTATCGGTGAGAAAAAACCTTCGATTAATTATTAAAAAATATTCTTAAGAAACTTGTGTGTTAAGAAATTTGAGACTGATCGGTTCAACCGTTTCCGAGGAATAGTGGTCACCGACTTTAAAAACACAGATTTGAGAAAAACGCGCTGCCGCTCCGACCTCCTACATTCAAACACTCTAAGACGTCTTTACAAATATGCGTGTAACTTCGAAAATAATCGCCAGATTGACCTGAAATTTTCTGTGTGTGTATTTAAATATATGTAGGTACATTACGAAAATGAAATAAAAAAAATCAATTTTTTGAAAATTCTAACTGTATATAACCCCTTAACTCCGGCCTCCTACTTTCAAACGCTCTGAGACGTCTTAACAAATATGCGTGTAACTTCGAATATAATCGCCGAATTGACTTGAAATTTTCCATGTGTGTACTTAAATATACCTATGTACATTAAGAAAATGAAATTTAAAAAAATCGATTTTTTGAAAATTCTAACTGTATATAACCCCTTAAGTTCGTATTGAGGAAAATAAAATATATACAAATGAAATGAATATAAATAGGTGCTATATAGAGATAATAAGTAAAAAAAACAAAAAAAAACAAGATATGCAAAAGACAGCATATTTTTCCGAAAGATCTGGACATTTCACTTCTACATCCCTGCTTCATACATAATAGTACACACAGTAATTTATCTTTGTAGATTGTAAATTGTGTGTACTTCTGAATTATCTCGCTAGCAGGGCGTCGCGTCTCTCCGATAAAAACTCAAGAAGAGGCCATTTAGATGCGACGGGCCCAGTATCACAACTACCCTGTGGGGAATGCCTCACATAAACAACCAATGGGTTCAAGGCTTTTTTGTGTTTGTTTGTTTATCATTTACAATAGAGAGAGATACATACATATGTCTGCATAGTAATGCGGTATCTGATTTTAAATTTCTACTGTGATTCTGTTTAAAATTAAATTTTTTGATGTTATAGAATTAATTAACATTCAACAAATTTTATTTTATTTTATTGGTACTGTGTTTTGTTTTATGTGTTCAGAATTTATTCATTTTGTACACATTTTTTTTGAACTGCTTTTATCTCGAAATTAATCATTTTGTAGGTATGTATAGTGGCATAGCTACAATGATTCAAATGGTGCCCCAAGGATGCAAAGACAATGGTTCATAAATTGCAATCCTGATAAGTAATAACATATATATTTAAGTTCAACATGCCAGAGATAAATTAATTTTGTAAATGGCGCTAAGGCGACTATTACACTATCAAAGAAATGTGATAAAATTACGTCAACTTTTATAATATTTATTTCATAATATTTCTTTTATTATAGATAATGACAGTTTCTTATATTTGGTCAAAGTTTTTTGACGGATAAATCAAAATGGCGACTGAAAAGTGTTCGTGGACGGATTCGGCTACGAAATTACTTATAATTTAATATATGATCAAATCTTTGTCAAAGATCTTTGACATATTTATTTGATAGTGTAATAGCCGCCAATAGCGTATTTAAAAAAAAAGTGATAGCTTTCTCTACCCAGTGATAGCGCGTATTTATCACACAAATAAATTCTCTGTTGACAATATTTTTTTCTGTTAATAGATATAAATTTGTATATATGGACGTCAAAAATATTATAATGCATGCTTAGTTTTTAGAAACAAATTAAAATAGATAAATATATAACATAAATATTAATATTTTATTAAATATTATGTTTTTGATAAAATAGCCACAAGTAATTAATACCAACATCAGTTCTGCAGAAAATTCAGAATTGATATACTCTTTCCTCAATCATACACTCTTATACGAAAGAGATGAATGCGTGCAAGTGAGCGTGTGTGTGTAGGTGGGTGTATAGCGGATGGGTGGGTGTATTTATGTGTATTTCTATAGCTTTGGCTCTCAGAAATCAATCACTTTCGTGGACAGGAGACTCTTTCAAGTAGAGGGTGTATTTTATCAACAGTATCCGTTTTATTTCTAATAGTAATTGCTCCTTGATTGGGGATTGATTCTGATTCTTGATCTCAGATTAACTTTAATACAGTAATTTTCCGCGCGTGCTCAGCCTCTTGATGGAGTAGTGTGTTGATATTTTCTCTATAATAATTCTTTAATCTATGCTAGATTGCATTATATGGAAATATACTCTGAAGGGTTCCGTAGAAAACTAGGAACCCTTATAGTTTCTCCATGTCCATCCGTCCGTCTTGAAAAATTTTGAGATAATAAGATGAAATTTGGTATACGATCGTAGATTAATGACCCAAAAACAGGATTGATAAGATTTTTGAAAAAAAAATTGATAAATAAGAATGTAGCTTTTAATTAGTACTTTCACCGAAAATTATAACGAACATTGTCAAAAATATTTTGGACCCCCCTTTCATAGAT
The DNA here is from genome assembly GCA_949319165.1 of Sialis lutaria. Classification (NCBI taxonomy): domain Eukaryota; kingdom Metazoa; phylum Arthropoda; class Insecta; order Megaloptera; family Sialidae; genus Sialis; species Sialis lutaria. Next base: position 13,457,106 of record OX439237.1, read on the forward strand.
TTAAAAGTGAACTTACATTTTTTTTATTTACCCCATTGAGTGGGGTGTCATTTGATAGGTCTCCTAAATTGCAATAATAAAAGTCAAATGACTTTTTGATTTTAACCTTTCGGTCACGAAAATTTTAAAATAACTTTTTTTATAATTCGTATAGTGAGAATGACACTACGGAACCCTATCATGTGCGTGCTCAACATGCACTTGCCCGTTTTTTTAGAATTTTGTTCGCTTTTTGCCTCGTAATTGAAATTGGTGATTAGAACGAGATAAGTATATTAAAAATCTCCATGAATACTGGCCATATTGAATAAATTTGCTAACCATAAATCTCGCAATGGAAAGACAGACAAACGGATGTAAAACGACATATAGACTGAACGAGCCCAAATAATTTACAATGTACAAGCCTCTAGATATAATTGTATGAAAATTTATAATCGTTTGAATATTATATACTCCCCATTATAAAATATATCCTAAATTAATGAACAAACTGGTACAATACAGGTACAATTGAATGTGTAAAATTAAATTGAAATTAATTCGCGCAACACATACATTTAACAAATAATACGTATTTAAAACTTTATTTCCTTTCGCGTACCAAATGATTATAAACGAGCTCGAGTTAATTTTAGTTTATAGAAAACACACGCTTGCAAACTGCATCAGGTGTTGGAAGTTGGTAACATTGCATATTTAAATTAGTATTTAAATGCGTTCCTTTCTATTTATTATTGCAATATCAATTTGTTATGGTTAAATTGTTATTTCACAGATTAATTTATTGTTGTGTTATAATAAAAAAAATCGGTCAAGACATACCTGGTGAAAAAATATAAGAAAGAGGTTTGGTTATAAATTTTGACGTGTCACATACCTTGATATACAATTTTTTTTGCCTAGCTTTAGTTCTATAGGTCCCATTATAAAAAAAATCCAAAACTTTTAACTTCTTTCTCTATAAGACGTACCTTTACATGTTCAGTTAGAATTTTAAGTTTCTACCTTACATATATTATTGTCTACGAGTTATTTTGCTTTGATTGAAAAGGACGGACGACAAAGTGAGATTAATAGTGTTTCTTCAGAATCCTATAAAGTTAGTGCACTTTTACCTAGTTTTATCAAATTCTGTTGTCTGTACCACTCGTGTAAATCTTCAGAATTTAACAGATGTTTATAAAGCTGGTAACATAGGTAGAAGAAATCAAGCATTAATAGTATATTTTTAATCGTCATAGTTATAAATATATACCGAATTATTTTAGTTGCTGATTGCTTGAAATAAGTAACTGTGTTGTCGAAATCTTACTAAAAATTAAACTACTGAAAATCTTATTATATGTGATTTATGTTTATTGTAACCAGTTTCCCTCACTTTCAATATATTTGATACTTTCAGAACATTTACGCTGGCTCATTCGATATATTTTACATTTTGAAAAGTTTTGTATAGTCAGAATTTCTTCTTCTATTTCTGGTATCTACTGGGAGATATCGATATTTTTTCAATGTTTGTGTTTTAAAATAAATCTTATAAATGTTTTTAAAATGTAAATTGTTAACTGTATAGGTTTTTATTTCATTTATAATGTACACAATTTGTAAATTTATTTATTCTTTCATACATAATTTCATTTTTATTATATTATTTATATATTTTTAAATAAATAAATATATGTGTTTGATTTAAAAAAGCAGTTAGTTTAGCCTTAGCATAAAATAAATAATGTTGAAAAATTAACTTATTTTGTGTGTGTGTATGTTAAGGGGCCATACCAGTGTGAAATTTTCAAAAAATCATTTTTTTCCTTTTTGGAGAGTTTATAGTTTCAAGAATATTCTGTGAAAATTTCCCGCTCGCAGATATGAAATCGATAGTTAAATCTTTAAATGCGTGTTTCTCAAAGAGCAATTATCCGATTTACTTGAAATTTGAACTGAGTACTATTGAATATATTTACTCTACGATGAACTTGGATATTTTTGATTGAATGAAAATTGACGATTTGGCATTAAAAATACAACCATTTTATAGGCAATAAAACATAGTTTAACTACGTTATTTTGTTAGATTTTGATATTTTTCGAAAATCGTAGGTCATCATGGCCGCAGTGGAGGAGATTTTTTTTGCGCCTCCGTCGCATAAGTCGTTCAGATATCGATATTTTTACATGAAAAAATTATGGAATACACCTCTAATATAGCTAAATATATTCTCAATTTTCCAAAATATTTCATTGAGTATTTTCTTTTTCCTATTTTGAAAGTGAGGGGTGAGCTTTCGAAAATTAAAAAATATATTTGAATGAAATAACTTTAATCAGTACTAAATCTATTTACCATAAAAAATACATTAAAATCAGTTAACGAAATTTATTTACCACACCAAGTGGTATTTTATTATTAATTTCCGAGTAACTGCTCCCATTTTTCGCCTTACTTCCCAATACTACGTTTAGTTTATAACATATAATTAATTATACTTAATTACATATTACTAAATAACTAAAAATATATAGCATATACGTTAAACGGTTGAGAAAAATTTCACCAGCAGTAAAAGTTGAATACATTTTCTTGTAGGGTTTCTTTAATAACAGCAATTATATGTAGGCAGTTACTGATGAGGCGAAATCCAAACAAAAGAGTCCGTTAATGACAGAAAGGCATTTTGGTCGAGGTAGGAACATAATAACAGCTGTGTTCAACTCCCTTACTCTCATTCTAAACCCCATCCCCCCCTTCACATTAAATACACATTTCTGAAGTTGCGTCGAACCAAATTACTATTATGAAAAGCTCCCATTTTGATTATTGACTGTTCATCATGAATTTGTCATAGCTTTATTAGACGATAACAGTTTTGTTGTGGTCGTTATAGGTACACCGAAATCATTAACTTAAGTTTTTGTTGTTATAACTTAATTTTATTACTTTTCATCACGTTAGTGTTGATTTTAGTCTAAAAGTGACCTTGCTCAATTTTGATGTATTTAACGTAAATGAACAATCGAAATATTAGAATGATTTGAAATCCCAAAATCGAATGATCGTTCATTGTTCGAAAATGTTTTCTTAATTTTTAAAACTCCACCTTATGAGTGCAAAGAATTCAATTTTCGAAGTACTTAATTAATTAATTGATTTTTTAAAGAATCATCTTATATCTGTGTGTGTGTGGGCAGTTTTAATTAATATATTAAGTTTTCAGACTTCAACGTACATTATCTTTATATAATTTCAGCCAAGGGATTCGGGATTATATTTGTCGTACTGTGTTATGCACTAATGTTTCAACTCACAAAAATATCATTTTTGTGGGCTAATTTTGCCAACTCCTATAAGTACGCCACTGGTTACATTAACGTCATAGATTTTAATTTAATAAAGTTATCTATATCTATAAGAGAGTTTGTCCTTAACCACTCACTCACTCATATATCAACGTACAGCCCAAACCCCTAGACCTAGAAACGTGAAATTTCGTAGGTGCCTTCCTTTTATAATGTAAGCACCCACTAAGCAAGGATTTTTCGAAATTCAACCTCTACGGGGTTAAAACAGAGTGTCAAAAATATTTTTTTGTTCGCATTTAATTGAAACTTATCGAACATACTCTACAGTCTACAATATAAATAATTTTCAGCATTTCCCAAAATTTAACCTCTACAAGACAAATATCAGTTACGAAAATTTAACCCCTGAGAAAATGGTGGGGGGGGGTAAAATTTTGATATATTTATCTTCATCATTGTTCATGATATTAAAGTAAATTCGGACAAATTAATATTCAATTAAAAATGAAAGTTTCATATTCAAGCCCTAATAGCATGGAACGGGGACGAAGATTTATAGATATGTTTATCTATATACCTGCTTAATTCGGGCAAAATAGTCATCTATTAAAATAAAAATTTCGACATTCAACCCCTAATGGTAGGGGTAGAGAGAGTCTGTGTTTTTGATATGTTTATCTGCATAGCTGCTAGGTATAATGGTGGAGTTGGGCAAAATAATGTCCAATAAAAAATTCGATATTCAACCACTAATGGCAAGGGTAGACAGGGGGTTAGTTTTTACAGTTTTTAACTAAGATCCGAGATATTTACGTTTTTTTATAGGCAATGAATAAAAATCAATATAAAAATGTAATATGTCATCTCCTATCACGTATGGAGGGTTCGAATTAGTTTCGAAGTTTACGTGAGCGAAGCCGCGGGATTCCGCTAGTGAGTATATATATTTTCCACTTATTCTTAAATTAGTTAGGTATGATGATGATTATTATATAGAAAACTTAAACAACTATTGATTAATTGATGTGCTGAGTTCTGACAAAATATGAAAACATTGTTTTACGAATATATTTTCTATTAATTAAGTTGTGATTGTAATCTATGAATATGAATTTACTGAATATCAGTTCTTTGGTAACAAGTCTTATAAACTGAATTATATCTAACTATTATTTTTATTTGCTTTAAACAACTGTTCGACAGCAAAACACTGGCATGAGTAGTTATAACAAAGTTGAAGCATGTTATGTAGGATGTTCATAAATTTCTATAAAGTATAGTAAAATATGAACTTGGTGCTATATGCCAACAGAATGTAAGGTAAATTTACATTCTCTTTATATCCGCTGCTTTTCCAGCTTTCCAACAGGAAATTAAATTTTCTTGATTCATAAAAGCAATCTCTTCCAAGGGGAAATTTGTGTATTGATTTCATATATTTTAATATACATCTGTATTCAAATTAGTAATAAATTTGAGATTCCTATCAACAAATCATACCGATGTAAACAGGGGAAGCCAATTTTTCCACTAGATTTATTAAGTTATTTAGGTTTTGATTATCACGGAACTGTTGCGAAAATATTTTGCTCAATGATTTAATAACTTCACAGAATGTTGGTAGTGGTAGCTGCTAATAAACTAATTGACATAAATAATGTTGACGTGCAAAATGATCAATTTTAGATATTTGAAGCAATGAAAATTGTTTATGGGTAATTTAGTGTGCACATTGATTATCATTTTTCGGAAATTTATTTATGTGTACTAAGGGACCTGAACCTGAGTATATTTATAATTCGAGTTCAATTCATTTTCTGGGTCAAATTCAATTTGTAAACTAGTTGATTCAAGAAACTGTGTTTTCATTTTAATATTGAAATAGTAAGTACTAATAATAACAATAATAATAATTTTAATAATAGTGAAAAAACGAGTAACTCATATACTACAGATTTGTGAACAATTAATTTAACTTTCGAAATTTTATTTTTCCCGATCGTCTGTTCCATACGCATTACAGGTTATCACTTTTTTAATAGTTTTTTTAGTCTACGGAATTATTGTTTAGGATTTTTGAAAAATATAATTGAAAAAAAAAACTTTTTTATATTCTTTAAAAAGCATATTGCAAATGAGTGCGCTGACGGCAAACTTTTTTTCGACATGATTTACTATTATCGTCACTATACTTATTTCTTACAGCCTTGGCCAAAAGTATTTGCCACCCCCGTCAATTCTTAGATATGTAACTTTTTTTGACATGGCATGGAGTGGGCGAAATCGTGTTGTGTAAAGGGCCAAATGGGTTAAAAAAAGACACCCAAGTACTGTAAACTGCGTAAAAACCATCTCTTCATAAAATGTTCGGTGATACCAACATGAACAGCACCCGTTTACAGTAAGAAAACGCACCTGTCACAAATCGCGAGTGACGATGAAATGGTTCTCAGATAATGGGATTGAGCTCCTGTTTTGGCCTCCTCAATCATCGGACCTCAATCCCATTGAAAATCTGGTCGATATTAAAGCACACGATTAGGGAGTACTCAATCACATCAAATAAAAATATAAACAATATCTTGATTAAGGAGTGGCAAATAATTACTCCACAATAATGCCGATGCTTAGTATCGAGATTAAAAAAAAGAATAATTGCTGTTATCATAACAAGAGGTATCTGTACAAAATATTAATTTATTATAATAAATATTTCCGTTATCATCAACTGGTATTATTTACTTAACCTGGGTGGCAAATACTTTTGGCCAAGGCGGTATGTTACCTTACGTAACAAAATATATGCTACTAAAACCTGGGCCTCTGGGCAGAGAACTTCTCTATGAATTATTCTCTAGTGATAAACGCACTAACGGACAGACAGACATTGAGTTCTATAATATATAAGGAAAAAACTATGAAGAGAAATTATTTAAAATGTATAGTCATTTGCATAGATTGAACTGATTTTAATATATTTTATGAATACATAAGATTTAATATGGTATTAAAAGCAATAAAAATAATGAAAAAAAGTGGTATAACTCTCGTTGGTGGTTTTAACAGCTCAACGTTGAATATATTGCCCTTTTTGCTGTTTACTCACAGATCTTTGGTGAAATACTTAGTTTTAGATGGAAAATCAAATCATCTTTCAAATAAATAGAACGAATTCGAATGTGAAAGTATTTATTTTTTAATAAGTTTTGATCGTAAATATTAATTTTGAACCGTCTAATGCAGGGGTTCCTAATGGAGTCCAGGTATACCCCCTGAAGGTGTATGGAAAATTAAAAATGGTTTATGGTTTTCAAGGGGTCAGTTGGGGTTCTATGATAAATTTTTCTGTTTTAAAGTTTTGAATGATAATGTTCTTTTTTTTATTTTAAAGTATTATACATGTCATCAGATAGATTTTGATACGCTGATTTCAAACCCATCGACAAAAATCAAATCCGATGACACGTTCAAAAGTTACAGCCATTTTTCTCCGAAATTTTCAAAAATCTAAAACTTTAAACGACCATATCTCGATAACGTTATGACATACATACATGCGGTTTGAAAATTTCAACTTTTCACGTCATTTTCAATTTGTCATACAAATTTCGACTTTATTCGATTACTATAAAAATCAGGAGAGTTAGTTATAAATTTTAAAAATAATGATTCTGTTTTTTATAAAAAATATATAGAAAATTATTAAATTTTGTTTTATTGCATTTCTTTCACAATAAAACATTTTAAGCTGATTTTAATTTTAATGAATATTTTGTTAATATTCTATTTAAACCATTATGGAGATAATGAAAACAATATATTTCACAATGAAAAAATACGAAGAATATTTTTTTCAAAAACTATGTTTCAATCGGAATTTTTTTTTAATCATATCGTACAATTTATAGTTATCAATTATTGAAAAAGATTTAATAATAGGTAAAATATCTCCTATTTAATCAAATTATAGCACTGCATGGAGCATTAAAATTTTTCAATACTTCAAAGTTCCACGAAAAGCTCTGCTATAAATAGTTGCTTCAATGAAAATTTAAATTAAAATTATCGTGCACTATATTTAAAATTAAATATTAAATATCATTACATTAAAAGACAGAAATTACGTCTTTTCTATATAACGTATTTTCCAAGATTCCAAGAATACCACTACAAATACATACAAAAATAAAACATTTATTATAAGAACTGAGTATAAAAGATGCGCTATTATATAAAAGTAATATTGTAATGTAAAAAGGTAAAAACTCTATGATTTCAACATAATGCTATTTATAAAGTCATTTCATTTGCATGCATTTACTAAAACTAGACAACTATTAAGCTGGTTCATAAATATAGGTACTTGTACTAACATAATATCAAGTATACTGAATGTAATTTATTTGTGAATATACGAAACATGCAAGTTTTTTAAATAGCGTTTCTCGTAAATTTTTCTATGATGCATTTTGTTGAGTTAATTGGATTTTATGTAACTAATATTCCTCTTCAAACTATATTTTTTTATCCTAAACAGGTGAATAAATTCTACATACAGCTTAAAAAATTTTTTTCTACATGTATATTTTAACGAATTCAATTTTCAAAATTATACTTTAGGACTGCCTGATATTTTTAAAACGATATAAATAGAATAATATGAACTATCTAATGATTTCAATACTATACTGTTTATGAAACAACTCGTTGTAAAAAAAAAACATGTAAAATAATAAATAAGCTTATGAAAATCTTAATAAATCGTAAAATCAATGTTCTTTATTTTTTATTCATCCTGTATTTTATATTTCATTGAAATAAAAAATATGAACAGCGATAAATACAACAAAGACATTTTTTCAAACAAGAATTTCAAAATATTCCTAACAGTCTTATTTTTCATATCATCTTAATGTTGCTACTTATTTTTAGAAAGAGAATAAATTAATTGGCCCGCAAACAATTTTAGGTAAATGCAATTTTAAATTATACGGCAATTATTTGTCTTCCTTTTTGTTACACAGTGGATGTTTAATATAAAAAATAATTACTTCTTTTATGAATCCTCTCGTATTTGTTTATACTTTCTTGTGTTATTTGAGATATTTATCATAGCAAAGAAATTCTTTGTTCTCATTCTTCCTTCACTACAAAGCTTTCTTGTCAAGGGTATGTTAAATAAATTTAGATAATTTTGTTCTACAAGAAAAGTGATTAAAATTGTCTTGTTTCATAATTAATTCTAGTTTTTATAAAGTAATTTAATACACAACCTTTTCGTTAAGAATTACGAAAACCTATTATTTTATTAAAGGGGTTATGATGAATATTTTTAAACACTTACAATGTCAGATTCATAAATATTTTATATAATTTTTAGCCTTAATATATATAAAGCTCGACGTCTCTCTGTCTGTCAGTCCGTTAGTGCGCTTATCACTCGAGAACCACTTATCCGATTTACGTGGTTTCTTTTTTAATTCATAGGTACATTCTCTGACCAGGTTATAGGCTATATTTTGTTACGTTAGGTAACATAACAACTAAGCAGTGACGATAATAGTAAATCAAGCCGGAAAAAATTTTGCCGTCGGTGCGCTGTTTTGCAATACGCTGCCTAAACCGTTGAATATAGAACAAAATAATGTATTAAAGAATTGTATAGAATCAAAAGTCCTACAATAAAGTCAGCGACACCATGTATCAAACTTTTATATTTAAGCCACAATGACTGTTTTTATGTTACAAAGAAAACATAAAATATTTGGGTTTTGTTTACATGGACTTATGACGTGTAAAATTTTAATTCTTATCGAAATAAACGATTTCATCGTCATAAGTACTTAATGTAGATATAATTTACCTTTTACAGAATCCAATTTGGTCTTTTGGTTTAGGAAATAACGTGAAATGAGTATACATATACAATAACTTATTATTCGTGACAATTCGCGCGAACTACGACTAGACGCCGCGCTGGGCAGAGGGAACAGGCCGTATTCTTTTGATTATCAATTGTTTAACTTGTTTTCAATAATAAACTTTTAAATTTAAATAGAAGAAAAATTATTTTTACTTTTTGTTCTGATTCGCTTTTGTTAGGTAGGTAATTTAACCGTCGGGATGTTAGCGCGGAAATTTTTAGCTCAAAAATTTGCTCCTTAATTGCTCCTCATGTATCTGAAATTGCTCCAACTCTAAAAAATTTAAACAGAAGTTATTAACTAAATAAACAAAATAATTGCTATATGGTATTTTTCAAAAACTAATCGTTTTTTGTAATAAATCTTATGGTCAATCAATTGCTCCCAAATTGCTCCAAAATGCTCTCTTCTTAGTTTTTCTAAATTATCAATATTTTTAAGTCAAAATTAAAATTAAAATTTTTCATTTTAATTGTTGTAAAACTGCATTAATAATTATGCAATATGACAATGTTTTGTATAGGTCAAAAAATTGCTCCTTAATTGCTCTTCATGTATCTGAAATTGCTCCAACTCTAAAAAAATTTAAACAAAAGATATTTAACTATACAAGAAAACAAAAAATCATAATATGACATTTTTCAAAAACTAATCATTTTTCGTAATATTTCTTATGGTCAGAGTTGCCAACTGTGTTAGAATACGTTGAAATATCACTGATCTAAAATCCATAAAAAAAATATCACAAAATTAATACCTCATTTGAGAGTGCTTGATACCGGGCATAACAGAACTTAATATCTAGAAAAGTGCATCTTATATACTGAATATTGTTTATATCTCAAACTAAAAAAATATTAGAAAAATCCGAAAATTGACAAGAATAAAATTTGGTTGACCAATTTATTGATCGATGTTGATCAAAAATATGTACAGTACATATCTACAAGAAAGACAGAAACTAGATTTTGGACACTAAAATCGTGTTATCTTGTTGAATTCGAATTGTTTCATAATTTCCTATAGTATAAAATATATTTCCTGTATTTATTTATAAAAAGTAAAAATCCTGAGGACCCTCATAACCTTTATTCATACAAGCAAAAGCTTTTATTTCATCCCTCCTCTTTAAAAAAAGTTAACAATATAAACAGCTTTCACTGTCTGCGCTCCCCATACTCGATAAGCTCTTACATGAGTATTGCATAATCTACAAATTTTACGCTAAACTAACCTTCATGGCCATTAAACATTTAACTAATCTGACCAAAACTTATCTTATTTTCTACACAAAGTTAGGCCAATCGATGTGTATCGACGTTGTACATATCGTAGATAATTATGCGCTTTAGTTTCATCAGACGTTGATAGAGGTCATGAATATTCAGACCACACTAACTACACTTCTCATTCCACAGATCAGGGACGCAATATACGATTTTTGACCCATCACTTACATAAAAGAAAAGGCACTTAACAATATATTTTTTATAATTTTGTTGAACTTCCGAGTGTTGAACCACTCTCAAGTCAAAATTAATACTTGTGCGATAGCTACAAAACAGTAGTTATATGTTATATTGTATTTTATAAATTCATTATCCTTTTAATTTGTGTAACCGCAAAAAAATGAAACAAATTATAACCACTCTTTTGAAATTGCCACGAGGTTAGTTACAAAAATCTGTAATAAAAATTAACCTTCCAAATTGAAATAGACAGTTAAGTGAATAGTTTTAAATATCTACATATTTAGCTATTTCATTTAAAATGGGACACCGTGTTCGTATTTATTTATCAGTGCATATAAAATATTAATAATAGTTAACCTATTACATAAATACATAAATAATTTTTCGACATAGCGTTATGTTCATGGCCTACTCTAAATATTACTAAAGGACCCAAACAATGATTTTATAGTCCAACCATTCCTCTATTTGAGGAATCACAACTTCATTTCCCTACAAGTTAAAAATGAAGTAAAATTAACATATTTTACAATACAAATACTACTTAATAAATACTTCATGTGGGTTTTTAGTAATTGTCCAATACTGTATAAAATTACGTTTCTGATTTCAAACACTGTTATCGTCCGGAACCGCATATATTGATTCTAGAGTCAACATTTGGCTCTTGCACGTTAGCTTATTCCGTGCCAAATGTGTTGAATTCGCCAACTATGATATTGCACGGATGATACAGACATGTGTCTGTTTTACGCCATTTAAAATTTTTATTGTGTTTTATTTGTTTATGTTTTGTCGTAATTGTTGATTTGAGATGTTTTTATAATCATTTGTTCATGATTCGTCTTCAGTTTTACCGGAAAAAAAAATATGTATATTTTTTTCGTAGATTTTTTTAAAGTTTACATATTCATAAATACCTATGTATACAAAAAATTGAGTTTAAATTTTGAAAATTGACGGAGTAACAGTCAATTTAGTGAGACGATGTAGCACGGCCGGTTATGACATAACAAAAACATTAAACACGTTTATCTCGGAATGACATTTTTCGACCTGGTCGACACGATTCCTCAAAGACTAATGAACCGATTTCAATTTTTTTAAAATTATTTTCGTAATTGTAGTAGCTATCGTTGCACGTAGCCTTTTTTGAAATTTTGATAATTACTATTTTTAAAACCACTCTAGTAAAAAAAATAGGTCTTAAAAATGAAAAAAAATTTCAAACGATCGCCATTTTGTGAAAAAATAAAATTAAAAAAAAACGGCTACGTGCAACGATAGCTACATTCATATAGATATTGATAAAATTTTTTATTTTTTTCATATAACCCTTCTCGAAATTTCGAGTCGAGCATAGAGAAAAAAAATTTTTTTTGGTCGTCACATCGAGGCTCATAACATTGTAAATATTTAATGTTTTTCAATAAAAATTGATATTAAATAAGTTGAATATATACTTAATAAAATGTCCTTTACTTGATTCAAAAATAATTAGTTATATCTGTGAAAAAAAAATTCCAAACATTGACAGTTTTTTGACCCGTCACAGTGGCCATCCCCCTTCATTTTAAGAACGCAATATATCAACAGTAAACACGTTTTTGAGGTCCCTAAATCAAGTACGTCTGTCTGTCTGTGATAGCCCAAACTATATAACATACAAATCAAAAAAATTAAAATTATATTAACATTTTTGCAGGTAATAACCAAAATAACCAAAATTCTTGTTAATAAGTTTTTAATTATTTTTAGGATGGGTCGTAATAGAAGAAAAAGTTTTAAATAAATGTTGTACATAATATTATTATCTCAAGTTTATATTCTATCATTTTTTTCGGTTTATTGAACCGTTTTCAAGATATTCGTTTCTGAATATTAATGTGAATTTTGTGATGATCACAATTTATTTTGTCATATTTAAAAAACTGAACTATATACTAATATTTCTAGGATCAAACAACACAGGTATAACAAAAGCATGTCACATATTTATTTATCACAACTAAATTACATTTATTTAATTAACCTAAATTACCGTTTCCACTTGTCGACGAATGTATTTTATTTCGGTACTTTTTCTTTCTCTACTTCGCCAATTATACAGATCGTACATACAGTATGAACAAGAACTTCATCTACATCTGAATCGTAATCTAATTTATGATGTTTTTCTCTTAGTTTGATTTGAAACGTCCCCTTATTACTATTAAATAAACAATTGGCGTCTTAAAATAAACATTTTTTTATCCAACAAGGTTTAGAACATAGTGTATAAAATGTGTTTAGAATTGAATAGGCAGTTCGAAAATGTGAAAATATATAGGACGTTACATTTGAAAATTAAAAAAAAATTTGGTGCAGAGTTTTCACACACTCTGTACAAATAATACATTTTTGTAAATGTTTGATTTAATATCGCAATAATAGAGCATATTATTATGCCAAAACTACTTTTAACAGAGAAACACTTTTTCTGCTGTAATTAGAAAATTACAAGGTGTTGAAAATCTTCCAATTTTCTCACAAAAATGGTCATAATTTCTAAACTACTCATATCAGTATAATACCACCATGCTTATATCAAAATGTCCAGAAAAACGAATGCTTTTAGATTATCAATTAAAAAAATATACGTTGTATTTAAAAAAATATAACTTTGATTTGTAACGCACTTATGGGACACCTGTATAGATGTAACTATTTTCAAAATTTGCTGCTTCTATATTCTGACAAATTTTGCATTGAAATTTTTCTTCCATTTGTTATAATAAATGAAATATTGAACTTTGGCACACATTTAGTTTTGGATTAAACTTTTCTACAAGTTTATGGAAATACTAACAGAAAAACAAATGTACATATATCTTCAACATCTTTTGCCTATATATACCGTAGTTTCATTCTGCACCCTGTATATATTTATATAAATGTTTGTATTTGCATGAACATATTCTGTACAGTAACGCAATTACACTTTTCTCTTTGTAATCCCTTTGTATTTAGAGATGAGAGGGAAAAAAACGAATAATCAGTCAGAATTAGTTACTACTCGTCATAAAGTGTCTTTCCACTTGACACTTCCACATCCCTGTGCTGCTGCGACACACAAGAACAAATACAGAGTAAGCTTTTCCAGACAAAAGCGCACTGGCCTCTTTACCTCTCTCCCGGCCATGCATTGTTGACCTATCTCTGCTTCAGTCCCTATATTGTGATCAAGTCTATGAAGTTATATCCCCTTATCACGCATGTGTATACACTTGAAAGGGATTTTTTTTGATTGCATTTGATTTGATTGATGTTAATGAATTTTTGGATTTTGATATAAAGCGTATGTTTTTGATTGTTTTTTTAAATTCACAATATGATAAAAATCTTTTAAAACCTTTCTGTTTTGTAGGTTTTGTAATAACAATATTATTGTTTGATATGATTAGAGAGCTTGTTCTCCAGAAAAAAAATTACAGTTCGAAGATTTATATATAATCTATAAATAGTATAAAACAAAGTCTTATACCAACCTCTATCTTAATCATTTTTTGTGATAACCATAGTTAAGCCGCTTGGAGAAGTTTTGATTTATAAGATATCGTCGCTTATCTAACAACACCGCTCAAGTCATTTTGACCAACTTTACAGGAGACCGAAAAAACCGTGTATTGTTTTATATAGGCTACCGGCTTGCGCGCTGTCACTATTTTTTTAATTCTGGTCTCTTATTGCCCGAAACATCTAGAATGTGATTGGTAGATCGACGCGCAATGAGTAGCTCTATCCAATGACATTAAAATGTAAAAACCACTCATTTTCGACTTGAGCGGTGTTGTTAGATAAGCGACGATATGTACCTTCTACCGTGCTTAAAGCTTGTGTATCGCATTTTTTTTTAAATATTTGCAACCACAGCTATTCTATAATTATAAATTAATTAAAATAAATGTAAGTTTTTTTAAGATTTTTAATAAAACATTTGTTTTAGTCCAAGAAACGTAGAAATTTTTACTGGTGTAAAATTAGGAAAAATGTATGAGGCGCCAAATTTTAATAGTGGGTAGAACATGCCGAGATGTATATTCCTTGAAAACTCCCTAGCAAAATTTGCCCCGGAACACCCTCAACCAGGAGCCCAAAGTTTTGATTTACAAGGATTTTGTAAACACACTGTATCTAATGAACGGAACGTTCGATCAACCCCGTCTTTCACATTTTAAACAGACAATTAAATTGTCTACAACTTTTTCTATTATCATTTTAACCAAAAATAATTGTATACCTTTCAAAATGGCGGTCAAACTAAAAATTATACTTTAAAAATGCAAAATTTTGAGTTCGGCAGCCTTTTTAATAGGTATACAGTTATGTATGACCAAAAATATGTGATAATTGATTGTAGTGCATTTAATTGTCTTTCCAAAAAATTTAAAATGGCGTTAATCGGACATTTAGTTTATTGGCTATAGTAATATTATAAAACCATTACAATATCTAAATATGTTACGGTAAATATGTTCATACATACTTGGCTTCGAGTCTTGTGTTTGATGATATGGTAAACTTAAATTACTTATCTCATAAACTTTAGAAAGGTCTGAAAATGTTCTTAATAAAGCCTAGTACTAAGATTTATTTTAAATAAATTAAATTATTGATTTTGTTTGTATTTATTCTTCCAGTACGTAATATAGAAAGATGTTAAATATATTTAGGTTAATTAAAATTACATTTTATCTACACGTTACATTTTTCAGTTTTAGGATAATGTATGAGGCGCCAAATTTTAATAGTGGTTAGAACATACCGAGTTATATATTTCATGAAAACTCCCTAGCAAAGTTTGTCCCGGAACACCCTCAACCAGGGGCCCAAAATTTTGTTTTGCAATGATTTTGTAAACATACTGTATTTAATTACCAGGATGTTGGATCAACTCTGTCTTTCGCATTTCAAACAGATAATTTAAATTTTCTACAACCTTCTTTATTATTGTTTTAACCGAAAATAATTATATACTTTTCAAAATGGCGGTCAAACTAAAAATTTTACTTTAAAAATGATTTTTTTTTGTTAGGCAGCCATTTTGAATAGCGTAGCAAACATTTTTGTTAATACAGTTTTATAGTAAATTGTTGCACATTTAATTATCTATCCAAAATATGAAGGATAGTGTTGATCTGACATTCAGTTCATTAGTTACAATAATTTTACAAAACCATTATAATTTCATATATTCTTGTGTTTGTGTCCTGTGTTTGACGATATGGTACACTGAAATTATGAATCTCATAAACTTCGGAAAAGTTTGAAAATGTTCTTCATAAGGTCTAGTATTAAGATTTATTATAAATTAATTCAATAATAGGTTTTTTTGTATTTATTCTTCAAGGACGTAATATAGGAAAATGTTAAATGTATAGGTACATAAATATTGCTTTTTTACATTACGATATAGTTTTGAAGTTTAGGTTAATGTATGAGGTACTAAATTTAGACAATAGTTAAAATATGCCAAGATGTATATTTCTTGAAAACTCCCTATCAAAGTTTGCCCCGGAACACCCTCAATCGTGGGCCTAAAGTTTTTTTTTGCAAGGATTTTGTAAACACCAACTGTATCTAATGAACGGAATGTTCGATCAACTCCGTCTTTCGCATTTTAAACAGATAAATAATTTTTCTATAACCCTTTTTATTATTATTTCAACAAAAAATAATTGTATACCTTTCAAAATGCTGGTGAAACTATAAATTGTACTTTAAAAATAACGTTTTTTTGAGTTCGACAGCCTTTTTGATAGGTATAGAGTTATTTATGACATAAAAATATGTTATAATTGACTGTAGTGCATTTGATTGTCTCTCCAAAAAATTAACAATGGGGTTAATCGGACTTTTAGTTTACTAGCTATAGTATTTTTACGAAACCATTATAATATCTTATTTACTTGTGGCTGTGTCTTATGTTTGACGATATGGTACACTGAAATTATTAATCTCACAAACTTAGGAAAGGTCTTAAAATGTTCTTCATAAAGTCTAGTACCTATCTACTCATTTTTTTTAATTAACTCAATAATTTGCTTTAATTTAATTAAAAAAACACCCTATTGTTAACAAATAATAAATGTAAAAATTAAAATTGTACATATATGTATTTATAAATCTTGTATATTCATAGTTTCCATTTTTGAAAGAATAAATATAATTAAAGCAAATTATTGAGTTAATTTAAAAAAAAATGAGTAGATAGGTACTAGACTTTATGAAGAACATTTTAAGACCTTTCCTAAGTTTGTGAGATTAATAATTTCAGTGTACCATATCGTCAAACATAAGACACAGCCACAAGTAAATAAGATATTATAATGGTTTCGTAAAAATACTATAGCTAGTAAACTAAAAGTCCGATTAACCCCATTGTTAATTTTTTGGAGAGACAATCAAATGCACTACAGTCAATTATAACATATTTTTATGTCATAAATAACTCTATACCTATCAAAAAGGCTGTCGAACTCAAAAAAACGTTATTTTTAAAGTACAATTTATAGTTTCACCAGCATTTTGAAAGGTATACAATTATTTTTTGTTGAAATAATAATAAAAAGGGTTATAGAAAAATTATTTATCTGTTTAAAATGCGAAAGACGGAGTTGATCGAACATTCCGTTCATTAGATACAGTTGGTGTTTACAAAATCCTTGCAAAAAAAAACTTTAGGCCCACGATTGAGGGTGTTCCGGGGCAAACTTTGATAGGGAGTTTTCAAGAAATATACATCTTGGCATATTTTAACTATTGTCTAAATTTAGTACCTCATACATTAACCTAAACTTCAAAACTATATCGTAATGTAAAAAAGCAATATTTATGTACCTATACATTTAACATTTTCCTATATTACGTCCTTGAAGAATAAATACAAAAAAACCTATTATTGAATTAATTTATAATAAATCTTAATACTAGACCTTATGAAGAACATTTTCAAACTTTTCCGAAGTTTATGAGATTCATAATTTCAGTGTACCATATCGTCAAACACAGGACACAAACACAAGAATATATGAAATTATAATGGTTTTGTAAAATTATTGTAACTAATGAACTGAATGTCAGATCAACACTATCCTTCATATTTTGGATAGATAATTAAATGTGCAACAATTTACTATAAAACTGTATTAACAAAAATGTTTGCTACGCTATTCAAAATGGCTGCCTAACAAAAAAAAATCATTTTTAAAGTAAAATTTTTAGTTTGACCGCCATTTTGAAAAGTATATAATTATTTTCGGTTAAAACAATAATAAAGAAGGTTGTAGAAAATTAAATTATCTGTTTGAAATGCGAAAGACAGAGTTGATCCAACATCCTGGTAATTAAATACAGTATGTTTACAAAATCATTGCAAAACAAAATTTTGGGCCCCTGGTTGAGGGTGTTCCGGGACAAACTTTGCTAGGGAGTTTTCATGAAATATATAACTCGGTATGTTCTAACCACTATTAAAATTTGGCGCCTCATACATTATCCTAAAACTGAAAAATGTAACGTGTAGATAAAATGTAATTTTAATTAACCTAAATATATTTAACATCTTTCTATATTACGTACTGGAAGAATAAATACAAACAAAATCAATAATTTAATTTATTTAAAATAAATCTTAGTACTAGGCTTTATTAAGAACATTTTCAGACCTTTCTAAAGTTTATGAGATAAGTAATTTAAGTTTACCATATCATCAAACACAAGACTCGAAGCCAAGTATGTATGAACATATTTACCGTAACATATTTAGATATTGTAATGGTTTTATAATATTACTATAGCCAATAAACTAAATGTCCGATTAACGCCATTTTAAATTTTTTGGAAAGACAATTAAATGCACTACAATCAATTATCACATATTTTTGGTCATACATAACTGTATACCTATTAAAAAGGCTGCCGAACTCAAAATTTTGCATTTTTAAAGTATAATTTTTAGTTTGACCGCCATTTTGAAAGGTATACAATTATTTTTGGTTAAAATGATAATAGAAAAAGTTGTAGACAATTTAATTGTCTGTTTAAAATGTGAAAGACGGGGTTGATCGAACATTCCGTTCATTAGATACAGTGTGTTTACAAAATCCTTGTAAATCAAAACTTTGGGCCCCTGGTTGAGGGTGTTCCGGGGCAAATTTTGCTAGGGAGTTTTCAAGGAATATACATCTCGGCATGTTCTACCCACTATTAAAATTTGGCGCCTCATACATTTTCCTTGTATATTTTCCTTTATTTCCTGGGCTATTTTAACATATTCCCTTTAAAGCTATAAAAATTAATAACATAAAATTGTAGACAACATTATATAAATGATGTCAAATTTATTTTTATCATATGTTAACATGAGAGGCCAACTGAACAGCTATTTCCTCCACGCTGCCGCCTTCGATTTTCACCGCTTCTCACTGCCCAGTGGGTCCGACGATTCACCACCAGAGGGCACAGGGTCACTGTTGACATAATTTTTCACTTTGCGATAATGAATTTCAGTCCTGTGTACATGCGCCTCCACCAGCGCGGTCTCCGTCGGTAATGTAGATACCGTATCTCCCTACAATACCGACCCGCATACATGCAAGGGATCACACCACGCGTGTTCTTATATTTGTGTGTGTGTGTTTTAAAACGTGAGTCAACAAGGTTTAATTTTTCGTTAATTTGGTATAATTTTTGTTCACGCACATAATATAAGTAGTACATTTTTATTTAAAAAAATTAAATATGATTTTATATAATATTCTTCACATAAAAAAGGACGGATAAGTGCGAGTAGTACTCGCGCTCTGAACGTTCCGTACTGTTATATAAATTAATATTAATAACTGGCAAAAATTAGTTACGTATATAGGCAAATTTCCACTATTAAACTGTAGATCTTAGTATTTGATATTAATTTCAACTTGATGCATACTTATTTTTTTTATACATAACTGCATCCACTTTTAAAAAAACACCCAATAAAAATGGTTCTTATATTTGAAGCAGATAACTGAATAGAGCCATTTATGCTAGAGCAACTCACATAAACAGCATATATCAGCAATGATATGAGCTAGGTGATAATTTTCACAGGTTTTAAATGTTAAAAGCACACGATAAGAAAACGTACATGTTTTCTGTGTGGTAATTTTTTTTGTATCCCTCCGTTCTAGATACGTATACCGAATGTTTGTTTTTACAATCATATAAATTCTGCACTTTTTTTCAGTACAGCAGCACATTTTTTTTATTAGCGAATCTTCTGTTTACTTTTTGTTGGTTTATTAATAAAATAAAAATCCTGCAATAATCAGCAGTTTTGTTAATTGAATTTGTTTACGTGTGGAAAAAGATGTTGGAAATATCGATCTTTGGAAAACTTCTTATTATTTTATAACAGTACCTATGTACACATTAAGTATTATTTAACAGTTAAAGATTGTAGTTCTTCTAAAGCTGTGGTTCCCAACCTTTTGTTGACCAGGGACCACATTGATGTTATTATTATTAGCAGGGACCACAAGGAAAAAATATTTTTGTTTAGATTTGAAATGAAAAAGCTAAAATAAGGTCGTCACATTTAATTTCTGTTTTTTATGCATTGAAGACCTAAAAAAAGGTCGCCGTTCCTTCAAATTTTGAAATCTTTTATAGGGACCGTTTTTTACCCCTTGCGGACCACTGGTTGGGAACCCCTGTTCTAAAGTATACACAAAAACAATTTTAAAAACAAAATTTTTCATTAATATAAGAAATGTATAGGTATCTTTCTTTTCCATTTCTTAGTATCGCGAGTTCTTAAAATAGCAAACTGCAAACTGAATAAGAAAAAAATGTGGGTAAAAGTAAATTGACATTTAATATTTAATAAAAAGTCTGGCTGAAAACGCGTCTTTTAAATCGGACGAACGCTCGAAGTATCTTCATTAAAAAATAAAGCAAACAATTACAGCTTGTCTTGTGTATTCATAAAGTCCCTGGACATTGTGTTTATTTTTATATCTTTTAACCCTTTTTATCGCTACGGACTATTTTTCTTATGAAGAAGTATTACAATTACTCCTTAATTAAATGTTGTATTTATATGAACATGAATTTAGGCTCTTTTGTTTGTATTTAAAAACCGTTGAATGTTTTATATTAGATTATAGTTAGATAAACGCTCTCACGGATGTTTTTGGAAAACTAATTTAACTTTAAGTTTAGGCCAAAGCACGAGTTAAATACACTGGTAGAAAGGATTTCACAAACCAAGTAAACCTTGTTTTGTATATAACGAAAACAATATTTTCTTAAGATAAGCAATAATCTCTTAAACCAACTAAAGGAATAACGTAGTTGGATTAAGTATGTTTCTTATATTAAGAAAATATTGTTTTCGTTATATACAAAACAAGGTTTTCTTGGTCCAATACAGTTTTTTTCTGTGTAGTCCACACGCTCATTATTCACCACTAAACTCTATTGAGTCATAGCGTTTTGATGTGTACTCTATATCACATCTAAAATTTTAAGGAATACGTTTGTACATATTTCACCAAAATCGGTTCATTAGTTTTCAATAAAAGTTTAGTTAAACACACACACAGACATTCTCTTTAAAAAAAAATCCTGAAATAATTCACAATATGTGTGAAGAAGATAGAGTTTTTAAATTTATTAAGTCTTTAATTCAGTACCTACTTAAAGTACACGTAGAGAATATTCTTTTAAAAATTAACAGAAAATGCTGTGAACTTAAGGACAGAATTAACTTCTGAAAAAAATTAACAGAAAAGTCGGTAGAATTTAAAATAAAGTAAATGAAAAATTACAATGACATACTGGTAAATTTTAACATAGTACCTATTAAAATTTATTTACTCTGAAAAAGTAATATATATGCTATTCTTTAATTTAATTTCTTGCATATGAAAATTTCACATACATTCTCTATAATTTTACTATGTTTTTATATTACTTTTCATATTTGGCCTATCGCCGTCATAGAAACTGCTATACAGTAATACAGTATATTGAATTGTAGTAGACGTTCTTTTAAATTTTATCATGTCGGGTGTTAAACATTTCTAGGATCAATTTCGTCATCCCGTTAACATGTTTTTTATGTTAAAAATTAACATTAAATTTTTTCAGTGTACCTACTGAAAATTATATTCTAGTAAAAATATATTTTATACTGACATCAGCAGGGTTAAAAGTCATTCCAGTCCGAGAAATCTAATTTGAGAATCATACAAATACGCATTGAATGTCTTCATTAAAAAGTAAGCCAAACAATTACTGCTTGTCTCGAAAATCCCCGGTCTGTCGTGAGTCCCAGCACGAGATTTCCCCAAGGCCGCATTGACTGCAATAGTTGCCATATAACTTTATGACCCAATTGCGCGGAGTTATCTTTTAGGAACCTGCATATTTAACGGTCACCGTACACACATATGTGCAATTAAAAACATGCTTCGAAAAATTGTTTCGTGAGAAAAAAAAACAGAAACACCACATCTATATGCCCGAGGTGGGAATACAAGAATGGAGGAAATGGCCATTTGCTGACTCTCTTAACCCCCGATGTTGAGTTTTTTTTTAAATGTGAACATTTAATGTTTTAGATAAACAGAAAAAAGGGTATTTTTAATTCCAGGAAAATACTCTTAATTTTCGCTCGTATTTTATTTTTTCAAATAATATTATTCCTTTTAAAATAGAAGGTAACTACATACGTCATATTTTGACAAAACATAATGTACAGTTTTATATAAAATACTAGAGTTTTCCCATTGAAATTGGTGAATTCTTGCGCAATCGATAAACACGTACACTGTTTAATAATGAAAATTGATTCAATAGTAATTCTCTATACCTGTTAACCTTTACTGATCTCTTCCTTAATTAATACCGTGGTTAATTTTAAGATATTAAGCTTTCTAACGGTGAATGTTTCATTAAAATCGTTTCAACAGAGATACATACACACAGACAAAAAGTATTCCAAATTAATATGGTATACGAAATGTAACATTGGGTGATAGAGTTAGAACACTATTGACTAATTTAAAATTTATCAGATAATTTCAAAGTTAACCGTGGAAGTCTGAAAATGATAGAACCAAATAAAAATCTTGTTAATTAATATTAAAATGCAAAGGTACATACAAAATTTATTTTTCAAAAGAGCTTTTCACCGGTCACATGTGAGTAAATAAAAAGCGATCTTTAGTTAAAACTGTTGACACGAATCTCGTATGTTTGCTGAAGTCCGAACGTTACATATTAGCAACAAGATTTGTACAAGTGTAAATAAGATTCAAATATTCTCATTTTCATTATTTACATTCGACGGATGATGGCACGAGTGGGTAAAGGTCAATCGTTTACACAAAATATTTACACAAGATTTTTTATCTTTCTCTGTCTGTGTGATATCGTTGTCGTTGTCTCCAATAGCTTACGAACATAAGATTATGATTGTTTTTTATCAATTAATATTTATTTGTATTAATATTATGAACACACCTAATAGGACGGACAAGTGCGAGTATAACTCGTGCCCTTAAGGTTCTATACCGTTATTTAAAATTAAATTATTGACAATAGTTAGTTACGTAGACCATGAACCCGATTCCCAAGGCATCTTGACTGACAGACGAACGGACAACAAAGTGATCCTTTAAGGGTTTTTCATTTTGAAGTATTGAATATTAATTAATTTGATCGATATACATATTTTTAAATGCTATCAGAGACATTTATATTATATTAAATTAATTATTTATTTCGAACGTTTGTTTTGCTTACAATATATTGTGTGCAAAACAAACATTTTTATTCGTATATGAATAAAAATGCACTGGATTTTGTAGCTCACAAACCCGCAGCCATACAGACAGATAAAATTGAATTGGACCAATAAAGCAATGTAGTCGGACAAAAACAATAATATAGTTGGATTAAATGTATATTCTTATATTAAGAAAATATTGTTTTTGTTATGTATAAAACAAGGATTTATTGGTCCAATCAAACGTTTCTACATATGCAGGGTACGTATATTTTTATTCGTCAACAACAGGCACGTAGAGCAATCAAATACACTCGGTTAGAGTACGCACCAGCTACGGCTACATAATTATTTTAATCCTCCGTTCATGCTTACTGCGGATGCGTACTCTACGCTATGCATACGTACCCTGTTCGGGCGCATGTATGCTATCTAAGAAATGCATGTTTTCTCGAGAAGTTCACAGAACATTATATGCATTTACAATGTATAAATATTACATGAAATCATATACATTCGAAAAAATATATACAAAGCTTTCTTCCAAACAAGTCCCCCATGTATATGTATAACTTCGCATAAACTATAACTTCTCCAGTTTTTTATTTATAGTCGCAAAGAAAATATAAAATCATTTACAAACATATACATACTTTAATTTATTAAAAAGTACCTACCGCATGTTCAGAATTCCGCATCAATACTCTGGAAACAATTATTCCAGTTTTATGGGATTATTATACATTATACCTGCAGTTACCGAACTTACTTATTCGTAACGAAAGAATACCAAAAGTCTACATTAAAATCTATACAAAAGTACCTACACATATATATCCCACACTTAATTTCAGAATTCCGCATCAACAATACTCTGGAAACAACTCCTCCAGTTTTATGGGCTTATTATACACTACTACACTCTACCTGTAGCTCGCGGACGGAGACAGATTATTTTAATTTGAATTTACAGCTGCGCTTATCACGTTTACTGCGTGTAATCGACGCACACAAAAGCGCCACTACAAATGCAAATGTCGCATTATATTCAATCTCAGTAAATACTCGGAGCCGCCACAGCCGTCTTTGCGGTATCGCAAGGGATGGAAAGTGTTGCACTTAAATGTGCCGATAAACAAAAGAGATGCATTAAACATGTACACACTGATTAATCTCTATAAATACTAAATTGTTGTAGCCAACTGAAGTAGAAACATTTTAATCAGCCTAACATTGAAACTATATATCAGTGCTTCTAAATTTTTTCAGTTAGATGCACTCTAATTTATAAGTGGCTATTTGCACATACAGCAGCCTTGGCCAAAAGTATTTGCCACCCCCGTCAATTCTTAGATATATAACTTTTTTTGACTCGACATGGAGTGGGCGAAATCGTGTTGTATAAAGGGCCAAATGGGTTAAAAAAAGACACCCAAGTACTGTAAACTGCGTTAAAACCATCTCTTCATAAAATGTTCGGTGATACCAACATGAACAGCGCCCGTTTACAGTAAGAAAACGCGCCTGTCACAAATCGCGAGTGACGATGATGTGGTTCTAAAATAATGGGATTGAGCTCCTGTTTTGACCTCCTCAATCATCGGACCTCAACCCTATTGAACATCTTTGGTCGATATTAAAGCACACGATTAGAAAACACTCAATCACATCAAATAAAAATGTAAACAATATCATGATTAAGGAGTGGCAAATAATTACTCCACAATAATGACGATGCTTAGTATCGAGTTTAAAAAAAAGAGTGACTGCTATTATCATAACAAGAGGTATCTGTACAAAATATTAATTTATTATAATCAATATTTCCGTTATCATCAACTGGTATTATTTACTTAACCTGGGTTGCAAATACTTTTGGCCAAGGCTTTATTATATATGTACCAAATTAGGTTATGTTGTTAAGTTATAGTGGGATAGTGTACGTTAGGTTAGTGATATGTCCAAATAACCAATTGCATGCATATACGGTATGTGCAAATAGCCAATTGCATGCACATAATGTATGTGCAAATAGTCTCATCCATAATTTAAAGATTCGCTATAATGCTGTACAATATAATATCGTCAGTTAAAAATGCAATCTGTGTTTATTTGTATGCACGGTACCCCAGTACTCTTACAATATTTGTCCGTTTAAGATTAACTCATGGAACTGAAATTTTGATGCATATTAAAAAATATAATAAAAAATTATGTATAGGTATTTATTACAAATCTTTTCACCCCTAGATATTACTCTTGTAACTCAAGCTGGATTTTGCTAACTGCACTTCTCTATAGAGTTAAATCCACTTCTGAATTTAGAGTGTTTTTAAAATCGGATTAATTTAAATGATTTGGTTTTATATTTAACTGCTGAAAGTGATGCGTTCAATTTAGACGAAACGCTGTAGTGTTTAATGTTCTTCTGAGGGAGTCGCTCGCATCGATTATCGTTATGTAAATCGAGTCAAAAGCACGGAATAATTTATGGGAATCTTTTAAAGTTTTAAAGAAATAACACTTAACATTTATAGAATGATTCTTCGCAAGAAAGAACATTTTTATCTACACTTGCATTTTAGTTCTGCCAAAAATTAATACTTATTCTACTTTTTTAATATGTAGGATTCATTTTGATCATAGGATTTTTAAATCTTATACTGTCCATCGGAACAGTGTTTCCCAAAATGTGGTATGTGAAAAGGTTTCAAGGAGTGCTAAATTCAGAAATTATTAATTTTTTTATATTTTTTGTGATATCTTAACTTAAAAGTACAAAATTGTTGGGGAAGTTTTGGCAACCGATTCGATTTTAGTGCGCCAATAACATTTAAGATCGCCTATTCAGATCTCCGGTATAGAAAAAAGTATTTTTGTTTATTTGTTAACTAATGTTATTTTTGTTATAAATGGTACACCGGTAAAATCAAGGTTTAGAAGAGGTACGTGCATTTTGCGTTTATGAAATACCACTAATAAGTTTCGACTTCCCTCTTTTATCTAAATAATACAATGTAGATTCCTTTGTTCATATATCTATGTATCCATTTATAAAAATCGATACACATTACATAGAGAATTATTTAAAATATATTCAGCATTAACGTTATAGCTTAACCAAATCCTCTTTAATGCTGCGAGTCGCCGCCACGCAAAGTTAAACAATGTATGTGCGGAAATCGCGTAGCAGTTGTAAAAAAAGAAAACATCTATTGATGGAAAATCGATGCGTGCAACTTTCGTACGAGTTACAGCGACGGGATGACCCACTTACAAATACACACACACACAATGTTGTGTAGATGGACATATAGTGGGAGATAAAAGTATATAGATCTGTAAAAAATATATTAGTTATTTAACATTTATCTGTTGTGATTTGTACCTACATTTATTAATAGTAAATTCAAAAACAGTTCAGTTGCAGCATTTTTTTAGGAAATATCAGTACCTTGATAAAGCAAAAATTAATTATTTTTTAATAATCACAGAGAGATACTGATATAGAAATTAACCCATGAAAGCAATCTATAGAGCAGCGATTTCTAAACTGGGAGGCGCAAACTAGTGCAAGGGGAGGCGCGAAAAGTTTAATTTTCATAACATAACATTAAGATATATATACTGTTTTGTTTTAGACTGACAATTATTAATGATTAAAAACGAAAAACTGATAGAAATATATGCGATACTACAAACAAAAAGTTCAGAGTGAACCCCTAGTTCAGTTTTAGTTGAATTGAAGTGAAGAATATAATACTTTTTTATTTTTTGTATTAAAACATTCTATACCTTTTAAAAATGTATCTATTGTTTTATGAAATAAATGGAGGGGGGCTTGGCAAGATTACATTTTTTAAGGGAGGCGTAGTTACATAAAGTTTGGAAACCACTGCTATAGAGGTTTTCAGTCAGCCTTTTGGAGGTTAAAAATAAAGATACGTGTCAATTGACTTCTGATTATTATTAATAATTTTAAAACAGAAATTATCGATAGTAATATTATTTTACCTATTAAAATCAATGTTTAAACGAGAGGTAACCTAAATATGTACAAGAAAATAAAAAAAGCAAAAAAATATAAAAATTCCTGACCATAGTTTCCAACCAGACTTAATTGCATTCTGCATGAAGAAAAATGTCGATCTTATTTTTTTTTCATTAACCTAAAATTTTGAGTCTCATCAGAATAAAAAACACTCTCGTCTCAAATTTGCAATACCTTTATCACGTTTAGTTAATCTAACAATGCTTCGTTATTTTTCCTTTATGCCACTTTATGCAATGCAGCGGATTGCAGCGTATACGTATCTATATTATTAATCAATTAAAATCAGTAAGCAAATTATTTAAATTGCTAGAATTAATTCACGTTCTATTCTGCATTCAACACATCCAATAAATCTAAATTAATAATTAAAACTCCGTATGATAATGAAGGTACATTTATATTTTTTTTTGTATATAATTATGTAAAAATATACATAACAAGAATTATAAATTAGTAGGTCAGAACAAAGATATATGTTGACATATTTTTGACAGCTCCCTGTACATAAGCGCATGCAGAGTATGATATGTAATAAGCACATGCTGCAGACACATCCACCTCCACACCCACCTCTACCACATACACTCATGCATATACGCACATACACACACACACACATGACAAAGCCTTCGCTTTAAGTTACCCCTGTATCAACTGAAACTGAGTTTAACGAGAAGAAAATGCAAATCGTGGTCCGTAACCCCCCCCTCCCCCCAAACCATCATACCAAACACTCCTGCCCACATACAGTCTCTAACGCATATACTGTGTTTGATTAAACAGAACTCTCCTCGTCTTTGTCTATTTCTATATTAAATTATAATGTATATATTTACAATGGTGGTTCGTTACACTACTTTTTATAATTTGATAATATTGTATATTTTTGCTGAGGTTTATTTTTAATATATTAAAAGGGTGATGTGAATGTACATATATATCAGTTTAATTTATATTTTTACTAGCGGAATCCCGCGGCTTCGCTCGCGTAAACTTCGAAACTAATTATATCCCTCCATACGTGATAAAGGATGACATATTATATTTTTTTATATTGATTTTTTTCATTACCTATATATAAAAAAACGTAAATATCTCGGAGCTTAGTTAAAAATTGTAAAAAAAAATGTCTACTCTTGCCATTATGGGTTGAATATCAAATTTTTTTATTGTAGATTATTTTGCCCGACTCCACCATTATAATGTAAGCATCAATGCAGATAAATATATCAAAAACACAGATCCTATCTACCCCCGCCATTAAGAGTTGAATGTCGAAATTTTTATTTTGATAGACGACTATTTTGCCCGAATTTACCTTTATAAGTAAAGCAGGTTGCAGATAAACATATCTAAATCCATCCTCGTCCCCGTCCCGTGCTATTAGCGCATGAATATCGAACTTTCATTTTTAATTGAATATTAATTTGTCTGAATTTACTTTATTATCATGAACAATTATGAAGATAAATATATCAAAATTTTACCCCCCCCCCCCATTCCTATAGGGGTTGAATTTTCGTAACTGATATTTGTCTTGTAGACGTAGAGTACCTACTTGTGCCATGTTTCATTCGGTGAATACAAAAAAATATAAATTTTTCCACCCCTTTAACATTTGGGAAATGCTAAAATAATTGTTTCATTATTTATATTTTAGAGAATGTTCGATAAATTTCAATTAAATGCGAACAAAAAAATATTTTTATATAAACTTTGACACCCTATTTTTACCCCGTATGGGTTGAATTTCGAAAAATCCTTTCTTAGTGGGTGCTTACATCATACGAAATTTCACGTTCCTAGGTCCAGGTGTTTGGTCTGTACGTTGATATATGAATGAGTGAGTGAGTGGTTAAGGGCTAACTCTTTTATAGATATAGATTTGTTGTTATTCAATATTTAAACGGTTTCATCATAACCTGCGAATTTGAGAAACAATTAAAATTAAGTCTTGTAAGTCTAGAAAGTACAAGAAAAATAAGTGGTAGAAACAAAACATAATGTAATTTTTGCTCATACTTCTACAATTTAATCGAATCCACTAATAAAAACTATCAGTGGTCTCATTGAACTTTCTTACTGTGAAATATATTTTTTTATTTTGTAAACTTTCCTCGGGTTTATAAATTTTATAACTTTACGTCCCAAAAGGACGCTATCCCTTGTCACACTGTAAGCTGTACTTCTATATTAAATTAATATTTTCTATTTTATTTTTTCTGTGTAGAGTGATATTTAATAATCTTCGTACACCACTGGTTTAAATAACCGAATTTAAAAACACCCCAACAACAAAAACATCTCAAGTATTACATACACACTATTTATCACAAGTATATCCAAGAGTAATTTAGTATCATAAAAAACTCCATGTACTTAAATACCAAATGAGATATCTACTTACTGGGATCGTAAATGAGCGAAAAAATCTTGTAGATATTTTGACAAATGAAGAAGATACGCAGAACACAAAAACACTTGAATTCGTATGTAAATTGTGTGACGTCACGCGCAGACGTACTACTGATGACCGTGATAAATGAAGATGATGTTAAATTACACTGCCATTACATATTATTATGAAATCTTAAAAGAAATTTAATTTAAATAACTATATTAAGAAAGTTAAAATAAAATTAGATTCATGAGTTTTACGTGCTTTTTGAATTTATTATGCAGATGCAAAAACGACTAATGTCCTAACAAAATTTATTAGCTAAGAAACAATTTCAACAGGGTATTAATTCAATGATAAATTAGAATTTTGATCAGTGATACTTTCATGTATTATAACACAGTTTGATTGCGCATGATAATTATCATAATATCACTACCTACACTTTATGAAACTTAGAACTAGCGTATAGGTATGTATTTGATACCCCATTTGAATGTACAACAGGATTTTGTTAACCCATTTATAATACAGGACATAATAGTAAATGAAAAGAATACATAATAAAATAAAGAAAATATCATTTATCAATACGCCCTAACAGGTACATTAACCACTACAAACATAAGTTTAAAAGTTTATCTAGTGCAATTGATAAGTACTAACTTTATAGTATTATTTAGATTTCCAGTGAATTAAAAGTTAGCTGTATCTTTGATATATGATAATTTAATTTAAAACTATATCATTTCTTTCAAACTCAAACGTCAGTATATAATATACTCAGATCCTGTTCCATTCAAAGATGTGCTGTTTTATTCAAATTATTAACTTATTTTAAGTTGTCGTACAAACATAAAAAATCTAATTCAGAACCCAACCGAAACTTTTTAAACAGGTTACAAAGTTGTAAAAAGTTGAAATTTAATAAAAAAAACTCCCATATACAATTTAACCAAGTTTCCAGAATGGAAAAGAATATCTTTTAGTTGGAGGTTCTCGGGATTGTCGTGCATTTATTTTTATTCAAAATGCCGGAAGAATTTTTATGTGGAATAAAATCATATATCAAAACCTTACATAAGATTTATTGCATAAATCAGGATTTTATATTTACTCTGAATCTTCTACAGTGATTGTTGAATAAATTCATGTTTCTGGATACAAAATGTCTGTATGCAGCTGCGCTTTTGACGTTTCTCCCCATTTTACATTGGGCATTATAAAATTTATTTTAACGCTCGATTTTATATAATATATGAAGAATGAACTATCTAGTATTTTATTGATGAAATCGAATTTTCATTTAATTAATTCGTTTTTGATTTTTTATCATTTATTTAAAAAATAAATCTACATATATAGATTAAATAATATTTCTTGGTGAACAATATATGAACGATTCGTAAAATATATCAGAAAATCAAGACGAAAATAAAGAGTAAACCCAAATTTTGTAAATAACTAAAAAAGATTATAAGAAGCTCCATTCAAAATCTTGAAATAATTCATCACATTTGAGTTAAGATATTTTCAAAATAAAATGAATAAATTTAACATTGCGGGTGTAAGAATTAAATTACGTTCTCAATGTTTAATTTTATTGATTTTATTTTGAAGATATAAATATTACGCAATATATTTTAAAACTTGGTACTATACGTAAAAAAATGTATGTAATAATTATTTAATACTTATTTTTTTGCATACAAATAGAAAAAAATAATATTTTAAATAATACATTATTTAATATCTCTGTCTATATCAAATGACAATTTTATTCATCACATATGACATTTGTGTTTCATTTTGTTATATCAATTATTTAACATTCCCTCAAATTTGAAATACAAGAGGAAATGTGCTTATTATAAAAACGTCAATATTAATTATTTATAAGCATATTTCAAAATGTCAAATTCATTAAAAAATTTTGTATATTCGAATTCATTTGATACTTGTTTATATGTTTTGTTTGTAACTTTGTTATTTTTATTTTTAATTAATAAATTCATAATTGTAATACGCTTTATTGTTAGTTCAAATACGTTTCGAATAGTGATGTTTTGTTGAAATTGAAAACAGAAATAACTGAGTATAAAAACAGACAAAGCATGCACATATATACATACATATATTTATTTATTTGTTCTCTGACGTTTGAAAAATCGCTCACAATATCAGCAAACTTACCACAACAAAATTGATATCCTTTGTACATTAAACTCAACACAATAAAAATGGCTTCCATTTAAAGCCATTGATGTTCAGGCGGCCGGTTTGGCCGATGCTCCAAATAGATAGGGCAAGACGCGTATAGCATATGCCAAAAGGGCATAGCGTAACAGAGTGCTCTCTCATAGCTCTATAAAGTGTAGGCATGTGTAGTGTATGTGTATGTGTAATAACATGATTCGCGTTTATATAAAGGGAGATCGTTAAAAGAATGTTAATCATATTTTTTTTACTCTTTGGTTTAATTAAATAATGTAACAAGGAGTTTATTTCTTTAAACAATTTTGGAAAAATCGTGTTGTTTTTTTGTTGGGGGGAGGAGGATATAGGAGCACATTTTTTGAAAGTTTGATAAAATTGTAGCGATTTGGAACTATTAAATTTTGCTGGCATTACGGAGCACCAGTTTAAGTGACCACGAAAAAATGCAGACAAATAAAAAGTATCATAATACTGCTCTCTCTCTCAATTGAGTATTTTTTGTCTTAAAAGATTTTCTGTAAACAGTTTTCTTTTCAAAATAAACACCCGGTAAAAATATTAATTCTTTCAATTGTTTGATTAATTATAAATTAAACCATTTGATTTCACTTATTATTTCTTTTAAATTTTACCACTTAAAATTTATTTAATTTTCAATCAAAGATGAATAATAAACAATTTATATTATTTTTATAAAATTATCGGTTTTAGTATTGATATTTGTAAAGTATGCCAGCATTGGAGGCCCTAGTAGATATATATTTTGACCTCTACCTACTGTATAAACTACGTGCACAATTTAAATGTTGCTGGGACATAATCAAAGTCTCTGTACACAATAAATGTGATAAATGAAGCTCTAGGATCTTATTCAGATTGCCTAATTAGAATTTGGCGTGGGGCTTCGGTCATTCATTAATTACACCAATAATTGTGTTGTTTGTTTGTTTTGTTACTCTCTTTCTATTCTTACTTCTACGTTATATCATTGTATGGTGGTACTAAGGTCATTTGAAATTTTTTATTAATACTTTATTTTATATTTTTCATTAAGTAAAAATAAGATATTAAAAATTTTGTTAATTTAACGCTGCATACTATATTTGCGACTTATTTTAAATTGTCTGCAAATGTTAGTGACGTGTTTTCTTGATAAAAAGGCGTCATAAAAGACTGATGCCCAATAAAGGTATTTGCTCGAGTGCAAAAACTAATTAGCTTTTGGCTAACGCTATCTGCGAGGTATCAAATCGTTATGAATTTGCTCGGAATTCTAGAGCAGTGGTAGTAAATATATAATAATGAAAATTCTATGCATGCACATGTAGAAAGGTTTACTTGAGCCAAGTAAACCTTGTTTTTGTATATAACGAAAACAATATTTTCTTAAGATAAGAAATATATTCTTAAACCAACTATAGTATTCTTGGACGAAGAAATAATGTAGTTGGATTAAGAGTACTTTTCTTATATTAAGAAAATATTGTTTTCGTTATATACAAAACAAGATTTTCTTGGTCCAATACGGTTTTTTTTGTGTGTATTGAGGTACATTTGTCAGCACTTATTTTAAGTAGCTGATTTCTACTTAAAGCGTATGAGACATTTTGTGACCTATGAAATTTTTGATGTTTTTAATTATCTTGCGCAATTATATTAATAAAAAAATGAGTGTACTTATTTATGTAAAAAAAAATGGGTACAACTTAATTTAAAGTATATTCATTCTATATTCTTGATTAAATCTGACAGCTGTCTATATCAGATGAACGATCAAGAAGCAAGTATAAATAAAGATATAAACTTTTGTATTGTGTCTTTTTATATATGATGGAGCACCGTTTACAGTACGCCTTACAATGGGGGTATGGGGTTGGTGTACGGTTACATTTTTCGCTATCGATGTTGTCTCTAGAAGAAGAGACTCTGTTCCTCGAGGGAATAAATTCACTTTGGTCGAGTCACATTCTGAGGGGACGCTTTATCCGCACGAATAATTTATTATTCTCAGCGACAATTCTACAGGAAAATCGTCGTCTCCTTCCGTATCCAGCGACTGCAAACCTTTTAACTACTATTGCAAGGGAGGGGCTCCCACCAATTACACGCTATTGTTGTTAAAAATTCGTTGAATTCGGTTCATGTGATCTGATGGATTCTATTGACATTTTAAATAGTACAGTCAAACATCCATTTAATGGATGGACAGTTTTTTTTTTATTTAAAATAACATAATGGAATTGCAAATTTCTTCAATAAAATGAATATTTATACATTTCAAACTTTTTAAGTATAATTTATATTATACGCGTTAACAAGACTGACTTTATGAAAAATATACCGAACATTCGGCTTCATCGAACACTCCCTATCTTGAATTAGTTCGTTAAATCGATGTTCAACTGTACTGATTTTAAGGATAAGTATCCATCACTTTAATGGATTTATGATTTTTTAAACTCTATCGTCGGATTATTGTTACTCTTAATTTCTTGAGTCAACTTAGGACTTTTTAATCTTACCATTGCCATCTTATTCTTCTTGATAATCGTTTTGTTCCAATAAAATACCTATGTGTGTTATAGTGATGTAACTATGTTATAGTGATGTAAGTTAAATAAAAAAAGAAAAGAAAAAGAACAGTACAATAAAAATAACTCCAAATTTCCACAAATAAGGTAAACAATTATAAAAAATACAAATATATGTAACCCCGACCTCTACTGAACCCACAACCATACATCCTATCATCCAGGCCACCTTGTTTGTCTACACCCTGCTATGATCGGCCCATCAGCAACCTCCCAATCCCTCTTGTGTCCCTGTGAACCCAACCCAATACAAAAACATGAACACCTACAATAACACAACACCTACCCAACACGAACGACAATTCCTGTTATGTATATGTAAAAAAAAATATTCGCACATTTTTAAACATTCGTATTCGAATTCGCATTCGCAGGTAAAGTTGCGAATATTTTTGCGAATATATTATGATGTATTAATATATAAAAATATCGTTTTTTAGTCTATTTTATTCAGAAGACTTTTTTTTCTTTTTTTTTTAGATTTTTTACAAAAAGTCTATATTCGCATTCGCATTCGCGAATATTGACAGCTAATATTCGCAAATGTTTAAAATCATACATTCGTTACATCACTAGTGTGTATATAGGGTGTTAAAAAATAATAATAATGGGGTAGCGGGTAGAGTATTAAAGTATTAATGATTTGTGAAAAAAAAAGCTTCGTAGCTATATCGTATTATTTAGATCCACCGTATTATTTAATTAAATTATTACTGAAGTTTTTGAAAAAAATACGTTGATATTCGAAAAAAAAATGTACAGCGGAATTTTTTTCAATGAAAATAATTAGAATAGCTGCCGTATTGCAGATATGGTTAAATTATTATTGAATTTTTTGAAAAATAGCGGGGTTGAGTGCGAAACGCCCAGGGGCAGAGCCATACATATTTTGTATCACCATTTTATCAAGTTTGGTGTTAAATAAAACCAATCATTTATTTTAAGATTAAAAAAATCGGTCATTGATTAAACCCATGTTGATGATATTTATTTTTTACATATTTTAGTCAGTACTAAAATTTTCGATACTATTTTTATCACTTTCTACTACAATATTTGGTATCTGCTAAATATAGTACCGAAATAAAAATGAATAATAACATTAAAAATCTATTTTTATCAAGCTTATAACAGTTTTAGATTCACTGGAAACAAAATGTCATTTTATTCTTATTACATCTTTATCTTAGCAATCGAGAATGATTTAAATTTAACACGTTTCAAAGATCTTCTGTAATCAGATGAGCGATATTTAAAAATAGAAGTTTATACAACACGAATGTACCGATAAAGAAAGAGGTAATGCCCGGTTTATCGTTTACTGTCCTTGTTTCGTAATTGATTTGTTCAATAGACGACATTTTAAATGTAAATTTTACTCAAATCAATGGATGTTAGGCATTTCATTTAAATGTATCTTGAAAGTATGAAGTCGTGTATTTCTTATAAAGAAATATCTCATGACGAGAATGAGCATGATTTAAGTTTCTACTTGTTTCGCTTGATTTTTTAAGAAAGATTAATTAGAATTGTGTATTTAAGTGATTGAAATAATATACTTTTAATGATCATAGTCATTAATATTTTCTTTGTTAAATTAAAATATATTTTGATGTTGATTTATGCATTAGTAAATATAAAATTTTTATAATTACAGTAATTCCTTCATTATAGGAATTACTGTTAATGAAGTAAAATAAAGCTGTATAAAAATAGGTAACTGTTCCATATTCTCAAATATTTTACTACAACAAAAAAAAAACAGTTTTTAATTAACTACACAGGTAGAAAGGTTTACTTGAGCCAAATAAACCTTGTTTTGTATATAACGAAAACAATATTTTCTTAAGATAAGAAATATATTCATAAACCAACTATAGTATTCTTGGACGAAGAAATAATGTAGTTGGATTAAGAGTACTTTTCTTATATTAAGAAAATATTGTTTTCGTTGTATACAAAACAAGATTTTCTTGGTCCAATATAGTATTTTTGTGTGTATCATAAAAATAAAGCATCTTATTATTATTAAATGTTTATTCAAAATCAATTAAATTTGTAATCATATATATTCACTCTTACAAATGTTTACTATAAATTGACACATCCGTAAACTATTTAGCTTACGAAATAATTTAAAAATACACGTCGTGAAGAGTCTAAGTTCGGTGAATACCCGAGTTTCATGTGCCTGGTGACAACCGGTGTCTAGTAGATAAGTGAACATATAAAACTGTTTCAACTGCGTAAAGTGAATCCGCGTATATGGAGTGATTAATGTAGATATTGTACAATGTCTTAAAGAGTTTTATTATTGACATATTTTAACTCAAGAAAACAATTATTCACCCCTCTCCTCAAAAAAATGATTTATATTTATGAAAAAAATAATCAAGAACCTAAATGGCTTTATAATTTATCACCTTAATCACTATTGTTTTTGTAAAATTGATATCAGGTGAAAAACATTAAATAAAAAGAAACAAAATAAGGAGTAACACGCAAACCATGGATTAGTGAAAAGTATTACATGTTTATTATATTATTAGGAAGCTTAGGTACTTAATAACAGGTTCTCGAGTGGTTTATTTAATAATGTATTCACTAATTGACTCATTTTTATTGCAATGATCAAAATAATATAGATTTGTGTATTTCAATACTTAATTTTATATTAGACACATTCGACTAATTTGACACAACATAGACGTAAGTTTTTTTCAATAGTATTTAAGGCATACATACCATATTTTAAATATTTTATTTCTGATTTTACCTTTTATGTCTTTCAATTAGAGATAGAAATTTGTAATAAAATAATCAATTGGCGTTTGTATAATCCTTCAGGTAAAATACATTAAAACTACAAAGAATCAGTTGGCCAATTTATCGAGTCGATACCTATATGGGAAATTACAATTGGGCCAGGCTTGGCCCAGGCTTGCGCCAATGCTTGCCAACGCTGGGCCAAGCCTGGCAACCAAGACTGGGCGAACATACAAATGATAACTTCGTTCAAGGCTCGGCCAAGACTTGGCGACCAATATAGTACCAATGCTGGCCCAGAGTCTAACCAGGCCCTGGCCTAAGCCTTGGCCAATACATATCGGCCAATATAGTGCCAAGCAGCGGTGCACCCAAAAGAGGGGGTTAGGTTTTACCCCTCCCCCCTCCCGATTTTGTCGATATACATTGTTTAATTTAATAACTTTGATCCCTATAAAATATAGATTACATATAATTAAAAAAATCTCCCCCTCTCTGATTTTTTTTCTGGGTGCGTCACTGGAGCTGATTTTGACATAAGCATGGCATCCAGAGCTTTGGATATTATATCTGTATGTTATATTCATAAATCATATATCTCCCCATTTATTTTTTGAGTCCACAAAATTAAAATAGTAACATCTCAATTACACAACTTTTGAGTTTCAAAGATTTCTGCTATGAAATAGTTACATTAGATAGCACACCTAGGCGATACGTTCCTCGGTTTTGAAACGAGGACGAGACGGAAACGAGAGTGTCTTTAATTCGGACGAGTCAATACGTAAAATTGTAAAATAATAAAATTTATGAACAATTGATTTAAAATTTAAAAAACGTAAAAATAGACTGCATAGCAAAAATTAATAATTGTCGAGTAGATACTGCAGGACCCAGTATATAGTACTGTCAATGAAATAACCTTGAGCACATAATATCATGTCACAGTCTATTATACACACAAGTTTGAGGCATGTATTTGATATTAGAATCAAGCACACTTCTAAACACAATAAGTATCAAGCGACATGAGATAACGTCTTCAAACAATTCCCATACATGTATTGAAATATGGAAGAAGTTGTGCGCAAAGTTCTCGTCAAGTGGAAGTAAAACAAAGTTACCAAACTCCACCTCCTACAGCTGTACTATTCGTTCTACAGGACTGCTGCACTTTACTTTATTAAGATGCAAGTTTACTAAAGTAATTCTACCCGCGTTTAACTGCAAATGTGTGACGACTGGAAATTTCTTTTCGTTTTTCTTTGCTTGATTATTATAACAGCGAATTAACAACCGCCAGTAGTGACGGAATTCGTAGTACTTGTCAACATTATAAACCATGTGATAGTGGATTAGCTGTTTAGTTTAAATTTAATACTGGATACAGTATAGAACAGGGATGGGAAAAATTAAAAATTAATTTGTTAATCTATAAAGTGAGAAGTGAGACATTTTGAGTGACTCACTCATCAACGTTCAACCGAAGCCTTTAAACCTAACAATGAGAAAATAAAGTGAAATCTTCTTTTAATGATACTATGATGACATTTTTCGAAATTTATCCCCTGGGGTTAAACTTTTCAAGGGGAATTTCAGACAAAATATTGTTCTTTTAAGATAAAATACACATGTATCGAAATATTTTAAAGCTCAACTTTAATAGTATAAAAATAGTTCAAAAGAGTTCGTTCTCACTTATTCACTGACTCGTCAATGTACAATCTAACCCCCTAGACTTAGAAACATGAAATATTATGCCTTTATGACGTAAGCTTCCTCTAAAAAAATGGGGAGAGTTTTAAACTTTTTTAAAAACTTTTATTTGCACATCTGCTTAAAATTATATAACGTTTATTTCATGCAAATAACTCTACTACTATGAGTAAAAAACTGTTAAAATAATTGTATTATGTGTATTTTATAAATTATATTTATAAATAAAAACTAATATAACGCGGGTAAAGTCACGGGAGGATCGCTAGTAGTTATGCGTTATTGCACTGCTATCAAAAGTTGGATGAAAAATGAAAATTAACTGCTGTAATTGTGTAAAAGTTTTATATAAAGTCTATTTTCTAAATCAAGTTAGGTGCTAAATTTGATTTGAAAAACTTTTGTAAGGGTTAGTAGAATGAAAAAATTAAACTCATGTAAACTTGTATTTTCAAAATGAAACTTTCGAATACTTTTTATATGATTGAATTGAATCGATCTCAGAATTTTACTGTATTTATTTTTATACTTGGATTTTATTTAACCCTTTGGACGCGAAAGATTGTATTTTTCCTATCGACACGAAAATCGACTATAGTCTATGACTCGAAAAAACAAAATTGTTTAAAAAATAAATGTAAATATTAGTTAAATATTCATTAAAATCCTCCACCCCACCCTTCCTTTTTTCATTTTTTTATATAAACTTTATATTTATGTAAAATAAAAAAAATATATTATAAAAATTACAAGTTTTAAAAAATAAGTGTTTCGCGTCCAAAGGGTTAAAATAACATTGCTTACAAAAACTGATAAAATGT
The DNA here is from genome assembly GCA_949319165.1 of Sialis lutaria. NCBI lineage: Eukaryota > Metazoa > Arthropoda > Insecta > Megaloptera > Sialidae > Sialis > Sialis lutaria. The sequence continues at coordinate 13,497,185 of OX439237.1, forward strand.
TTGTTACCTATATTCAATACAATAATTATACATCTGAAAGCATATAAAGCATTAGAAAATGAAGAACATAAGGCCACTTCAATAAAGAAATAAGTATACTGACATCAAATATTAAATTTATAAAAGATAAGAAATAAGAAAACTCGATATTTTCCGAGTTACTTTTTCATTATATATCAAAGCAGCGCACAAATATAATAGGCGATATTTTGAATACGTTTATGGAACACAGAGCATCTTCAGTATTTGAATAGACTGCGGTCTCTTACCAGCACCATTTTCTATTATACCTTTAATATTTTATCTTACGCTTGTATTTTTCAAACGTTTCTATTTTCTACCCTGTATAAAACTATAGCAATTGAAATTCAAAAGCTCAAAGACTTTTTTTGTGAATGCCTTTGACTACCAAAGTATTGTTCACTATCTTCTTTTATTTATTTATGTTTTTTTATAAGATACAAAACTATGTCGCTCTTATTAATTTATTTATTGCAAATGAAAAAATAGTTTTTTTTCGTCTATTAAATTTTTTAACTGACATGAGATTACTATTTTTGGTAGGAATATTTGTTAAACTGTATTACCAACTATATTTAAAACCTTATAGCTTTTAACAATTTTTTTTGTTTCAGGTAATTATTCACTTGCCTCAATATCAATTTTTCGTTGTCTGGTAAGTAGCTGGACAAGATCGGAATTTTTGTGGTAAATATACGTATATATTTTATAATTATATACAAATAGGTATAGTATATATATATATATTAATTAATAAATAAAGTATTTGTTTCTTATACTTAAAATAACGTCTTAAAATGGCCGTTTAGATTCCAGCTTTTGCGTCCATTAAAAAAAAAAACATGTTTCTTTTCCTATACAAGTGTGGCTATAGCGGGTAGCTAACATAGTGTTATTTATGTTTTTGAAGCAACAATTTTACAATTCCGTTTAGTTTGGAAATAAGTTCGTACGTATATTTGATTTGTTTTGAACCAAAAAGTCTAACAAAATTGATGTGTACTGAAGGTACACTAACATTTTGAAGTCGATCGGTTCAGTAGATCTTGAGATATGGCAGCCATTTTCAATGTTTACATTTACCTAGTTAATTAATATTTTTTATCAGCTATAATTTCGTCATTTTTGGGAATTAAGATATAGAGTTTTCATGATATATTTATGAAATCCTTTACATTAATAAAATGCAAAAAAAAAGTATTTCCAAATTTATAGACTAGAATACAAAGAGGTATTTTAGCTTAAGGGGAAGCAACTGTATAAAATTTTACATAGTAAAAAAAAGTAAATTAAATTTGCTATTAAAAAATGGGTACTTATGACGCCACACAAAAAATAAATTTTTGCAAATATTTAAGTAATTAAACGTTATTCTTTAATTTTATTCACCCTGTTTTAGGGTACATGGACTAAAATGACAAACTATGTCAAAATCGTGTAAAAACAGAATTCAGTGTATATTAGGTACTGTATATTAAATAAAATACATTTTGCACTATCAGAGCAAGTATATTATATAATTAGTGTTCTCCTTATACAAGAGAGAACACAGTGTATTATATTTGTGCACAAGTTTGACGTAATGAAAGACGCCCCGGCGGATATGGTGACGTCACACACGTCGCGTCCAGATTTTCTTTATTTGATTTCAAATGTCCGACGTCGCTGAGTCCTTTGGGGGATTTACGGCACTGAAAGATGTTGCAAAAAGGTTGTTTGACACTAACTTGTGCACTCCGCGCTCTGCCAGCACCCGGTTATTGTTGTGTCGTAAGGTTAAAGCTTCGTTCAGATGGGCACTTTATGAAATGTTTTTAATTATATTTAATTCTGAAAAATATTCAAAACAGAATACTGTTAATTTTTGTTACTTAAATATTATCGAAGTTCAAACCCTATTTAAAACATGTATGTAAATAAATACGTTTTTTTAAATTTTACGTAAAGCTAGATTGTAAAAAATACTACACTGTACTTATTATTAGTATTTTACTATATGAATGCACATTTCATTTGTTCAATAATACTAATAACCTAAACTAGCATACTTATTATATAATAATTTGTATCATAAACTTTTTTCTGTAAGTTCCAAAAAGTACTTAGAAACAAAATTTTAATCACAACCCATTGCAATAGCTGCTCACCTAACCACATTTTAAGTAGCTCTGTTTTACATAGTGAAACAAAATCACAACACAAAATGTTTTATTAACAATAAAACACAAGTCCCTAAACAGCAATAATAACATTACTACTAGTAGTATCTAGTAGTTAGTATACTCTCTCCGTTGACCGCAAACTCCATAACCAAGTCTCGCGGTCAGAGATGCTAACACTGTAAAACTGAAACTATCATCCCCACAAGTGCAATAGTTGAGTGATAGAATGTAGAAAAAAATAAGACAGTTATTTGCTTTCTTTGTGCAAGTTGAAAGGTTAAATAAAAGAATGGCTTATCCGCTACAACTTTTCCTTGGTTATATTGTTATGTGTTGTTTAATTTTTTTATGCCCGGCCTTCTAAATAAAAGTTGTATTTTTTTACTATAACGTATCCTGATTAGGTATGTATAAATGAGAATTAGGTACTGCTTTGGTTGGTAGTGTTTTCTAAACTCGATAAAAAAATTACCTATTGTTTAATGTGTTTTAAAAAATAACCCACTTAAAAGTTTACATTATCTAAAAAAGTAAATTATAATTTCCATATTTAGTATTAGTTTCTTATATTTCTGATGAATGCAGCTTCAATTAAAATTTATAATATTATTGTTTAGTTTATTACATTTTTTGTTTATCTAAGGCAGAAATAATTTTACCTAAATTCAGAGTTTGCCGGTAACATACATATTAGTATATTATAGTAGTTCGCAACTAGGGTAATAATTGACGTATAAACAGTATAAAAAGTTTCATAAGAACCATTATTGGTGTTTAATATATCAACGAAAATACATATAGGTAGGTACGTATATAAATAGAGTATTTATAATGTAACATTTTACATTGACGATAAGTTTAATACGTATTTATTTCTTCAATATATTGACCTATAAATCTTTCTGGAACAAAATACGCCAAACTATAAATCATTAAGGTGATTTGGATTGTATTCTCATGCAATACATTCTATGCTTTCAGTGGTTTCAAAATTATTTGCTCTTTCTAAATAATTATAAATAAAATTTGTTTATTTGTAACAGGCTATAGAAAAATATTAAAATATAATTCTTTTTTGTAAATTAAAATTAATTTATGTTCCATAATTATTTAGTATAAAGCCAAAAATAAAATACAAATTTTTCGTTTTTATCAGTTTGCATAGGGTTAGATTTGACAGTAAGAAATACTGTTTGATATAATCTAAATAAAACATTTTGAAGCTAAAATAATACACTTTAAAATGGCATTAAAAGATTTTGTCTGCAAATTTTTATGTGTTATATATGTACCCTCACAACGTTCACAAAAAAGTATGCAGGTTTTAAATATTGTTATTTTTTCGATAGGTGTATAATAACTAGAAAATATCTATGAGGTAAACTGTTTGTTTACCACTGGTTGGAACACACTGCTCTACGTAATATGGTACGGAACAATCAACGCTCGCAATAAAAGGAAAATTTGTGCCAACAGAGTTTTCCAATATATTACTGTATTGTAGAACACAACACGTATAAAATTTCATAAATGCCTTAGTCTAGACAATTTCAATACACATATTGTAGACAGTGGCGTTATACGATGTTTTAACTTAGGGGGCAATTGTCTGTGAAGTTGTGGTCTTTTTAATTTACGGTATTCGATTACAGAGACGTAACATAATTTTAGTTTAAAATTGTTGATAATATGAGAATATCCATTTACACATTTATTTCGAGATGTCTGAAGACAGATATGCATTTTTTAATAGAACTTGATATTTGTACATTCATTATGGCTTCTTGTCATTATAGTTATTATATTCAGGCAAAAATGTTTATTGAAATTTTAACAATATAATGGTTTTATAATCGTGAATATTTTTTGTTAATTTTTGAATTAGCAAAAACATACTATCTTTACTAGCTATTGGCAAATATAAAACCAATATATATTTATCTATAATATAATACTGATAGTCAAAAACTTTAAATGAGGTTTTTAGTGTTTTTATATTTGTTTATTTTATTTATAGATTAAATCGGTTTATAACATAATAATGTTAAAAAATTAAGTGCAAGATAATAATTTTAACATTAGCGAGGCATGCGCACAAATATAAGAACAAAGTAACAAATGTTTGGAGTAATTTTTGAGGGAACGGAATTTTAGCTTTGTTTTTGAAATTTACAATCTGAAAATACATTGGCGTTAATAGTTTCGTAAAAAGGGATTTTCCCACTTAAGAAAGAAATAGTGTAACTGGTGTCGTTATTCATATATGAATCAGTTAGATCAAGCAAAAAAATATTGCGATGTAAAATTTAAAATATGTTTTCTTAAAAATAAAAATTCAGCTACGCCATTGCGTTCGAAGTTCGATCCTACGAGAACAATAACTGTTTGTAAAGCAATATGGTGAATACGTTCACTGTACAACTTGAGCGGAAGACATGGGCTGCTTTATCATGCAACTTCCTCTATAATGCTCTCGTAAAAATATAAAAACGATTTACTTAATTCTAAATTCTTACTGACCGTACGCTTTTCAGTTTGTATCTTGTTATAGAAAATGATACAGATTCAATAAATTTTTCTACAGTGATTTTTAAACTTTATATTTACAAATCATATTTTATGACTGCAAAATATTTTATCGTAGTTTCGTTAAACTGGTTAACAATAAAATACTTTTTTATTCATACCGAAAATTCGAATCTTGAAAGGTTGCCCACATTGCTCCATAACGCAGGTTTTTGAGTAATTTTAACCAAAAATGACAATTCTGGTAATATTTAAGAACTTCCTACCAAATAGGCAGTTTTTAATATTTTATACTTAAATGTAACTGCATGTGAACAAAAAATTGCTTGGTAATAAATTCGTTAAAAAAATATGACCTAACGGTTTTTTTTCGTATCATTTCTGAATTTAGTGTTCCAAAATCGTGTAGACACATTAATTTTCAGCTCTGGTATACTAGTGACTATTAACATAACATAGTATATCGTCGCTTATCTAACAACACCGCTCAAGTCCTTTTGACCAACTTTACAAGAGAGTGAAAAAACCGTGTATGTTTTATATAGGCTACCGGTTTGCACGCTGTCACTATTTTTTAATTCCGGTCTCTTATTGTCCGAAAAGTCTAGAATCTGGTTGGTAGATCGACGCGCAATGAGTAGCTCTATCAAATGACATTAAAATGTAAAAACCGCTAATTTTCGACTTGAGCGGTGTTGTTAGATAAGCGACGATATTATTAATTGAATACTTTTTAAATCTAACATAACATCGCAAATAGTCTAATACGACAAATACAATGTTTCATGCTTACGTTTTTAGAAAGTACATTATCACATCGCAAATTTAGAACGCAGAGTTCATTGCATGTACAACAATTGTACTTTACAGAATGTTGACCGTGTATTTATTAAGATTTATCTGCACCACAGTGCAATGAGCATTTTTATTGCTCACAACAAAAATATAAAAACCAAAGATCTTCTATGTTTTACTACGAAATAAATATAAATTTAGTAACATTATGTTGATAACAATGTTGTTTTATTTTGAACCGTTTCTCTAAAAGATGTCCTGTCGCATTAAAAGTGATTCATATTTAAATCATAAATTAGTTAATTTTACTCAAACATATACAGCCTTGGTCAAAAGTATTTGCCACCCAGGTTAAGTAAATAATACCAGTTGATGATAACGGAAATATTTATTATAAATTATTTTAAATTAATATTTTGTACAGATACCTCTTGTTATGATAACAGCAGTTACTCTTTTTTTAAACTCGATACTAAGCATCGTAATTATTGTGGAGTAATTATTGACCACTCCTTAATCAAGATATTGTTTATATTTTTATTTGATGTGATTTAGTATTCCTTAATCGTGAGGTCCGATGAATGAGGAGGCCAAAATCTCATTATCTGAGAACCACTTCATCGTCACTCGTGATTTGTGACAGGCGCGTTTTCTTACTGTAAATGGGCGCTGTTCATGTTGGTATCACCGAACATTTTATGAAGAGATGGATTAACGCAGTTTACAGTACTTGGGTGTCTTTTTTTTAACCCATTTGACCCTTTACACAACACGAGTTCGCCCACTCCATGTCAAGTCAAAAAAAGTTACATATCTAAGAATTGACGAGGGTGGCAAATACTTTTGGCCAAGGCTGTAGTCACTTATGTATGTAGTCACTTAATAGGACAACATCGGCTATATATCACATACCCGTCCTGGTTTTGTCGTCAGTTTGTATGTAGTATGTACTGTAGTCTAATATATTTTGTTGCTATTTTGTCAAAAAAGCAAGTTGTTTTGTCTTTTTAGTGTAAACTAGCCGTAATAGTAAATAAGTAATATTCTATTGATTTTTTAAATCCTTCATAAAATTGTTCGTAATTATTAAAAATATAATTTACAGTATTTTAAGGGGGGAGAGAGACGTTCTTTATATTGTGATTTATTTTAATTTCATTTTCATTTATATCAATAAATCGTGTAATTCTTTGTATTATTTTTAACTTAAGTAGCGAAGACTTTTCAATATCAGTTTTTTATTAACTATTTAAAATATATATATGATACAAATGTAAAGGTTTTTTGATTATATAAAATAAGAAGTAATCTTGTTCAACAAATAATTTAACAAAATTACCAACTAATAAATATTCAATTATTTTTCTGGTTCACAAACGTTCGGATAAAATAAATTTAATTCCATATGACTTCATAATGATTGCAGATGAAGTTTAATCGAGTTTATCTACTGGCCAATACAGTATGTACAATGTACATACGTATTTATCTAAATCTAACCTGATTTGTTTTTATAACGCATATTCAATTTAGTACACGAGCGTTGTAGCTGTATTGGAGGTGGGACGAAGGGGGATATAAATTGGATATTGTGAATTTTGTCAGATAAGCCGTGTGACATGTACACAGGGGGGTTGGGGGGCATTTTGAGATAATGCACCGCAGGGAATTTGATTATCATTTTAAACATTTTACCCCCCCATATGCGTTCAAGCTTCTGATTTCGATATGCATATGTGTTTTTAGTTGGTGTTTTTTTTAAGGGAAAAATACTTCAGTTGGTTATTTTGTAAATATATGTAGTCTATATTATAAAATATTAATGTCAATATATACCTAGTTGAAATTTTAATTTTACAATTGTATTGACAAAATTTTGTTTTTTAATATAATAAATACATATATAAATAATTATAATTCAAACCGGTGAAAATTATTTTTATCTATATCTATAAAAGAGTTTGTCCTTAACCACTCACTCACTCACTCATATATCAACGTACGGCCCAAACCCCGGGACCTAGAAACGTGAATTTTCGTAGGTATCTTCCTTTTATGATCTAAGCACCCACTAAGAAAGGATTTTTCGAAATTCAACCCCTACGGGGTTAAAACGGTGTCAAATTTTATATAAAAAAATATTTTTTTTGTTCGCATTTAATTGAAACTTATCGAACATACTCTACAATATAAATAATGAAACAATTATTTCAGCATTTCCCAAAATTTAACCCCTAATGAGTTTTGGGGGGGGGGGGATTTGTAAAAAAAAATTGTATACACCGAATGAAACATGGCACAAGTAGGTACTCTACAAGACAAATATCAGTTACGAAAATTCAACTCCTATGGGAATGAGGGGGGGGGGGGGTAAATTTTCATATATTTATCTTCATAATTGTTCATGATATTAAAGTAAATTCGGTCTGTGTTTTTGATATGTATATCTGCATAGCTGCTTAAGTTATAATGGTGAAGTCGAGGGTACCCAGGGGGTGGATTTTTGCAATTTTGAACTAACATCCGAGATATTTACGTTTTTATAGTTTATAATATTTTTTTTTTATACTGTTATAGTTAATGAATAAAAATCAATATAAAAAAATGTAATGTGACATCCCCTATCACGTATGGAGGGTTTTAATTAGTTTCGAAGTTTACGCGAGCGAAGCCGCGGGATTCCGCTAGTAACTTATAATTTAACGAATATTATATATACAAGACAAAACGAGTTACATGCAATCAGATAAATGTTCCCTCAAAGTTTGTTGTCTACATTTATTTATTTTTACCTATTTTATCAGCTAGTGTAAAAGTATATATCCATTTCATCAAATCCAGACAATTTTTTACACTCTTTTGTCTCAGAGTTTTATATTTGCATATCATATAAAGCTCGCTATAAAAATTTTTAGTACATTTTTTGTATTCGACAAATTTTGTTTGAATAACTGTTACTTGTCGCTATTCAGACATCCAATAAATAGACAAAAAATAAGTTCTTTTATAGAACACATGCATATTTAAATGTAATAATAAATAATTGAACATATTTTTTTGGATATCTATTGAACTTTGTAACAGTATTTGTGTCGAAACGCTGATATTCAGTCAAATTATTAATTAAACAATTGAGTTGACACACTTTATATGTTGATGACCTGTGACCTGTGATTAATAAGCAAATGCCACTCACGGACATAGTTAATATCCTTTCTCGTGGGGATGATGTTTATATGTAAATATTTGTTGAATTTGATTGCAATACTATAACTGAATAACTATATGATATAGGTATAGGTTGTTCGCGGGAACCGAGTGACCATTGCTAACTTTGTTATTATTGGAGCTAGAAGATCGGTTAAATGGGCAAAGGATCAGTATTTTTTCCGGGATGTATAATGACGGTATCAAAAAAACAATTGAATGTCAAATTTCATAGATATATTGAAATACAACTCTTTTTAAATGGAATATCATGTATATTATTATTGAATTTTATAGCTGAGACTGTTTTCTTTATAAAAGTGGTGTACATGTATGATGGTAAAATTGATAGAAAACAAGTTATAACAAGTATAAAATTAATAGAAAATATCGAAAAACAGTGTGCTATGAAGATTCATTAAATTTCAAACAAATGATTTAAACATTTAAAACAATAGTTAATTGATAATGAAAAAAATAGTTATGGTTAATTATATTTTTTAATAAATAATACTAAAAAACGTTAAAAATCTGCGAAATAAGGCACTAATACCTGAAATAATTGTTTAAAATTTTTTTGATCATTTGTTTGTATTTTATTAAATTTTCATAGCACACTATATAAAACTTTTTTTCTATCAATTTGACCATCATAAATTCTCATCTATAAAATTAATTAATAATATTTAGGTTATTCCATTTAAAAAAAAGTTGTATTTCAATATATCTCTGAAATTTGACATTAAATTGTTTTTTGACACCGCCATTATTCATCCCGGAATAAATACTGATACTTTGCCCATTTAACCGATCATCTAGCTCCAATAATGAAAAAGTTAGCAATGATCACTCGGTTCCCGCGAACACCCTGTATATAAGAATCACGTCTAATGTAAATAAATAAATACAAAATTTATCGCATAACGCAATAAAAATAAAATATATCTACATATATTAGAGATCTTCGCATATGACATTTATTAATTATTCTTCAGAGGCACAGTTTAGAGGCCAACATTTAGAGGTTCACCAATAGCTTCTTTGTTTATTTTTTGTTCGAATTTGCTCGCTTAACATTGTTTGTAGTCACTTTTTTTTCTTCTAATTAATACTTTTTGGATTACTTGGTTAATTTCACATAGTCTAGGTCCTAGGATATTCTCGTTGCTCCGAGGATAATTTTACTTTGAATAGTATTGATGCAGCCGCTTATATTACATAGTCTAGTACACTCTTGACGTTTTAGTTTTTGTTTGCTTAATTAGAATCGGTGCAATCGTTTGATGTTGACGAAGACAAAATAATACATTGATTAATGATTTTATGCGTGCCACAGTCGGGTAAAATGAATCTTTTTTATACATTTATAGAGATAACCAACATGAAGTTTTTTTTTATTAATTAAAAGTCAAAAGTTAATTTATTGTTTAATGAAACAATTAAAAAAAATGTTTGCAGCATAATTTCAATTTGTTCTTTATCCTTACAACTCTGCTTAAATTTTTAAATTCGCTTTATCTGCTTTTAAAAATTTATTTCTGTACACATTTTATGTATAATACTATAACCAAAAATTCATTAAAAATGTATCTACAAAACAAAAATTACCCATGTCAAAATTTCCAAGTAAGCACCATGAAAATAAATTAATTACATAAAAATAAATTTATGTTAAAGCAAAATCTGACACAAGAAGGACTAGATAAATACATCAACCCTGTAAAAGGCAAACCTAATTAAAATTTATCCTTTAAAATGGAGTGAGAGGCTAGTGCTGTGCTATTTTAATACATATCTCTCATATGATAAGCGCGCGGGTAAGGGCAGTGGAAGTTTTTGCGAATGTAATCCTTTTAACTTTATCTCCGTGCACAGGTGAACCGCGACCCTGCCCTCGGAGTTAGATAAAAGCCGCGTGCGTAACCTTGTTTAATCCTACAGTTTAAAACACAAGTGCAGTAACTTGTATTTACTAGTTATCGTTGCCATTATACTGCTATATGTATATTTGTATTTTTGAATTTAATCTTTAAAATATATGTGCATAAAAGTTTACCTTTGAAATTTTTGATATAATAACTTATTTTTTATTTGTTAATATGTATTTATATTACTTTTGTGTATTTTTGATTTTTTTTTCGTTTCTCATTTATACATATACATATGTTCATAAATTTTAGAATAATATGTATAGTAGGTATACTTTTTTGTATCAAAAATATACTAGTCTGGTAGTTCACATACAATTTGTAAATTTAATTTAAATTTATAGTGCTACTCCAGTTGTATGAATAATTTAAAACGGTTTTTCGTGAACACAAAATTCACATGAAGAATTATATTATTATAAATATCTATACATATAATTAAGCACTTTTATGAGTAATTGTACTTATGTAGTTATAAATAAATTTATTTAACTAAGTATTAAAATTTACTTAGTGCTATTAAAAAAAAATACAAATGTAATTTAAAATTGGTTACTGGATGTAAGCCGCATCCTTTTGGTCGTTTTGGTTTGCAGTCCTAATAACATCCACTGCAATATGCAACGAAACGTTAGCCAAGATCACCGCAGAAAACTCAAAGCTTTTACAAATGTAATTGCAATTCCAGAACTTTTGATAAAAGTTATTGTACTTAATTACATTTTTGTGTACTTGTGCACAGCTTTGTACACACTACTTATATTTATGTGTATAGTATGAAATTTAAACAAAATGTCTTTTTGAGAACTTTTACATAAAGGACCATTTAAAAGCTTCAATAGCGAACTCTAGCGGTGGTCGCGTCACTTCTCAATGCGGGACCGAGTAGTAGGCATTCATTGTGGGTTTAAAACCACCTCACCATAGGCGTATCTAGAGTTTGTTCAAGAAATATTTTATTTTAAAAAATATAAAAATAAAATCAATACATTTTAGTATTGCGATCGTAGTCCTTATACTTGAAATATTAAATGTAATGATTTTATTTCCACGGTATCTTTACTCACAGATGGTGAATTATTTCAGTACTTTGAAAAGAACTTCTTATAATTTTTTTTAATTATTAAAAAATGGGCTTTTGATTTAATATTTATCTTTTTCTGTTGAAGCGAATCTTGTTGCTTCATTTAAAAAGAATTAAACAGTTAAAATCATTGTTGCAATGTTAAACATACCCTCAAATAATATTTATTTAGGGAGGTAAATTGTATATTTTTTAGAGAAATTGTATTTTTACTTAAAAACATCAAAGAATCAATAGTCCCTTAAGTTGGATATTTTTGACAAAAGTTAGTATCGTCTCAACGTGAAGCTCTCCGACTTATCGTGGCAGTTATATGTAGTATAGTAACTTCTTATTCCTGCTCGCTCAAAATTGATAATTTTTGACCTCGAGTCGCTACTGTATTTTAAGTAAGAATACACAATGCGTGGTTCAGGACAAAACTCTAACTCTCTACCTCTGTCCCTTCCGTATTTTAGTAAAATAGTAGAGATATTGTAGGGGTTGAAGGACAGCACAAACATCTCCCTTTCTCTCTAACTATATGTGTCTCTAAACGGCGCATGATAACACGGATTCCGGGACGCGCGCGCGTGTTTTGACCACCACCGCACCAAAACTTTTTGCTAGAAACGTTTTATTTATCCAACACTCCTCGGTCCGTTGGAATTCGCTCACGGGACGTGGTAGGTTAAATGAAAGTGTAAATTTACACAAACCGAAAACTTCTCACTCAGAGTGAATTTTAACAGGAATTTTCGACGCCCCCGTTCTGTACATATTTTTTTTATCTCGCTGAAACTTTTTTTCAGTAAAGCACGTAGTTTGAATTTGAAGTTGACGTGGTTATTTTTGGGACGTAATTTTTTAATGTGTTTGATTTTTCATGATGGAAAATTGGGTTTGTTGTGTGATTCTTTTTCAAATTCACAGCTTTACATAGTAGTATAGAACTATGACATTTGTCAATTGCAATTTTCACATTTTTTATATAATTTAAAATCATAAATGTCGAGTTCATACAGGTACATATAGTTTTACATAATTTATTGTACATGATTACTTGTAATAATAACTTTTTATATTATAAGTATCCTACATATATTTCTACAATGTTATACAAAGTGTTTATTGTATAAATTCCTATAGTTTATTGGACGTAACAGCAGACCAATATGTAGGAACATATAAAATATTTTACTTTTTTAATAATTTATATATGGCGACATATTTCCGTTTAAATTGTAAATATATAATTTTTTTATAAATAATCGAGCGATCTGTTTTTATTAAAAGTTATTTGTTATCTTAATATATATAAATTACGTGTCACATTGTTTGTCCGCGATGGACTCCTAAACTACTTAACCGATTTTAATCAAATTTGTACACCGTATGCAGTTTGATCCAACTTGAAAGATAGGATAGCTTACATCTCAATTTATGATCGCAATATTATTTTATTGCAAATTATTTGTCTTTATCTGTTAGCTCCAAACGATTCTAACAGATGGTGACATCTGTTGACTGGATTGAGTAAGTATTCAATAGATGGCGCTATGTCAAACTTCCAAACGTTTCATATAACCTACAATTTAATAGCATAACCACCACATGTTGCTAAAGTATAGGTTAACCACAGCAACGCGTGGCCGGGTCAGCTAGTAAAATATATAAAATAGCCAACCATGTACAGCTCTTCTTATAAATATGTTAATGTTAAAAAAATGTGCTTATGTACATTTTGTACATGCATATGTATATGCTAATCCGTAGCCTCTACTGTCCTTATACAAAAGGATTAGTTAATATGATTAGGCTTAAGGATTATTATATTATTGTTATTAGTATAAGGATCATTTTATAAAAACTGCCTCATTATTTAAAGTACATATCAAGTGGGTAATTACTTATTTTAATTAACTGCTTTTATAGTCGGGGAGGTGAGCGCCAAAATTTGCAACTACTTTCTAAAAACTGATTTTTGTTGTATAGGTATATAGGTATACAGCCTGCCGTCAGTCAGCTAGTTTCGTTAGCGTTTGGCGTGGGGGTATTAAATCAGCTGCTGACGGCATTTGTTAAGGTAAAATCCGGACTGACTATTTTTTTTAATAATAATAATATTCCTAACTTTTATACCGAATTTCATATTTTAGAAAGTACTTTCACGTTGTATAGGTTTTTTACGAGTTAAACGCGCTGCTGACGCGCCCGGTTGCAAGATTTTTATGACTAACTATGATAAAAGAGGTTTTTACTTAGTATACTGCTTTAATTTCTCAGAAAGTAGTTGCAATATGTATAGTTTTTTTTTAACAAAGTTAAAGCCACTCCCGCGCCAAACGCTAACTAGCTGACTGACGGCAGGCTGTATATCTACACCACAAATGTGATGTAATATCAAAAAATCAGCTTTTAGAAAGTAGTTGCAAATTTTGGTGCTCACCTCTTGGACTATTATTCTATTGTGGAAAATGTTAAAAGAATAATTATTAAATAAACGTTTTATTTCCATAATTATATTATATTTAATGTTAATTGGCATAGTTAATAAAAATATAGTAAGAATAAAATCATTATCTATCTAATATCATGTATCGGAGCTTGCAACTTCTGCAGCAAAAAAGGTTGCAGAATCTAGTAAATTTAACAAAGTTTGTAGAGCGTTTTAACAGAACCGGATCTAATAGGTACTTGTTTTTCATATTATTTTTATGTCATGTATAACGCACAATGTTAATATAATAATATATCAAGTATCAACAAGTTCTTGTTTCTTAAGTACAACTTCTTCAAATGTTTATAGGTACTTGAGACGATATAATTTCCAACTAAATACAATAAATATGAATTGCTTGCATTTTAATGACAACATCTATGGATTAAATAAAGTATTTAAAATATGATAAATATATACACGTTGTTAATGCTCGCGCGAATGGCTCCTCTAAAAAAAAAACAATATAGGAACCACATCCCTACTGGAAGTGGTTTATTTAGGATATAAATCAATATCACTACAATCCATTCAATTTTTTCCATTTTTGTTAGAACATATAAATTCTTAACTTTTTCTTACAAACTGAAAATACACCAGTACAATGACACATGGACCCTGCCGATTGGATGTCACTCAATGTAAAATTTCATGTAGCTAAAGCTATAGGAAATTTAACATTGTCTGACTTAATTATTCAATATTTTTATTTTTATATATTTATTAGAAAATATAAAATTTGATGAACACGTTCCTGCTGCGGTAAATCAATTATCATATACGCTAGGAAACCAACTGTCAAAAACGACACGTCGCCACTTAGTGAGCATCGCTGGCAATTTTGGGTTTATTAGTATTTTTAAAAAGGATATGACGGGTAGCCAAAAGCAGTTCTGATTTCGCTAATTTTTGTTCTATCTATGGACCTCTATCTGTAGAAGTGTTTTACCAAGTTTTAATTCATTTTGAAAATTATTTTAGCTGTAATTAATTAAAATTTGAAAATCGAAAACATTTTTTTTCTACTTAATGGCTTGACATTATTGGATGAAATTTTCAGAAAAACGTAAAGATGATATAAGGTCTTGAAAACCAATTTTTTTCATAGCAATTTTCATACAAATTTTAATATAACATACATAATATAACGACAATTATCCACTTTTTTCCTTTCAATTATATGACAGATTGGTTTGGCAGAAACTCAAAATTATTTATTTTTGCCACTTGGCGGCGCCAGGATCGATGGTTTCCTAGCGTATAGCCTAAACTAATTCTCGTTAGAGAGAACGAGTTGTGCTTACAAACGTGCAATTAAATGGATTACTAAAGGTTTTTCTTTAACTGGCATACAAATGAATCATTAACCATTTTTTTTCTTCGTCTATTCTAAGGTAAAACAATGTTATTTTATATGTTGAATCGATCTATGTGAAAATAACCTTAATCCTGTCCTGCAAGTTGCCAAGACTTTTACTCGCAGACACTGTAAACAGTGCTGCTATCACGTCGTCACAACTTCCTATTGTCAATAAATATCTACCAGTCGTCGAAACTTTTTTATGTGTCGACATTGCACGCGGTTATCTCTCTGGCCAATTTAACACACAATCAACAGCACCGCTGTGCCGTTTGTGAGGCGAGGGGAAGAGGGGGGAATGAGAGAACGGGGGGGAACGCTAAGTACGAAAGAAGGGAGATGAAAATATTAGTGTGAGTAACATATAATAAACAGTATTACGGTGGAGTTTGAATTCGAAAGGGTTTGGGAGGGAGGGTGCCGCCAGGGAGAAGAGACTGCTATGGGATAGTCCTTGTTGCCACATGTCGACAGTTTGGGAACAGATGTACGCCGTGGTGGATGTTTTATTGTTTGATATTTTCAACCCTTGAATTCTCTAATTTTTGCGGTTACCTTGAAGTTTTGTAAATGTGGGTCCTAAGGTGGGGGGGTCATGCATGGTAATATATAAATGCTAATTTGATATAGAAATTAACGAGTATGATTTGATATTTTGTAATGTAAAATTCAAGAGTAAAAGATGTACTATATATACATACCGGGTGTCCCAAATAACTTTTCCAGCATGGGGATCTCAGTATCTATAAGAGATACAGGTTTGGTTAAATGAGATTAATTATTTGTAAGAAAGGGGTGAGTATTACAATACAACACAAAAAATATTCATAATTCTATGTGGTTCAGGCGGCATACCCAAAAAACTGAAAATTCGGAATTTCTTTAAATGGCTACAACTTTTTTGTCAAAATAGATAGGTACTTTTTGAAGACGGTTTCTTATAGTACTTTTTTATGTAGAATCGATTGGTGTATTTAGATTTTTGTATCACTTTTAGTTTCCGAGTTATGAGCCCTAATTTTAGTTTTTCTTATGGGTCGCTAAGTTGGCTATGGCATATTTGAACGTGTTTTTTACTCTACTTTACAACGATATGCCACTTGTCACATTTATTTTCGAAAATAAGTCGATGTACTAAATGTCAGTGATATTTATTTATTAAATATTTTATTACAAACATTTAAGTGAGCTATGAAAAACAAAAATTGTAAACAAAAACACAATAACAACAATCAAAATAACAAATGACTATTTCAAAACAATTAACTATTTAAAAAAATACATTATAATTTTTTTTCGGCAGTAAGTATGGCAAGTGATATATCATTATTAAGTAGAGTAAAAAATACGTTTAAATATGCTATAGTCAACTTAGTGGCCCTTAAGAAAAACAAAAGTTTGGCTCAGAACTCGGAAACTAAAAGTGATATAAAAAATCTAAATACACCAATTGATTCTACACAAAAAAGTGCTTTGAGAAACCGTCTACAAAAAGTACCTATCTACTTTGACAAAAATGTTATAGCCATTTAAAGAAATTCCGAATTTTCAGTTTTTTTGGTATACCGCCTAAACCACATAGAATTATGAATTTTTTTTTTGTGTTATAATACTCAACCCTTTCTTACAAATAATTCATCTCATTTAACTAAACCTGTATCTCTTATAGATACTGAGATTCCCATGCTGGAAAAGTTATCTGAGACACCCGGTATAATTTTTTTATGAAATGGAGAGGGACGGGTAAAGAAAATAGCCTTAAAAATGTTATACTTAAAAATTAAACAAAGAAAATGCTAACTAAAAAAATAAATCGAACATATTTCTTGAATCTACCCTTTTCGAGTCGTAACAAATGTCATATTTAGTTTTAAAAAGACACCAATTTCAGAACACAATAACATGTTTGTCCAAATATTACTTCCCTTTCTGCACACTCAGGTTTGACATCTCTACTATAGTAGTATTATAATGGGACTTCTAGTACAATACACTGTAGGCAGCCTATCCGCAGAAGTGTGTAGGTTTGAGGCGGGGGAAAGGGGGGGGGGTGTCATGATCGGCTACGCAGTTGGTGGTCCTACGCGGAAACAATTTGTTCCGACCACAAAGGCACTTTTATAATGTCAGGCCCGATATAAATTGGTGAAACCTATGTCACATCTGTTATTGATAGTGTATATAGCAGAAACCTCAGAAAGCTTTTCCTTACCCGCTTGTATTCTTCTCAAGTTAGCCGCTTAAAATGTGAAATTGACTGTTAAATTACTTTACTTTAGTTGTGAATAAGGGAAATCGTCAATCAAAACTTCTTCTGACTGAGTTTCAAACATTTTTCATATGGCCTGATCTTTCCTTCATATATTATGTTAAAGTGTGAGAAGATGTAGTAAAGTTATTGATATCATTACAAATTTTATTTTTATAGTGGCATTTTTTAAATTCATCTTTATAGCTTCTGAATACAAACCACGTCTTAAAAATGTATACCGTGCAATAAAAAAATAGTTATGACATATGAAACGTATATTTAGAAAACAAGAGTAAAATTTCATTAAAAACAAATATAATTTATGGTAGTAATTTCTTTTACATACTCATTGTTTAACATGTAATATATAAATTCGGTATTTAATTTACTTCCCTTCACTTATAATAAATTTATTATTATTTTAAGTTAATATACACGTTACATTTTAATACATTTTACAGTCGGGTTTGTATAGTGGAACAATTTAAAATTAATTTGTTACTTTCGTAATTGTGTTTTTGCGTGCTGTAGTCATAATTAAAAATATTTATATCGCTGTTAATTAAATTATCAAGATTCGGGTAAAATACATTTAATATCACCCCAACTGTGCAGTGCCAATGTTTCCTTATAAAGATTGTCCAAAATATATACCTCATAGTGTTATTTATTTCGGTATTTGAGTGGAATTTTGTAAAATATAATTAAAAAGGTAGATAATGTTTGTTCATTATTAAATACTCCGTTTTAAATCAATTTATTAATTTTATTTATTAAAATCTCAAAAAAGTTTATGAATTAAATGAACCCCACATAAATACAATACAATATAAATGAGAGTACAGTCAAATTAACTGAAATTTAAGTATGCTGTTATAAAAAAAGTCATATGTATAAATCAAGGATTCCAAACGGAGTCCAAGTGGACCCTTTGGGTTCTATGGAAGTTTAAAAAAGGTCTATAGTATTCAAGGGGTCAATTGGGAGTTTATGTTTTTTTTTCTGCTTTAAAATTTTGAATGTGCTTTTTTTACTTTTCATTTATATTTATTGATATATGTATAAGTGCTTGTATTTGCTATGTATTCCTTGTACTTTTTCAGATTGTAGTAAATTTATGTGATTATTATTAAAATCTAAAAATGTAAGGGGTCTATAAAGAAAACTATTCTTTTAAAAAGGGTATATGTAGAAGAAAAGTTCGGAAATTGAAATTTGGTGCATGAAAATTACAAAAAAAAAATTAATTTTAGATTTAAATTAAATTATTAACGTGAAAGGTATACCCCTTGGAATTTTTTCGATTTTTCGCAAAAATTTTTTTGTCTAATTTTCAAGTGTTATACGTGTCATTGATTTTGACACGCCTGATTTCAAATCCGTCGACAAAAATCAAATCTGACTACATATTCAAAAGTTACGACCATTTTTTTCCAAAATTTAAAAACATCGAAAATTTTGAAAGACATATCTCGAGAACGTTATGAGATACAGAACCGCGGTTTGAAAATTTCAACTTTTCATGTCATTTTCTATAAAATAAACATAATTTAAACGAAATTTAAAATTCAAAATTTTATTGTAATTTTTATGCACCAATTATCAATTTGTCTTAAAAAATATCGACTTAAAGCTAAGTAAAAAATAAATCTATAAACTATCTAAAAATGTAAGAGAATCTATAGTGAAAATCATTCTTTTAAATGATATTGGAATTCCTAACCTTTGGTATTGAATAACTAAAAAGCTGTCACTTTTCGGACCTTATGCCCTGAAAACTTTTGATCAGTAAGCCAAGAGCTACATACATCATACTCCAGTTTAAGCCATTTTGACCGTATTATAATTTACATCGATTTTGTGCGGTAACTTCTTTACCTTTATGGTATTAATCTGTAAAAATATAATTGATATATTAACTATACTGAAGTAAATTTTTATTGTTTTTCATGAAATAACTAACCCACAGAAGCAATAAATTTATTTATATATAATTTAAAAAAAACTGTGGAACATTAAAATATCAATTTAAAAACACGAACAATTTTATAATGTTTTTACGTCTTCATTTCAGACAAATGAAACCTAAAAGGCATTAAAAATTATTACAGTTAAAACTGTTATCGCTTCCTACTGCAGCAGCACAAAACTATTTCGCAAGTATTATTTTTATTGTAGAAGAAATAGAGAACGAGCAAAAGTTTGTCGCATTATGAGAAACTACATAAATGCGCAATAAACACATTGGTCAGTTTATTTGTTTCTTTTAAAACGTACACAGTTACTATTTACTGATCAAATAATATTTGTTATTAGATAAACATACCAAATCAATGGAATATAATATACATTGTGTGCTGAAAAGTTATAATTTGTTATAATGTAAAGATTCAACTGATTATTTAAGGTAAAAATGTTAAAAATAATATTGAAGTGTTTTTTTTTTACATAATATTATAACTACTTGCGCCCGGCCCGCGGTTTCATCCGTGTTGTTATCTTTTTTTTTGAACATGTACACAAAATGTGCGTGAACACTGCTGCACAAGTATAATCTATAAAATAGATATCTATAGATATATCTATAAAAGAGTTTGTCCTTAACCACTCATTCACTCACTCACTCACTCATATATCAACGTACAGCCCAAACCCCTGGACCTAGAAACGTGAAATTTCGTAGGTACGTTCATTTTATGATGTAAGCATCCACTAAGATTTTTCGAAATTGAAACCCGACGGGGGTAAAACAGAATGTCAAAGTTTATATAAAAATATTTTTTTTGTTCGCATTTAATTGAAACTAATCGAACATACTCTACAATATAAATAATGAAATAATTATTTCAGCATTTCCCAAAATTTAACTCCTAAGGTATTAGGGGGGTGGAAAAATTTGTAATTTTTTTTTGTATTTACTGAATGAAACATGGCACAAGTAGGTACTCTACACTGACAAATATCAGTTACGAAAATTCAACCCCTATGGGAATGGGGGGAGGGTAAAATTTTGATATATTTATCTTCATAATTGTTCATGATATTAAAGTAAATTCGGACAAATTAATATTCAATTAAAAATGAAAGTTCGATATTCAAACCCTAATAGTATGGGACGGGGACGAGGATGGATTTAGATATGTTTATCTGCAACCCTACTTTACTTATAAAGGTAAATTTGGGCAAAATAGTCATCTATTAAAATAAAAATTTAGACATTCAACCCCTAATGGCGGAGGTAGACATTTTTATAATTATAAGTATTGAATAAAAATCAATATAAAAAAATATAATATGTCATCCCCTATCACATATATGGAGGGTTCTAATTAGTTTCGAAGTTTACGCGAGCGAAGCTGCGGGATTCCGCTAGTAAGTATATACTTTTGCAAAATGAACTTATGTTGATGTACGATTACTCACCAAAAATACTGTTAATCTGAAATGAATTTTTCACATTTTGAAAAATCGCGATACGTCTAAAAGGGAGAATGCATAAAATATTGAATTTATATATAAATATTGAATATATATTTTTTTAATTTATTTGACTAAATCAGCAGTATGATGCCAAAATTTGCAAATAAACAAAAACTGAACATCATTATTGGCAACAGAGTAGGAATGTAATGTGTATAACACATGTTAGAAAATATGTGCATGTTATAGATCTACTTTGATTCATATGCAAAGGAAATGTAATTTTTTAACGAATTTAAAATATTGCTATGTAAACAACAAATTAATCACTTGTAAAGGTCTCATAAATAAGTAAACAGGGTGACCAGTTTCTGGTAAACCGGAAAAAGTCAGGGAATTTTGCTATACAGGGAAAAGTCAGGGAATTTGGTTGGAAGTCGGGGAATTTTAATAAAAATGCAAAATCCCACAAATTCCCTAAAAAAACAGGGAAAAAAGGTAAATATTCTCCTGGAAAACCGGGAAAAGTCAGGGAAATTTGTTCCAGAGAAATACTGGTCACCCTGGTAAACATTTTGAACCGTATTACATATTTATTATAAGTTTTTTTTATTAATGAAAGCATGTATTAATTATTTTGTATTTATTTTCAGGTATGTACACCTTTTGAAAAAAATGAGAATAATATGTAAGGTAATAAATATAATTTCATATATTATTTTCTATGAAAATTAATTCAATTTTAAAATTAGAAAATACTAAACATTTTTGTGAATTAAAATAAAAAATCGATAAAAAGAAAAATAAGATTATATATACAAACCATAAAGATTAAAATTTCATAATAATATACCATATACTCATACCTTAATATTAAAAACAAATAGCGTAGTAAAAAAACGGTTTCTGACCAAAATTTAAAGTTAAATGAAAATATACATATGTACACATATAAAGACCCTATTGTTCCATCAAAACGTTCCTCTGTTATATAATCGACATCACCTGTACAAGAATGCCTAGGGTAGCTAAGGTATGAGGGTGAAGTGAAAGGGTTAAATCGGTTGGTGTGAAGCACCATCCATTGTTAACAGAGGGGTAAAGAAGCACAGTAACACCTTCATGTTGCGGTTAAAAGGGTTTAACACCCCCCATCCTTGAAACTTCTCCACCCCCTCCCGTAATTTAATATGTATTCAATTACGCCTTCTATTTTACGGTGATCGTTAACCCGGACGTACAATGAGCGGGTTAAACACTCCCCCCCCCATGTACTCTTTCAGTATGTAGACTTAGACAATATTACTTTGGATAATTTATTAATTATCTTGTAAAATATTAGCTGTATTCAGAAAGACCTGTTGAATTAATTAATTAAATTTTACTTCCGATCTATCAAAATTTGGTGACTGTTATTTAATATTTTCTGGAAGAAGTAGTCCCACAATTTATGGCAATAATAATAAAAATAACAGTTAGGCCATAAAATGCACTCCCCGTACTTTTTTTACTGTATACTTATTAATACAATTAAAAACGGTACTAAAAAATTTAAAAAATAAACACAAATTATTATAGATACTATAGTATGTATGTATAATACATTCGTAGACAACAAGTAAACATAACATTAGGTTATATTCAGTTACAGTCCCCATTATTGTGTTTTTATTTTTATTTGTAATACAATCATACCAAATTTTATATTGATTAAAGATGTAAGGAAGAACTATTTTGAACCTTACAATGAAATTTAACATTATCATATTTTAAAATATATTCTACATGTTACGGTTATCAAGTGGATACATATTGACATAGGTTTAAATATTCTTTTTAAATTGTATTCTCTTCGTTCAAGTTCAAACCATATTCCTGTGGTTCCATGTACCGCTTATAGATGGCGGTACAATAATTATTTAAACAATACATACAATTTAATTTTTGATAATTTAAATTCGTTTAAATTCAGATAACCTTTTATTACAAAAAGGATAATATTTTCTTAAAAAACATTTCACACAACGCTATACTATATGTTTTTTTTTTTAATATTATCATGAACATCTTTATTTGACCGTGATTTAAGTGAGAGGTTGGGGGTAGTTTTGTTTGCCTTACTCAATATTAAACAATATACCTAATTTCTATTATGCCACTATATTCGTAAACCCTCATTCAGACGTAATTACACTCGACCTATATTACCACGCGCGCTCACTGTTGGATATGCAAATCATTTTATATCCATAAAATATATAATCAAAACCAGTGGTGTATCGTACAGGAAAATTGCCTAAAAATGTAGGTACACTTATCGCAGGAATAAAAATAAGATTAAATTTTTATCAATATAACTATTTTTTGTAGGAATTGTTATTTAGAATTCTCTTTTAACCCAGATGGACTTTTGAAGAACTATTTATAAGATTTATTTGTCTTCGTAATCGTCGGTCGTCTTGCTTAAATGCATTTTCTTTCGCCTCTTGGTCGTTTAAATACCCTTGTTTCACAAAATTTGTATAAATAACTATGTACATACTTGAGATATTTAATGAATTAGCAAAATGTCAAGTATCAATACTTTTTTTCGATGCTCAATTATTTTAATTTATTTAAAGTCTTGCCATTGTTATTTTTTTAATTTTATACGAAAATCTTTACGTTGAGAATATATTTTTTCCTATTTTTGGTATTTTCTGTTTTATAGTTTTTCTACTCTCGTTAAAAAAACTAAAAATTCTTGTTTTAAGGCATACTTTTCTTCTTTTCGAAAATTGGTATAACCTTCTTAAATCAATAAATGCACTATTAAAAACTGATACAATATAATTATTTTTTGTCAAAATTACGTCTCAAGTAAAAAAATTTGATGCCCTACTTTTGCATAGTTAAATAATTTAAGAATTAAAAAAATCACAAAAATTAAAACAATACAGTAAAATAGTTTTTTAGGCTAAAAATTTATAACAAAAATTGTAGATATTGATTTAGAATCACCCATATATTTTGCTATATATACCATATTATCAAATTTATATCATAAAATTTGTCAATTTATTGCATTGTTGTTTCAATTTAAAATTTGCAAATTATTACATCATAAAAGATTCAACCAAAACCCCCCAAAGATAACAATATATATATTATTTTATCAAAACATTTGTAAATGTATTCAACATACAATTGAATACATAAATATAAATTGTGAACATTCTCTCTACGGGCTACCACTGACCGCGCCCTCATCCCCGCTGTGATACCGCTGGACATTTCCGAAAGGAAATGTCACAACACTGTACCACTATTTCATATGCAGATCGTTATGTTTTGGGGTTAGAGCGCACTGCTTTGTATACTATTCCATACATGTTTTTATTAATTCTGAAATTAAGCAACGATTCGGTTATGATTTTATTTGTGTTTATACATAAATAACGAATGTATTATGGGTAATGATAGATTACAGGTTTTAATAGAATGCCATTAGTGTCATTTTATTCGTATGAATGTCGGAGTGTCATCAAATTGGTTTATGTACTTTTAAGATTGCTTAGAATGGAGGTTACCAAGAAGGGAGATCATAATGTACATAATAATTTAATTCAGATTATCATTGACATACTAACGAAATCTTTAATATGTTTTATATTAGTTAAGATAAGTCAAACACAACAAAAATGATTAATTTAATTTTTTTTAAATACGGATTAAATTTTCATTAATTAAATTTTCGTATAATTTATTTACGTTCATATAAAAACAAATTTTAATCTTGTATAAACTCACTATTTTATACTATGTCTACACTGGTAGAATGACTTGACTTGGGCCCAGAAGTCCTTGTTTTATATAAAACGATTTTCTTAATATAAAAATATACTCTTAATCCAATTATATTATTGTTTTCATCCGACAATATTGCTTTAAAAAAAACAAGAATATAGTTATAACTATATTATTCTGTGGTTGAAAAAATTGCATTGTTTTTTAACTTTCTATTAGAATATATCTAAAACCACGAATCTGAGATCTATACATGATGTGTATGATTTTTAGATAATCGTTTTACAAACAAAATAAGTCCATACATATACCTCTCAATGATTTACAGTTTATGAAATATTCTTTTTTTAGTTTTTGTGTACTGTTATATTCAACAAAATTGGTACCTTATGTCTTTTTTTCTCTAATGAATAGTATGCTCAGAATTACAAGACAGAACAGTAATTTTAATTGGACAGTCTAAGATTTTACAGCCGCTTAAATAGTATTTTTTTAAGAAAAACAATTAAAAATTATTTTTTTGCCGAGAATGGAACTTTTTACTGTGCTGTTTTACAAATTTTGCTGGGCTGTATTTTATATTTTATATTGAGTATTATAATTTTTCTTATTTTAACGTAGAAAATTGGCTATATTCGACTCTCGCACATCGTTTATAGTGCAGAGCACAGTAATTCTGATAAGATTTTTCTCTGTGTGTAGATAAGGAGCATATTCTTATATTAAGAAAATATAGTTAGTAATTTCTTGCCCCTTTTTACCTACGTGTATTATAACCTATAAAGAAAACAGTGTATGTATTATTGTTTATTAATATGGAAGTATATAAATCGTAACATATTATTTCGGCTATAACAAATTTAATTTAAAATATAATAAATATCAAGATGACGATTTCCATAAGCATGCAAGGACCCTTTTAAATAACGATCCAATATAGCTGTTAATTTAACAACACAGTGTTTACCGAATACAGGGCGAAATTCCTATAAGGGTGATATTAATATATATACCACAATATTGTGTGTATCATAAATCAAATATTGTCCTGTTAGTTTTAATAAACAATCTTGAATAATTTACCACCCATAGCTTAAATAACTTAGACACGAGGTATTTCAATGTAATGACCATATAGAGTATGGTTTCTAGTGGACAATTAATATATATGTAAATCCTTTTAATCAGAAATCTTAACAATACAATAAACAAAGACAAACAAAGGGAGTTGGATGTGAGTGTTAGACAAAGACTAATTATTTGTATATTTTGGTACTGAAGTATTATGAAGTTTGTTCAAAGATCGTGACTTCATAAAAATGTAACTACTTTCATTATATGTTTATTGTTTATATAATCAAGATAAAATAAGGTTGATGAAGATATTTGTATTAAATAAGATCATTTCCAAGCAAACAATAACATAAAATCTAAATTTTATCTTATTTTACCGTTACAACGGTACATTGAGATTAGGATATGAGATAAAAATATACATCATATTTGGAAAAGTCAATAGAATCTGTTTACCTTTTTTTATTTTCTGTAAGGAACAAAAATATATTTACAATATTCTTACAATTCACAGAATTCAAACGCGACTTTAACAGATACGTAATCGTTCCACTAAAAAGTATGATTAGAAAAATTCAGAAAAACATATAATCTCGATATTATTACCAATTACTTATAAAAAATGTAACAAAATTTAGCTTGAATTTGGGTATGAATAAAAATTAAGTGGCCATAATATATTATACAAAATATTTATCATTAACAATAAATTAATCTCTTTATTACATAGTACCAAATGTTATTAACATTATCTACCCCTATATTGACTATAGTCGTGTCACTAGTTATGTAAAATCATATTTAAATTAATCTCCATTTATATGGTGTTATGTATTATTGAAAATTATATTGATTCAATAATTCATAAAGCTTTAGCTTTCAATCTTCCTGTATCATTTATTTATGATTGTTATAATCCATTAGATAAAGATTATACGATATAATAATAATATAACCTCACTTTTCATACTGTGATTCCACTGTGATGAATTTAAATTAAATTTAAAATGTCAACTTTCTATCTAATAATAAGTAAGTAAAGTTATGGCACATTTTCTTTATAAATAAACTAGCGGAATCCCGCGGCTTCGCTCGCGTAAACTTTAAAACTAATTAGAACCCTCGTTTGTGATAGAGGATGACATATTACATTTTTTTATATTGATTTTTATTCATTACCTATAAAAAACGTAATTATCTCGGATCTTAGTTAAAAATTGTAAAAACTAACCCCCTGTTTACCCTCGCCATTAGGGGTTGAATATCGATTTTTGTTTATTGTAGATTATTTTGCCCGACTCCACCATTATAACGTAAGCAGCTATGCAGATAAACATATCAAAAACACAGACCCTGTCTACCCCCGCCATTAGGGATTGAATGTCGAAATTTTTATTTTATTAGGTGACTATTTTGCCCGAATTTACCTTTTATAAGTAAAGTAGTTATGCAGATAAACATATCTAAATCCATCCTCGTCCCCGTCCCATGCTATTTGGGCTTGAATTTTCGTAACTGATATTTGTCTTGTAGAGTACCTACTTGTGCCATGTTTCATTCGGTGAATAAAAAAAAATATTTTACAAATTTACCACCCCCCCTCCCCCAACCCCTTATTGGTTAAATTTTGGGAAATGCTGAAATAATTATTTCATTATTTATATTGTAATACATACTCGTATGTTCGATAAGTTTCAATTAAATGCGAAAAAAAAATATTTTTTATATAAACTTTGACACCCTGTTTTAACCCCATAGGGGTTGAATTTCGAAAAATTATTTCTTAGTGGGTGCTTACATCATAAAAGGAAGGCACCTACGAAATTTCACGGTTCTAGGTCCAGGGGTTTGGGCTGTACGTTGATATATGAGTGAGTGAGTGAGTGAATGAGTGAAAGGTTAAGGACAGACTCTTTAAATACTTTATTGATACTGTATATTTCTTTTGACACCAAATATAACTGTAAGACAAATTTTACACTCAGAAGCCCAGGACTGATTAAAGAAGCTTAAATATTGACTGACATTTTATTTTTGGTAACGAGTAAGACAATTTTATAAAATGTTCTTTACTTTATACATTAATATCTTTTCAAAATAACTAACGGGATTTTGCTTGGTATTTGTTTACTAGCCTGTGCATAATACCATGGCGTAATGAATTTATTTTAGAAACCTGTTGTGGAAGTGTTTGTAGGAAGCCAAAAGAGTAATTAATTTTATAAATTTCCAGTGAAATCGAATCCGTATTTTCAATTTAAGCCGTAATTTCCTCATAAAGAAGATTATGGTTTTTTGCCATCATTGTCTAAAGAATTTGATTTTTAAAATAACGTTCGACGTAATTTAATAATTCTTAAATGACATGGTTTAGCACTCTGGTGAATTTGTATTTTAAAAAGCTATTCTGTTTTTATGTGTTCGCATAATTGAATGGTTTTAAACCAGTACATTTAATTAATGTTTTTAATCTATAGAAATCGTTTGTCATAAAATTGCATTTTATTCATTTTAGAGAATCACAAAAATCAAATTTGAAACTAGACAAACTTTATTACTAGCTAGTCTCGCTCCAGTCTCGTATTTAATATTATACCATATATCACAAGCGGTCATTTGAACCGTTTCTCAATTTTATTAACTTGTTATTCAAACAATTTTGAATTTATTGACTAGTCGTTTTTCTTTCTTCCATATGAATATTATTATTGAACATAACGTATAAGTTTGCATTAATATGATCAGCAAACGAGTAGTAATTCATTATCTACCTAGAACATCAGCCAAAGAGCTACATAGAACTTTGTTATTTTAAATTGAATACCGTATTAAAATCAGACCTAAGTTAAAAAAGCAACGCCTATTTCTTTAACGCCTTTTTTTGAAAAATACCACAAATATTTCAATATGGTGTTGGTTGGCTCAAAAACTTATAACTTGAAAAAATTATTTGAAAATAAAATTATATTAGATGATTTTTACTTTCTTATACCTATGTATATGAAATATACATATAGTATAAGTAAGTATAGTAATCGCGATTTTTTTCGAAATCCGGATTTTGATGGAATTATCAATTTTGACCTTCCCTGAATCCATTCTGACTATTTTCGCCATGATGTCTGTGTGTCTGTCTGTCTGTCTGTGGGCGCTGTAACTCAAATACGACAAATCGTGGAAAGGTGAAATTTTATACTTAAGATTAATTTTTGCCTGGGATGAAAACCTCCTATTTTTGAAAGCGATCTTTCAACCGGAAACGGATGTTTACCTACATCGATTTTTGAATTTTTTGAATTACATTGAAACAGTGCGAATTAGAGAAAAATGGCCAAGTTAAAAATTGTAGGTAATATTATTATCTATAATTTATGTTCTATTCATTTTTTCGAAAAAACAAATTTAATTTTTTTTTTTTTTTTACTAAGTATTCGATTTTAAGTATATTTCAAATGGTTCATAACAGAGAAGAATATCTGCCATGAGTGTCATGGGACTTTCTTATACGTATTACAGAGACTGTACGTGTTTGCCATAGGTACCATGGGTCTTTCTTATACGTAATATTGAGAATAAACACTGTACACTCTATTTCATTTAGTTTGCATAAGTATAAGTCGTGATCTGTACCGTCAAATCACCCGACAACCAGTATACATAATCTAAATAATTATTTTTAAAAATTCTTTCTGGCTAAATCATAAGTGTTGGAAAAAAATGTATGGGGAATAAATTATAGATAATAACATACTCGACATTTTTTATCTAAAACATTTTTGTCTTATTTCAAAAAATTCAAAAAATTACAAGAGTAACCATCCGTTTCCGGTTTAGTGATCATTTTAAAAATAAGGTGATTGTCTTCCCAGATGAAAGTTTATCTTAAATATATAATTTTAGCCTTCCATCATTAGTCGTTTAGGACTTAGAGCATTTTTTACTTTCTTATACCTATGTATATGAAATATACATATAGTATAAGTAAGTATAGTAATCGCGATTTTTTTCGAAATCCGGATTTTGATGGAATTATCAATTTTGACCTTCCCTGAATCCATTCAACCGGAAACGGATGTTTACCTACATCGATTTTTGAATTTTTCGAATTACACTGAAACAGTGCGAATTAGAGAAAAATGACAAAGTTGAAAATTGTAGGTAATATTATTATCTATAATTTTATCACGTACACTGTTTACTGTCATTATTATGTATAAGAAAGTCCTGTGGCACACGGCAGATTATTTTTCTTATACGCACGGTTTCAAAAATAATTGAAAACAAGAGTGAATGTCCCTTTCTGGTTGTAAGATATTTCAAAAATATTATATTTTCTTCCCATATGAATATTGATCTTAATTATATGTCTTGTTTAACAGTCACAGCATTTACAGACCGACAGATAGACACACAGACATTCAGGGAAAGTCAAAATGGATATTTCCATCATAGTCTCGAATTAAAAATATCGACTTAAGAATATTTAAGTATACCAGTATAGCAGTATATATGTACAATGTACATATAAGTATAATATAATAGTAGTGACGTTAAATATAATAAATAATAACAACATGATTGTCTAAACGTTGTTATTATTTACATACATATGGCTGTATAAGAAAGTGAAAAGATTCATAAAGAGAGATACTGAAAATGCACGCTAACATCATATAGTAATATTTTCGTCAGAAGCATAAAATAATCTTTATTTTTATCGATGCAAACATTTATCAATATAACTGGGTAGATAAAAACGGGAATATTACCTTACTTAAATAACTACCATCATCATTAGTTCTTTCTACATAACGTTGTGAGTTAAAAGTCAATATATTTTTAATGGTATTGAGGAACTATATGTCTTTTAAACGAGCTGTTAGGTAAATTATGTTTTATAAATATCAACACGTCAAAATATTTTATCTGCACGTAAAGAATTTTACATTAAAATTTATCTTGAAAATCACTGTAACGAGGGAACAGCATGACATTTCAAGATAAATATTTAAATAATTCGGTTGACATATATACACGGGTGTATGCCATAAGGCATAAGGGTTCCGAAGTATATAATACGTGGACTGTTTGGAGCCACTTACAGGTGCATTTTTGAGTAAAGGCTTGGCATTTTAGGACGACGCGCCGCCCTCGACGCCCTCGCCGCCCTCGCCGCCCGTGCCGCCCTCGCCGCCCGTGCCGCCCTCGCCGCCCTCGCCGCGCGCCAGACACGCAATTCAGTTTGTGTTTTTTTAACCTTGAAAATAATATCGTTTGAATTTATAAAGAACGTGCCGACTGATGTGTGTGTGTGTGTGTGTGTGTGTCTGTGACTCTCTCTCCGTGCGCTCATTTCTGGCGCGCGTATGTTTGTGTGTGTGTGTGTGTGTATAATAGTTAATAATGTACAAATTTGGATTTTATGCAATTTCTTGCACTCGTCAACCTGTCGTAATTATTTAATACACAATTTCAATTATGTATACATCATTTTAGATTAGCAATACCTGTATGACAATACAATTATTCATAGGTATATCAATTTTATTAGAAAAGAGCAATTGTACACAACAAATTCTTAGCTTATTATCTATACTATTTAATAGAAATTGTTCATTTAATTATATCGATCAACATTACTAATTACTTTGATTGTTATATACACTATTTTACTTAAAAAGATATTAATTTAAAATTTTTTACATACCTAATAATATTAATTATAAGTCAGAAATGGACATTAATAATTTTATATAAAATGTTCTATTATTAAGGACAGAAAATTCAAGTTATTAATATTTGTATACAGAAAAAAACAATGTAACACGCAAAACTACTAAAACCTATATAAGGTACAGCCTTAGAGCATATACTACTGGAGACAGCCTTGCCGCTCGGCCGTGCGAACAAGTGTGCCGAGCGGCAAGGTTTTATAATTAATATTATTAGGTATGTAAAAAATTTTAAATTAATATCTTTTTAAGTAAAATAGTGTATATAACAATCAAAGTAATTAGTAATGTTGATCGATATAATTAAATGAACAATTTCTATTAAATAGTATAGATAATAAGCTAAGAATTTGTTGTGTACAATTGCTCTTTTCTAATAAAATTGATATACCTATGAATAATTGTATTGTCATACAGGTATTGCTAATCTAAAATGATGTATACATAATTGAAATTGTGTATTAAATAATTACGACAGGTTGACGAGTGCAAGAAATTGCATAAAATCCAAATTTGTACATTATTAACTATTATACACACACACACACAAACATACGCGCGCCAGAAATGAGCGCACGGAGAGAGAGAGAGTCACAGACACACACACACACACACACACACACATCAGTCGGCACGTTCTTTATAAATTCAAACGATATTATTTTCAAGGTTAAAAAAACACAAACTGAATTGCGTGTCTGGCGCGCGGCGAGGGCGGCGAGGGCGGCACGGGCGGCGAGGGCGTCGAGGGCGGCGCGTCGTCCTAAAATGCCAAGCCTTAAGAAAAAAATATAAAAATCAGGTCATATTCTACTAATATAATTGAGATCTGTATTTTGACACCCCACATGTCTAGATATGAAAATCAAAATAAAAAAATTATGAATTTTGATGCCTCTATTTTTCCAAAATTTAAAATGATATTTTAGTATGTGTCGTTGATTGTCCAATGAAAGCCTAAGGAAGCAAAATACAATACTGCTTGGAGCCCCATTTTTGAGTTAAAAATATGAAAACTAGGTTCAAATTCTACATTTTGCACGCCAAAATCTTATCATTCTACGATGTTTTGTAAGGGATTCATGACTTTTGAATATAAACCTTTGATTTTATCACGTTATCAAAATAAGAACAGTAAATATTTTTCTATGTGACCACCATTTTATTAAACTCCATTTTTTATACAATAGGTATCTAATTCTACATGAAAAGTAATATGTATCGAGTTATAGCTAATATGCTGTTAGATTTCCTTGCACGTTCAAAATCACATCAGAAATTTTAGTAACTATTTAACTGTATATAGAGATGTTATGTCTATAAAGAGCTTCAAATTTCTATATAAAAATATTATTATAGTGCGTGATAAAAAAGTATAAAAAGAAGAAACCAGAAAATAGGGTTTCCGTATTCAACACTCGCTTATTTTCACACTGAAAGTTTTCTTTCAATGACGTTGAAAAGGAAAATGAATTAACCTATTAACTACCAGTGTTCATTTTTATCATATGCCTATAACTTTCTTTTATGAATGATTTTTTTCCTACGTTACCCACTTTGTAATTTATTTAATCCTTCAAGAAGTTCTCATTAAGGATTTGATTGTTTTGTATACAGATATATATAAAAGTCAGCATCCATTTTTACTTTTTTATACATACATGAAATGTAATGTATAAATAAAGTATAGTGATCACGAAAAAATTCGAACTCGAGATTTTAACGGAATTACACGTTTTGAGGGTCCCTGAATCATATACAACCCTATATGTGTACAATTCCGGACCAAAATTCTAATAACGGTATTTCGGTATTTTTTATGTTCAAAACCGGGATATCGGTATTAATATCGGTATTTAAAAAAAATCAGTCGTCAAATTATTATCGTAAGCTACAGAAAGTTATAAAGGGGTATATTTTTTAGAAATACTTTCTAATAAAATAATTTAATTGTTTCATTTTAAATTTAAATTCAATTTTTAATTTCGACATGTGGAATATTCTGGAAAATACATTGCAACAATGAGAAGTAAAGAAATATAGATTCATCGAAAAATAGTTTGTGACGCTAAAACTATAAATAACCCTTTATTAAATAGGGGATAATTTAAAAAAATATTAAAAAATAAATAAAAATAGTTTTATTGTTTCATTTTAAATTCAATTTTAATTTCGACACGTGGAATATTCTAGAAAATACATTGCAACAATGAGACGTAAAGAAATATAGATTAATCGAAAAATAGTTTGTGACGCTTAAACTATAAATAAGCCTTTATTTAATAGGGGATAATTTAAAAAAATATTAAAAAATAAATAAAAATAGTTTAATTGTTTCATTTTAAATTCAATTTTAATTTCGACACGCGGAATATTAAATATTCTAGAAAATACATTGCAACAATGAGACGTAAAGAAATATAGATTCATCGAAAAATAGTTTGTGACGCTTAAACTATAAATAAGCCTTTATTAAATAGGGGATAATTCAAAAAAAATATTAAGAAGTAAATAAAAAATGTTTAATTGTTTCATTTTAAATTCAGTTTTAATTTCGACACGTGGAATATTAAATATTCTAGAAAATACATTGCAACAATGAGACGTAAAGAAATATAGATTCATCGAAAAATAGTTTGTGACGCTTAAACTATAAATAAGCCTTTATAAAATAGGGGATAATTCAAAAAAAATATTAAGAAGTAAATAAAAAATGTTTAATTGTTTCATTTTAAATTCAGTTTTAATTTCGACACGTGGAATATTCTAGAAAATACATTGCAACAATGAGACGTAAAGAAATATAGATTCATCGAAAAGTAGTTTGTGACGCTAAAACTATAAATAACCCTTTATTTAATAGGGGATAGTTTAAAAAAATATTAAAAAATAAATAAAAATAATTTAATTGTTTCATTTTAAATTCAATTGTTATTTCGACACGTGGAATATTCTAGAAAATACATTGCAACAATGAGACGTAAAGAAATATAGATTCATCGAAAAATAGTTTGTGACGCTAAAACTATAAATAACCCTTTATTTAATACAGCTCCGGCGCGTTTGAAAACGGTCATATAGTTTTCACACCAAGGACCGGATAAAAAGCAGCCGTGTATGTGTGAAAAGGCTCTAAGTATTTAAAAATTGAAACAACTGAAAAAAGAAATATTATTTTTTTTAACTTTTTAACATTAAATCTCAGGGTTAAAAGAATAGACGTCATTTGCGATACAAAACTCAATTTCGGAAAAATTGTCGCTTATAATCTGAAGGTAAGGGTTCGATATGTACCTATAATATTGTTTAGACAAAAAAAAGATTATTTGAATTTCTATTATTGCCCTGAATTTAATATAATTTTTAACATATTGAGTTGTGACGTATTTTAGTACTAATTATAAATACCGAAATACCGGTATTATATGCACTAATACCGGTATCGTAATACCGGAGAAAAATGTCCGGGATCCCGGTATTGAACTCACTAATCATAACCTCACTCTCCCTTACGTAATATTTCGAATAACAGATATGTAAAAAAACTTTAAATATTTGAACGTATGTAATTCTACACTAACCATCTAGATATAGAAAATCCTTTATTTAACATTCATGTACATATCGTGTACATATATATTTATGTACATAGAGTCAGCAATACATCGTATTAATTCCTGTCCAGCGTTTCATATGCACACTATTTATACAGAAGATACAATGTTGACAGACGCCGCAATACCATGCAAACATCCAGACATTACATTTTACCTGTGTTCAACATCATACATCCGAGGTTGTGTAATTTGTTAATGAAATTGTTTTAAAACGAACAATACTGTATAAATTAATATTCAGCAAAAATCACGTTCAGACAATAAGATTAAATCTATTGAATTGCCAGTATTAATAATGTAAAGTGGTACATTTAATATTAATTGATTAAATTATTACCTATATACGATTTACGATGTGCATATGTTACCGACAAAAACTGAATTTAAACAAAACTAATTTACAAAATAACTGTGGCTCTGGGGGTTAATATAGATAAAATGGGGATTTAATCTTCGCCGCAACGAATTTTTTTTAAAGTTTTGTATAGGCAGAACTACTTTTATCTATATTCGGGTTTTACCTGTAACATGTACAATTTGTATAGTTGTACATTCATTAGCGGTAGCTAATGCATATTTTTATTAATAAATATTCATAATAAATATGAGCTAAAAATTGTGAATTTAAAAAAAGACATAATATGTACATAAAATGGCGAGGATTATTAACATTTTATCTGACAAATATTAAAACCATGTTTGTAGGAATATTTTTTAATATTGTTGAGATGTATTTTGAGTTTTTACATAAATAGAAGGTAAATAGTAAATACATATTTAAATGATATAGTATGTATAGCTAAAAAAAAATTTGCTGGCTTTTCAGATATTTTGTAAAGTAATTACATAGATAAGTTGCATATAATTGAAAAGATAATAAAATCATGTTTTTTTTTTATTTTAAAATTTGCATATTGCTTCTGTTTAAGAAAACATATGTTTGTAATATTCACGATTGAAAAATTCAAACTAAAACAGTTTTTGGATAATATCTAGTAAGCTATATAGTATATTATACCCATATATGTAATACTTCTATATTGCCAATCAGGATCGGGAAAAAGGATAAGTCTGTACGGCGTGGACATATATTGTTGTCTCGCTATTTTCAAGTCAAATGGTCACTAGTGCGCATGTGCAATCAGTTTTAAACTGACATATTTGATTAAAATTGTTTTAATTGGCCAAGGCCTCCTCTTATTAGATTCTGCGCCTGCGCAATGGAATCCATTTGACTTGACCATCTCACTTCAACTTTTCCCGGCCCACTTATAGCGATTGGCAATATAGGAGTATTACATATATGATTATACCACGAGTCAAAATGATAGCTATTATTACCGAGGAATAATTTTCGAACCGAGCCGCGTAGCGGCGAGGGAGAAAAAAATACCTACTATTAGACTACTTCATAGTTTCAGAGATCCCCTAACTGTACTCAAGTATTTAGACACCTGTATATAGAGTTAGTTGTAATGGCTTCTGAAAAATAAAACACAATTTTCGAAAATCCCAATATTTATGTGAGTACTTTAAAATAAGCGAAAGAGAGGAAAATACAAAACATAAATAAAATATTCAACATTACATAAATCAAGATATTTAAAATCAATTTTAATTTCAGTTAAACTTAATGTTGTACATTACCGATAAGTAATGACTCTGTAACATAATCATTTGTTACCAAAATGGGAAGTGGGGGGAGTTTATCAGACTAACCAAAATGGAGGATGTTTTATTTAGTAAATTGCGTTTCAAATATCGGTAGCATTTTTTATCAAATACTTTAATCTATATTTTGCAAGTGAGATCACGTAAAAATTAACGAGTGTTATACATCATGTGGCTCCCGATCTAATAACATAGGGGTGCATACTAAACAGTGTTTGAATACCACTGATTAAATTATAGCACGCGCCGCTGTCGATTCAGTTATCGCAGGTGTATTTTTAATTTATGTGCTGATATCTGTCGAATGTAATAATAATTAAACCTGCTTGTAATTCCGTTTGTAAGATTTCAATCTACAAAGGGATTTTTTCTAACGAATTCATTAAATTTTAATTCGTTGATTTATTTAATCTGAGTGGTTTTTTGATACATTTTAGTTTGTTTTTGTGTACAGTCGAAATTCAGGGTTTTATATTAACGACTAATTTGGACGTGGGAGCGTCCAATAATACCAGAAACCTTTATTTGTATGTATACTCAGTGACATGCCCGTATTCCGTTATACCGAGTTTTTACTTTTTTTATTTTATTTTATGTATGGTAGTTGTGCAAATGCCATTTCGATAGAATTTAAAAAAAAATCACAGAATAAAAAGAACAATGATATCTATCAGAACGGGAAATTTAAAAAGATCGTATTAAACTCGAGATAATTGCCATTAAAGTTTGCGATTTTTGAACTTATCCGCTATACCAAATACGTATTAGGGCTGTTTTGTTAATTTTCATGACTAAACGCTTCGACAGATTTTGATAAAAAACTATCAAACAGTATAAGGTTATTGTTCTGATATGTGACAAAAAATTTAAAATGATTGACCTGTCATAAACTAAAAAAACTGCCTTGGCAGGCACGAGACTTTTTTATACATCATGACACCGAAGTATTTATATGTGATTACTTTTATAATTTAATATTTGATTTTAAAATTTTTTACTTACAAAATGATTTTCACTGAATGAAATTGATACATTGTATTTAATATTGACATTAAATATTAAACGAAATCAATTAAGAATAGTGATTATTGTATTAACTATTTATTTTGCTAGAATTCAATTATGACACTTCTAATAATAAATGCCAAAATTTTCATAGATAACTAGATTTTTTGTATTATACAAATCATTTTATATTAAAACCATTAATTCTTTTTTTGGTTAGTTCATAAGATACAACAAAAAAATAGAACAAAAATTATAGAAAATAATATTCTCTACAACTTGTATCTCAAACATTTTTTTCTAATACCTATAACCGTTTAAAAAATAAATCGAAAAAATTAAATTTTGTAGAAAATCAATTATTTCCTAAAAACAATTTTGGGGGGGGGGGGGGGTAAATAGAACATAAATTATAGATAAATACCCTCTACACAACTTTGATCTAAACATTTTTTTCTAATGTGCACCGTTTATACATCATGACACCGAGTATTAATATGTGATTACTTTTATAATTTAATATTTGATTTTAAATTTTTTTACTTACAAAATGATTTTCAATGAATGAAATTGATGCATTGTATTTAATATTGACATTAGATATTAAATGAAATCAATTAAGATTAGTGATTATTGTATTAACAAGTATTTATTTTGCTAGATTTCAATTTTGACACTTCTAATAATAATAAATGCCAAAATTTTCATAGATAACTAGATTTTTTGTATTATTCAAATCATTTTTAAATTAAAGCCATTAAAATTAAAATTATTCTTTTTTTTGGTTAGTTCATAAGATACAAAAAAAAGAATTGAACATAAATTATAGAAAATAATATTCTCTACAACTTGTATCTCAAACATTTTTTTCTAATACCTACCGTTTAAAAAATAAATCGAAAAAATTATTTTTTTTAGAAAATCGATTATTTCCTAAAAACAATTTTTGGGGGGGAAAATGGATAGAATATAAATTATAGATAAATACCCTCTACAACTTTGATCTAAAACATTTTTTTCTAATGTGCACCGTTTCAAAAATAATTCAAAAATAATTCGAAAAATAATTATACTTCCGTTTCCGGTTTAGTGATGGTTTTCAAAAATAGGAGGTGCACATCTAGAGCATACAAGAACCTTAAGTTTAAAATTTCATGTTCGTAAGTATTACAGTTTTGGCTGTAGAGCGTTCACAGACACACAGACAGACAGACAGACAGACAGACACACAGACACACACACAGACGT
Organism: Sialis lutaria; assembly: GCA_949319165.1. Lineage (NCBI taxonomy): Eukaryota > Metazoa > Arthropoda > Insecta > Megaloptera > Sialidae > Sialis > Sialis lutaria. The sequence goes on from OX439237.1 coordinate 13,536,551, forward strand.
CATTGAGTTAATGGTGGTATATGATTCAGGGACCCTCAAAACGTGTAATTCCGTTAAAATCTCGAGTTCGATTTTTTTCGTGATCACTATAGGGGAGCATGGGTGACAGTGGATCAACTTTTTTATTCCGTTGCATTCCTATGAAACTGCAGTATTTTTTAACTATCTTTTATATGGGTCTTATAGAGGAGTTATTAAGGTATAAACAACACTAACAATTTTAGGTATTGAAGCATTAGAAACGCCTTTTTTCGGCTATTAAAAAAAATGAGGAAAATGATTCACTGTTCCCCATGCACGGGTAACAGTGGATCAGTATAAGACAATTAAAAAACCTTTACGTTTTATTAATGATTGTATTATATTTATCTTAAACTAGGAAACATCAATCTTGTCAAGTAATAAAATCACATAGGTAATATATTAAAAAAAAAAATAGGCAAAACCAATAAAATTTATAAAACATAATATTTTTACAGAAATGTTAAATAATTATATATTATTAATTAATAATTAATAATTAACGAATAGTTATTCGCAAAATCGAACATTTTCTGGCCTACCCGTGTGACATAGCTCGATCCATTGTACCCCAAAACATAATGATCCACTGTAACCCACAGGCACGTGTGAAAATAATAATCATATCGTTAAAAATACAAGCAACAATGGATTAAAAACAGCTGTTTCACCAATACTTAACATACTTATACGTAGTACAAAATTATTAAACACGCCAATATATGTATATTCTCTATAAAAAATTGTTTTGAAAAATACTGTGAAAAAAAATTTCGTCCATTTTTTTTGTCAGAGTGCCGTAACATGTCTACCTTCTGTGATAATCTAAGAAATACTAACAAGCAGGCAGGACATTTGAAAAAGTATACTCCTGATGTAATAAGTATGTGCATATGGCTTATACAAAAAAAAAATATTTGCACTGATCCACTGTGTACCATGATCCACTGTCACCCATGTTCCCCTACTTTATTTATACATTACATTTCATGTATGTATAAAAAAGTAAAAATGGCTCTAATACATACTAATACAACCGCATAGAAAATATTTTCTTATTGAACTTTTAACAAAAATAAACGTATTTATAATATATTCTCTATTATATTAGTAGGGGGTCATGAAAATATATACCTTGTGTAAAAGGAGTCGTTTATTTTATATTTTTTAACAGTATTAACATGAGCTACATGCTGAGATGAGATTGCTTTTAATTTGCATGGCACTGAGACCGTTATAAACATTATTGAAAAGTATCGTCGAGAGTCTAATAATCTAAAGATTTATAATAAATTAGTAATAATTGACTCCTATATAAAACATAAGGTTTATTGTTTGTACTTGAACAGTTAATCGAGAAAAAAATTTCAAGCATAAATGTTCATAAGAACAAATGTCCGGTAACTCTTTGTGAAAGAGCTACAGAGTATAGACCCCTAAAGATTTTGCATAAAATTAGTTTTTATTTAATATCTGGAGAATCAATTGTGATACAGTAATGAAATTTGATTATTATTTACACCAGGGTTGTATGGGGCCAGTGAGCCCTTTGATTTTTATCTAGTATTTTTTTGTTCTTATACTTTTATCATTTGTCATAAAAGTTGATGTAAATATGCCTCTTAATATGAGTCCTCATAGATCTATAGCCAGTTGTTATACTATATAATACGTACTTTACTAATTTGAGTAAAAAACGAAACTAAAAATTGTATTTACAGTAATACGAGACCGAGATAAGATGACATACATTTATTTATACAAGACTACATTGAAGTTTATTTATTATTGGCATGTAGAATGTATGTAAATAGGTATATTATAACTATTAAATACATATAGTACAAAATTTAGTTGGATGTTAATAAATTATTAAAAATGAAAGATGGAATTTCGCAGAATGTATTTACAGTTGAAAAGTAAATTATATTTAATTTTCAAAATATGTTAACATAAATAAACAATATTCTGTTTAAATTTTATTTTAACACAGTTTTCTTTTGATTATATTATTTACTTAACGTCGTTACTTGATTCAATTTAAATTGGAAATAATAAAGTTCATGGAATGAGAAGAACGATATCAAAACAAATTTACATATTTACAAAAACGCCATAAGATAATTTGTGAATATTATTTCATATTCATATTTATTATTGAAAGCTATTATTTGTATATTTATTTGTATACAAGAATTTATTATTAATTGATAAAATATTTACCTACCTGTTGATATAAATCAGTAGAGCGAATGTTTTTGTTAATTAATAAGTTAACAAATTCATAAACTCACATCTGGCTTTTATGTTAATTATGTCTTTTTGAACTTCGTACATAAAAACAATAAAAAACATTTTAACAAACCTTGTAAGTTTTTAGAAGACTGTAATCTAATACACTGCTTGTCACAATTAGTGGGACACTTTTTCAATGTAACACAGTTTTGTTAAAAATTGTCATATAAATATGAAAATTCAGAAAAATCATTAATGTGGTGTTGTTTTAAAGCCCAAAAAGTTAAAGTTTTGTCTGTGCATCAACAGGGGGTGTGCAACCCTTACAGTGGTGAAAAATGGAAGATGCCATTTTTAAGTATTGAAAAAAAAAGTTTAAAAACTGATTATTCCTAAATAAAACTATAATTCACAATAGTTATTATTTGCATAACTTACTTGCACCCTTAAGGTACTATCATATAAATTTTAATAAGATTTTATTCTATTTACTGTTTGGTATCATCCCCTAAGTTTAGGTCAACAAAAATATAGGAAGATCTCAAACAAATAAAAAAAACTTCATATTTTGTTAAAAACGATCACAGTTAATATAAATTTACAAATCCAATAAAATGCAGTTATTTTTAACACTTTTTCTACCCTTAATTATTTCAACCCCATTATTCTACTATTACTAGAATTTAAGCATTGTTTTTCTCCATGTGACTATCCGCCGCCCTTTCTAAATTGGCACCCCGGGCGATCGCCCAATCTCCCTCCCTAAAACCAGCATTGTTGTTATATTAAACATTAACAAAATAAGCAACGAATTTTAATAAATATAAAAATTTCAAACATCAACCATTCTTTTTTCCAAAGCTTACTTGACTTGAATTTAATATTGCACTCGAGTGAATGTTCTAGTTTTATCAGACGTCTCGACTAATAAACATATTTTAGTTTTCCATGGCAATTGTGATTTTTATTCAATAAATAATAAAATGCGTTTTATCTTTGTTATGAGATGTTTCATTTTCGAATATACGAGAAGCTTTACGATCGTATTTTAAATGAACTTTCCATTTCAGGTCAAAATATTAAACAAAAACTAATCTTTAGGGATCTGTAGCACCATCACGAAGAATTTCCGGACACAATTTATATGACCTTCTTTTCTTGAAATATTTTTCTCAATCAACTGTTTAAAATTTGTTACACTTGATATGACTCATCCTGTATATAATTTTTCTATTTATTCGATTATGTGCATTTAATTTAATTTTAGCAGAGTTAAAAACTACTTGTTACATTTAATAGCTCGTCTATTAGAAAACATATTGCTCCAAATGTACTTTATATTTTTATAAGTTATAAAAAATACTAATCTGAGTTAATAAAAATAGCTAAATATATATTATACCCATGATCCAATAATACAAGGTCTGTCACGATTATTTTGACAGCCGCCATTATTGTATATAGCATTGATGACGTAGTACATCGGCCAAAAATTTACAAATTAAAAATTGACATTGTACATATTAAGTTTGAATTATTAACTTTAGATTTGAAGAAAATAGAAGTCAGAAGTAAAATAGACACTGTTGACATTATATTGGTTATAAAAAAATGCGGTACTGAGTTGTAAATAATTGTTTCAACTGAAAACACAGATAATACAAATATTAAATTTGTTCGTTTTCCAAAAAATCCCGAAATAAAAAAAAGTGGATTGAAGCATGTGGTAAAGAAAATGTGAATGCAAAATACTACAGGAATTAAATCACAATGCGATTATTTAAAATTCCACGTTAATGCAAGTGATAAAGTAGATATTCCACTTGATGAAAAACATAATTTTTTAGATGTAGGATGTTTTTCAGAATTAGAAGCTTGAATAAATTTATAAAAAATGAAAAAATAAACTGTATTTATCGTTTTTTTATTTATATTTTGTTTTTCACAAATTCATTATTAGAAAAATTTAGTGGTGATGACTTCACAGTATAACACAAATGAACTGTCAAACAGACCTTGTATTATTGGATCATGTATTATATCCAAATATAAAATTTCAATTAATACAAATCAGAAGTAAATATAAAATAAAATGTAATACGTATTTTCCGAAGTTATTCTTTCAACACAAAATAGAATTAAATTCTTCTCAAAGAAACTAGAAACAAAAAAGACCAGACACAGTTTTGATATATTCAAAAGTATAAAGAACATACACATCTAGCTTGTATGTTGCTGAAAAATGTGCATCTGGCGCTATCAGTTCTCAACTGGCAGATTGGAAATTGTGTTATATTTTGTGATAAGTTGCTATGGTACAAGTTATTGATCGTATTAAGTTTTTGAAATATGGACAATTTTTTCATTATTTTTCGTTCGCGGTGTTATCGGCTTTTATCTTCTGCACGCTCAGTGTATAAAATATATAACGTTCTTCTAAATGTAAACAATGCACATTTTCCTAACTTCCGTTTCCTCTGAAATTTATATTATGTAGATATAAACGTGCACTCAGGGGCGCTTCTTATATATAATACAAAATATGGAGGGTTGAGTATAACTTAACGCCTGAAAAGCCCTAAATAGATATGTATTGAATATTTTATTTCTATCTATAAGAAAAAGGGGTTGTTGGATTTATCATTGTGCCGAAAAATTGTTTATTAATTCAAAAAATAAATTTAAATAAGTTATTGCATTTTTTTTTCTCGAAATCAGAAAAAGGAACACTTATGGAAACAATACTGTCTATCTGTCTGTCTTTTGCAGTGTAGCTGAGATTTGGCATAATTATAGTAAATAATTGACCAATAATATACCTGATTTATAAAAATTAAGCATGAAGGTAGAGAGAGGAGATGATACTCTGTATATCCTTAATACAATTTTATGTGTCAGAATATGACCGCCGATGTGAGCGGTCTCTCTGTTCCATTGGAAGTTGGACCCCTCTGTTCCTTGCAGCACACATACATCACACATACAACTGCAAAGAACAGAGGGGTTCAAGTTCCAAGCATTTGATTGGTCAATGGAACAGAGGGGTCCAAGTTCCATGCATGAGAGACCGCTCACTCGACTTTCCGTTTTTCGACATACCACGGAGACTCTAGTGTCATCTCCTGACTATACCTTCATGAAAATAAGTTATAAGTTTTTCGTGTTTTTTGAGGAAGGTTAATTAGGTTACCAAAAAAAATATGTTTTCAATCCCTAAAATTCAATTTATTTTACAAAATTGAATATTTGTGTATTGTACTTATTGCATATTTAAAATGTATACAGACATATTAATAACATAATTTTTAAACCCCAAAAAAAATATTTGGAAGCAACCACTGTTTGCATGTTTGTGTACATAGGATATATATTATACATACAAAAAAAAACGATCGTTTAGTTGGAGCTTAATCTTAAATGTTTTTACGATAATAAAATACATATGCTTGTTTATTGGTAACCTTTAACGGACGATCTTTTCCGTTAAAATCATCAATAAAATATTTAACTTATTTGATAGAATAAGTCGTGTATTGACAATTAGAATCGATAAGTGGCAAGGATGTGCTCGTTAATTATAATCTAGGCTGCGGAGGCTAAAACAGTTTTTTTAGATACAGTTTCCTTGAAGTGTTTCACAAATTTTGCGCACGGATGGTAAGTAAACACTAACGGTATTAAAATAGTGGTGATATTATGAAAATTATTATATACGGTCAGAGTCACGAACTGTGTTATATAATAAGTTGAAGTATTACTGCTCTTAATTCCATAACTAATCCATAGATACTAATACAGAATTAATACCCCATTTAAAATTGCTTCCAAGCTTGTAAATTTGTTAGCTACTTTATAATACCGCGGGACATAAGTTTACTCTGATTTTGATAATCTGTGTTACGGTAAAATCATGGTTTAGTTGTATAATTCTTCAGATTGTCTAATTTTTGCTAAATAATATAAGTAGTATAAAACAAAATGTTTCTACTATCTATTTTCTGTACGATTTAAAACTGTGATGATATAACTCAAATATATCCTTTATTATAACGGGCGTCAGTGTGATGCACAAGTTAAAATTAATGTACTTAAGTATGTATATTGTACATGCATAAGTACGTCGCCAAGAAATCTATTTAAGTACAAATAAAAGTACTTCTTACAAGAATGTTCTTTCACAAAATTACATTAAAAATTAACTAAATGCAATTAAAATAAATGTATAAATACTATAAAATAAATATATGTATATTAAAAGCGTCTAAGTACATTCTTGTAAAAACACAAACTTATTTCTATAAAAAATATTTACGTACAAATACAATTACTCCAAAAAACTCTTCTGTACTTAAATATTAATGTAAGTCGGTACAGCTCTGTCTGACATATTTTCTTCTATTTAATTCTATCTATCCACATTACACCATCTCAACGAATTTTGAAGCATCCGCTGATACAATGTACCTATATCATATATTAAGTAAAATCTACGATACGCCTTGTTCACCATGTCTAAAATTTGCCAAGTAATGTTATATAACGGTCGAAAACTTAATGTAAGTTTGAGATGCGAAACTTTCCCTCTTCCATGTCGACAGATTTGTGTCTTTAGGTGGTAGACTCATCACTTTCATATACTATATATATCTTCCTCTCGTGTATTCAAATGCCAATGCGATTCCATTTTGTTGTTAATTCTATAACAGTGCAGAATTGATTTTAGTTAAATAATTACAACAAAACATGTACATATATTATACATAAAATAATTTAGATATTTGGTATTAATCAGATACTTGAAATGTATAATACGGTTGTTATTTATTTATTGCAATAAGTGTTTGAAATGTTTAACTATTTTTATTTGAGTTTCACATTGAATAACTTATGCTTTGATGTACCACGTACTAAAACATTCTCTCTTAAAACTTCCCAGACTTGTAAAATAGCTTCAAACTTTACACTTAATAAAATAATTAGTCGATTTTATTTATGTTGATTAAATCTTAACTTTAACTCTTCGGTTGCTGTTGTATTTTTAATTAAGAAATTGTTTACATGCAAATTCAGAAAATATATTGTATATACATATATACTTATGAAATAATAAACAATCTACTCATTAATTAGTAGGCTTTTTTACTTTCTTATTATATTGTTAAGATTCAATTTTTGAGTTAGGTAGGTACTCAAGAGTTTGTGCATTTTCTGGCCATGGTGGTATTATTAAAATATATATAATATAATAAATGACAAATATGCTTTATCATTTTAATAATTTTTACGTAAGATTTAACTACTATTTAAGTCGACATCTTAAAGATCTATTTAAAAGTTTCAATATCTTAAGTGCATGCTCGGTTTGATTGCAATTTTCAGTAGACATTCTAAGAACTTTTCAAAGTAGTTTGAAGCTAAACCTTGTTAATGATCATTACATAAACAGAAGTGCAGATATTTTAATTAAATCGGTAACATTTAACCTCGTAAACAAACGCTTGTGAGTTTACGGACACACGCACGCACACATTTCTTTGAAGTGAATTATTCCGCAATATAACAAGGGCTTTATTAATAGAGAGGAGACTGTGTGTGCATGAATCTGTGGTTAAACTTTGAAGCAAGCCTATGTGCGTGTGTGTGTTTATATACAGTATGATATTTAATACTCGCATATGCAATATTTTACTTTACTTTAACCCGTTTCATGCCAAATGGCATAAATTTTTTTACTGTTTTCAATCGTTTGCTTTTCAGTGAGTCAATCAACCAAAGCTTTCTAAGAAACATTTTCTATCGTAATTTTTTCTGCTCTTTCCGAATCCGGTGACAGAATTTTTCTATCTGCCGCCATTTTTTAAATATGGCCGCTGAAAGCAAAAAAAATGTGAAATTTCTAATATTTTTTTCCAAACAATCGTAAATTTGAACAAGAAGCACTTACGGTAGGAGGCTAATTCCTCATATCTGGTGGAATAATCGATTTTTCTTAAAGATAGGACCGATAAAGTAAGAAAATTCAATATGGTGGATTTATGATGGCGGCCATAACTACGCAAAAAAATACGATTTTTACGAAGTCAACCGATTTGGACCAAATTTGGTATATTAGGATTTTCGGGGTCGCTGATCATGGATTTGAAGTCGGATTTGCAAAATCCAAGATGGCGGATCCAATATGGTGGACGAATTTTCCAAATTTTAACTGATTTACGCTAAATTTTGTATATAAGGATTTTCGGAGTCGCTGGTCACAAATCTCAAGTCAGATTTACAAAATTCAATATGGCGGATTTAAGATGGCGGCCATAACTACACAAAAAATTACGATTTTTACAAAGTCCACCGATTTGGACCAAATTTGGTATGTAAGGGTTTTCGGGGTCGCTGATCATGAATTTGAAATCGGATTTGCAAAATACAAGATGGCGGATCCAATATGGCGGACGAATTGTCCAAATTTTGACCGATTTACGCTAAATTTTGTATATAGGGGTTTTCGGAGTCACTGGTTACAAATCTCAAGTTAGAATTACAAATGCCAAGATGGCGGATCCAATATGGCGGACGAATTGTCAAAATTTTAACCGATTTAGGCTAAATTTTGTATATAGGGGTTTTCGGAGTCGCTGGTCACGAATCTTGACTTGAGATTTGTGACCAGCGACTCCGAAAACCCCTATATACAAAATTTAGCGTAAATCGGTTAAAATTTTGACAATTCGTCCGCCATATTGGATCCGCCATCTTGTATTTTGCAAATCCGATTTCATATTCATGATCAGCGACCCCAAAAACCCTTACATACCAAATTTGGTCCAAATCGGTGGACTTTGTAAAAATCGTAATTTTTTGTGTAGTTATGGCCGCCATCTTAAATCCGCCATATTGAATTTTGTAAATCTGACTTGAGATTTGTGACCAGCGACTCCGAAAATCCTTATATACAAAATTTAGCGTAAATCAGTTAAAATTTGGAAAATTCGTCCACCATATTGGATCCGCCATCTTGGATTTTGCAAATCCGACTTCAAATCCATGATCAGCGACCCCGATAATCCTAATATACCAAATTTGGTCTAAATCGGTTGACTTCGTAAAAATCGTATTTTTTTGCTTAGTTATGGCCGCCATCTTAAATCCACCATATTGAATTTTCTTACTTTATCGGTCCTATCTTTAAGAAAAATCGATTATTCCACCAGATATGAGGAATTAGCCTCCTACCGTAAGTGCTTCTTGTTCAAATTTACGATTGTTTGGAAAAAAGTATTAGAAATTTCACATTTTTTTTGCTTTCAGCGGCCATATTTAAAAAATGGCGGCAGATTGAAAAATTCTGTCACCGGATTCGGAAAGAGCAGAAAAAATTACGATAGAAAATGTTTCTTAGAAAGCTTTGGTTGATTGACTCACTGAAAAATAAACGATTGAAAACAGTAAAAAAATTTATGCCATTTGGCATGAAACGGGTTAAAACAGGAGTAGACTAGAAATACTATGGCTAGGCCATAAAATGCACACCCCTTAAACATAAAAAAATGTATTAACTTATAATATCAAATAAATACGGTACAGGTACAATATAATTGATGAAACTTAAAAGGATGTTTGAAAAAAAGATTGGAGTTAATTAATATTATATAAATATATAATATGAAGTTTATCACTCATTAAGATTTTTTAGAAAATCAACAATGAATCTTGATATCAATCGATTATTACCTTTTTTTATTTAAATTTAGGATGTATTGTAATAAAACAACAATCATTTTAATTTACAATTTTTATATAACATATTTTTTTTGTAAAATGTATAAAGTAAATAAATTAATTAATATCTAATAACAATTAAAAAGATAAATACATCCACATATTGCAGCGATAACAGCTGTGTTCACCTGATGTCTAGCATTTAAAATGAAACCACAATGTAACGTTTATAGGTTATATGACGTATATAATATATTTGTTTTAAAAATGCAAACTTACCAGATTTTATCTTGATTAAAAAGATTGATTGGCTTTGAATAAAATAATTAAAATACAGCACGTATCGATGTACATTTGTACATGTATTTATATATTAATTAACACAATATAATAATTATGGAATTTGAAGTGACATATGAAGAAATAGCGCCTACTACTATTAATAAATTATAAATAGCAACTACTCTATTTGTAAAAAAATTTCTTGTCAAAATATGAATTTTTGTTTAAATAAACTGCAAATTTCGTTACTTCTAGTTATCCAATTTTGTTGAGTTTTAATAGGGTTCTATTCTGATAATAGATGAAGTGAATTCAAAAGGATTGGTGCAAATTTATTTCGAATTGTGACCTGTAGTTCGGCGTTTCTATCAAAAAAGCGGGTTATATCGACAAATTGAACTTTATTTATATTTTTATAACAGAAAATTAAAACCGATCGATATTAAACTAAGCAAAAATGGAGACTGTAATGTTTTCTATCAGAAAATGTAAAAATGTAAGTGAGATACTGAAGAAATTTAAGATATAATACTCATTTTATCAATTTATATACGAAAAAAATTTTTAGGACGAGAGTAGAACACACTTCCAAGCAGAGCCTGCTTGGGGTGTGCAATAAATAACTTTGTTGTAATATATTTGTTTTAAGAGTTTTAAAATTTTCAGAGAAAATTAAAAAATCAATAAACATTATATCTTACATTAGAAAAAAAATTGAAAAATAGAGACATATTGACAAGTAGGTCCCAAATGGCTTATCCTTACATTTTTAGGCAATTTGTGATTTTCCTATTTATTTTCTTATATTAAAGTCGATATTTCTATGACAAATTCATATTAGGTGCATGATAATCACTATAAAATTTTAGATTTCGTTTAAATTATGTATAATTTATAGAAAATGCCGTGAAAAGTTGAAATTTTCAAACCACATGGCCTTTCAAAGTTTTCGATTTTTTTGGAGAAAAATGGCCGTAACTTTTAAACGTGCAGTCAGATTTTATTTTTGCCAACGGATTTGAAATCAGCGTGTCAAAATCTATACAATGACATGTATCAAATCCAACTATACATTCAAAAGTTATGGTCATTTCTCCAAAATTTTCAAAAATCGAAAACTTTGAAAGGCCATATCTCAGGAACGCTTTAAGTTACAGAACTGCGGTTTAAAAATTTCAACTCATCACGCCATTTTCTATAAAATAAACATATTTTTAACGAAATCTAAAATTAAAAATTTTATAGTAATTTTCATGCACTCAATTTCAATTTGTTATAGAAATATCGACTTTAAGATCAAAAATACAAAGAAAAATCATAAATTACTATATATCAGGGGTTTCCAAACTTTTTTCTACGTAGACCTATTTTAAGAGAATGATTTTCTTTATGGACCCCCTTACATTTTTAGATTCTAGAAAACAAATATATTACAATCTTGTCGAAAAAGTACAAGTAATTATAAATCGATAAAATTGTGTTATGTGTTAAAAACCTGGATTATTGATGTAAAATACTTAATTAAAATTTTCTATTAATAACAAAATATAATAGAATCTGCACCCGAGGGTTAAATATCAAAATCAAGTTGAATTATATAAACACTAATTGTAAATCCTGTATACGTAATGCGCATATATGTATGTATAAAGTGATATGTATGAGTGACAGATAGAAGAGCTTGTGTATCTCAATTAATTATGCACAATCTTCAACGCAGCACTATCAAAGATATATACAGCATATAGGGCGATATCGTTCGTTACACCGTTATTAGTGGTGGGTTTAAGCCTTATCTCACGTAAAAACTAACGTTGCTTAAGCAGTACAGTAGTTTGAATAATGAATACACCAACCTTTACATTGGGCATATTCGTATAGTATATTGGATGATGTTCCTACTGAAACGCTATTGTTGTAGTTTTCAACTTGATATATTATTATTGTTCTAAAAGACCTTTGAATTTGAATCACAGAAGTATATACAATACAGTATATGTTGAGTAACCAAAAATTATGTAGGTGTATATTATATATTCGTATATAGTGTATGTATATACATATAAATGAATGTATGTATAGCTTTTCAAAATCATTCAGAACTTTTTGATTATTACTATTTTCATTATAATAATCTATGGCTATATATAGTTCTATCTGTGCAGAATTTTCTCAGTAACTACCATAGGTGGGCACAGTTAATCGAAAAGTTAACTTCGTTAATTCGTTAATAAAAAAGTGAACTTCGTTAATCATTAAAGCGTTAAAATTCCGAAAATTTAATGGAAGTTAAAGTTAATCGTTAAAAGTTAACCATCCAAAATGTTAGAAGGCCTTTTTTGCTATTTCGACAACTTTCTTATTTACTTGTCATCGAACAACCAATGTAACGGACTAAAGTTAACGGAAGTTAAAAAAAGCGTTAACTTTTCTTTGAGTTAACTTAAAAGTTAATCCGTTAAGCATTTTGTTAACTTCGTTAATTAACGATTAACGAGTTAATGCCCACCCACCTATGGTAACTACTGAACAGATTTTATTCCAGTTTTCACTAATGGATAGTGTTTCATGAGAAAGGTTTAGTTGTTTATTTTGTGTAATTGGAAAAAAACACTCGTCGGATAGTTATCTTCGCGGGAGCTTTTTAAATAGCTATATAGCGATAATAATTTTTAATAGGTTTATTACAGATAAAATTTATATCCCCGGATAATACAGGAATCATGAAATAATACGTGTTGAGGGTTCTTGAATCAACTGTTTTACGATAAGGTTTGTGTATATGTGACGCTTTATAGACAAAACGGTCACATACAAACATCCTGGGAAAAAATTGTAGATCTGCCGCTCCATTTTGAGACATAATCATATTTTTCACTGGTTTTTGATCTGTGGAGACTTACAAAGATCTACAACGGTCTACAAAGATCTAAAACGATCTACAAAGATCTCTGAAATCATTGTAACATTGAAAATTCATTTTCAATGTTTTAATCTCTATCACGATCTACAACGATCTTTAGAGATGTTTGTAGATCATTTTAGATCTTTGTAGGCCATTATAGATCTTTGCAAGTTAAAAACCAGTGAAAAATATGATGTCTCAAAATGGAAAGCTCACGAAATCTGAGTAGATCTCTGCAGATCTACAATTTTTCCCGGGATGACACATTAAAAAAGAAAGTTCTGGTAGATATGCATATTTTTGATAAATATAATGCATGCTTTTGGTTAAATCATATTGTAGACGGATGGAGGGGAACATTCCCCCCCCCCCTTCCGTCTGTGTTTGCTCATGTGTATACATATAATAAATCATATACAAACATACAAATAATCTAATATAATTGACATTGATATAGACAACATGAAAGTAATTATAATGTAATAATACATAATTTTCCATCGTATAATGAAGTGCGCGACGTCCTGATAATTCCATCAGAGCATAACGAAAGCGCGCCGTGTTATTACAACAAATTGACAAATCAGTACAAGCCTTCGGTTAATTGAGCACGTGATCGCATCAGCTGCATGTTGTACATAATTAGTGGTAATGAGCCTAATGACTTGAATCATCAAATGTGATACATATTGTAAAACTCTATATATGCACATTGTACCTACCTCAGAGCAAAACTGTAATTAGTCTCAAAATACTATTTTTTCATGAAAGCGATTTCTAATTATTATTTTTTTCTAATGATGTATATACATTAGTAAATTAACCTAGACTTATATTAATCCCAATTTTCCGAACATCATACAAAATTTAAAAGATTAATTCAGCAATATCTATGCAAAAAGATTCACAGCTATTCCGAAAACTTCTTGTCAGTACAATTGGGCTATCGAAATCTTCAGCAAGGTTCGTAAACGAATTCGATCGCGTCACTCTGTTTACATAACTCTCGTATAGAAACGAGAGAGAGACCGAATAGCGGAAATGATGGAAGGGGAAGGTGGACACATTGGTCGACTCGGGGGGTAGGAGTTCTAACCACACATATGGCGCCTGTCCTGTTCCACCCTCGCCAGAACGCTTGTCAAATTGGCAATGGTTATTTTCCATGTATTTTTGGTTGGGCGGTGAAACAAATTACTTTTTTTGTAATTTGTAAATGAGTGCATTACAAAAATACATTGCATTGTTGGCACGTTTTAAATTGTCATTGTCTGTGTATTTAATGGGGGTATTTGCAGGGGGTGAGGGTGTAATTAATTGACCGTTACTTCGATTCCGTGATTATAATTTGCATAAATATAATACAGTTTATTACATTTATCTGTACACTATTAATAGGTTACATAACTGGCATTTTAAACAAATTTTGATTTGTAATACCATTACTTTAAAAGTTTCATACATGTTTTACAAAAATGTTTTCAAGGATGGGGAGAAGTTATATGAGGAGAAAATTGTTTATATTTAAATGTCTCATTATTAATTTATTCATTACTTGAATAGTTATTAGATATACCTATTTTTTACTGGAAAACTAAAATAAAATAGATTAATTGCAAAAATACTCATCAGGAGTGAAGTTAAACACGTACAAAGAAATTTGTTTTGTTGTGGTTAAGGTATACACGTTAATATAAATGGAATACATAAAATTGTGATTTTTGTATTATTTAAAATTTGATTAATTACATACCATATATTTATGTATAGATATTATTCTCAACAAAATGATTTTTTTTTAATTACGATTTTAGCGTAGCTATAGGTTTAACATCAATTAAAATTAAACAATAAATATTCCTACTATCATACCCCTTCATTCCAATGCCATGCAATTAGACAAAACGTTGAGAATAAAAATTAATTAAACCTGATTTAATCTCAAAAATTCAAGAATAATTTAATGATACATTAAATCACATTTTTTTAATTCCCTTCGAACAGCGGTATGCATATTTTGCAACGGAAATTACAATAAAACGTCAGTTTTAAAACTCTAGTTTTAATATTAATCCTAGACATATTTTCCAAGTTGACAAACTACAAGAGAGAACAGAAGGAAGTAGCGATGAGAAAAGTGGTTTTTGCAGAATTTGTGTTCGTTTGAGCAACCGAAATGAAAAGTTAGTGACGCCTTTTTGCCAGTTCCCAAATCAGTGAAAACAGTGTGTCATTAATTCCTTTTCTGACAGTCATCACTTCTCGCACAGTTTGTCTCCTTTTAAGCCTGATTAATTTTTCCGGGAACGTAAAAAATTAAATATTATTAGAATTGCGACAAAGTCGAGGTAGCATTAGACTTTCAGATATTCGAAAAAGTAGAACGATCAAAGTAGGTATAGCAATGGTGAAGAGTTTTCGATAGATTGATTTTCTTCTTTTTTCATTAATTTAAAATTTAAATAATTAAAAAAAATTGATACGGGAAATACGAGTAAAGAATAAACATTTAATTTTTCCTCATAATTATAATTTCACTTTAAATTGGTTCATTTTCAACATTGAATTAAGTATTTCGAATACACGTTTACACAAAATTGTATTTTTCCATTAGAATTTTATAATAAAATATAAAATATATATGAAAGTACCTTGGATGCAAACTATCTCTGTGTCAAATTTCATCGAGATCGGTTAACAAACAGACCGTTACTTTTGCATTTATGATATTAGTATAGAAGAAATAATCCTGCTTTTTTTAATGTTTCTTTAAAAAAGTACTGTGGAATCCCTGGCAAGAATTTTATATTTTATGTAAATAAATTTATTACAGTTAATAACCAAAAAAATATTCTGAAATATTAACATAATATTTCTAAGTACAAATAAATACATTTAATATGCAAATATATATGAAACGTGTAATATTAATGTAAAATATGGCCATTACCTTTTGTTAAACAAATGGTTATTGTTCAGAGCCAGACTTGATCTTGTTTTGAGTCCATTATTTTAATTATCATCAACATTTCATTGTTATACATCATCACTGTTGTATCTATTAACACAATGGGCTTTATTTCTTACGTAAATAATGTATAAAAGCAAAAATCTTCTACTGAAGCTGTGATATTGTTTTAAATGTTCAACTCAATCTGAGAAATGACAAAGTTTTGATTGATATCAGGTAAAGTTTTGTCATTTTTAACTGCTTACAATAGTATGGAAAGTTGCAAAAAAGTAAAGTTTGAATGGAAAACGCGAACGAACAATTTATATAGATTAAAAAAATATATATTATTTTAAGACGATTCTTGGTTTCTAGAGATAATAAATGTCGTTTTGATATTTGACCGTTTTTAATGTTTTTAAATAGAAAATGATAAAAAAATGTTTCGATGATGTTTTAATAAAAGTTTTTATTTTGTTTCAGGTATGTTGAAATTTTGAAAATTGAAACTAGTTCCTGTTAGCTGTTAACTGTAAGTGAATAAAATCAATTTTGTTCGAATATTAAGTTCTTTAATTATTATTATCATCTATGTTCAGTTTGATGAATTATCGAGAAATATTTATTTAGTAATGATAATTTTACCTTGATCTCAAATCGGATTGGTTAATTTATACAATATAAAATCAAATATATCGATCAATAAAGCCATTTAGATTGAAATGAAACATTTCTAATACGATTGTAGAAAGCTCTGCTAGATTAAATAGTGTAGTACGTTTGCTGCAAGTGAAATATAACATGAACGGGAATATTATAAAAGCACATGGAGACATCTATTGAACGGTCAGTACAATGCTATTAACTCAAACAGTGATGGATAGCAAGAGCTGTCAGAGGTACAAATTAGCTCAGTACAAGTAGAGCAGCCATAGAGACCAGGTTCAGGTTGACATATAAACGACATCAATTGAGCAATAATAAATCTCTGGTAACAATCGCCTTCAACTTTTTCAATTAACTGTGAGTCACTTCCGAAATACTCGTCTACTTTTAATAATACAAATTGACAGTTATTTTTCAAAGCGTACGTAATTATCAATCAATGGTGTATTTTGTAATTAAAAATAAATATAAGTGTTTTTGTAAGATTGGAATTCTTGAAATATGTTTTATTTTTCGAGGTAATATTTAAGATTTAAGAGATTACTTTTCGGATTGTTTTGTTTTGTTTTGAATTTAAAGAATAAAGAAAAAGTTTGTTTTAACTTCTTTCAACGATTAAAGATTTTAAATATGAATATGAAAAAAAAAACTGGAAAAACGTTTCAGTTTTTAAAGAAATTATTGATTTATTTTAATACGTGATTTTTGTCACATTTCTCGTATTTGACGCACAATATAGTACTATAAAAATTTAAATGAGGTTTATCTACAGTATGTTTCAAGTTATGTAAGATTTGGCGCCTCGAAACGAACTGGTAAATTTTAAAAATAAATTTAATCTTGAATATTTATTGTTTACTTTATTCATAAATTAAATAATTATATTTAAATCTCTAATTTATTACTTGCCTAATATTATTGGAGATAAATGAGTAAAAAAATTGAAAATTGAAATATTTTATTTCAAAAATATAAAAAGAATAAAAAATTACAAAAATTTTCAAGAATACCCCCATTTAAATGTATTCATATTTATTTTAAACGCCCAAAATGGCGTTATTGTTAATTTTTAAAATCTTGCAAAATGTCAGTAAAATTTTATACATGACAAGATGAAAAATGATCCTCATTACAAAAAACACTAATATAAACATAAATAAATCATAATGATATAATTCTGAGAACGTTTTACTAAAACCAAGTTTCATTACGCAAATTTCGTCGAGGGAGAAGCGATTTTTCTGTCTAAACACCCAATGCAATTCAGGCAAATAAATCAAGCAGTGCAAATTAAAAGAAGTATATATTAAAACAACAGAGTTAAATTATAGTACTGGCTGCTCGGAATTCAGAGTGGTGAGCATAAAAAATTGCAGTTTTATTTGGATTGATTACACACGAACTGTGAGTTACATGTACAGTCCTGGCCAAAAGTATTACTGATCTTGGTTTTTAATACAGTAGTTAATGAATAATAAACCTGAAATGTTTTTTTTTCTGATTCGATTTGAGATTATTATATGAAAATTTCAGTCATACTTTTTTATACTTTACTTAAAATCTGATTACAGCACTGGCAATGAGTTCAGCTTTAGAATACCCTAAAAATGATAAGTAATAAGATACAAGATTACTTTAGTAAGAAAAAAGCATCTTATAAAGTTACGGTTTTTAGAATAATATTTTCCTTAAAAGTTACATATACTCGTAGCTATAACAAATATATTTAGATATAAATGATTGGGGCGTTTAATAATCTAAAAATTAAAATCAAGCCAAAAAAAGTTTTCAATTCAATAATGAATTTAATTTCATTAACGACGCCAAATCAAAATAGATTTCGAAAAACAAACTAACGTATTTGTTATTCAGCACACTTGATACGTAGAAAAAAATTAACAGTTTTATCTCGGATTGATTGCCACTGAACTATTTTACTGACGTACAAAGCTCAGCATTTGTTTGATTCGATGTGCACAAATTGTATGTTTCATCACGCCCCTGAGGGGAGGAGAAACATTTTGCCCTCACGGTCCCTTGAAAAATGGTTATTTACTTACATGAATCAGACACTGTTTTTATTGGAACGTGTGAAGAATGGCCAAGTGTTTGTGGTTGAACAAAACCCATTGGCGTGTATTTGTTTATTGTTATTGGGGATTTCAGAACAGAATAGAATTTAACAAAAGGTGTGGAGTTGTTTAGATTCGATGGTCAACGTGGAATACCTATTGCTTGATTAGAAGGTAATGAGTTTTATTATCGAATATATTTTCAAGTGGACGTTTAGAAAATTTATCTTTTTTTAAAGTTCCATAATGAAATCGGAATCAGGAACACTGTCTGAAAAAACACATAAAGAAAGTTGTAATTTGGCATAAGTATAGTAAATAGTAGACCAATAATAATAAACCTGAGTTATAAAAATAAAATGTTAAGGTTTTGGTGCTTGAGGAGCGCAAATAAGTTACAAAAAAAATAGCTCAATCTTGACGAGTGGGGTATGAAATTAAAGCAGATAAATCAAGCCATTTAAATATTTAAACGTTTTAACAAATTTAACATAAAAGAAAATTGTCAAAAATTATTCTTAACTGTCATAACATAAATTTGCTCAAAATATATTAAATTAGCATTATCGGATAAATTGAAACGCTATATGGTATGTGGCACAAGTACACGAGGCTCGAATGGAAATTGACCATTTTTTTATTAATAATAAATCAGTTTTTGTCATTATTTGGAGGGTATCCCAACAAATAAATGATAATTAAATGAAATATTATTGTTTATTAATGGTTTGTTGAAAGCGGACAAACCTTCTAAATGTTAGAACTTTGTGTCACTAAAATTGAGATGTGATAATGTAAATGTAGGAATATATGTGGACGTAAACTGGTAGATATACATAATAATGCTCCTTCTACTGTTCATCGTAAGAATGTTTCAATCCTTTTCATGATTCCCTTCATATCGTACGAATCTAATGTTTTAGAAAAGATAGTTTAGAACTGTCAGTTCACGTCGTCAGTGAATCTGATCTTGCTAGACAAAAAGGCTTCCGTCTGTTTTTTAACATTGAGTTATCGCTCACTTTATGGTCACTGTAGACAACTATTTGATTTCTGGTAACTTTTACTTGTACTGATTGGAAAATTAGAATTTAGGATGTTTATAAGTGTCAAAATATTAATTAAATAATAATACTAAGAGTTCTGATTGATCCAATTGAAATATAGAATACTTTCGATTGCGAATGTCTATTAATTAATCTTGATTTTTACTTTAACCAATAATGAACTCACTTGTTATGTATTAAATCAGTGATTTAACTGCCCCTTAAAATCGGCGCCACTGATTTAAAACTCGCATTTTGTAACCATGTGCGCATACAACTTGTCTGATAGGAAATCGATGTTTGATTAATGTCGAAATTTTCAATGCATATTTTCTGTCAGATAACAGAACGTACGTATTTTACATAGCTGGTGGTTTTTTTTATACGGGTTGTTGATTTTTTTTATAAACCCCGACTCTCGGATTACTGCGGATGCGACAAACGTTTTATTACTTCTGGTGTAAATTTCCACTTTTGTCGATCGCAAAAAAGTGATACACTGAAAGGAAATAAGGTTGCTTTATATGGAGATAGTGAAGTTTTTTTCTATCTATTTGAAACGTTCGGTTTTTTTATATTGGCAGTGTTTTAGTATAGGATTACAGAGTAAAATTGACATCGAAAGATGAAAATAATTCCCTTTTTTCAGAAAATCTCTTTTTCACTAAACTATCTTGATTCTTGATAATTCTCATATACGAAAGTATATAAGAAATATTATAGCCTGCGGACCACCGATCAGTTGTCCGTTTGTCACCTTTTCAGTAAGAAGATAGCTTGCAATCTGGAAAAGGACATAGGCTGCTTTGAATTCCGAAAAATTGATTAAAAGAATCAAATTCCACACATTGTTTACTGCTTGAATTTCTATAAAGTCTATCAAATGTTTGTTTAATTAAATAAATAATTTATTATTTTCAGTAATCTACAAGCCTACAGTTTAATTAGTTACATCATTAGTATGTTTATGAAAGAAAATATATTATACAAGGCAACAGAGAATACCTTAATTCATTTTTTAACAGTGTTTTATACAATAAATATTTTCTAGTTATTTATAAACATTTTAGCAATTCTCAACAAACATGTTATCCACTCGACAAATGATTGCTATGCGGGAAAAATATTACCACTTTCAAAGTAAAACCGATAACAACAGAGTAATTAATACATCCAAGCAATATCAATCCCATAACTCAACAGATAAAATCCAAGTAGATCGAGTGACAAGTTTTTAAAACAAAAGAGTGTTCTAGCGGGGAGTGGGGGTGTAGGTGTATTCCCTTCGCATAATCTAATCGGTGGCGCCGAGCGAGTGTTATCAAGCCGCCGTAGATCTTGGTTAGTGTCACAGACTCTGGATAAACGGCTCGGGTAGGGAAATACTTCGCTATGTATCGTCGTCCATAAGCGTATTGGTATAGCAACGGTTCATTCAAATCTTGTACAGGGTGAACAAGCGGATCATGTACAGATTTGGATTTTAAGCCTGTATATGATGAAGATCATAAGGATGACAAGAAATTGCTCGAGGGTAATTAGATACCTGCAAACGTTAAAAATGAAAATTACTGGAGGGTAACAAGGATCTCAAGGATTTGAATAAAAAATGAGCTTCAACTCAAACATAAAAGTAATCCTTACATATTATATTTGAATTTATTAGACTGATGCCCAGTATTATCAACCAATTTAAAACTCCTTTAGCACTAAATGCTCCTTTAAAGTAAAACTGTATTACAAACGTGATTTAAATCAATATTTAAGCTTTCAATGAAAAATGGACATAATATATGTTGTAAAGAAATACTGCAGATAATTTAAAATCTATTTAATTAAATGTATTATGCTTGGATAATACTGGGCGTGAGTCTGGAAAATCTCGATATCGTGTGAATTTTTTTATAAGTAATATATTTTTCCATTTATTTTTTCATAATTAACAAACAAAAATGGAAATATATGACGATTTTTTTACTAATTTAATAATCTTTTTATACCGAAATTCCTGCTGAGACATTCAACAAGACTTATAAATAAAATTAAAATCGAGGAAAGTCACATTCCGGCGTACAGCCCTAATAATTTTATGAGCAATATTGAGATTTGATTCGAGAAAGTTCGATAACTACTGAACTGAATAGAAATTAATAAAAAAAACCTAAAACATTAGCCTTACCTCCTACAAGTATTCACCAATTTTGAAATATCGTGGTCGAATCCTTATGAAAGTGTCCGTAATGAACTTTTGTTGAATAACTATAGTTTCTTCAATCCAATTTACATGTGCAAAAAATAAGTATAACATTTTTATATCAACTATTACAGATCATCCTGTAGATTTCTTTTGCGGCAATTCTAGCTTCTCCTCGGTGTTTTATTGTTCTGTGTAAAATCTCTGAATTACAAAGGGAACATTCAATTTATTGACTACATATACGAAAATATCATCTTGTGCTGTGTTTGTTGAAAGCATCGATTAATTGGTGGATGTTTTTCTGTGTTTTGCTTTAATTTATTTTTATGACTCTTTCCTGAAATTGCGTAAGATATTTTTGCTGTATCTCTATTTCAATAACTCATATTTTACTCTAATGATGTACTTTTACAAATAATAAATTATTTCTGAATTTTATTCTACTCATTTTTCGATACATTTTATCGACTTCAATACATTATCTGTTTGATAATTGCCAAAAAAAATATTTAAAGGAGAAACATAAATTATTTATATTATTATATATTATTTGCAATATTATTCCAACTTTTTCTATCAATATTTTTCCATAGAGATAAAAAAATATATTTGTATATAAATGATTAATTATAAAGCTCACTCACACCGCCCAGTTTCTGCGGACAACATAAAACGTTCATAAGCAAACAGACATTTGTCATTCACAAAGTGTTAGATTAAAAATTATCGCGAATGTATGCAAATGAACATCGGTGGCCATCGGAATGCGCAAACAGTCTGGGTATTGTCTGCTGCACGCACGGCTTGCAGGGTCGTGCTAACACACCCTACACACGTTCAATACCTTTTTACACCCACTGCAAAATTAAAAGCTGCATTTTTGTTTTGAACATCACGCAAATTTAGCTATGTAACATGGATAAATTATCAGAGTTTTGAAGGTAAAATTCACTTTTAGTTATCTACGCCAGCGATTCTCAACCTGTGGGGTGCGCCCCCCTTGGGAGGCGTGATAAAACTTAATAGGGGGCGCGAGCATATTGAGAAAAAATATTATTAAAACATTTAATTTACTGAATGAAAAGCAATAAAATACATTCTGACATGAATATAAAATAAAAACTAAAATACACGTTTACATTTATTTTACACTGACATAATACCTACACTTATAAATAGGATTGTATCAGTGCTGCACTATGTATTTATCAATATTAAATTAAAAACAAGATTAATAATTATTAGCGACTTCTTTGGACCTGTCTTGCAGAGCAAAGTTTTTCTAAAGAAGGTTTAATATTAGAAATTGACAATAGCTTAGATCTATTTTTCAATGAAAATTATTGTATTAGGGTGGGGGGAGGGGGGCGCGATGAAAATTGTGATTAAAAATTGGGTCGCAAATACTAAAAGGTTGAGAAACACTGATCTACGCTAATAGAATGTCAAATAAAATTGTCAATGTAAACTACAACCTCGCAATGTGAGATCTTTTTTTTGCCCTCCCACAAAAATATTATTATTATTAATTTAAAATATTAATTACCCGGTAATAATATTAGAGGCTCTTTTGCGATTTACCGTTTTACCAATCCCTAATCTAATTTAGTGGGATATGATGCGATTTTATCAAATTATACTTTATTTACACTAGTACAGGTGTCAGAATTTTTTATTTTATAAAGAGACATTTTGAAAGTACATTTTGTGCACATAATTAGAAGACCACAAAATTTGCTTCTTTTTATTTCTAATTTATTTAAACCTCGAAACGAGATCGCACTCTAAATTTTGACGAGACCATATTGATACGATATGGTTTCAATTTTCATGAGAAGAGATCGATCGAGACGAGACTATCAGTTGTATTTGAAATCAAAATATATGAAAATATTGTATTATGATATAAAAATACGACAATAGTAACGTATACTATAGATAAGACGAAAATTGCAAAATTATTTAAATAAAAATATTGATATTTTCATAGAAAATATCAAACGTTCGCTTGTATTACATTTTTATGATAGTATACGCAACTACAATACACTTTATCACACAAGTTGCAATACTGGAACAATCTATAACACTCCCCTATCCCCATTCGTACTCAACGGCAGGCAGGCGGCGCCTCCTAGAAAGACAATACAAAACTCAATAAGTGGTTATGTGCCTTGTTTTCTCAATTCCGTCGTCATTTTTCGTATTCAGAGCCTACTGGATGTGAATTGAAGACATTCAGATAATGTAGGTGTCGTGACAGTCATATGTGTTCTTTTTAGAATACAGCCCAGGGATTTCAAGAATAAGTCGAACGAATATCTGACAAAATACGTGCTAGATGTACCTGTGACGCACTATTGTAGACAGCGTGTCATTTAAACTCATATAAAATTTACTCAAACTATGTCGTAGAAAGGATTCCCTTATTTTATATTTAGAATAGTGTCTGCTATACGTGTTTTGTGTGCTGCGAGGTAGTAAAATCCTAAAGCAAAATTGTGTTATTGTAATAAAATAAAATTTTATCATCGAGTGGCTTTTATTTTTCTTTAGTGCATTTAAAAATACAGTATGTTTGCGAATATGGTTGCTTCTTGTCATGTTGTAAATGTATTTTTAAATTATATATAAGTAAGCTTTAGGAACACCATTAGTGAATTAGAAGTGTTATAGTAGCCTTTGGTTAAATATAACGATGTGTCATTGGTGCACAATATGAAGTGATAAATTTCAAATTAGTCAGTGGTGTTTTGTTTTCAATATTTCATAACAAAACACTATTGATTAATTTAAGAATCAGTTTGTTTCATGGTGGCATTTCAAAATGCATCAATAACAAGTCGTTATGTTTGTACAAAGGCTACTACAATATTTTTAATCCTCCCAATGTTTTTTCTATATTGTCAACCTAAAATATAATAATAGAATAGAATTTATAATATGTTGTATATTGAGGTTTCATTGTTTTGTTTATTGATAATTCTTACTTGAGTAGCGCGCGTACATGATTTATGTCAGTGATTGAACGGTACTCAAACAATGGAACATATGCGACCGCCAACATATTACATATTGCAAATTGTTCATTGTTATTAATATCAAATTTAGATTTACTACTAACATTTCGAAAATCAATTTATTATGTGAAATAGTTTAGTTTATTAACATATATTGTATATTCTCTAATTGTTTTGCTATTGTGCTATTCTATAAAAGAACAAATTAAACGAATTCTAAGTTAAATAAAATGTTAAATGATTAGGAGCATTCAAAAAAAATTCTAAAACTCAATCAAATAAACTAACCATTTGTTAGCTAATAAATTTAGTTATTTCTTTTATAATATCAAATATTATTTCTTTATTTAACTTTTGCATCACACTGTAAGTATATTCTACATTTTTTTGTACTATGTATAATAAAAAAAATATATTTTTTATAATTTTTTTCAAAAGTTTAAAGTTTAATAGTTAGGTCATATGACATAAAAACTGACTTAAAGATTTTTTAATTAACAATATTTTTTTATAAATAAATATTCTTTCCAGAAAACTTAAATTTACTTAAAAAATCTTGTAAGTATGTTAAAAATTCTTTGTATAGAGTAACTACACCACTGTACTTATATAAAATATGTTCATTTGTCATATTACTAACTGCAATGACAATATTTGTAGACATAATATCTGTAAGAATTCGTTAATTACATTTTCTTCTCCCCCAACGCACTGGGAAGAAATATGTTGCAATATTGCATCCTTAGGGTGGGTGTAGATATAATTCTCTTCCCTTTTATATTAGAATCTTTAGGGTGAACATTTTTTCACAACTGACTAGATTTACTTTGTCGTTTTTAACGCTATGCGTTTGGAATATTTAATGAAAATAAACGTGTTGTAATATATATAACCATACTAAATTAATTTCTCAAGCAATTCTTCCAGTTATTACATATGAATACAAATTATAATTTGATTTTATACGTTTTATTACTAATTTTATTAAAATATACATATATTTTAAGGCATACCTGACCTAATAATTTTTTTTATTATTAGGTACATCAACATACCATTCGTTTTTCTATACATTTTATAATAAAATATCTTAAACTTTCTTTCAGTGAAAGTCCCTTCAAAGTCAGTTCAGTAGATTTATTGCCGGTATTTTTTTTATAATTTATTATTTATTTTAACACTTAAAAAAAACTATCAAACCGTATTATATTTCCATAAAAACGATTCAAGTGCAATTTTTTTTATAAATATACTTACAAATAGTTTTGCATTCAATATTGTCAATATAACAGTTTTTTGTTTAATTTTGTTTCTTTGGCTGTTTCTTTTGACTAATTTCAAAAACTACTGAACCGATTTTAATTAAAAATTCACTGTTAGAAAGTATAAGACTTTACAAGTAGTGTAGTAATAAAGCTGATATAGTACGGAGAACTAGTGATATAGGTACTACTGAACTGATTTTAGTGAGTATTTCATTGATACACAATGTCAAATCAGTGACAAGCGGGCGAAACCGCGGAAGAATCAAAGTTTTAGATATTAAGTTCAGTACATGTTACCTACATTGGATATCCTTAAAAGTGTAAGAATTTTTAATATTTAAAGTATATTTGATTCAAAATTCAAAATAGTTAATAATTACACTTATTGTAAAGTATAAAGTGTTTCAACTTTACTTACATTTTGTAGCAAACTCTTGAGGTAGAATTCCACACGTTTTTATTTCGTGAAATTCTTCAGGAACTGTATCTACTTGTACCTTTTCAATATTCTATCTGCGTTCACTGCTTTGCACGTCTTACGTCGTAGTATTGTCGTTTTATTATTAAATTTTAAAAGATATCAAATTTATTAAGTCGGACTTTGAATAATAGATTATATCGGAGGTGAAACAGACAAACTCAAACCCCCTCTATTTCCGTTTAATACTTAACACTCCTCCCTCCCCTTCTCTTCGAATTCACTTTTAACTTCATCCATATATGATTTGGCTGGATGCCTACGATTTTATTGAACACGTATCCATAATAAAATCGAATTGGACTTCATGGTTTTTAAATAAGTCAGTTAAGAAATTTCTGTGTGTGGAATTTTAAAATGAAAATCGCAGATTGTAATGTTTAGTTTTTATATTTTATGTAGTGTGCGATTTTTTTATGTATTTTATAAATACATTTTTTTATATTTTTTTTTACTTTTTTGTATATAAAAGAAATTAATGTATATAAAATGTATATAATGTAATAAAATATAGTAATCAAGAAAAAATTTGAGAATTTAACGGAACTACACGTTTTAAGGGTTCCTGAAAAATCTTGTCAATTTTTATTTATTTTTGATATGGTCCGTGATAGAAAAATGTTAAAATAGTAAAATCTCCATTTACGCGGATTAACTTTAAAGTTTGAAAAAAGATTATGAATCGACTTGGAAAAAAAACATAACATAATGGAGCAATTTCCATTACTCTATTTACTCGTTTTTTACTGTATAAATTGAGGAATTATATAAATATTATGTCGTAGTCGTAAAGTATGACTTAATCGGTTTTATTGACTTCTTAAGAAGGTATTTATATATTTTTATATACAAATCTATCTATCTACATTTTTCTACATACATTACAGTGAACGTATTTACCGATACCTACAGCAGTGCCATCTCTTGAGTGAACTTTGATCGTGTCGTCTTTTTGTCTCGCTTAATAAACCCCGTCGTCCGTTGATGGATGACCTAAACTCTACCTCGTGTCTTCTCCCAGTGTTACCACACTATTTCCTGCCCGTCTGTACGTCTTACGTTCTACTTTACACGTTCCACGGTGCTTTTTGTACTGGTTTTGTTTACACGTCAACGGTACAAATGTATTTATTTTCACAAGGAGAGAAATGTGTTTATTTGGTATATTAGTAATAGTCTAATGAAATTATAAGGAAAATAATAAATATTAGTGTAACACTCTACTAGTACTTTATAAGGTATATTAATCTGGTTTCATATTTGATTTTAAAATAGTCTGATGAGAAAACATTTTATAAAACAACTCATAACAAAAATAAATACTCTGCCTAGTAAATGCACAGTGCTTCCTCGTGCTAAATTCATCAAAGGTAGTTAATTATTGAACAATTTAAATAAAAACCGATAAATTATTCATGTCACCCCCCCCCCCCCTTACACACGATTTTAATACTTTTGAAATGAGACCGTCCTCAAACCAGACCCAACCAATCAATCAAGTTCCATCAATATCGGTTCAGTGGTTCATGAGTTATGCATGTGACAAGGATTGGGCGACAGACACACACACACACGGACAGACAGACAGATACGGAACAAAAAGTGTTTGTTTTGACCTGAAACGGATAGATCCGGTAAAATTTTTAAAATCGGAGAACAAATTTTTTTTCTCGTTTTAAAACGATAACGAAGCTTCTCGTATCTTCGATATTGCGAGGAAAACGAGTTTTATTCATTAATAAATTAAAATCACAATTGCCATGAAAAACTAGACGTCAGTTAGCCAAAACTAACAATCACTCCAGTGCAATATTAAATGTAAGTCAAGTAAGCTTTGGAAAAAAGAATGGTTGATCTTTGACATTTTTATATTTATTAAATAAACTATTTTCTATTTAATTAAAGTTGTTATATTAAATACCAGCTGTACCCGCGGTTTCACTCACACGAATACAAAAGTTAGATATATGGTATCGCGGAGTTTATTTAAGATGTTTTAACTCTACTCTACTCTACTCTATTTACTACATTATATTGTTCAATATTTAACGGTTTATATGGCGTAATAATATAAAAAAGTAATAATAAAAATTAAGTTAAATTTTAACGTTTACTCGATAATAACTTTAATATTTTGGGGCACATTTGTCGTGACGCTATTGTACAAGGCGCTTTTTGTGGGACGGACAGACAAATAATTCATATATTAATTGTTTTATTTATTTTCTGTGAAACTAGAAGACTGATTAAAATAAAATGTATCCATTTTTCATCGAACCAACACTATAAACGAATACAACAAATTTAAAAAGTATATAGGTATACGATAGTTTTCGAAATCATTTGGCTAGTTTACTGGACGAACAAACCGACATTTTTCCTAAAAATGTATTTTTGAAATGTAGTGATTTTGAAAAATTAGCGTTCGTCATAATTGAATAAGGTTAGTTCAGATCTAAATCAATACTTATCACTAACGTAATGAAAAATAAAAATTAAAAAATTGGTACAGGTAATCTTAGTTAAATTTTCAACATTTTAGTTAAAGTTTGATGATGTGATCGAATTATTTTATTATTAAATCCAGCCCTGGTGTGGGAAAAGGATTCAATTAATTTTCACGCTGCCATCAATTAATAACGTTTATTCTGCAGTATGTAGACTGTTTCCGACAGCCTCTCAAATATTAACGGGCGGTCTCCACAGAACACTTGATACGTTACGCCATGCATTTTTAAACGCTATCTTGATTCCGTGTTTAACCCGGTAACAGACACGCTCGATTGCGAACAGTTATACAAATTGGCCTATTTAACCTGGTTGTTAAATTACAATTGAATTTGATCTCTAAGGGAGATGATGGTCCTAAATAGACGTTTTTATCATAATGAATTACCAACGAAATACTTTTAAAAATTAAATATTTATTATTAATTAATTTTATTATTCCAAATAATTTATATTTATTTTAAGATCCAAATAATACACCGCTGATTTTATGGAGTACATTTTTGTGGAGTACACTGGTAACAGTGCACGGTTGCGAATGATTTTATAAGGAATCTAAAATTTAATAAACATTATTTTTAATACTTTTTAATGTCTGGCTTTTAAACGACTGGTATATGTAGTAGTGATTTCTTTGAACATCAAAAAAGTAACTCAAATGCTTAACATACCTTCTCCCGATTTATACGATGTTTCGATTCTG
The DNA here is from genome assembly GCA_949319165.1 of Sialis lutaria. Taxonomy (NCBI): domain Eukaryota; kingdom Metazoa; phylum Arthropoda; class Insecta; order Megaloptera; family Sialidae; genus Sialis; species Sialis lutaria. The sequence goes on from OX439237.1 coordinate 13,566,612, forward strand.
TATTTAACTAGTAAATTTGAAAACTTTGTAGTTTTTATTACGGGAGATTCAATCAAGGAATGCATCTTTTAAAGCTGCACGAAATAAAATATTCGTACGATTTACGATTACAATATAAAATGCAATTGAGTTGTTTCTAAACGCAAATATGTATTATATGTTACGAAAATACTTTTATTTACCTATTTATTTAAGGGCATTGAAAGTTGCTTAATTTAAAATATAAAAATATTGGAAAACTCATGAAAGTTCGTAGTTTTATAACCGACAACCTGTATAAAATAATTAAATTCTACATGAAATTAAATAAATTCTACAAACGTAGTGGCGACGAAAAATCTTGTGTTACCTTTTAGTACAGTGAAAAAGTGTAACAGTAGTGCAAACATAACCTAATTAAATAAAATATACCTCCTTATTTGTAATCCAACAAAAGCTTATAGCAGTTTCGTACAGCAACTAGGTCAATAGATGGTACCAAACACACAATGTGGTGTGGGTGCGACATCTAGCGGTGACAAACGTAACGTCCAGGCCGAACTTTAATGTGTTTTATATTGGGTGAGGTGCATCGCATCTTGGCTCTAAGCCAACCATGTTGGAATGAGTGATGCATACGGGAGCATTTATATAAATGTATCTTGTGTAACTCAATTAAATATCAGTCAGTTGTAATTGGCTTGTCGTTCGATTTATCGATCACCTGTGCATGGAAAGGGACTTTAATGTAAATGGACTTCTAGATGTTACTTGTGCCATTTTAACCGAATATCCTTCAAAGAGTATTAGGGCCTAGAAGCTCAAGTATCTTTAGTGGTTACAGTGGAAATTTGTAAAGCTAAGATGATAATAAATGGAAGCTTTCAAGAATTAAGGTTATTGCTTTTTGTTGAAGTCGATTTAGTTTTTTTTATTAAAAATTCTTGAAATTTTAATAGATTATTAATTAAAACTCCGGTAACAGGTAGGTACTTATTACCTTATTATAAAATCATAATTTTTACATGCATTTCGAAATCAATAAATGCCCACAAAACTGACTGCTCTAATGCCGTGTTAATATCAAAAAGACATAAATGTATCATTTTGTTTATATTTGGGATTATGATAATGCTTAATTACGTCAATATCGCATTTTTAGAAACTGATATTAGAAAATATAAATTATAAAATTTCCTTAAATCATGTCTACTAAAAATCGATTTCCATATTGCCTAATGTAATTCTACGGCTTAAGGCTTTCTTATACTAAAAATCTCATCACAATCGGTTCAATATTTTGCGTCTGTGCCTATCAGGGAATTATTTTGTTTAGTAAACTATAATTTTATGTTACAAATATTGATAGAAGAAATAAAAAAAAATATATTCAATAAGTCCACATTTCGGCTTAAAGTTTAGATTATTCTGCAATGGCATTCAGCACGAGTAACTATTTCTAACTATAGCTGAAACTACAACTATTGGTCGGAAGACACGTGTTGGGTCTAGGTGAATAAGAATGTCTTCTCTGAAACTATGCTATGTCTTTGAAAGTGTTAACTTTGTGATGGAACTTGGAAGCTGATAAAAGTGATTAGAATTTAGATTAGTGTGTTAAATTATTAGTATTTCGATAGTTAATTAAGTTTACTAATGATATTATTCCACTTATTTTATATTCAGCAAGTTACTGTAGATTAAAAAAATACAATTAATTTAATATTGTCGTTTTTTATACGAGTACAAGCTGCCTCGGCAAACGTTGTTTTGCCAAAAGATAATTTGCATGCTCTTTCTTTCTCATTGTTATGGTGTTAAATTTGTTAGGGTTATTTAGTGTATTTTGACTATTTTGAGTATTTCGACCGATGTTTAAACGTCGTCGTGTATGCATTTTTGTATAATTTTACTATATTTTAAGAATATAAATAAACTGTATCGTAGGTTATGTTAAAAATACGTGTCCCATGTACCGAATAGATAAAATAAAATAAAATAATAAAATTACGTAGTATACCTGTTTAAATTGAAAACAATTGAATTTAAGAAATACAACAAAACATACCGATTTCAATTCTGTTATCACCAATAAATATATAATTTGTCAGTACCTACGTAGTTATTAATATTTGATAAAAACGTCAAAATCACGTCAAAATACTAAAAAAAAAATATTTTAAAGTCGTGTTTTGTTTTCATGATGTCACTGTTATTTATATAAAAACATAGTAGCTATTGAACGGTTTTTCTCATTTTCGTAAATATCTCGACCCCACAGTCACCTACCGGGTTCAAAAAAATCTATAAACCTTCCCGAGCACCAAACAAATATATGGTGTGAATATGGATTCGATACGTCCAGTGGTTTAGGCCTGATGATCCGTGGTACATACGCACCAAGAGTTTTATATATTAAGATAAAAAGATAAAATTAAATTAAAAATTACCATACTGTTTGAGTTGTAATAAGAGAAAACTGAAAATTTATATAAAATTAGAAATAGTAGATATTAGACGCTAATAGTTTAAGAACCACTGATGATACCTTAACAATTCAACACCAAATTACTTTGAATTGTGCAAAGACTCACACCAATGAGAAATCGTCACGTTCTGTCGTAGTTTCACATCAAAGTAACTGGAATTTAAATTAAAACAGATTTAGATTTTGTAAGCTAGGAGAGAGATTGTATTGGTATTTTAAATTACTACCAGTGAAAATCCAATAACTACTTACTCTAAACTAGTGTGTGCTATGTTGATCTTTGTAAAATATGTGCTTGAATAGAGAGGGGTGGGGGGGGACTATGTGCGTATTATTTGTAATTAAACTTGATTATAATTGTTTTAGGTTATTTGTGCAGTATAAAGAAAATGTTTATATATGTATGTTGAAAGTCATGCCTGTTGTCTGTATAGCAAAAAATCTAATAATAAAAAAGCTATAGTATGAAAGGATTCTTTACAAGGCAAGGATTTTAATTAAACTTGGTATAAATAGTTTTTTTTTTCTACATCGTGAGAGTATGGGATGAAATTTGTTATTGTGAGTAAATAAATGTATTAAATAGTGCTAGGTCCGCTTAACTTTTTTCAATCTTGATGTAAGGTATTAATTCATTCGTGATTATTTGCCCTGATGAAATATTTTTATTTCTTAGTTTAAAAAAATAATAAAATAAAACGGGCAAGTGCTTGTTGGGCACGCACATGATAGGGTTCCGTAGCCATTCTCACTACGATTTATAAAAAAAGAGTTTTTTTTTACAAAATTTTCGTGACCGAAGGGTTAAAATCAAAAAGTCATTTAGCTTTTATTATTTCATTTTACGAGACCTATCAAATGACACCCCACTCAATGGGGTAAATGAAAAAAATGTGATTTCACTTTTCAATCTATGATAGGGGGGCCCAAAATATTTTTGACAATGTTCGTTATAATTTTCAGTGAAAGTACTAATTAAAAGCTACATTCTGAATTTTTTTCACATTTTTTGAATCGATAGTTTAGAAAATAGAGGGGGGGGACGCTTTGACAGCGACATTAAAAAGCAAATATTTCGTGACTGAAGGGTTGAAATCAAAAAGTTATCTGACATTTTTTATTGCATTTTAGGAGACCTATTAAATGACACCCCACTCAATAGGGTAAGTGGGGAAAAATATGAGAGTTCACTTTTCAGTCTATAGAAGGGGGGTCCAAAATATTTTTGACAATGTTCGTTATAATTTTCAGTGAAAGTACTAATGCAAAGCTACATTCTGGAATTTTTTCAGATTTTTTAAATTGATGGTTTAGAAAATAGAGGGGGGGGACGCTTTTTTAACGACTTTGGAGAGCAAATACATCGTGATTAAAGGGTTAAAATCAAAAAGTTCTGATACATTTTTTGTTGCATTTTAGGAGACCTTTCTAACGACACCCCACTCAATGGTGTAGGTGAAATTTTTTTTTTGAAAACACTTTTCATTTTATGAAAGGGGGGTCTAACAAATTTTTATTTTCAAAAATCTTATTATTTCTGTTTTTGGGTCATCAATCTACGACCGTATACCAAATTTCATCTTATTATCTCAAAATTTTTGAAGACGGACGGACGGACGGACATGGAGAAACTATAAGGGTTCCTAGTTTTCTACGGAACCCTAAAAAGTTGTAAAATTCGAAACCGAAACGGGTCGATTCTTGCTCAAATTTCATCTGGTCTCGTCCCGAGTGCAGCAATAATTAATTCACGTACCGATTATTTTTATATAAGTAGTTTTCAGCATTCAAACAAATCACTATATTGTACTTTGGTATAATCTAAAACGTAGTACCAACCAAAATGTTTATGTACAATTTACATAATTTATTAGATATGCAGACACACACACACATAAGAAAACAAAGTTGATTTAATAATAATTTCCAAACATATCTTACTTTGTTTCCGTTTCGACTACGTGTTCTTCTGGTAAGATGTTTTTGTACATTTTCTCTAACATAAAACATCGTCTACCACGTTTTTAATAAAGCAACCTTTCCCAGCTGTCCAGAAGCACTCAATTGAGTTTTCCAACCATTACAAAAACTTGTTATCTCCAGACCTACTGTCATAGTTGTGTTGCGAGAAACAAAATATCCTAAATCAAAAGAAGAAAAATTCCAAACGGTCAAAGACGACTTTGAAATGGTAAAACTCACAGTTCTTTGAAATTTCTTGCGAAATATTACCTTAGAAATTACTCTTTGAGATACCTACATGTTACTTATGTACAGGGTTGATAAAAATATATTATATTTTTTGTAAAAAAAATGATTTTACTTTAATAATATTTTAATGCAGTGTATTTATAATTTTTTTATACAAACATGAACTTTACTGCATAATAAAGTGGAAAAATTCGAACTCGAAATTTTTAACGGAATTACTATAGGGTCCTTGAATCAGGTACAATCAATACCCAATGACGTCTATAGTAGATACTCTCTTTAGCCAAAACAGTGTAACTTACAAACATACAATTTTTAACTTCTTTTTGTATACTGTAGATCAGTGGTTCCCAAAGTGGCATCGTTCAGGGGTCCGTGGAAAATTAAAATCGATTTGGGGGTCTCTGAACAACGTCAGGGGGTCCGCGCACATTAAAATAAATAACAATGAATAAATTATTAGCGATTTTTACGTCCTAAGTAAAATATAAATATAGATAGGTGCATAAAATACAAGTAATAACAGGCATCGCGGTGAGTCGAATTTGAGATTTAAAAACATAACATCCCATCAGGTTCACCCAAGTCATTAGTTTTTTTTTGTATTTTAAAACAATAGTTATAATTTCAATAAATACTTCTTCAACAAAATGTTTTATTTATATTTTATTTTTACGTCACCATTTACCATTCAAGACATCAAAGTTATATTTTTAATTTTTCTATTATTCATTTATGTAGTTTTTCGCCCAGGGTCCGTGGGAAAGTTTTGACTATGAAAGGGGGTCCGTGGGTAAGTTTTGACTATGAAAAGACGTCCGTGGGCCAAAAGAGTTTGTGAACCACTGCTGTAGATTGTAGATGTGCCTCTTCTTTTTGAAGACAATCCCTAAATCGGAAACAAGTATCTTATTGTATTTTCTTTTTTAATTTCTCTGATTATTGTTTAAAATAATTATTAGTAGTAAAAAAAATCCTTCATATTAAAATATGTATATTTCTTCTTCATATTAGAAACTACTTGTAATATACATAAATGTAACTGTAAAAAAACATTTATTTAGTAAAATCGATTTAATTAATTAATTTTACTAGTTACAATTTTATTTTTTGAAAAATCTAGTTATCCTATAAATTTTACTATTTCTGCTTATTGCAGCTGAAATTCCAAATATGCTAATGACAATATTTGTTTTAACCCTTATCTTAACTCCATATTATAATCTATCAACATCTTTAACTCTTAACACGTCACCTTCAACGACATTCCCTCATTCCACAAATACGCGAATATAATTAACATAGTTGAAAATAAATAATGTTCTCGAAAATTTGACGAAACTTTCCATCTGATAAGTTCAGGTAACTCTATCCTATGTAATGATAACTTCAGAGGCCCGGGGCGTTACAGTGAGTAATCCAATATACCAACCACAAGACAATCTACCTCCGGCAGTCAGTGGCGTAGTTGTACCTCTCACATATTAATGCTTTCATTTCATTAACTTATTTTTAAAAGTGGGTGTAATACTATATATACTATATGTGTTTCTATTTTATGAAGATGTATTATATTTCATAAGGTACATTTATTTTACTGGAACGAAGAAATGGGTTTTCCTTCTTTAATGTAAATATTAAAATTATTTAAATACTATACTGAATAATTTATTTTACTTTATGTTATTTCGTTAATCTATTAGTCAGGTATCAAGTTGATAAAATTAGAGAAAAAATATATTTGTTGCGGTAGTTCAGAAAGTAGAAGTAATTACCTCCAAAAGGACAGTTATTGATTTAGGACTTATCACGAACTCTTACTATATTTAATAAATATTTAATTTTCACAAATTAAAAAAAAAGTCGAATTGCAACTTATATAATATTTACAGTAAAAGTAATATTGAACATTCTGTGAAACATATAAGAAGACATGAATCTTGGTTTCTGGGTGCAAACCGCGTCGATTTAGCCAACGTTTCGTCACACATTGCAGTGGACATCTTCAGGGCTCTTCTAAAAGTGCAACGATGCTTAGCGTGTTAATCCCTTAAGTACTGGTAGGGCAGCGGTCACGCACCTGATTGGTGCGCGCTCGAGCCTGCACCCTCGCACTGTACACTGTGGATGCCGGGCGAACATATGTCACCAAGCGCTGCTGAACAACATCAACAGAGAAGATGGATTCCAGCTCAGCAGCGCTTGGCGACATCTGTTCGCCCGGCATCCACCTCCCGCTGAGACCGGTGTACACCCAGAAACCAAGATTCATATCAAGATCACCGCGGAAGTCTCAAGACAATAATCAAAATGTGAACGTAGTGAATTGATTTTTTATCATCGTCATTTAAACTATCGCATATATAATTTAAATATATATATAACTTTTCAAAATAGAAAGGGTTTTTAGATTAATTTTGCATTTTGGAGCAACAGACTGTTAACAGGTTAAGAACTGCTGCTTTAGCATGTAAATGTATCTTATAATAAAATATTTAACTTATACTTCGTCACTAGACGACAAATTCAGTTTGAACGAAATTATTTATCAAATACTATTCGAAAGAAATATGTATATGTATGATTTTATGCCCCCATAAAATTTAAAAAAATATATACATATTATAGCCTAATACGACTCTGTTGACTTGAGTGCGTATCTCATCACACATCTTACCCCCATTTTCACCCCATCTTCTTACAACTGCGACTTACACACACACGCCCGCTAATGTCAGAGTTTAATTACAAGACATGCATTTATGAATAAATTACACCCCTACCCCCATACATACACACACACTGCATTAACAAACTTGCTGGTGCCCGTCTGTGCATACCAATATAACGCGTTTCAAAACTGAAAATGTCTTGTATTACTGAAAACTGAGTCGTTGAAATGTTAAAATAGATCTGCAAAACAAAAAAAAAACGTTTCGTTGAGAATATATTGCAAACGAGGGGTGGATAGCTGATTTGGCTAGTACTAGAATTGCACCGCGGCTTCTTCCTTGTCTAGGGGTGTACAAGAGACTATATTAGTTTAAATTTAGATGAGACGAACAAGACTACATTTTTCCTCGAATTTCTTTTTTTTTAAATTATAATAATTACTCAAATTTGCTGTTAATATTTAACTTATTGTTAATAATTAAATTAAAATAGTAAATCAGTACCTTTATATTGCATTGCGTTAAAAAATTGAATTTTTTATAAGACTTACATTTTTTTAATTTTGAGGTAAGGCACCTTAAAAATAATAAATTAACATAGTATAGAGCCTATAACATATTTATATATTAGTATTGAAGTATTTATCAGTTGAATGTAGACATTATTACTAAAATAAGTATCAGAACAAGAATTGGGGTTTCTATAAATTTTACTGCAATAAAATAAAAGTAGTCATTATCCGCAGATAATCACGTCACAAATCGGTATTGGTTTTTATCGTTATTAAGCCAACTTTCATAAAACTTAATAGATTTTGTTAAATATTTATTTTCGACGATTAATAAATATTTGCTGTTGTTACACCTTCATTATAGTATTTTATAAGCAATATTTTCTGCATTATCCTTTTGGATATCAATAACTAAATATACAAACTATTTAAAAATATTGTTTAAACCTTAAACACAAGTATGTTAATCAGTAAGTACGTACCTGAATAAAATTACTATTCCATACAGTTTGGAATGCGTGTAATTTTATCCGAACTTCGCATAAGAGTCAAACTGTAGAACAGGTGGAAATTGCTATTGTTTGTGTAACTTACATTATCTTATGTAGATCCGATATCTGCCTCCAGATAGATTTTAGTAGTTTGTCTCTATTGTTACCTCGGATATACATAGTTCTAGCTACTGAATTAATTATTACTTGTTATTGTTGAATTAATTTACAGTAATTTATTATCAATTCAAAGAAATAAATGGAAATTATAATGCGTTGTAAGATAAACAAGTTATAATATAATTCGTACTGAAATCAGAAAAAGGAGCACTTATGGGATGAATACAGCTTTTTAGCTACTAAACCATTTGACTTAAAAGCTGATATTTGACATGATTATAATAAAAAGTTCTAGAAGGTAAATGGGTTACCAATAAATTTTTCTATTCAATCCTAGCAAGTGTGGCTAAAATGAAAGCTGACAATTCAAGATAGGACCCCGCAATATCCTTATGGGAAACTGACTTCCGCTAATTTGATTGAATTTTTGATATGTTGCGTATTTTGTCCTTCTGATCAAATGTCTCAATGGGCCGAAACTTCTAAAGCTTCAGAATTTTGAGATACAGTTGGCTGAAGTTAGAATTATCATGCATTTAGATGCATTCATTTGTGTTAAAGCTGCCTCATTTTTTTAAGTTGTAGTGGTTTGAAACAATCAATTGTATGAAATATATTATCATGCTTCTGAAACGTCTATATGTCATATGAGGTCATAATATGTGATCACGCGTCATAATACACCAGTATTCAAATTACTTTTTTTCTCTTGGTTGTAGCGGCTTGGATTTATTTAATAATTTAATAAATATTATTGATGGTCTCGCATTATTTTTCTCCATGACGTCATAACAGGTCAGTTTTTGTAATACAATGTCATAGGAGGTCATTTCATGTCACACAAGTTAATAGTGGTTCCTTTAAAATTTTAAGTAAATCATGTTTTGTTGTGAGTCATTGTGTATTTTAACAACAATTTAATACTATCATTTATAATATGAAATTCTTATGATAATATGCCTCTGACATGACTTGTGTACTTTGATAGCTTATGATATAACTTGATTAGTTATTAAAATACACGATGACACAATAAAACATGATTTACTGTAAAGGAACCACTATTAACTTGTGTGACATGAAATGATCCCCTATGACATTGTATTACAAAACTGACCTGCTATGACGTCATGGAGAAAAATATGACGAGACCATCAATACTACTTATTAGATTATAAAATAAATCTAAGCCGCTACAACCAACAGAAAAAAGTTATTTGAATACTGACGTATTATGACGCGTGATCACATATTATGATGTCATATGACATATAGACGTTTCAGAAACATGATAATATATTTCAATCAATTGCTTGTGAAAGTTACGAGGTATTTTCAAACCTCTCAATCACTACAACTTAAAAAATGAGGCAGCTTTAACCCAAATGAACGCATCTAAATGCACAATAATTCCAACTGTATCTCAAAATCCAATGTTTTAGGAGATTCAGCCCATTGAGACATTTGATCAGAGGGACAAAATACGCAACATATCAAAAATTCAATAAATTTAGCGGAAGTCAGTTTCCCATAAGGATATTGCGGGGTCCTTTAAATAAATATGTAAACTTTTTTTTATTATTAAATATTAACAATATTTGAAAAAAGGGATTAGTTTAGTTAATGATTATCGAAATCAAAAGATAATCAACACTCACTGCACATTTTTTTCATAAAATTTTCAAAATTATTTAATTATAGTATAGTATGGTACTATCAAATATAGCTGTTATATTGATTCCATTGTTAATATTAAATTGTGTTAACATAATCGAATAGTTTAAATTATTATACGATATGGGATACAGTACACTTAACAAATTGTTCGTGATTGTTATGGCAATTATTTTTTTTATCAAACTGTAGTTATTTCCGTTATTACAAAGAAAGCCCGATAACCATGACATGATACGTTATCTAGTACAAGTAAAATGATTGTTATCATTAGATATTTGCAAGTTTCTCGGTTAATACAACCTGATATCTCTATAGCCAGTATAAAGAGGTCTTGTAGTAAAGCCATTAACCGCATTGTCTTGCCACTGTAACAGACCACCGCTTAGGATTGGAACAAAGACACAGTCGTCTTGGGGATCGCGCGTATTATGCAATATTTATTCATATATGCAAACTAGGGTAATTTAACTTAAAACTACTAATGTGTAATTTGTGAACATTCGTCCCTTGTCGTCACGGATCCGGTTTATTCTATTCCCCGGACGCGATCTTCCTAGAATCACAGGTGTTCCTCTTTCCCCGCCGTTTTATGTTTCAATTTGCATTTATTTGTATCCGGCGATTTGATATTTCTATGTGATTATAGTACAGTGCTTCCCAACCGGTGCGCCACGAGATAATGCAGCAGTCTCTACAGTGTACCTTGAAGTGTTGTAGTAGCCTTTGGACAAATATAACGGCATGTCATTGGTGCGTTTTGAAATGCTACGATGTAACAATCTGATAAATCTTAAATTTGTCAATAGTGTTTTGTTTTCAATATAAGACGACAATTTTGTTCAAAGACTACCTACTGCAATACTTCTTATTCTCCCCATGTTAAATTTCTTATAGCTAAATCAACTTTTGATACACTGAACAAGTTACTGCATTATGATTACCGTATGCCGATATATGTATATATTAATTCGATCTTTTGCGCTGAATATTTAAATTTTACTATAATTTCAGCCTTCGTCTGGAAACTATTTCCCATAAAATTTGATATGATTATATTCTCTTCCCTAATAAAATGAAACCATTATGGTATAATTAATAAAAACTAATCTTCAATACCTATGTATGTCGCACATAAGTGTCGTGATGCAAAAAATGTTGAGAAATACTGATATAGGACTTGAAGCTGGTCGAGCAAATCGCAGTGATTGATTGTCACTTCGTGTTATTTTATTAAATAGTTAGACTGGAGGATATAATATATTCGTAGATGTCATGTTGAGTTAAACTATCCTAGATTTGCATTATGCTATTAGAGAACATGTAATTAATCCTATGATGTCATTCAAAGTACCTACCTACGTTCACTTACGATGTAACTGTAGGTTTATAATATGTGATAATTACTTGTCGCAGAGGAAATTTTAAGAACTTTATGTTATATGATACATAAATCAATTATTGGTAATAAGGGTCTAAAGTGTAATAATATATTTTAAAATAAATGTTAAAACTTATAAATAACTCAGTTGCCAAGATGACTAACTCTATATGTCGTAAATTTGCAACATTTGATACAAATAGCATGGTAGGTATATACTTTTACCAAATTAAAGAATAATGTAGATATAATTCCTATTTAAATACAGTAGGCACTAAGCCATTTGTGACCACGGTTGACCTCGGCCTGATTATAAATAAATAAGAAATATGCGTATAAAATTGTATTTTTTTCCGTACCACTCTATTACTAGTGCATATAATATCCTGTACTTACTATACATGTCAATATGTAAAGTAAAAATTAGACTGCCATTTTGTCTTCTATTACAAAAAAATGGAATTCGTCAATTTATTCATAATAGAGAAATTAAGAAAATCATGTAAAAAAAATGTGACGCTAAATAGTACCTACTACAGTTCTGTAGTTAATATTTAAATTGTTCATTTGTGGATATGTTAAATAAAATTATATTCATACTCCAATAATTCAAACATATACTCAGTTATTTATACTTCTGTAATTATTTGTAGACACAAGTAGTTCTTTCTTAGAATGGATCACTTCTAGTGATTATATTTCCATTTGATTAATTTTGAAGTTGTGAAGTGTGCTTTACAAACCGCAAGTTGTTTTACCACAGAGCTTTTGTACGAGTTCTATATTGGTATAAAACACTGCGGTGCGGCTGGTATCAAGTTACCGTGTTTGTTGTCTGCGGATAAATTGCATTGAAACTATGTCCAATTTTACACTGTAATGATTTGTCGTAAAACAATCGCATGGTGCAGTCGTTTAGCAATAACTACATGCCAGTTTGGATGGTACATGAAATATATTGTATACAACAGTGGTTCTTAAATTATGGCTTATGTAAGGATTCTTATATCCTTCCAATATATTTATTATAAATATCACTTACAAATCACACCTTGTATTATCAGATGCTCACTAAATATTTTTAAATTTTATTGACATTGAAATTTTAAAATTTTAATGAGGCTATAAACAATAAAAAATAAAATTAATATTTAACTTTTTTTATTAGAAATAGTTGCCACAAATACATTGCCTCTTATTTTATTTCAATACGTTATATACTTACGGAGATACAATTTTTTTTAAATTTTAATACCGCGCGACTATCCGACGATAATGTCCGCCAGAGTGAGGGAAAATGCCATAGGTGGGCATTAACTCGTTAATCCGTTAACCGTTATTTAACGAAGTTATCAAAATGGTTAACGAATTAACTTTTAAGTTAACTCAAAAAATTGTTAACGCTTTTGTTAACTTCCGTTAACTTTAGTCCGTTACATTGATTGTTTGATGAACAGTACATAAGAAAGTTGTCGAAATAGTTAAAAAAAAGGTCTTCAAACATTTTGGATGCTTAACTTTTTAACGATTAACTTTAACTTTCGTTAAATTTTCGAATTTTCGGTTAACTTTAACTTCCGTTACATTTTCGGAATTTTAACGCTTTAACGCTTAACGAAGTTAATTTTTTTATTAACGGATTAACGATTATCGAAGTTAACTTTTCGATTAACTGTGCCCACCTATGGGTAATGCTGATGTCACAAACGCCGGTCGTGTATTTGCAGTGTATTCGTTGTGTTATTATAGTGAGCTGTGATATCGGCGCTCGTGACGTCAATGACGTTGCATTTTAAGTAAGGAAAAATGGAATCGTGGTCTATTATAGCCAAATATAAAAATTTATTGTGAAGCCATTTTAAGTGCTAGACAAAAAAATCGAACGGTATTATTTAAGTTAGACATAGTTCGTTCCAGTAAACATATAAAAAAAATATCGTTTATAGACTTATAAATTTCAAAAGTAGCTAAACGTCAAGTATGATACAGGATGAGTTTAAGTAGTAACAAAATTACGAAGTAAATTTTTCTAATCAATATATTTAAATTTTTAAATTAAAATTTTAATACCAAAGAGTAGTGTAACATGCCCAGGAAAAAGTTGCTTTGTATTTCATTTATTATTTGTTAATAATACGTAGAACCTTTTTGTACATTACATTTTAGCTTCCTGGAATATTTTTTATATAAAAAAACCTCACATATCGTTTATATAGTCATATTTCAGCTAAAAATAAAAAAGTAGGTATTCCTATTTATCTTTAGATATATTTTGTAAAAAAAAACGTTTCATGTAAAATATTTCGAGCACTCCTGCAGCAAGCAAGTGCATCGTAATTTCCAATAAAAGCCAGGATGCAAACGGCCGACATTGCAATGCAGACGAATGCATTATCTTCTATTAGTATCCAATAAACACAGACGAACGCAAACGACAAACCGCAATCTGTATTGGAATTTAAACAGAAGCGTTGCGCATCAATTAAGGACTAATGTATCGACCGGTTTGTGGAAAATTGCTATTTAATTTGCGCTAGATTTTAGAATGAAAAAATCCTGCAATTTGGATACCCAGGTTGTTAGAAAAAAGGTTACAGTTTTAGTTTAATAAATATTTAACTTGGACATCATAGAATATTAAATATTTCATAATGTATTATGGTTTTTCAATAAATACTCAAAATGGCACGCAAAAAAATCATAGATAATTTGGAAATATAGTGCCTGGTTAAATGTATTACAAACCAAGGTATATTAAGACAAGGTAGCCTGGTTAGCTCCTTGACCAATCAGCGATGGCGCGGGAATTGACGTCACGACAAAGAGATATTCAAATGTCATAAATGTATAATTGAATATAAATTACAAAAAATTATTTATTTATTCTTGTTTTCGTATTTTTGAAATTTTATCAACACATACCATCAAAGAAGTACAAATTCAACATTGCAAAATCATAAAAAAGCTGTTTCAGACAATTTGGTCTTCTCGAGAAACGTCATATTTACTATTCTTAAGTTGGCAATACGTTCTGTGATTCAGACAGCTTTTAATGATTTTGCAATGTCGAATTTATACTTCTTAGATGGTAATGTGTTGATAAAATATAAAAAATACAAAAATAAGAATAAATAAATTATTTTTTGTTATTTATATTCAATTATACATTTATGACATTTAAATACATATTTGAATATATCTTCGTGGTGACGTCAATTCCCGCGCCATCGCTGATTGGTCAAGGAGCTGACCAGGCTACCTTGTCTTTATATACCTTGTTGTAAACTAGAGTTGTTAGGGATATTTCATTTCGGTTATGGATACGAATAAGGGTATTTTAGTCTTGGTCCCGGTTTTGGATACGGATATGAAATTATTTCAAATACGGATTTTTATTATTTATTGTTAGTAGGTATTTGTTTTTACCCGCTGTTTGTGTTAAGGGATCGAATTACTAGTAGGAACTATCCTAAATATATTTCGAATACGGTTTCAGAGGTTAATATCTTATTGCATCGGTGGTCAGAACCTAATTATTCGGATACGGTTTCGGAAATCATAATAGTTCGAATAACATAACATCCATAGTACAAATATTTAAGTTATATGCAATAATTAGATTTAACAATGTAATCCTAATGGCGTGTTTACATCAAAAAGACAAAACAGCAATAATGGATTTTTTTTGACAAATTGGCAACATACCTTATAATTTTTTAAATATGAATTGTTTTTAAAAAAACACCGTGTTGCTGCTTTTTTGGGTATAAACATGGCATGACAAGTACACATTTTTAACGTTTAAGTTCTCGTATCAGGAGAAACATTAAAACTGACAGCGAGTGGAGAATTTAACAAAAATCTAGATATTGCTGTTGTCTAATAAAAATAATTTATTAAACAAGTGCATATAAATATAAAATAAATTCAACGAGAAAATTGTAAAACATAATGCCCTTTTGGTTTAGAGATTATATGTATAAAAACACGCGCGAACACCTAGTAAAAATAAAAAAACTAAAAGCATTTTGCAATTTATTCGTACGACAATGAAACACGAGAATTTTCTTTGTTATAAATAACGTATAACTTAACGTGTTCTAATTTCACACTATATAAAGATACTTGTTATAATGGATAGAGTTGGGTATTACTCACAAAGGAAGAATCGTTGAGTTTGTAATCTAACTTTTTGTCAAAGGTATTGATGCTTAATGTAAAACAACGTTGTGTAGGTACTTTATTACAATACAGATATATTTTTTTACATAATCATTGATATTATTTATACTTGAACAGTTTTGAAGGGCTTAGTTTTAATATGGTTCCGTTACAATTCAGGTTCTACACATAAACAAAACTTCGGTTGCAGGCTTCGGTTCCTTTTATATGAAAAAATAATATTATGATATCTACAATTAAATCATGCAAAAAAAAATAAGCAAGAACTAACAAAAGTCGTTATCGATATTATTTCTTGTACCTCAAAGTGCGTATTTAAATGACGAAAATACCCTTTCAACTACTTTATATCTATTTACAACCATCATCTCTCTTGCATACCAAATTGAACAGTAATTTTAAGCATATATGTGCAATAATGTACATATTAATATAAAGATATATGTACGATATACAGGGTGTCCCAGGACTGTGTCAAAGCCCAATATTTCATTTATTATAAGAATTGGAAGAAAACTTTAAATGCAAAAGTTGTCAGGCTAGAGGAGCGCCATAATTTGAAAATAGTTACATTTATACAGAGTGTCCCATAACTGCGTTACAAACCAAAGTTATGTTTTTTTAAATACAAACTATATATTTTTATTTGATAATCTAAAAGCATTCATTTTTCTGAGTATTTTGATGTATCAAGTATGGAATTATACAGAGGGGTTTAGAAATAATGACCAATTTTGTAAGAAAATAGGAACATTTTCAACACCTTGTAATTTTCTAATTTCAACAAAAAAAAATTTGTTCTCTGCTGAAAGTAGTTTTGGTATATTCTCTATTACTGCGATATTATGTTAAACACTTACAAAATTGTATTATTTGTACAGGGTGTATCAAAACACTGAACTTAGTTTTTTTCAAAATTTTCAAATGGAACACCCTATATATTTTTACACTTTCGAATTGCCTGTTCAATTCTCAACACATTTTACAAATCATGTTCTATACCTAAATCCAGCCGTTAAAGAGTTATTTATTTTATTTTAAAATCTTTAGATGTTGTATAAAAACAATACAACTTTATTATAATCAATAAAATAGTTCGCTTAAAAATAATTTAACAAACTAATAGAACGTACAAATTTTAACAACATGAAAATTTAATTATTTTATGGAATATAATAAAGTTGTATTGTTTTTAAAAAAATCTTAAGATTTTAATATAAAATTAATAAAATATTAACGGCTGGATTTAGGTATAGAACATGATTTGTAAAATGTGTTGAGAATTGAACAGGCAATTCGAAAATGTAAAAATATATAGGGTGTTCCATTTGAAAATTTTGAAAAAAAACTAAGTTTAGTGTTTTGATACACCCTGTACAAATAATACAATTTTGTAAGTGTTTAACATAATATCGCAATAATAGAGAATATACCAAAACTACTTTCAGCAGAGAACAATTTTTTTTGTTGTAATTAGAAAATTACAAGGTGTTGAAAATGCTCCTATTTTCTTACAAAATTGGTCATTATTTCTAAACCCCTCTGTATAATCCCATACTTGATACATCAAAATACTCAGAAAAATGAATGCTTTTAGATTATCAAATAAAAATATATAGTTTGTATTTAAAAAAACATAACTTTGGTTTGTAACGCTGTTATAGGACACTCTGTATAAATGTAACTATTTTCAAATTATGCCGCTCCTCTAGCCTGACAACTTTTGCATTTAAAGTTTTCTTCCAATTCTTATAATAAATGAAATATTGAGCTTTGACACAGTCCTGGGACACGCTGTAGGTACATAATATAGGAAAATTATATTTGAATAGTTTCGTAAAATGAGTTAGTTAGGTAACTTGTTATATAGGTATTCATATAATGCCCCAATCTAAGGTTTAAAACGCTTAAATCTTCTTCGGCAAGCCGACAATACACCATTCGATCCGATCGGCGATTTTTTATGGCATTAGTACGTAGAACCCTTAGAACCTAATTTAGCGAAGTTCCATTACGATTCTTAAAAAAATTAACTATAAAGTTATGGTCTGTTATTTTAGTGGGGTTCGATTTTCTGACTGATTAAAATTACTATAGTTTAAAACAAAACAAATGAAGCAGTTGGAAAAAGGTGGCAAAATTCCAATTAGGGCTGTAGAGAGCCTATGATATTGTACTTAATTTATGAATGTATTAACAAAGTTAATGTAAAAGCTGGGTAACTGATAGTGAAGCATAATAATAATAAAAAGTATTTCGCTTTTATAAAAAACGTATACAGAAGGAACATGGATATAACGTAAGAAATGGCATTAAGGCAGAATACTTTTTATAAGTTTTAATTGTATTTCTTAGCTTCTTAATGTAATGTTTTCTCTTTGAAATTCAAATGGATTGTGTATTATGTCGTTATACTTTTATTGTAGGCATTCAAAAGTCTCTTTTAAGTACAATTCCAAATTTTAAATTAAATTAAATTCATTGTATTTATCTCAATGGACTTTACGTTTTAAAACATATTTTCATGTACAAATTGAAACCGTCTTTTGTATTATTACCTTTATACAAATTGTCTTAATTTGTTAAAACAGTGCCTTCTGAATATTTGTTTCATTTTTAATAAGTTTTATTTGAGTGTTAAAATAATTTATGTCTGTTTGAATTTATTTTTTATATTAATAAGTGCAGTGAACGTGGATTAACGGGAAGTTATATTTTGCCTAGGGAATATCACGGCAGATGACATTTAATGCTTGAAACAAAAATATTAAAAACATGTATTCATACTTTTTCTTTGAACGATAAAACATTTCAAATTATTATCTTTTATAATATATAATGACAAAATATAACATACATAAATCATATACGTTCTGAGCGAGACGACAAGCTTTTTGTAGTGAAGTAGGTATATGAAATAAAAGTCTAGTTACACCAGAATGTTACTATTTGAACGATCAAAGATAAAATAACACCTTGGAAATCTATTACAAAAAGTCACAAGAAAACTACTAGAGGCTAGTCCTACCCTCAGTTTGATTAAAACTCGTTATTAGTAACAGCCATTTAAATCTCCGAAGAATAGCTAAGATGTCAAGGAATATTTATAATTATTATTTTGCATTCTCTGTAGTCACAACTTCAACTAACACATCAATGTAAAAGAATATATAATTATAATTTATAGTTTATTTATATTAATCTGATCGGTATGGAACATTTATTGCGCGAACCCGTTTTGCACTTGACCATTTTGTTTTTCAAATCAAAGGATGTTACTGTAAAAAATATAGAATCAAATACTATAAATCCGAAAAATTATAAACATAAATATGTAAACATTGTAGTTGAATATGATTTGTTTTATATTTTTTCGAATAGTCGACGGTCACAAGTTTGTTCATAAAACTTCCTGAACCACATGTAACAAAGTTTTAATATAGGCCGCGTTTAGATAAATGTGTTTTTTGTTATTCAAATCTTATTTCATGCTCAAAAACTTGAAACAGTCGTCGCTTCGTACCATTTTTTTCATTCGCATCATTTTTTACGCAGAGTAGAATTTTTTTTCTACACTCAGGTGTTTATAATGAGTTCTTGTAAATTCATTTCAAGAATGAAATTTTTGAGTCGTTTATATTTATCCTTTACTGAATAGTTTTTAAGTTTTTTGTGTGCATTTTAAAAAAATCTTCTTTTAACCACTTACATTTGAATTTTGAACATTTTTTTTGCTTAACTCCGGCCTCGTACTTTCAAACGCTCTGAAACGTATTTACAAATATGCGTGTAACTTCGAAAATAATTGTCGGATTGACTTGAAATTTTCTGTGTGTGTACTTAAATATATGTACATTACGAAAATGAAATTAAAAAAAAATCGATGTAACCCTTTAATACAGTTTTTTTATATCATCAAAATATAAAAGTTATTAAAAAAGGCTTCATACGAGTGAAAATTAAAACAATATCGTCTCGGCCTTGACTCATTTATGTAAACGAGACCAGAATTTTAAGTTATGTATTTTTTTTACAATAACGAATTAATTTTATTACGAAAAGCAGCATTTCAAAATCAGGTTAATTCTTTAATAAAATTAAAAACAAGTAAAAAACTTACGGAAACAACTTTTTACTTAAAAAGATTATATGTATTAATTACAAACAAGAAATACACATATTTAATGTCAGCGCCTTAAATAAAAAATGTTCAATACTATTTTTGATAATGCCTTAAATTCGTCAAAATTTAACGTGGTCTCATCTTAATGTGCAACCCATTTTAGCACTTTTTAAAAAATAAACAAATAGTTAAAAGTCATATAATTTTTTTTAATAATAATTAATATTTTTAATACTAATCACAAAATACTTCTTTTATAAAAAAATCATAATGTAAATACAAATTTAATTGCAAATATCAACAACCTAAGTGATGTTATAACAATCCATAATTGTATATAAAACATTTGATCTTAATAACAACATTAGTGTTGATAATTAAAATGTAATTAATCACAAAGGCACATCTAATTAACTAACACTTAGAGAGCACAGAGGCGTACTAGGGAGTGAGCACCTTCTTATACATATTACTGCTTTTGTAAAGCTGATGTCGATCGCAGTCGGCTTTGTTTGAAACTTTTTAATTAATTATGCGAAAAGTGATTTTGTGTTCTTTTTTGTTTAAGAATCTTTTAAGTCGAGCTGAAAATTTTCATGTATGATGAATTTTGTTTGTCTATAAAGATTATCTTCTTTAATGTGAAAATAACATGAGGAGTTGATTTTATTTGAAGTAAATTTTGACTTCCTTCATACTTGCTTTTGTTGGGTTCCATTTACGTAACAAAATATATTTTAAGTTTATTGAAAGAAAAATCATAAACATCAATTTCAGTCGTTAAAAGTTTATTTAGAAATTTATTTTTCAATAGTAAAACGAATTAAATTTTGACACATCGATAATTAAACGTAATAGTCATACATAATCTATTACAGATGTAAAATGCAAATCAACATGATTTAAATTTTTTATTTAGGACAGCCCGGTCGTGCTGAATACACATTGGTTACTTATAATGAAATTAGTTCACTACACAGACAAAAAACTGTATTGTACCAAGAAAATCTTGTTTTGTATGTAACGAAAACAATATTTTCTTAATATAAGAAAAGTACTCTTAATCCAACTACATTATTTCTTCGTCCAAGAATATTATAGTTGCTTTAAGAATATATTTCTTATCTTAAGTAAAACATGGTTTACTTGGCTCAAGTGAACCTTTCTACCTGTGTATATAATTTAAACTATAATTTACACACACTCTCTTTGTACAACTGTAATTAGTAAATATACCATCTAACACATTATTGTTAATAAATTGTTCATAGACAATATGAAACTATTAAATCATTTAACCAATCAGTACATAAAGGACATCAAATGATGCAGTTATATCATATTGATAAAGTAACCACTACGTTCCGTAAGTGACTGTGAGTGGAATTTGAAAGAGCTCGTGTATTAGAGACCAGGAGCGCATAGACCAGTCGTTCTCAGGTATTGATGGGGCAATTGGCACACTCACATATTATAACAAAAACCATCTTCTAGTACGGTGAACAGTGGTTCGTAAATATTCACAAAAATACTAGTAATAAATCAATTATATATTTAATGTTGAATAAGTCAAAAAACGAAAAATAATACATGCATATTATAATATGTAAGATATAAAAAAAATATCTGCCAAGTAAATGCACAGTGCTTCCTCGTGATAAATTCACCAAAGTTTTCAAAATTTTTTAATAAACACCAAAAAAGTATAAACAATTCACGTATATGTTATGTAAAAATCACGATTGCTATGAAAAATATAAACTAAAAATCACTCGACTGCAAATATTAAATTCAACTCGAGTAAGCTTTGGAAAAAAGAATGGTTGATGTGAATAAAAAAATATAGGTAAATAATATTACTTTTCCCATTGCATAATTATATGTTATTAAATGGATAGTTTAATTTTGACAACATAAATTAAATTAACAATTGCCTTATTTAAACATGAAATTGAAAGTATACTAAAAACCCATTTAAGGGAATGAACCTTCAATCAAATCAATAAGCTGAAAGTTTTGATGGATTTACATCAGAAATAAATGGATTTTGCATCCATATTACATATATTATATCTTTCTTCAAATTGCTCAGGAATAAAAACAGATTTAGTACCACTGACATCAGTACCAATACTTACCGATTTCGTAGCAACTGCATTCAGCCACGTTTTAAAAGCCGCCTCGCAAGTTTTATTAGAGTGATTTCAGATCTCTTCACTTCAGCACACCATAAAACCTCAATCGACATCGCTTAGATGTGCTGTCGTCTCTCTTTACCTCTTCCGGTCTTTATCTATTTGTTTCTATCTTTTTTCTATGTCCTATTGCCTGTATTTGTACTGTTTCTTGCTAGGGCCGATTTACACTAGAGATACTCTTATTGTTAGTAATAGTTTAGACAGCACGAATCGATTTCTGATTGATTGTAGTATAGCCAAGTCTCACTCACAGCCGTATTTTCTAATTTTTAAATAAATATATATAACTAGCGGAATCCCGCGGCTTCGCTCGCGTAAACTTCGAAACTAATTAGAACCCTCCATACTTGATAAGGGATTATATATTATATTTTTTTATATTGATTTTTTTTCATTACCTATAAAAAAACATAAATAAAACGAATCTTACATTAGTTGAAAATTGTAAAAACTAACCCCCTGTCTACCCTCGCTATTAGGGATTGAATATCGAATTTTTTTAATGCAAATTATTTTGCCGGCTCCACCATTATAACGTAAGCAGCTATGCAATGCAGATAAACATATCAAAAACACAGGTCCTGTCTACCCCCGCCATTAGGGGTTGAATGTCAAAATTTTTATTATAATAGATGACTATTTTGCACGAATTTACCTTGATAAGTAAATCAGGTATGCAGATAAACATATCTAAATCCATCCTCGTCCCCGTACCATGCTATTAGGGTTTGAATATCGAACTTTCATTTTTAATTGAATATTAATTTGTCCGAATTTACTTTAAAATCATGAACAAATATGAAGATAAATGTATCAAAATTTTACCCCCCCCCCCCCCATTTCCATAGGGACTGAATTTTCATAACTTATATTTCGGTGAATATAAAAAAAATATTTTATAAATTTTTCCACCCCCTAACACCTTAGGGGTTAAATTTTGGGAAATACTGAAATAATTGTTTCATTATTTATATTGTAGAGTTGTTCGATAAGTTTCAATTATGCGAACAAAAAAAAATATTTTTTTATATAAGCTTTGACATCCTGTTTTAACCCCGTAGGGGTTGAATTTCAAAAAATCCTTTCTTAGTGTGTGCTTAAATCATAAAAGGAAGGCACCTACGACATTTCATGTTTCTAGATCCAGGTGTTTTGGCCGTACGTTGATATATGAGTGAGTGATTAAGGACAAAATCTTTGATAGATTTAGATTAAATATACTATTTTATATTAAATTTTAATTGTATTTTTGTGCTTACTAAAAAAAATCTTATAAATGATTTTTATTTATTAGAAAATAATAAGGACCTTTTATTAATAATATAAAAAAAATAATTCAGTAAGCTAATAAGCTAATAGAAGAATCAATAACTGCTTCGATAGCTAAATTTATTAAAAACACTTGACAATTTCCATTGTCCTTTGTAAACGTGACTTTATTTTGCGCAATACAGCTGTTATACAACAGTAGTTTGTGGTGTGTAATATTCTCCTCTATCTTCCACCAAACACCGTCAGCTTGTCGTATTGTTTACTGATAAACCAAGAACGAATCGAATTCTTATTTTATCTGAATTTGAAAAGTTGGTTTGTTGAACCAAGCACGAGGAAGTAAATTAGTGAGTTGAAAAATTGTAGATACGAGTTGTTTAAGAGTTAATCTTCGTTGTGTATTTTGTGTTCGCTGTATTGAATTTTGTTGGTGTTCTAATTTTATTTATACTCGTATGTTTTATCTACACTTTTTTTAGATATAGGATTTTTTTGTTGTTAACTTTAAATTTCGTTAATTACTGTAGACTTTCTCACTTTACCTTCTTATATTTGAGCGATATATTATATTTAATGTAAGGTCTAATTTTAATTCTAATAATTAAAATATCTTTTAAATTTATAGAGATCGTGAAACATATCCTAATAACAATTTTTCCCCTATAAATATAAAATATTTATTATACACAGAAATAAGTGACATTGATCAAGACAATCTTTATTTTTGTTATATATTTTCTGTGTAACATTATAAAACATTCAGTAACAATTTTATCAGGATTATTCAAATCAAAATACACACAATCATGTTTTTAAACACATTAATTATTTTTTCTTTTTAATTTACATTAACATTTAACGACCAACGAACGGTAAAAATACAAATTAGTTTTTCATATAAATGATTCAATTAATTTCCACCAATTAGCAAGTATATTTTTACATGAAAATGAATCATTATTGTTCATTTTTTTAAATAAAACGGAATTTATTAAAAATACATTACTTACAGCGAATACCTATAACAACCAAATATTTCTTTGTATTTTATAAAACTTCATCTTGTGATTTCTGTTTTGTTTACGTCAAGTATGTGGCATTTAATTTGTAAAAATTCTACGACATACGATATTTGTAAAGGTCACCACATTAACAATGACAGCGTTTGTTGGAGAATTATATGTAGATATAATTTCATGGGATAATGTATACAGTTCTATTTATATCAAACTCAGGACATTAATTTAAATGAAATTTCTATGAAATATCAAATACAACAGATATGTATAATGTACTCGTATATACATAAAAAATCGACACGGTCGAAGCGAAACTTCTTTTGTTTTCATTAACCATGCGAAGTAAAAAAATAAAAAAATAAAGCTAAACGAGTTAAATTAATAATAATCAAACTTTTTATTTTAACACAAAAACCATATCGTCAGCTTAAAGAGTCCAAAATGACAAATTTTACAGGAGAGCAAAAAAAACGTGCTAAATCGTTTATATTTACATTTAAAGAAAACTGAAAATCCCGTTCATATCCTAAAATAATAATTATGTTTTGTGGATTTGGTAAAATTATGAGTTTTTAGGGAAAGCATATTTTCTATTAGCGATTTAAAAAATAATGTTGGAGTTAACACGTTTTCCTACAGAATTTTTATATTTAACAATGGCACCTAAATGAAAATAAATTTTCATATTCTTTTAATTCTTAGTATATTTTGAATATTAGGTTTCGTTAAAATAAGGATTTTTTATATAGAAAATGACGTAAAAAGTTGAAATTTTCAAACCGCTGGTCTGAACGTTCCCCAAATATGGCTTCTCAAAGTTCTGGTCTATAACAGAAATAAATGACTCAGTATTATAAAATGGTAACAAATTTATTATCAGCAATGAGGTAGTTATAAAATGAATTAAATAAATATAAAGTTTCACATTAGTTATGCAAGATCATAATACATTATTAAAAATAGTTACCCATTGACAACTCAAAAAAAACAAGAAAAGGAAAAAATTAATTACACTACACATACAAATTCACTTTGTAGAATTAGAGCCGAATACCACTGATTATTGGTATTAAAATTAACTATACGAATATTACAAAAAACACTAAAACACACTAAGCGCGTTCACGACGATTGTGAAGGAATAGGAAATATATAGGATCCTCCTTTATTGTCGCTTGACTAGTGTTGTATAGGCGCCTGGCTTGGCGGACCGATCTCTACTGCCCGACCAACTCCATTCGGCCGTTCGTCATTACCACAATTCATAATTTGAATTATTACATTGCTTCTGAGCTTACGCAACCCAGAGAAGACAAGTAAATTATGTTATATCCTCCCCCCCTAGATCGGAAGCTCTGGGTTCCTAGAATAATACGCCTTCAACTGGTCCACGTGGGCACGCACGACTTCTCCCTCTCGATTTAAGGGTGCCAACAGTACATTCCCTGGGCCTGTAAATTCAGTTATTCTCATTGGTTGAGACCATTTCCAGCGAAACTTGGATCCTTCATTGCCGCCAGGTGTGGGTGCGGGATATATTCTTTTCAATACCATTTGCCCTACAACATAGGGATTCTGCCGTCGTCCACGATTATACAGACGTTCCATACGTCTTCGTGCGGTACTCATCGCCTGTTCTACTTCGTCAGCTGTCGGCCTTCGTTCTGAACTCGTTACGTGCTGAAGTCCCCATTGTTGTAGTAGCGGTTGAGGTAACTCGCGTCCCAAGAACAAAACTGCAGGTGACTGCTTGGTGGCTTCATTCTCCGCGGTATTATGCGATAACGCAACGTATGGTACCTTCGAACCCCAGTCTCGATAATTGGTTCCTATTTGGTTCAATAGGATCGTTAAGGTAGCCTTTAAGTCGCGATGTACCCTCTCTACCATATTACCTTGGGGCCGATACGACGATGTAGTAACATGTTTTATTCCCCATGCTATACACATCTGCTTAAAGCGTTGCGACACGAAACACTTGGCGTTGTCAGTGACCAGTATCTCGGGTGGACCGTATCTAGACCAAACAAGTGGTACTAATTTCCCTATCGTGGCCTCTGTGGTCGCCCTACGAAGAGGAATGAGCTCTATCCACTTGGTGTAAGCATCGACCAGGGTAAGGACATAGCGGTCACCTTGACTGGACGTTGTGAGCGGCCCGACATGATCTATGTAGACCCGTTGCCAAGGACGTTGCGGGGCTTCAGAGTGCATCAATCCGGCGGGGGCTTGATTGGTCGCTTTAGCCCTCTGACACACATCGCAAGAACGTACGTACGCCGCAACCTCCTTAAATAGACCATGCCACCAAAACGCCTTTGCAATCCGTCGATAAGTCTTGGTGATTCCTTGATGTCCCGATGTTTCGGCGTCATGAAAGTAAAACATAACCATTTTGCGAATACCTGGAGGAACTACTGCCCTCCTGAGTCCATGCTTTCCCACGATTCGCATCAGCAAACCTTGACGAATGGCAAACCCTTTCACATCTTCACCGGCTTCGAGCCGATCCAAGATGAGGCTTGTCTCCGGGCAAGTTCGTTGATGTTCCTTGAGATTAACAAAGGACTCAGGAACGGTCTGCAGTACGTTGCACTGTTCAGTGGCTTCTGTCTCCTCGGTATATGGAAGGCGGCTGAGGCAATCTGCCACCGGGTTATTGCAGCCACGGATGTGCTCTACGGTGAATTGGAATCGAGATAGTTTCAGAACCCACCTGCCAATCTTTCCTAGTTGTTTAGGGTGTTGGAACATCCAGGTGATTGCAGTATTATCGGTCTGTAGAGTGAAGGGTCTTATTTCCAAATACGCGGATAATTTTTCGATAGCCCAGACAGCCGCAAGCGCTTCCTTCTCGTAGGTGGGGTATCTCATTTCGGCCTTGTTCATTTTTCGGCTAGCGTATTGGATTGGTAGCAACTCTCCATTCACTCTTTGTAATAATACTGCTCCGAGCGCAATATCCGAGGCATCGGTTTGTAAAATGAATGGTGCGTCAAAATCGGGGTATATTAGTATCGGTGGACTGGATAACATCGTCTTCAATTTTTCAATCGCATCAACTTGCTCTTTACCCATATTGAATCGAACTCGTTTCTTCTTTAATGCATGTAGAGGCGCAGCGATCTTTGCATATTCTGGTATGAAGCGTCCAAAATATCCTACCATACCTAAAAATCGTTCGAGCTCTTTCAACGTCCTTGGTACAGGGAACGCTTGGATGACATCAGCCTTGGTTGGATCGACGTGAATCCCCTCTCCAGAGAGCACATGACCGAGAAACTGTACCCTACTTTTGCAAAGCTTAATCTTTTGTGGGTTTACTGTGAAACCGACCTTTCGAAGTCGATTAAAAACTTCTCGCAGGTGATTTAAGTGTGAATATAGATCATTGCTGTATACAAGAATGTCATCAAAATATGGGTAAACATACTGGTAGCGAAGGTCGGCAAACATTGAAAAAATTATTCTGTTTAACGCCTGAGGCGATACACACATTCCAAATGGCGTGAATTTAAACTGGTAGGCACCGTTCGGAATCAAAAACGTTGTGTATTCCTTCGAATCGTCGCTGAGAGGTATTTGATAAAAGCAGAGTTTAAATCGATAACCGAAAAAACGGACGCGCCCTTGACCGTCTGGAATATGGAGTCCACAGAAGGTGTTGGAAAGGAGTCATACACGATCTTCTTATTTAACTCTCGGTAGTCGATACACAACCTCCTGCTGCCATCCTTCTTGGGTATTAAGAAGGCTGGTGCGCCATAAGGTGACTTAGAAGGTTCTATCACACCTTGGTCGAGGAGAAGCTGAATATGTTTATTCATTTCTTCTGCCTTCGGTGGAGTTAATGGGTATGGTGCCTTCCTAACGGGAACTTGATCTTTCAATAGTATGCGATAAGTATAATCCTTAGTCCGTCCGATATTTTCTGTCACCACATCTTCATATTCCTGAAGAATCCTATCAAGGTTTTGTTTATGATCGTTTGATAGTAGATGTTCTTCTTCGGGATACGAGGCGTAACAGAGAGGTTCAATCATTGGAATGTCTCCAACCAGCGGTATCTTCGTTTCAGGTACGAATTGAAATGTTATACATCGATTACGCAGATTTAGAACAGCTTGTACTGAAGTAAGAAAATCGACTCCCAGAATCATGTCCGTCGATAATTGAGGCGCAACAAGAAAACGTCTTCTCCAAAAATATTTGTTAATTTTTATTGGAATGGTTGCGCTTTGGTGGATTTTAATCAAGCTGCCATCTGCTATTCTGGTGGAGATATTACATGATTTAATAGTAATATGTTTGGTAGATAATCGCGCCAAGGTATAAGCCGAAATAAATGATTTTGAAGACCCAGTGTCAATTAAGGCGGCAATCTCAATGTTTTGTACTGACACTGAGACGAAGGGAGGATAAGTTAAGTTCTCGGTACTCACCCTCCTATCTTTTAGTTTTTTGAGGACGAAGGTTTCATTTCACTCACCGACGAACACTTTGCCTCGGATTGACCAAACGGAGATGAAACTCTCACAGGAGGAGCTACTTGCGAGGCAGCGAACAGTTGTCTTCGTCTCTCGGCCGCTTGAACCTGTTGTCCGAGTGAATGAAGCTCACTAAAGGTACACGGTGGCTGGTGAAACCTCATCAAACTAAACGTGTCGTCATTAACATGGTTGAAGATTACACTACACAAACACTTCTCACTTATGCCTAACTGAAGCGCCTTCTCCTTTTGTAAAATGTCGTAGATAAATTCACGAAAATTTTCTTGCGGGCGTTGCCAACGATAAATTAAAACGGATCTTAACGATTCTAAATCAAGATCGGTCAGTAGGTCTTGAAGCATGGCAGTCTTCATTTGAGGCCAGGTGAAGTATTGATGAGTTTTAGTACCCCACCATCTGGCCAAATAACCCTCGCACCTACTTGATAATTGGAGCATCGCATTGGTATTAATGCCCTGGAGATCATCGATTGCATCAACGGCTTCAATAAATGTGACGGTTTGAATTGGGTCTAGTCCATTGATAACTGGGACCCTGTTCATAAGGAACATGCAGTCCTGAGAAGCGCCGCCCTCTTCACGTTTTGCAATCGATAAAGCTGATACAAGCCGATTGACGGATTGCGTAAGTTCGGCATGATATGCAGCAAGGCCGGTCAATGCATGTGTTGTCTCTTGAGGAGATATACTTCGATGATCCGCTTCAACATGTGATGATTTTTGTGATGATGTCGGTGCTTGGACTGGACCTTCCGGTTGCATGGCAGGACCAGGATCACTGAGATGTCTTGTATACGACGAACTTTTAACTCTTTGAACTTCAGATGTCAACTTTGGAGTGTGGGGAAGGGACATACTGGTAGGTGTATAGGATAAGAGTAAAGGGTAGTGCTTAGTAATTTAAAATATTTTTTTTTTATCAACCCGATCGCGATTTTAATTTGAACAATTAATAAAGTGATCTATAATTTAATAATGTACTAGTATCTGTTACCGAATTATAGCTTGATCATTACATAATTATTTAAATCCCGGTTGAGCCCCCATTATAACAGAAATAAATGACTCAGTATTATAAAATGGTAACAAATTTATTATCAGCAATGAGGTAGTTATAAAATGAATTAAATAAATATAAAGTTTCACATTAGTTATGCAAGATCATAATACATTATTAAAAATAGTTACCCATTGACAACTCAAAAAAAACAAGAAAAGGAAAAAATTAATTACACTACACATACAAATTCACTTTGTAGAATTAGAGCCGAATACCACTGATTATTGGTATTAAAATTAACTATACGAATATTACAAAAAACACTAAAACACACTAAGCGCGTTCACGACGATTGTGAAGGAATAGGAAATATATAGGATCCTCCTTTATTGTCGCTTGACTAGTGTTGTATAGGCGCCTGGCTTGGCGGACCGATCTCTACTGCCCGACCAACTCCATTCGGCCGTTCGTCATTACCACAATTCATAATTTGAATTATTACATTGCTTCTGAGCTTACGCAACCCAGAGAAGACAAGTAAATTATGTTATAGGTCTTTTCAAAATTTTGGAGAAAAATTTTGATTTGGAATCAGTGTGTCAAAATCTATATGATGACATGTATAATTCTTCAAAGTTTGATTAAAAAAATACACCTTTGAATTTTTTTTTATTTTACACAAAATATTTTTTATCAAATTTTCAAGTATTATATATGTCATTTTATAGATTCTGATACGCTGATTTCAAATCCGTCGACAAAAATTAAATCCGAATGCACGTTCAAAAGTTACACCCAATTTTCTCCAAAATTTTGAAAAAATAAAACTTTGAGAGGCCATATCTCGAGAGCGTTATAAGATACAGACCTGCGGTTTGAAAATATCAACTTTTCACGTCATTTTCTATATAATAGACATACTTTTAACGAAATCTAAAATTAAATTTTTTTGAGTTATATTTTATGTACCAAACTTCAATTTGTCATAGAAATATCAACTTAATTAAAAGAGCATTTACTTTAACTTGGTAATACTGTGCGAGATCGACTTAAACTTACATGAAACATTTACAAAATAATTTAGTTTTTGTAATGTAGTAAAATGTGACTTTAAAAAATGTAATACGGAATTTATTTTTCCATTGTTTTGTTCATCGTTATCAACATTTACCAAATATCCAGAACAATAAAAATGATTTAACCTCTAAATCACAAAACCCTTTCGAAACGGGTCATCTAATTGAAATTTCATATCCAAAAAGCAAAGTTCACACAAGATTAGTAGATAATGCACGCCGGTTCCGATCCGAACCCCCCGTACACACACCACTATATGAATACTGCGCCGGCGAAACAATGGTTTATATATTTCATCGCCAGAGACTCTTTGTGCTCGGGCTCTATAATTTATTAGTACACTTTCTATTAAACTACTTTATATATCCCGTGAACGGGAGGCGTGCTTCTTGTGATTGTTTGCGCGCCACTGATCTCTATTCTGTGAGTGTGTTTGTGTGTATGTGTGTGGTTGTAATTCTAAATAATGTCGTATTGTTTAAGTGAATAAAGTAGAAATGAGATGGTGCCGTACATATTTCATTCAATATATTATTTCAGTCGTATATGTATGTTTATAGTGAAGCTGAAAAAAGGATATAATGATTTATGGAGTGTTAAACATAAAATTTTATACGTATAATATATGTATATACTTTTTATCAACAAAAAAGGTACAAGAAAAATACAATCGACTTTTATACTCGCAAGGGATTAAAAAATTCAAAATTAAATTAGATTTAATTTTGGTTGCCTTTTTGCTACAAACTATGATATTTCTTAGCTTTCAATGATAAATTTGATACATGTATCGTAAAGTTTTAATTCAGTGTTAATAAGAGGTGCCTCAGTTTCGAAAGACCAAGCAGTTTTATTATTTGAATACATAATTTACTATTATTATTCTGTACAAGTAGAAGTTTAAAAAAATTAATTGAGATTTTCAGATCAGAAATGTTTTAGCGCAAAAGAAGTTTTTGGAAATCCGGGAATAGTCAGGGAATTTTGCTATATAGGGAAATTTCAGGCAAAAGTCAGGGAATAATTTATTTATTAAAATTAATTTAAAATTGAAAAACGTGACCTTTTTTAGGTTTTTTATCTAAATTTTAAATAAAAAACAGGGAAAAGCGGTAAAAATTCTCCTGGAAATCCGGGAAAAGTTAGGGAATTTTTTCCAGAGAAATACTGGCCACCCTGAATTTATGGCAACAAAATTATTTTTATCAAATCATAGCCTAATTTACATTCTATTTATAGATAGTTCTGGTGTAAAATATACTAGAAAGCAATTTGAAAAAAAAAATACAGTTTAACATGTTGCCGGTCCTGTTAAATGCCTATCTATCGTCAAAAACATTTCAAAAATTGGTTGATAGATTTCTAGGTATAGCTATTTTCGAAAAAATGTCTGATACTTAGATGTATTAAAATAGAAATGATCTTTGAAAATTTTACTTCTATGATAGTAAAGTCCTTTTAATTATTTACCCTTTTTCGATATTGGAAACCTAAAACCTATATAAATAAGATAAAAATAAGCTAAAAATTCTTCACACACAAAAAACTAGTATAGGTAATTATATCGAAACAAAGAAATAAAAGAACAGAAATGTCTATGATGTCGGAACTAATTTGAAGTTATAGAGTTGTAATAATGACACATTGGGTTTGAGAAGGAAAGCGGCGCTCTCTTGTCCCCTGCAATAATTTACAATAATGACTGAAATTAACCAAACGAAAACCACAATGGAATACGTGTACTTTGACCAATACCATTCACACTTGTAAGTTTAACATGGCAGTAAATATATAGAGCAATTTATACAGCGTGGATCGAAATAGGTTGATATATCCCAAAGTTACATAAAAAATATTTTTATCGTACTTTTTAAAATTAAATTTATAATTTCAACATAACTGTTTGCTGTTTTTTTTTTGTTTTAATACATATTTTAGATCTGCAGTTTCACAGATTTATTTATATTAAAAAATCAAGCCACATAGCTTTCTTTGTTTAAGAGGTTAGGTGTTGTCAGAGACATGAAAAAATGACAATTTTAAATAATTTTTTTTTCCAGTAAATTATTTTATTTTATAAAAGTAAAAACATAGCATCATTAAATAAGGTTTCGACTTGACTTGACAGAAATTTTAGAAAAAAAAAATAATAATTTTAATAATTTTAAAATAATCTAGTGCCTGATCGAAACTTTTTTTTTCAATTAACAAAATGGCGGCCTCAGGAAAATTTTTTCCAGATTTTCGGGAAAAAACCAACAGTTAATTATTATTGTTTATAACAAATTAAAAAATAAATAAAAATCCTTCGATCAGGCACTAGTTTTTCATGTTTTCAAAAAGCTGTATATATTTCATTAAAATCTACCGAGCGGTTTTCGAGCTACAGTGGTCACCAGTTCAAAAAACATAGTTTTGAGAAAAACGCATTTGGAGTTTTACACTCAATTTACGTAAAGTAATATACGTATTATTTAATTACTTACACCGAGGCAACTATTCCTGGGCCATATAATAGTTCTTCAGCCGTTGTAGCAGCTTCCAAAATTGCAAAAAATAAAAATCGATTTTTTGAAAATTCTGACTACACCTAACCCGTTAAGACCCTGTGAAACGATTTTGATGAAATATAGTCACCCAAACTGCACCGTCAGTTGAACTGAAGGGTTTTAAAATCTCCGACGACCACTGTAAAACGCCATTTTCATCTGCGGTACACAAATTTATTTCACGGACATGAACATTAAAACAATCCTAATAAATTCTGACACCAGACGAAAGCAGATGCTGCAATATTTCAGGGACACCCCGTATCATGGATTATTACATAACCATGGGTCCTGCTTTATGGAATGTATGTATGTGTGTGTGTAGCGGGAGGAAATGGCAGGGAACGCGTACATAATTACAGGACGTTGTACTCCTGTGGGAATAGATGCGAGGAGATGGTAGTCTGAAGCCATCTTGTAGTTCGGAATGACCTGTACCTCTACTATGTATACATATACATATGTTCAGAAATTTGAAGCGTTGCATTTGCAGTTTGTATAGAAATGTGTTGAGTGTTGTTGCAGTAGTCTATCTATTAACTACATAGTACAATATCGATTATATTTTATATCATAATGTCCTTTCTTCACTGGAAATTATTGATTTATTTATCTCTATCTCAGAGGTAAAATTTCTTATATTCGTAAGATACAATTCTTTACCTCTAAGGCAGTAGTTTTTAAACGGTATTCCACAGAACACAGCTGTTAAGTCTTAAGTAACGTAAATATGTTTTGCTGAGTAAACAAATTGAACAGAAAAGGTAAAAACTAAATTAGGTATTAGTTCGCCTAGTTTTATTTTATCAAAATAAACATTTGTTTGTACAATTTTGATAGAAATTGTACAAACAAATTCGAATTTTAACATAGTGAAATTAGTGAAAATGTTTATGCGCTTCCATTACTCCGTAATATCTGATTCTGTTTCAGGCAGCTGTTTCTCGAAACTAATTTTTTTTTTCAAATGGTGGACAGTTAATCTCCGAAATTATTCGGCCGATTTCAATGATTTTGGTCTTGTTTTGTTCGTTGAGATGTTTTGTATGCCAGTTTACCACATTTTGCCAAAAAAAAAAATTATACCATTTTTTAGCAGAAAATAGTGAATAACAGGGGTGTTTTTCAACTTTTTTTCAAACATCCGCCATTTTTTATTTTTGGCAAATGTGGTAAATTGTCACGTAAGGACCTTTCTTTTGAAGAAGCCGTTTTTTTTTTAATTCACCAATCCTGAGATTAACTATCCGCCGTGGGACACCATTTTTTGAGGCCTCGACTTTGGCGCCTGCTGGATAGTTGTTTAAAAATGAAATTAAAAAAAATCAAGTATTTTTGTATTCTATAAACTTCAAATAAAAGTTTTAAAAAAATCATTGTAATAGCTTATACAGGGCCTGAAAAAAATTATTGAAAATGTATTTTTTAGCTTTTCAAGGTGGTCAAGTACCTTAAAAGTTCAAAAAATCTCATATTTTTGTTAGTTGAGATGAACAAACTTGCTTTTTTCGTAGATTAAGATATCTTCATAAAAAGTACAGGTTTGCTTTGACAAAAATAAAAATTGAACTTAAATCTGAAACATATTTACTCGAAATTCGACCCTTTAAGATATGTAACCGTTTCCAGACTATTGCAACATCCTGTTTATAATAGTAAAATTGCTCCCCAATCAATCAATATCTTTACGAGGTGTTATCAGGGCACTTAACAGTTGTATTATGTTATCCGATTTTCAACATTATAGTTTCAATAATTGCGCAAAAAATTTTTTAGGACTATCAAAGATTATTCGCTCAGTATCAACATGTTCTCCAACGTATTTTAGATTTAACACACAGATAGAAAGGTTTACTTGGCTCAAGTAAACCTTGTTTTGTATATAATGAAAACAATATGTTCTTAAGATAAGAAATACTTTCTTAAACCAACTATAGTATTCTTGGACGAAGAAATAATGTAGTTGGATTAAGAGTACTTTTCTTATATTAAGAAAATATTGTTTTCGTTATATACAAAACAAGATTTTCTTGGTTCAATACAGTTTCAATACAGGTTATAATTTTCATATTTATGGAGCGTAAACAATTTTTCGGACATAAGTGTAAACATTTCATTAAATAATATATCAAAACAGTAGAAAACAAACATAAAAGCTGATCTAACCGGAAGTGGCAGGTTTTGTCATCCATCTCAGTATCCATAAGCGGAAGTGATGGGATTTGATACCGCGTATAAATAATCTTATAAGAGAATCAACGTCCGGGTAAACAATATATGTATGCGTACAGAAATGTATGAAAAAATGATGTCTATCCGATTATCTCGGAGTACAGTACACATATGGATCCAATGAAAATTAATAGGAACGTACATATTCAACGAAATACACACAGAGAAAAATGAAGTCGATTTTTGAATAAAAATTACAGTTGTCGATTAAAAATTTCAATTTTATACCAAAAAATACTATCAGTTTTAACATGTGCCTACTATCAATTGAGTAACTTCTACAATCTCATTTTTCTATTCGATACCTAGATACTGTCAAATAAGTAACTTCTACAATTTCATTTTTCTATTCGATACTTAAATTTTTATTAAAAGGCAATACATTATATTTTTTATTGGTATAACAAATTAAACTATTCCCATATAGATTTCGATCTACTACAAAACTACTATTCGTATTGTATAACATTAGTAACACGTGGCCTAGCAAGAATTAGAATATTTTGGACCGTTTCAAGATTTCTACGTCAAATAGTACTTATTATTTCTTTTAAATTGAATGATTGTTATGAAATATTTTTTATTCGTTACCTTGTATTATTTACAAATATAGAAATCTAGAAATAGGATTTAAACGTATTTTGTGAATAACCGTTTTAACTATTTCATATACGAGGTGAATAAAACTATCTGACCTTTTTTATATTTTGTGATGAATAAAAGAAATATATTCTTAACATTCAGAGTAGAATATTTCCACTTATAAAAAGGACAAATATTCTTATTGATTCTGAATGATAGCATCAAGAGCATGATACTATTTGAAGTAGGTAATATACGTCAAAATATTCATTTTGAAAAAAAAGTATAGCAATATGTATGTAAAAGTCGCTTGCGAGTATACATTCTAAGAACTCACTAGAAATGGCTTTATATGAGTTGTACAAATGTCTAAATCGTGATAAAATGAGAACTTATGTACGTGTTTTATTACTTACATATGATTGCACCCTATGAGTTAAGTATTATGTAACATTTGCCTGAGCTAACTTAATTTAATATACAAAGTCATATAGGTAATTATTTTTTAAACAAAAATAATTATAAATGGGAAATTTCGAAAAGAGAAAATGTCAAATTCTTGGACAATATCAGCGGCGGACTGTGGGGAGAAGATTCTAGCCCGAGGTTTCCTTTTTCTTGCTCATTTAATATTTTTTTAGGGCTGTTGTGTTGGATATTTTTTTGTATTTCACAAAACTGCTTACAAAAAAAATGTAATGAGGTGGGGGTATAACTTAGATTTCACCCCGAGTATCAAGCTTCCTTAGTCAACTACTGGACATTTAATTATTTTTTTTTATAAATGTAATCTTTATGTGTTCCCTAATCGTTCTGTGAGAAAAAGGTACATATCCGACATTGACTTATGATAAAAACGAGAAGGTTAGATTTAAAAAAACTTCAAAGAGTTATAGGAACGTCTGTTAAATTATCAAATCAGACATCCGGCTTATAGTGAGGAATTATCAAACAGTAATCTCAAAATTGCAGAAGCAGTATAAGTACGACTATTCTATATACTATACTATATGATAGAATTAAGAGATTTTAAGTCAACTAAAAATGGAAATTTTCTACTTATATTTTATATTTAAGAAAAACAAAAACCCTAACGAAGCTTTTTCTACTTTGTTATTTATGAATAAAATAAACAATATGAATCCAATAAATAAAAATATATCGAATTAATCTAACAGTAATCAATACAAACGTATAACGAACCAACGAAAACGTTAAATCAGAACAATTTCAAAGGGATACAAACACAATTTACATGACTTTTATCGTATATCCCCATTCTGGTTCGATTTGATAAAGATAGAGAGAAATATCCGGCTCACAGATCGAACCTTAATTTGTGGCCGTTGAATTTTCTAGAATTAAATAACAAGACATCAATATATGTGTATGTGTATATATAAACTCAGTGGCGGGTTAACTATATTATATAATAATAAATCTGCTTTTTTGTTTTTATGTTCTTCTTCTTTTTCTTTTTCATGTTTGTATGAATATATATGCATGTATTATTGTGAGGTAGCACAGGGTCACAAGGAAAGGAATGTGCTAATGTGCTGATCATAACAGGTTTTGACGAATTTATTAAGGACTTTCCGGGGGGAGGGGTATTAGGATACTGATTATACATTTTTACTTTCTTATACTCATGTATATGAAATATACATATAGTATAAGTAAGTATAGTAATCGAGATTTTTTTAAAATGATTTTCCATAAAATTGGGGAAATGTATGTTAAACTTTGTCTTTAAATTAATATATAAATATTGTTTTTAATATAATGGTGAATTTCTGGTAAAATACTTTTCTATTTGGAATAAAGATCCACAATCCTAATAGGAGCAAAAAAATTGTTATGGATCGTAAAAATTATATAAATTATTAAAAAATATTAAATTAGTTTTTGCATACTAATATTACTTTGTAAATGGATAAGTAAATATAATCTTTATGGCTTATGAATGGCCCATATATATGCGTGTAATGTTTTGTATGATGTACTCGTAGTAGAGAAGGTTGGACGACACTGTAGTTAATTTTATTTCGTGTGATTCTATTCGATGATGTCGCGAATTCGAGTGACAGGAAATGAGAGCACGATAATTTCCGGCGACGGGCGTCTGCAAAGATCTACCCTCGGACCTACCGATGTCACCAACACCCTACTCTTTATCTCATTCTGTAGCTATTCTTTGGATATATACACAATACACAGATAGCTTAAAAAATATATATTTTTTAATTTCATGCATAAAAAATTGAAATAAAAATAATTTCAAAGTTAAGATATATTATAGGTATACTAACTATAAGATTAAGTTTAATTATTTAAATTTTTATAATAATATTTTATTTTTGTTTCAGGTATGTACAATTTTTCATGAGCTTCATCCAATTGTTTGACATTATTTCGTAAGTATGTAAATATATTTTTTACATATATTTTTTAAACGAAAAAGATCTGCAATGTACATATATAAAAAATAATTAATCATTTGTTGATTTTATATTTCTGGACACAAAATGAACAAAGCAAAAAAATTCGTGTTAATATAAATATTAATACCACTGACAAAATGTCATGTCAGATATCACAATGATATAAATGATAGACGGGTGAATAAAAAATTTAAATTTTCAATCAATACTGTATACGTACAGATGTGTGGAACATAATATAAAAAGTAAACAGCTAAAAAAATGGCATTTTGACAGTTAATTAGGTTATCTTTGAGTAAAGATGATAAAATATGAAAATGTATCATTATTCGAAAAAAAGTGTATTGTATTATTTACATATCGTAATCAAGGTGTCTGAGAGAACCCACTTTTAGAAAAAAAAATCTTTACATAAGATTTCTTTATTATTTTTTGTTTCATATTATTCATAGTTTCTAGATATTATTGCTCTCATAAAAATATGATACCATATATGTTAATCAAAATCAAATTTTACATTTATATTTTTGAAAATTTTCAGATAGATGAAAGTTAATTATAAAATTTAAATGATACTAAAATAGATCAACTAAAAATTAATTATCAATCTAGATATTCTATATACTTAATATTTTCCATCTCAATTGTTCTTAATCGATATAAGAAAAAACGAATACTTATTTGAATTTCAGATAATGAGCAATTGATTTCAGTATTCCATCTGAATATCTATCTACAATAATAGCGCGTATAGTTCTTTTATCTTTATAAAGTTTTCTTTTCCATATTTTGTTTCATTGTTCTGTTATAAGACGGAATGAATAGAAAATGAACGCTTTTTTAACCATTTAATGTAACAATATTTATTTTATTTTGTTCTCTTTAAACAGAACAATGTTTTACACAAAACATCATTTTTCTATTATGCAGTACAAAATTACTTCGTGTTTTAATTTATCTGCAATAATTAAAACCACTTTGTAATGTTTTTTTTTTAATTCTACAACAATTAGTTATGTATTAATTTACAGTAAGAAAATAAAATACAAAAGTGTTTTACAAAAGAATTTTTAGTTATCTTTTTTTTTAGTTTTACTTCACTTACATTCATTATTATTTTCATATTACAACTTCTATTGTTTCACATTTTTTACGTCATAACTACCTATTCTAATTTTTATTACCAAATATCAATTGAAGGGGTTAGAGTAGAAAGGATATAAGTAACATTTGCATTGTTTTAAGCAATGAGCGTTAAATGTTGTGTCTATAAAAAAAGTTCATTTAGATGATTTTTCTACTGCACTGGTAGAAAGGTTTACTTGAGCCAAGTAAACCTTGTTTTGTATATAACGAAAACAATATTTTCTTAAGATAAGAAATATATTCTTAAACCAACTATAATATTCTTGAACGAAGAAATAATGTAGTTGGATTGAGTACTTTTCTTATATTAAGAAAATATTG
Organism: Sialis lutaria; assembly: GCA_949319165.1. Taxonomy (NCBI): domain Eukaryota; kingdom Metazoa; phylum Arthropoda; class Insecta; order Megaloptera; family Sialidae; genus Sialis; species Sialis lutaria. The sequence goes on from OX439237.1 coordinate 13,606,792, forward strand.
TTTTCGTTATATACAAAACAAGATTTTCTTGGTCCAATACAGTTTTTTTTGTGTGTGGGTGATAGATGTCACTAAGAGTATTAAAAGTCGATTGGATCCTTTTTATTCCAATACATAGGAACATTATCTTTAATAAAACTCTCTTATCTCCAAAACTATAAAATTGCACTTATACCCTTTATATTCCAACCCCTTCAATTGCAAGTTTTCTTTAATACAGGCCAGGGCCCTATTATTGAGTGAGCTCGAGAATAGGGGCCCTAACCTAAACTAATTCAATGACCTTCCCATAAAAGTGAAAGTCATATCAAATTCGAAGTAGTTTTCGTGCCAAATCGAAACCAACAAACAGACAGACAGACAATTTTTTAAAAAACTACCAAAATGGATAAGTCTATTTACAATAATGTTTTTGTATCAAACATGTAACCTAACCTTACATCTATTAATTCATTTTTTCCAAATACAAAAATACATTTTAATCAAACAAGCATTGACACGAATGTTTTCCGTGACAGAATTCCCTAGGGTGGCATGAGAGGGGTTCGTGGGGAAAGGGGCGAGTGCATTTCGGGGTCCAGAGCATGTCCAGACGTGTCTCGATGATAATTTATGACCCATGTCGTGGTGAAGTAATCGATAATTAATGCCACCTAATTAGTCATATGGATAAATGAGAGCTGACCCCTCTCTCTCAGAGGACCGGAGGTCAAACATATAAATGTTTGATATTATATAATAGAGCTGCAAGGAAATTTTATTAAAATAGTCTAATAAATGTTTTTATACGTGTTTGCATGTCTTATTAATTCAAATGTCAGGAAATAAAATTTAATTTAATTGCTGTATTGTTTCACCCTTCTGCTATTTTATACTTTGTTAAATGAAATTGAACTAAATGTAAATATTTGTTTTTAGTTTTTATAAATGAAACATATATTTTATACCTACATCCTACATTTATTAAGATTTTGAAGTGTAGTTACATAAAAACACAAGTTTATGTATAAATATTTTATTTAAAAAAATTATTATGTTATTCTTGTGTCCGGTATTATAAACGACCTAGCAAATTTGCGAGGTAGCAAGCAGTCTCAAATGAGATATCAAACTTATATGACAACATACTGAAAACTGTCATTTAAGTTTGATACCCCATTTGAGAGTGCTTGCTAGCTTGCAAATTTGCTAGGTCGTTTATAATACCGGACATGAGTCTCATCTCGCAAGAAATTCAGCCAATCTCGTCTCGTTCTTGTCTCGTCTAAATTTAATGCACTCTCATCTCGATCTCATAAAAAAGCCTTGTATCAGAGTGTAGCTCTAATGCGGTGTTTACACCGAAAAAAAACAAAACAGAAACATCGTGCCTTTAAAATACTTCGTATTTAGAAACGTATAGGGTTTATTGATTTTTTGTCATGAAAACACCGTGTTTCTGTTTTGTTTTCTCGGTGTAAACACCGCATAAAAGCTCAATTGGAATTTTTTGAAAGGTTTCATAAATAATTATAAATTATTTAACTTTATTATTGGTTAATTTGTTGAAATTAGTTAGAAACATTATACATTTCTGTGTCATTATCATTATATTAAAATTGTATTTTCCCAGAACGAAACATAAATAATTAATCCCAATTTCACACACATATTGTAAAAACAAAACATTTCTCCGCAATGTTTTATACACGGTCTAAATTCAAACACAAATATTATTTTTGTTCAAAAGTTCTACCTGCAAGCATACAAACAAACAGGAATAGAATGCACATAGTAAATGCGATGAATAAACATTTTTAGACACACAGGTATATTTACCTAACTTAAAGTACTGCTGTGAATTCTATTTGTGATACAACTATTGAATGCAGCATAGACAGTAGACTAGCAAATACGATTTCAAATATTAACGATTCGATTACAATTTTTAAACAAATTGGTATTAAATATAAATTGAAGTAACCTGTAAAACTGGGAACCGTTCGCGGCACACTACGATGTTGTAAAATAAATGTTTATTTGTTTATTTTATATCGCGGTTTTATTATATTGAGGTTACCGAATGGGGACAAAATAAGGTATAATGACGAGTTAATATTGTATGTGGATATAATAATAAAAATGATGGAATCAAATATGTTCCACTTCGATCCTACATTATTAATATTTTCAATCATGTACGATGATTGAAAGAAACAATCTTTTTGTCAATACAATTACACCTATACCTCGATTTACACGGCACTTGTTTTACACGATTTATAAATTGACAATTTAAAAAAAACTAGTAAAAATGTTTATTCCGCTCCATATACGCCTATACAAAGATTTGATGGCATTTTTGAATTTTTTTCTTTCGGTAACCTGATGAAAAGAACAGGGGATTCCCGGGATTGTAAAATATACATTTAGGGGAATCCTAATTTTGGATTGTTGTTTTATGAACTAAGAACAATTTTGAGTTTTCCAAGATGTCTGACTTTTGTTTTACTTAAATAAATTACTGAATCATGCACATTCTTTTTCGTTTTACACGATTTTACTTAGCAAAATACAAGATTTCAGTTTACACGGTTTTGTGCAGAACGTATCTACCGCGTAAATCGGGGGATAGGTGTATTTGAATCTGATGAGTAAAATTAACTTTTTTAAGAAAATATTGAACAATGTATTAAATAATATAATTTTTGGAGAATATTTATAAATACCTATATTCGTTCTTTTTCATGCCATATTTTTTAATAGGCCATTTTGACGTGATTTAAATTGTATTATATTCTTATTGATATCTTCTTTCAGAATTTGTAAAATTGATCTATTCATGTTTTTAGTGAAGCTGTTATAAAGGATATAAAATATTTAGATCGCTATCACAAAAAAATACACTTTTATTAGAAAGTAACAATACACATAAAAAATTATCGAACTTTTCAAATCTAATGCGGTGTTTACACCGAGAAAACAAAACAGAAACACGGTGTTTTAAAAATACTTCATATTTAAAAATGTATTTATTGCTTTTTTGTGATAAAAACAACGTGTTTCTGTTTTGTTTTCTCGATGTAAACACCGCATAATGTATATATAAATATTTCGAACTTATATCGGAAATTCTAACGGTCACACTGCGGCCACATATACTGATCGTGTACCCAGTATTTACTACAATTCCTAGAATATACTGGTCGTGTTGCTAACTAGTTTTATTCCATTGGTTGAATTTTTATCTCACAGTCAAAAAAATCATTTTTGGTTTTTATATTTAAAAAAAAAATCAATATAAAGGTATCATAGATTGCCGGTGGCAAAGGAAATTGCCCTGGGATGATATGTGTAGAATCAACTCATGGCTCGTGGGTTATTGTGCAGTAAATACTGCGTGTATGAACAGTGCGTGTGACACATCAGCCTAACACGTGATAATTATTTTTAAAATACATATAAAACAATAAATTTTATGATTTACTGTCTATTTATTAATTTAGTTTATAGATAATAACAAAGTTAGTCAATAGAACCAGAAAATTATAATAAAAAAGATAATAAGCAAATAAAATACATACATAATACAATAAGATAAAATTTCATTTTCATGTTTGTGTTTTGTTGAAAAAGGTCATATACAGGTACATAAATAATGAAAAACAATAACACTTTGAAATTATCATTACCTAAACAAAATTTCATTTGTAAACATTTTTAATATCAACAGAATTAGGTTATAAAAGTAATATATTTACCAGTGATACCAACCCCGGAATGTTATCACACAATTGATGATTCCGAAAACAAATACACGTTGTTTGGCAATAAAAAAGCCACCTGGTGTTATTGACTCACAGTTATAACAATAATGAATAAATCAAAAATATTAATTCCATACTTCGTCGGGTTTTCTGTATGGGAAAATGTAGGGGAAATCCACTCTAATTGCGACTGTAAAAATATTGATTAGAAATAAAATTAACTCTAAATGACTATGGCTGTAGTTACATTGTTATCAGCAATTATTAGTTATTGACATAGGTATAATTCCATAATTCTAGTTAATGTAAATATGTTAATTTTAAATAATAGCTTAAGCTACTGTGATACCTGATTATAACTTGACCAATATTTTGTTTATTATTGCATAAGGTACATATCGTCCCTTAGCTAACAACACCGCATAAGTCAAAAATGAGCAGTTTTTACATTTTAATGCCATTGGATAGAGCTACTCATTGCGCGTCGATCTACCAATCACATTCTATACGTTTCGGACAATAAGAGACCAGAATTAAAAAAAATAGTGACAGCGCGCAAGCCGGTAGCCTACATATATAAAACATACACGGTTTTTTCGCTCTCCTGTAAAGTTGGTCGAAACGACTTGAGCGGTGTTGTAAGCTAAGGGACGATATTTAGAAATATTCTTTTTTAACTCAAATAAATTACTCTACTCGTCAGGAACTGAAACTGAACAAACCCAGCTATTTTCGACAAGCACTCCTAACTGCTCAAATCAAAATGTATAACCTCTGTAAATAATAAATTAATATAAATTAAAGTAAAATATTTATTTTCCACTCTTACCTTATGTTGGTAAATAAATGATAATATCAACAACAATTAGTCAAACAAGCTATGTAAACTTTTAGCGGACTTAATTTTAAATTAAAAAAAGTAAAAAATTGTCATATATTTCACGTATATATTAGTGAAAGTTTTTTTTATATTTAATCTGGGTATATGAAATATAGTAGTTCATATTCATTATGTTTATTATCTGACACTTATTTTAAAAATTTAATCCTAGAGGTCGTAGTAAATATAAAAAAAATGTCAACCACAATAAAAACTAATTAATAATAATGATTTATTTTGTATCTTTAAAATTTCACACATGACTAGATATTTTAATAAATTACATTAATAAAATAAAACTAATTAGAATTTTCTCGCATAAGATTTTTATTATATTTTTTTAATTTTGTAACGATACATCACGAATATGACTCAACAAGATTGATACAGTGTGCATTTTACATCGCTATGTTAAACGTGGTGAACATTTGTCCAGTAACGTATTCAGGAGGGTAATAAGTGCAGCAGTGCCCTTCTTTTCATTATAATTTTAATGGTTTATTCCAAAAATATTCCCATAAACAAACACATTTTTTTTTTCAAATCAAAAATGCTATAAATTCGATACTGGCCATCATTTTAGGCTGTAGACTATATAAGTTAAATAAAGACATATTGCATATTGTATGTAACATAAATATACGTAATTAATTGTGCACTGAAGCTTATAAAACTTCGTTACGGTCCTGTTCGTCGTATATCTAGATTAATACATCATATAATATCGTTCGTACGGACGAGTCACCCCATATTGTTGAATTATGTTTTATATATACAGGATGTCATCATAAAACTGATATAGTAATACTGCTTGACTGTACTGCTTGCGCAAATAAAGATTATCCGATTTTTTTAAACAAAACACTACTTAAAAAAAGAGAATAGATAGCAGTGTAGGTATGCAGATTTATAGCTAATAATTGCTAAAAAATTTTAACATACAAATGTGATCGAAGTTTGTACCTAACAAAAGATTTAGGAAACTTATTTTATACTATATATAAACTATTTTATACTACAAATTCTAATAGTAGGGGAACTTGGGGAATGGTGGGACACATTTTTTGTATGGCCCATAACTTGTTTAAAAATTTATATTTTTTCAAATGTTGAACATGTTGTAATCTAACTCTTAGCTGCCACAGTTTGTTGAAATTTTGAACGACTGTAAAGCTTAACTATGTTTTTCGAAAACGTTAAATTTCGACATTCTAAAAAAAGTTGGGGAATAGTGAGACAGGAGCCAAAAATGAAAAATATGAATGTGAAATGTTTATTGGAAAGTCCAGAATGACAAAAATTGTAATTATGATAAAGAAGGAATAAAACAAACCGTGGGGTGTGACCTTTGAGGTCCAAACAACCAACTCTCCAGCATAGTAAAACTATTAATACTTAAATACTGATTATATCCACCGTAGGCATTAGGGTTGTTTCTTTTGCATGAAAAATGACTAATATGCATAAAAATGCGATATTGATTTGAGAAACATCAAAAAATACATGTCTTACTATTCCTCAAAATAAGTGTCCCGCAATACCCCAAACGCTATGTTTTCAATTCGACATAAACTATAATTGACACAGTGTATTCATGCCAAATTTCTTTTGCAAGTCGAAATGTCGAGGGCAAACGGTAATTATGCCCATATAAAACTTTTTTTTTCTTGCCAAAATGTTGTAAAAACAACGCAAATATGAACAGTGAATAAAACTATTGAACAATCAATTAAACACTTCTTGATGCAGAAACTCTCACGATACATGTAGATATGACTATTACTGATGAAAACTAAGCATATAAAGATACGAAACTATACCAGCTGTTTTAGTGTTTTAAACTTATACAAAGATGGCGAAATTGACGTGTCCCACTATTCCTCAATGTCGCACCATTCCCCAAGTCCCCCTACATATTATTATACAGGGTCCTCCAATAGTGTGTCCGGCATTGTTTTACGCCCAAACTATTGAAGATAGAGTTTTAGGATAAAAAATTTATTATATATATTGACCCTAAAGAATTTTAGGAAAATATTTTCAACCCCCTAAAACCGCTCCTTGGGGGGTAGTTTGAGGGGTACATGCCCGTTTCTCAGTTAAATCAAATGGAATGGTATATCAAAAAGTACATATTTGTAAAGATCATAAAAAAATAAGAAACTTTCGTAAAACAAATGTTTTCATACTTTCAATTGTTTAAAAAATATGGCAACTTGTTCTCAAATTTTAGGGTTTCACTAAAAGTGCTCTAATTTCGTTAAAAATTAATGGAATTTTATTATTTTTTCAAATTTAGAAAGTAGAAATAATGAACTTTGTAAAGATGTATGACTATTTGTGATTTTGATAGTTTAAAGTGCTATACGCGATATATCAAAAATTCAAAAGTTCAACTAGGGATAATTCGACATTTTCAAATACAACGGTATATCAATTAGTACTTTTTCTTAAAAAGGATATGTAAATAAACAACTTTTGTTAAGAAAATTTAAAATTTAAAATTATAATTTTAAAATTGAAAACTGAAAATTAAAATTTTTAATTTTAATTTTTTTTTATCAAAAACTGTTTATTTACATATCTTCTTTAAGAAAAAGTACTAATTGATATACCATTGTATTTAAAAATTTTGAATTATCCCTGATTGAACTTTTCAATTTTTGGTATGTCGAGTATGACACTTTAAACTATTAAAATCTCAAATAATCATACATCTTTACAAAGTTCATTATTTCTACTTTCTAAATTTAAAATAATAATAAAATTCCATAAATATTTAACGAAATTAGAGCACTTTGAGTAAAACTCTAAAATTTGATAACAAGACGCCATATTTTTTAAACAATTGAAAGTATGAAAATTTTTGTTTTACGAAAGTTTCTTATTTTTTCATTATCTTTACAAATATGTACATTTTGATATACCATTCCATTTGATTATACTGAGAAACGGGCATGTACCCCTCAAACTACCCCCCAAGGAGCGGTTTTAGGGGGTTGAAAATATTTTCCTGAAATTCTTTAGGGTCGATATATATAGTAAAATTTTTATCCTAACTCTCTATCTTCAATAGTTTGGGCGTAAAACAATGCCGGACACACTATTGGAGGACCCTGTATATAGATGTAAAAAATACTATATTTAAAAAATCATCCTGTACATAAATGCAAACCGTGATGCGCAGTGAAGTACAAATGCACACGGACTGGAAATTGGACGTATATTTGTTAATCCCGTTTTTTATGAGTTTTATTTGACTTTTCCATGTTTTTATAGCCCGTGAGATTTTGTTGCTTATGCGAGCGCTTCGTTTTCATCTAATATGTAACAATCCTCGGCCTTTGTTTTAGAATTTTAATACCATCCTCTGCATGTTTATTTGTTTCATAACTTACCCAAGTGGAGCTCTCATAATGGGTACAATTTTAATACCATTGAATTACACGTACGCTCGATAATGATGATGATAAAAGCGATATCTCGAGCTATTTTACAAATGTTTGTATTGTTTTAATGAATTTCAACAAAGCTCTTTTATTTCTGATTATTTGTATTTTTTTATACGAGTATATTCCGTTGTTATAAAAAATATGTACATATGTGGGTTATTTTATAATGAACTATATTTTATTTTGTTGCATACATTTTATTTACATTAATTTTTTTTTTTGTATTTGAATTAAAACTGTTTTATTGGGGCTTATTTGTTTAAATATAGAGGTACTTACTCTACTTGAATTATGTTTTCACAAGATTGTTATTTTGTTTTTGAGGGGGATTAAGGGGATCAATCCTCCCCCCATGAGTCCAATTTTTGTACTTTGCACCACATAAAAGATGCTTTTCATAATGAAAAATATAAGTTATGAGATTTAATACTGTCAGAAAAGTTATTGGTTATAATGACTAAAAAAAAAGCTCTTCAAAATTGATTATGTCTATGAAAAATAAAAAAGGAATTTAAAGTTGGTAATGTCTAAAAAAAAGTCTTCAAAATTGGTTACGTCCCAAACGCAGAAACCTATCTACGCCACTGGATAGAAATACATATTGTATAGTATTACAATTTTTCCTCTGTGCGTGTCAAAGCAATTAAAAAACTAACAGTACGGTAAATAATAAAGGATTGAGATTGGGAACACACATTATGCATTTGTTGCAACAATAATTATTAGGTATTATTTTTATATATATTTAATTTTTTTAATTTTAGATATTTATAGTATCTACTAAATATCGCATAAATTCCAATATTATTAATGTGAGGTGCAAAGTGATATTTGGCTTCAAAAACATCTTTATAAGGAATGCTCTTCTGTTGTTTCATATACTATTGTATATGAAACAACAGAAGAGCATTCCTTAAATATTTTTAATATGCATATTGTATACAAACCTCTTTCACTCTACACATTTTATAAAATTAATCGTTTTACCTACTTGTCTCAAGTTGAACTCTTGGAATCCAGCCTACACATTAGTACTGTTAATCTATAGGTCCAGATCAATCTATGTAAGTGTTCGGGTTTGTAACCGCAGAAGACGACTTCAAATCTTGTTTCTGGTCGTCTAATACACGCTCGTGTATGCATATATAAATTGTATACATATATGTATGTATATTCAGAGCCCCTTGGACATTGGGCGTTGTGTTTGTGGAAGTGACATAATTATGTACATACACAAGTTTAAGCTAGTTACAGTCTATTGTTATTGCACTAACTGTGGTCTGTTTTTGAACAAATATTATGTTTGTTGCCGGGCGGAACTAAATAAGTGTTTTTTTTTTATTAAATTTTAACATGCAGGTAATCTTGATTTCTAAATTTTATAGGTTAGAAAACGCGTTTTTTTTAAATAAATTAAAATTTTTGTATAATTAGTAGAATTGAAAAAAAGGAGAGCGCCGGGCACTCGCGCTGTAATGTGTTAACATATGTTTCGCACACATGATAATCCCATACTATTTAAATCTGAAAATCAATTTTATATAATTTATAGCGTTATTGGGATAATGCAGTTTGAAAATAATCTTTATGCATAACGTTACCTACATTTTATATAAAAAAAATCTGCAGTGATTTAAATATTAAAGCTAGATATATTATCTCGTAAACTTTTATGTAGAACGAGATGGTCTCTACAAAAAGTCCATACATAATTTTGATGCATCTTATAAGTAGTTACGCGTGGTCTTTTTTGGCCTGCATAGCTACAATCATCACTGCTATACTTTTTCTAAGACTTTTTTTAAGCAGGGCTGTGGAGTCGGAGTTGGAGTTTTAGTAATTTTGGGTGTAGTCGGAGTCGGTAAAAAGGTACCGACTCCGACTCCTTTAATTAAATAATGGTTTTTACATTTTACACACTTAATATTTTTTGTTCGTTTTGAATTTTGAAGTACAATGATTTGAAATTTTCAATTCTGACCGGAACCAGAATCACTGGATTTCGCATAAAAAATTTTTGCCCAAAAAATGGAATTTAAAAAAAAATTGTACAGTAAAGTCGGAGTCGAAATCGAACATTAGAAAATTAAAGGAGTCGGAGTCGTAGGTTTTTGTACCGACTCCACAGCCCTGCTTCAAAAGACACGTTGGTGCAGGTTTCGTCAAAATCGGTCCAGTAGTTTTAACTTAATTAATAATTTTATAATATATTTGTATACCTACGTGTAGATTTTTCATTTTGCAAGCGTCAAATTTAAAAAAAATCACTACAGTCTACATTTTTTTTCTATATATATTTACATATCAAAAGTATTTTAACTGAAGTTAACGATGAAATTGATACAGAAATCACGAAAAAATTGAATTTTCATTCTCACACATCAAAATGACAGGGCACTTTTTTTTAAAACACTTCGTATTTAAAAAATTGTGATATATGTATATATGTAGAATGTAGATATATGTGTAGGTATAGTTTCCATCAAAACCATACAGATTTTAACTATTTACTATTTAACCATACAGCTCTGCGTATTATTTAATAAATATGTAAATAAGATATGGGAATAAACCAATAAAATAAATGTGAATATTTCAGCTCGTCATAAACGGATGATACTTTCATTGATCACATCAACGTGTGTATGTGTGCGTGTGTGCGTGTGTATGTGTGTGTGTGTGTGTGTGCATGTGACATGTGTGAGTGTTTCTATGGTATAACATCAGTCATTTGGTGATATCCATTTCACAATTTACTGGAATCACCGGGGATAATCGAATTTCAAATTTTGTACAGCTTTAAAATTACCATTGGCTCTGATCTCTTCATGAAAACCATTTATACTGGGTACATATAGTTAAACTTGATAAGTGCTTAACGAATTCAACAACACTAATTACTGTGTTTTGTTGGATTAATAGTTTTTTTTAATGTTAATTATATCGTATTTAATATTATGTTTTAATATGATTTAGTTTATATTTATTTAACATATGGATCAGTCCGCGGTAATCGATACCAGATAGTTAAAAAATATTTTACGAAAATGAATACTAAAATATAAAATTAACAGGCTTAACATCAATTTTCATAAACGAAAAGAAAATTAGAAAAAAATTATTTAATTTTCAAAATATTTCCAATAAATTTCAAAAAAGGGTAACAAATAAGGTGAAATCACAATAACTTTCTTAAGAATAAGTGACGATCGTGGCAAACTATTAAGTCTTTGGCAATTACATATCAAACATGACGTTTGACCAAATTAAAAAAAAAACTACCCTCACCAACAATAATGACTAAGGGTGACCGTATTAATTATAAATTTAATGAGTCTATTGATGGATTTGATAAATAATTGTTATAAGTATTAGTTAATAATATCAATAAGCAATTATACACACAAATAGTACTATTTTTGTTTCCTTTTATTCAACTTGTCACACCCATCACAATTTTCTCACACCCATCACAATGTTTGTTGAGTAATAACCAGTTAAATAGATTACGTATTTACCTGATGCTCTTGTGTTACTAAAAAATAATTTATTCGTAACATATTAATGTATGATTATTATAAAGTAACTTCAATATTTTAGTTATTATTTTGAGATATTTAATAGAGGTTGCAAGACTTGCAATAGTTGGCGTCACACCCGTCACATGGCTTTGAACGCTGGCATTTTTTTTTGTAAAATAACCGTAGACTTTTTATTCTTTCAATATACATGTATATGACCCGCATATATGTATATAAAATAAACATATCAGTAATTTGCTCTATTTATAAATAAACTGATTAGTTTTAAATTATAAATAAATGTTATAATTTTCATTCCATGATGTATTTGAATTGCAAATCAAACTATTACATATTGTAATCGGATTAAATATAATATTTTATAAATATTTCATTAATTATTCGTTCAATCAGTTTTGTAACTTCGCATGTTCTGTTAGTGGCAGATAATGTAATGAGTTTTTGTGCGGTGCAAATTGACATTTTAATAAACATTCAATATCAAAAAGATCAATCAAAAGTACTATTTCCGAGGATATCAATCAAATAAAATATATTGCATACATACACCATTTAATAATAGGAATTTATATTTTACAAATTACATTTTATTAAAATGATGTTATTATTATAACAATTATTGATAATGTTATTAATGCAATTGCCCCTAAGCAAAAATGTGTATAATATGGATTAAAAAATTTATATGTTCCAATTTTGAATTGATCAAAATTATATTTTGTTCTATCGTATTGTTACTAGGTCAAAATAAATAAACTAAACTGTTTAATAAATTTTGCTTCTAGAAATATCATTTAAGTGTCGTACTCCATGTCTTACGAGAAGGGATTTCAAGAGGTACACAGTTGAATGCGTTCATATATTACCCTCCCCCTTCTAAAAAATAATTTATGTCAAACGTAGTATGCGCCTAAAAACTCTAATATAATAAAGTGTACACGCATGTTATAAGTATTTTATAAAAAAAAGTAATTTCCAAAATTCCTTTAAACGTCCAATTTAAATATATATCATACTTAAGGATAAAAATAGAACCGTGTTATTAAAACCGTTAATAAAATTATTCCATCCGGAAAGAAAACAGTATTATCTCTGTAAAGGTATCATAAAATGAAAATTGAAAATTTACTTTAAATAATTAAAATAACACGATCAAAATTTGCTAATAAACAGCGGGGTTTCGTGATCTTGCATACGCCCATAAAAGATTAAAACGTCAAATGCAGGCAGCACATTACCTGGACAGGGGTGTATGATGTATGCAGGAAAAGGGGCTAATTTATGGGGGTTATCTCGTTAAGCGCGCTTTCAGCACCATCTAACTACCGACTTTGGAACTTAAATGTGTATGCTGAATCTAGATTACCCTCCTGATATTCTGAATTAATATTCGTCAGTAATTCGAAAATGGTTAAATCTGAATTTACTACCACTATGTCTGTGTGAGTGTGTGTCTATGTAAGTGTGTTGGTGTAAAAGTTTATGGCGTATAATAGAAGAGATGAAGTGTGGCTGAATTTTATGTTTTTCATCTAAGGTTTCATATTTTAGTGCACTTTAATAAATGGTATTATTGAATAAGTTTTAATGGATGAGGTTGAAATTTCCTTCATTTGAAATGAATATATTAGTATGTATATTTAAGTGACGTGTTATATAATATTTGGTTATTGATACAAAGAATAATGCATCAAATTTTATAAATGCAGTAAAAATTCTATATAATGAATATTATCAAATATTTATACATCAACACATTTTATTTAGAATAAAATAAACTGACAATTTCGATGATAATTCTTTTTATCGAATAAAACTTTTCAGGAATTATAGTAATTTATTTTAAAATGTACAAACAGAAAAGATAATTAATTTGTCCATTTTTAGTGTAACGTATACCGAAATTGTTTGTCGATCAACCGTTTAATCTAGAAAACTGAAAATTGGCTTAGTTCTAGTAAATAGTAGGCCATTAAAATTTTTTTTTTAGTTGGCGCTTTTTAATGGGGACCAATGGGTTACCAAAAAAATATTTTATTCAATCCAGGCAAGTGGGGTATCAAATAAAAGCTGACAATTCAAGAACTTTAAATATGTTTCATTATTATTTATAGTAATTTGTACTATCATATTTAAATGCGTATTATTATTTTTTAATTATCTAGTAATTCATGACATAACATAATTACATACAAAAATAGCAAGTCATGTAATATATATAATTAATTATAATATCATTAATCTAATACATCTCCCATTTAATTCACATAAAATCAAGTCCGTAATCTACATATTCTCTACACATCCGATAGAGGTCTCGCATGTCGATGTCTTCTTTGTCGTAAATTAGCTGACCAGTGATGCATGCTGGGCTCCATAAAAATACTGCTGAGGCCGGCTATCGTTACCCGAATGCCGCCTATTGTGGATAGACCAGTATAGTTCGTAAATACGGTCTGTACTAAATTTTCATGTATACGAAAAATAGTTTTCAGGTTGTGTGTGTTGAATTTGTCCAATCATGTATGCATGATCCAAATATTACGCCGTAAAAATATATTGTTTTCGTTTAAAAAAATGTACTTTTTCAGCCAATTTTGTATCTAAATTTTCGACGAGTTAAATTAATCTATGTTAATTTAAATTTAATTTTACTTATCCTATGGCTATATAAATAGGGTTGTCACACGTCCGGCTTTAAACCGGACAGTCCTCATTTCCGCATACATAAACAGCGACCTCTCTCATGCTCTAGCCAGCCAAGTAATTGTCCAGATTTAATACATCATAATAAATATTATATTTCCTCATGATAAACTTTTTTTTTAATTAAAATTTGTAAAAATAATATTTATTTTATCTGTGAAAATTGTATAAAAATAATAATTAACTAAAAAAATGTAGAGAAAATATTTATTGTTAGTATCACCAAAGAAAACGGAGCATTTAACACATTAATTAAGGGGACACCTAAAAAATAGCCTGTTTTCAAATGCTTGTAACTTGGTCAAAAATTAACTTTTTTCAAAACTTTTTTATTCTTCAATAGAGCAAATTTACTCTACTTTATGGTGGTCTAATTTGTTCCTCAACATCTTTTCATTTTTCAACTTTTTTATGTAATTATATAAATCTTGAAAAAACTGCATATTTTGATACTTGACGTGGAGTGCATTTATGTAGAAAATGAAAAATATTTCCTCCTTTGTGACAGTTAAAAGGTATATTGACATCCAACGGAAAACTATACAAAACATTGCCATATTGCATACTTATTAATGCTGTTTTGCAACAATTAAAGTGAGAAATTTAAATTTTAAATTTTGACTTCAAAATATTGATAATTTAGATAAACGAAGTAGAGAGCAATTTGGAGCAATTAGGGAGCAATTGATTGACCATAAGAATTATTACAAAAAACGATTAGTTTTTCAAAAGTACCATATAACAATTATTTTTTTTGTTTAGTTAATAACTTTTGTTTAAATTTTTTTAGAGTTGGAGCAATTTCATATACATGAGGAGCAATTTTTTGAGCTAAAAATATTTGTTGTTTTTCACAAGTCCGCGCTAACATCCTGACGGTCATATTTGCAACTCCAAATACTTTAATAAATTATAATTTTCTTCGATATTATGTTGTGACATTTTCTAGACATTTAAAATTGAAAAACTTATGAAACAAACAAACATTACTACAAAATGAAACAGCGGAACCGGAAGTAACGATGTACTTTGTCACCAAGAGGCGTATCAATAAATCAACATCAATCGTTGTATGTGTGAATTTATATATATGTGTGTGTGTGTGTGTGTGTGTGTGTGTGTGTGTGTGTGTGTGTGACCTTGACAAACCGCACACCCACGCCAATGCAAATGGCGGCATAAATCTCTATTTTAGCTCCCCGATTTTTATCTACTGTATAACATATATGTATGCTGTGCTCTTGTAGTAATTGATCTGTTCAATAACCACAACAAGAATTACAAAAAACTGCCACTTAAAATATAATCATATTTTTATAACCAAGAAAGTAATAAAATGAAATTTTTTGTACGCAGATATCGCAAAAAGTATGTCGATATTATTATTATATTAATTATATTACCTTGTAGTAGGTATTTATATAAACTTAACGTCAGTGCAAATTTTTTTTCTCAAAATAATACTCATTTTCTTCTGTATACTTTTGTGACCTTTTAGTTCATAAGAGCTAACTTTTCGAGTTGTTGTTCACGTTGTCGTATATTACATAACATTAAACAAATAAATAAAATTAATAACACGCACACGTATAAAAAAATCTCGTGACACTCATGTCAGCTTTTTATTTAAATATTGAGCAACTTTGTACTTTCGGTAAATAGAATCGCTAAAAAATTCAATCAAATGCGGTGTTTACACCGAAAAAACAAAACAGAAACATCGTGTATTTAAAATACTTCGTATTTAAAAATGTATAGGGTTTATTGCTTTTTTGTCAAAAAAACACCGTGTTTCTGAAATGTTTTCTCGGTGTAAACACCGCATTACAATAACCAACGCCTACTGTGAATTTTTGATCATGTGACTGTCATTTTGGCAAGATTTGTACAAATTGTAAAAATGTTAAGAACCGCTGCGTTAGTTGTATAAAGCAGACGTTAAAAATATATTCACATTTAATTAAATATTCTTTCAAAAACATACTAGTAATGAAAATGAACAGCAAGCAGATATTTTATTCACGTTTTTAAAGTGAGTTTTACTTTACACCTATTAAGGTTGATTATAATGAAATATGTAAATTTACAATAAAGTTTAGAGTTGGCTGTACATGCAAATCAGCACCACGAACGTCTAAGGAGCAAATTTAACAAGTGTTGAAAAGTCTGTATATGTAATGTAGAAACTTGGGAAACATTTTATAGGTAGTACAACTTCATTAACGAAAAGCTGCTTTAATTGTACAAATGAATCATCAAGGTTTTATACAAAATAAAACTGAAAATTTCCATGGAACGTTTAATCATTTAATAAAATATTTTATAAAAGGAAGGTCATTTAGTAAATGTATTTTGTATATTTCATGTTATAGAATTAATTTTCCTTCTTCCATGTTTTACTGTTTGTTTATCATTAACGTTAAATTGTAAATATAGTTATGTATTTAAATAAAGAATTTTATTATTAAAATGCCGCTTGTTTTATATACATAAATTATACTTATGTAGGACCGGCAAATTTATCATTTTCTTAATTTATGTTTTTTATACTTTAAATAAATACATAAATGTAAAACTGATAAAATAAAAATGTGTATTTTAATATCATCATATTTCAATATTTTCACATAGAAGCTTCCATTAGATTAGAGGGAAATCCTTTTTTCGTAAATTGAGTGTATTCTATTTTTTAATCAATGTACTTTGCTACTATTACACATATATTTAAAAAAATCTTTTTATGATGGGGTAGTCACCTTGTACTTACGGTCCTTTACAAGAGTGGAGGTTGAAAATTTCGAAAACCTTTACGTAATTAATGGACGCTCTCTATTCAGATACACAAACACACGCAAAATATTTACTTTTCTCCTCTTTATGGAACACTCTTTTGACAAAATATAGTCGTTATATTTTATAACTTTCACAACCTATTCAATGTCGATTGTTGAGCTATTTTGATAACATTTTGTTCTGGTGTATACATTTTTGTACAGTTTTGTTGGTATTGTTATGAATGTTAAAAAAGAATTCAGCTAAAAGGAGAAGATATATGAAAAACATTGTTAATCGATATTTAAGCTGCTACGTCATATAGGTTAATTTTCTATAAATCTGAATTTTATTTAAAAAAATGTTCTTTGTATTTTATTTTGGGTCAATGGTTTGGTATATTTATGCTTGTTAATATAAAGCATTTGATCTATGTAGACCAAATACTTATTACTTTCTATCGGGTGTTGAATCGTTTTGGTTTGGATTTTAGAGCAGTGGTAATAATGGAAAGCTGACATCCTTTGTGTGCTATGTTTTAGAGCGCTGATTTCTAACTAGGCACATGTGCTAAATCAACATAAAATAAACTTTTAAATTTGATACCTTGCAGATTGCGTTTAGTTTATGTTTTTTTTAGTTATTGATTTCAGCTGCGAATTTTTAATATATTTAAATATACATATTACAATAATGTACCTACATTACGAAAATCGTTATTTTTGTAATTGTAATATTTTTTTTAATTTCTTATATAAAAAAATAGTAAAATTTATATTAACAATCTGATAACTTTTAAGTACATTCTTGCAACATTTGTTGCAGAATAATGACCTAATTATAAGTATATATAATTACATCTGTGTATTCATATCCATAACTTTATAATAACAATATCTACAAAGAAATCTAAAGTTCTCTGGATGTTTTTCGAGTTGTGTAAAAAAAAAGTTAGAAATCTTTGCTAGCACGTCTATTCAGATTCTCGATTACATCCACCGATGCTAAGATGGATTGTTTTTTGTTAGATTTTTTTATCAGATACTATCTTTGAAACATATTGAATTTTCTTTGATGTATTATTTTCAGAATAGCCATCTTTTGAATAGTTAGAATGTCATTATTTCTTTATTCGCTTGAATTGCTAACTAATAATTGATACAATTTGTTATACAGGGTGAGTCGGGAGGAATCTGTAATACTCCAGGAATGTATTGTACACGTGAAAATAATAACAAAAAACCCAAATTTTGTAATCCGATTTTCATTTGTTTTTAAGTTATAGCGTAATTAAAAATTAACCAAGTTTCATACATAATTACTAAAAATTAATAATTTTCATAATAAATACTCAAAGATACCGCCATTCACATGTTTTCGAGCCTAGAACATAGCATACTACTTTATCCATTGTTAGTACTTCAATAATTACTGAAATTTCTTTAGTTTTTAATTACGTTATAACTTAAAAACAAATGAAAATCGGATAACAATTTTTTTTTTTTTTTGTTATTATTTTCACGTGTACAATACATTCCTGGAGTATTACAGATTCCTCCCGATTCACCCTGTATAATTGAGTAGTGTTCCTATTTCTTTTGTAAAATTTTTATTTTATTTATTGTGATGTATAGAGAATAAAATAAATAATAAAACATGAGTCGTTAAAATGGCATTTTTGTATTTTTCTAGATCACTTGATTAATAAAATATTTTCTAGAAATCTAAAAGAAATCAGTTACTTGCTAATAATTTTTTTTAATCTCGGGTGTGCTGGTTGAGAGGAGCACTCACACTTTCAACATTTTTTTCTATTTGTGTTAATATTTCTATGACAAAATGTGTATAAAAAAAACTAAAAAAATTTGAATTTTAAATTTGATTAAAATTATATTTATTTTATAGAAAATGGCGTGAAAAGTTGAAATTTTCAAACCGCAGGTCTGTATCTCAAATCTTTCTCAAGATACGTCCTTTCAAAGTCTTAGGGAGTTTTTTAATTTAGAAAAAAAATGGTTGCAACTTTTGAACGTGTGTTCGGATTTGATTTTTATCGACGAACTTAAAATCAGCGTGCCAGAATCTGCATATATAATTACATATATAACACTTAAAAATTCGACAAAAAAAATATTGCCAAAAGTTGGCATTATTTTAAGGTACCTATTTTGGAAAAAATTCAAATTTCAACAAAATTTTGTTCTCTAATTTTAAAGTATTATACATGTCATTATATAGATTTTGACACGCTGATTCCAAATCTGCCAACAAAAATCAAATCCTACACGTTCAAAAGTTATGGCCATTTTTCACTAAAATTTTGAAAAAACTAAAACTTTGAGAAGCCATATCTCGAGAACGTTTTGAGATACTAAACTGCGGTTTGAAAATTTCAACTTTTCACATGATTTTCTATATAATTAACATACTTTTAACAAAATTGAAAACACATATGCGTCAATCTTCGATTTGCCATAGAAATATTAACTCAACACACACAAAAATAAGAAATAGAATCTAAATTTACTATATAATCAATAATTTTTACTATTTTCTATGTAACTTGTGATTTAACCCAGAGTTAATTAGGTAATTTCATTGGAGCCGGTAATTTGCAATTTTGTATAATGAATAAAAAGCAGTACAAAAGAAAATTTTAATATTTTACCCCGTGTCTCTTATGGAGAGTTGTAATTAGTTTCAAAATCAACGTGAGCGAAGCCGCGAGTGTCAACTAGTATAAACATATAATAGATATTGTATTACGTAACTAAAAACAAACTTTTGAATCAATTTGTTTAAAAATGCATTCCTTTTCATACCGGAAAAAGTATGATACGTATATTTGAACTTTAGCATTTGTTAATGAGGAAAGTTAGAATTTTCCTCAAGATAATACAATGCATTTTAACACCAAAAAAAATTATTGCAATGAGTCCAGTGTTGAATAAAAATATTACATAATTATTTGAATAGTAAGAATGCTTTGTGAAACTTTACTAATTAAAACTTTTACATGGTACGTATTCGTAATATAACAAGAGAATAAAAAAAACTAATGTCACAGTCATATCTAAAGGATATTAAATTACATCACAAGTAGAGTAAAGTCGGTATATATGGACCAGGTGGGTAATATAGACACTTCCTTTTTTTGCTCAATTTTATATTTTGTAAAGACAACATGTAGGTATCTAAGCATACACCTCTAAATAACTACCTCAGTTGACATGACAGTAATTGGAGTACCGGTATGTTATTAAGGGCAACTTAATAAAATTTGTCATTTTTGATTATTTTTGTTAAATTAAGTTAGTTTAAATTTTTATTATATTAAATTGTTTAAATTAATTATATTGCTGTTTAAACATGTAGGTACAAGGTTTGGCCGTATGAACTATGGTTTTAATACACGTAATAATTATTGCCTCGGCGATAGCAAATTAATTTTTTTTGAATACACGTGGTTGCGAGTATTATGGGCTATGAGGTATAATATTGCTATGAAGTGTAATAATTAACTAGAATAGTGGTAAGGCAAATAGTATGAAAAGTATATTAATCATCCAGTACTTCACAACTATTCACTTCCGCAAAAATCCTTTTTTTTAGTTCAAATCTTCATAATGGTGCCCACTAAATGGGGTACTAATAAGGAGGTTCTGCTCGCGTACTCTTTGCTACGCCACTGCTTTTTTTACAATGACAAAATATAAGTTTGAAATAAAAATAACAAAATAAATTTAAAATAAAATGTTTTAACCACCTAATATAGTATTATGGAAACAAGCTTGTAATATGGACCACTGTGGGCCATATTACACGCACAAGTTTTAAGAAGCTGATTTTCGATTGTTTAAAATTTTTGTTTTTTATTTTTTTTTAAATCATGGATTCTATTTTTGCCTACTCCATCTCGTTAAAAGATTAAATTCTCTGTCCAATGAAATGTTAAGTGCTGATTTTAAATAATATTATCATAGTTTTCTTACCGAAAACATGAATGGTGTTCCATATATACCGACTTTACTCTATTTATGTTTGTGTCATATATTTTTATGTAACATTAACTAATATTGTAATGAATAAACACAGTTGTTGCATTTTACTTGAAGCATTATTATGTAGGTACAATATAATTTTTTTTTTATTATTAATAAATATACGTTTATTAAGATTTTTTTTGCGAGGATGTTTATAAAACTTTTAAAATAAACAATAAACGTATTGTGTCTATATTAAAATAAGTCAATTTCCATGTACTTATAAAACTTTCTATCAGCGTTTAAATTCTTGAATATGTATTGTTAGAAATTTTCTTCGCCATATTTGTTTTTCAGTATGCTATTTCTCTGTTAGAGCACTAAGTTTTTATTATATTACGTTTTCCTGTCTTGTCTCAGAGCTAGTTTTATTATCAAATAAAATCTACGGTTGCTATGAGAATCTTTGCTGAAAGCTAACATTTTCTAATAAAATATGTCATGTTAACAACAAACAAGATCGATTTCTTAAAAACTATTGGAATTTCACGTACAATTATTTCACAGACTTTTTTGTAAAACAAATCTTATATATTGCGTTTTTTTATTCGTTTTCCAGAGTTTCATTTTAACTTTATTTAGTATTCTTATTTTTTAATACAACAAAGTATTTACATTATGAAAATGGTCTCAAAGTACTGTTTATACAGTGCATTCATGATGAAAGAAACAAATTCGTTTAAAATTCAGGTAATTATTTTGTGGAAAAACGCTCGGACCCGTCGATTAGTATTTTTAGTTGCAGATTTTTTGACATAAGAAAATTGTATACAGAATGTCTCAAGAAGAACACATGCAGACATCATTGATTTTTTTTAATGGAACACCCTATATATTATGCCATTTTTGAATTGTACGATAAATTCTGAACACTTTTTGTACGGCATACCATAGCTCTAAAATCAACGGTTTTTGGAATAATGACGTTTGAAATGTATCTTAAGATGAATATAATATGCAGTTATTATTGATTTTTTTAATGGCACAGCCTATATTTTATGCCATTTTTGAATTGTACGGTAAATTCTGAACATTTTTTGTACTACATACATAGCTCTAAAATCAGCAGTATTTGGAATAATGACGTTTGAAATGTGATAAATAAATAAAATATTAAATAACTTTAATAATAAAACATACAAAAGAAATAAAATTATTCCAAAAACCACTGATTTTAGAGCTATGGTATGTAGTACAAAAAGTGTTCAGAATATACCGTACAATTCAAAAATGGTATAAAATATAGGCTGTGCCATTAAAAAAATCAATAAAGACTGCATATTATATTCATCTTAAGATACATTTCTAACGTCATTATTCCAAAAACCTTTTATTTTAGAGCTATGGTATGCCGTACAAAAAGTGTTCAAAATTTATCGTACAATTCAAAAATGGCATAATATAACATATGCAGACATAATATATCTGCATATGTTCTTCTTGAGACACTCTGTATACAATTTTCTTATGTCAAAAAATCTGGAACTAAAAATACTAATCGACAGGTCCGAGCGTTTTTCGAAACGAATTTCTTCCTTTCATCATGAATTATATTTAAAAAAAACACTCCTATATACAATTGCACATAGCCAAAAGCGATTTATTTTATTTTATTATTACTCTACGAATCCTAAAACACAACAGACACAAAAATCGACATCATAATATTTGCCGTCCCCAACAACCAAGAAAATAAAATATAAAAATATAACAAAAATATATTTATTTTTTCGGGGTATATCCAATTCCTAACTTACGATCCAAGCACTAAAATTTTATACCACTTTTCCCTTTGCGACGTTGCAAGAACCACATTCGCCTTTATATTATTATTATTATTTGATGGTAGAGAGTTTGTGAGACCTCCAATTCATAAACACATCATTGCCATTCGACCAACCCTCGGGTCTGTTACAAAAAAATACACATTGCAACGACGTCGGTACTGTTATTAATGTTTTTGTTTGTATTTGCTGTTTTCATCGTTTAATTGTATGGTTTTACAATAAATTTTGTATTTTACCTTTCTTAAAAATTATAATCGTTAAATTGATGTTTTTAGAAAAAATTATTTAAAATATTAAAACAATATTTTTTCAGAAACAAAAATTTAATTTAAGTTCAAAAATACAAAGTTGTGGAAATGTAGTAAAATGTAATATTGGTATATTTATTGATGCTATAAAACTATTGAGAAATAAATTAAATACGTGACCAAATATTGAATATAACGTAATAGTTTCAAAACAATTATTAAAGAACTAGAACTACTAGTTCAAACTTTTTGTAGATATTATAGAAATAATAATGGGCATGGTGGAGATGCTGTGAAGTTTCTAAGTATGTATGTATTACATACTTAGAAGTCTTGAAGTATTAGGCTCCTGATTAGGACTTATTATGAAGTCGAAACATGTGTTGAGAGATATTGTTTTATTGCGGTGAAGGTGTTTTTGTGATTAAGAAACCATAGTTATTTCGTTTTTATATACCTACATACTACTACATAGTTATACATATGTACATACTTAATTATTTATTATTTTTAAGTTCTAATTAAATTAATAAAAATATTCGACCAACATTTTGTTCCAAATAGCAATGAACTCTAATGTCAAAATATATAAATAAAAATAAATATAAATATACTGGTTATTTCTGATATGATGGTGGAGGTGCCGGGTAATGTTTTTTTTCAATTCTTCATTTTGTTTTATTTAATAAAACAAAAATAGATAACTTTCAGTGAACTTTAACATTTTTCTTTGAATTCTTAAAATGCTTCAATATACCTAAATTTAAAAAAGTCAAAAGAATTAATTTCAGAAAAATTAATTATATCTATTCAGAAGTGCTTTTGAAATTTTCATTTGATCTTTGGAGAAAATTATTCAGACGAAATACACTTTTGACACAGTGAAATACATACAAAATGTCTCGTGTTGTTTATTTTAAATTTAATACGAGTTAAACCAAATTTACTTTTCTATTTCCTGGATGTAATTTAATATTGCCACACTTGGGAATAGTTACCAAATCACTACATATATAAATCTGGAATGATATACATATAATAAATATTTAAACTATTTTGAATTTTATAGAACAATGCATACAGAGATCATGACATTACCGATTTTAATGAAATTTTCATTGTAGCATAGTGTCAAATCAGTGACAAAACAAACACAGCAGTAACATGTGTGGCGCTGTGGTGAGGTTATGGTGTCTACGTGTTAAGAACAGTCGGTCGATATACACGTAAGCGAAACCGCGGGTAAAAGCTAGTATTAGAATATAGATTTAAGTATTTTAAGTTACAAACTATAGATTTAATATTACTTCATTACTTAATTAAGTAATACTTTACAGTTGTTTTTCTTTTAAATAAATCATCTAATACATAGAAATGTACGTATGTATTTATATTTAGGTATGGTTTGTGAAGGTGTGGGAATATTTAGGGTTACTTTAAAAACCAAGCACGGAATAAATACGAATTCAAATATAAACGATTTAAATCTCAAGAGCATTGAAAAGTATAGGATGTTTCAAGACTAAGTTTCCATAAACGGAAAACATAAATTCCTTGGAGTAAATCACGTGAATCTAAATTATAATTCAATTAAAACGTGTCTATGTTATATAAAATTATATTACATTATCGCGATTTCGTATATTTTCTTCGACGTACGTAAAAGCGTTTGTTTCTGTGTAGTAAGATTTAAATTTTCTTAAAACATCAAATGATTTTATGAATTAATGATTATATTATTTATATTTTGGCCTTTGAATGTTATGTTTTAAGTATTACTTTATTTACTAAGATTTCAATACATTAATACCTCTGGGTGAAAGCTATAAAAACTTGAAAGGTTAGGTTTAAAAATACTAATACCTGCGTTGTATTATTTAATATATGAAGGCATTTATCAATTTTTTTAATTAAATAAAACCGTATAAAAAACAAATCTACTTACTTGTGCGAAATTCTGCAGTTATTTTTTTAAAGAAAATTTAATTCTCTGCAAAAAGATACATACAATTTTCACATAGTGATACCCACCTCTTTTCAGCCGATTTTCATGATTTTTATATGGAAGCACTTAATTAACAAATTAACAAAGTTTTATTAAAATCTGTTTATGGTTTATGAGTTACGTATATAACAAGTGCTCAGAGAACAGACACACAGACCAGGGCCGCCAAGAACCAAACCGGGCCCCGAAGTAACGGGAAGTATTTTTTGCATCGCCCTCTTTTTGGCCCTGACACAGACTGACATTGACCTGAAGCAGAAAGATAAAGTGGAAGTTTTGAAATCTGAGACCAATCATTTTTCTGCTTTACTCCTTTTCTTCGAATACGGCTAGAAAATAATTCATAATTTCATAAGTCAGAACATCTAACTCGTTGTTTCTAATTTTTATTATTATTCAAAAATTTATCAAGTATTACTTCATTTATGTATATTTTGTGTATTTTGCTTCCTCTCAATATCAAAGATACGAGAAGCTTTGTTATCGTTTTAAAACGAGAAAAAAAATTCTTCTCCGATTTTAAAAATTTTACCGGATCTATCCGTTTCAGGTCAAGACAAACACTTTTTGTTCCGTGTCTGTCTGTCCCCCAATCCTTGTCACACGCATAACTCATGAACCACTAAACCGATATTAATGAAACTTGGTTGGTTGGTTGGGTCTGGTTTCAGGACGGTCTCATTTCAAAAGTATAAAATCGTATGTAAGGGGGAAGGGTGACATCCCAAAATATTTATTTTTTGATTTGAAGATATCTCAAGAAAGAGACATGTTACGTGAATATTTTATAGAACCTTTTTTGTAGAGCATTCAATTTTCTATAATATAGATCACCTACGTTTGTTAAAAAATATTCATTTACAAAGATTTATCTCAATTTGCTTTAAGAAAATCGTCATTTGTTTTTTAAAATTGCTATTTACTGACATATTAAATGTCATTTTGACGTTTTAAATGTCATTTTGATATTTGTAAAAAAGAAAAATTATGATTTTGATTGAAATTATTAAAAAATTCAAAATTTACAACATAATAACGAGGTGCGTATAAACGCGAATTAATATTTTTTATTAAAATTGTATGAAAATTAAATGGTTTACCAATGACAGGCAGTTTATCTGAATACTTTATCGGTTTTTATTTAAATTGTTCAATAATTAACTACATTTGATGAATTTAGCATGAGGAAGCACTTGGCAGATGTTTTTTATTATTATTCAAAAATTTATCAAGATACTGTATGACTTCATTTATGCATATTTTGTGTATTTTTTTTTAATATAATTAATTTATTTTACATCTTATCCGTATCTGCACAAAAACAATAGTTTTTTCAACTGTTTCGTAGAATTATTGCCTTTATCTTCTGATCATCCTTAAATCAGAATTTATCTCCAAAAAAGATGTACAGCCATTTCAAACACAACGTACATCTTGTACAGAACAATTGGCTAGGCCAAGCACGCACTGCATACATGTGTATTTAAACATACCAACAAACGGTCTAAATCTTGGGAAGCTGCTGAAACAGGAAACGCAAACACAGCGTTTGGAGGGAGGGGGTCTATGTGACGGAACGTCGCCGGCTTACGTAAGCTCTACGTTACATAATACATCTGATAAGTTCGTCGGGCTCATTTCCATGTGCCATTAGCTACTGCATGCTGAAACAGTCTACTTGTACATGGGTGTCTCAATTATTTTTTACAAGGGGCAGTTATTTTTACTTTGTGGACGTATGTTTTTCTTTACATGGGAATGGCTAACACATTAAATCATTTTTTACTTTTTCTCTATCAAAAAAAATATATTTATCGCGGTCGTTCAATGATTAAAAAATTATAGACGATATTTCGAAAAGGTTCTTAATTTCAGAATATTTTGTTTCGGATTTAAAGAAATGGTAACGCAAATTTTTTAACTAATCTTTAGTTGTAAAAGAACTAAGCTACTTTAATTATGGGGGATTTCTGTATCAAATGCGATCTCATTAATATTAGTTAATGATTCACACTTTTTTTAATATGTGGTTAATCCAGAGATGATGAATACTCAAATTACCATTACCTACAGACGCACATGATATCTCATCCCCCGATAGGATAACACCATCATCCTACTACTGATGCGCTCTTTCTCGGGGTATTTATGAGTTTCGTTTCTTATTTTATTGTTTGGAATTAGAGCCTCGCTGAGCTTTGTCTATTAAACTCTATTCTGTTTTATTTAGATGTGCTGTTGAAATATAGTTCTTGGTGATTAATGTATGTATGTTTGTCATGTGTTCGTTAAATAAGAAAAAGGGAGGGGTGTAAAATATGAAAACATATATATCTTTTGTGCATCAAAAAAGAAAGTATTGGGTCTGAAATGGTAAAAAATTTATAATGGTTTTTATTTTGAATAAAGGATTTTTTTTACATTTATTTATAAGAAAACAGTGGTATTTATTTTATTAAATTATTTTCATTATTCGACATTACGAATAAATTGTAGTAAAGCTATAAAGATATCACACTCTTTAGAAATTGTAAACAAATTTTAATATGTTAAATATTTATTTTTTCTTATCGTAGGATAAGAAAAATATTATATTATATAAAATGTTATATTAAGAATAGTGGCTGTTTCATTTAAGGCTGAATATGCTATTTGAATTGCCATAAGAATTACTATAGAGAAATTACAGTTTTTTATTTTATGTTCAGCTCTGACCAGTATTAATAAATCATTTAGGAAAAAATACAGTGATAAACTAGATTAATTTTTCTATGTCATAACATACATAATTTTTCAATTTAATTTTTTTATATATTAATAAAAAAATCTGAAAATTTTTTGTATTTTTTTTTTGATATGATAAAACTCAATATATAACAAAAATTCTTGAAAAATACGGAAAAAAATATACCACGACATAGATATTTGTTTAAGCTTTCTAATATATAATTATATATATAATTATATATATAATTATATATAATAATTCTGCAATTTTCATTTGAAAATATTGAATGTTAGCCTTAAAACATAAGAACTATTTCTAGCCTTTGTAGCTTCATCTCTGTTTAATTTCGAGAATATACCATTTTTCATTCGATCGTCAATTGTCACTGAATTACTTGTATCTGTCATTTCCCCTCAGGGCTAGACTTGTGCAAATAATTTTTGTTTTTTACGGTGGCGACATCTCGTGGAATTTAGTTTCGGAAAAATCGGCATGAACAACCTTAAGTTGTTGCCGGGTATTTGACGTTGCGATACACGATTGGTACCGTCAAATCACCTGGTAACCACTGCAAACTTAAAAGAAACAGACTATAGCATTTTGACTATTATCCTGAAAAGCATAGAAACCTCCAAGAAACAAAATAAAAATATTTTCCCACAAATAAAAATTGTAAGAACAAAAAAAAACAGTAACATCAAAATCACAATAAACGAACAAGGTGTATATATAAACAAAATGTGTACCTACTAGTCTAGAAACAAAATCGAAAGCTTAAACATGAAATTTAAATTGCCAATAACACATAATAACACCAAAAACACAATAGAATAGCATGCAGGAAGATCTAGCGAGTGTTTGAATACGCAGCGCCAATGGCGGTGAACGTTGGGTTTATTGTGTTTGCGCAGTTCTCCAATAACTTTTAGTTGTTTAGTGCCGATGCATCACGACGAAATATTGGAAGGAAAATGTACTCAATGTTGTAACTGTTGCTTTAATTCCGGTAATGTTGTTTCTCTGTGTTTATGGTTTTCAATTTCTTGTTCACTTATAAAACGGCGTTGTTTCTTTGCTTCTTTCACAAAATGGTGTTGGAGATTCAAACATTTATATTTTATTTTGAAAATAGAAAGCACGATTATTGTTTTGCTTATTTATATGCTGATTTTGATGATTTTTGTGTTTATTTAAAATTTATTCTGTAAATTTTCATCTTTCAGAAGGAAATAGCTTATTTAATCCTTTGTAGCCCCATGTGACATTTCTGTAACAAACCTCAATAATCATGCTAATATACGTACTAAATATATTTAGGTAGTTCATTCAAATATGTGTAACACTACTGTAACATACCACTGAATAACTTAGTATCAAATGCACAGATGGCATAACCTATTGACTTACGTATTATGACGTGTAGTATTATGCTACAACAAACAAAATAATTGTTTCAAATCCTGCCATACCACATAACTTTTTTTTACGATTAACTCACAGTAATGTCACTCCCAAAAAGGTCAAATAAATAGTTAAAAATACATATTTTTAAATTTCTGAAAAATTCGTGTTTTTTATATGCCTAAACTCGTCTCATTATCAACATAATTTAAATTTTTAAGATCTTGAGCTATAAAGGGTTAAGATTTTTTATTTTTTATTTATTTTGTTATTATATTTTTTCTCTACGTGGTATTGTTGATGAAGTCAAAGAAATTTATTTTAACAAAATTTTTTGAGAGCAAACAAAAAAAATTACGCCGATGTTACCTTAAAACTATCAGAATTATTCGATGTTTCACCTAAAATTACCTAAATATATCTTTATAAACTAAACAAACGTACCATACAGAACACAAATAGCACGAGGTCAGATTCGCAATTGTCCTTTTTTAAATTTAAAAAATAATTGAATTTTACCTAATAATGTATTGATTAATTATCAATTCATATCAATATTTATACAAAAGAATTTTTCATACGAAATAATCAGTTTATGTTCAGTTATTTGCAAAAGATCAAAAAGAAATAAATAACAATATTGACTAATAATAGCATTATATCATCAATTTATTGAAACAAGGATGTAAATGTAAATAATAACGAAAACATTTATTGGAAATTTTAATGAGCTCGTTCAAAAGATTTTTTGTAACTAACAAACGTTCTCATTTTTATACAAAAGTATATTTTTCTCAAATTCACACATGTTTTTCAATTATTATATTATATAAACGTATATATAAGAATAAATTACAATTATTTTTGTGTTTTTTGTTACAAAAAACGTACTCATAATCAAATATTCATTTATTGTTTTCAAGCAAAATGCTCAGACACGTCGATTAGTATTTTTAGTTGCGGATTTTTTGACATAAGAAATTTGTATACATGGTGTCTCAAGAAGAACATACGCAGTCATAATTGATTTTTTGAAATGGAACACCCTATATATTATAATATTTTTGAATTATAGGATAAATTCTGAATACTTTTTGTACAGCATACCATATCTCTAAAATTAGCGGTTTATGGAATAATGACGTTTGAAATGTGTCTCAAGATGAATATATGCAGTCATCATTGATTTTTTTTAATGGAACATCCTGTATATTATATCATTTTTGAATTGTACAGTAAATTCTGAACACTTTTTGTACAACTTACCACAGCTCTAAAATCAGTGGTTTTTGAAATAATTTTATTTCTTTTGTATATTTTATTATTAAAGTTTATTAATTTTTTATTTATTTATAACATTTTTAACGTCATTATTCCAAAAACCACTGATTTTAGAGATATGGTATGCTGTACAAAAAGTGTTCAGATTTTATCGTATAATTCAAAAATAGTATAATATATAGGGTTTTCCATTTAAAAAAAATCAATTATGACTGCGTATGTTCTTCTTGAGACAAAATACAAATTTCTTATGTCAAAAAATCCGCAATTAAAAATACTAATCGACGTGTCCGAGCATTTTGCTTGAAAACAATAAATGACGGAGTTATGAATTTTGTTCCTTACTTTATCAACACACTGTATAAAACAAACAGTTTTATTGTTACTATCAAAGCAATATTTAAAATTATAAATATTTTCTATGTATTCATATTTTTTCTTCTACAAAAATAAATATATTAAAGTTAACAAAAAACATTAATGTAAGTGTATATATTCAAAAACATATGAACATTTTGTAAGTTACAATACCGAGTATTTTATAATAAAACTTGCACGTAGACCTAACAGGGTATTTATACATATATATAAAATTTCATCAAGTGGAATAAAAATTTCATTAAAAAATATTCTGGGAAATATACTGATATCCTAGTGTTTACAACAAAAAAACACACAAAACACCAATATTACGTTTTTTTTATCAAATGTAATTACTATTTGTAAAGTGCCATGCTTAGACATTTTCTATAATAATTATAACAAATAAAAATTCTTTCAGGCACGTGGCTCTTATTTAGGTTAGTGAAAATACAGTTCAGTTGGGTAAATAAATACAGATAGATAATACAGATTTTTGTATGATAATCAATGAAACAGGTCTAATGTTACACACCCATTTTTTTACCTAATACATTTTTTGGGATATAAAGTAGCCTATGTCCTTTCTCAGGATGCAACCTATCTTCCTGCCAAATTTCATTAAGATCGGTTCCGCGGTTTAGCCGTGAAAAAGTAAAAAACAGACAGAAAGACAGATCCACTTTCGCATTTTTTATAATATTAAGTATGGATACAAAATCGTAAATATCTCGGTTCCTTAGTAAGATAGTTTTTCCCCCTAAACCCCCCATTCTCATAGTGTTTTTCCCGCCAGATCGATTGAAAATAATTACCACCCTTCATATGTGACAGGTGGTGAAATATTTTAACCAAATTTAATTTTTTCCCACACAAACATTTCTACCCCCTTGAAATTTCTTAGGGGATAATTTATTTGGATTCGAAGTAGCCTATGTCCTTTCTCAAGATGCAAGCTAACTCCCTCCCTAATTTCATCAAAATCGGTTGAGTGCTTTAACAGTGAAAAAAAAGCAAACAGATAGAGAGATCCACTTTCGCAATTATAATATTAAAATCTTAAATATCTCGGCTCCTAAGTAAGATAGGTTGTTGTTTTTCCTTATAACCCCCACCACCA
This sequence comes from Sialis lutaria, assembly GCA_949319165.1. Classification (NCBI taxonomy): domain Eukaryota; kingdom Metazoa; phylum Arthropoda; class Insecta; order Megaloptera; family Sialidae; genus Sialis; species Sialis lutaria. Next base: position 13,638,863 of record OX439237.1, read on the forward strand.
TGGTATTTTTCCCGCCAGATCGAATGAAACTTATTACAACCCTTCATATGTGAAAGGGGGTGAAATATATAAATTTTCCTTTGTTTTTGTTTACATTTATTATACAAAATTGTAAATATCTCGGTTCCTATGCAAGATAGGGGGTTGTTTTCCCCTCTAAAATCCCCCACTCCCATAATATTTTTCCCACCGGATCGAATGAAAATAATTACAGCCCTTCATATGTGACATGGGGTGAAATATTTAAAAAAAATCCCATACAAACATTTTCACTCCCTTTCAATTTCTTAGGGGATGAATTTCTGAGATTTGAAGTAGTCTATGTCCTTTCTCAGGATGTAAGCTATCTCCCTACCAAATTTCATCAAGATCGGTTCAGCTGTTTAGCCGTGAAAAGGTAACAAACAGAATCACAAATTTCTTATAAATATACTTAAATATAATTAAATTAGAAAATAAATAGGATTTTTTTTCAAGTTCATACTTTAAGAGAAAAAAAGTTATCCGATCTTACTTTGAAGATACCACATGCTACTTCGCGAGTATGTGGGTGGGTGTGAGAGACTAGAGGAAGATGTGTATATGTCGTCCAGTCCATAAAACGACGCTAACCTCGTTTGGATCGGGGCACGTTCGGCAGTAAAAGTGCGAACTCGGCGGCTACTCTAAGGTTGAATTAAATTTAGCAGAGATCTGCAATAATTAAAATTGGAATTAGATCTAATCTAATATCACAGTACTGCATTTAGGATTGTTTAGTGTGATTATAACAAATGCAAATATTCAATTTAATCTGAATTTTGCAAGGATGATATTTTCATTAATTAAATCCTAGTGGATTTTAATAAAGCGTAGGTAATATTAAACGAATACCACGAAAGCCTTATTTAGTTATATATATGTATTATACATTAATATAGATAAAAGTTGATTAAAAATATTGAATGTTACACAAATGACATAAAATTTTATTGATGTTATTTTATTCTACTACAAATATATGTATAGTAACGTATATTTTCACTTATTGCTATTTCAAGAACATAAAAAGAGATAGTGGGAATGTTTTTGCTAACTACGGGCTTTTTTGGTTTGAAAAACTTTGGTATTATCTGGAATTACTAACATTTCGATGTCACTTCTTATACTTATAATATTGAAAATATTATACCTACAGTGTATTCTAAGCTGATAGGAAATTTAATATTGGTTGAATTCGAAATGTTGTAGTCGTCTTTGTACAAAATAAATGCATTTTGAAATACCGCCTTGAAACAAATAAATTTTAAATCAGTCAATAGTGTTTTGTTTTCAACTTGAATACCTTTGAAAATATAATTTTATCTAGGATGTAAAGTTAAAAACGAAACACTATTGACTAATTTAAAATTTATAAGTTAGTATCGAGGCGGCCTTTTAAAATGCACCAATAACATGTCGTTATATTTGTCCAAAAACAACTACAGCACTTCTAATTCATTCAATATTACATTTACTATGGCTTAAAATCATTATATTATATTTATTACGTTTATTAGTTTTGTATTATTTAATTAAGTTGAGAAATTCTTAACAAAAAAATATTTAATATCAAATTGTTTCATCAGACACTTGAATTTCTTTCTTAAAACGATGAGTAAAATCCATTCATTAAATTTGCTGACAAAAAAAACTTAAAACCAACCGAAAATTGTTGAAATAAGCCTTTTCAGATAATAAATATTCATTTCGTAATAAAAATCCTACAAAAAACTATGGAAATTTGAATAATGTATTTCAAGTAGTTTTTTTCCTTGAAGATGGGAAGAATTCTCAAATAAGTTTATGCTAGTACACGGTATGTGACAGGAATATAAAAACGTTATCAAACAGAATAAGGATAGATGGGTTTAAAGTTAAGATTGTTATGATATTATAAAAAGAGTATTAATTAACCAGAAGTAATCTTGGAGTGTTAAAGTCAAGAAAGTATGCTTTTACTTTTTTATACATAGGTACATAAATGAAATGAACTTTATATTAAAGTAAAATAAACTCGAGATGGGTTTTTAGTATCCCTAAATCGTCAATAATTATTTTATCGATGTTGTTTGTACCAAGGTAGGTAGTATATACATACCCAATTTTTGAAGTAGAATTTTACTTTTGTCGCTTCGTAATAAACAGTAATATTATAATAAAAATTGCACAAAATATTTTTTAATGCTGTATAATTTTTTTGGTATAACGACCCATTTTCAAAACTTCTATAGGAAGATAATAATTTATATAAACATGTGTTACACCCCAGTCCATATTTTTGTAGTAAAACTATTATAATGGTTTAGTTGTAAATAAATTACATACCATAATGAGTCCACACGAATTTATGTAGTGTAACAGTGCTTCAAGTAATATGATAAAAATTTGATATAAAGTTAAGCTTCAGAGATGCCAATAGATGCACCTTGAGCTATTATATGAAAGAACCCAAGCATAAAATAGTTATGAATTTGTTTTGGTTTCTTTGTATAACTATAGCACCATTTTCTCTCTGGATTTCAAAGCAAATTCCTCCCAATCTATAGATAATGTATATTCTATTAATAATTTGAGTTCTTGCATTGAAATAGAGACAGTGCTTGGTTTGCATAAATGAAGATAGAGAAATAACCCAACGCGTTCTCTATCCTATTTACACTAATGTTTAGCCAATTACCTTTTTATTGGAATAAAGTAATTTTGCGTTTTGTTGGTTAATTAGATATACATAATATCAATCAAATTTGAAAAACATTATTATTATTACTATTCTCTTCTTAAAGGGTTATATACAGTCAGAAGGTCAAAAAGGGGTTTTTCAAGAATTTTTTAAAGAGAATACTTTTAAATTTATTGATGTAAAAATTTGTACACATATTTTGGTAACTTTTAATTGTATTTTAACATTTTTTATTTGTAAAAATAAAAATTTCGAAAGCTACTACAGCTGTTCTCCAGGAGGTCCTCTCAAAAAAGGCGCCTTGCGGTGACCACGATATCTCTAGACTGGATCATTTAATATAAAAAACCCAAACGGATTTCGTTAAAGTAATGTATAATCATTTACTTAATCGAAGGAATAAGCAAAATATTTTTTTTTACAAAATGGCGGCTTCTCAAAAAAAAAACGATTTTTGACAAAAATTTTGACCTTAAATTGTTTATAAAAAACCAAATATTTATCGGTGAGAAAAAACCTTCGATTAATTACTAAAAAATATACTTAAGAAACTTGTGTTAAAATTTGATACTAAACCGTTTCCGAGGAATCGTGATCACCGACTTTAAAAACACAGATTTGAGAAAAACGCGCTGCCGCTCCGACCTTCTACATTCAAACGCTCTGAGATGTATTTACAAATATGCGTGTAACTTCGAAAATAATCGCCGGATTGACTTAAAAATTTTCTGTGTCTGTACTTAAATATATGTACATTACGAAAATGAAATTAAAAAAATCGATTTTTTGAAAATTCTAACTGTATGTAACCCCTTAAGCAAAACTTTTGCGAAGAAGTATTTTTATTAAATTATAATTTAAATTAAATATGACACATTCATATAATACACAATTTATTTATAAGAAACCAGATTTTTTATATTTGAACCTAGATTGTATTTCTCGGTAAATTTTATATTTAAAGATTTGAATCAATCAGGATTTGTTGTAATGAAAATGGGAAACGATAAAATTGAACATTAAAGATATTCTTAAAAGAATATATTCAACCATTCTCACTCGTTAACATTGAAGCCGTAAGATATTAACTTTTACACGTTTATTTAATTCTTTCATTAATCAAAATTATTGTAGGAAGTTTGAGAAATGTGCTCCAGAAAACTTCGGTTGTGATTAAATGTTATTGTCTACCATAAATTTTATTCAGCGCAGTGAATTTAATGTTTGATTATTTCTTGCAAATTGAGTTTGACAGAATACTTTTCTTTTAATTTATGTAACTCATTTCGTGGTTTTAAATTATAAATATTATCGTTTTGTGTTTTTTAACACAGTATCAACATTTTAAAGAATTTTTCATGTCTGCATTTCAATTTTTAAAACTAATTGAAACATTTATATACTTTTTTTTCTTTTATTGACGTAATAATCTTTGAACTATACGTAAATATGGTCGAATAATTCAATAAAACACATGTCTTATACTAGTAAAAAATTGACTTGGATCAAGAAATCCTTGTTTTATATATAACGAAAACAATATTTTCTTAATATAAGAAATATACTCTTAATCAAGCTATATTATTGTTTCGTCCAACAATAATATAGTTGGATTAAGACTATATTTCTTTTATTAAGAAAATATTATTTTCTTCGTTTATGAATAATGATTTATTGATCCAAGTCATAATTTCTGCCAGAGTATGCTTAAAAAATGTTATTGGGATCCGTCAAATGAACGTACACCACCTGGTGGTAAAATTTGTAACTAGACTGGGGGTACAGTTTCTATGGTAATAGAATTTAATAATGAAAAAATAAATAATCTCAAGCATAAAACTGACAGATGAATCTACGGTTTATAGTAAAACTTACGATTAAATCACAATATTATGTTTTAAATCATCCAAAAATAAAATGAATGAAAGGACAGTAAGTACCAAGAAAGAATTTTACAATTTTTCCTATATATAATTGATTTATTATAATATAAATACATATGTATTTAGAAGATTTGTTTGTTGTTTGTATTTGATGTTATTGCGTGATATTATCTGTAATTATAATGAGTGAATTTAAAATATGTGTACATTAGAATACTGTATATTTAACTCATTAAGAAATCGGGCCTTACAATTAAATTCACTTCACCATTTCTTTCATGTGAATCATTTTTAAAATCTGACATTTGTAAATAAGCACTAAAATTTATGTTTTTTTTTCAAATTTTATTATATGGCCGGCATTAAACACGCGCTCACCTTCCACAAAATTCCTTTTTCGAGGGTCTGTGTTCGCTCAGTCACATATTGTGGCAATACTAATCATTTTTAAGTGACTTTTAAAATCATACAATTGCAATTATTATAAATAATAAACCCTTACCTGCGCCATTTTTTTTAAGCTCCTCCCATCTGACGGATCCCAATACTGTATAATATTTTGTAAAAATTTTCTATTTTTCCATTACATTTAAATAATATACCAGATATTTCCGGACTAGTGAATAAAACTTGAAAAGCTGATCGAGGAAATTATTTAAGCAAAAAAATATATATATTATCATTAACATGTGTCCAAAAAAAATTTTACAGTCCCTTAAAAATGAAACCATACATAGTTTTGTTCACTTTTTTGAAATCCCATTGTGATAGAGCTATAAAATGTGATTTAAGATTTAGGTTGCTTAAGAAATACAAATTAAAACAAAATAATAAAATAAATAAATAAAAAGGCGTCACACACCCCTGGTGTAAATAGTTATTGATTGATATTAAAAATTGATAACACTTATAAATAAATGTACGTAGTAAACCGCGTATCAAATTTCCTAATTTAATTTTAGGGAGTATAGTTACTGATATCACGAAGAATTTTCGTGCACATAAACTTTTTTACTTAAAAGAACTTCCTCAATCAACTGTTCAATACATTAGTTCTGAATCATTCTGGAATATTCATAGTTGAAAACAAATTATTAATATGTAGGTATCCATAAATACAAAAAAAAAATTAAAACACTTTCATGACTTACTAAGTACTAAAATTATTTATCATTCCCTTCCGGTTTGAAATATTATCTTAAACGCCTTTTAAATTTATTTTAAATCATAAATCCTAAAATAACATATTTCATTATGACCGAATTTTACATCAATTTTACTTTTAAAAAAGTACGAAAGTTTTGAAACAAGATGCTAGTATGAGCATAACATTTGTCAAGTCCTTCGTGACAAATCTCTAGATCGATTTTTTAGGTATGACTAACCATTAAAACAGTGGTGGTCCAAGAATTGAAACAGATTTTTTAAATAAACATAAATTATTTTTTTACTGAAATTCTTGTAAACTATATACGCAATATATATAATACGTTAAGCAGTGAAAATACATCGAGTATAGAGAATTAAAAGGAAATGTCAACGATGTATACCTATATAAATGTTTCCTTGTTGTTGATACATAAACAAAAATTTGCACTGTATTACTTCATGTTTGAAGCGGTAAACACCAAATAAATAATAGAAGCAAAGGGAATCAGTAGTCGTGTCAGTGAAGACACCAATTCAACAACTGTTGATGTTTTTTGTTTATATATGAACATTGAACAACACATATAAGCTTATCGCTCCAGTAGATACAACGCAGCAACCTAAAATGATCATAGGGTTTAGACAAAAGAGCAGCATTTGTCAACCGAGTTTTTAATGTTAAAAAATGTATTTTTAATTATTATATAATAGTCATACGATAAAGTTAAGACTCATTGTACCAACTAATTTTAAACAAAACTAAAAAGACTTGTCTTAAATTAAGGAGTACAAAGAAGTTAATATCCGTTGTAGAAAATAAAATAAAAATTGAAATTTGTTCCGGCTCTGGTTTAGTAAAGAAACATAATTTCCATATGTTTTTTTAATATAAAAAAGATAAGTGATACCGCCATAAAATTCTAGCTCGCAATTTCTTGTGCTTTCCATAGATCCGGCTTACATTGGAGGTGTTCAAATATCATTAAATATTACACAGTTTGCTGGTGATAAATATTCAAGTTTGAATGAGAAAAAGGCATCGGTTTTATTTTTTGTCCTATTTTCTCTTACTTGTTAATATTAGTTCGTAATATATCTAGCTCAACACCGTATACATAAATCTATGTTTGTTGTGATTCAAGCTTTCGCGGTCGTTTCTGTAATTAAATACAAACAAATACATCATGTTATGCGACGTTCAGGAATATTTATTGTGATTACCTACATTTCGTAACCTATATTATAATTTAAGTTTATATTATTGTTATTCTAAATATCTTCAATGATAATATGTAGAAGTATATTTTATGTGATTTTGTGATAGCAATAAAAAACGGTGATGTGAATTTTCACAGTTTATTTTCTTTTTATATCGGTAATAAAAATCAATATGGTTTTTTATATCACATATATATGTTCTTTTGTCTTCATATCGATATGAATTATTGAAATATTTATTCTCTTCTTACCTCTACAAGAATTATTGGGATCATATAAAAGCTTTAAATAAATAACATTTATTATTATTGATTTAATTTTAGAATCTGCGGCTTTTATATATTGCAGCAATAAAATAAATTATATGTTTATTGATTTCATTTCTTTTTATCCCGACTATGTGAAGCCAAACGAAAGGTTATGATTTTGACAGTCTATATTACATTATACATGTATATAATATGAATGTAAATTCATCTGTTCCATTGCAGATCCTAAATTATTTGACAATGGCAGCCATGAGACGTCATATTGATATAGGTATATACAGGCCAAGGTAGAGGGAGGGGGCTAGGAGGGCCATAAGGCCCGGGGCCTCTGTGTCCCATATATTTTAAAATGCTAGAAGTAGTACATGCTATAGAGAATTTAGATCTTGGGAAAAATGAAAATCTCTCAACTCATGATTTTCAACTTTTCGAAACAAAAATTTGACGTATAATTATTTTAGAATAATTAGAAAAAAAAATAAAAAAACGATTTTCTTGGGCAAAACAAAAATAAAGAGTAACATTTTTAAAATAAAAAGTTATACATTGTTTCTTAAAATTCAGCGCGGATCTTACGGACCCAAATAACGTCTTGTAAATACCTGAATTATCGTTGTGGTTAAACAATAATTATACCGAACATACTCGTATTTGCATGGAAATATTACACCTATGTCACAAGCGTAAGCCGATATAGTATGAGGTGGCATATTGGGTGGGGAGTGTAGTTGTTAGTGCAGCGGCAATATGCGCACTGATAATTCATGATTTATGTTGGAACGTTATTCATTTGTACAAATACGCGCAGAATACAGCGGCAAATTATGTTACTGCTGATACAAATTACTAAATGTGAAACGGTGCTCTGAAAGCGAATTTTTCATAACATGACCGGCTGTTAAAAATATTATACGTTGTACCTGAATATGTGTGTGTGTGAGAGAGAGTATGTGAGTGAATGAAGGCAATTCTCAGTAGCGTACAGTATTTTTTTTAAATATTTACATATTTAACTATGATATTTGTGAGATATAAATAAAAATATATTTTTACATACCCTAAAACAGTAACATAACTAAACATGTTCGCGCCGTGGCGCCCTGAAGTGCCGCGGTGTATTTACAGCCGCATACCTCGTGCATCCAATTAATTTAATTTTAATTAATAAATAGTAATTGAAGTTAGTCATACATTCATTTAGGGAAGAGCGTGAAGAAAAAAACTTATTTTAAAAAAGGTGTCGCAAGTTGAAAAAATTTGAAACCAACTAAAGCATAATTTATTTTTAATAATTAACATTTTATGACAAAAAATAATGATATAATACTTTCATATGCATATCAGTGCCTATCTACTAATCAAAAAAAAGTGTTATAAATTTCATTTTATATTTTTGCTGCACGCCGCTGATTTATGCACGTTTAATATTAAATATAGATGTACTTTGTCACGTTTACCAGGACTGTAATTTATATTGTCATTTTTTATTTGTATCTATATACTAGTTAGTTTATATTACACTCAACTTTATATTTAAGTTTATTACGTTATTTAAAAAAATGCATTTGATTTTATTTAATAATTTGCTTATTGAAATTATGATGAAAAACTTTTATATTTAATCAATCAGTGTCCAAAATAAATATTTTTAACTAGATTAAATTATATTATAGCCTTACCGGGTGTCATAGTTAACTTTTCCAACTTTTAGATTCAAGTATCTAGGTATAAGTTGTTTAGTTGGTACATAAAAATAACTAAAAAATCTTTTTTTTTAATAGTTTTTTTAGGTGTACCTGTGTACTACCTAATTCACATAATTGTTTTATTTATTTTTTGATGTAGTAATACTCACTTTTTTATTTCAAATAATTCATCTCATTAAACTAGATCAGTATATCTCATAGATACCAAGATCCCATGCTAGAAAAGTTATCTGGGACACCCGTATACAAGTAGATTTTATTCATTTTGGCTTCTGAATAATTCGTATCCCGCATATAAAATTAGAATTTGAAAACCTTCTATTTTCCATTACATACTTCACAAAAAAGGTAAAAATCTTTCCAAACTCTAACAATAAGATCAAAAGTTGTAAGGAAGAATGAACATAGATTTGTAAGCAATTCTTTCTTCTAACGGAAGCACTCCTTTTGTTCGCATCCATTAACACATTCAAACCGATACCCTTTGTCTTCAGAGTCATTTGTATTTTATACGAATATACGAATATTTGGTGAAACTAAACATTTCAGTAGATAGATATAAAATAGATACATATTATAAATAAAAACATTATCCAAATACTGTATCTTTCTTCATTTATATTACATATATTATAATATTTTTATTAGTTAGAAAATGTTCTACAAAAAAACTAAGAATTTTTTGTTTTATTAAAAACATATATTTTGTATATTCGTAAAGTAGATACATATACAAATAATATACATATATTTAGTAATAATACAAGTAATAATAAATTACATGATTCAGTTGTATCTTCATTTATTCATTTATTCTTTCCGAATTTAAGAAAATATTTATTTTTAAAGTTAAATTCGCACCAATCCTTTTTTATGCTTTTTTTGCTGTAACGTCCAAATTCAGCGAATTGTAAGAAATTCTACAGAATATAGAAAAAGGTTTGCAGATTCTATAGACTATTCAGTTTCTCAAATTCTATTGTGTGTATTTTGATTTCATATCTGAAATATATCTGAATTTGTATCGGTAACTAACTATTTTAAAAAGGTGTAAAAACATTCCTTTCAAGGTTTTTATATCTATTCATGCATTTATATTATAGAAAATAGTATAGCATTGGTAAATAATGAAAAAGATAACACATTTTTACGACTAAAACTAAATTTATTACAAAATATATCACTCACGAAAAAAATGTTAAGTACCACTGACTTACAAAATTGTCATTTGGTTCGTACGTGTTCAAGCAGGTACACTACCGCCATCTCTAATCGGATCCCAGCAATCGGTCTAACTTTCCTGATTGTAAAGTGCCTTAATTGCCAACCAAAAGTAGCTGCTGCTTTTCATTCTCTACGCCAACTTCAAAGTGTTAGATTTCAATAGCTTGGCTCTTTTGGATGGTGTGGGTTCATTTGTTTTTCTAAAATTGTGTTTGCTACATTTAAAGTCGCTGGAGTAAATTTGTTTGTTACTTTAAAGTGGAAATTTGTTGTCAAAGAAAATGAAGAGAAACTTTATTGGGTATTCATGATCGTCGGTGAATTTAAATATTTAATAGTTTTAGACATTTTGTGAAACCTGTGAGTGTGAAATGGTTTATTGGAAAGTTTATAATATATATAGTTTTCTATGTATATTTAATTTTCATTAACAGACGTTCGAAAAGGCATTGGTGCAAATTTATCTTAATTATCTTAATCTAAATAAATGTTTAAAACCTTGTATCACCGAAATGATTAAAGTTTTATTTGAGGAGCAGTTAAATGACTTTAAAATAATACGATAGCTTTACCAAGCTCTGACCAGTCGATCACGAATAGTTGTAAATAAGAATTCACAGACTTTTTAAAATGAATTAACTATGTATATTGCTTTTCTACAAATTAAACAACTCCATAATAGCGTTAGCTATTCAGGAGTTACCAAATCGTTACGAAAGATGCACACTTATTGCATTATCATTATTGCTTTTAAATCGCTAATTTTTAACAGGCATGCGTCACAGTTATTCATATAGATCATATAATTGATTAGAACTGTCAGCGGGCTACCATTTATATTTAATACCCCGCAGATAACGTTAGCTTAGTTTTTTCTTGAAAGCAAATTATTTGTAATACCGAATATAAATAAATAACAGAGCCTTATCTACAAAACTTCATTACTTGCAACAGAAGTATTTTTTCGAAATAAAATTTTAAACTATTACCATATTCCGACCATGGCAAGAATACGTTCAATCACCTTAAAACATAACACAGGATGGCCAGTTTCTAGAAAACCGGGAAAAGTCAGGGAATTTTATTATACAGAGAAATGTCAGGTAAAGTTCGGAAATTTGGTTGGAAGTCAGGTAATTTTTTTATAAAAATGTAAAAACCACACAAATTCTCGCAAATATTTAAAAGAAAACATGTGACCTTTTTTATGTTTTTTTATCTAAATTTTAAATAAAAAAAAAACAGGGAAAACGGTAAAAATTCTCCAGGAAAACAGGGAAAAGTCAGGGAAATTTGTTCCAGAGAAATACTGGCCAGCCTGTAACATGCCACCGATATTATTGTCTATGCATTTTTTGAGATTTTAAATTCTAAACTACGCAAAATAATATTATAATAAAATACTATCAAAAATAAATAGTTAATTTAACGAATAACAGATAATTTAAAACAAATGTATTTGTTCACAGATATTAACAGACTACTACCACTTCGTGGGTCGAGGGGTTGCGAAGCGCAGCATCGAGCCACATGGAGACAGACAAGCTCGGCTGGACTCGGACACGCGAGTCCATTGGGCCCAACAACAACGGATTCGCAGTAGACAGAAGCGAGACCTGATACCTCTGGTGCCACCTAAAACTTTCAAACAACAGCAGACAACGCCTCAACCGAAACAACTGCTCCAGCCGCAGCTCACTGACCAGAAGTGGCCGCAGATGTGGTATTTGGTGAGTGTTTTATACATTTATTATACAACCACTTAACAATAAAGTTGTTTAGGCACTTAAAAAGAATTTGACAATAAAAGGAACTCGCTGATCCACAATATTTTTTGTATTCGTCGAAAAAATATAGAAACTTTATATCAATTTTGATAGTCTCCTCGGGCCGTCATAGTTTTTTTTATCAAATCTAACTATTAACTTCTACACAGAAAAAAAACTGTATTGGACCAAGAAAACCTTGTTTTGTATATAACGAAAACAATATTTTCTTAATATAAGAAACATACTCTTAATCCAACTATGTTATTCCTTCATTCAAGAATACTATAGTTGGTTTAAGAGATTATTGCTTATCTTAAGAAAATATTGTTTTCGTTATATACAAAACAAGGTTTACTTGGTTTGAGAAATCCTTTCTACCAGTATATAGATCAGGGTTTTGATTTTTTTTGTATCGCTGTGTGACCATTTTTGATCATTTGAGATCAAACTTGACGTAATGTTTTATTATCTAACCTAGTTTATTATTCTATTTTTTTGTCATTTCGTTAATTTCTGGGAAAAATTTGCGCAAAGAAAAAATATAATCTCATATTTCCAAGCTTTATTATATTGACAAAATATTTGAATAATTTAAATTTTCAACAATATCCTTACGTACGTATACAATACATATATATGTGTGTATAATAATATACTAGTAGTGACGTTAAAATATAATAAATAAAACAACTAATTGTCTAAACGTCAAAGATTTAATAAGCAAGGAAACGTAGCGAGCTTTCGATTCACAGAATCATCGTCAGGCTATTTAAAGGGGAGAATGCGAGAACGGTGTCGTTATCTCAACAATTTTCATTAGCTAATGAAAATTGTTGAGATAACGACACCGTTCTCGCATTCTCCCCTTTAAATAGCCTGACGATGATTCTGTGAATCGAAAGCTCGCTACGTTTCCTTGCTTATTAAATCTTTGACGTTTAGACAATTAGTTGTTTTATTTATGTGTGTATATCTACAATATAAAATTTATTTACATCATACGAATATACATACATGTAATAAATACATAAATTGGTATTATACGAAGCACATATATATTTCATCGCTATTGTACTATATTTTAACGCAACACTGCGTATTCCGACTAACGGTTAGGGTAAATTCGCCAAAAAAATTTATTTTACAGATCTATTTTTTATATTGATCGTATACTATTTATTGCTAAAGTTATGACGACAGAAAAATTACATTTTCTTAATTTTTTTTCATAAAATTTCTCCTTATAAATATAAATATATATTTATATATAACTATCATATTTTAAATTAATCAATTAGAGAATCTAGGATTTTATAACCGATAGTCTCGTCCTTTAAAAATTAAAGTCGGTATAATCTTATAAATGTTTAAAAAATAAACTATTTCGTATCAAAACCCTTATTTGTAAGTATTTCTATATATATTTTTCTTACCAAACAATTTATGTGGGGTATCAAATTTAAATGACAGTTGCATAACATTTATTAATGATTAGGTCAAGGATACCAACTCTACTTTATTATAAATATATTGTCACTGCAAATGAGAAAATGATGACACCCTATAGAAAACGTTTGGTTGCAGATCAATAAATGTACCAAATCATTAACCTAAAATAACACGTTTTTCTATGCTTTTTTAATACAATTCTTTAGGTAGAATTACCCTATATGGAGTAGCAACTTAAATATCGATTAACAATTTATTTCATAGATCTCCCTCTTTTAACTGAATTCTCTCTGAACATTCATAACAATACCAACAAAACGAAAAAAAAATGTATACAAGCCTGACACCAGAACAAAATGTTATCAAAATAGCTCAACAATCGACATTGAATAGGGTGAGAAAGTTATAAAATATAACGACTATATGGACATTGGAATTTCGTCAAAAGAGTGTTCTAAAGATAGTAGAGGAAAAGTGAATTTTTCTGTGTGTTTATATTTGTTATCGTGTCAATTTTGCACTTTAACCACGCTTTGTTAAGTTTTCTATTTTGAGTTTTTTGTTGTTGGCAAATGTGATATTAAATTGTTTGGAAGTTATTGAATAGAAAGAAGAGATGATGTTCCAGAATCGGGAATAGATTAACTGTCTAATGGTATATTATAGAAACTAGCGGAATCCCGCGGCTTCGCTCGCGTAAACTTCGAAACTAATTAGACCCTCTATACGTAATAGGGGATGACATATTACATTTTTTTATTTTGAGTTTTATTCATTACGTAAATATCTCGGAACTAACCCCCTGTCTACTCACGCTATTAGGGGTTGAATATCGAATTCTTTTATTGCAGATTAAATCCATCCTAGTCCCTGTCGAACTTTCATTTTTAATTGAATATTAATTTGTCCGAATTAAGTGAGTGAGTGGTTAAGGACAAACCCTTAAAAAATCTATAGATATAGATAATATACGTCTGTTTGATTCGTCAAATAAAAATATTTAATCTCAATTTATATTGAACAGTTTTGTGAATCGCCATGTTTTTATATCATCCATACGTTTACAAAGGACCCCGCAGAATCCTTATGGGAAAGGGGTTTCGGTCAAACTCTTTGAAACTTTAGATTCTGATAGTCCTTGATGAGTAGATTAAAAGTGTCAATGGTACTGAGTCCTAAAAACTCAAACTTTTAAGATATAGTCCTCTAAAGTTGGGGATCATACTTGCCTTTAATTTGCAATAAACAAATTTGCAGAACCTTAATTTTCGCACAACTATTTGTATGTGTTCCCAAAGACTTATATAATCGATTGTCACCATAAAAAAGTAAACTTTTAAATTCTTTAGCCAATGGCAGTACTTAAATCTTATTATTACGCTTTTTTATTATAAACCATTTTTTTATTATAAAACAATTGGATTTATTTATAATTAAAAAAACGTAACAATAAGATTTAAGTGTTGTCATTTCTCAATGAATTGAAAAGTTGACTTTTTTATGGTGGCAATCGATTATAGATGTCTTTGGGAACACATACAAAAAGTTGTGGGAAAATTAAGGTTCTAAAAAAAATTTTATTGCAAATTAAAGACAGTCATGATCCCCAACTTCAGATGGTTATATCTTAAAAGTTTGAGTTTTTAGGACATAGTGCGCATTGACACTTTTGATCTACTCATCGAGGACTATCATAATCCAAATTTTCAAAGAGTTTGACCGAAACCCCTTTCCCATAAGGATTCTGCGGGGTCCTTTATCTTTTTATAAAATTAACTAATTCTAAATCGAAATCCGTGTGAATCGGTATAATAACGTAGCCTTACATACGGCTATTATAAATAACTCTTTCGAATCGAGAGGGCAGCACCTATCTGTCGACACGAAGGGTGGCAAAGGTGTGCGACAACTACGGGAAACGAGGCCGATTTAGGCAATTTACGTTTTATCGCACGACCGGATCCTGACGTAATAAGCAGCCACCTAGTGGCGATGCGCGGAACAATCGTCTTTGTTCATTGCAATTTTGTCAATATAAAATTTGATGTACTGTAAGACAGTTAATAAGGCATGGTTTTTTAAATTGCGAATTATTTCAGTTGGATTCGGTAAGATAAATCTACAGAATGAACCATATGTTCAAATATACTGGTCTGTTTAATTTCCAAAAGACGAAAACTAATTAGAAATTTTATTTTTAATTTTTTCAATAATTTGGTTTTGCTTTTAATTTCAACATTTAAAAAATAACTTACTTGAATTTACAAAGAAGCTATTTTTTTTTTTATTTTTTACATTTCAAGGCACTATTATTATTTTTATTTAAATTTGTGTCATTGATAGTTAAATGAGTGAAAAAAATGAAATACATAATTATTAACTTTAATTGCGGTTTAATTTAGACAATTTGATCAAAAGTACTCAATAATTCGATTAGTTATGAAATTTTCCATTAAAAAAATGGAAAAAACGGTGAGTAGGTATTTGTCTTCTTGCACTTAACATTTCTGCCTAAAAATAATTGTAAAAAATAATACCGCGTGTAAAAACAAGCGCACACAAAAAGACAACCCACCCGAGACGTTGTGCGATTCATCTAAACGACTACTTCCATCATCCCAGGCGTTATAAACCAGTCGCCGCGGCAAAAAAACACACACCTGAGGACCGCTACTGAAATACCCTCGGACAGTAGCGGCCTATTTGCGAAAAACACATTTGAAATGGAAAAATATTATTTTCATCAATTATCTCTCGTCTTGACTAACATTAAGTCACATATGTAATATATACAATAAGTATTAGTACGAGTAATATGATGAATATTTAAAGTTAATAAATTATCAATAATATAAATAAAATAAATTTATCAAATATCTTTGGAAAAATTTACTAATTCTTAAAACTCATATTAGAATAGTCGTTTTTGACCTGAAATAAAAAAATGAATAAATGAAACACACCAAAATCAGTAGGTGGCCCTCACTACAGAATAAAGCGTTTCATTTATACCTCTTGTGTGGCCTTAATTATTGGCGATCTTGTCAATAAAAATTAGGTTATTTTTCTATTTTTTTAGTAAGTATCTTAAAAGCTGCTAGAGTTACGTCTAAAACACATACAAATGAATTATACAAAATTATAAATGCATAAAATTGTATTTTTCCTAAGTTTTGACATCTTTACAGGTAGGATCCACGTTGTAGAAAATTAGAAGACAATTCTGAGGATAATTTTAAAAGTTAAGAATTTCTGTTTCAACTGTCACATATATACTAAATATGTTATATATTTTTAACTTATTTAAAGTACAATTATCAGTTAGGGAACATAATGATACAAAAATGTGTTAAAAATGTATCTATCCTTAAAGAGCTGCCACTGTATTTATGCGAAACAGTCCATTTTATTACTTGTATTTTCACTTGCGCAGGAAAAGTCCTGTCGTAATAAAAATAAAATAAAACCTGTATATTTAAAGTTTATTTACACATTTCCTTCATGCAACAAATGAGAGAACACCAGGTAAAATTATAATTTCATAAAAGGAGCATTTCTTAAAAAGGGTAATTTTGTATAAATATTATTTACATTTTACACTTCCATATTCATAACTTTAATTTTAAATACGAACAGATGTTTTTATTTCGTATAATGCTGTTTGCAGTAATTTTAATTTGTTAAATATACATACATATTTCTAACGTGAATATTCATAAATGAAATGCATAATTAATTTTAAATTAATTTTGTGTAAGAAATAGAAATACCCTAATGATTAAATTCAATTGAATTTTAAAACTGGGTCAACAGTTTATTGTATTTATTCAATGCAATTTCATCTGAATTTAAACATAACTTCCAATTTTGTTCGAGTGATATTATTTGTTCTCGATTCTCAAGCGTGCAATATTTCAGTCGATTGCAAATAAAAATATCAATGTTCCAAACATTAAAATATCCGTAACTAAGTACAAACACAAATTCGTCGACGTGGCTTAAACAAATAAACCAAATTCGTCTAAAATTCTGTTTTACTTTCGCTCTCTCTTCTTCCCCCAGTTTACCCTTTTCTCGCAAACATTTTGCGTCATCATGATTTCCCCAGTTGGCCGAATGGTATTTCTGTTGGGCTGATGAAGATACTTGTTTTCGAAATATATTTGTTCAATTCTATCACAGAGAGGATAATTTCATTTTAGGTGTACCTGTAACATGCTCATTTAACTATCTAAAATCTTAACATTCTGGTTATATTTACAGATATCTCATACTCAACGTAAACAAATGCCTTTTTGTAAGACCTAATATGTTACAGTTAATATTATTAACTAAGAACTTTGCTCTCATGTATTTCTAAATAGGTGAATGTCTACACGACCAGCTATTCTAAACACGTAAACACAACATTCCCAACACGGCGGCATCTCTTTTTATTCGCATTGATTTGACACATACTTTGACACTTATCAGGAGCATCGCTAGGGGAGGGAGCGTCTCGAGTGACACCCTCGAGGAAATGACATCCGTCTCGTATATAAAAAAAATAAAACCTTTTAACTTTTTAAGTTATTTAATGCTTCCACAATAGAACCAATTGACTTTTTTTGGTCATCAAAAAAATGATAACCGTCAATATTATAGAAAAAATAGAGCCCACTGATATTGTTTTTGGCTGTAAAAAGTTCACAGGGGGTGATACCCACGACATCCATTCTGGATGTCACTCCTCTAAGTGACGTAACTGACTCTTATTTAAGGTGCCATACCAGTGTGAAATTTTCAAAAAATCAAAATTTTTTGTTGCCTTTTGGGAGAATTCATAGTTTCAAGAATATTCTGTGAAAATTTCAAGGTCGTATCTCTAATACTCTCCAAACAGCAGCCTTCTAAAGAGCGACCGCTCGCAGATATGAAATCGATATGAAAATCATGAAATGCGTTTTTCTCGAAATGAGATTTTTCAAATTTGCTGACATTGTAACTCAAAGAGCAATTATCCGATTTACTTGAAATTTGAACTGAGTACTCTTGAGTATATTTACTCTACGATGAACTAGGATATTTTTGATTGGATGAAAATTGACGATTTGGCATTAAAAATACGACCATTTTATAGGCAATAAAACATACTTTTTTCATAACTACGCCATTTTGTTAGATTTTGATATTTTTCGAAAATCTTAGGTCATCGTACAGGAAATACCTTCCAGTTTAACGACATTTTTTCTTTTTTCAATTTCAACTACTCCATCGTCCGGTATCATGGCCGCAGTGGAGAAGATTTTTTTTTTGGTGCTTCCGAAGACAGCGCATAAGTCGCTTAGATATCGATATTTTTACGTGAAAAAATTATGGAATACACCTCTAATATAGCTAAATATATTCTCAATTTTCCAAAATATTTCATTGAGTATTTTTCTTCCAAAAAATTTCCGAAAATCACCCAAATTTCCAGCGTTCACACTGGTATAGCCCCTTAACTTTCACTACTGCGCAACCCTTCGATGGAATAACAAGACGATATATTTTATAATCTAATTTATTGTAGGGTTTTTAAAATTTTACATACAGATAGAGCCTACAAAATTAAATAAGATATATTAAACACACATATTTTAAGAATAAAATAGGTTAAAATGAAACTATTAAATAGATAAACCCATGTTTTCATTTGTAACATATCCATTTGGCTTTAATTCGTGCGTAAGTGACCCGAGGCAGAAGTATTGAATTTAGAATTTATTGGATTTTTTGTTGATGTTCAAAATCTCATTGTTTTTGAACACCTCAACGTTTGATTTGAGTATTCTCTTTGTTGGTTAATTGATACGATTCTATTACTGTACATGACTTTCAACCTACCTGATGATAAAATGTTGTTAACGTTAATTATGTCCAATTGTTGGATGTAAATATGATTTAAATACATTGTAAAATCAGATAATGAAAATTATTTTCTCTTTAGTTTTTTGTTCGGAGTCATATCGTCATATGTATATGTATATTGCATTTTTTGTATAATAGGCATTATGTTAAGATGATTTGATATCAGAGCTAAAGTTGGAGAAAACAAGATGGGACACTATTTATTTTTGAAAAAAATAAAACTTTGAGAGACTATAACTCGAGAACGCTTTGAGATACAGACCTGCGGTTTGTAAATTTAAACTTTTCACATCTTTTTCTTTACAGTACACATACTTTTAACCAAACCGAAAACAAAATTTTTCAGTAAAATTTCATGCTTCAAATTTTAATTTTTCATAGAAATTCAACTCAAACACAAGAAAAAATAAAACGAGAACCAAAATTAACCCATCAGAATAATATATACTTCTACTGTATAGTAAAATTATGCTAATCTATAGCAGCGCTTCTTAAACCTCCGAAGATCCGCTGAACTTTTGCCGGGGACAGTGAACCATGTTTGGCATAAATTAAAGTAAATTTTACATTTCTATTTAGGTACTAGTGATTAATTAGTATCTAATAACCTTCTTTATTGGGGGGTCCTAGACAACAAAAGTTTAAGAACTACTGCTCTATGGTATTATCAAAATCTATCGATTTAGGGTGATAGTTATGTTATGTTCTATCCATATACAAACTGTTCCCTGTAAAAAATATTTTGGATTGATGTTAGTCAAGGGCAATTTTTTTATAGAGGTAATACCAAGTATTTGATTATTACTGAAAATTTAATAAAAAATATTTTCCATAAAAATACATTTCAACATATTGATACAAATCAAATAAAAATAAGATATATCTAAAATACTCCCATATCTCAACACATATCGAACCAGGGAGAGAGAGAGATAGATAGATAGAAAATAAACGGCTATTTTGTCAACGTGTTATCACCACTGAAGAAGCGTTTCACTGCGATGAGTATTTCATCCCCCCCTCTCCTGCCCCCGCCAACCCCCTCTACGGATTCCTTGCATGACGCGCTTGGGTAAGTCGCCAATCTATAGCGCGATTGAAAAACCTTATTCAATTGTGGCCAATTCAACATGGCAGCCAATTTTCAGAATGGTGAGATAAACCCCGACACGATAGTCCGCATGTGTATGTGTATGTGTGTGTGTGTGTGTGTGTGTGTGTGTGTGTGTGTGTGTGTGTGTGTGTGCCATGCATTGATCTTGATAAATTTGTTCTGTTATTTTTATTTCTAACTTGTAAACGAATATACGTTTATGTGGCCTAAATTTATTGCCAGCCTGTTTTATATGTATGTGTGTATTTGTTTCGAATTGGTTGGAAAGTGATGAATTAAGAATTGGATGATTGTTATCTTTTGTTTATCCACAAAAATAAATTTTTTTTTTTATTTGAATCCATAATATTAATATTAATGTAATGAACACATATCGTTGTAAAATAATATTAAAAAGTTTTAATCGTTAAATAAATTTACTAAACTCATTTGTCATTACATAATTACAACTAGCATTAGACCTGGTGACTTATGTAATCTGTAATATAAATCTATTAAATATTGTTTTCACTTATCACTAACTATTAACGAAGCGCACGAGAAGATACCTCTGCGACTATTGTTAATGAAATTTCCAAAAAAATCTTCCTCGTAAAACACTGCATCCATTAGTGAATACCGAAATTAAATCTGTTCTGTAGTTACTAAGAAAATCGTGCAGACATACGCGGCAAGGGATTTGTTTATTATCGTGTACACGGAGAGAATATTCTTTTAAAAATTAACAGAAAATGCTATGAACCTGAGGACAGAAACAACTTCTGAAAAAAAATAACAGGAAAGTCGGTAGAATTTAAAATAAAGTAAATGAAAAATTACAATGACATACTGGTAAATTTTAACATAGTACCTATTAAAATTTATTTACTCTGAAAAAGTAATATACGCTATTCTTTAATTTAATTTCTTGCATATGAAAATTTCACGTACATTCTCTATAATTTTACTATGTTTCTATATTACTTTTCATATCTGGCCTATCGCCGTCATAGAAACTGCTATACAGTATATTGAATTATAGTAGACGTTCTTTTAAATTTTACCATTTCAGGTGTTAAAAATTTCTAGGATCAATTTCGTCCTCCCGTTTTTTATGTTAAAAATTAACATAAATTTTTTTCAGTGTATATAGAGATTATATAAGAAATAAAAACATACACCATTAAATTTACCAATAATATTCATACCTAGATATAGAAAAAAAAATTGTTTTA
Source organism: Sialis lutaria (assembly GCA_949319165.1). Taxonomy (NCBI): domain Eukaryota; kingdom Metazoa; phylum Arthropoda; class Insecta; order Megaloptera; family Sialidae; genus Sialis; species Sialis lutaria. The sequence goes on from OX439237.1 coordinate 13,660,448, forward strand.
TTAACGAAAAACATTTGTCATCTCTTTCTCTATTTAACTCTTTTTAAATGCTTCTATATTGTTTAAGTATAGTAGGTTTCAACCAGTGTTTGTTTCATACATATGCATGGAATTAATGTGCACTATTCAAATAGATACGTTCAAAATCTATGAATAAATTACAGTTCTACATTCAGTGGCGTACTGTTGAATTTAATTAACTCCACTCAGAAGCTTTTACTTGTTCACAAAAACTAATTAAAATTGTAAACGCTTTTTTGTAATTTAAACATTTTTTTTGTTAGGAAACATATTTTATGGTTTACGTTAGGCTTGACACACACTCACATGGTGGTATCTTCTTATTTATCTTTGTATTTATTTATGTTATATTCTCTATGACGAAATACTGATGTTATCAAATTATTTGGTCTTAACCCGAACCTTACTAAAAGCAGTCTACAGGGTGTAAAATCATTATTAATTTGATTGAGTTTTAGCGCTTTTTATAATAATGTAAAGCTGCTATCTTTTCTATGGTGTACACCAATCAATACTGCTTTTAGACCTCTTAGCGGTCATTTGCTAAATAAATTTGATATCGTATAAAAAGCATTATTTAGGTTTATAATACCGTGAATAAGTTCGTCGAAGATTGATTCTCTAATATGACTATGGCATAAAAAAAACTATAGAACGCACATGATAACAATATACAATTTTCTTATTTTGATATTTAAATACTTTTCTATGTAAAACAAAACATATAGCTCAGTATTTCATTTATTTACCAATAAATCTAAATATCTCATACAGAAATCTACGTATTTTTCTTGTTTTCTTGAAATTTATCGCTTTTACTTGTACAAATAAATTCTCATATTTTTAACATACGACTATACGACCATTTTGTATCCACGTAATACTGAAACTCGTTATATCTAATGCCGATATAAAAACCAACATATTTTCAATTATCCACCACTGAATTCTCACCGACAAATCCGGGCAATATCTCTTGCATCTCTTCACCTAGATCCGAGGATTTATTTTTGAAAATACAACGACACCTTTCCAAACGAGGCGCAAACAAAATGTAAATTAATACTATTTACGTAAATGGAAGCATCGTACACAGAATATATACCATTTATTTGATTATATAATCGCACAATTCCCGTAATCTCATTATATGATTTGTAAATATATGTGCATGTATATGTATATGTGCTCTTCGATTTTCGATATACACTTTTTTCATTCTATTATTTTGCATTTGCTTGTACGGTGGTGAAATAACGTCCATATTAATTAGCATTAATTAAATTTCTATCTATGGTTTCCCTTTTTATACTTTTATGTAAAAGTATTAATGAAATACGTTCAAATGTATTCATTTTATTTTATTTAAATTATCTCAACATTCTATTTTCATGGTATTATTTACCCTTCTTTTGATGGTTTGTATAGATTTTTTTTAGTGTTTATAACAGGTCTGAAAGTGAATCATGAAAAATTATTTATTTTAGCTTTTTAATGTATAAAGTACACGGAGAAAATATTCTTTTAAAAATTAACAAAAAATGTTGTGAACCTGAGGACAGAATTAACTTCTGACAAAAATTAACAGAAAAGTCGGTAGAATTTAAAATAAAGTAAATGAAAAATTACAATGACATTACTGGTAAATACAGTACCTATTAAAATTTATTTACTCTGAAAAAGTTATATACACTATTCTTTAATTTAATTTCTTGCATATGAAAATTTCACGTACATTTTCTATAATTTTACTATGTTTCTATACATATTACTTTTCATATCTGGCCTATCGCCGTCATAGATACTGCATACTGCTATACAGTTTATTGAATTGTAGTAGACGTTCTTTTAAATTTCACCATGTCGGGTGTTAAAAATTTCTAGAATCAATTTCGTCCTCTCGTTAACATGTTTTTCATGTTAAAAATTAACATAACATTTTTTCAGTCTAGTAATGCCTGGTATTTTAAATCTAGAACATCCTGTATTATATTGTATAATATGTAAATGGAAAATTTATTTAATATCGATAATATTTCATAGAGCACAATCATTCCAAGGGGATTTAATTTTCTATTGTTTTTACTTTAATGTTTTTCATTATGACGAACAATCCATAAAGTTAACTCTTTTTTTTTATTCTTGGTTTCGCAGATTTTGCCTAGAGCTAAATCCTCTTCCGTCTATAAGGGAAAAATAGTGACATTATTTTGACGTAAAAAAGATTTCAAATAACTTTGTTTTGCCCATTTAAATTCCAGTTTTTCATAATCATAAAAATGTTTTGAGAATAATATTTTGCCTTTAAATTAATGAGATTTAAAACTTACTCCCGCAATTCCCCTAACAACGGAAGTCAACATACACGACAATCATTTTCACGATGAAACTGTAACAGAAACAAACCAGAATAGCGCATCAAGCATATTTCCTTTCAAAACGATATTCATTTCAATCGATGCATTAACTGAAGGTGTCTAATTTTATGGTAACAGGAAGACATTTCTCGTCACAGCAGAATCACGTCAAGTAGAAAATTCTAAAAATTGCTGATCCTGCAAATGCATTGTCAAAGTTATCACCAGCACTATGCAAGCAATCAGTTAATGATGTGATTGTATAAGGATAACTTTTCACTCATTGAACACGCTGATATGTGATTGGAAATAGATTGAATATACGGTGATATTGTGTGTCTGGGAACGATAAAAGTAATATTGCACTTTTTTGCTTATTGATATTATAATGCTTTGAATATGGTATTTGTTAAACCATGGTCTCCATTTACACGGATTCATTTCTACGCGGTTTTAAAAGTTTTATATGTTCACTAATCTACTAGACACCAGTTGTCACCACGTGCATGTTGGTATTCCCCTAAATCAGATGTGACCATTCATATGTGTAACAGAACTCCGGTATTCACTGAAATTTAACTCTTCATAATGACGTGTATTTATTCCGTAAGCTATGTCAATTTATAATAAAAATATATATAAATTGATTGACTTTGAATAGACATTAACAATAAGATGCTATATTTTTATGATATATAGTTAATCAAAAACTGTTTTTTGTTGTTGCCAGAAACCCAAAGTACGGGTTAAATGGTCTCATTTTTTTCTAGATGCTAACAATAAGTTAATTTATTCACTGCTCAGCTGTTTTGGTTTATAGTGTGATTTTATATGTAAAACATCTATGAAAGTTCAAGGAATGTGATAGTTCATGTTTCATTTAAATCGGCCAAGTAATTTTTATGTTAGTAATAATATTTTGCTCCAAACTTTTATTTTACTTTTATTCTGGTCTACAACCATAGGTGGGCACAGTTAATCGGAAAGTTAACTTCGTTAATCGTTAAAGCGTTAAAATTCCGAAAATTTAAAGAAAGTTAAAGTTAACTGAAAATTTAACGAAAGTTTACCGTTAAAAGTTAACTATCGAAAATGTGACCTTTTTTCTATTTCGACAACTTTCTTATGTACTTGTCATCAAACAACCAATGTAACGGACTAAAGTTAACGGAAGTTAATAAAAGCGTTAATATTTTTTTGAGTTAACTTAAATGTTAATCCGTTAAGCATTTTGTTAACTTCGTTAATTAACGATTAACGGATTAACGAGTTAATGCCCACCTATGTCTACAACACTATATAGGAGAATGTGTTTATGAGATTTACGTATATACAAACTGTTTCGTTGGGGGAAATAATGAAATGATTATTTTAGATATTGAGTAATTATTCAATCGTTTGATATACTTTTATACATTTTAAAAATCAAATTACAGCCTTCATACTTATTATTTTGTAAAATCTAAATATTCTGCATATACCGCAACGGCAATCACCAACAAAACCTCTTCAGTGACAAGTGTCACTTAATGAATATGAGCTATTCAAGTTCAAAATGGTCGACCTGTTCCATTATTTTCATATACAACAATTGGCCTATTTTGTTTACGGAATGCAGATCAAGGGAGGCCAAGTCTAACGATCTGTCACGGGGTTTCTCGGATGGATAGCCACGGTTCTTCTTCAACCCCCCCTCCTCCTATTGTGCGTGTGTTGGCATGAGAGCGGAGCGGGGTGGGGGTCGATAGACATTACCGTGACGTCACAACAACTTAAGTTACGTAATTAATGTGCCGTTCAGTGCCGATGTTGTTCTGTGTATTCGTTCCGTGCGATAAACTGTTCTTTGAAACTTGTACAAGTCAATGCAATTTCGTCTCATGATGATGATGACAATAGTCTTTTGTTTGTGTTTATGATATTGCAACTTTGTTACGAATATATTTTAGATGTACAGGATGTTCTTTATATATTTAAGCATGATGAGAGCAGTTTTCCATGTATGAAATACTTGGCCGCGGTTCTTCATTGTTATGAACATTTATATCTGCATAATACTATTTACATATACAGGCTGTTCCAGACCACCCGTCCACTATGTTTTACACCCAAACTATTGAAGATAGAGTTTTAGGATAAAAAATTTACTATATATATTTCGACCCTAAAGAATTTCAGGAAAATATTTTCAACCCCCTAAAACCGTTCCTGGGGGGGGGGGTAGTTTGAGGGGTACATGCCCGTTTTTCATCAAAATCAAATGTAATGGTATATCAAAAAGTACATATTATAAAACAAAAAATTTCATACTTTCATGAGTTGCAATTGTTTAAAAAATATGGTGACTTAAACTAAAAATACACCTTAACCACAAAATTTATGTCACTCGACACGTGTTTCGACTTCACAAGAAGTCCTCATCAGGAGCCTAACGATTCCAGACTGATACAGTCCTGGTCAGAACCTATGTATATACTAAAAGGACTTATCACGCTTCAATGATTCAGACCATCTTGTTCTTAAATTTTAGGGTTTTACTAAAAGAACTCCAATTTCATTAAATATTAATCGAATTTTATTATTTTTTTAAATTTAGAAAGTAGAAATAATGAACTTTGTAAAGATGTATGATTATTTGAGATTTTAAAAGTTTAAAATGTCATACACGACATACCAATAATTGAAAAGTTCAATTAGGATTTTATTTTTTAGTCAGTTATTGCCAAAAACAAATTTTTTGAATTTATAAATTACTAAAAAATATGCTTTGTCTCATAATTGTTAATTTGAATTTGTATATTAATAATTTAAACTATGTCTACATACAAAAAATAGTATAAAAGTTAATATCAATATGCTACTATGTACTGCAAATCAAATAAAATATGATTAACATGAAACAAACAATAATTATATTAATTGTACTGGAATTTGGTTAGTAATTTTCTACGAAATTGTTATAAATCTGTAGTGAAGTGAATCGTTTCATCAATAGTGCACTCTGTAATTAATATACATTTAATTGTTGCTGTTTGAATGCGACAGTTTCGAATAAAATTACTTTGAAAATTATACAAGGATTTAATAAATATATGCGGATGTCTAAAACAAAGCTAAATAATTATTTCACTAGTTTGTAGCTATTATACATAAATTATTTAAAGCAAAAATGTTCGAGCATTATATTTTATAATAATAATCATATTACATTATGCTCAACATAAACTAATAAAAATAATGAAGTAGTAAAAACTATACATCAACAATTTTTATCTTCAATGTGGTTAAAATCCTCCCGAGATAAAATGTGCAATTCTTTATGTTTTTAAATCCTTCAGAAATCCGTATTGAAGATCCATTTTTGGCACAGCGTTTTGCTAGTGTAATGTTTACATACACATCAAGTTTTTCATACTCAGTGGCGTGCCATGAAGTATTATACAAAAATAAAATAATATGTTTACCATACTTTATTTTAAATATTATATCCTTAAATAATTCTAGAAGTTTTTACTGTTCATTACTCATCCGTAAATACGTAGGTAAAATTTAAAAATAATTGTGGTTCTTAAACATATTTTAAAAATGTATAATTCGAGTAAACGATATTTGTTGTGTTGCATGATGTCGTTGAGAACTAGGAACCCTTATAGTTTCTTCATGTCCGTCCATCCGTCTTGAAAAATTTTGACATAACATAATGAAATTTGGTATACGGCCGTAGATTGATGACCCAAAATTTTTGAAAAAAAAAACTTTTTAGGCTCCTTTTCCATAAAATGAAAAGTGTTTTCAAAAATCACCTACCCCATTGAGTGGAGTATCGTTAGAAAGGTCTCCTAAAATGCAATAAAAATGTATCAGAACCTTTTGATTTTAACCCTTCAATCACGATGTATTTGCTCTCCAAAGTCATTATAAAAGCAGCGTCCCCCCTCTATTTTCTATCAATTCAAAAAATCTGAAAAAAATCAATTTTATAGTTTTTAATTAGTACTTTCACTGAAAATTATAACGAACATTGTCAAAAATATTTTGGACCCCCCTTTCACAGACTGAAAAGTGAACTCACATTTTTTTCACTTACCCCATTGAGTGGGGTGTCATTTGATAGGTCTCCTAAAATGCAATAATAAAAGTTAATTGACTTTTTGATTTTAACCCTTCAGTCACGATATATTTGCTTTTCAAAATTTTGAAATCTCTTTTTTTTATAAATCGTAGTAGGAATGACTACTGGTAAGTACGTGTTGGGCACGCACATGATAGGGTTCATGTGCGTGCCCAACACGTACTTACCAGTTTTATTTTTATATGTAATAATTAAATAATGTTCGTAAGTAGATTTATCACTTTGATACATAAATAGATATTTTAAATATCTTAAACCTCCGCCACTGGTTTCCTTTGGAACAGAAGACATGGACAACAACCAACCTTGCATTCAAAATGTCTTCGCTGCTATATTCTACAAACTCAATATTCTTTGCTCTGCTAGTTTTTTTACTATTTATTTGTACGTTGCATCTGTAGTATTTTGCATCATGTACAGCAAACGTTCTTTTTTTTATTTGACATTTTTCTTATCAATGCACTTGCATAATATATGTTTTGTATATAAAACATCATAAATTATGTATATTTTATGTCCTTTCATATGGTATGGTGAATAATATTAATTTTAATATTTTAATACATATTTTTAGATAAAATGTTTGACATGGTAGCATTTTTTGTTTATTTTCTTCAGAAAAATGGTAAATTTAATCGTCTTGTATGATAATTTATAATGTAACAGAATATACTTATGTATTGTAACTATAAAAATAGAAAACAATTGAAGATAATGTATAATCATTTATATGTTTGATATTATCTCTGAAAATAAAGAGTTGAACACGCACATAAAATCTTATCGAAATCAAGATACTTAATTTTTTGCCACATTATATTAAATACCTAACATTAAGAACAGGCATTTAATACCCATTCTTGAAGTTACTTTCAAATAATAAAACACAAGTTTTTCTACATTAGCACTGACAAAAGGATCTAGTCAGTTTTATTACATTTTCTCCTGACAATTGAACCAGCGGTCCATCAAAGTTTTTTTGTGGGATCCATCAGTACGTAAAAAATCTCCACACACCATCATTTTGACATACATAAGAAAAAGAAAGTTGACAGTGAAAGAACTATCGAGCGACACAAGCTAGACGTGAGGGTTAGGGTTGGGATATGTTAGATCTCTTTACATGAAGTGCATATATTAACCTACACTGGTTGTCAAACAGTGGTGTACTTCGTTAAAATGTTAATTTTATTAAATGTGCAAATTCCCTGTGAAATATTGTTATGTATCAAAATTCAAATTAAATACAGTCGAACTTCTACTGTAGAATAGATTCTAGGAATACTCTAGGAATAGATTCGTTATTCGTGATGAAGAAGTATACAGAAGTTTGACTGTATATTTTAAAAAAATAGTAAAAATGGAAGCATCAAATTAATGCTTATTTAATTATATGATATTCACTTTTCATTTCCTGAATTTCTGTAGAATATACTTTACTTATCTTTCTAATTTAAGGGGGAAAGTCACTTCATATTCATAAATATGTATACAAAAAATTGAGTTTAAATTTAGAAAATTGATGGAGTTACAATCAATTTAGTGAGACGATGTAACACGGTCGGTTATGACATAACAAAACATTAAACACGTTTATCTCGAAATGACATTTTTCGACCTGGTCGACACGATTCCTCAAAGAGTAATAAACCGATTTCATTTTTTTTTTATAATTTTCGTAATTGTAATAGCTGTCTTTGCACGTAGCCGATGTTTGAAATTTTGATAATTACTATTTTTAAAACCGCTCTAATAAAAAAATAGGTCTTAAAAATGAAAAAAAAATTCAAACGATCGCCTTTCTGTGAAAAATTAAAATTAACAAAAAAAACGGCTACGTGCAACGATAGCTACTTCATATAGGTAGATATTGATAAAAAAATTATTTATTTTTTTCATATAACCCTTCTCGAAATTTCGAGTCAACCATAGAGAAAAATATTTTTTTTGGTCGTCACATCGAGGCTCATAACTTTGTAAATATTTAATATTTTTCAATAAAAATTGATATTAAATAAGTTGAATATATACTTAATAAAACATCCTTTACCTGATTCAAAAGTAATTAGTTATATCTGTGAAAAAAATTCCCAAACATTGACTTGACATTGATTGATTTTTTGACCTGTCACAGTGGCTATCCCCCTTAAGGAAGCAAATACAACAAGTAATTAAATTTTTGTTTCAACTAATATATAAAAACTCTTAACTTGCTAAAAATATTGCAAAACTAAAAGCAAATCGCACCTGTTTTTAAAACAATATAGAATACAGCACGAACTTTTAAAATACATTTCTCTTCGTCCGCACTTATCCAAAGTTTGTTTACTGAAAATCCTCAGCGGGATACGCTACTGATGTATGCAAATATGTACATACATACACACACATACACATACATACATATAAGTTTACCCACACATGAAAACACGACGGCGTTATGTAAAATGTCTGTCTGACAAAGAGTTGAGTAAAGGTACGGCAAGAGAGAGAGTTAAAGAATGACGTGGGTGAAGAACATGTAGATATGTTATTTTTTTAATATTGTAAATTTAAATCTCGTTTTATTTATCAATATTTATTTGTATTTTATAAACTAACTTTAGTTTATTTTGTAAATCAATGAGCCGATACCGCTCATAACGCCTTCAGTCCGATTCTGATACAATCTTGTTTCCAATAAAGTTTAAGTTTAGTGTTCAGTTTCACAAACGATCGATATCTAACAATTAAATAGGTGCGGCCAATCAGACCCCATAAGATACAAATATTAGTTGCTACAGCTTCATAGGTGGGCACAGTTAATCCAAAAGTTAACTTCGTTAATCGTTAACTCGTTAATAAAAAAGTTAACTTCGTTAATCGTTACAGCGTTAAAATTTCGAAAATTTAACGCAAGTTAAAGTTAACCATCCAAAACGTATACTGCTTTTGGTGTCTTTTGGGATGGGATACATAGGTAAATAAAACAAAAACAAGTAGATAGATTAATTTAATTATTACAAGCGACAGTAGCGACCCGCCCTGATTTCGCACAGGTAGCAGAGCATATATGCACCTAAACTAAACCTAAATGAATTCAATTATACACTAAATTCTATCTTTTTATCTTTAAACCTTCATCATGCTTACTTTACTTACTATACTAATATGAAATATGGAAGAACAAGATAAACTCTAAATGAAAATGGCGCAAACGCTAAAAAGTCATATTATAATAACTTGTATTCACTGGCACATAGCAAGTAATCAACAGGGCCGCTTTATTTTTAAGAGTTTCTCGGTTCTGGATTCTTGTTCTTCTGAGCAACAGCGCCGCGCCGGTGTGCCCCCGTGACGCGTAATTCAAACAATTAATGACAACATGTCAACAAACAACCAATGTAACGGACTAAAGTTAACGGAAGTTAACAAGAGCGTTAACATTTTTTTATGTTAACTTAAAAGTTAATCCGTTAAGCATTTTGTTAACTTCATTAATTAACGATTAACGAGTTAATGCCCACCTATGTACAGCTTATGTATTGAAACCGGGTATAAATAAATGTAAAATAAATATTTTGTTGCACCAAAAAAATCGGTTCGGCTGTAAATCCATTGTTATTATTTAAAAAAAAAACTTTTTTCTACATACATACAAAAAAATTTCCTATAAATATTAAAAAAAAAAATTGTAATCTTATTTCGTTAGTGCAAACGCAGCTTTTCGATATGCATCAAAGAACAGCGATGTGAATGTCGGATTGCAGTGAGTATAAAGAGCTTAAATAGAAAAGACGACAACAGACCTTTTGTCGTCCAGAATCGTTTACATTTAACTGAAATGTCGTGTTAGACGTCAGTAACAGTATCTGATTATTTTTCTATACAGATAATCGTAATACGGGTTTCTCTTTATGTTGTCGCAATTACATTAGTACTGCCCAATAGGGCAAGTGCTCTCAACATTGCTTTGCAATAGAGGTGTGAAGTAAGATTATCGTTTTATTTAAAATTGAAAATACCCACACATATAATTTCAGTTTTGTATGCATTTAAAAAAATTCGTAACATATTTTTTAACAATTTTCAAATATTCAAGAAAAGAATTTTTTTACAATAATGCCGATTATAAGGTCTATCGATTTTTGTAGCTTTCTTTTATTCTAAAATGTATCTATTTAAAATTCTGATTTGATTGGTCTATAGTCTATACCAGGCTTGTCCAACCCGCGGCCCGCGGGCCGCATGCGGCCCCCGAGCACATTTCGTGCGGCCCGCATAAGATTTTATATAAAATATAAAGATAAAAAAAAGTAAAATAAAAAGTAAAAAATAACGATATCAAGTAAAAAAAGGTCTTCAGATTTGTTGTGTTATAAAGTAGTATAGATAGTGTACATAATACTATAGAGATATAAATAAATTTATCAAGTCTAAAAAAAAAAGGTCTTCAAATTTTTTTGCGGCCCTTAACAAATTTTTTCGCTATTTTTTGCGCTCTGCGGCCCACGAGGGTCAAAAGGTTGGACACCTATGGTCTATACTACTCTATACTATAGATAAACCAATCAACTTGTATGCTTAGTTTGGTCATGTTCTCGGATTATACCCAAAATCCAAGATTCGCACTATGAAGTTAATCATTTTGAATTGAAAGCTTATTTGTAACAAAATGAAATCAACAAAATAATCTTTATTTATATTACAGAAATATATTATGTAGTAAATTATTTTAACGTATGAATTAACATATTCTGAATATAAATTATATTTTACGATTTGCAATAAGAAGTTATTGAAATAAAAATGATTGTCGTTAATTTTTTTTAATATCTCTGGTCTGTATTGTTTAATTATCACCATAAACACGCGGTTATATTGTCGTAATGGCAGTATTATATGTAAACAGGTATTATAAAATTTTATTAGTACTTTTTATTTTATCACCTCGGTATTTTAATTATTTTTATATTTTTTGTAATAATTTGTATGAAGTAATACGTACGAAGAAAATTTCCATTTTCTATAAAATATAAAATGATTACAAATCAATCAAAATTTGATATATTCTGAAATACCTTAATATGATTTTTTATCCGTTAAAACAAATTCGCAGAACTATTTTTTTGTTTTCACGTATTTGTGGTATCCCATCTGAGAATCATTTAAGTAGACTTAACTTATCTATATACTTATAAGCAAGAATGTATTTAGATATCATCTTCTTGGATTCAATAAAAGAAATATTAAAAAAAGAAAACAAAAGATTGAACAAAGTTCTATTTACGAATACCAATATGAAGTTTACGACATGCTGCGCATTTTGCGCACATAGCAATCTGTAGGTTACTTCACACACGTCTGGCCGTGACGTGTGAACACACATAACTTCAATTGTGTGCATTTTATGTGCATTTGTAAACGCTTTATTAAGATTGGCAAACCTTTATGGGTAAACGTTGATGTATGAATAAGAAGAATTCTATATATTTATTGCCTCATGTTCAATAAGTATTGTAAATTATTTTTATTCATATTCAGTACTGGAAACATTCGTATTTGAACAATTTTATCCAGTGGAAAAAATTACTTACTACATGTTTCAGAAATTCAAATATAATTTTTTGTTAAATTCGAGATTTTAATGGAAATATGATAGATTTATTTTTGAAAAGAATATTAAGTATAACTCTTATCCGTTTTTATATTGTTTGAATTATTTTTGATACGGGACGAACTAGAAAAGAATTTTAGTTTCTTTTATGTATACCACCTTTGTTTTTTTTCTGTATGCAGCTAGACATATAAATTTGTTTTGTTATAATTGGAAAAACATACATTGTACACTCAATACATTATATATGAAAGTCCCGTGGTACTCATAGCAGATGTTTCATTAAAGTAGATTGTTGATTTTTAGTTACAGCGTCAAAAATATTATTTAATTATATACATTCTGCTATCCTGCATTATTAATAATACTCTTACTATTTGTTTAGATACAATCAAACAGTGTTTATATATACATATTAGTTGTTACAGAACAATGCACTTGTACGAAAATTAGCATACGTTTAATCGAATATCTGTCAGAATGTTGTTCAGTCGTTTCTGTGTTTACTTTGATGGGAAAATCCAAACACTGTGCAACCTGGAATCAAATCATCTTCATAGTTTTGTGCAGCTATTTAAGTGCTTGTATTGGTTTCTAGAATCAAAATTCCTAGTAAATTACAGAAACTTGATTATTTGTTAAACAATAAAATAAATATTATTGAACCAAATTCGAATACATAGAAGATGTACACGTAGTTACTTTATTATCAAATTGTACTATTGTGATGATTCAATGTTCGGCATTTGTCTTCAATTTAGTATAAATAAAACTCGAAATGTATACACCAAAGGCCTGAAGCTCCTAAAAACTCATTCCACGTGAAACCTAACTGTAAAGTCTCTTAGGCAAACATGAATTCACAAAATTCACATTTTCTATATAGTTTTATTTCAAATATCTTCCAATTGATCCCAAAACGAAGCCGATCCAATTTTATAACAAACTAATCAGAAAACTACAACTCAAATCAATATCAGAAATATATATACATATCAATAGTCATTTTCAATATCGCGTCTTTTTTCGTCCGGTTGGAAATACAATTTGAAAAATAAAATAAAAACACACGCACGACATGTTGTCATCTCATTCCAACACATGTGATTTTCAGGAAATGTGTTAGTTTTGCATGTCGGATCAATTTCCGTTCTTCGTTTTTCTGTTTCCATCAAACTTTAATCTCGGCGCGCTTGGCGTGTCAATCATTTTGCGAGAACACTCGAGAACGGGCGCTGCTGATGCAAGTATTTGAATATTTAAGTTTCGCTGCTACAGCCGTTTTTAAATCGCTAGTCAATTTGAGTACTCCCCAAGTACTCTTTTGTGTAAGCACACAGTACCGGAATAAGATTATGTTAATAAAATCTATGTAAACATTTATATTTAATAAATAAAATATTATTAAATTAAATATCTTGAAGACAAATTGGCAAATATATTATTTGTATGTATGCTGTAATTAGCATATGTACACACACAAAAAACTGTATTGGACCAAGAAAATCTTGTTTTGTATATAACAAAAACAATATTTTCTTATAATATAAGAAAAGTACTTTTAATCCAACTACATTATTTCTTCGTTCAAGAATACTATAGTTGGTTCAAGAATATATTTCTTATCTTAAGAAAATATTGTTTTCGTTATATACAAAACAAAGTTTACTTGGCTCAAGTAAACCTTTCTACCTGTGTACTAGAAATCAATCTAAAACAGTAGTCTTTAAACATTATCAAGCATCCTACTATAAAATCGTTCACATCCTTAATAATATTTAAGAACGTGATTTAGTGCACTATATCAGAATTTATTCCATTTAAAAATTCACGATACACATTAAACATATCCAATATAAAATCTTTAGAATTTTAGAATCTCGTAGAATTTCCTCTTCCTCGCTTTTGGGTAGTAAAATAAGCTTATTATAACTAATAATGTAGTCTCAACCCTTAAATACAAAAGCATAAATAATATAAGCTAATTTTTATAAGATTTTGTACATTTACGGTAGTTAACGCTACCAATCACATTAAGGAAAATCCTAATTGATCATTAATTTTACATATTTCCTAGAATAAATAATAACAATATACACATTTCTTCGTATCCCTTTGTATTTTGTTTCAATTTTCCAATTTTGTTACCAGATTGAAAATCTTTTCAGAAAACTTAAGTATTTAGTATTTCATTTATTTATGAACAAATTAAAAACACATTTTCTTGGCAAAATTAATAAACAGTAGTTTCAAAGAGAGAGCTCTTGTATTGAATTTCAACATTTACGAAGCAAAAGTATCAGTGAAGTATAAACGAGTATTTTCACACTCATTTCTGAAGTATTCAGATAATGTTTTTATTATGTTTTCAATTTAACTTAACAGTTCATTGAAAAGATTATGTAGTAATAAAATGGTGTTATTATAGCGACCACTTTAAACAGATCTTGTGACAAAGTTAAATGGGAATTTCATTAAAAGAACTTCTCTATATTGAACCTACTACCAGCTAGATTGAAATTATAGGTTTTTGAATAAATGTCTACAATCTACAAGTCGCTTTTTAATCCTTTAACAAATTGATTTCACCGTTACGTGTTCCATACAAAACCAAACGCAGTATTTTGAAACTTATTTAAATTTAAGACACAGTTTATACGACAATTTGTATATTTTACTGGGTAAATATGAAGTTAGTGACAACAGTGTATAATCGAATTATTTTAAATCGTTAATGGAATCGAATGAATACTCAGGAGAATTTGAAATAAAACTTTCAAGATTTCTTTTATAGAAGCTTAAGAAAACCTCAGTCTTTTCTTTTCACTGTCAACTTGTCAATTTTCATTCATGTTGAATTTTTGAAAATAATTTATTAGTATAATTTTTTACGTCATATTATTGTTTAATTTTAAATCAAAAAGGAATTTCTTGTACAATTAACAATGTCAAAAATGATCGAATTAAATTGTGTTGCTTTTTGTATCTTTCAAAATGAAAGTAAAATTTAAATACGTAAAATTTAAAAACATAGCAGTATAAAATATACATTGATATATTTTATTTGTACGACTACTAAAATTGTGCAGCAGCATACATAATGCAAGATCTGCATTTTGTGAAATAAAAAACTGATATCTTAAAATTTATCACCTTTTCGTATATAGAGACACTGACAAAGTAAAATAAAACTTGTTTTATTTTTATTTGTTTATTACATAACTTTTTCTATAAATAATAGTAACACAGTGAAGTTCAAGTTGATTATAAACCATAGGAAATTTAACATTGGGTGAATCAGAAATGTTAGCTTTAGTTGAAAACAAACTACTATTTACTAATTTATAATTTATCAGTTTGTTTGTAATCCGTATATCAATTACCTACATGTTCTAATAATTGTACACAAACTATTACAACACTTCTAATTCATCCAATGTTAAATATCCTATACCTTAGGCGGCTATTACACTATCAAAGAAGTGTGATAAAATTCTTTGATCAAAGAAATATGACAGTGTAATATGTCAACTTTTATAATATTTACGTAATATTTACCTTCATAATATTTCTTTTATCATAGATAATGACAGTTGCTTATATCTAATCAAATTTTCTTGAAGGATAAATCAAAATGGCGACTGAAAAGTGTTCGTGGATAATTTCGGTTACGAAATTACTTATAATTTAATAAATGATCAAATCTTTGTCAAAGATCTTTGACATATTTATTTGATAGTGTAATAGCCGCCTTAACCAACTTGAAATACACTGTACTTTACTCTATATGATATTTCACGAAAATTCATATACATAGGTATTATTCCTAATGTTTCGTAAGATATTTAAAAATTTTAATATCCTTATAGAGAACATCATATTCCAAGTGAATCATACTTAATTTTATGATTATATAAAGACGATATATCATTCAAAACATGGTAAAATTTAAATAAGTACATACGTATATTCTCATTCAATAGACGCAAAAAGTAGTAACTCATTGTTACGTTATTATTTCAAAACCACAATTGTATTCAGGTTTCCATTTAAAGTAATTTTACTGAAATGTAAATACAAGTAAATGCTATTTAAGATGTCACATTGCCATTGTCTAGTTATTATATGGTAATAGACATAAAAAAAAGAATACAAATAAAGTTGTATGGAAATAATAAAATATTATGACATAGATTCTCTAACAATGTATTTAATATGGGTATTAAATTATAAACTTTGTCTTGTTCATTTTTCGTTCGTTGGTAATGAATCGTTCAGAAACCAAAGCGCTTAGCTTCAATTTTGTATATTTTCTACTTTTTTTTTTATTAAACACATCATATCTTACAATAGTATTTATTTAACCCTTTGTAGCTCAAGATCTTAAAAATTTAAATTATGTTGATAATGAGTTAACTATTTATTGACTTTTTGGGAGTGACATTACTGTGAGTTAATCGTAAAAAAAACACTTATGTGGTATGGCAGGATTTGAAACAATTATTTTGTTTATTGTAGCATAACCGCATTTTTCGCAAATTGTTTGTGAAACGCCAGTACACTGGGGAAACTTACAACATATTCTTTTTTCTACCCAAATCGGCCAGTAGCCGATCTGGTCCTGCTTTACTGCCAATAGTTACGTAATAATACGTAAGTCAATAGATTATGCCATCTATGAATTTTACTTGATACTAAGTTATTCAGTGGTATGTTACAGTAGTGTTACACATATTTGAATGAACTAAATATATTTAGTACGTATATTAGCGGGATTATTAAGGTTTGTTACAGAAATATCACATGAGGCTACAAAGGGTTAAGAAATGTGTATAATGTACATACGATCGAGTAAAATCAGTTTATTTACATTTTTTAAGACAGTCCATTATTCATTCAAATTTATCCAATACACACTTCTTTCTAAAACTTTTCCAATTACAATAGTGAATGGCAGAGAAGAAAAAACCATCGATAGAAGGTGGCAAAGAGTTGGCCAAGTCATTGATAGAACCGTGAAATATTCATGTTTCCCCCGACAGAACTTACTTTACAATCTGAAATATTTATGTCGTAGACATGGAGTTGTAATGTCTGAACATCAATACGAGATATTTATTGCTTCAACTTTATATTCTTCACTGTGTATGGTATAATACATTCGTTGAATTGATGGCTAGTTTTAAAAACGTTGAAAAAAAATCACCATCTGACGTTATCGTAAAGTGACCAGGAAAAAAATGAAACTGTTATTGATTGTTGCTATCAAGTCTATATATTATAGATATAGTTCTATAGTGATTTTCTATTTATTTACTACAGATATAACAGACCAATAATTATTCTTGAATAGCTGAAATTTGTTAGATCAATTTTATTGTATCCTCGTTAAGTATTTATGTTTAAAATATAACAGGGATGTTAGCGATTTTTCCTCTTTTTTTGGGAAGTCGGCCCTAAAGTACCCTTTTTTCAAAAAAAAAAAAAACTCCTCTTTTTTAACTGATTTCAAGTTGAATTTGTTATTTGTTAGCTTATAATTTTATTCAAAAAATAACATTGTTCGATTTAAGAGAGACGAAGACAGAAAAGTAAAAAACGAGTTAATTTTGGTAATATTATGTATTTCTTATGGTAAAAAAATAACTTGTTGTCATTTGGGTCCTTAATATTTTCTGGAATGTTTTTTGTCCTTAATAGTAAGAAATAATAGCGCAAAAACGTTAAAAAGTATATCTATAGATAACCTATTCAAGAGCTAGAAAATTCCTCTTTGTGGTCTCTTTTTTCAAGAAAAAAAATCCTATTTTTCTCTTTTTTGGAAAAGAGACTTTCATCCCTGTAAATATATAAACTCACAATCATTAATGAATTGAGAACTTCTATTTTGGTAGATAATCTTAAAAAGGGGCCCCTCTCCCCATTCATAAAGATTGCGTTTAATTTTTAATGATTGGGTATAAAAAAACTGATATCTTAAAATTTATCACCTTTTCGTATATAGAGACACTGACAAAGTAAAATAAAACTTGTTTTATTTTTATTTGTTTATTACATAACTTTTTCTATAAATAATAGTAACACAGTGAAGTTCAAGTTGATTATAAACCATAGGAAATTTAACATTGGGTGAATCAGAAATGTTAGCTTTAGTTGAAAACAAACTACTATTTACTAATTTATAATTTATCAGTTTGTTTGTAATCCGTATATCAATTACCTACATGTTCTAATAATTGTACACAAACTATTACAACACTTCTAATTCATCCAATGTTAAATATCCTATACCTTAGGCGGCTATTACACTATCAAAGAAGTATAAACTGCAATAGTAAATAATTAATTTTTGGATCCTGGCCGTCGCAGATCATAAAATATAATATTTAAGGAGTCACTGAAAATAGTGACTCTGCACTAGTTTGTAAATAAATTAATTCAGAAACATACAATTAAACCTACTTAAATTGTAATTTTATATATTTTTTAAATATGTATCATCCGAATAGCACTTGCCCCCCCCCCCCTCCCAAAACCTAATTACAGTGTTTTTCGCGGTAATATTAAAGGACCAGAACAGAGATATACCCTACTCCGCCACTGTATATGTAATTACCAGACACCAAATATCATCTGTAATTTCGCTAATTCCAAACCAATAAACACGGCAAGCAATATGAAACCATATGATCTTTGGTTACACGTTACCCACCAACTCTTTGACCACGTATTAGCTTTCACAATGAATTCGATTATTAATTAACTACACAATAACGATAAATTGAATTCATACTAGAAACACTATATTGTTATACAGAATTTTACATTTTCAGTTTAATAATATTGGTGCATTCGTAATATTTAATGTCATATTGAGTTATGGATTAAATGAATATTTAAAAAAATATAAATATTAATTAATTATTTAATTAACATGTAGTACCTATAGAACGTAGGTACTATAAAAACGTATAATGTTTCTTTGTAAATTGTATATAAAGAACAGTTGAATAAAAAATGTAGAAAGGGGAGGAGAGAAAATCAATCAAAACATTAAGATAAAAAAGTAAAATATTGGTTATTAAAAAAACATTATACGAAAATAGGTCAAAATAATATCAACTCTACTCAAAATCAAAATTCTCTTTTACATTATAAAACTACGGTTTTGAAAATATAATAAGGATTACACTATGCCCCTCCTATATTTATTCTAAAAATTTTAATTTCTAGTTTTTTTTATGTAGGTATTGTATTTTTCAAAATTAATAAAAAAAATATGATACATGTTGAATTATTACCTATGTATGTAAGTGTATTAAATATTATGAAAGTTTAGATATTTTGTACATAAATCAACTTTTTATTAAATAATGTATCAAATGATATAATGTTTTCGGTTTTCGGTATATATTGAATTTTAAGTATGCAAGAGAGATATACGGTTTGAAAATGCGAAGATTAAATGAAAATTTAGTTGCCTGTAATGTTTCCTTATAAATATACATACATATTCTTCGCAAGTAGTATTTTGATTAATTAATGAAAGAGTTAAATAGAATCATTTACTATTATATAATAAAATGTTGACAAAAAGCACATACGAGTATATACCTTTTTAACGTTAATTGAACGATTTCAAATATATTTACTTTATTAAAAATATAGATGGTTAAAAAATGTGTGGTTATCATTTTCAAAACTAGGAGGTTTTTTTCCCTTATAACGTTATAATTAATAAAAGTAGTTGATTAAATATATTAAGTTTTTCTTAATTCACCCTTCTCCTCCGCTTCATTATTACTACTTATATGTATTTATATTAAGAAGCAAAAATCACACAGTTGAAACTACAAAACAGTTTAACTATATCTTAAATAGGTAGATATTAATTAAAACATTATAACTTATACATTTGAACACAAAGTGTTTCTTCTTCAGCTCAGTTTAATTAAAGTGAATTAAGAGCATCATATTCTTTTGAAATGCTGTGACATTCATGTAAAATTATCATCTAAGATACCTGGATAAAACATTTCAAAAACATAATATTTTAAACTAGAATAACACTTTAACAAATTAAAGTTAATTTTGAAAAATACATCGTTTCTGTTTAAGCTATGCTTAACACTTTACAATAGAATTCTCGTAATTACCTAAAGTGGTAATATTTTAAATTTACGCTAGCGTATTCAGTAAAATTATACAGAAATAAATTAGCTGTCCAAATTAAAATTTCACATTTAATTCCTGATATTACTTTTTTCAATTTGCAGCGAGCTATTTTATATTACTCGTTTATTTTCATTCACAACATGGTAAATTGTTTTGTTTTATTATCATTCTGTTTAGCGAAAAAAGCAGGGCCGTATTTATAATTACATTTTTTTTTTATATTTTATCGTAGACGTACATTATTAGTTACATTGTAATTAATAGGTTACTATAATAGATTAACTAAATTTATTTATAGTTCCTGTTCAGAATTAATAATATTATTAAGAACTATCAATACAATTTCTGATTTTTGTAAAAAAAACTATTTGAATCACCACCGCAAATGTTCGGTATTAAGTACACCAAAAAAAGTTTAGAAGCCGTTTCTGATTTTATTTTATTATTGCTTTTGTGAATTAGTTTGAAACTTATGTAGATGTAAAAGAACAAAGATACATTTGGAATTTAAAATGTTTACAAACAGATACGTTTGTGTTTTCATTAATTATGTACTGTAGCCTTTTTTATCCAAAAGAAAATACAAAACATGTATTCGGTTCAGTATGTGATCGTCTTTTTTTTAACTCTTTACGTAATCATGTTTAATTATTATTTTGTTTACACACGATTTGTATAATGATGGACATTATATATAAGTATTCTATTTTATTTGTTATGATATAGATAAAATATAGCATATCCGTTCCCCAAACGGCTTTACAGAAGACGAGACGAGAGTCAGGTTAGTCTCGTCTCGGTTTTTATTACTAAAGCCTTTAATCAATCTCGAAATTTTCAAGTGGCAAAATTTGTAGCTATCTGCTCGGTCTCATATCAAACAGTGAATTTTTACAAATTATTGATATTATTCTAAATTGACTCTCGATGAGACTTGTAAATAAAGTTTATATCGTTTCGTCAAAATTTCAGACGGTCACTGACTCGTCTCAACCGAAATTAAGGCACTCTCGTCTCGGTTTCGAGACTGAGAAAAGTCTCGTCTTTACGTGAAGACCTTATTTCTCAATAACATTTTTTTCAATCTAAACAGAACCACGAAAGCCTTACAGTTGTATACGTAAATAATTCACATCGATATATTTTTGGATAGAGCTATTTGCATATACCATATATGCATGCAATTGGCTATTTGCTATTGGCTATATTTGCACATACCACTTACCTAACGCACACTAACCTACCCTATCTTAACAACCTAACCTAATTTGGTACATACATATATAGTACTAGCTGACCCGGCCACACGTTGCTGTGGTTAACCTATACTTTAATTGTAGATTATATGAAACGTTTGGAAGTTTAACATAGCGCCATATATTGAATACTTACTCAATCCAGTCAACAGATGTCACCATCTGTTAGAATCGTTTGGAGCTAACAGATAAAGACAAATAATTTGCAATAAAATAATATTGCGATCATAAATTGAGATGTAAGCTATTCTATCTTTCAAGTTGGATCAAACTGCACATGGTGTACAAATTTGATTAAAATCGGTTAAGTAGTTTAGGAGTCCATCGCGGAGAAAACAATGTGACACGTAAATTATATATATTAAGATGGTCAAAGAGCCGGTATTTGCAAATAGCCACTTTCTATATTTTTTATTAAAGATAAATCTTAACTAAAAAGATTGAAATGAATACATTCTAACTCGGTCACTGGTAATATTGAAAGCTACCCTCTTTGGTCGCGCAGCCACCCACCCACAATATCCCATCCAACAGGACGGAAGACGAAAGCCTCAATCAATAGCTCATTATGCATGTCCGGAAGGGTTTTCAAACGCTGTCATAAACTTACAAGTTCTGAACACTTGGTTCCTGTATTCGGTGCGTGCTTGTATATTGTGTATATATATACGATACAAAGTTACTTTTCGGAAAGGAAGTTATAAGTATGATATGTATATTTGTTGGCATTTCAAATCCCTGTCGTAAAATATAATGGGATATATGTATATAAGATTTTATTGATTCCAAAATCGTTTTCACAATATTTTCAAACTGGAACATTTTAAGTTTTCATTGATTTTCTTGGTAACGTCATTCTTATAAATATACGCTTGCTTATCCAATTTTTAAACACTTCTTAATGTAGGTCATTTTATTCAATTATTTTCATATATCTATTACATTATATTGTATATCTGGTACTTTCAGAATATACAAAATTATTTAATGAAATGTCGCCCACATTATATGTATGTATGTATACACTGCTTGTCACAATTAGTGGGACACTTTTTCAATGTAACACAGTTTTGTTAAAAAATGTCATATTAATATGAAAATTCAGAGAAATCATTAATGTGGTGTTGATTCAAAGCCCAATAAGTTACAGCTTTGTCTCTTCATCAACAGGGGGTGTGCAACCCTTACAGTGGTGAAAATTGGAAAATGGCATTTTCAAGTATTGAAAATAAAGTTTGACAAGTGATTATTCCAAAATAAAACTAAAATTCAGAATAATTATTATCTGTTTAACTTCTTTGCACCCTTAAGGTACTATCTCATTAATTTTAAAAACATTATATTCTATTTACTTTTTGGTATCACCCCTTAAGTTTAGGTCAACAAAAATATAGGAAGATATGAAGCAAATTTAAAAAATGTTTCAAAAATCGTTTAAAAAAATCACAGTTAATATAAATTTACATTTTCAATAAAATCTAATTACGTTTAATATTTTTTCTACCCTTAATAATTTCAACCCTATTACATTATATTTAATTAAAACGACATAGGTAAAGATACAATTGTGAAATTTACAAAATGGTTAATAAACTTTGTATACAATGGTATCGTGTATTAAAAAATATAAATAAGTTATTAGGGTAGGCATTAACCCTTAAATACTAAACCACCCCCAATAATAAGGTAAAAGATTGAATTCAAGTATTATTTTATAAAAAATCAATGAAAGCGGTTATTCAACGATCTTTGTGAAAATTTTGTGCACCGAAACTCACCCCTACAGAATTAGCTACCCTTAATTGAAAAAATACATACTTTTTTTAAATCATCATATCTAAAAATTCACCGTAATTTTTTTTCTATCTTTTTGTGAAATAAAAGACCCATATTTGTTCTTTCATTACCGGTAAAATTAAAACAATACAATATCTGGAACAACTCTAAAAAAATATTTGTCTTAAAATTAAAATAGTTTTTATGCCAATTTATATTGAAAATATAGGTAACTATGGATATTTATGGACATTTTACTAGTTTTTTTCAAGTTTGGATAAAATTAATTTAATCGTTCGGAGACGTTCCTGAAAGAAGATTGTTTTAATTTTACCGGTAATGAATGAACAAATATGGGTCTTTTATTTCACAAAAGGATAGAAAAAAAATTACGGTGAATTTTTAGATATGATGATTTAAAAAAAGTATGTATTTTTTCAATTAAGGGTAGCTAATTCTGTAGGGGTGAGTTTCGGTGCACAAAATTTTCACAAAGATCGTTGAATAACCGCTTTCATTGATTTTTTATAAAATAATACTTGAATTCAATCTTTTACCTTATTATTGGGGGTGGTTTAGTATTTAAGGGTTAATGCCTACCCTAATAACTTATTTGTATTTTTTAATACACGATACCATTGTATACAAAGTTTATTAACCATTTTGTAAATTTCACAATTGTATCTTTACCTATGTCGTTTTAATTAAATATAATGTAATAGGGTTGAAATTATTAAGGGTAGAAAAAATATTAAACATAATTAGATTTTATTGAAAATGTAAATTTATATAAACTGTGATTTTTTTAAACGATTTTTGAAACATTTTTTAAATTTGCTTCATATCTTCCTATATTTTTGTTGACCTAAACTTAAGGGGCGATACCAAAAAGTAAATAGAATATAATGTTTTTAAAATTAATGAGATAGTACCTTAAGGGTGCAAAGAAGTTAAACAGATAATAATTATTCTGAATTTTAGTTTTATTTTGGAATAATCACTTGTCAAACTTTTTTTTCAATACTTGAAAATGCCATTTTCCAATTTTCACCACTGTAAGGGTTGCACACCCCCTGTTGATGAAGAGACAAAGCTGTAACTTATTGGGCTTTAAATCAACACCACATTAATGATTTCTCTGAATTTTCATATTAATATGATATTTTTTAACAAAACTGTGTTACATTGAAAAAGTGTCCCACTAATTGTGACAAGCAGTGTATAAAAGTATGTATCAAGTTATCTAGAAAATGATGTCGAATTTTTTTGTAAAACAAATTGAATCCGTCATAAATTTTGTACATGTTTTGATAAAGAATCATGCCCCCCCCCCATGTGTCATGTGCCTGCTTATATTACATCCAAGATCCCAATGAATCATTTATTGAAAGATTTATCAAAATTGACCCACTGATTTATTTTATCATCGAAGACAAATAATTAAATTCACAATCTTTATAATGTAGTTTAAGTGCTACAATTAAAATTTTATTCATACATATTAGAATGAAAACCTCACATTGAGAAAATTCATTTAAAACATTTCATTTTTAATATTTTCATTTTACCTTTAGCGTACCAATAGAAAACAAGACAACGGAAGAAAGTGTTTTTGTAAGTGAGATATTAAATCTCATTCTAAGATAACATACAAAAAATGCGATTTTATTATTAAAAGATGAAGCACGAAGCATTACAAATGCAGTGACGCGAGGTATTTCTTCGGGGTTATTTGCAATGGCAGTGCATATGAAAAGATTAAATAAAAAAATAATCTACATAACCAGATTTGCATACAATTTACATAAATATTAAAAGGGTACAGTTTTATTGATTTTTTTGTTTTGACAAACATAAATATCTACATAAAAATATCCTTTAAATAACAATGAATTTATAATAATAACTTCTTCTTTTATCGTTCTGTTTCATTTTAATATTAAGTATAATTTCACCATTCCGAAATGCCTAACGCCCGGTATTATAAAGAAATTTGCTTGGGACTCTTGAGAGCTAACGCTATCTGCGAGGTATTAAATATGAATAACAATCAATTGACAGTTGCAATTAATGATATGGTTTATACAAAGGATTCTCAACGGGGTCCAGTTGAACCCCCTAGGGGTCTATGGAATTTTAAAAAGGGTCTATAGTATTCAATGAGTCTATTGGGGGTCTATTATACATTTTTCTGTTTTATAATTTTGAATTGCAATTTGCAATGTTCTTTTTTGTTTTTCATTTAAATTTATCGATATATAATTGCTTGTATTTGCTATGTATTGCTTGTATTTTTTCAACAAGATTGTAGTCAATTTATGTTTTCTAGAATCTAAAAATGTAAAGGGATTTATAAAGAATAAAAATGGGTCTTCGTAGAAAAAAGGTTGGAAACTCCTGATTTATATAGTTATTTAAGATTTCCCTTTTTATTTTCTTATCTTAAGTCGTGTTATTCATGACAAATTGAAATTTGGTGCATGAAAATTACCATAAAATTTTTAATTTTAGATTTCGTTTAAATTATGTTTATTTTATAGAAAATGACGTGAAAAATTGAAATTTTCAAACCGCAGTTCTCTATGTCAAAACGTTCTCGAGATATGACCTTTCAAAGTTTTTGATTTTATAAAATTTTGATGAAAAATGACCGTAACTGTGACGAAATCGAAAGTAGAAAAGACTGAGTTTCGTGTACAAGAATATTTTTTCTAATTCTTTGACAATAAAGCGTCTACTCAAAATTTAAGACGTCTCGTTTAAATAGATATAAGCCACTTTCGTCTCTGTATCGATCTTGTTTCGAGACTAAAATCGAGAAATGTTTCATCTTGCCGTATAGTTCTATAAAAGTAACTATGTATTACTGTTAGGGTTATCTAAAACAATTGTTGTAATTTTTCAAGCTGCCACTGGATATAGATGTACGGTACATGCTAGTCTTGTACGCAATCTTTGTAGAGAGGATAACAAATTATAAGGGACAGTAATTATTCCACTCGGGGAAGCACACTCGTTGTGAAAAATCTCAGATGGAGTGAAAATCACTGTCATTCTATATGTCTCCAGGGAATGTTGTCGATAAATCATTATTCGACTCTAACAGATCCTTTCTGAATAATTTGTTCGGAAGATGATCGAAAAATATTCAGTTATGTATTTTGGACAGATGTTTATATTATAGAAATAATATAACAATACATAGGAAATTTAAAAAAATGTTGTATCCATCTTTAATACAACTTACATGGTTAAAAAAGTAATTGTAATCTTAAGCATATTTGCATATTATAAATTATTAACCGTCTATGAATTATATACATTAAAAATGACAATTGAAACTAAAATGGCCGCCACCAAATTTTGGTAACAGTTTTGTATAATGGAGTAGATTGCTTGTTATGCATCCATAATCTTTCCTAATCTTAACATCAAACAAATATTTATAAATAGTCAAGTTATGGCAAATAACATACATTTTTTTTTCATAAAATTAATAAGATACCTCTATCAAATTATGAATCTAAAATGTTTTCAAAAAGTTAAGTTTATCAATTGAATTTAAAATATATAACTTACGTTAATCCTTGATCTAATTAAATTTAAATTAAAAAATTACATCTCTATGTTTCTAAAGCTATATCAATTCATTTATACTGAATTAAAAGCTAAAATTTTATGAATAGCACACATTTTCAATTAAAATTTTAATGACCTCATTTGAATCGAGATTCGAGCTATAGACATTCTATTGAATGGTTATTGATTTAAACAACTAAAATGTCCATATTCTACTAATGATTTTATTAAAATAATGCTCTGCAATTTATTGTGTAGATATATGTATCAATTTAACGTTTGTCAAACTGACAGTTAAATTTCACAAATGTTAGTAATTAATGATTTTGTTACAGTGTAAAATATATTTGGTATTATTAACCTTACTGTACCCGCGTCAAATAGAATAACACATATACCCGCGCATGGTCTCTGGGACCGAAAGTTCTAGAGCCTGTTTTTTTATCTTTTTTGTTTTGACAGCCTGGTAAAATTAATTTTTATTAGAAGTAAAGAATGTTAAAAAAGATACTTTTTTAACGAGCTACGAAAACTTGAAAAAAAAAAATTTTTCTTGAAACAAAAACTAAAAATAACTAAAAACCTTAAGATAACAACATGAGGAGTAAAGTATTATAAACTATTCTCGACCAATATCTTACCATGCCTTCGGAGCATACTCAAAAGTGTAACACCTATACCCGCGTCGGTCTTACAGACCAATTGA
Organism: Sialis lutaria; assembly: GCA_949319165.1. Taxonomy (NCBI): domain Eukaryota; kingdom Metazoa; phylum Arthropoda; class Insecta; order Megaloptera; family Sialidae; genus Sialis; species Sialis lutaria. The sequence continues at coordinate 13,688,046 of OX439237.1, forward strand.
TGTAGTGTACTGGTACATGTCCTTTTCGCACGAATGCTCGCACTGCACTAAATTGAAGATCACGACAAATCATGAAACTACCAGTAAACTCATTGTCTTAGCATTCTCCGTTATTGAAAAAAATTTAAAAATGTAATCTGTCGGTCTGCCAGACCAATACGCGGGTATTGGAAGATTAATATTGTTCTGTTTTAAAAAGTCGTATCTCGATTGGCGTTAAAATACTATAGAATTTTTAAGTGGACACAAACATCTCGAATTGTTTTTAAATGTTCGTTATAATATATTTTAATTTAATGTATTCAAATTTCAAACCGTTTAAACTTTTAAAGTATAGTTATCGCTAGAAGAGGGCGAATTCAAATTTTCATTCGAATAACTCGGTATTTCAAATATTCGATTGGGGTAACTAATTGTAGTTCAAATAATTCGAATTATTTTAGTAATTTTAAAAATCATCACTGGGGCTTATATTTCAGATCAAATTTCAGATAAAATTTCAAATCTTAAATCATACGAACTTCGGTAAAAATACTATTTTCTTGAAAAAAGAAAATTAATCGCTATTATCGAAATTATTATAACACGAGATATAGTCGTTTTAAATACGTAAAAAACTATATTAAAGTAAAGACACTATAATATACTTAATTACTGAATAAAATATAAATAGTACTTTGTTTTAAGTTGGTTAATTTAAAGTATTTTAATCATAGTTTTGTTTCACAAAAGGTTATAAAATAGCCCTCATACGTGTACGTACTACGTACAGAACTGTTGAAATGTCCAATGTTACCTACAACATAAGTATATATTTAACTAGGAATACATTACACAAAAAGTCTTTTGTATGAATGTATATATTTTTTACTGTCTCTCTCACTGTGTTTGCAGTTATTTCTTTTGTTCTCTTCTGATCTCGCAAATCGTGTTTGAATTATTATTTATTCTATCTTTCATGGATGGAACAGAAAACTGATTTTTTGTCATGTATCACTTTTGATGTTCTTTCTTTTTGTTGTTGTATATTATCATTTATATTGTATATTTCTAGGTGATGTTCTATATGGCCTTTTTCATTTTCCAGGAACTATTTATTTCTGAATGGTTTTTATATATTTTTTATATATAAATTCACATTGAATTGAATTTATATTTTATTTATTTTATGAGGCATATATACACTAGTCACTAGGGTAAAGCGAAAATCTAATTTATTTGAACTTTCAAATGCCTGTATGCGCCATATTTGTTTATTTATATCCTAAACCTAATAAACCAAGGATATGAACTTGTAATTTGGTATCATATTCAGGTGGCGCAATGATCGTTTTTATGAGAAATTTTATGAGATGTGAAATTTTGCCACCCAGGTTACTAGTTTTTCTCTGTACATCATTTTAGTGTGTACAATGTGGAAAAAAAGTTTTAATAACCATTAACCTTTTAAAAAACTAGTCATTTTCGGAACTTGTGTCCCTGGGAACTTTTCATCAACAAGTTACGAACTGAATCATATTTTAGTCTCATGTCCGGTATTATTCGCAGCGTGCGCGATGACAGCGCCAACTAACGGGTGGACTTTAGTAGCAACTTGGGTGGCCTTTGACGTACTAACAAACAAATAATTTCAATAAAATATCGTAATATATACATTTTAGACGATTATTTATGACTATTGGCTATGTGCACGAAGTATATTAGCGCCGCTAGCGGGTCATAGAGAAGGATTGAATGGATTCAACTCTCTTTTTATCATTGTTTAATATGTTTAATACCGTGAAATTTTTTATTAAACAAATATCATTTAATTTAGCTGTTTGCATATAATATAAATAGTATAGCATAAAAGGTACGTGAAAATTATTTATTTTGGGTATCTTTTTCTCTTTAATTATGACGTATAATAGAGAAATAATTAATTCGTTTACATTGACAGCATAACCTCAAATTTTGGCGCCTATAATTTTTCAATATTGCTCACCACGAACACTTGCATCGACATTATTTCTAACACCACCCCCTTGCACATAGTCTATAGTGGGATTAACCATGTTGACCATTCTATTTTCAGTTAAAAACGAGCCTATTAAAAATGACAGTTAGTCCACCCAAAGTGTTATTTTTTGCCACGTTGTGCGCTGTGATCGATTTCGTTTCCCCCACTACCTACTTTGCACCCAGCGAATAAAGTACCTACCAAATTTGCAAGCTTGCTGGCACTCATAAATGAGGTTATTAATTTTGTATATAGTATCTATGGATTAGTTATGGAATTTAGAGCAGTGACACTTCAACGTATTGTAACACAGTTGGCGACTTTGACCGTATAAAATAATTTTCATAATAGCACAACTGTTTTTATACCGTTGGTTTTTACATACAACGCTTGCGCGAAATCTGTCAAAGTCGTCAAAAAACTCCAAGAGAACTGTCATATAAGTTTGGTATCTCATCTGAGAGTGTTAGCAAGCTTGCAAATTTGCTAGGTCCTTTATAATACTGACCATCAGAAAATTTGGTTGAACTATTATTTTTACATTGGTTTTTTGGTCCTTTCTAATTTGATAATTTTACAATGTAATTCTAGATCACACCACAGCACAAATTATACTTTATGTATCTATTTATGCGAAGGAAGTAAACAAATCAGTTTAATATACTGTCAATTTCATATGATCATAATTTAGGTTTATATAATTACCATTTTGATATGGTTTCTCTTATATGTGTACATTATATACATATAAAGGTCATAACTATATATTTGAGTATGTATTTCAAAGAGCTAAATTACTATACAAGTCCGTCTCACCTGTTCGGATCATAATAATAGTTTTAATTACTATTACATTAATTTAGGACAAATGTACATGTCTACAAAGCCAACTAGATAAAGAGGTGGAGTGTGGGGAGAGGTTACAGTAATGCGTCGTGTCGGGTGGCCTGACATGGGGTCATGTGGTAGGGGCGGAGCGGAAATGAAGGAAGTGGCAGAATGAGAGGAATTGTTACAAATATCTAATCAAGGCAGTCAAATAATGCTGGCGCAGTTTGACCAAAGGCGGTTTTAATTCACTTCAAAGCATCCCCTTGTCTTTGTTAACCCGTCTTTAAAATTACCCTGTTTAATTATACATATATCACTATTTCACTCATATATACAGTGCTGTGAAACTGAATGTCATAGAACGATCATTGCGGAAGCCTCAAAATTGTTGGTCTGTTTTGGATTCAATTGTTCATTGTAAAAACAATAAATATTTATAACTTTGCACGAGATTATGATATATATAAGTCATTCTCGTCTCATCTTGAATTAAAAATAAAAGTTGCGGTCTCGTGTAAATTCAAACTAACTTAACTTAATGGAATTAAACGTTTTCAGGATTCCTAAATCACGTACGATCATTATCAAAATGACGTATGCGTATCGGTCTGTGAACGTTTTACAACCAAAACGTGGAAATTTTATACATAAAATATGAATAGGATGTTTTTCGCCAATTTTTGAATTTTTTGATTATTTTTAAATGGGTGGTGCATAGTAAAAAATATTATTTAATTCAACTTTTTGTTGGTCATTTTTTTATTTTTATTTTTTATTTTATTTATAATCATTATTTTACATTATTTAGGAAGCAGTTAGTAATAGAAACCAAAATTTCACCTTTCTACGATTTATCATGTTTGAGTTACAGCATCATACAAACATACCTACATCATGGCGAAAATAGTAAGGTCAAAATATATATTTGCATGTGATCATTCTTTCAATTTAAAATATGGTACACTTTATTTTGATACGTACAAAATGTACTTACATAACTTGATATTAATCTTTTAAAACCGAAACATTCGACGAGTCTCTCGATAATACTTTTGAATCCAATGTAAGTTTCGTTTCATATTTTTCAGTTACTTTTAGAAATAACAAATAAAAATACCTTTAAAAAATAATGCAGCAAATTTAAAACTAACAAAACAATTGATTGAATTTAAATTTGAACCGGGGAAAAATTGACCTTATGGCCAAGTTAATACAGCAGTAAAAAAACAACATACAGAAATAACATTATCATTTCATTAAAAATTATATTGTTTACATCGAGCAAAATGACACACACAATGGCCTCTTCAAATAACAGAACAACCATCATTTAACTTCACAAAGTAAACATTGGATTGTTACAGCGGCAAATACTGGAAACTGAGCAACCTAAACGGTAACACAAACACAACCGTCAATAATTAAATTTTATTAAACGTTCATTAATCTGGAAATATGATTAACTTATCGGATCTATGGCAGTTATCTTCGCTATAATTTGTTGTATCAGTCGCATGTGTTCACTGTTGTTATTGTTGTTATTATATCTGTCTGTTTGGTTTGATTTTAATTTACATTTTCATTGTGGGGGTGTAGCAGGTGTTGTGATGTTATTTGTAAAAATAATTGGATAGTTTAACACTTTTCAAATATCTCTAATAATTTTATAGATCTGTATACTCGTACCTATATGTATACTGATTGTACAGATACTAATTAATTATAATTTGAAAATTATGAAATTTGAATATGTGATGGAAAATTTAATACCTGGAGATTACAATGTAGAGTTTAACGTTCATTAGTTTTTACTTTTATATAATTAGGCTGAACACCGAAACGAAAGTAGTTTAAAATATGATGAATCGATATTAAATATTAAAGTAAAATATGTAAGATTCGTTATTTTTCAGAAATTCTAATATGTATTATTATTTTCAATCACACTGTCTTGGTCACGTGTACCAGATGAAACCTTACAAGTTTTTTTTCGAGACGAGACCATGAAGAAATTTGTACAATTTTCATAAAATAAGGCTGTCAGTTGTAAAATTCGAGACTGGGGCGAGACTTCAGTTCCAAAAACTGAGACTAGACAAGACTTACCTGACTTTTGTCGCGTCACGTCTCGTGTGTAGCACTTAATGTACAATAAACCAGGGACCTGAACCCGAACCCGAAAAAAACTTATTTTTCATGAACCTGAACCCGAACCGAACCGCTATATTTCTAAGTCAGTGAACCTGAATCTAAACCCGAACCTTTTCATATATATCTGGTAACCATTTTTTTCAAAAGGTTCAAGATATTATTTATAATATTTTATCAATTTTCCTCCATTGATTTTTAAAAGTGATTGTAAAATGTATAAATTGGAAAGTTTGAATTTCACTGTATGAAGTGATTTCTCAAGTCCACTACAAAAATTTACATTTTTTTACTTGCTTTATAATTCTATAATTTTGTAAAAATAAATTTCATTTCAGTTTGCAAAAAATCTGAAATATAGAGATTTCAGTCTTTAAAATATATTTTTATTTTTGCTAATTTTTTCTAGCAGTATTTTCATCCATTCATTGTTTTAACAAATGCATATTATTATATTTAAAAACTATAAATATAATAATATACATTTGTTATAATATGATTGACGAAAATAAATTTTATCTCAAGAAATGGAGATTTGAATAACTTGATTTTTTTAATACAGCTAAACAAAAAGAAAACAAAAAATATGTACTTATACCGTTTTTAATGGATTTTACTTCCATGTTCGAAGAAATTGAAGTATTGTAATACCATCAAAAAATCATGTCCAAAAAAAAAGCAGATTCTGATTGTACTAACTTCAAAACGTAAAGAAAAGTTAATTTTCGCATGGCGGCTGTGCGTGTGTCTGTGTGTCTGGATGTAGAATTTTCTTCCGTGTACGATAACTACTGTAGATATGCACCGATTTGAATTATTTTTGGGGAAAATGTTTGCCTCAGTGAGTACTCCAGATCTATTGATTTTGGTGCTAATCGGATTAGGGGTTTCCAAAATATTCGAAATTTTGTACCTATTATCGTCTGAAAAGTGAGTAATATCTCACCAATTTTGATAAGACTTGGTACACTTGTAGTTCAATCCAATCTAAGGGGCACTTATTTCATTAATGTGCTTAGATAGCCACTGAAGGGGTGAAAACCACCCTCAAAATGTTAATTTTAAATACTAATAAATTCATGTTGTCATGGAAACAAGCGCAGTTAAATTCAAATGTCAGATAATTATTATTTTACAAAAATGTCTATTCTACAACTGACATTAGAATATTAGAAAACTAATATTTATAATAGAAAGGTGAGTTTTATATTAACAATTATCTATTGTAAAAGATATTATAGAACATGGAAGTCTTGTATGGTTCTCCATACCGATATTTATTTTATACTGCATACAAGCTGTTTTGTGAGCCCACAGCAGGATAGCTTTTTTATTTTCAAATAGTAATTTATTTTAATGTTATTTTTTTAATTTGAACCCGAACCTGACTCTGAAAAAATAACGGTTTTTGAACCCAAAAACTTTGCACCGTGCTGAACCTTAACCTAAACCTGAACCGAAAATTATTATTGAACCCGAACCATAAATAAATTCCGGTTCAAATCCCTAAATTATAGTAATCATGAAAAAATCATACTCGATATTTCAATGGAGTAATACATTTTGAGGGTTTCTGAATCGAGTACGACCATTATCTCAATGACGTCTGTGTGTTTGTCTGTGAACGCTCTAACAATAAGCCAAAACGGTAAAACTTACAAACATAAAATTTTACATATAAAGTTCTTGTATAGATGTGCATCTTTTATTTTTGAAGATAATCGCTGAATCAGAAACGAATGTTTACTCTTGTAATTTTTTAACGGTACAACACAAAATTTTACACAACTTTAGTATTTCTGTGTATATTCTCAATTCACCCTCCTACCACACACTCCATGTGTTGTACGCATACATGTATATATGTTTACTAGATGTCTTATTAACATAAAAATCTACAGAATTGATTTATTTGCATGCGTTGTGGCATAACGGTCGTTTTTTGTCTTGTTTTGACGGCATGGATGAATACGAAAATAAAAATTTTATCTCCGAACATTGCATTAAACATTTCGTGTTTTGTAATTTTGAATTGTGGTGATGAATATAAATTCCAATAGGATGATACGAAGAATTATGATTTTTAAAATTTATTGTCAATTTCGATTGACGCGATTAATAATTTTTGTAAATTATCAATTTTTCGTATATGTATACACACAAACTATACATTTTTATTAGTAATAGCGATATCAATATACCTAATTTTTTTTTGATAATCAACTATGTTATTAACTTGGAAAGTTACTATCATTTATTTAGTCTTTAATGTATTACAGGTATTGAATACAATGAGGTTTAACAATTATAAAATTTATTAATTTTTAATTAAGTATGACTTAATAACTGATTTGTAATATAACTGATTTATATTTAAAAAAACTACAAATTTATAAACGTATAAATATATGAAATATTTGAATTTAGATATTAATTATTATTAAAAGAGATTGGAGAAATTTGGCCAAAGTTTGAACAAAAGTAAACGATGCGTTATACGAGTAATAATCCTAATTATATGGGAAGTTAAATTCGACATAATGAAAATTAAAAGGTGCCTGGATTTATACATTATATAATATTTATATATTATATTATATATTATATGATATTATACATTTCAAAAAACAAAACGCAAAAAACTTCATTTTTGTATTCCAGAGTTTTCCAAGGATTTTAGTACCTTTCCGAAGTTTGTCATATTTAACAATATCTATAAACATTTATTTAGTGTTTGTTCATTTTCTGGATTAAACTCACTATGAAGACCTGCTCATCTCTTTTGTTTGATACATGTCTGACCTAATTATTCAATATAAAGTGTTAATTCAGTGATATCAATATGTCAAGTACCATTTTTAGATAAGTAGTTTATTAATAGCAAGTACTTATCCACTTTTATTAGCATATTGTGTCTGACCTAATTATTTATAGGTTAAATAACATTAATATTTTTACTAGAAAATATTTTTTTATATGAGGAGCCTGTAGTTAATCAATTATTATATAAAATTATTTTTGCATCTTATGATTTTGAACAGTGAAAATTCCATCAACAGACATAAATTTTAAAAAATATTGCCTCTAATACGACGTAAGACAAAAATTCTCATATTAATTAGTGGATTCGACAGTTCACAACACATTCTAAAAGCAAACAAATTTTCAAGATCAAGTTTAATTTAAATTCACCAATAAGAGCCATTCTACGTAAATGACTTAATAGGCTTATTTCCTAATTATCTCTAACAAGAATATAACTAAGAATGAGCTCAGTGGCTCAGAATAATCCTTATTCAAAATATATGTTCTTCCTCATCAAATACATACTACCAACCAACACCTTTTCAAAATATACAATTTTCATAATATGTACACGATTTTAATTACGTTACAGAACAAACGGAGTGCACAGGAACGGGTTTGATGCATTTACAAGTAAAATGTTAACCTTAAATTTAATTTATTATCTGTAATGATCTTTAAACGTTTCTCGTCTTTTAAAAATAAGTCAATTTCATGATTTTGATAAGGTAGCAAACCAAACTTTTTATAAGGTACCGAATTGTATTATGTTTTTGTTTTATTCAAAAACAATAGAGCATAACACCCCGAGTAAAAATTTTTATATATAATTGTATATAATTATATATAATTATATACAATTATATCGGAGATTTGGCCCGATATAATTGTATATAATTATATACAATTATATATAATTGTATATAATTATATAGAAATGTATATAATTGTATATAATTATATATAATTATATATATATATATAACTATATAATTATATACAATTATATATAATTATATAAAATTGTATATAAATATTTTTAAATCGATTATACATCCTGGAGTCCCCCCCCCCCCTAAACGGGAATGTATTAATTACACAGTAAATCACAGCTCTTTTTAGCAGATAGTATATATAACTATTACATATATAAAGTACTCGGATATTATTGAATCATTTTAAAAAAAATAATCTAGATGCGTATTAAGTAATATTTGAGGCCCATATTGTTGAAATAAAAATTTACAATAATTGACCGTTTAGGGGGGGGGGACTCCAGGATGTATAATAGATTAAAAAATATTTATATACAATTTTATATAATTATATAGATATATATATAATTATATACAATTGTATATAATTATATATAATTATATACAATATATATATTTATTATATATATACAATTATATATAATTGTATATAATTATATACAATTATATATAAAAATTTTTACTCGGGACAGCTCCACAAAAAAAAATCGAACTTTTGTTTGCGGGAACTTAACCCACTGTACTATATGTAATCGAGCATGCTGAAACCGAATCTGGAGTCCAAATTACCCCAGGCTAAAAATCATAAAATTCAAAACCCCATAATCATATATCTCATCAACCCTACAACCCCAAAACCTTAAAATCCCATAATTCTAAACACTATAACCATAAACCCTACAACCCTAAAACCCCATAACACAGCGAAAAATAAACTTATGCGCGTTGAAGCTATTTCAAACATTTATTTTCACTGCTTGAACGCACATAAGTTTCTTTTTCACTGGAGTTTTGGGGTTGTTGGTTGATGGGATATATGATTATGGAGTTTTGAATTTTATGATTTTTAGCCTATTTTTTGAGGTTAGGAAAAAAACCTGACGTGATGGGGTTATTTGGACTCCAGATTCAGTTTCAGCGTGCTATATTACAAATAGTACAGTGGGTCAGGTCCCCGCAAACAAAAGTGGAGCTGTGAGTTATCAAAGCTCATCAGATATGTAGGTACTTTTGCAATTTTTAATACCAGGTATGGAAAGTACTAAAAAGCAAGGGTATTCGATAAAGGACGATAATTTAATTACAAAAACTTTTCACCAACAAGGTGAATGATTGATTTTTATCTCCATCCGATTCCACACGCGTCGTGTGTTAGTATTGAATAAAAAATAACACATAATATTGTGGAAACAAAAATCAGTTATACAATTCTTAAAAAAAAAACATTATGAGAGAGGCAATTTTTTTATATAAAATACTGCTGAAACGTATTTATTTAGTTTTACAGATTAGTTTTGTCTTCGTATGTTTTCGTTTGTTTGTTTTTGTTATGTATTGATTTAGGAGCGGCGGTAGAGCTAAAGTAAATAACCTGCTGGTAATTTCAAACCGACCTTTATATATAAACATGATGTTTATATTTCCAATATAAAAGACACATTTTTAGAAATTCTTAAAACTACCGCTACTTTTGGTATAGATTTGTTACCATTTAGGTTAATACTGTTTTACATTTATTTCAATTTTCCTTAAAAATATCTTAAAATTCTAATATGTGAACTTATACCACTCTCAGTCTCTCTAGTTAACTGATAAAAGATCGGACATAAATTATAAAAAATAACATTCTCTGTATAACTTGTATTCTATATAAACATTTTCTTCTGTTACAATCCATCTGAAATTTAATTTAAAAAAATCAATTATTTAGTTATTTTTTTACTATAAAGTAAAAGCAATATAAGTAAAATTCTATTCTGATAATAGATGAAGTGAATACAAAAGGATTGGTACAAATTTATTTCGAATTGTAGCTTACAGTTCAGCATTTTTATCAAAAAAGGGGGTTAAATAGACAAATTGAACTTTATTTATATTTTTATAACAGAAAATTAAAACCGATCGATATTAAACTAAGTAAAAATGGACACTGTAATGTTTTCTATCAGAAAATGTAAAAATGTAAGTGGGATATGGAAGAAATTTAAGATATAATGCTCATTTTATCAATTTATATACGAAAAAAAATTTAGTACGAGAATAGAACACACTTCCAAGCAGAGCCTGCTTGGGTGTGCAATAAAAAAAACTTAATTTGATATACTTTGGATTTCGGCTAAATCCAGGCCTGTGACATTTACATTTAGCTTGATAACTCTTGAATAATTTGAAAGTTAACCTCCAAGTCATGGTATCGCTAAATTTTCTTAAGCCTCAGCATACAATGAGCGCGAAAATATGAACCACCGCCGTCAAGTCTGTCAACAAATGTAGGCTCAGCTAATCGGATTTTCGCCCCCACATGCAACGAGCTTTTATGAATACATTATCTTTCTCGTGAAGATGTCAGAACCATTCATGTTGCTTTATTTTAACTTTGGTTGTGTATAATTTAGTGTTTTTGTGCTGTCTGTATTTAAAAGAAAATTGTTTAAGCTTCTCTTTTGCGTTTCGTCTGATTGGGATTTAACTTTGGCCAGTAGTAGGTACTTTTATATTTGTAATTTATTGAAGAATAATTTAATAATTTTCAATACCTTTTTTTTTGTTTTCATATTGAAATAAATTTCTGATACTTTTTATTTTATACCAATTTATTCTATTGTTCTTGCTTCTTTATTGTAATATTTAAACACATAGCTCCAAAAAACGAATAGTATTGTAATTTTAATCGGGCTATGTTTTTCTCATGTATTTTTAGACAAAAAACTCACCGACTCCAAAAAAAAAATAGAAAAACGTGGGCTGTGATAAATTTTTATCAAATTTAATTAAATACTTTTTGTATTGCTGCATGCAAGACCATTTTTGACCAAGCTATGAAGAAAAACCTTTCAGCTTTCCAAATCTGCTGATTTTTTTACGATCATTTGTTCTCTTGTTACAGGCGTTCAAAAATAAAAATTTTGTTTTTGTTCTGATCGAAAATAAGTCGGTTAAAAATAGTCGTACAGCGTTACAAAAAAAATATTGAAGAAAAAAGTCTTATCTACAGTAAATTTATTAGATTTGGTCGGAAAAATTTATCATGACTGTTGAATGCTCTCAAAATTGATGTTTACAATTCTTTGATGACAGTAAAAATTTTGGGTGAGCTTGTATTACCGAGGCAACTGGCCATGGGACCCGTGATAAGATATGGACGCCATATTGTTGAGTATCAACTGACAAATACATTTATTTTCTCAGGCACAACGTATATTTATTTCAAACCAAATACATTTTCCTGATGATACTTTTTTTTATAGTCCTCCAAAAAATGTCATATTAATTTCGAATTTTATAACATGAGAATTGTCTCTGTATATATTTGACAGATCACAATAAAAAGTGGCAACGATAAATTTTTTTATTAAAAAGTATGTCAGAGGATTTTATTGCATAACATGTGACACGTTTCTGACGCACACACATACGTGTATTGTTATTATTTTTCTAGTGGTGTTATTACCATTGCAGTGTCGTGTTCGGATACTCCTGCTGCAATATATGTATTGATCATTCTTTCTACTTTCATCTGAAAAATATAGCTAAAGCCAACACTATGTTTCAGTGTTTCTCAATTTAGTTTCTGTTGACTTTATTAAGTTGAACATAATGAACATCCATGCAAGCCGAGAGTTTTATTAAAACTTATTGTATACATTGTGATACGCAATATAATATGTATTAGGAAAAAAGTATCTGTGAGTACTATTTTTTTAAATCGCAATTTTGTATAATATGATTTTTACAAGAAGATGCCCAGTCGACTTTTTTATTGACTATCATTTTCAATAAATAAAATTGATCGATGGTATCATCACACCCTAGTATGCTGCCTACGACCCAAACTTTAGTAATTAACACAATTCAATTTAGAAAATTATAGATTGCAAATTAAAGAATCCAAATTTTTAATTTTGTAAAATCGTTAAAAAATAATAATGAAGAATTTAAATGAGTTATTTACGAATAGACCATTTTTTACTTGGTCTAAATTCTCTTACATTAGATAGAATTTTATGGCCCATGTTTATGCATTGGTTTGACATCACTGGTGTAAATAATTCTTTTGAGTAGATAAAATTACAAAATAATAAACTTCATACTGTCAGAATTGGAAATATTAATCTAATTTTATAAAGAAATAAATACCCTTAAAACAAATGAAAATAATCATGTTATATGCGGTATACTGGAGATTTAGTTGTCCTCTTTTTATCTTAATAACTCACATATAGGTAGGGTACTCAAATAAATATAATAAAATAAAACATCATAGTTGAATTCAAAAATATTTAACTAAACCTGGAAACTTTTATTCTAATGTCACTTGTTCAGATTTCTTTATTCTTTTTATAATATCGGGTATTAAATTTTTCAACTTTAAACTTCTTTGCTCAGTTTTTCGTAGACTGATTTGTTTTATTTTGTTTATTCTTTAATGTAAGAACCCCTTTTTCTCCGTGTCACATGGTTTAAGAAACCCTGCAAACAGTCTTGTTTCTATACATCCACGACAATATTACGTCTGTGTTCCACACCTTGGGAAATCAAAGTAGGAAAACTCTCGAATAAAATTTGCTTCCTCGATGGATATTCAATCGTGACGTCGCATAACACACGTGCACATGTCGAACTCACCTTGATGAAATACATACAACAGGGGTGACCAAAACGTGACAAATAAACCACATTCAATTCCTGAAACCCTGATAAAAAATAATGTAAGACTACAGAAGAAATGAAATTTTCTGATTTTAGTTTGACATTTTTTAAGGTTACATAATTTTTTGTTCACTCCTGATTTATAATAAACAGTTCGACGTCTATTTTACAAGCGTCAAACTTGACAGATGTCAAACGGAGTTTACATAATTGATTGAAATAAATTCGATTTCTTATTACGTTTGGTTCTTTTCGAGTCTCTAGCTTTGAGAATTCCTTGCTGCATATTTTATTCCAGGAATATGTAGTGTGCTCTGCGCTATGAGATTGCTAGTGTATTTATTTGTTATGTTTTTGTTGTAACTTTTATGTGTATATGTGTTGGAGTAAATAACATATAAAACTAAAACTATTTTTATGTTTTCAGTTATATTACTGTTACTTGTATTTTACTCTCACATATTTTTATCAAATATGTATTGTTTTTTTTGGGGTTAAGGGAATATTTAACTTGCTTTCACGGTTGAAGAGATAAAATTCAATTTTATTAGTCTCGAGATCTTAGTTCATATGACATCTTCAATCATCACTGTTATAAAGACTTTTTGTATATACATAAAACTGGTCGCTAAAATGAGAAATAACATTTTCATAAAATAAACGTAATAAAAATAATATGAATATCTTGAAATAATATGAAGCATTCCACGTAAATCTAACTATATCTATGATTATATATTCACTTATAACTTTTATTATACTATATAAGTTATACAAAAAATGGAATGATAAGTATTTCAGATTTTTTTTATTTGAATTTTTAAAATTTTTAGAACGGTTATTTTTTCGAATTCTCCAGTTCAAAATCTATAAGAATCAACCATAATATTGCTTGCCCCCTAAATTTTGTGTCAAAATGCTTCATTTACTGAATTAATAAAATTATTATAATATGATATTAATATGTGTATAATATAATTAAATAATAATATATATTATAATTTAAAAACTCTACAGTACAGGACATTAGTACAATTATCTTTCATCTAAAATGCAGTTTCAGTCAATGATTAAATACGAAATTTCATATCTTAAAAAATGTTGAAAAAAATACTGAATGCTTGTTCAAAAGCCTCAAATGCATTTTGCATTTTTTACAACTAGATTTAATGTGTATCATGAAGCACATTATATAAATATATAAAATTCCACCTCAATCATGGATTCTCTATTACCAATACCAACCATAAAAACCCAAAAGTTACATTAACCCAACCTATATACGGCCATATAAACATATAATATTCATTTTCTAAGTCCCAAATAAATATCGCCTTCAATTATATAACAGCTAGCAATATCCTTTACATTAAGTTAATTATTAATTAAATAATCATAACCATATAACACATCTCCCTCTCCTCTACTGAAACACTTATCGCAGTCAGAGAATTTTGTGTGGAAACCTCTCGAAAGCAATATGCGAGACTTTTATAGACTCATAACATGTTACGGGCTGTGTATTATTTATATTATGTAACATATGAAAGCACAAGTATTCTTTGATGTGTTTATTTTGGAAACAATTTTCTTAATATTGCCAGTCCCTTAGGGATCTATTGTAATATTATAAGGCTTTTGCGTAACAAATAGAGATCGAAAATGTTCATCAAACGTTTACAGTATCTTCTAGACAATTAATAATAGTGTAATAAATATATTATATATAATACAGAAACTCAATTCAGAATTTTAAATTTACCACAAGATAAATATTAAAACAAATTAGTTTTTAAACATGGAAATATGTCTGAGTTAGTAAAATTAATATAAACATCCAAGACGAAAACAATGGAGACAAAGATGGAAATAGTCCGTCCTTTAAATTTAACATTTAATTAACTTATTTGAATAAATATTACTACGAAGGTTCAGAGTTTTCTTTTTATAAATTAAACCCGTTACTTCAGTGACAGATGTCAAAAACATCGCGAAAAGATGTAATTCTTGAATTTTTTCTGTGTTTTTATTAAAATTAACATAATACTAACGTAGTATCAGATGTATGTAGTTTGAATTTGGTATTAAAGAAAATTTACAATTAAAGTGGAACAGCATTATTATAAATAATAATCATATTCAAAACCAAGAAAAAAAACAACAACATAAAAACTGGTCTTTATTATATCTACAGCCATGGCCATAAGTATTAGGCACTTATTACTATGATGAATAATTTTGGAACTAAGTAATTTTGAAAAAAAAACTAATGTATACCAGTTATAGTAATGTAATTTTAATATAATACTCATAATTAATATTTTATGAACCCCCTCCTGATTTTATTAATAATTTAATCTACCGTGGTATACTATACACTAATATCTTGTGTAATGGTGTGCCATTCTTCGATAATTTTTTGTTTTAACAAATTTTTTTGAACTGAATTTATGTTTTGCAATCTTGCTTTTTAAAATGTGCTACACATTTTTACAGGGGACCGGGGCGGCCACGATAACAGTTCAACGCTGTTATCGTGCATTGTTTCGCGGGATTTGTGGCACGGGACATTATTTTGTTGAATTAAATAATCCACTGGGTCGGTTTCAACTTATTTTTAAACAGAAGGCTCCAAAACTTCTTCAAACATTTCTAAAAACCGTCTAAAATTCATGCGCCCTCCGCATAAAAAAAGACTTCGCTGACGCCACTGACAGAAATGCAATCCCAAATCATGATACTACGTCCTCCAAATTTAATAGTAGATATAAGACATTCTTGCCAAAAAACTTCACCTCTTCTTCTTCGAACGAAGCGAGCCCCAGGTCGGTCGAAAAACAAATGAAATGAAAAAAAAAATCAAAAAATGATGTTTTGTTGATTTTTAAACGTTGGATTCATATCACTTTAATTCATTTCTCTTTAGTCCAATCATTGTATTTTTTCGCCCAGGAAAGACAAAATTTTGTCTGTTTGTGGCCTTTTTCGCACCTTTCTCCCTAACAAATTGTGTCCACAAGCCTTCTTCTAACACTCATTTCTGCCAATTTTATTCCATGAACCTGCATCACTTCAGAAAAGAGTTTTTTTTTAAGTTTTTTTTTCCTTTTTTTTTTAGAGAGATTCGTTTCAAAATACGGTTCTGTCACGCACTGGTTTTTCATTTTCGGCCACTTTTGATTCGATTTACCTTCCTAAAAATCATTAAGACATCTAATAAAAGTAGCTATAATCCCTAATTCCCCGAAGTCTGTTAATATAAGCAAATTGTCTGAAATCACTAAGTACCTAATATGACCAAGGCTGTATTTTAGATCCCTAAGTTACAATGTGATTTAAAAATCCTCTTTTCCCCCTGATCATTTAATACCAAACCCGTTCATTCAAATATAATCCAAACCAAAGGCCATAAAATAACTACCTATACCTAATAATTAATATTAACGAAACATATATATCACAATTACAATTCCAGAATATTAACAATAATTAATAACACATTTCAACTTTCCACAGATTGAATCCTGAATAATATAATATAATATTCATAACATTATCTTTTCAATACGGCACAAACGAAATTCAATTTCGCGTTATATCGATTAATAAGCAGCTATCGTTGTACATTTGTGGGGTGTTTGTATCAAGATGTGGAAGGGGTTGAGGTGATGTAATAACAGTTCCTAATTCACCCTTATACGAGGAAGGGGGGTTGTCACTCTTTCCCTCCTACCGAAATAACATCGCTGGATGTACTGAATGTTTTTCTGTATATTTTACTGTGAGTTTTGCGTTTTTATATGTATAATTTTCATTAAATACTTCTGTCTGTTGTGGGCAGCTATTAGGATATTTATTATGACATCTTACAGTCACATAAAGTAATTGACCAGTACAACTGTCAATACAATAAGTAATATACACCTAATTCTGTTTTTAAACGGTAGATACGTTCCAGAAAAAACCGTGTAAAAAAAGACAAAAAGTACATATAGAAAAAAGGGAATTAGTTCCATATCCTTCAACTCTGTAAAAAAAAAATAGGTAAAATGAAATGACTTATACAAAAAAAAACTATAAATTAAATTTTTATGTGCATTCATGCACAGTTTATTTCATAAAAATAAAAGGTAATTCAATTCTTAAAGCAAAAGTAACATAAATATAAAATTATCGCAAGTTTAGGAACTGAAAACTCGTACAAGACTAAAATATATACTTAAGCTGCTATGAAAATAAATTGGAAAATTTTATAAATAAACAAACGGTTAGTAAAAATATTTTTCTTTAAAAGTCGAATGAAATCGTGTAAAAACGGAATCAATTTTTTTTCTGGACCGTGTTAAATCAAAACTGTAAAAACAGAATTGGGTGTACTTGAAAAAGTATTTTTTGTTACTTGAAGTAACTTCAAATTCTAGGTAGGTAATTTTTAATGTAATACTTATTTTTAACAAATTAAGTAGATATTTAAAGTACATTTAACATTTAAAAATAGCTAAAAGTATTTGATAGGTACTTTAAGTAAGGTATCTATATACTTCAAGTACTGACCAGCCAATGTATGTATATTTAAAATATAAAGTAGTTATGAAACATATAATACTTTATTTAAAAATAATAATTAAAACATTAATGACTTTTTATATACTACAAATAATAAAAATAAAATACCTACATTTAAAATTGATATTTTCCCATTGAGAATGTAAAATAACGATTATAAAATAAAAACATATAACATTTAAATGATTTGCAATTAAAATAGATTGAAAATAACACGTCACTTTCAACAAATCGCACAAACTGCTTTGTACAATAAAACGACGTCACATTCTAATTGTCATATCCACGTAACGGTCTAATCCGCCATTCATATGACTGTGATGTAAAAAATTCATTTGCGCGTAAAAAGAGCATTTGGTATTGACAGTATGCAACGAGCTGGAGAATATTTATTGCCAATATTGGATATTGAGGAATAAGGGGGACCGTATATAATGCGTTTTGATACAATTTGCTACCACCCATAGGTAGCGTGAATTTTTAAAGTATAATCATGTTTTGCTTGGATTTAATTTAAATGCATATGTGTAATATGTATATTTGTATTATTTACTAAAACGTCGGTAGATTTAAGACATCTATACTAATTATTACTAATATTATAAATGCGAGAGTGAGTTTGTCTTTTTGTTACCTTTTCATGGCTAAACCGCTGAACCGATCTTATTAAAATTTGGCAAAGAAGGAAATAGGCTACTTTGTGTTTCGAAAAATCAATTAGATAATGGTGACATTTGTACGCGTGACTATCATAACAAAAATCTGTATTACCTAACCTTTTTCTTCTTCGCATTCTTAATGGGTAACAGTTTCTAAATCCCCTCCAAATACTTCTTATTATATATGTATATGACGCGAACGAAGTTGCGGGTTCCAGCTAGTATCTTATAAACTTATAATCAAGATAAGTAAGAACCGAGTATCAGATTGTATTTTAAAAATAATTATACTTTTTCATAAAAAGTATACAGGGTCCTCCAATGATGCGCACTTCCTGTAGTTTTATCATTTTTAAGTTTGCAAATTTTGACATTTTTTTATGGACACCCTGTATAACTAAATTCAAATTGGTTATTATCAAAATGTTACTCTTTACCAGGAAAAATATAATTGTTAAGAAAATCAATCGCTTAAAAAAAACGAGGTCGTTACGATTTCTTAAAGTTGACCCTGTTTATGGATTATTTTTCGACAAAAAAATAATAATTTGGCAACACTGTCACTAATCCAAAAAATAAATAGATGATAATGTGAAGGTTAAAAAATTACATCGGAATACTGAAAGAGTGTTTGTTTTTGTCACAGCGCAAAAATGGGACATCCTATATTATTGAAAATAATTTTACGACATTGGTCTTTTCAAACCAATAATATTATGTACCAAACTTTTTTTTCTATCTCCTACGGGAAGTGCGCTAGGAATGCCGGACGCACTATTGGAGGACCCTGTATACCCAGGGTATAAGTGTCTACTTTTAATTTTAACTAGGAAGAGGGCGAGATTTTGATAACCAGTGTTCATAGGCGCCGACTTTTCATTTAACCTGGGGGGGCGAGATTTTCATAATTTGGAGGGGGGGGGGGGGTGCAAAAAAATTTCCTTAAAAAATTAGCAATATCCAACTTTCGTAATAACAACAAAAATTACAGAAACGCAACTAATAATGTAACAACAAATTTTTTTTTCATCAAATTATTGTAGTTTCGATATAAATCGATCAAACTTTAATTATTTGAAATAATTGAAAAGTAGACATTTATATTTAATTTACAGAGGCTCATGAAACATAAACGACGATTTTAGCTGAAAATATAGTTAAATAAAATTTATTTTAGTATTAATTTCCTTTTTGAATAAATTTTTAGTGATCATTTTTACTCAAGTCACAAGTATTTGAATATTTACACCTTTTTTTAAAGTAAAAATCTTATTGATAAAAGTATCTTTAATTTAAAAGAAACTAGAGTTCAGCTGCACAGGGGGGGCAAAGCCCCCCTGGTATAATATCTGGGGGGGGGGCGATCGCCCCCCTCGCCCCCCCGTAGTCGGCGCCGGTGCCAGTGTTGAATCTTAGGTGATATCGAGGCAGTGGAAATAATTTTTTTTTAAATATCTGCAAGATTTAAAATCGACGATTCTAGTTGAAAATTTCAGTAACAATTATTTTAACACTAGAAGCACGCTTTATGGGCCTAAATTTTTTAAAATGCACATGATAATAAAATTTTGGTAAATGCCATAGAGAAGAGATTACAAGCTTTATTTTTCATTTTGAAAAATTTAATTGTGATTATTTTTACAAAAGTTACGGTTATTTGAATATTGCACATTTTTTTAGAAAAATTAGAAATCCTTTAATTTTGTTGACGAGTGATTTAATTTAATAGAAACTAGAGAGAGTATATTCAAAGGGGGGGGGGGGGGGATCCCCTGTGGAATCACGCCTAGTGGGGTGATTACTACCTCCCAATTTGTACCCAGACACGGATGTATAGATAAAATTATTATCTCGATTCATGATCAAGAAGCAAGATAATTTTGACATTTCCAACTAAAAACGAAAAATATTGTAGTTGAATTTTTCCATAATATTCATTCGTATTGAAAATCAATAAATTTACAAAACAAATAATATCATATTTCAAGCTTTTTTCGATCCAGGGTTATCAATATAAATCTTTGTATGCTAGCAAGGGCGTTATTCAAATAAATATAAATAACATTTTTCTCTCTCTATCGTACATATTCTCGCAAGTGAATAAGTTCTGATTTAGAATTGAAATATATCGCTTGCTCTGTTGAACAATATTTACTTTAAAATTGATTCGATCAATATCTAATTCTTTTTGTTGATTTTTATACAAACATATATGGCCGCACTTGTATAAAATTAATTAGTATTCTAAAATATTAATTAAAAAAGTAGTTTGAATTAGTTGATTAAATGAATTATTTATAACATTTAATAAAATAGGTGCTTTACTTTTAATCTATTTTAATAAGTTTTTATATATCATATAAAACCATGAAATCGATGACATTTATTAAATGTTCTCTGGGCATGATTTATCATAAAATAAATGGTTTATTGAAAACACTTCATAATTAGTTTTAATTTCAATAATCAAAGTTATATCTATTATTTTAAAATTTATTTTAAACCAATGAAATATAGAAAAGTGTTTTTTTTTCTTATAAATATTGCAGTTCATGTTACAATTTATACAAGACATATCATAATATTTTCTATAACTCGAAAAATTGGCGTGACAGAATTTGTTCTCTATAAAGGTATAATATCTTTTTATAAAGGTAGCTAGGTTAATAACAAAAGGGTTAAACTAAGAAGCTAATAACCCAATATCTTATGTACAAAATGTACATCGAATAACACTCAAGACCGAAATTCAATTACTAGTGTTGCGTGAGCGTAGTTTTGTTTTCTCCGGAGTAATCCGGGGTCGCTCCCGCTCTGGGATTAGTGCAGCCGCGTGCAGTCCTGTGTAATTTATTCATGCTCAAAGCTAATGGACGGCCTTGGCGACCGCCGCCTTCCTCTTCAAACGTCTCGCAACACTGTGTAGTACATGTTCGCTGTAAGCTCTCTTAGCTTGGTGGCGGTAGACATTAATGACTGCCATACATACAAGGGCTATTTAATGCCGTATGTATTCATTATATTTGCACTTGGTTAATTGGTGAATTATTTTCGTGGACAAGTTACAACATTTTATTATGGACTTGATTTTGATAAAATTAGATTAAAAAATAGTAAATTATTTTATTGAAACTTTCCTTGTACAAGGCTATTTAGGATATATTGATCGGATAGTTAATCTTAAAACTTTATCGGTTTTTATTTAAATTGTTCAATAATGAACTACCTTTGATGAATTTAGCACGAGGAAGCACTGTGCATTTACTTGGCAGATGTTTTTTACTTGATAACGGTTACATAAAGGGCATCATCCACAACAAAAAATATCAAAATTACCTACATTGCTACCCGGGTAAAAAGCCTTTAAAACGTGTATTTACGAATAGTGAAACACTTTTAATCCTTTGAGATTTACCTGTATAGCCAAACCGAACTACATATATACAAATAATAAAAGAAAAATATACATATATGAAAGTTTTAATTTATTTATAGTGTTTTTATCGAGAAAGTAACTCCACTTGATCCTAGTATGTATAATACTCAGAAGTTAAGTACCTAACGTATCTATCACGTTAAACGCTTTCGTGTTAAACGATTTCCACTGTAAAATACTAACTCATTTAAATAACAAACACTCAAAGTATTAGAGATAAATCTTGCAATTTGTCTATACAAACCAAATGCTGCACATGCAATTCATTTTTATATTTTTAATATTTCATCTGATTTATATTCTTTGTAAGTGCAGTTCTTTCGATTTATGTGTTTGCTCTCCCTCATTCCCATAAGTGTTTTTCTATATACTATATCACATTATACAGTTTAAATTTTAATATTATTTTTTTAAACGTATAGAGTTCCCTCTTTTAAATTCAGATAAACGTAAAATTTTATGAGGATAAAAACTTGCTTTTTAAAATACTTCTTTATTTGAATTTTGATTTATATTAACAATTTTATATGAAACATTTTACATATTCTTTTCCAGGGATCGGCAACCTTTTTGTCTACACGGGAACAGATAGTCCATATATATAAATAGATAATCGATAGGTATAAATAGAAATTTTAAACAAAAACAAGATTCAAACTTAAAATATAATGTAAATAACTTTAGTAACTTTATAATCTCTCAATCTTAAGTCCATTGAGGGCGTATTAAAAATCCATCAGGGGCGCCGGGTTGCCAATCCCTGTTCTGTTCTATTTTAATACGTTTATTTTGCAATATTAATATAGACAAAACTGACTATAATAAATCGTCTAAGAGCCAACATGGGTAGAAACGTTGACATGGATTAAGAAATAATGGGAATAATATTTTCTTAATGTAAAAATATACTCTTAATATTATTGTTAGATGAAAACCATAATATACATTAATCCCTCTATTTACGCGGATTCACTTTTACACGGTCGTAAAAGTTTGGAAAAGGGGTAGAAATACTTAAAAAACGTTTTTTTACGCGCTCTTTTCATAGAACCAATTAAACTTGTAAATGGATGGATTACTATAGCTAGATTAAGAATACACTCAGCACTCTGCTATACGACCATTCACTGCATGCACGACCGTTCCATTCCACGATTGGTCGACAGTTCTAACCATCGACCTTCCCCTATCCCTACCACAATACTACCGTGACTGCTATATTTCTGCGCGAAATTTAAATTTACCAATTATCGTTAAAGTCGCCACGGTGGTCGGTGCCCCTCTAGCCGTCGACTAATGGAATTTTTGAATTGCCGATACCTTCGTATAGCAGAGTGTTGAGTGTTTATTACTTATATTAAGAAAATATTGTTTTTGTTGTATGTATATAAATCAAGAATTTTTTGGCCGAAGCCAATTTTTTACCTGTTGAACTAATATTTCTCGTAAATAAAACAGAAGAAATTATTCATTTTGCACCTGAAAAATAAAATTTACGATTTATATTAGATTAGTAAGTAGGTCATCAAAGTATGCTTCATGAACTGGTTCTTGAATATGCTCATCATCTATTATACTTAAAACCATACGCGGGATATCTCCTTTTACACCTTACAATCATATACCTAGCAAGAAATAAAAGTTGCACTTAAAATTTTCTTAGTAGTAACTATTTCCTTTTAACATTCTTTTTACCCATGAATCATTTTTCATGAACTAGTGACATATTTTGTTCTATTAAAACTAATAGTTCTGATTATATACAGTCTGTTAAGTAAGACCGTGTACGGCATTACTCGCAATCGGTAAGTTATACAAACCTAAATCATTTTTAATTAAGTTCAGAGTACCCCCGCCTATTGCGCTTTGATGAAAAAATTTCAGTTCATGTCAATTTTTTTAAAACAATGTCACGATTAGTTTTTCCTCATTTTTGGCCATTTTTCCTACGGAAGCACTATCTGAAAAGTCGTCGACATTTTTTAACCCTATAAACCGATTCACCCACCTCTAAACAAATGCCTTCGACTTTTTAATGTACTTGACCGCCACTGCATTAAACATTTTTGGCCCTTTTGGGTGCCTGCTAAGAAACACGTTTCAAAACGTTTCGCGTACACGTCACTAAAATCGCGGTTTTTTCTGACAAAAGATCGAAATAGACTGAAATTTTTTCATCAAAGCGCAATAGGCAGGCGTACCTTGAACCAAATGAAAAAATATTTAGGTTTGTATAACTTACTGACTACGAGTAACGCCGTACACGCTCTTACTTAACAGACTGTATTTTCTATAATCATCTAATCTTTTGATTGTTCAATCCTACACTAAACAACATTAAAAATGGCACTAAAGAATTCTGTTATAAAAATCATAAATGTAAAATAATTATTGATTTTATTTCTATACTGAATTTTTACAATTTTTGTGTATCTTACAATTAGATATAGATTAAGACTAACCAAAAGCTATCAATCTGAAATGCATCACCAAAACAATAACTCAGATAATCTCCTCACATTTATCCTATTGTATTATCCGTGCACTAATTTCTATTGTGCCGTAACCACTGAAGCAATAATAATTTAGTTCTTAATTGAAACCCAAGTGAATTGCGTTCGACCAATACCGCATATATATGTATATACCGTACTATTGTATGACGGTTTCTATACATCACACAATAACTGTCATCGCAACACAATCCAGTGTCTAGCCGTGTGGGTTGTATGGAACACACCACTGACTTTCTGTATGTTTGCTTACAGATAGATACAGACTATTTATGTAACATTTACTTCTCAGTTCTTTTGAGTGATAGCGTGATGATATGTACCCTATAGCACTTATGAGATTTCAAGGAACAAGTTTGTGTAAGTTTCATCAAAATCAGACCGGTATTACACCTTTATGGTTTAATTTGTTATTGTTTCATTGTACATATTTTGGTTAAAAATCGGTATTATAATGAATTCTCAATGAATTTCTATCAGAGACGGACTTAGGGGGAGGGGTGGGGCAGCAACTTTTGTTTCAATACAAAGCAAACATATCGACAACTCAGTTCGATTTCCTGCGAAAAGATTTTAATAGCATTTGCTTGTAAATAAATTCTTCGGGTACACAGGTAGAAAGGTTACTTGAGCCAAGTAAATCTTGTTTTGTATATAACGAAAACAATATTTTCTTAAGATAAGAAATATATTCAACTATAGTATTCTTGGACGAAGAAATAGTGTAGTTGGATTAAGAGTACTCTTCTTATATTAAGAAAATATTGTTTTCGTTATATATATACAAAACAAGATTTTCTTGGTCCAATACAGTTTTTTTGTGTGTATTTGATATTAATATATTTGACATATGTATATTAATTTATTTATAAAAACTTTACTATTTTTTTTGTAAATTACTCGAATATTAAAAAAAAAAACTCAAAAGAATTTTTATATCCAGTTTTTTTTTTATAAGCATACAAATTCTATTTTTATTTCGTACATAAGCAGTCATCTGAAATAACAACCAATATATGTAATATACAAATAAAACTCTATTGCAATAGCGCTACACACTCGATTCAAGCATGCGAAGTGTCAGAATTTTTCATATATTACGTCTGCATTCGAAATTGAGAAATATTAAACTGTTTATTGGAAAAAATGTTATATGTTTTCTCTATATTATTGCACAGTATATCACTTTCTTCATCCTTGACCTGTCACATTTATCCTGTAGTAAAACATCTACGTTATAAATGGCCGCCTACCCCCCTTTTAGTTTTGTATTGTCTTACTTAAATTATATTGTATACAATAAATTCTAAGATAAAAATAATTGCTCTTGGTAAAAATGAACATTCTTCATTTCAGCAATCTCAATAAATATTTATATAGAGCTATTAAAGCTGATACATATTTTCATCCTTAAATACAATATTTTCAAAGCTAAATCGTACCATTATAAAATAGATATATCATTAAAGGGTTTATATTTTTATATCAACATTACATAAAGAAAATATTTTTAATCTCGCAATTCTAGTCTAATTTCCATCTCATGTGTTATTCGACATAGCAAAGCTTTACACCTATTCTGTTCGACACAGAACCACAGAGATAATACCATAGAGGCAGTGAGCCATAGCACTTTCTGTAAGTGGACGATAATCGGAAATAATAAGAGAAAAAGAAAGTACTATTCTATTCTTCATGTGTATACGTATTTGTGTCCTTGTCTTTTGACGCTTTCGTACAGTTCGTGTACCGCCATCTCTACGAAAACATGATTATTTAGCGGTACACATTCTATTTTTTTCTCTTTCTACTGACAGTTGTGATTTTCGACTGGCTTACTGACTCTATGGTACTATCTCTATGCACAGAACATAAACAATGTTTGGATTCACAGAAAGCGGTTAGTTACCGGTTACACTGACCGGCGCGTTTTGATTGGTTGATTTATGGAATTTCTGGTAGAATGTACCAGAAATACGATAAATCAACCAATCAAAACTCGCCGGTCAGTGTAACCGGTAACTAACCGCTTTCTGTGAATCCAAACATTGGGTGCATTAAATACAAATCCCAATCATTGCTGGTGCAACTGTATCGATAATGTGGCCATCTGCATTATCATTGTCGCATGTCCACAACATGTGCTGCCATCTATCATCTGTATGACTTGTTACAACCATATTGCCGTAATGCAAATTGAAAATGTATATTTTGTACATGCCCTGTGTGTAGGAGGAGTTCTAAAGGGTATAATAGAAGCTTAGCTTGTTTTTTACATTATTGTCATAATGCAGTTGTATGAGATAAAAACTGAACAAATGTAAATTGTTATTAATTTTAAGCTATGTAATTATTTTTTCATATCACATGCGTAGAAACAACTAGTTTTGAACCCTGTTTTGACAGTCGAAACAAGCCCGGCACATTTATTTATTATTTATTATTTATTTCAAGTCTGTCAGAATCGCATTTGTAATAAACAAAAGCGGATCTTATTTCTGAATTATTCTATTATTAAAATAGTATAAAATATTACTGCGCTATTTGTCTGAAATAGTCTTACTTCGACTGGCTACTGAAATCAAAACTCGTTGTTTCAATGCATGTGATATGAAAAATAGCGTGTGTGGCACGGGATGAAACAAAGACGATTTCAGACCAGGGCGATGACAGCCCTCGCTTCGCTCAGGCAGTCAACTCTCGCCCTCGTCAGAAATCGTCTTGTTTCAACCCTTGCTACACAATATACTATTTTATAATTTGTAAATTATAGAAAATACATACATACATTACTAAAAAAATGTGTTTGCTAAGGGTCCCATAGAAAAGCAACGAATTCTGCTTTTTGGTTGATATTTTTTGTAGCTTAAATATGTTAGTTCAAAGTGTACTGATCAAAAAAAGTAATGAGTGCATGACAAACTTTCAAAAAAGTAAAAAAAGTTCTTAGAGAACGAAATAAATTATTTTCAGAATTATTCATATTTTTTAACTGCCAAACAAACTACATCAAAAAATGCCATGAAAACTTATAAAAATAATTTATTCGTATTTTTTGGCTCATTCTAATTGATTTTCATTATGTTCAACTTTTTCTAAAATAAGTTGGTCCTTTTAGAGATAATAATAAATATAAATATAATATATTTATATATCCTGAAGCGGAAATGATTACAAATTTTAAAATAACAAGTTACAAAAAATGTCAACCAAAAGGTAAAATTCATTAGTTTTGTGTAAAGTCCTTTATATTTGAAAAACTATTTTGACATACATAATTAAGAAATACTTTTCAGCGTTCAAATATTCAGTCCGTTCTTTTATGTTTGATGCATGTGTGCGGAAGCTCGTTTCAAAAGAAAATTTGAAGTTTATATTAATACACTATTACTTTTATGTGTAGAAAAAGTTTGAAGCAAAATGACATCAAAAGATATTACATATACGTAAGATATCTGTAGAATTGTAACCAGAAATGTCACAGAATACTCTTGTATAATAAAATTCTTGATGTACATTGTACATCTGTACACAGGAATGATATTATTTACAATTGAAATGTGCATATTATAGGTATTAAAATCCTATTCTGTGTTGAAATGTTTGAAATATCATTTCCAGTTTCGCGGTGATTCTTATCATATGATTATTTACTATACTTATACAGGCTGTTCCAGACCACCCGTCCACTATGTTTTACGCCTAAACTATTGAAGATAGAGTTTTATGAAAAAAAAATTACTGTGTATATCGACAAAGAATTTCAGGAAAATATTTTCAACCCCCTAAAACTGCGCTTTAGAGGGTAGTTTGGGGGGTACATGCCCGCTTCTCAGTAAAATCAAATGGAACGGTAGATTCAAAAGTAAGTACATCATTGTAAAGACCATAAAAAAGTAAGAAACTTTTGCAAAACCAAAATTTTCATACTTTCAATTGTTTAGAAAATATGGCGCCTTGGTCTAAAATTTTAGGGTTTTACTAAAAATGCTCTAATTTCGTTAAATATTAATTGAATTTTATTATTTTTTAAAATTTAGAAAGTAGAAATAATGACCTTTGTAATGATCTATGAATATTTAAGATTTGGATAGTTTAAAGTGTCATATGCGACATATCAACAATGCAAAAGTTCAATTAGGGATAATTGAAAAAATTTAAATACAATTGTATATCAATTAGTACTTAAAAAAGACATGTAAATAAACAACTTTTGTTAAGAAAATTAAAAATTACAATTTTAAAATGCAAAATTATAATTTTTAATTTAAAATTTTCTTAAAAAATCTTGTTTATTAACGTATCTTTTTTAAGATAAAGTATTAATTGATATACCATTGTATTTACATTTTTTGAATTATCCCTAATTGAACTTTTGCATTGTTGATATGTCGCATATGACACTTTAAACTATCCAAATCTTAAATATTCATAGATCATTACAAAGGTCATTATTTCTACTTTCTAAATTTTAAAAATAATAAAATTCAATTAATATTTAACGAAATTAGAGCATTTTTAGTAAAACCCTAAAATTTTAGACCATATTTTCTAAACAATTAAAATTTTGGTTTTACAAAAGTTTCATACTTTTTTATGGTCTTTACAATTATGTACTTTTGAATATACCGTTCTATTTGATTTTACTGAGAAACGGGCATGTACCCCCCAAACTACCCCCTAAGACGCAGTTTTAGGGAGTTGAAAATATTTTCCTGAAATTCTTTAGGGTCGGTATACATAGTAATTTTTTCCCTCAAACTCCATTTTCAATAGTTTGGGTGTGACAGAGGGGACGGGTGGTCTGAAACACCCTGTATAATCCTCTCGAATTTACAGAACATACCTATACCGTTTTTCAACATTTTATCCCACTGTCCCGACAATCTTTATCGGGGTGCTTATATCTCCCATAATTTAATAAAATTATTATTTACGTTATTTTTGTAATATACTTCGAACGACTTTGATGGGAAAACTTCAAAATTATTATATAAAAAAATTATTAAGGTAACAATAACATACATCCATCCAAATTTAATACAATCAACTGTATTTTCTAAAATCTATTTTTGATTTATTTATTAAGTTTACTATTTAATCTATGTATACAGTCACGTAAATTCTCGGTAACTTATCTATAGTAAACATATTTTAAATTAAATCAAATAACACTTAATCCATTAAGGACAATGCTTAAATTACAGATTAACTAAACCAAATTGCAATCCCAATGTATTTATAATAGGACAGCTTCATTCTCACACATTATCCTATCAAATATATGCAAATCTTGCTACATCATTTTAATGGGCGTAAAGGACACATAAAGGTCATGTCCCTTCCGGATCACGAAGAAAAAACCTTATTTGTCTAACCCAATTAGTCGTAAGATTAGCGCGTGAATCATTTGTTAGTGTTAAATTATTGGCTGTCACTTCGGATTTGTTCTCCTGTTTACAATTTCTGCATAAGATTTAAGTTGTCACGTCTTTAAGTGATACATTGGTGTAGTTTTTAAGTATCCTTCGAATTAAATGTGTTCCTACAGTTGTATCATTTGTTACAAGTTAAATGTGTAATTAATTTAGTAGTCTTTGGACAATGTTTAGTTTGTTGGCTTTTTAACAAGAGAACATCGTTTAGATGTGTTTTGGTGTTATAAAGAAACCTACTTGATCTTTAAATGCTTCATTGATAAAATTGTATTTCGATATTAATTATAAAAATCTATCTAGGCGAAATAATAGTAATTTACGTTGAAAATAATGAAATAAAATATAAAGGAGTATAAATACATATATTCTTATTCCTTTATCAAGTTATTAATAATATTAAATTGTACTAGTTAAGGGAGTTAGCAAGTCTAGCGCCTCTGAAAATACTCAATATTTGAGAATTTACTGTGGTCAAATGAAACAACGAATTAAAGCAAAATTAACACAGCTGTTTAATTACTATTTAAAGTACATTTTAAATTATTTTTCAGATTTTTATGAATGAAAATTATTAATCTCTGGTCGATGGTAGGTTTTCATCAAAATCTGGAGTTGACACCTTCCGTACTTGCTTTTAGCCAAATCATCAGATCTGGAACAATTTTACAAAGTGACTTTAGTTTTTGAAACTATCCTCTATGCTATGGAATGAACCACTTTGGTTGGAAACAAAAAATCCTGTAGATTTTTATGGCCAATGAAAATTACAGAGTATAAACATACCTATAATTATTGAAATATATAACTTTGAGATGTAAAAGTGGTTCATTCCATAGAAGATAATTTCAAAAACTAAAGTCACTTTGTAAAATTGTTCCAGATCTGACCATTTGGCTAAAAGCAAGTACGGAAGGTGTCAACTCCAAATTTTGATAAAAACCTACCATCGGCCAGAGATTAATAATTTTCATTCATAAAAATAAATTAAAATGTACTTTAAATAGAGATTAAACAGCTGTGTTAATTTAGCTTTGATTCGTTGTTTCATTTGACCACAGTAAATTCCCAAATATTGAGTATTTTCAGAGGCGCTAAACTTGCTAACCCCCTTAAAGTTCAAATTACTTTCATATAATATAATAACAGACGATTTTTTTCAATCTATTTTACCGTCCATTAAAAACGTTTTTTTTTTCGCACGTTTGACGGCGCCGTTTATAAGTACGTAAATATGTATTACTCTCGAAGGCAACGTTAGATCCATGTCGTAAAGCGTTAATAACGTCCTCTGGGGCACGCCGTTATTGCGGCTTCAGGTCACTATACAAACCAGTGCTTACAACTTCTCCAGTTTCGTATAAATGTTGATTAAGGCGGTGGTGTATTACACCACCCACCACATTGTCAATGTACAAAATGGCTGGCTATATGATGGTGTATTGTTTTTATTTAGTTTAAAGTTCAATGTTGATGTGTCTAGCTAGAGTTCTAGAGTCTAGTATACGTAATAGATAAACCATGTGTAGCTAATTGAATTTAATTTGAACTAATGGATTCAGGGTCGGATTTAAATATAGTTTGGCCCTAAGCTACAACTTATATAGAGTTCTTGGTATATGTAGGTATGGTGGCCGGACAAAATGTCGCCGGACAAAATGTCGCGGACAAAATGGCGCGGACAAAATGTCGCGAGGACAAAATGTCGCCGGACAAAATGTCGCCGGACAAATTGTCGCGAGGACAAAATGTCGCGAGGACAAAATGTCGCCGGACAAAATGTCGCCGGTCAAAATGTCGCCGGACAAAATGTCGCCGGTCAAAATGTCGCCGGACAAAATGTCGCCGGACAAAATGTCGCCGAACAAAGATTTGTGGAAAAAAACATTGTAAATAGTAATCAATAAATAGTAATCAAAGTACATATTATATGGTAACAGTTTGAGTTTTTTATGCAACTTTGTCTTTCAAACAAATACTTACTTTAAACATAAATTAATTTTCTTTTATGAACAAAAATTTTAATAAACCTCAAAATCAAACAACATTAATATTGAGAATGCGGGAAATGTCCCCTAGGTATGTGACAGGATCTCGGTTGTTGTAATCTGTTATTTCGAATAACTTTTTCGAAACTTTTACCATCATACACTCGGTAAAACCTAGGTTTTACCAAGAGACACGGTAAATGTTGAAAAATAGAGTACCTAGGTATCAAAAATATGTTTAAAAAATATATAGAAAATCACAAATATTAAATTTTGCTAACAAAATATCGAGGCGAATGGGGATTAATCTAGTATAAAATACGGGGATTCAATCTCCGCCTTAGTTAGGGCAATCTATTGGGGCGAAAGGGGATTAATCTAGTATAAGAAACGGGGATTCAATCTCCGCCTTGGTTAGGGCAATCTATTGGGGCGAAAGAAGATTATTCTAGTATAAAAAACGGGGATTCAATCTCTGGTTTGGTTATAGCCTAACAAAGGCGGAGATTGAATTTTCGTATTTTATACTAGAATAATCCCCATTTGCCCCAATATTTTGTTAACAAAATTTAATGTTTGTGATTTTCTATATATTTTTTTAACACATTTTTGATATCTACGCTATTTTTCAACATTTACCGTGTAGCTTGGTAAAACCTAGGTTTTACCAAGTGTATGATGGTAAAAGTCCGAAATAAACGATAATCACAGACCAATTCGGACTTTCACCATTAACAGTTGGTAAAACCTAGGTTTTACCAGTAATACCTCAGTTCGGGCTTTTACAGTAACATATACATATACAAAATGTACTTTAATAAAAGAATTATTTACAGAGATTTTTTCCACAAAATTTTTCCGGTAACATTTTGTTCGGCGACATTTTGTCCGGCGACATTTTGTCCGGCGACATTTTGACCGGCGACATTTTGTCCGGCGACATTTTGTCCTCGCGACATTTTGTCCGGCGACATTTTGTCCTCGCGACATTTTGTCCTCGCGACATTTTGTCCGGCGACATTTTGTCCGGCGACATTTTGTCCTCGCAACATTTTGTCCGCACCATTTTGTCCGCGACATTTTGTCCGGCGACATTTTGTCCTAGAACCGTAGGTATATGTCAAATAATAAACCTTCATTTTACATTGTCAAATCATATCATGTGAATTTGTCTTATAGGAGGTACATTTATACGAAAAATTAAATTAAAAATACTGAAAACATTTAAAAAAAAAATTATTATATTTTTTACTCAAGTTGCAAAGGAATTTTTTCTTGTGCATTTAATAAAAACAAAAATGTGTGTAGATATACGAGCTTCGTAATAAAGGAAATAATAATAATAAAGAAAATAAATTACAAAACATATCATCAAATCTATCATAATTTCTTAAACAATATTGCTGAAAAGAATATGTTGAGACATGTCAACACATATTCTGTGTGAAGAGGTCTTCAAACACATGTCAGACAACTAGAACTTCATATTTCACCAACTCTCCTAAGCTAAAAGTGACTCACAGTGGTCATTTATTAGACAAACTCTGACAGCGAATTGTCATAAAAACGTACGATCCTAGTGAGCATGGAAAGAACAATAAAGTCGCCATCTATTAACAACTGCCCTAATCATTTTAGCCGCTTGTCATCTTAATGTTTCATGCGCTTCCTCTTCTACTTTCGTTAGTTAGATACTTCAAAAACTTCTTGTTCTTGATGAATGCAATAATAGAAAAATTATGTGGTCAATGTACATGTATTTGTTTTATTTCGATTTATTGTTTTCGACGTCGCATTAGTTATAGAAAGAAGTGATTATTGAAGAAAAAAATAACATTCAAATATTACAAAATTTAATCGAAATTGAAATAAGTTGCTAAACTTGCTTTGCAGATATTGGCCTCATTGGTGATATTTTTTAAAATCATTCAAATTATTCGAAAGCTTAGTTTTTACAATCGAATATTTCGAATAGGCACCGAATTATTAAAATAATCATTGAATTCGTTCGCCTCTAATTGATACATGTTTTGAGATATTTTTTTGTAACTATTCTACTGTTCGGTATAGGCGAGTGAAATTATCGCAATATTTAGAAAAAAGTGAACAATTGCGAAGGTATTAAAAAATCAGAGAAATATAAAATATGATCAAACAATTTTATACAATTTACTGTATCACCCATGTTATAGACAACTATCTTGCGTAATAATTTTAA
Source organism: Sialis lutaria (assembly GCA_949319165.1). Lineage (NCBI taxonomy): Eukaryota > Metazoa > Arthropoda > Insecta > Megaloptera > Sialidae > Sialis > Sialis lutaria. The sequence continues at coordinate 13,722,289 of OX439237.1, forward strand.
GTCATATCACAAAATAAAACCAAATTCTAAAGTAAACAATCGTATTTTTTTACAATGTGTTGGGGTTAATTTGTTGGAAAAATTGTACATAAGAATGTTATGTAATAATAATAAAATTTGTGTACAATATAAACAGAAATGTAGAAATAGTCCTTGCTATTCATAAATTAAAATTTTCCACCACCGTGCAAAGGAATTTTAAACAAATTATTTCAGAGGTATGTTTATCTCGGAAACACAACTTGTAAACATATTTTAAGTAAAATGTATAGTTTGTTAGGAATATTCGTAAGCATACCATATACATACTTCAAAGGTATAAATAATGAACAAACTTATAATTATTGTTTAGTGACATATTTGAAATATATGTAGGTATATTAAGGTGAAGCGAAACCCCATTTTTTATTTAATTTTAACTTAGAGTACACTGCATAACGTTGATTTTTAGTGATAAAATTAGATGTGTTCAATCACATAACCTCTAAAACTAAATTGATGACGACTTAAGGGAGATTTTTCCCATACACCACGATAGGTTTATTAAATTGAAGCGTTAGAGGTCTTGCTAACAATACAAAATTTAATATTTTTTGTTCTTAACTTTTTGAATCAACTCTTATATACAAAATATAATTATATCATTATCCTATATTCATATTTACTAAGTGCATTTACTAATTGCAGTGGTTTCCCAACTTTTAGACTCGCGGCGCCCTTTTTCACCTAAGGTTTCCCTATAGTGCCTTTCCCTATGTCAAAGCATGTCTTACTTGTAATGAACAAAACAAACAATTGCATTATTGAACAAATCCATATATATTTATTATTTATTCATTAACATTAACTTAATGGGATGAATGAGCCGCAGACCCATGTATATAAAGACGTTGCGTTTCCCAAGGCCGCCGCGGCGCACACATTAAATATTACTTTATTGATGATTTTCTAAACGGATTAAATATTGAAAATACGAAAAAGAAACAAAAATACATTCAACAGTCAATTAAAATTTTGTATCAAAAGAAAAACAGAATAACAAAAACAAAGATATCCGTGGATATAGTAATAAATTTGCCTTATAACTTACAGATGACTCTAATTGTAATTAGGTAAGTAAAAACAGCATTTCCTCGTTGGGAAAATATCTGTTTACACAACATGCGTTCTCTGTCTCTCCCATCCTTTTATTTATAACGGCGAGCCCCCCAAAAATAATTGATTTATGTTTTTCCCGCTGCTGTTTACGCTGCAAATGGTAATTTGAGCCCCCAGATGAATTGTGGTGTACGGCGTGAACAAGAACCGATACTGTGTAGGGGTTTGGGGGATGGGGAGCTACGTGTATCCCCATTGTGAACAAATTAAAAGTACACACTTTGCATGGTGGAAAAATGTTATAAACAGTGTTCCCGTGATGATGACCTTTGTCATCTCGTTGGCGTTATAAAAGAGATGGGCTTAATCTAATAATGGAATTTATAATGAGAGTTCTTTCAGAGTTTTCGTGGTAGTCGTTCGCTCGATCGATGTGTTATTGAATTTTGTGATTGAATATCCAAAATTCTTAATATGAAATAAAAATCAATTTATATTTTGACATTTGTTTTTATTTCAGAATAAAAGCATGGTTATTTTTGTTGAATAAAATGATACATAAATACAAATGATACAAACCAATCAGACATCAAAGATTGGTAATTACTGTAACGGGAGCTTTTTTTGTTGAAGTGCTATCGACTCAAATATCTGTCGTATTTTTATGAAAATAAATATAACGAGGAAAAATCTTTATATTGAACATTTTTAAGTAATAATAAAGTGTTCGTTAAAATAAAATATATGTTGTTTTGTTTTCTTTTTCTTTTAAAACAAAAATGTAACATCTTATAATCATTTTATTAATAAAAAATAAAGATTTATTAAAAATATGAAGATGCACTAATTTAGAATATTATTTTATATTATTATTGGACTATTTATAACTGAGAATGTACTTTTTATATAAATCTTATATGTACATACGAACATTGCGGTTTTCATAGGTGGGCATTAACTCGTTAATCCGTTAATCGTTAATTAACGAAGTTAACAAAATGCTTAACGGATTAACTTTTAAGTTAACTCAAAAAAATGTTAACGCTTTTGTTAACTTCCATTAAATTTAACTTCCGTTAACTTGAGTCCGTTACATTGGTTCTTTGATGACAAGTACATAAGAAAGTTGTCGAAATAGCAAAAAAAGGTCTTCAAACATTTCGGATGGTTAACTTTTAACGGTTAATTTTAACTTCCGTTAAATTTTCGGAATTTTAACGCTTTAACGATTAACGCAGTTATCTATTTTATTAACGAATTAACAATTAACGAAGTTAACTTTTCGATTAACTGTGCCCACCTATGGTGGTTTTTATATAAATATCATTTTTATAAATAAATAACAAACTTAATAATGGTTTATACATATACGTAAAACATTTTAAAACTATTTAGATGTGTCTATACTTTACAATTCCAGAGTAGGTACTATGTCACTGAACAAGGGTTGTATTTTTTATTCATCCGGTATTTAAAAATGAACCATATATATTAATAATAAAAAGAGAAAACATCACATAGAGACTCTAACAATTTAAAAAAATATATCAAATTCTATCGGTGTACAAAAAAATAAAATGACTTAATGTTAAATTTCACTTGCAAAAATATTAACGAATGTTGACAAGAGAAACAATTTTTGTTGCCACATTGTACTCGTATATCTACATAATATTGGTTACATAAGCGAAGCTCGTATATTCGAACTGATCCAACATAATTTGATAACTGTTCATTATTTAAATTTGCATACGACGATTCTGTATTTATAAATCAGCTGCTACATATTGTTTTGAGAACATCATTGTGTTACTCTCTAGTACAATAGATGGCAGTATATACCAGTGCCGGCGCTATCATTTCTGAGACCGATTTTATACAATTATGTGAAAAATTGTCGACATATACCCGGATTAATTTAGTTACGGAGTTTTTAAGGGGTTACATACAGTCAGAAGGCCAAAAAATGTTTTTTTCTAGAATTTTTTAAAAGAAGACCTCTATAATTTATTAATGTAAAAATTTGTACACATATTATGGTAACTTTTAGGTAATTGTATTTTAACATTTTTTATTTGTAAAAATAATAATTTCGAAAGCTGCTACAGCTGTTCTTCAGGAGGTCCTCTCAAAAAAGGCGCCTTGCGGTGACCACGATATCTCTGGACTGCATCTTTTAAAATAAAAAAACCCAAACGGATTTCGTTAAAGTAATGTATAATCTTGTACTTATCGAAGGAATAAGCAAAATAACATTTTTTGACAAAATGGCGTCTTCTCAAAAAAAATTGATTTTTGACAAAAATTTTGACCTTAAATTGTTTATAAAAAACAAAATTTTTATCGGTGAGAAAAAACCTTCGATTAATTACAAAAAAATATTCTTAAGAAACTTATGTTAAAATTTGAGATTGATCGATTCAGCCGTATCCGAGGAATAGTGGTCACCGACTTTAAAAACACAGATTTGAGAAAAACGCACTGCCGCTCCGACCTCCTACATTCAAATGCTCTGAGACGTCTTTACAAATATGTGTGTAACATCGAAAATAATCGCCGGATTGACTTGAAATTTTCTGTGTGTGTATTTAAATATATGTTCATTACGAAAATGAAATAAAAAAATGAATTTTTGAAAATTCTAACTGTATATAACCCCTTAAATGGTTTAGTGTACTCAAATTAATAGTACGACAAAATAGACTCATTCGTTTTGAGTAAGCTCCATAGATCCGAGGGCCTGAATAAGACACGTTAGTAAAACCGTCACTGCTAGAAAGCAGCAGGATATCATACCGGTAGAAGTAACTTATAACATTTGCATTTTGCTTTCAAAATACTAATTTCCATTTTAAATTAACTGAGCGAACCTTAAGACGTAGGTATACTGTATCTATCATCATTTCTCTTGATATAATTTTATAGAACGATAAATGTATTTATTCAAAGATAATATTTATTTATGATTGTAATACATTTTTGGAAAGAAATATTTATTATGTCTGTGTTTTATGTAAACATTAATGTATATTCATCAGGTGTGTTGTTTCAATATGTTAATATTATACATTAGGTACTCTCTTGATTTTTTAAAATTTAATTTAATTTGCTTTCATCAATAGGCAAGCCATTTAAATAATTTTGAATTCCTTTTTGAATTTTTGAATATATTTACTAAAATATAATATTTTGATTGGAAAAAGTTGATTAATAATTTATTAATGTAATAAATCACATGTTTCGTAAATTTATTTTTTCTAAGTATTTAGTTTATTGCTCTTTTATGTTGATTTTGTTTCTATTAAAAAATATTTTTTTCTTTTCTTTGCTCTCTTTTTTTATAGTAAAAAAAATTATTTCAATTGCACTGATGAAGAATTTTATAATTAAAAAAAATTAACTGCGCAAAAATTTTATGTGAAGAAACCTCGAATACAAAAAAAATATTCACTGATTTTTTATTCGGACTTTAATAAAATCATTAAAATATAAATATATACTATCGGGATGTCAACCACTTAAAAAATCATTGAAGAGTAGAATTACAATATTAAAAATGATTTTTGTATTTATTTATATAGGTGCAACATTTTTTGTTATTATTTAATTAGAGGGATTTTAATATTTCTCATTTCTTATTAGCATAAGATGCCATTCATTAAAGCAGCGATTCTGAATTGCGATGAGAATTGTGATTGAAAATTGGGTCGCAAATACTAAAAGGTTGAGAAACGCTGCATTAAATTATAAATGAATATTTAGACTACAGTAAAAATTTGGAAAATATGAAATTGATTATACTTATTATATTTTATTTTATTTTAATCTAAATATAAGTAATGCATTTATTATATCAAAATTTTAACAGGTTTGTTAGGAATATTTGAAATAAAAAATAATAAGTATTAAACTGGAAATAATTACAAATTTCATAGGGTTGTTGACCCCTTGTATTATTATTAATAGCGTACTAGTAGATCATCACATTTTACATACTATGCAGCTCTACGAAACAATAGTTGCACGTATTCAAAAACTAATAACTTTTTGTTTAAGCTGAAACATTTGAAAAGCTTTTGTACATTCTGTAAAAATAAATTTTCACGTACGATATTGTATTTAAAAGTTCATATTTGTGGCAACAGCATCCTGTTCATAAATAACATAATTTTCTTTATATGTCACACAATGTGTGCATATCAACGTTTCATAAAACCTATGACGGTGACGTGCATTTTAATCGGAAACAGTTAATACATATAGTGTCGCGCTTCTAGCAAACATATATTATATATTCACGTGTACGTGTATGTGAGAAAAATTCAGTGGCGTATCATGACAAAATTTATACGGGTATATACAGTGACGTGTTATCCTATTTCTAAAATTTCTTAACTTCCTCCCTGGATCTGTTCCTAAGGATACGCCAGTAAAATTTAATTCTCAAGAAAGGTACATGGTAACTTTAGCTTTATTAAACACTGCCTTATTGTATCAAGAGACTGAGCAATGGTACACAGAAAAAAAACTGTATTGGACCAAAAAAATCTTGTTTCGTATATAACGAAAACAATATTTTCTTAATATAAGAAAAGTACTCTTAATCCAACTACATTATTTCTTCGTCCAAGAATACTATAGTTGGTTTAAGAATATATTTCTTATCTTAAGAAAATATTGTTTTCGTTATATACAAAACAAGGTTTACTTGGCTCAAGTAAACCTTTCTACCTGTGTAGATGTAGACCAATTTTGAAATATACGCGAGCGAAACCACTGATAAATGCTAATGTATAATAATGATTTTTTATGTACCCATTCTTACTGTTGATGTTCAATATATATAATAATATAAGAATTTAATTTACTGTAACGGCAACGATGAAATGGATGATACAGACACTCTACTACTGTATATATCTTCTTTCACAAAGTAAGGAAGTAATCCTAGGTTGCAGTAGCGCTTTGTCGCTGAATCCTGTTAGTAATCTATTTTCCCGGCGGATGCATTAGACTCTACTGTAAGCCTATTTCCATAAATAAATTATTATATTATTTGTTTCACACAGTAATATCGAATGACAACTCTGCCATTAAAATGTTAAATGAGAAAATCTTTTGTTACAGTGCTAGTGCTAGTTTTATAATAGGATATTATTTAGTGCTTTGTTAAACTGAAATATTAATTTTGTATGTTAAATGAAATTTCTCAAGCTTTTGTATTAATTAGGATGGGTTATTCTGGGTTTCTAAATGCATATTTTAAACATTCTTAAATCAAGAAACACCTTTTTAGGGTTCTGTATCTCAAAATGAAAAAACGGAACCCTTAAAAAATCACTTTATTGTCCGTCTGTATTCTCAGGAACGGTTAGAGGTATAAAGTTTAGATTAATATCAAATACTAAGATGTACAGCCTCATAGTCCTGTAAAAAAAACAGTTTCTAACTCAATGCAATAAAAAGATACGGCCTTTCAAAACGTATTTTACAGACTCAGGGTACTTTCTGTTGACTAGAGGTACGAATGAAGGTCTCGAAGCACAAGACAGGAAAAATCATTAATTTCTATTTCTATGTGGAATTATAAACAATAAACAACAAACAGTGTTTACCATGTAAGAAGCACAAATCATTGAATTTTTATTTATGTTTTGAATTTAAATTTAGGTACTGTTCTTTTGTAAACTATCGTATGGATGTATTTGTTTTCAATGTTTATTTTTATTAAATATACAATTTATTATTTTTATATTTGTTTAATTCTGTTGATAAACAATGCGAAACTGGAATTGTAAATAAGTTTTATATAACTATACGTTACTCTCAGAGCGTGAATTATACTCGTACTTTCAAATTTATTTAGTATATCACCGCGGATACATGTAATATGTTTTTACCTAAACCCTAAACGTAGGGAGTTAATAGAATTCTACTGTATATAAAGTTATAATAAAAAAGTTAAAGTTGACATTATCAATCATCAAATGTTTAAAAACATATCTTATATTGAAAACAAAAAAGTTTTACTTTTTTTCTTCGACATAAAAGAAATCGTCGATTTTTTTGAAAAACTTTCTAATATTAAGTTGAGACAGCGCAGCATAAAGTATAGTTTTTTTTAGTAGTACATGAAGGATTTTTGTACGATGCGGCAGGATTGCGAAATTAAATCATAAACCCCAGGGAGTGAAAGAAAACATCGTATTTGCTACCGCACGGTCGTTCCTCAGGGATACGAACTCTGGACCCGGGACCGGGGACACTTGTACGCCCTTCTATCCCCTCGTCAACATACCCTCCGGCCCATAAACCGTTGATTATCGGCTGTGCTGAGTGTACACATCCTCATAGTAGTTGGATATACATATGGCTTTATTAGATTCAAATATGTACCTTTGTGAATTATGTAATTCGGTACTTATCTTAATATTACGATTTTTTATTCAAATAGAATTAAGAATGTAGAATTTGTTTATTAAGGGGGGTGGCCACTGTGACGGGTCAAAAAATTGTCAATGTTTGGGAATTTTTTTCACAGATATAACTAATTATTTTTGAATCAGGTAAAGGACATTTTATTAAGTATATATTCAACTTATTTAATATCAATTTTTATTGAAAAATATTAAATATTTACAAAGTTATGAGCCTCGATGTGACGACCAAAAAAAATATTTTTCTCTATGGTCGACTCGAAATTTCGAGAAGGGTTATATGAAGAAAAAAAATTATCAATATATCTATATGAATGTGGCTATCGTTGCACGTAGCCGTTTTATTTTATTTTTTCACAAAATGGCGATCGTTTTGAATTTTTTTTTCATTTTTAAGACCTATTTTTTTTATTAGAGCGGTTTTAAAAATAGTAATTATCAAAATTTCAAAAATCGGCTACGTGCAACGATAGCTACTACAATTACGAAAATTATTTAAAAAAATTGAATTCGGTTCATTAGTCTTTGAGGAATCGTGTCGACCAGGTCGACAAATGTCAAACGTGTTTAATGTTTTTGTTATGTCATAACCGGCCGTGCTACATCGTCTTACTAAATTGACTGTAACTCCGTCAATTTTCAAAATTTAAACTCAATTTTTTGTATACATATTTATGATTATGTAAACTTTAAAAAAATCTAAGAAAAAAAATTATATATTTTTTCCGTCACAGTGGCGTTCCCCCTTAACGTACACTCAATTCAATTAATTGAATCAATATTTTCTAATTTTAAGTAATGGAATATTATTCGAGTAGAAAATAAACATTTTTACTATACAATTTAATAAAATATATCATTGGAAATGTTCTGGTTTTAGTTTTTATTAAAGCATTAAAGTTAGTTTAGAAGCAACGTTTTTAATTTGTGTTATTTTAATTACAGAATCGTGGTTCGGGATTGGATATGAACGTGGTACCAGCCTGGAAGGAAGGAGTTACGGGAAAAGGTGTCGTAGTTACCATTCTGGATGACGGTTTGGAAAAAGATCATCCAGATCTCGTCAAAAATTACGTAAGTTTTATTTGAATTACGATAGTATGATTAGAAAATAAAAACAAATCGTTTAATATTTCATTTATTGCCAATAAATAAAAACAAAAAATAATGTACCTTTCGCCCAGTATTAGTTTATCTAAATGCTCCTTTAACTAACTGTCGTATTATCAACAGACCCAAGCATAATACATTTAATTAAATAGATTTTAAATTTTCTTCTTTACAACGTATATTATGTAAATTTTTCATTGGAGCTTAAATATTGATTTAAATCACATTTGTAATACACCAAATTTACTTTAAAGGAGCATTTAGCGCTAAAGGAGCTTTAAATTGGTTGATAATACCATTTGTCTGATAAATATAATAACATTCCCTAAATAAGTAGGTAAAAAAAATTACATACATATTATGTAAGTACATAATATACAAAAGTAAAATCTCCCAGTGGAACAAGATAAGAATCTATTAGCGTTAAACTTTCGCCCGTCAATAATATATTTTTTATCGTGCATGTTAGTTCTGTGTGTATCGCTTTTCATAACTTTCAGATAAACAAGTTGTATCAAAGATTTTCACACTTTTTACTCGCAGCATTTTTTCAATGATTTTTTGACTCCCGGGAAAAATCCACAACTAGCACTTTAGAACTTTGCACATGACTTCATACAATTCTCTTTGAAAACTTAATTTTCTTTTTGCATCTAAAGAAAAACACTGCATAAAGTAATTGCGAATTCGTATGTTTTGTTTTACTTTATTTACTTATTAACTTTAGCTAGAATTTACTTGAAAGTGAAGTACTAAACGTTATTGAAAAGTTTTCTTTTATTAACCATATATACATTTTTTGTCATTTATTTCAGTTTAAACAATTTATATTGGATATTTTTTCCAATGCAAGTTTTATAATATTCTGGTCACATTTCATGATTTAACAAACATTAAATACAAAATTATAAAATCTTATTTATTATTTAGATTGTCAATAACTGAAACTATTTTTTGGCTGCCACAACATCCAAACTAAAACTATACTATTTCATTCCTTCAAACATATGTACCTATGCATGTAGATTGTAGGTATAATATAAATCACAAATTACGGTAAAATTAAATTAAATAAAGCTGAAAGTTTGTTTTCCAAATGAATATGTTAAAAAATAGTTAATTTTTGACCCATTTCTACTTTATAGTAGAAATGGGAAATATGAGTTTTTTAGTGGCTCCAAGGGCACATACAGATTTTTCTTTTAGGGGCGTTCAAAAAAAATTAAACAATTTAGATAACTCCTATTTGTTTATTGTTATTATTTTATCATTATCTTAAGATTTCTTTTAAAAATCTGTTTGTTGATAAAAATTAATAAGAATTAATAATCGAGTTGTTTACCATTATTTTACTACTAAAATTATGTATGTATGTATATTAGGGTAGTCTTATGTATTTTTTAAATTGTATACATGTGGTCTCAATCGATTCGTCTCAGTGTCCCCAACAAATGTTAACCATAAAAATACTCTATTGTCGCTTTAGATTTTGAGATAAATTGAAAATACACATGAAAATGGGGTTTTCACTCTTCAACCCTATTTTTAAGGGTGTGGCACCACTTTTTCCTAGTCCGGGTTATTTTTTTCGAATTCTCCGCACCAAAATATATAATAATCAATAATAACATTGCTTACCTCTTAAAAGGTCGTGTCAAAATGCTTCCTTTACTGTACTATCATTCATAAAATATATTTACATTACCGTAAACAAATAATTTTTTTTTTCAAATAAAATTTATTATTTTTCATGGAAACTAATAGATATTCATGATATACTATGAGAACATTTTTATAGGCAATTTTACGCTCTATAAAAAATTATACACATATTTATGGTAATTGTTTTATGTTTTTAATTAAACGCAAAAAACAATAAAACTACCCTATTTGGACTTTTTTCAACCCTAAGTAGGCACGGGAAGGGGTTGGTTTATCATGAACAAATTTAACACAAAATCAACTTTCATGATAACGAACAAATTGGGGGGGGGGGGGGGGTACGGAGTTAAAAATATCCAATTTTTTTCTTCATATACCTATAAATAAGAACCACCCTAATGTAGGTATATAGATACAAAATTGTAATTTATATTATGCCTAAAATGTTTAATTTCACAAAACATCTTATTCTTTAATTTCTTTCATTACATCGAAAGTTTTTACTAACATAAAGTAATTATCGTATTCTACATTTTTGAATGAGCGATAAAATTTAATTTGGCACTTATGTGACATAAGTACGCGGTGTAGGTACTCCAAATAAAGTGACTACTCTAAAATAAGTCCTACATGTATAAATGGTGACCTCCTTTTGATTCACAAGTGAAAAAATCACCATAAAAAAGTTTTATAGTGTTCAGAGAATGATTTAACACTTTGGAACTGCGATGGTCATCAAATACAGCTTATGAAAAAGTATAGACGAAGTCCTGAAAAGTAACTTGCGCTACACCACACGTCCGCCATTATTCCTTTTTCGTCCTTCGACTACAAAGTATCAAGTTGCCTGAGGAATCCGCCAAGTTGGGATGCCGGCGTTCATTATTTTGTTTAATAATTTATAACCGGTCCCAGCGTTGAATTCGTTTTATCTTTTTCACTTTTAGAAGGATATCGGCCGTATGAAATATTTATCGAGTTTTATGTTTGAAGATGTGACACATATATAATTTTTTATGACAAGATATTTTTTGTACTTTTTCGATATCTTTTGATTGAATAATCAAATTACATTCACAGATTTTTTTAAATTTTACTACTACAGTTTTATCATCTTTACCAACTGTGGATAAAAGTAAATAGTGTGGACCGGACGTGACGATTTTTATTAATTTTCCATTCAAAATAAATTTACTTAGAAATTATTTGACTTAAAAATGTTTTTAAGGACTTTCTATTATATTTAATTTTTTTAAATTATATTCCTAATTTTGTCCGAGGTGCTATAAAGTGAGAGAAATCGAAAACCAATTTGATAAAAGCACTTTTATAGATTTTTATAGAGCATGGACTGTACCTACATCTAGTTCGAAAATCGAGTCTTCACAAAAAAAGAGATAGAGGGAATATTTGATATTTAATAGATGTGTACCAAGCCATCAACACAAACAAACTGGTACCATACACAGACAGAAGAAATTGGGCATCAATCTAATAATCCCAAATAAAAATTTATAAATGATATTTTTAAATCTGGGTAAAAAATTATTTGAAAACTAAGAAACTTAAAAAAAACTCAATCTAAATATTGACATTTAAATGCATAAATAAAATGTTATCCAGTAAGTATATATGTATGAAAAAAGATTTAAGATTGAAATAATTTTAATTTAGACCATGCGACTTTGCGAATCCTGGAAACTAAATCCACAGATAAAGAAATAAAAGTTTAAATAGATATTTAATCCAAGAGCCAATTTGACGCGCGAGTAGGACGTGCCGGACAGTTGATATGACCAGCCACTGCATTACCGACGAAGGAGTGAAGTCTCTGTAGGTATTAGAACTTAGTTTCTTTAGCAAAGTTACAAAAACCCAATAGCGTTGCCGCCTGATTAGTTTTTAATAAAACTGTCGACAAGACTGCTGGTCTCTCTCGTGTAATATCGTGTTGGAGGGAAAAAAGTATTGGCATCTGAGTAATCATCTTCAGTGGTTGTTAAAATGTCATTTTAACCTACATTCGATAACTCAAATTATGTACTTAAAATGATGGTATAGTCTTGAGATTTTGATTTCAGAAGTGATTATAAAATTGTATTTTGTACAGTACTTACCTAAGGAAAAAATAAATTCAGGCTTCAAGTCAAGTAGTCTTCGACTTACGACTGGGTTCCGTTCCGAAGACTCCTTCGTAAGTTGTACATACGCATACTTGGTGGCATTTTATACAGACATAAGGGGGGGGGGGGGCAAATAGGGTGCTTTTAAAGGAGGGCAAATGAATAACCAAATAATTAATAATAATAATCCTGCTTAGAGCCCCTAACGATCATGACCGCCACATTATTGTTTTAATACCGCCTGTATGTAGCAAGAAAAAAACTATTATAATCTCATAGCATAAAAAATGTTTTCCATGTATTTATTTTGACCGTTGTTTTTTATGTGATATTATTACTTAAAAATATCGGAATACGGCATGTGTTTCAATGAAAGAAAGCAATAGCGAAATTTATATTCATTAAACCATCTATTTGTTCAATTAAAGCCCTTTTGTATCGATTAATTTTGATTAATGATATCGTTAAAAATTTTCAAAACAACAAAGAAAATATTTCCAATAAACCTTCTTTCGATACAAAATTCCTTTTCTAAGCACGTAAACCTCTTTTAAACTTTCTTCATTATTTCTTTCAATTTTACGAATCAGTCCTTTATTAATGAATTGAAATTTGGCTATCAATATTAAATCCTTTTCCAATACTGATTGTGAACTGTGTTTTAGAAATTTATACAACTTCGATTTTATAGAAAATAATTAATGATTCTAAGCTTCCAGTTTAGGAATTCGAGTTAATTGGTAATATTTATTAATATCTGATAAAATGTTTAAATTTTAAAATATTAATACGAGTAAAGATTATAGAGACGCCATTAAATGTCTCCATTGACCTCATAACATTTTATGTTCGAAACACCACCCTTAAGGCTGTTGTCTTTTAATCTAAAGAACATTGCTTTTTCAATTACCTACTCTATTGCCACTATATACCTTCATAATAAGTGAAATTCATTTTCTGGAACGATGTTCCACTAATAAACAGTTATTTATTATCAGATAAACCTATTGTAGATAACAATTAAACCAGTGGTGCAGTTATGGGAGGAATATGTAGTGGAAATTTGAAAATCTGTACCAACATTGAACAAAGTTTGATCGAAGACCTTTTTTGCTTTTTAGTTAATTTTTATCACCTTAATTATTTCAAAAGTAAAAAAATCATCCCATAGTTTTCCTTCACCTCGGAACTCTAAGCAATTAACATACTAATTAAAAAATAATTTCTAATAATCCCATAACTTTTGTAATCAGTCAGTAACTTTCCATTGATTTGTATTAAAGCCTTGGCAAATAACACAGCGATGAACGTCACCGCGTCGATCTTGATAATTATAACTGTGGAAATGAATGGGACTGGCACTTTGAAATCATTAATCCATGATGATACTACTATATTAACAATCATCTTTTTTATCACCGTGGATAAGTGTTTCTAATTATTAATAAACTTTGTTATTTGATACTTTATATTAATTATTCTTAATCAATCGTTTAATTATAAATGGTAGATTTGTTAAGCATATTAAATGCTTTTTTGCATGGATACGATTACAAGTTGAAATGCTTTCAATAAAGCTATTAATTTAATATAAGTGGAATTAATATTTAATTATCGGAAAATGACCTGTGCAGATATAAATCAATATTACAGGAACGAAGATATTGCATGATTTGTAATAATTTTATAAGAAATTTGAAAAATTTATAAATTATAAAGTTTAATCCTTTGGGTTATCATCTATCATCTCGGTCGATTTACGAAGATTCCACTATAATATAATTAAAACAAAAACTTTTTGCTATCTGCAACTACAAAAATTAATAAGTGTTATGTCAGCTAAGATTTAACATAATAAAATTGCTGTACAATATCCACTATAATCCTACAGGATCGAAAGTCAATTTGCTTGGCTTACTTGAGATTATTTTAGCTTCAAATTACATTTTCATGTCTATATTTGAATTCATTACAAATATGATGTCCACTATTTATTTTTTGTTTTCACAGTCAAATATATGCTTCACTCGAGACGAGACCAGCTTTGACGAGACGATAACTGTATTGACTAGTCTTATATGTTATTTCTGTGTATTGATTTTATAAAAATAATATTTTTAAAACCTTCAAAGTATATAGTATATTCTCCATTTAAAAAAATTAGTGTCCGACCGAAACTGGTTTTTACGACCGAAACCGAAACCGAAAACGAATTTCGGCAACAGTCTCAGTTTCGGCCGAAACCGAAACCGAAACTTTTTTACAAAGATCATGTTTTGAGAGCCCGGGAAAAAATGATAAGATATAACAAGATATTATAAGATATGTTCGCATCTCGTTATATATGGTATTATCTTAATTTTTGAGCCTAAAATATATTAATTTATATAGATATATCTGATAATATATAGTAATATCTTAATATATATTGGCCCTAAGATCCGAAAATATATTGTTATATATTTTGATATATAGTAACATCTTTATATGTATTAGCCCTCAGATCCGAGAATATATTGTTATATATATTTATATATTTATATATCTTCTAATATATTATGATATCTTAAAAATATTATTTTGAAAAGAGTTCACTTAGCTTAGAATATATTGTAATATATTATTATATATAGATATATCTGCTAATGTATTATTATATCTTAATAAATTTTATTTTTTGAGTTATCATAGCCAAGAATATATTGTAATATATATTAATATATGGACATATCTGATAATATATAATCATATCTTAATATACACTCGACAAATTAATTAAGGGGACACCTAAAAAATAGCATGTTTTCAAATGCTTGTAACTTGGTCAAAAATTAATTTTTTTCTAAACTTTTTTATTATTAAATTGAGCAAATTTACTCTACTTTATGATGGTCTAATTCGTTCCTCAACATCTTTTAATTTTTTAACTTTTTTATGTAATTATATAAATTAAAAAAAAAACTGCATATTTTGACACTTGATGTAGAGTGCATCTCTATAGAAAATGAAATTTTGAAATAACCTTTTTGTAGAGAATTTTAATACCTTCAAATTTATTATGGTGCGAATAAAATGTGACAAAAATTCGCAAAAGTATTACAGTTTTAGTGAAAATCAGGAAAAAATAATTCAAATGAATATAGCCGGAGTAATTTTGGTGGTACAGAAAATAAATAAAAATAAAAATGAAGCTCAAAGTATCACCTTTCAGATTATGCAATGTAATGAAAGATTTTTTTATGAATTACAAAAAATATTCAAACTTTAAACAGAATAGAAAATATGAGTAATTAGACAGTAAAATTAAAACAAAGAATACATACCATAAACATTACATTTTAGGTGGCCCGAGCTAGAGGTCTCATTAACAATACATGTTCTTTATAATTCATTTTTATTTTTTTAAATAGGACCATATTACGCGAAGATATTAAACTTTGATGTCTCAACATCAGAAAACCCAAAAAAATTACAAAATGGGAATTTATTGAAATTTTTCTCGAAATAAAGCAGCTTATGAAAAATTTTAAGAAGTCAAAAAATGCATTATTTTACTGAAATAATAACCCAAAATGATCCATATGGTTTTAAAATTGTACCTAAATATGTGTGCTTACTGTATACATTCATTTGTGCATGTAAAAATAAATATTTAGTAAAAATAAGTATTTTTTGACTTCGTAAACATTCCATGACCTGCTTTATTTTACAAAAAAAATTTAAAATTTTTGCAATTTGTAATTTTTTTGGGTTTTCTGATGTTGAGGAATCAAATTTGAATATCTTCGCGTAATATGGTCCTATTTAAAAAAATAAAAATGAATTATAAAGAACATGTATTGTTAATGAGACCTCTAGCTCGGGCCACCTAAAATGTAATGTTTAGGGTATGTATTCTTTGTTTTAATTTTACTGTCTAATTACTCATATTTTCTATTCTGTTTAAAGTTTGAATATTTTTTGTAATTCATAAAAAATCTTTCATTACATTGCATAATCTGAAAGGTGATACTTTGAGCTTCATTTTTATTTTTATTTATTTTCTGTACCACCAAAATTACTCCGGCTATATTCATTTGAATTATTTTTTCCTGATTTTCACTAAAACTGTAATACTTTTGCGAATTTTTGTCACATTTTTTTCGCACCATAATAAATTTGAAGGTATTAAAATTCTCTACAAAAAGGTTATTTCAAAATTTCATTTTCTACATAAATGCACTCTACATCAAGTGTCAAAATATGCAGTTTTTTTTTTAATTTATATAATTACATAAAAAAGTTAAAAAATTAAAAGATGTTGAGGAACGAATTAGACCATCATAAAGTAGAGTAAATTTGCTCAATTTAATAATAAAAAAGTTTAGAAAAAAGTTAATTTTTGACCAAGTTACAAGCATTTGAAAACTTGCTATTTTTTAGGTGTCCCCTTAATTAATTTGTCGAGTGTATATCAGCCCTCAGATGCGAAAATATATTGTTATATATATTTATATATAGTTATATCTGCTAATATATTATTATATCTTAAAAAAATATATTTTTTATGTATTAGGTAAACGCCCGGTGGTAAAGTATTTGTAAATAAAGTGGCTGTTACTTTTTTAAATTAATAAATTTATTAAATGATTAACATTTGTTATAACAAAATATTACATTTGACCAATATCAATGGTGATAGGAATCCGGCAGTAAAAATTTGAGGATTGTAGCAGTTTGTATTAATTTTTTACTTATTAAATGTAGATGGTATTGACGCACAAACAACAGCATCCTAAGCGAAGAACCGCGTGTTTTTGAGAACATTAGTGATGCTACTGATGGAAGACATCTTGTCAAAAGAGCAAAATTAAAAAAATTACCAATAAAAATAAAATGTTCATATTCATCTTGCAA
This sequence comes from Sialis lutaria, assembly GCA_949319165.1. Lineage (NCBI taxonomy): Eukaryota > Metazoa > Arthropoda > Insecta > Megaloptera > Sialidae > Sialis > Sialis lutaria. The sequence goes on from OX439237.1 coordinate 13,739,615, forward strand.
TAAATCGGATAGCAAAAATTTTTTTTTGCACTTTTTTAGATTTATTTTAGTTAGTTTTTCTTTCTAATTTATTTCTTAATTTTTAGTTGGATTATTTAAAAAAAATCTTAGTTTCTCAAAAATAATACCTACCTAGACTACCTACATAATATCAATTGGGCAAAAAAATTAATATAAAATCATCAAAATTCCCAAAAACTAGCTTTTTGTGGTGTATAAAATACACCACGTGAGTAACTGTGTTACGGTATTTCACACGAGTAATTAAGGGTTAAGAACAAATAAATACTGAATAAAAATCAAAAGGCCGCTGGCCCTACACTTCTTTAGTCTAAATAATCATTACTTGATACTGTAAATCGATAGCACGTATTTATACTAAAACGATTATCAAATTTTATATTTATATCGCAATGAATTCTGAAGAAATGGAATAACATTTTTTTAAATACCCTGAAACGGTAAAATCAGATTAAAGAGAAAAAATTTTGACTAGAATATAAGCCAAATTTTTCTCCATGTAACTGTCCATTGCTCCTTCTGAACTGGCATCCCGGGCGGTAGCCCAGTCTCCCTCCCTGATGTTGGCATTGCTATTATACATTAACAAAATAAGCAACGAATTTTAATAATATTAAATTAATAATAATAAATATAAAAAATTCAAATATCAACCATTCTTTTTTCTAATGTTCACTTGACTTGAATTTAATATTGCACTCGCGTTATTTGTATATGTAGTTTTGTATATATATTCTGATTTCACGAAATAAGTAAATTTTATTTAGAATTGCCCATATAATCAGGAATGATAAAGTTATAAGTAACATATATTTTTGTTTTAAAAATTCACAGTTGACATATCACCCAAATTTTCAATATAATTTTATAAATTAAGAACAAAAATATTTAAACAAAATTTTGGACAGTGAAATATTTTTTAAAATAAATTTTATGCATTTCTCTACAAAATTAATATCTTTTAGTTTTACTCTATTTTTAATAGTTTTTGAGATATTTTGTTTTCAAAAAAGTACATTCATCATATTTTAAAATAGGTAGTGGATATTTTTGGTGAAACTTTTTTTTGAAAATGATGTTCCCACGCATTTATCTAAAAATTCTACAACTTGTGTTGACAATTTTTATACAAACATTGATGAATACATTTTTGAAATTATAATCACTGAATTCTATGATCACACCAATCAGGTGTGATAATTTCTCAAAAAATACAATTTTTAGTGATATTAATAGACCGAAATTTAACTTGTAAGAGAAATATAAACTCCGTTACAGCCAAAATCTCAAAATTCGTGTACGCACTTAGAGTGTTAAGCAACAAGGTTGTGCAAAATGTTTTGTTACATGTGTATTAGCTTATATACATTTAATTATTAGATATGGAATTTTTTTTGTGCTTCTCTTCTCATACCTATAACATACTCAAAATACAAAATAAATTGCTTCGTATTATGGCCAGATATGACCCAGGGAACACTGCCGTCCACTGCTTATATAATACAAATTTTTAAATATAATAGATAGGTATTAATTTATTAGAAAATGAGTTATTCACCAAAAAAAAAAACTGATTTATGTAATATAAATGACCATAATTACAACATAGAAACAATATGAAATCTATTCAAACACGTAAACAAATTGTCAATAGAAATGTAGTTAACAATACAATTAAAATTTTCAATAAAATTCCTAAATCTATAATAGATCCGTCTGTTGAAGAACTGAAAATTACTTTAAAAGAATATTTAATAAGCAAATGTCACAATATTTCTATACAGTTTTTGTATATATTTTTTTATTTTATTAATACGGGCCTCAAATATTACTTAATACGCATATGGATTATTTTTTTTAATTGATTAAATAATATTCGAGTATGTTGTATATATGTAATAGCTATACATACTAACTATGTTCGTAAAAGTTGGTGTAACTTGCCTCTCACTAGCAGTGTGATTTCACTTTGAATCAGTATATAAGCAACCAACGAACTCTAATGTTTACATAGGTGCATTCAAGTAAGTTAATACGGACGTAAGTAAATGAAGCTGCATATGTTTATTTAATTATATAATATATGTGACATTTGATTATAGATTCAGTACGAGTTTTCCCTGGTTGGACGATTCTGTAGTATTGGGATAGATAATAGATGGATACCCCCCCCCCTCTATGCATATATTATAAGATATTATAATATATTTTTAGATATGCCAATATATACAAATATATTAACATAATATATTTTTAGATATGCCAATATATACAAATATATTAACAGATATGCTAATATATTGTTATACAGGATGTCCCATTTTAATCTATCACCCCCCTAATTTTTTTTATCTATCAATTAAATCAAAAAATGCTTCAAATAAAAGTTGTTTGGTTTTGAGGGGGACCCAAAATGGCGTTATTATTTTTTTATTTTTTGGACGTCTTCATGGTCAAATAGGCCCAACTTTTTTTTTTCAAATGGAAACCTATATTTTTTATTACAATATCTTATTGTTTGGAAAAAAACAAGTAGCTTTTGTTTCAAAAAATTTTTTGTATGACCATTTTTTTTTTAAATATTCAACAAAATAATTTTAGATTTTAGATTTTTACTAATTTTTTTCTCGAAACCCATTAACTTTAGAGGAAAAGTGTAAGAAACAAAAAATGTTTATTTTAATATGATATAACTAGGAAAATTATTTCAGAATTTTTTAATTTATTTTTTATTTGCTTTAATATTTTGAAGAGCAAAAGTTAACAAAAAATCCTGATATAATTTTCCTAGTTATATCAGATTAAAATAAACATTTTTTGCTCTTTACATTTTTCCTCTAAAGTTGATGGGTTTCGAGTAAAAAATTATGAAAAAACTAAAATCTAAAATTATTTTGTTGAATATTAAAAAAAAATGAAGTCATACAAAAAATTTTTTGAAACAAAAGCTACTTGTTTTTTTCCAAACAATAAGATATTGCAATAAAAAATATAGGTTTCCATTTGAAAAAAAAAAGTTGGGCCTATTTGACCATGAAGACGTCCAAAAAATCAAAAAATTTTAACGCCATTTTGGGTCCCCCTCAAAACCAAACAACTTTTATTTGAAGCATTTTTTGATTTAATTGATAGATAAAAAAAATTAGGGGGGTGATAGATTAAAATGGGACATTCTGTATATGTCGAGATATACTTGTATATTAACATATATACTAATGTATGCTAATATATTGTAATATATGTCAAGATATGCTTGGAGCCTGAATTTGGCACGATCCAAGAAGGCATTAGTATATATTATAATATATAACTATATCTTGCAATATATTACAATATATTATAATGCGTTCTTGGATCGTGCCAAAATCAGGATCCAAGCATATCTCATCATATCTGACCAATTGGATCTTGTAATATATGCTAATATCTTATCATTTTTTCCCGGGAGAAAAATAAAGAAAACGTTATTATAATCAGTCCGTCTTTATTTTTTTATCTTTAAATCACATAGCTATGCAGTAGGGTGGGCCGAAAAAAATTTTTTTTTGAATTTCAAGTGGGGGTAGTGGAGAAAAGTTGTCTTATGTAAACAGTGTATTATTTATAACTTTTCCCGACTACCCCAATTTGAAATTCTAAAAAAAAATTTTTTTGCCGTTTTCGGCCCACCCTACTATGCAGTCTTCGACATTTTTACTTATTGGTATGATAATAATCAACATAACAACCCCTCATTTAAGAAAAAAATATTAATTGCGCCTTAAAAATACTCAAAATAGGTGAGGCGTTTATTTCAGTAGTTAGATTCTTCTTTTGAATATTATTCATGTTTTGTTTTTAAATATTAAACATAAAATTACATATTTTTGATGGAATTTAACGCGCCGAACTTGACCGATCACAGCGCGAGAACTCCCGAATGCAGTTTCGGTTTCGGTCGTAGTTTCGGCAGGTTTGCCGCCGAAACCGAAACTAAACCGAAACTCGTTTTTTTTGCCGAAACTCGACCGAAACCGAAACCGAACATTCGGTCGGACACTAAAAAAAATAATAATAAGTGTGTAAAAACCATTATTTAATTAAATGAGTCAGAGTCAGCACCTTTCTACTGGCTCCGACTTAATCCTAAATTGCTTAAACTACGACTCCACAGCTCTGGTTGAAAGTCAAAAATTTACTAGAAAAAACTTATACGAAAATTTTGTATGAAAAATTGTATGGTGCATTAAAATTTTTGTACGAAAATGTATTTGTAAGTTTAATATAATAATTTTTACGATGTATTATAGTAAAATTTTCAATATTATCAGAATTAATAAAAATTTCAATATTTATCAATATTTATAAAAAATAAAAATAATTTATAAATAATTCTAGCTATATTATAAATTTTACTATGCTTCTATTCACTGGTTATCATTTTTCCTTGTGTTATATATGAAATTTATTTACATTGATAGATTTTTTTACGATGGATAAGAATAATATATTCTTAATATTCAATATAATATAATGGAGTATTTATTGAGCAAAAAAATTAGCATGATTCATACAAAATCTTCAAGATTTACATATTACAAAAACAATTTCAAGAACAATATTTAATATACTAACTAATGAAATCATTAAATTCAATAAACGATCAATTATATTTATAACTTCTATAAGTTATGCACGATAAGTACTGAAACAAAAACTAAAATAATCCATTTGCTGAAAACGTTCAGAGTTTTCCCAAAGAAATACACAAAGTGAAATCTCGTTGTATTTGCAACCATAGATAAAAAAAACTTTCATAAAAGTGGATGGATTAGCAAGGAATACACACCAGACCCAAAAAAACTGTATTTTGGTAGGATGTAGGCGTTAAGCCGCTTAACCGGCACGTTCATTGGAAATTAACGAGTTTTTTAACACAATCAAACGGACACCTGCAGAATTTATATACAAACATAATCTCTTTAATTAACTCGATTCTTTTTTTCTATTTTTACTTGCTCGTTCGTAGTAAAAGTAATTAAATCCAATTTCTGTTATTGTATTTTTAAATTATGTTTATATATAAATGGTATTACAAACATAGGAATTGTATAATAGAGTATTTGACACTGTTGATAATAATTTCTAAATGTAGTAAAAAGTATATATAGTATACGAGTATGATAAGATACATTATAAACAAGTAAGTGTTTTTTTTACATGAAATAATTAAAAAATAGGTTTAAAATTATAATTTTAAACCTATTTGTCACGTGATTAGAAGGCGCGTCTGGCACATCTGTCATTGGTATGACGCTAAAATAAAGTTACTTGTTTACTGAAGTCTGACGTCACGCATATCACGTGACTATGGATGAGCGTTATGGTGGGAAATTTTTCATTTGAATAGAATGATTATTTTTAATGATTTTTTCAGCATTGTTTTTGACAAAAAAGAAACAAGTAATTATTACACACATACGCACAATTTATAATATATTTTATTATTTAGTCTGAAACATTCAGAATATCGCATTTTTCGTCTTGATACCTACGTAGTTTTAGGAAAAATAGAGAAAAGAGTTTTTTCCGATTAAAGTGTATTTTCGTAAAGATGACCAAAATCGATAAGTATAAACTTTTTTTCTAAAATGCAAAATTTAAAACATATCTTTGTATATTACTTTTGCTCACTTTGCTCGTATTAATGCATACATTTACTAAAAATAGTAAAATAATAAGATAACCGATGCTTTAAAATTGTGGTTAAAAATGTAGGTCGCATACTGTACAAATAAAAGTGTAAAATTCAAAAAGATAAAAATAAATATTTATCAAATGTTATCCTTTCTTTTTTTCATTTCATTGTTTTAAATTTATTCATGAGGATAATAAAATATAATATCATTTTTTTAAATTATAATATAATTACAAAATTAATTAAAATTTGCGACGTTACAATAAAAATTACAGTTCTTTTAAGTGTTTTAAATTAATTCATCATTCTTATCTCAAATAAAAATTAAACAAACCCCAAGAAGTTTTTTTTATTGCAAGTTCACGAAATTATATTATCCAGTGACGGCGGATGTTATAAATAAGAAAACAGTCACATAAATTATTTGACAAATACATATTATGTTATTATTCATTAAAATTTTTGTTTTCTGTTAGATATCTTAACTGTATAACTGAATGATTAATGAGGAGTTACATACATATATAATATTAGTGGTTTTAGGTCATAACATGATAATTGTAAAAATGCAATTTATCATGTATTTTTAATATTTGAAATATACCTGTTTTGTTACAATATCATTAAATTAACATTAATTTTAACTTAATTCTCCAAAGAACACATAAAAAACAAGTGTTTATCGGAAAATGACTAAAATGTCAATTATCACGTTATGACCTAAGAATAATAATACATATACAATATTTACAACGAATGTAAAAAACATTAACAGTGGATTGAGGATGTTATTTTAATCAAAAAAACTAAACATGAGTCCTGAAACTATTCCTGCAATGAGAGAACTACAGCTTTAAGAAAAAAAAGTTTTTAATTAATTTCCAGAGAACTGAACTTGATACAGTTATGAAATTTGATAACTGGTTTAGTAATAATAAGTCTTATCTGTTTTCAGTATCAAAAAACAATATCTAATTATTTAATGTAATTAGTATACGGTAACCAGGCCCATCGATGTATTTTTTATTTACTCCGTACACCTCTGAGATAAATAATTATTGACTGAAAATCGATAACACTTATTAATACTTAATAACTTTATCACATTGAGTTCTCCAGATATTAAAAAAGAAAACTAATCATCTATAGGAGGCTGTAGCTCCCTCAAGAAGATTTCTGGGCAGATGTTTACTTAAAGTTTTGTTGCTTAAAATAATAATAAATATTATAAAAACTTTTCTGGAAAATGAACGTTAGGTTAGGGGCAAACATGATTTACAAAATTAATTTTCATACTATTTAAACTCGTATGTCCATTGTCCAGTATTAAAAAGGAGCTAGCAAATTTGCTAGCTAGGAAGTACTCTTAAATAAGGTATCAAACTTATATGACTATGACAGTTCTCTTGGAGTTTCATGAAAACTTTGACAAGTTTTGGCCACGCGTTTTACGCTAATACCATCGGTATTAAAACAGTGGTGATATGAAAATTATTTTGTACGGTCAGAGTCACCAACTGTATTACAATATGTCGAAGTATCACTGCTCTAAATTCCATAGCACATCCATAGATAATATCACAAAATTAATACCTCATTTGAGAGTGTTTGCTAACTTGCAATTCTTTTTAGCCCCTTTATGAAACCAGATATCCAAGTTGCTAAATTTTTCAAAGAAACTTCAGATGTCTCATCTAATATATTTATCAAAATTTGATCATTTATTTTCATCAAAATAATTCTCCAGATAATGTATGGAAAGACAGTAATCATTATCGATAATTCTGTATCCGCTACTACTGAATTATCTTTAATTTATTCCCTTTACCACGGAAATCAAATAAGGTTTAATGTACAACAACTCGCTTTTATGCTATACATTAACTGTAACAGAACAGCGGTAATAAAACTTAGTAATAAACCTTATAATTTTAAATTAATTAAAGAAAGTACGACATAAAGAACAAGCCTAGCGTATTCGCGTCAGCCGAAAACTTATTTGAGAAGCAAGCAATGCATAAAGGAACGACGACAGCAAAGAAAAATGCGAAACAAAAACGAGAAGAATTATGCTTATGGGGTGGTCGTATACTTCCCACAAAGATCGGTACGTTTTGAAAATATGCTACGGAAATTATGTTTATAAAATTAGTACGTACAATATACTTTTAACCAATTTCGGTATAGCTGTTTCTGAGATATTACTTTAGAGCAGTAATGATGAACAAAAACTAATAAAAAAGCACATTTCTTATTCGTTACCTAAAATAATTTGAGAGCCACTGTTTTAGAAATAACAGTATAGAATTACACAAGAAGTAAAGATTATAAAATACCCCCCACAAATTCAATGTGAATTAAAGTACATTCAAATTTTCTAAAGTATGACTTGTTGATCAAGTGGTTTCATAAGCACAAGGTCCAAAAATAGGCAGTTTCTTATTTATTCATGGTCAAAAGCAAAAAATTCAAATACTTGAAAAAATGAGAGTACAGTTAAATTGACTGAATTTTTTTATACCTACATTAACTCCGTATATATTTACTCATAGGAACTTCTATCAGCAAGTCACGAGCTACATCATATACTTCAGTTTCAGCCAATTTGACTGTTTGTAGGTACTCTAATTTATATTGATTTTGTGCAAGGCCCTTTTGTAGCTTCATGAATTACTAATTATAATCTATATACATTAATAACTTGTCCTGAATGACTGAATGATTCATCATCGCCGAGCCTAACTCTCTTGACCTAGAAAGGTGAAATTTCGTGAGTGTCTTCCTTTTATGATATATGATATAAGCACGCACTAAGAAAGGATTTTTCGAAATTCAACCTCTACGGGGGTATTAAAATTTGTATGGGTAAAAAATAATTTAATATTTCATCCCCTGTCACGTATGGAGGGTTGTAATTATTTTCAAAAGATTCGGCGGAAAAAATGCTACGGGAGATGGGGGTTTTTCGAGAAAAATCAACCCTGTATCTCGCATAGGAGCCGAGATATTCACAATTTTGTATAATGAATAAAAAGCAAAGCATTTTTTTATATTTCACCCCTGTCAACCCCCCACCCGGTCGGAAAAAGACACGAGAGTGAGGGTTTCGAAATCTATGCGAGCGAAGCTGTGAGTAACTGCTAGTTATTACATAATCGACATTAAGTTGACCGATCTAGGAATCTTTTCTATCTTCTCTCTCTTAATTGCATTTCGTTTCGTTTTTAAATCAATTCATATTTAAATGTATAGGTTTTGTTTCCATTTACTCAAAAAAAACATCGCGTTGCTGTTTTGTCTTTTTGGTATAAACACGCCATAAGAATACTCAATTAACTCTGGATCACATCTTTTCAAACTGAAAATTCAAGAATCATAAGTATACCTTTTCATATACACAATATTTAAAGCGCATATTCAACGAACCGCTTATGAGTTATCTCTAGTACAATCACTGTGCGGTACAACAGCCAAATGAAAATTTGATAACGTCATGCAAACTTTAAAAGTTGTTATTTACGGAGCCCGAAAGATGATTAGAGTAGAGCAACGAAAGATGGGGCTGTAGATCTGACAGAGACGGTATTGGTACAAGAGATAAGAAAAAACAATTTAAACAAATAATAGAGAAAAGAAAATGCTTATCTTTTATCTATGATATTGTTTATAAGTTGATGGGTTCTTTTTTAAGCCCCTCTTTCAGGAAATTGGATGACGAAATAGCTTAATGGTTCAAAGTCCCCCACACCCTTTCGTGTATAAAATTTCACGGATTTGTTATTTTTTATAACTGAATTTTTTGATAGGTTGACGTAAATGTATTTTTATTAGATTGTATGTAAATTTTCACATCTATAGGTAAAAAATTTCCTCTTTATTACACTACCTACTTTAAAAAATGTAAATACTTATGTCAAGATTTTTTAATTAAGTTTATTTTTTCCACGTACAAAATTAAAATTATTTTTTATCTAACATAATATGGTAGTAATTAATTTGAATTATATAAAATTCTTAAGATTTCATTAATTTTTGAAGAAAATTAAAAAAAATACTGCGTATCAACGAGCATTTAATTTTTACTTTTTTTTTAATGATTTTTATTGAATTCGAAACGAAAATTCATTCACACATGAAAAATTGACATGATATAACGTTATCACCTATTCATTTAAAAGAAAAATGAACACCCTTATTTGATATAAAATATCATACGTTTTTGAATAATCAAAGTACATGTCACTCTGTCATTTTGTATTAATGTAGTCTCTTTTTGCATCCAATGCTTCACTTATCAACTGTATAAAATGGCATTGTCATTGTTATCATTTAATATGCATTTTCAATTTGACATATTTCACTTTATTTACGAAACTCAGTTTTTGAAAAGATGTTAAATTGTGTATAACAAATAAATTAAGTACAGCTCTGCTTGTACATAAAATGTAACAATTTCATACTAAACTTATTCATTAACAATTCACAAGTATTTTGGTGTAAAAGATACGTAATTTAGTAGTCCTCATCTTTCTTAAATTTAATAATTAATAAGTATAGTTACTTTTGTAGTGGTTAATTACTGACTACCCTTGAGACAATAGATGTTATTATGAATTATGTACTCAAATACTTGAATATCGTGGAATTTAAAGAGTTTTTTTTACATACTAATTAGTTGACATTACGTGATAATATATTTTTTTAATTTTTATAGATACAAATTCAATAATATTTAAAATTCAGATTCCGTTTCAAAAGAAATTTTCAGGAATTAAAACTATTTAATGGTAAAACCAGTTTCATAATTATTAAAATATATCTTAAACCATTCTCAAAAAGTTCCTAAAAGTAGCATTATATTTTACCGTTTTGAAGGGTGGGGCGGACGCCCACATATGAATATTTGTACCTACTTATTTATTTTACTTTTTTCATGTTCATTAAATTTTAATTATTTTCATTACTATTACTTATATAATTTAATTTGTAACATTTAAATAAAAACTGGCATCAAATTTCAAGCTTTTTTCACATTTTGGTAGGAAGGAAGGGAGGATGTAAAAAATATTTCAACTAGCTAGGGCAAAGAAAAATCTGTCTATGATTTTAAATACTTAACAAAATGTCATTTAATTATTCTCTTTTGAAAACTCATTTCTCCCTAAATTCCAATTACAACTATAATATTTCACGAATCTCTCCATTCTATTGATGTTAACCTACTGTGTAACTTTGCATTTATTATTATTATTATTATTATTAATATTATTTTGGAAATAACCTCCCCTCCTCCAATTTTACTCTCTAAACATTCTGAAATAGGAGATTATTTGTATTTTATTACAATCTTGTGGATGACAATGTTATTTATCTGTTCCAGGATCCTTTGGCGTCTTACGACGTCAACAACCACGACGAAGATCCTATGCCGAGATACGACATCATCGACTCTAATCGACACGGCACCAGGTGTGCCGGGGAAGTCGCCGCTACCGCCAACAATACGATATGCGCCGTGGGCGTCGCGTTCGGTGCTAATGTGGGCGGTAAGTATACCGACGTTTAAATAGCCCAACTATCAGAATAAATTGATTTTTGTCGATATTTTTTGTACGTATAAACCAAACCTTTATATATACTCACTCATATACCAGTATTTTATTTATAAAATGTGATACGCGTACCGCTATTTTTTTAATAATTACATTTTAATGGTACAACATTTATACAATTGTTTATTTTATAACACACTTATTTGCGAACATACTCATGGCCTCCACAAAAGGGAGGTTAGCTAACAGGTTAGCCTGAAATTAATTCTCTAAAACAATCAATTTCTTTACAATGCATATAGAATTCATTCTGAATATATCCTTACATATTATAAATCGTTAAAATTGAACAATACAATGTAATATAGAATTGTCTAGAATATAAAGATCTATATTTTTCAAAAATCTTAAACAATAATTTCGTAGTCAACGCGAACGAAACTGCGGGCACAACTAGTATATTTATGTTTTATAAAGTCGTTATAATTATAAAAAAAAGTTGCAAATTGGATTATATGTCATTTATACGAATTTTGATCAAAAAAAGAAACGAAAAAACGCAATATGTACGTTTGTTGCAAGGACAAATGACTACACATCCTTATCTCAAATGTAAACCTAGTAAATTTGCGCGCAAATATCCTCTAAACGCATAAAATATATGTACACACATAAAAATATGACTGGTTTATTGTTTCATTTATTATTCTTCATATATACAGCAAGGGGCTAGACAGTATTCATTCCCGACACAATATAAAAATGTGGTCATATTTCAGAGCACGACACTCGCTTCAAAACGTATGCTTTTGCTCGTATATTTTTTAATCAATATTAGTACAAATTTGTAAAATCAAATTGCACATTACACGGTGTACAAATGTGCATATGTCCGTCGTTTTTTATTTGTGTAATATTTTTTAATGTACTGCTATCTAAATGTTCTGAATTTACGACCCTGTTTTAAAAAAAACACGCATCAAATTTCCATCTGATTCAATATGTTTATGACTTTCACTTATAATTTGTAGATGCGAAAAATGCTTTGAAATGTTTATTTTTTTTATTATATTTGGTTTTATGGTTTGTTTATAATATCACCGATTTTTTTTAAAGCGGTTTCTTCAATTTACGTATATTTTATATGACTGGTATTTACCATAAAATTATTTTACTTTTATAATAACAATCCTGTGGATCTTTTATTTAGAAAATGACCAGTTGTTTGTATGTAAATAAATCAAATTACAAAACTAATGTACTACTTAAAATGATTTCAGGTGTTCGGATGTTGGATGGAGACGTGACTGATGCTGTAGAAGCAAGATCCTTGAGTCTCAATCCACAACACATTGATATCTATAGTGCCTCTTGGGGGCCAGACGACGATGGCAAAACTGTAGATGGACCAGGAGAACTTGCAACACGTGCCTTTATCGAAGGCGTTACAAAAGTGAGCACTCTATCTTCCAATTCTTCTATAGCACTGGTTTTTCAATCACCTCTTGCCATCAAATACAGGGGTGAATTCAGGCAATATCTGAAAGATCTTGCAAGAAATACTTCCTCCTCAAAGTGGCTATGATCAAACAGTGGCATATAATGCATCCCATCCCCTTAACCTTATTAAAATATATATTTTGGGCCACTCTCTTGAGATATTCGTGTTGTTTACACTAATAGAATGTGATTTAATTGGTCTCCCCTCAAATGCAGATACAGAGTCTTGACGACTCCATTTATGCTTCTCTGATTAAATTTCACAATTTTCTACATCATTTTAACTGATGAATTAGCAACTTTCATACTCTTCTTCAAACATAAAATTACTGTATTTATTATTATTATTATTTGATAATATCCATCTAATATATTTCCAGGGGCGTGGTGGAAAAGGGTCAATATTTGTATGGGCGTCTGGAAATGGTGGACGTGACCATGATAATTGTAACTGTGATGGATACACAAATTCTATATGGACATTATCCATATCCAGTGCAACGGAAAGCGGTCATGTGCCTTGGTACTCTGAAGCCTGTAGTTCTACATTAGCTACAACCTATAGTAGTGGTTCGTTAGGAGAAAAACAGGTACTTTAATTATACATGTATAACTCTTTGGTTATATAAATGTTTTAGGTTAGATTAGAATTAATGAGGTTATGTTACATAATATTATTTTCTAGGTTATAACAACAGATTTGCATCATTCATGTACTTCAAGTCATACAGGAACTTCCGCATCAGCTCCTTTAGCAGCTGGTATTTGTGCTTTAGCTTTAGAAGCAAACCCTAATCTTACATGGAGAGATATGCAGCATATTGTTGTGAGAACGGCACGTCCTGCTAATTTAAATGCCAACGATTGGCAGGTATGATTTCCATTCTAATTAATACATTTCTGTAGAAATGTCCAATGAAGTGTAATACATATTTGAATTGAATATTTGATATCAAGATGTTATTATTGTAATCGCTAACTAATGAAGTGACTTATTATAGGTTAACGGTGTTGGTAGAAATGTCAGTCATTCTTTTGGTTATGGATTAATGGACGCATCAGCTATGGTTCGACTTGCAAGAACATGGAAAACCGTTCCTGATCAACATAAGTGTGAAGTCTCAGCTCAAATCTTAGATCCGTAAGTATTTATAATATTAGTACAGACAAATCAACAATGTACTACTTAAATTTAATTTATTTTTAGAACAATTCCAGCGAAAAGTCGTAAGAAGTTCAGTTTAATTGTCAAAGATTGTCCTGGTGTGAATTATTTAGAACATTTACAAGCTAAGATAAGTCTTGCTACATTTAGACGTGGTGATTTGGAAATCAATTTGACTTCACCGGCTGGAACAAGGTCAACTCTACTAGCACATCGGTCTCATGATTTTTCCAGACAAGGTTTCATGTTATGGCCTTTTATGTCTGTTCATACATGGGGAGAGCAGCCTTTCGGTGAATGGAAACTGGAAATTCATAATGAAGGAAGAACACTGAGTAAGTATTCATGTAAAGTTTAGTATAATTTCATTAACAATAAATTCAAACCACCAGCTATTAACATTCTAATTGCTTTTTCATTAGATCGAGCAACTCTCCAAAACTGGTCACTTATTTTATACGGAACAAGTGAACCGTCTGATAAAAATATTTATTATTCATTACCTAATCCTTACGTTCCATCACGTACTAACACAACACAATCTAAACAAGGAAAAGGCAAAAATAAAACGATAGGCAAACCACCTTATGCAAATCCAAAGAAGACTAAAAATCCTAAGAATAAAAATCAGAAAAATAAAGTTACTGTCCGTCCAGAGACTATACTAAAGGGTATATCTTCTAAACCAAAAATATATAAACCTGGCTCAGATCCTACGACCGATAATCCGAGAAACTTTATACGGTACTCTAAAACTAAGAAAGGAAATCAGAAGACTGTTAAAAATACAGGAGTTCTTGTTACGACTGTGTCCAGTTATAAACTACCAACGATATTCCAGCAGTATCCTAAAGCACAACACGTATATCCTGCTCTATATCCAAAGTCAGAAAGTGTAGACATTATGAATGAAAACTATCCAGTTTCTCAGTTTAATCCGGATTATGGAATAATATCGGATAACGGACGAGCAAGTCCAAAAAATTCAGAAACAAGTAGAGACACTGATGGACCCAATAGAAAAGGAAAAAAATATACTCATGAATCTGGTGAAATACGTGGTAGTTTAAATATAACTCCTGATAACCTTAAAACACCTGCTCCTATTTCAACTAAAGCCGCTAATGTTCAACGAGAAAAACCAACTGAACACGCAACCACTATCAACGGTACTTACTAACAAATCTCATAGCATGCTGTCGTTTTCCATTATTTTTTCAGCTAGTGATTTTTATGTTTTATTTTTTTCAGATATTATTTTTGTAATATTTTATTTTTTGTTTGTTAGTTATCGGTGTATTTATTTAATTTCCAAGCATTGGTTTAATTTCTTTTCTTTTTTGTTATAATAGATGCTGATTTACACGAATGGAACCTGGTTTTGTACGGCACAACAACTCTTCCTGGAGAAGATGAAATAGAAAGTAAAACTACACTTACAGCACAAAATGACTATGAGCATAATTCAATTGATGCATCATCCAGCGACCAGTGGCGAGAGGAACCACAGGTATTACAACTTACCGTTATTTTTATTTTGAAATATACCCTTAGAAAATAACCTAAATTATATTTTGTTTTTAAACAGGTGCGTGATGAAACAAACCACGTAGAGGTACATCGAACAACCACAGATGACATGACAAATTCAGCATGCTCTCGTAATGATGGCCAAACATGTTTAGGTCTGGTAACAATTTTTCTTTTCTTTTTATATGGTCATTCAGTTTGTGAAAGTTTGTACAATATTATTAAAATATTTGAAAACAAATTTAATCAGAAATGTGACGTGAAATTGACTCATACAAATGCATGTGATTTGATTGGGATTACGAATAAACCAAAACTTAAGTACGATAAAGCCAGAGCAAGACTCGATGAACGAAATACAAAATTATCATGTAAAGATTGTTGTTTAGATAGATGTAATGCTTGTTACTTAATCATATATAACCATTTTTCAATTAATTATAGTACTTATTTGTCTAAAAATATTATATCTAATAATTCTTCTAATCCTAAGAAAAATATTCTTATTTCTTCTGTAGTTAGTTATAAATCTCTCAGTTATAAAGTACCGATGGAATTAAATCTTATAGCGTAACAATTTTTAATTTAATGTGAAAGATAAATTAAATGTCAGTAAATGAATTTAATCATTTACACTTATGTATGAGAAGTACATATACGTTTCCATTTTTATTCCAGTTTTATCTAAATTTTAGAATTTGTTTTATTCTAGTCATATATTAATTGTTTAGCTAATCTTTCTTAACATTTCTAGCTATCACGTTATTTTTCTAAATTTATTGAGTGTAAAATTCTAATTCATAAGTCGAGTTTTTAAATAAAACATTTTCTAAGTAATTACAAAATATTATTGAACATTGTATTAATGTTGTTTTTTGTTGTATAATAAATACTGACATTTAAATATATCCAATATTATAATATAATAAATATAAATATATACATAAAATAAACAAAATTTTGTATTATCAAGAAGATGTACCTACCGTTAAATGGAATTTAGATTTAGAATTATTAAATATAAAAGTCGAGATTTTAAATATAACATAAATAAAAATTATACGAATGTAATTTCTAATGAGTAAACACTGCCATCTGTTCTCAAAAACAACAACTTATATTTATAAAAAATAAGTAAAATTGTGAATTACTATTTGATATTTTTTTAAGATTTAAAAATAATCTTTCTATATCTTTTAATGTGTTAACATAAAGAATATGTTTTAATTTTTTAGTCCTTTAATTTTGGAGGAGCACATTATTTCTTAATTTGGGAAATATATTATCGAAACTAATTATGTATTATAGTTCCTTACTTTTTTACTTATTTCTATAAATTGAATATTATGTTACAAAACATTCTCGACTGATAAATAATCGGTAGGACAAGATGTATATTATGTTCAATGGATATTTATATCGTTTATAATTTAAGTTACATTTTGATAATACGGGTGTCTGTGATTGTGTATATATATTGTAAGCCAACTATAAATTACAATATACTATAATTTCGTTGATAGCTTAACTCTGTTGAATAGCTTTCAGCCGGAATCGAATTTTTGTATTAGGATATTATTTTTGTTTTCAATGTTCCTATGAACTAATTTTTATTTATTTATTGAGAAGATAGGGTCAGATAATTCAATTTCTTGATTATATCATTAATTAAATGATTTTATGCCCATTGCAATGAGTAACAAAATTGTGTAAAGATGTGACCAATAAACAACCCATATAAATTTAGAGGAAAAATATTTTAAAATGTTATATCAATACATCACTTCACCCTGGACAGACACACTAGGGTCTGCCAGACCCTGACAATTTTTTTACTTACCACCAAGAAAAAAATAGATTAGATCTAACAGTAAGTACTAATTAGATCTGTTTTTTCATTTTTAAATCTGACCCAAATAGCAGTAAAAAGATCACACAGTCTATGTGGTTAGTGAGGGAGTAAAAAAGAGGTGTGTCTGTATTAGGTTAAAGGACCCTATTTCTAATTAACAATTTGCCTAATTATTTATATTGAAAAATTTATTTCTATAGTTCCTTTTATTATAATGATATAAAAACAATAAAACCTTTTATTAGTTCTAGAAAACGACGATGTTGTTTTGTGTTCAAATAGGAAAGGGTATATCTGATTAGAATAAAATTTACATATACGGGAACAAATATGCAGGAGTTTTCTTCCGATATTTAGTATACGGACATATTTATAAATTATTTTTATTATATTATTAATTGTTATTCAATTTTTTAATTGCTTATTACAATTTAATTAATAAATAATAATTGCAATGACTGTAATTTAATTTTTCATTTTTGTCAGTAAAACTTTGGCAAATAAGATAGCACTAATGTAATGACGTCAACCTTAAGAATTCAAACCAAGTATATGACAGCTTCTTTCATTTACATGGTTTGAATTCTCAAAGTTAACACCATGATATTATAGCACTGTCTTATTTCTCAAAGTTTAAACGAATTTTCATTTTACGTTGATTGATTATTTCAATGTTATTTTAGAAATTCATTACATTATATTTTGCTTTATACATCACTGTTAAATTATTTTATTTTTAATTATACGTTATTTTAAAACACATTTTAAAATACATCATTCATTTTCATGGTGGTGTGCATTTAATTATTTATAATGAATTAAGAACTACATTCTTATAATTAACTTTTTAATCACATCACAACTATCAAATATTTAAATTTTCTGATATTTATTTAAATAAATTTTCCTAATTCATTATAAATAGAAATTAATGTGTTAACATTATTATTATTTTTTCATTCAGGAAAATATCTACTGTACTACATCATATATCATTTTTGTGAAAATTTGTTTATTAACCTCTAAAGTAATTTTAAATACACTTTTAAATACTTAAGGGTTAACAAATGAATTCAGATCATGGTTTCAATGTTATTTTTGTTACAGTCCAATAAAAAATCATTATGCTTGGTGGCAGAACTAAAATAAGAACATTAAAAACTTTCTAAATGTAAAAATGCATATACTGTATTTCTTCAATTCTAAGATGCCATTTTTCACATATATAATAAAACAAAAATTATTATCGATAGCATTTAATCATGAATAAGTACATTGATTTTGAAGATACTTATATATGAGAAAAAAGTGCATCATAGAATCAAAAAAATATGATAGGGCTTTTTTGGTGGGTACACGGTGATGTCCATACCCTTTACCACGAATTACAAGCAATATGGTAAATTGCAACTTTTTTTAGCTCCAAATGTATGTATTTTAATTTATTTAAATTTATAATTACATTCCTAAAACCAAAGGTACATTAGAAAAAATCTTTCTAAACTTAAATTATTCCCCTATGTTTTTCGTTTTTAAATAATATAGTATATTATTATTAAACGTACAATTAAATTAAGCACAGCTTTAGTTCTGCTACTAACGTTATTTCAATATATGTCCTTTACTAACATTGAAAGGTTGTATAATTTATTAATTATAAATTTAGTTTTAAGTATTGAAAATTTCCTTTTAAGGCTGTTATTTATTGAGTTAAACATATTGTAGGGAGTAAACTCTTTCATTATTTGCAAGATATTTTAAATGTTTTTAATATCAATAAACAGAATTATTGACTGTAACCAATTTTTCTGGTGCAAAAAATAATTATATATAAATATATAAATATAAATATTCAAACTAGTTATATAAATAGAATTCTTAAATGTATGCACAATATTTGTATAAAAATGAAGACTTGATTGAAAAAATAAATTGTGAATTGTTTTAATATATCGTAGATTTTTTATACAATATGTTTGAACTAAAATTTGTTTAAGATATTATTATTTTTCACTATGTGTTGCATGGTTCATATACAAGTGCTATCGGAAATCAACAAAGTTTAGTTCTGACAATATTGCATGCAATATTCCTGCACATGCAACAAATCACATAGACGGACTTTACTAATAGAAAGATGAACTGTTAAAAAACTTACTATTATATTATTGTACATGTGTTTTTAGTTTTTTAACAATTGTTAGGAATTATAAAAAACGTGAATAGTGAGACTTATTAATGTCACTTATGTTTTTTAATTGTTTACTTTGTTGAATACTTTTTTTAACAAAATCAGTATGAAGTAATCAGTCTTGACCAAAATAAAAGTATCTTTCAACTCAGTTCAACTTTCTACGAACTACCCTGAATCATTAATGACTGAGTACATCTCTGTACGCTTTCAATACAATTTACTTCCAAAGTGTTACAAGTTGACAGGCGACCATACAGGATATCTTGGTCTTGAACTTCGCTTGTGCCTCACTTCACCATGGTGAGTGCTTGTTTTAATCTCACTTTACTCGCTTTTTTGTTTTTAATACGTGTCTACTTGCATGGTATTTTGTAGTTATCGCTATTAACGTATATGTATATATATCGATATGCTTAAAGCAACAGTGGACACTTTTGAATAAAAAATTAATATTGCATGTACTAATATTTTATTATTTATTTAAATCATTTTTTGTAGTAATTTAAGTCCAGGATATCCTAATGCATGATGTCTTATATATTTGATGAACTAATTTTTAATACTGATATTGTTATTTCATTTTCTAACAAAAATCTTCACGAGATCAGAAAATTCAAGATACTTTATTTTTTTATTATATTTCATTACAATAGTCAGTATTTGTTTTTATGTGTTTTTATATGTATTATTAATCTGTTTGTCTATAATTATATTAAAATAAAATATCAGTATTGAAAGATTATATATTTTGTCAATACCGTGATTAGTGTTTTTTTTTTATATTTTAGAAATTAATAAATTATTTATTTTATAGAATGTGGCAAAGGGACGTATTTACATCAAGGAAAATGTGTATCATCATGTCCACCACAATATTATCCTGTTCAGTTATCAACTGGCTCGAAGAAACCATCGAATAATGACACAAGAATTCATCCTCGTGATGAAAAAATAAAAACATTGAAAAAACAAATATGTCAACAGTGCCATTATTCATGTTTGCAATGTAATGGTCCAAATGACTACGAATGTACAAAATGTTATGGAGATGCAATTTTAACAAATGTTACCACTACCGATACTTATTGTTACCCCTCGTCTTTGGCGTCAAACTTAAATAATGTTAAATGGTTCTACAGAACTTACTTAGTCCTTTTAATTGTAATTGCCTTATTTTTAATTATGTGTTTGGTACTTTTTGTTCAATGGACTTGTAAAAAGATTAAAGGTGTAACGAAAAATTCTAAAAAAATATATTCTCGTGTTAATATATCAGATTTAGATCCTCCAAAAGATATGGAAAACCAGATTAGTAATGCACTTCAAACAGCTAGTGATACTGACTGATTTTTAATAAAAATATTTAGAATTATATATTCGTGATAATATTTTTAATACAAAACTGTAGTTAATGTTCTTTTGCTCATTCTTATTTAGTTTACTTACAAACTATTAATTTTATAGGTACGATATATTTGGTTAGAAATAAATACTACTTTTTGTAGTTTTAATAGAAAGAAAAATAGTAAATATTTTAGTTTTTTTTAGATTAATTTTTGATTTAATTAATTCTCTTGGCAGCGTAGTTAACTATTTTTACTACAGTTTTTGAAAAAAAAAAACACATTCAATTTAATTTTATATCGACAATTAAAAAATATCCCAGACTACTTATAAGCTCAACTTACATGAGCGGGTTTGATTCAAGAAACTCGTAAGTGGGACGAGTTGATCAACGAAGTGTCCTCCGAATGATAGTATCTGATCCAATCACCTTCCTACATTAACGAGCTTGTCTGATCAGTCCTGCTCATGCGTGTTGAACTTTAAGATAAAAATATCTTATTGATTATGTATCTGAGATGGGATATAGTGATTATTATTACTTAATTAATTAATTATACTAAATAAAATCACTTGTTTATAAAATTTGTAAAAAAATTTAATTGTGTATTATTAAAAAACCACCATAAATAAAAAATAAATAAAGATTTGTATTAAAAAAAAGCTTCAAATACAATATAAAATATCAAAAATATGAAATATTTTGTACGTTAATAAAAAGGCATTTAATATAGACTAAAAGATAAATATTTGGTGCCTATGTGTAATTGTGCTATTATTTGATAATTTGTCTGATATTTAGATAGAATGATGTTTTTAATAGACTGATTAAATAAGAAACAATTTATACGTTAGCTTGATGATTGAGATTTTAATAAATCATATTATTTTTAAGGGAACAATGTAATAGAAGTAAAGTGTAAAATATTTTTAATGGAATGTCAATATTTTAGATGTAAATAATTACATTCTAAATATTTCAAAAGCATTTTTTATTATTGTATATATTACTGTGATCGAATATTCATATACATACCAGGTGGTTAAACAAAATAAGCTTATTTTGAGCGAGATAGTATTCTGGTACTATAAATCACAGAAACTTCTAAAAAGTTAAAAAATATATTGTTTACATGTTACATATACACTGGTATTAACCTTTGGTTAGGCATAATATTATAAATACAAGATCAATAGATATAGTCCTTCGAAAACGTTAGTAATTGAAAATGTACGTAAATGCAAAGTGATGTATAAGTCAAAGAGCCGTAGAATTACCTAGTAGGTTATAACTATTTATTTCTCATGATAAGGTGCAATATTAGAGAAACAGGGATATAATGATTTTTGATGCACTCTGTTATTATTACAACTGACATGCATACACTTCAAGAGTAAGGTATTCCAAATGAGGAGGTATACACCTTTGTCTGAAAAGATATTAACTACGGATCTTGGCTTCTGGATGCAAGCTGCATCGATTTGGTCGTATTATCGGCCAACGTTTCGTTCTAGAAGAACCCTGATGATGTCTACTGCAATATGTGATGAAACGTTGGCCGATAACACGACCAAATCAATGCAGCTTATACCCAGAGGCCAAGATCCATATCAAGATCACTGCGGAAGCCTCAAGACTTGTATAAGATATTAACTAATATATTAACTGTTAGATCTAACTGACCTGACCAAAGGTTTATTTAATTAATAGTTCTACAATACTACATTGCTAAACAGTGGCTGCAAAATGGTGAATGGGGTTACAGGGGAAAATTCTTCCTCCTCACAGACCCACGTAATGAAATTTATTTTTGCTCCCCTCTGAAGTGAAATCATTTTGCCTCCACTGTCACTAAATATAAGGTGTTTTTATTTATCCACCGAGAAATATTTAATGTATGAAAATAAATGTTTTAAATAATGAAAACGAAAATTATTTCCAGTTTATACATTATAATGTGTAAATATATAATTCGAATAGATATTAATTAAATGAAGGGGGATATTTATTTTTACATTCCTTTACTTAAATTTCAAAAATGGTTAAAATTATATCATAATGTTATTATTATTAATTAATTAGGTATATGAATAGTTCCTATTCAACAATGTCAGATTATCACCCCTTTTGAATTATTTAAAATATTTTTTTATTATTTTTTTACAATATTCAATTGTTTTGTCAACAATCGACTGTGCATTTAAAAAGTGGTGTCATATTTCCTATAATTGTAATTGTTGTAATTTTGTATATGTTATCTTTATAAAACAGGTGTATATAAATTTAATAAATATAAATATAAGCAGACTTGTGTATTTTGTAATATACATACAGTGAAAATAATAATACAAAATGAATTTCAAAGATGGTTGTTGACATAACCTACAAATAATAATTAACGGTAATTTCATCAACATTGCCATTGGAATTAAAACACAAGTAAGTAAGTGAACATTAATTTGTATTTTATGTATCGATCTTTCTTCGCAAGAGTTTTCAAAATGTAACAATGGATGTCTAGTGTATAAATAAAGCAAATTATATACAATTTAAGGTATGATTTCCCCCGTATATTGTAACATTGTAAGTACCTGTGGATTTGTGACGCCTTCGACGCCTCCCACCTTATCTATATTGCACGTTGCACGAACTTCAACAAGTTTTAAACAGTTTTGAAATGACCGTCGTATTAACTGGATCATAAGAAATAGATGCATGTGTTTTGTAAAATTGATATACTTTTTAATGTGTTTTTGGTTATAAATTTGCTTATATTTTAATTAGTTAACTAGTGTTTTAAAATATAGACAAAATGGGGATGTTCAAATGGCTCAAAAAGTAAGTATTATTTTATTTTATTGATTTTATCAATACATGTACATAATATACAATATACATATTTGTTAATTTTGGTTTCTATTATATTTTTTATGTGTAACTACGACATTATTATGTATTACATATATTTAGAAATGTACTCTTGTTATTTGTGTTAATGTTATTATAATTAAATGTTGATTTCTTGATAATTAAACAAAATGAAACTACTCACATGTGACAGGTACTCTGTAATTAAATGTCGAGATTGTTTATCTAAATTGCCAAATAATTTTTAACCTTCTACTCAAGGATTCTTCGTTGAGCTTTGTTGGAGTGTCAAATTTCATTTAATTTTGTATTTAACGATTCATTTAAGATTTTATTGTTTCACAGTTACGTTAATGTATCTATTTATTTCTTAATTAAGTGTACGAGACATTTGCCGTGTACTTTATATGACTGCTATTTTTTAAATTGGAGCATTTAATTTTACTACTATACACTTCATATGCTAAGTAGAGTAATGGTTTTCTTAAATTACGTAGGTACATATATTATTTAATCAAGATTAGTTTGTGGGTTTATAAATAATTTTTCGTTATCTGACTTGACTTCTGAGTATAAACCGAGTCTTTTGTGATAACAATTCAATCATTTATTTCAAAGAGTACAGAAAAAGTGTGTTTTAAATTAATTAACTTTAATCATAATAACAATAACATTAATAGTTTTATTTTGATATACACTACAAAATGTTGGTGAATATTGTATATAGAAATTATAAGAATAACATCACCGCGGAAGATTAAAATGCGCCTACATTTTAATACGTAGGTAATCATTTATACTTGTGCACTGTTTATTTTTTTTAATTCATCAAATATCGATTAAGATTACATTGTATTTTTGCTTGAGAACCAATACTAAATACATAGGTAATTGTAGGCGTTTTTAATTTGAGGTAAATAAAGAACATGAAATGATTACTATATGTAAATAATACAATTATGATTGAAATAAATTATGTATAGGTGATTGTAAACATTGTTAGTTCAGTATACATTAAAATAAAGTATGAAGTATACCCGTGGATTAGCGACCGAACTTTTAATATTTAATGTAGAAACTGTTAATTTTTGCAAAGCCAAAGTAGTAGTAAATAAATTTACTATAAGTAATAGTAAATTTGAAGTAAGCTTTACATTTACAAGAAAAAAAGTTTGCTGTAATAAAAACATGAGAGCAAATATTTGCATTGATTACCTTTCAAAATTTATCATTAAAAACAAAAAACAAAATTTTTTTAGCGAAAAAATGATTTTTTTCCGCTCTAATACCTGAAGACTTTTTACGAGCCCTTGTCAGTTTCCTATATTCTGCCAAGACCAAAATCCACCCCTGATTTTAAAGTGTTCAAAATCAAATTGAATTTAAGTTACTTAATTCGGCTTAAATTTGAAAAAAATTGCAA
This sequence comes from Sialis lutaria, assembly GCA_949319165.1. Classification (NCBI taxonomy): domain Eukaryota; kingdom Metazoa; phylum Arthropoda; class Insecta; order Megaloptera; family Sialidae; genus Sialis; species Sialis lutaria. The sequence goes on from OX439237.1 coordinate 13,764,742, forward strand.
TTCCGCTACTGCAGCGTGTGTATGTCTAAACTTTAAAAAACGTATACTAGTCCAATCAATTTGTATTTTTGGTCTGCATTGTTCTACAGAGTCATTTTTTTTAATGCAAATTGTTAAGGGGTGTATTCTGAGTACTACATTAAGTTGGCGTGGTATATGACCTTGAGCGTTGTCCGCCATAAGTACGAAAACTTTAAACGTAATTATCTCGTAAACCGCTCATTCTACGATAAAATTTGTCATAACCTTTCTTATTCACCAGAGTTGAATCTACAATTTTATTCACAGGCTCAATTCTCTATTGTCAGTTGGTGACGAGATATATTGTAAAAAAGTTCACAAAAAATGATTTTTTGCATTTATTTCGTAAAGAAGCGATTGTATTGAAAAAAATTAAATGACAATCTTTTAGAACTCTCAATTTGCAATATTTTTGTTATTAGATGCCATTTTGCAAAATCGATAGTTTGCGCGTTATAGCCCGCAAAGCATTGCAAAAACACATTTTTTCATTATATTTCAAAAACTATAATAAAACCTTCAAAATGTGTAATAACAAAAGTCAAGATCACAAAATTCTACAATTTTTTTGTTCTGAGAAAAAAATATTTTTTTTGTAAATAAACAAACAAAAAATTTTAACGAAAAAAAGTTTTTTTTTTCATTAAACAAAGAAAGTGTAAAATTTTATTATCTACACTTTTGTCATTACACATTTTGTAGGTTTTCTTAAAGTTTTTGAAATATAATGAAAAAATGTGTTTTTGCAATGCTTTGCGGGCTATAACACGCAAACTATCGATTTTGCAAAATGGCATCTAATAACAAAAATATTGCAAATTGAGAGTTCTTAAAGATTGTTATTTAATTTTTTTCAATACAATCGCTTCTTTACGAAATAAATGCAAAAAATCATTTTTTGTGAACGTTTTTACAATATATCTCGTCACCAACTGACAATAGAGAATTGAGCCTGTGAATAAAATTGTAGATTCAACCCTGGTGAATAAGAAAGGTTATGACAAATTTTATCGTAGAATGAGCGGTTTACGAGATAATTACGTTTAAAGTTTTCGTGCTTATGGCGGACAACGCTCAAGGTCATAGACCACGCCAACTTAATGTAGTACTCAGAATAAACCCCTTAACAATTTGAATTAAAAAAAATGACTCTGTAGAACAATGTCTTACGAACTACATTTTTTTGATAATTTGATTGGACTATACCTATAGATTTTGTTTTAATTTTCGGTGTGGTTTCGATAGAGAAATACCGATCATTCTCTTCAGGCCGACAGTGATTTCATCCTCACACACCTGTCATCAATCAGTCTCATATTGTTCCGTGTGTATATGTTGTGCTCACTTACCGTGTCTCCTGTATGCCGCCGCGCCGCCACCGCTTTATGTCACACTCGCGATATCTTTGTATATGCTCTCACATAAAAATACATGAGCTGTTGACAGTGGCGGGTTAAATGTGAATGTGTGGGGTGGTCCTTTAATAGATTAAACTATGAAATGTAGTATCTGCAGATTCTAATGCGGTGTGTACACCGAAAAAACAAAACAGAAACACGGTGTTTTTTTGACAAAAAAAAACTTATACTTTTTTAAATACGAACTATTTTAAAGACAAAACATTTTCTTTGATAAATCAAACTATGGAAAGTAGTAACTGCAAAAAAAAACAGAAACATTGTGTCTTTAAAACAGGGCTGTGGAGTCGGAGTCGGAGTTTTAGTAATTTTTAGTTTTAGTGGAGTCGGTAAAAAGGTACCGACTCCGACTCCTTTAATTAAATAATGGATTTTACTTCTTTACACACTTAATATTTTTTGTTCGTTTTGAATTTTGAAGTACAGTGATTTTAAATTTTCATGGCCGAAACCAGAATCACTCAAAAAAATTTTGCCCGAAAACAGAATTTAAAAAAAAAATTTTTGTACAGTAAAGAGTCGGAGTCGTAGGTTTTTGTACCGACTCCACAGCCCTGCTTAATGTATTTAAAAATGTATAGGGTTTATTGCTTTTTTGTAAAAAAAAAAACACCGTGTTTCTGTTTTGTTTTCTCGGTGTAAACACCGCATAACATATACATAGGTTGTATATTTTGCAACTTCTCCCCCCCCCCCCCCCTGTTTCACACTATTTTTATTAAGTAATTTTTTCTCCTTTCGGAAATGTTATCACTATATTATACTTTAATAGTATTTAAATAAAGTAGGGTCAGGCGGGGTAATTGTAAACAGAAATTGCATGTTTCACTTTCTTACTCTGCTGGTTGTCCCCCAGTAGCGATTATCCAAAACTTTTTTTGACATTCTTATTAGTCTACATCCCTACTTTCATACTGTGTTGCCAGAAATCATCCCATATGTTTTTACTGCATAATTGAGGCTGTTTACAATTACCCCTGTTATATAGGGGTCATTGTAAACACCGTTCTCTATTATTTTTCCAAATCCCTACATTGGGATTTAATATGGGAAGAATTATAAAAAATCGAAAAGTGAATATAATTTTAATCTCTTTTATTATTATTTATTGTGGTCACTGTTGGTTGAACCACGCGACAGGTTTGACCTTCAGGACGAACTTTATATAATTAACTTACGTAAGTAAATGCGAGTTAATTCAGTAGTAGACGGATTGTAGAATTAACAGAGGTCGCGATTCGATTTGACCTCATCTTTTTATGTATGAAGGATTATATTAAATTAGGATAATTTAAAAACATTTTTAGAAAATAATTGTTTACGTTTTCTTGTTGTTTTATAGTAAGTTTGGTTCGTTAATATTTAACGTATGAATTTTATAGTTGCAAAATATTTGATCTTAATCCAAATGTAGGTCCAGAAGCTAGCTACATTCCGTATCCATAATGCGTGAAGAAATTCAAAGGAAACAGTTACATAATTAAATGTTTAATTATTTGCAAGTAGTTATTATAAATCATTGTTCTATGCGCACAAATTATGCATATAGGTTTAAATACTTGCATTACCTCACAGTTTTATACACCTATTTATAGTATAATATGAAATAATTCATTATCCGTAGACAATTGTTTTTGTTTTAATAATTTTATTCAGTTTACTGTATAATATTCAAGCGATTTACTGATGTTTTGCGCACAATTTACGATTAAAAAAGCATTAGTTATCGATAAATATACCTATTGTAGTTTACTTTATGAAGTTATAATATATCTTAGTTTTAAATTATCCTCAATAATAATTAGAGTAAATAAATATTTATTTATTCTGGAAGTACCTTTACCATGTAGAGTAAGTCACGGTATATATTTTCAAAATTACTTGTTTACCTAATGTCCGGTATTATAAACGACCTAGCAAATTTGCAAGCTAGCAAGCACTCTCAAATGGGGTATCAAACTTATATGACAGTTCTCTTGAAGTTTTAGATAGATAGTTTCATACATATATGAAGTAAAAAAAGGTATGTAAAGTATATTTACCACCCTTGCGTAAAAAACGGTAAAAACCAACTTACTGAGAACTGTCATATAAGTTTGATATCTCATTTGAGAGTGCTTGCTAGCTAGCAAATTTGCTAGGTCCTTTATAATACCGGACATAAGAACAGTTGCATAATATGAACGTTTGGGGCTGTATACAGAATGATTATTCGGGGTGATAGGATATAGTTGGTTGAGAAACAAAAAAAGGTATTCACAAAACAAAAAAAAATTACTTCATTTCTTTACGGGACCCTAGGCAATGACATCAAGTACGTACTGTGTAATTGCCTAAGAATAAATAGAAAAAATATATTTTTAAATCATACTACATCGAGATTTTTCTTGATCTCGGTCAGAGACTTGCCTTAATTTCGACTCGTGTGCAACCTTATCAAAAAGATAGTTGTTATTTGTGTATAATGATTTTTAATGGGTATGTAGGTACTATTGCTGTAATGTTTACCGAACTTCGTCTATTGTTTATTATTAATATTAATTAATTAATTACAAGTTCTTTATATACATAATAAGTTTCCTTATTGTAACATAACGTGTGTTATTTAAGATGATGATTTTGTCTTCCAGACTAGACAAATACCGCTAGTTTTTTTTTAAATAACCTATTGTGTTAGGTTGATTCAGTGTAATGAAGGAATTCGCCGGCTGTTTTTGTTCTAAACAGTGGCGTGCGAAGCCGACAAACACAGTAATAAAATATTATATATTGTTATCATAGTATGGTCATTTTGTAATTAATGTAGCCTAGATTTTGCAGCGTAAAGATGTTGTTATGCGATTTCAGAACGGAAGTTTATGGTTTTATATATAAATTATATGTGGGAAGGTACCTACTTTTCGGGGTGATTGTTTTGTTGTTTTTTAAAGGGTGGTTGTTGAAATAGGGGATGGATATGTAATTATATGTAATATCACACTTGTTTTTAATATTTGATGGCAGGGAATTAATGTATTGTGGTTTTTGTGATGAGTAATACATATATTTGTTTAATCGATACATTCATTTTTTGTACTAAATTACGTAAATTTTATGTTTGTATTGTATTTTAAGAAATTCATCTCTTCAATAGAAACTCGCACATACTGATCTAAATAATTTTCAGAAATATTTGTTTGAAATATGTATTTAATATTAATCCTTCTGAAAAATAAAAGTTGTCTTATTTTCTCGTTGTATTTAATACATACGACCTACATTTGCTTTATACTTAAAGAGATTAAAGTTCATAGAAAAAGGATTAAAATTTGACCGGATTTTAATACCTACCTGATATTGACATTGCTAGTAATAAATTGGCCAGAACGGTAAACCAATACAATGGGGGATCTGTTGAGCAGGCACTATCCCTTTGTTAAACATAAAAACTAATTTGCCGGTAAATGGGTATTATGTAAATTTCGCTACAAATATTGTCAAAGTGGAATATCTTTTCTATGAAATGTATTAAAGCTTAAGTTACAAGTAATATAAAGTAATTGTTTTAAATATGCAGAATTGTATGGTTGCGCGGTATATAATCTTCTGATGTATACCTATGCGTTACCATGCTAAAAGCCATGATATATTTATTTTAAAATATTTCATGAAATATACGAGTTTTGAAGTTTCTGTCGTTACACCCAGAATCCGAGATCCATTCAATGAAATATACTTCGATGTAAATTTATAAAAATATTTATAAAATATTTGTTTCAACCTAATTCATATTTCGCTTACATTTATATGTAGAAAGTGTTTTATGTAACATTTAATTTACTGTACAAATAGAAAGACAATATTATCAGAACGTAAAGTTAAATAAATCGTTTAAATAAAAATCTTAATCCTACAGCTATATATGTTCTCGATGTCTATTCTATTTACAATTAGTATATAATATTTCTCTTTTAATAGTGTCATTAATGAGTATAATCAGATGCTTGGTTTTTTTCATATTTTAATGCTTGGCTAGTTATAATATACTCTATTTAATTAATTAACATTGACAATATTGTAAATGTAGATTATTAATTATTAGACGTTCCGATTTGGAGTCATGATTTCTCATGAATAGTTTTTTTGTTAAGGGAAAAGTGCAACATCTCGAAATCTTGAGCTTGTTTGAGATAAAACATTAAAATGGGATTCTTCTTATTTCTAAATGTAAGTCATGTTCTAGTGGTCTGAAGATGTACTTGTACACTGCATTTTGTAACGAAATGTGGTTTATACCTAGAAACCAAGAATCACTTAAATATATCATTAGAACTATTACAGCTTCCAGATATATATTTGTTTGTTTATTTTTATCAGAAATACAAAGCTATAATATTATTTACAAATTTTTTAGAGAGTGGTCAGGATCAAGGGACAGGCGGGCCAGTTTACCTTCTAGATTTTATTTAAGTAAATTTCGAAGAGGCTCAATGATTCCTCAAACAGAAAACGATGCAGGACAAAATAATGTTGATGTTGACTCAAATACAATCAGGACGATTGAATATAGACGTGCCTTATCACAATTCCTTGAAAGAAGGTATGGTTTTAATATATACTTTCATTAAAACATCTAAATGAGCATGTGGTAATGATTTATTTTGATTTTTTATTTCAGAAATACTTTAACGCCAAATCAGACAATAATTGAAACTCACTCGAGTCCTGGGAAACATCACAAAAATAATGGTAGAAATAATAGTAATAAAAATTGTAATCTTAATGACGTAGAACAAAAGCTTAACGAAATTGATAATATTAATAAAAAATTAGATATCTTACAACAAACTGATGTGTTGGGAAAAAATATAAAACATACAATTGGTAGCCCAAAAAATGTTTCAAAAAGTCCGTCTGATAAAAAGACAACATTTAACGAAAGAGAAATAAAGTTTCCAGAAGAAACGATTAACGCTTCGAAAAGCAGTAATGAAAATAAAAATACATCATCTTCGATATCATATGATAAGTTTAGTCATGGAGATATCGATTCATCTTTAAATAGACAATTAGATGAAAATAAAGAAGTGAATGGTGATAAAATTGATGATTTGGTTATGAAAATAAATACGTCATTTAATTTAGAAAAAGATATTCATGATAATGAATCAAAACTATCACTTAGCCCAAGTGAATATTTTAAAACCAGCTTGGAAAATTTTGATGAAACATTTTTAGTTAGCAATAAATATCCTGATAATAAAACCAAGACTAAAGAGTACAAATCAAGAGCAGTGTTGAATAAACGGTTTTCAGAAAATGATGCAAAGTATATTCGAGAAACAGATTTAGAGTATTTGGAAAATTGGGCTCAAGAAAATGAAAACAGAAAAGTATCTACAAAGTATAACATTAACTATTATTTGAGAAAGGTAATAATGTTGTTTATCTATCTAGAACAATAGTAAAAAATAAACCTTGAAATTTAATTGTTATAGGTATATTTTATCTTTTATTCAATTATTTATGTTTGCAGATACAGACTACAAATTTTAGTTTTGTTCCATTCAGTAATTTTTTTACGAATATTCCATTAGTTGAATATGATGACTTAAGATGTGACTTATCGTATGAAGTTGGATTCGGAGAATATTGTGAATGGAAGCTAATGCATTGGAATAAAATGAAGGTAGTTGTTAGAAGAATAACACCGAATTGCCGTATTCGATGTGAAGAATTGTTTGCAACCGAATTAAAAATATTAACGTAAGTAATTTAAAATTCACTTAATAAAATTGTGTTATTTAATTACTAAAATTATTTTAGGACTCTGCGACATCCGAGTTTTTTACTACTGCTGGGAATAAGTCATCATCGTATTTATGAATTACTTCCAATATATGAAAATTTCAGATATAGCTTGCATACCCATATGTATAAAATGGTAAGTACATTTAATAAAAAAAACTACAATTATGATTAAAACGGTCGTACATAATATATAATAATAATAATATAAAATTTATTTGATTTATAACCTCATGAGTATTTTATTATATTTTATGTACAAATAAATTTAATTTATTTAATTTAATTAATTAATTAAATGTTTCAGGCAAATGCAGTGTCCCTACAAAAAGCTTTAAACTACACTCAACAGATCTGTGGGGCTGTTTCATTTCTACATCAGTTTAATATAATCCATTCAGCAATATCAAGTCACTGTATTGTTCTGGACAATACATTAGAAATAGTTAAACTTTGCGGATTTGACTCGGCAATAATTGCGGACACGATTATAACTGATTCTGATATTAAGAAATTGATTAGGAAGCAGTGGTTTCAATGGATAGCTCCTGAATTCTTTAAAGAGTATTATTATGATGTTAATATGCTGGCTGATGTTTACTCATTATGTTTAGTTTTCTTAGAACTTTGCATGGGTACGTAAGATATTTTTGTAATGTTGTAGGCGTTGTATTAATAATATGATGTTTTTTATAGCAAAAGAACCGTGGGAATATTTTTCATACATGCAATTACTGAATACGTATGTGGTTTGGAAAACTGAGGTCAAAATACCAACTGAAATTTTCCCTAGAGCTTTATATAATATGTTAACTAACGGGTTGACTTTAGAAGCAAATAAACGGGATATGACCATAAATAAAATGCTTAATATTATGCAATCCGTTAGTGTGAGTATATTTCATACACCTATTATATACGCATATTTTTATAAATCATTAATTATTTTTTTCGTTATAGGCCGATTATAAAAATAAAGATGAAGTATTTGTTTATTTGGAACTGTCACAAACGTTTGAACAAGAAAAAGAAAATGTTAGCAATTTGAGTGGAGAATTAATTGAAAAAACAAAGAATATTTCACCTAAAAGGAAATTTGATAAAAAGAAATCATTCTTCCAAAAAAGAGTAATTGATAAAAATCTTCCCCGAATTCGGTTAGAAAACAAAGTGACATTTATAAAAAAGCAGAGAAGTTTTCCGTCATACGAATGTTACGAAGCAAATCTAGATGCTAGCGACTCATCGTTAAGCACTGCACGAAGCTTAACGTTAAGTATCGCTAGTCCAGATGTAGAAAAGAATTATGTAAGCTTACCTACGACACCTCAGCCGTTTAAACGTTTTGTTGAAGAAGAAGAAGACCTTAACTTAAGTTTACCGGACACACCTATAGCTACAAATGCAGCACTTCGTAAATATAAATGGTTATCAGAAAAAGACCATACGACAAATGAAAATGATGAAAACATAAATGAATATACGGGTTTAAAAAAGTAATTGTTTCTTTTTATTAATTAAAAAAATATAAGTAAGTTCTTCTTGCTGCACTAAAAATTCTTATTTATTTAGTCAGTTCAAAAATTTACTTTTATTATTCTTTGCACAGAATATAAGCTTGATAATTACAACACTAATAATTTAAACAGAGCGTATTTTGATTTAGTTGTAACTATCAAGTTTGTACCTAATGTTTTTCTTCTCTTGCTATTTACTTTATCAAAAACCCTAATCAATAAAAAAAAATTGAACTGGCTATAAAACTAATTTATTTGTATTTAAAATGTGTTTATTTGTTTTAGAACTTGTAAATATAATAAATCAGATTCCCATATAAATAATGTAAAAGGTAGTTTTGAAAATGTGATAGCGCCAGTAATAGATATAAAATCAATTGTTGAAACTCATGAAACATGGATTCGTGAGTCTTTAAAAAATACGCAAACTTCTTCAACTGTTTCACCTAAAAGGTAATATTTTTTTATTATTTATTAATAAGGAAAAGCTCACAATTACAAAAAATTCATACAAAATCCTAATCAGACTATTATTGTTTGAATTAGCGTATCCGCAAATTGTTTAGAGAAAAACGTAATTGGAAATTTAATTAACAAGATATTTTATTTATTCTATAAACACAATTTCTGCCGTTAGAAGGTTCTAACAACATATTTATTTTACTGTAACTCTACACGTGGCCCTTACAGCCGATCGAATTCAGCCATTTTACTAGCTCATAAAATACTGTAACATTGCCGTTTTTTGTGAATATGAACTTGATTTTTGGTGGAAATATTCTTGAAAGTACTATATACTTTTAAAAAAATTTTAAATATAAAAAATCAGTTGGGTTCCCTTTACGATCACCAATTCTATATTAAAGTATCAAAACAAGATTAAAAAACATCAATTATATTTACTTTTTTAGGGATACGGCAGTAAAACCAGCAAGTCACAGAACCGAATTAATAATTGACCCCAAGCCAATACTCGGTCCACCTAATTTAACCCAGTCACGGCCTGGCAGCAATAGACATTCATCCCGAGTTAATAGTCGCCATCACTTATACGCTAGCATGCCTACACCTCTCAGAGATGCTGTATCTATGAAACGAGTTTTGAATAATGAAATGAAGAATTTTTTCGAGAGTTCATTGTGGAAACAAGAGAAGCAAAAATGGTAAATATATTGTACAAGATATATCCTTACGGTTTCATCAAAATGTTTGCAGAATTTCAATTTATATAAAAAAATAAATATTGACATAAATTTTACCTTTATATCCTCAATGGTCAAACAGGAAACCTTGAAAACAATAAAATATAATATTCTCATTGTTGCAAGTAAATAAATATAGAGTATTATTTTAAAACTTGTAGTTTTAGTTCCAAAATTCATTTTTTATGATTTTAATTATAATTATTTTTTAATGTTTTTCAATTATAGAAATCTTATTCTGCTTAATTTTTTACAGTTTATCAAAAATGAAGCATGTTCCAACAGACAAATCCGTTTTGCATGATATAATACAAAAAGAAGCAAGCTCTATGAAAAAATCTAATGAAGAAGAAATTTCAGAACCAAAATTCATCTCTGTGAATACACAAACATGTAAATCAACAGAAACCATAAAAAATAATTTAGAAAAATGTACCCAGACATGTGAAAACGATGATTATCTATTCATAAACGAAAATGACTGTGTGGATACTGACACTTATACATACATAAAAAACATTATCAATGAAGTTATTGATAATATCATTCCAAACAAAATGGCTCTGGGAAACCCATCTTTATTTGAAAACCCGGTCATGACTTGCACAGAATATAACGACATTTACATTATTTATGAAATAAATAAAAAATATATCAAAAATAATAACAACGGTGACGGCGATTCAAAATGTTCTGATAAAACTTACGACATTATAACATCTGATTCAGATTGCAATATATATAACAAGTGCAGAAACTTGAGTTGTAGTAGCCCTGACATGAATGCTACATTTGATGTCGTTTTCCGTAAAGATGGTGATCAGCTAACAAAACGTAACGCACGAAGTCTTGAATTTCTCGGTGTAACCAAAACAATGCAGTGTTGCGATTGCGGTTCGGTCAGTGTTTTACAAATGAATGAAACCCAGTCAGATACTGATGTGTTGGATAATATTACAAAGCAGAAATTGAAGCGTTGTAAAGGATATTCAAAATTTACGGTAAGAATCTCTTCTTTTGTTATGTTAATTTTTATCAACAAATCAATAATATCCCACTTATATGCAAGGTTAATCCTTTCATCTGGCTGTTGCTATAAAGACAAACAAAACGTTTTTTTGAAGTTATACTTCTTTAGGCACGTTGAGGGTAAAAATTTAGCAATGCAACGGAAATGAAATTTAGTAATGTAACGGAAATGAAAAGCTATGTAACGAAACGGAAATGAAAAGCTATGTAACGAAACGTTACGCAGTGGAACTAGGTAGCGTTGGGTATCAACAAAAATGTAGTAATTGTGTCTTTTACTTAAATAACAACTGTAAAGGGTAAAATGTAGTAATTGTGTCTTTTACTTAAATAACACAACTGTAAAGGGTATTGCTATATAAAAAAACTTTTTTTTAAAACTCGATTTAATATTGGTGCTGCCATCTACCACTAAATGAAATTTAGCCTTCTGATCTGATTGGTTGATTATTACATCATAATATTCAAATTTCATAATTTATAAATATTATGGACTTTGAAATAATATACAATTCAATTTTAATTTTATTAAATAGTATAGTGAAATAATGTTACGAATTACTAAATAAAATATTAGTGTTCTTTATAAATTTATATGCACTGCATTATTTTATTCATTTAATCAAGTTAAAATTTAGATTATTCGTAGTCGTTTTTCAATCACGCCAAAGAAGTATAACTTCTAACGCGTGTACATAAGTACACACTATTTTTTTTTCATAATATCTTCTTTCCGGTTGCCCCTACGACCAAGATACTTATTAACAATATTATATTTCCCAACAAATTATGTCAAACATTTCTTTGTTGCTTAATTAAATAGTTTTTGAGATTTGGCGGTTAATAGGCTGGTTTTTTACGCACGGACAATCAAACTCGCCAGCCAGATCTTGATAAATGAAACTAAAACCGAACTCTGTAGTTTCTAACGTTGCTATCTCCCATACATTAAGTACGCAATAGAGTTTTGTCTAAACAAATGATAAAAATACTGTAAGTGGATTGAATAATTGACAAATTAAAGTCAATAGTCACATAACAAAACTTCATAAAGCGAGGTGTTGCTAATTTTTCAAATTAGAAATATTTTCTTTTAATAGTAACCCATTATTCATAATTTTATTTATTTTATTAAATGATGCTAATTTTTATATCCATATAAATGTCTGTGATGGCCAAAACTGATATAATGAGTCTGATTTCTATCTCGATAAATGTATATTACAAATTTTCTGGTTATAATGAACCATAATTTATAATGTTTACATTTTTTTTAGAGCATCAACAGTACAGAAGATATCTACATTGACGATGACATATTTGATGACCCTAATGCTTATCATATTCAGTTGTCGCCAATTCAATTGTTTAATAACAGTTTTTATAGTTTATCTTTTAATGATAGTTCAAATGAATGTCTTTATGAATCTGCTATGTCAAATTATTAATACATTTTAATTAATTTTTTACGATTTTAAGAAATTTTTTATGTTTTATAATTTTTATTAAAAATAACGCACATAATTTATAAAAGATAACCTTTTCTAATTAATTTAGTTCTAGAATTTAAAGATTTAGTCATGATTGAAAAGTGATTTGTATAATAAGAATTATTTGTTTAATATAAGTTTGCTTAAAGTATTTATGATTTATATTTATTTATTTAAAGTAGATATAATATATACAAAACAAATTATATGTGATTAGAGTTAATTTATTAATGTCCATTAATGAATATTCAGAAACTTGATATTAATTATCCAGTTGTTTGTTGTTTAATCTAATTCTAGCATTGTTTCTATTTTTCTAATACAATTATAATAATAATTATTACTCATAAATTAAAAAACTATATGTAATTGTTCGTAGGAATGGTTTATAATCAGCTAGTCCAATATATTTATGATATAAAATTGCAGTATTATCAGCTAATTAGAATTAAGTTTTTATAAAATATAAATTTTTATTTTCATGTTTATTTGATAATGTAAGTAATACTAGTAATAAAGAAATATAAATGATTAATAAACTGTATTTTATTATTGTTATCATTAAAATAGTCATATTTTATTATTTAAATGTACCTTTATATCGTAAATCAATCATTTTTTGTAGATAAGAATTTGGTAAGTATACAATCTTAAAAAAAACTGAAATAACTTGGAGGATAATAACATAACAAATTCAATAATAAAATTCTTTATTATTCATAAGTTCATCAATATGTATAATTTTTTTATGAATAAATATTTTTTTTAACAAAACAATTATTTAATTTTGAAACTTGGAAAGTAGAAAGTATGAAAGGAATGTAAAGACAAACTAATTGAAAGAATTAAAAAAATAACTTAAAAAAATAATGTAGTCATTGTTTTAATATTTTATGCACGTATTTTATGACCTACATTAAACTAATTCAGTGATATGCTGCTAAAATTCTATTAACTTCAGTGAACATTCATCACTACAAAAAAATCAACTACTTATATAGAAAACATCACCTACATTTTTAAAAATTATGTATAAAATTGTATTATTTTTTGTTTCAGTATTTTAGAAACCAGTCTTATGAGCTAAATTTAATTTATAGCACCGGCTCTATCAAGCTGGTGAAACCCCCATAGCAGCATATCACTGAGTTATTTTCTTTTCAAACTATATTTAGGGCTACTATTTGTCTATTTAACAAAAACAGTATTTAGTTGATAGTATATTTAATAATTCTAATACCTTATAATTTTGATTTCCGTTTAAATAATGCCTATTTTAACCCTTCTCACAAGTATTATACTTTTACTAAATAATTGCAAACTATAAATTTTATATAAAATTTGTATAAATTATTTGGCATGGATCTTTAGCAAAGTAGCACCACAAATATAACATAAATATTTTATTGAAATACTGTTTGGCTGAAATATTGAGATTTTTAATTAGCAATGTATTTAAACATTAAAACTATATTTGACTGTTTTAGTCATTTCTTAATTTTTTTAAATGTGAAAACAGTAAATAAATGCAGAAAAATATAGTAAATAAAGTCAAGTTCTACTACTAAAAAAGTACATCTGAGCTAAGTTTCCTAAATAAAAAAATTAACAAAAAAATATTTTATTGAAACTAATCCCTGCCTTTGATGTAAAATTATTTTACTACTTTCATATTTTGTTTATAAAAGAGTAAAATTATTTTTACATATTTTATTTATAAATATGTAATCCCTTGTAATTTATGATTTTATCACTCATATGTCTTGAGAATATAATAATCCTTATGAATCACAAGGGATTATTATAATTTTAATTTATCAATTTCTGAATATATTATATTGATATTTTTATGCTATATATGTACAGTTAAAATGTAGAGAATATTTTGCTCAGATAAATTGTAAATAATACAAATAAATCTCGTAAAACATTTGGAACTAAAATTATTTCATTTATGATTTCATTATAGGAGATTGTCACATCTCCCAAAAACACTTATTTTCATATAAATATTTTATTCAAATTTGCAATAACTAAATTGTTAACAAGTCCATATTACAAAATTGATATTTTTTACTTAATTTATCCTTAGTTAACTTACGACTTTTAAAATTAAACAATAATGCATCACAAAGTTTCCGTCTAGCTGAATGTCTCACTCTCAAGCAAATGACACAAGACTTAATCTGATTTGGCCCCCCATTCTTTGTTGCACTAACGTCGTACACCTCTTCGCCTAATCACATAGGTGTATAGTCTAGCTGTACATACAACTGTCTGACACCCGCAGATGCAAATATCATTTGAGCATGCGTAACGACATACTTAGGATCTACATTTTTAGATACTTCTAGTTTTAAACCTCCTACGTATACGTCACTACACAACGTCCAAAAGTGAGGTTCTTGAACGGAATAAACGCCCGCAAGAGCTGTGACTTTTTGGTAGCATTGAGGAAGAACGTGATCGAGAGCTTGAGGTTGCCGCTGCATCAATATCATGACCGATTCTCTGATCAGGGCTAAAACACTTATCGCGATAAGCACAGCGATGAACATTGAACATATTGGATCAGCGATCATCCAGCCAAACGTTTGCATTAGGATGGCTGAGATAATGACGCCAACACTTCCTAGAGTGTCGGCTAAGATGTGCAAGAACACGCCTTTCATGATCTGGGAGTTGGCTGGGTTGAGTTCGATGTCGAGTGTGCCGTCATGTGAATGTCCGTGATTGTTGTGTGAGTGCCCGTGGGAGTTGTGATGTACAGAATTTCCATGCGAATGCCCGTGACTTCCGCCTGAGCCGTGTGAGTGACCATGACCATGTTGGAATGCGTATATTCCTATAAGGTTTACCAAGAAACCAAGAACGGATACGACAAATAAACGTTCGTGTTTTACCTGTATAAATAAAATGAATTAATTTACATATAGTCACAATTTTTATTTGAACTCAAATTTATTTTCTTACTTCTGGTGGCTCTATTGCACGCTCCACAGCTTCAGACATAATGAAGAAAGCTATGAATAGTAAAAATAACCCATTTACAAAACCAGCTAATACTTCAGCTCTTACATATCCGTAAGAGTACTTATCATTAGCCCGCCATTTAGTTATTACTGATGCTGCAAGACCGGCCAAGAGACCAGTACAGTCAAAGAACATGTGAAATGAATCTGATATTAGACCTGAAATAAAAATGATAAATATTAATAATCATATTATGTGATTATGAAAATTTAATGATAACTTACCTAGACTGTTAGTCCAAATGCCATACGTTAATTCGACAAAAGCGAATGACAGATTGAGGATAAGAAATAAAAATAGATTTCTAGAATTTCTATCTGAGAAGATCAGTCTTATCCAGCCATTAAACTTTTCTTTTAATCTAGACCCAAAACCCCTCCCATGTAAAGAATCTTTATGAGTTAAGGGTAGCATTTTAAGAAAAGTTTAGGTTATGTTAAAATACTTGTTTTAATATTTTTTTAAAGAAATTCAATTCCTATTCTTTATTCATATAATTTAAATGAGATTTAATGTACATTTTGTAAGTCGATAATTCATAATAGTAGAATACTTAATTTATTTTTGCATACGTGGGCATAACCCTCTTCTCGCAAAAATATGTTTCGCTGTAGATACGGGTTGTTAAGTATTATTACACTGACTTTTCACATAACTTTGTTTAAATTGATGTTTTAATAATTATTTTCATATATTGCACTATGAATCATTTCTTTTTAAACAACTGTCAACTCAATCTGTCACCCTCCACCGGCCATTTCTCGGTACATTGCAAATGTTTATGAATAAATATGCTGCTCATGACGTATTTGCGCAACAAGGTAACTTATCATATTAACTCTTTCTATCACTTATTTGCTGTGTTAGCTAAATTGTGAATCGTTCTACGTATTTTCCAAAAGTGAATATTTGTGCGCATGCGTTACTGAAAACGTTCTCTATCCGTTTGTATGTGACGTTTCCTGTTTCTCTTATATATCCTCCATAATGGTAAGAATTTTATAATTTTTGTTTACCAACGTTTTATTTTTATAATTAATGACTAGATAGAGGTTTTAGTTTATAAACGAATGATTTTTCTTGGTATTACTCATATTACACCCATATTTACTGCAGTAATTATAATATTTTATTTGTTAATTGCCACATGTCGGTATGAAACATGTGGCTTTAGTAGACTTTAAACAGGACATTTTATTTATTAGATGATTTTTAATAATTACACGATGAAAAATAGTTATTTGTAGTGTATCTTTAATTAAAACAAAATCAATTTAAAATTTTTAGCCTCCAAAGAAGGATACTAAGGGTTCTGCAAAACAACCACAGAAGACCCAGAAAAAGAAAGAGGGGTCTGGAGGTGGCAAAGCAAAGAAGAAGGTATAGTTATTTTATATAATATTTAATTCAGTTTATAATGATTATATTATAATTACAGAAGTGGTCAAAAGGAAAAGTTCGTGATAAGTTAAACAATCAAGTATTGTTCGACAAAGCAACATACGACAAATTGTATAAAGAAGTACCGCAATACAAATTAATCACGCCTTCGGTTGTTTCTGAAAGATTAAAAGTCAGAGGATCATTAGCTCGAAGAGCGCTTATTGAATTACAACAGAAAGGTACGTCTAAAATAAAATCTTAAAATGATTACTTTTTATTAAATGATGTTAAATCTATATCCATATTAATGTCTGTGATGGCTAAACTGATATAATGAGTCTGATATTTATATTAATTAATGATATAAATGTTGAGTTTAAGATTTTATGTTAATGCATTATTTATTAATTACAGGTTTGATTAAACAAGTTATTCAACATCATGCGCAGTTGATTTATACACGTACAACTAAAGGTGACGATCCTGTAGCGTAAATATGTAAGATTGTTTAAATAAAAAAATTAAAACAAAAATAATTAGTTTTATTTATTTCTTAATTAGATGTACAATGTACATATTATATATGTTAATATATTTTAATAAAATGGTATTGATCAACTATATATCTGTGTCTCTGAACATAAACCATCAAGTATATATTAAATCCTTAACTAGTAATGTGGATTTTTGCTCCATGAATGGCCATTTGCTGTTAGAGGCTGATCATTTAATTAAGGGGTGGGAAGAATGATATTCTGACATCTTAAAACTTTTAATATAAATTAGACTTTGAAAGGGAGACACGGTTGTGCGGTCACCCGGGGTACCATTTGAAGTGGTGGACAGCCATACAAAAAATAGCTCAAATTCTAGTAATGACTTAGCAAAAAATTTAAAGGTGGTCAAGAATACATAGAAAATCCAAGGGTGGGAGGAGGGACTGACCCTGCCAATAATGGTAATCTCCAATATTTTTCCACCAGAGTATTCAAAAATTATATTTGAGTTGTGCACCACTACTCAATATTTAACATCTTGTGGTTTAAATTAAAACTGTTAAATGTCACAGTCGTCAACCACAGGTTGGGAAACACTGCAATAGAGTGACAATGAAATGGAGTTACAGGTTTCAGGACTTGTTTTTGGAAATACAGAGCTGGTTATGGGTTAACAAGAAAATCGTGGTTGCTTGACGTTAAGTGTTCTTCAAAAAGATAAGTATAATTTTTTCCTTTTCGATGCATAAAACTTCAATTAAATTGAAAAGTAACAGTTCAATAAAAAAAATTAATCCTTTTTGATGAGAAGCAAATATGGTTGATCTGAAACATCCGTATAATCCATAGTCTGTTCATAGCATCAGGTGTATAATAGGCCAATACCAATAAAATATTTAAAAAATATATAACTAGATTTTATTGATATCGAAAAACAATATAAAAAATTAATAATATTTAATTTGTTAATAAATTATTAAGTTTATATAATTTATAATATTAATTACAAAGAAAACTTAATCTAAAGTAAATATTCTTGCAGCGATGTCGGCAATCAACCAATCAATTCCAGTTAATAAATTTTCACCTGTTACCGCGCTACACCAAATAATTTGCCAATGATGTGTTTTAATATCATCTAATTCAAGACACTGAAAATATTTTGTATATTTTATTATTATTTATTTCAGAAAAAAAAATTACTTACATCTTTTATTTCTTCTGCTGATAAAGCTCCAGCTAAATCTCTTTTATTTGCAAAAACTAATAATGTGGCTCCTGCTAATCTCTGTGAATAAATATAGTAACAATGAATTGAAATAAATTGTTTAATATAAATAATACATACCTCTTCTTTTAATAAGGAATGTAATTCGTCTTTACAATCTCCCATTCTTCTTTTATCTGCACTATCGACAACCCAAACAAGACCATCTGTGCATTCAAAATAATTTCTCCAGTATGACCTTAGTGATTTTTGCCCTCCTACATCCCAAATATTTAATTTATATCTAAAAAAGATCAAAGTAGTTTGGTTATTATTTTTTTATAAACAATTGATTTTGTTTCAACAAATTATTTCTCAAATTTTGGGTGTGTTATATTTTGGAATCTTAAACCTTTTAAATTCTCAGTGTATTTGTTAGAAATAGAATATGCCAAGGAAAACTAAACAGCCACAAAAGAACAATTCTTCCTTTATACAGTTTTTATCAGATTTAGAAAGGTCTAGTAGTTCATCAATTGCATTGAATAGTTTGGAGAATGATTACATTGCTCTTTTAGATGCTCCATTGAATGTTAAAAAAGGTAAGATTAATCAAATAATGTTTATTTTATTAAATATAATTTTATAAAAATATTTGTATGGCTTTGTAGTACCCAGTCATCTAGTTTCTCCATTGAATAAAAAATATAAAGAAAATAATACGAAAAACGCCACACGAAAAACTAGAGCACAACGAAAAAAGACTACAACTTCAGACAGTTTAAACTCGAAGATAGACTCATCATTAAACATGCTTTTAATGACTACAGTTTTAATAACAGTTGGCCTTGCATTTGGTCATTATTTTGGATCAACACAAAAATGTAAGCAACAGTCACAATTTGGTATGCAGACATCGTTATTCAATAAATACGTAAAAACAGCAGTGGCTACATACAAAAAACTAACATCAGAAAATACGAAATTAAAAGAAAAAGTTAAAGCTTTGGAAGAAGAACTGATGATCTTGAAGGGATGTAAATATGGAGTAACTGATAATAACGAATACAGTGGTATAAAAGAAATGTTTCAAGAAGCAAGGAAAGTAGTTTGGGATATTGATGATGGTACTGATTCTGATTTTGAAATAATACCTGGTATGCATGACACAGAACAAAAAGAAATAAAATTAGATGACACAGTAGCCACAGAAAACAACAAGACAGATGATAATATGAAATTCGTTTTGGTCACAAAAGTTAATAAGAAACAAAAATTATTTGAAGTTCCCGAAAAAAATAAAACATCAGTTAGAGACAATTCTACACAGATATATGAAGTAAAAGTTCAAAATTTAATTGAATTGTTTGAAGAAAAGAAACAAGATGGTGTTTCATATCCAGAAGAATTTTTCACAAGATTACCTAAAGGTCATATGCTTGTATACACCAAAGAAGGCAAGTTTGAACATATGGCCAACCCTGACGGAACAGAATTTAAAGATCCGTTATTAAACTACTGGTTCAATGACGTTATTCAGACAAATGTTTTAAATGAATATCAACAAAATAACAGCTTTAACCTAACAAATATAGATTTTGATACTGTTGCTGATAATGTACCTGATTCCAGTATTGAAGTCGTTGAAGAAATAGATTATTTCACAGACAATAATCAAGAAGTATGTTACAAAAATAGTACTAGTTTATTTTCAAATAATCAAGATTACAGTGTTGAGATAAACGGCAATACTTACTTTTTGGATGAATTCTTAGATGACAAAAAATCTGACAGTATTAAAAGAAAAAGCAAAAGTAGATCAAATGAGAAAAGACACAAAAGAAGGAAGAATAAATGTCATTCAAATGGTACCAAGAACATAGATTTACTTGAAGACATATAAATACATAATTTTGTAAATAAATATTTAATAAAGCCTACATACCCTTTATGTTCTAATGTTTTTATATTAAAACCCAGTGTAGGAGATATTGTATCTATATCTTCTCCGTTGAATCTTTTTAGGATTGTTGTTTTTCCTGCATTGTCAAGACCTCTGTAGTGTTTTGTTAAGAAAAATAATATGAATTAATGTTTTAAATATAATGATGAAGAAAAGTGAATTCTCTTTAAAAGGATACAGCATAAGGATTCTTACTTCTTTCTCCTTTTGTTTCATCTTTTTTAGAACTGTAAGAAAACCCATTTTAATTAATTGTGAATTAATTGACAGTAGTTTCAATTGTTTTAGGTTAGTTTTCACCACAGTCTAGTTACTTTAACTAGTCATATTGGCAGCATGAGAAAGTTCATAAATATTTATATCAAATAAATTATGGCTTTTCGAAAATAATTTTAAGAAGAAAAGTAAATATTTGAAATGTACAAATCAATGTGTTTCAAATATAATATCTTGAATTGTATTATTCGTATAATCAAAATAATTATTTTCAAAATCTTGAACTATTAGGATTTTTCAGTTGGCACTTCCACAGAAACTAATTTTGTTTATCAGCTGTTGAATATGTATTGACAGATGTAATGTTAAATATTGATAAAAATATAATTCAATATCTATACGGACAAATTAAATATTATTTATTAAGCACAATCTTTTGGTAAGCAGATGTAATATTAATATTATTTTATAGATGCTCGTTTTATACACTTTATCTCATTTTTAGAAGTATAAAATTGTCAACATATTCTAATATGATCAATATTTACATTTTTGTAGAGTTTATTAAGCAGAAAATAGTAAGTAAACATGGCTCACTACAAAGGAGCAGCCAGCGAAGCAGGCAGAGCAATGCAGTTGATGAAGAAGCGAGAGCAAGCTCTTCAGGAGATAGAGCTTCGTAAAAAGAAAATTGAAGAAGATTTACGTATAAACAATATAGAAAACAAATTTGCTACACATTATGATGCTGTCGAACAACAGCTTAAGGTTAGATGAAGATAATAATTATTATTATAATTCATAAAACATTTACGATTCATATTTTTATTTTAGAGTTCGACAATCGGGCTTGTTACTCTTAATGAAATGAAAGCAAAACAAGAGAATATTGTGAAAGAACGTGAAAAAAAGTTAGCCCAAAAACAAGCTGAAAAAGAGAGAGAGAAACAAAGAATTCTTGAAGCAAAACAAGCTGAAAAAAACCGACAAAAGAAACAAATTCAAGCTTTATCATTTAATCTTGATGAAGAGGAAAGTGAGGATGAAGAAGTGGAAACAGAAATAAAAGAAGAAATACCATGGCAAACAGATGTTGATTTATTAGAAACTTTACCACCTCTGAAGAAAAAAATAAAAAAAAATCCTGACGTTGATACGAGTTTCTTACCTGATCGTGAAAGAGAAGAAGAAGAAAATAAAATGCGTGAAGAATTGAGACAAGAATGGGCTGAGAAGCAAGCTAAATTAAAAGAAGAAGAAATAGAAATCACATTCAGTTATTGGGATGGATCTGGACATAGAAGAACAGTTAGAATGAAAAAAGGTTTATTTTATTTTATTATTTTTACAATATGTATTTAAAATTTTATTTTATAATTTTTATAGGTAATTCCGTGTACCAGTTTTTACAAAGATGCCTTGAATTACTTCGTAAAGAGTTCAGTGAACTGAAAACTGTAATGGCAGATCAACTTATGTACGTTAAAGAAGATTTAATATTACCTCATCATTACACATTTTATGATTTTATTGTAACGAAAGTAAGTAATTTTTGTCTAGACTTTTTTACTCCTTCAAATTACCAATTTTTATACAATATACTAAGTGAATAAAAAATATCTCCTGCTTGGCAACATTACTTTGGTTCATAAACTTTAGAATGGTCTGAAAATATTTGTTATAAAGATTAGTATTACATATTCAAATTTCAAATTATTTAAATGAATTATATGTATATTATTTTAGAATATTTATTAGTAGCAGTTCTTCACATCTTTGTCTACATTTATTTTAAAATCAGCGAATACAATGTTGTTTGATGCTCCCCCTTCCTCCCATTCTTGTTGCCAATGCAACAGACAAATGATTTAATGTGGCCTGTCTATATTTTCATTTTTGAACTTTGATATGGACAAATTATGTCATTAAACTTTAAAGTGGTGGCTGTTGAAGAAATATTTCTAATTTTAGGCACGTGGGAAAAGTGGACCTTTATTTCAATTTGACGTCCATGATGATATAAGATTAGTAAGTGATGCCAGTGTTGAAAAAGAAGAATCTCATGCAGGGAAAGTCTTATTGAGGAACTGGTATGAGCGCAATAAACATATTTTCCCAGCAAGTAGATGGGAACCTTACGATCCAACTAAATCCTATGAAAAATATACAATATCAGAAAAAACAAAAAAATCTGCTTGAGAAGATTGAATTTAATTATAATTTGAATTTAGTTTGTAAATATATAATTTATATACATTATTATGTGTTTTATTTTTTATTTAACAAAATTTAGTTTTACTATACTGCCGTGCTAAGCACAAAAGCGGTATCTCAGTAAAAGCGAGTTTCGAGAAAATCAAAGTTTTGTTAAAATAGTTTTATTTTTATTTTACAGTTTTTTTTTTATTTATTGAATGGAATTTATACATTATATTGGGAATTTTGGCGGTATCAAAATATACTGCTATTCGCCTACGTATTATTGATATACCTATAATTCTCTTAGTTATTTAAGGTGAACCTGAGATAGGGAAAACTTGTTTAAGGGTTTTTTCATATGTTTTAAATAAGATTCCGCTATTTGGCTTAGTTAATTGGATTCGTATTTTTTTAAGCTATTCGATGCAATAAAAATTAACTTTACGATTTTTTTTGAGATACCGCTTTTGTGTTTAGCACGGCAGAGTAGGTGTAGGTTTTGACAAGATGAGGTTTGAAGATTTAAAGATTGATAAGACAGTAAAATTTTATTAAACTTTAATAAATTTTTATTTTAAAAAATAACAATGTTTGGACTAAATTTTAGTGTTCCATATTAAAATTGGAAAAAGGAACACTTATGGAATCAGTATTCTAGCTACTGAACTGTATGACCTAGAAAACTGAGATTTGACATAATAATATTAAATGGTGGACCAATAATACATCTGAGTTATACAAATAAAAATTTATGTTTTTGCAGTTTTTGATAGGGGAAATAGGTTACATTAAGTAAGTACACTCAACACTCTGCTATATGACCATCCACTACACGATGTGCCGACAGTTCTAACCATCGACCTTCCCCCATCCCCACCATAATACCACCGTGACTGCTATATTTCTGCGTGTTTAAATTCACCAATCAATGTTAAAGTCGGCACGGTGGTGGGTGCCCCTCTAGCCATCGTGTAATGGAATTTTTGAATTACCGATGCCGTCGTATAGCAGAGTGCTGAGTGTACTGACGCACGGTCTCGAAGGCCGTTCCGGCAGTAAACAAATCGTTCGTATATTTGTACATTAAATGTTAAAAAAAATGACATAATAGGTAATACTTTATTTCATACATATGGTCTTATATGGATATAAAAATAAATTATTTTTGGGAAAGGGGAGCTCAAACTATTTTTACACCTGTTTAACTACGGTTCTGCATCTTCATACCTACTAGTCCAGGGGTCGGCAGTCTTTTAAGTTAGAATAGCCAAGTTGTTAAGGAAACAAGATTGCAAAGGTGTCAGAAAGCTATAGGTTTAAAAAAAATTAAAAAAACGTGATAACTCCAATATATTTTTATTTAAAATTTAGTTATACAGGCTGAGCCATATCAGGTGGAACAAACTTGAACAGTTGATTGAGAAAAATATTTCAAGCAAAAAAGTTCATATGAACATGTTCGTGAGGGAACTATATACAGGCTCTCAAAGATTTTGTCTAAAATTAGTTTTTATTTAATATTTTGAGATCCCATTGTGATACATAATATGACTTAATAATGATCGTTTTTTAAAGAGAAAAAAAAATTATACTAGAATTTAAGCTAAGTTTTTCTCCATGTGACTTTCCGCCGCCCCTTCTGAACTAGCACCCGGGTGGTTGCCCAGTCTCCCTCCCTAAAACCAGCATTACTGTTATACATTAACAAAATAAACAACGAATTTTAACGAATATAAAAATTTCAAACATCAACCATTCTTTTTTCCAAAGCTTACTTGACTTGAATTTAATATTGCACTCAAGTGAATGTTCTAGTTTTCGCTGATGTCTGGAAATAAACATATTTTAGTTTTTCATGGCCATTGTGATTTTGATTTAATAATGAATAAAATGCGTTGTATCTTTGTTATGAATTGTTTTATTATCGAAGATACGAAAAGTTTTGCGATCGTATTTTAGATGGATAAAAAAAATTCCTCCAATTTCTAAAATTTCACTCGATCTTTCTGTTTCAGGCTAATTTATTTCTGCCGATCGTTGTACTAGTCTATCAGTCTAATAGGCAGTATGAACATAGCGCTACCATATTGAAATAAAATAATGGTTTATTTATACCGTTTCTGTATAACTATGTTGCGTTTTTCTAGAACGCATTTCCAACACAAAAACGAGTCTGGGTGTATTGTTTATAGTATGTATTGTTTTCAATACTATATAAATAAATGGAAATAATAATTGACATTGACTCACATAAAACTATCAGTATTTAAAAAAATGAGATAAAGGTAATTAAATAAAAAAGCATTTGTCTTTCAGCTATTTAAAAATTACCATTGATAATAACGTAACATAAATAATAGTAATTGTAGTCATAATAAATAAATGTAAACAGGTACGTAATAGGTATATGTATTTCAATTATTATATGATTAAACAAATAAAGCAACAGAGACGGCTCTATTATAAGAGACAAGTATTTTTATACTTAACGGACTCCACTTTCATAGATTTTGGATTTAACAGGCAAATATGCATATATTATACACACAAGTATAACTATACGAAAAACTTAAAGTTTTGGTTTATACAATAATAATAAGAAACCAACATCACCTATTGCACCATAACCACTATATCTAGTATCACTTCACCCTCCGAAGTATTTTTAAATTGTTTTTCAATTGACGTAAAAGTGTGGTCCCAATTTATATTTAAATGCAGGACCATAATTAGAAGCTTAGAGGCCCCGGGGCAGCAAGAAATCGAAGAGCCCTTTATCTCCCTCCTTTCGTTTGTTCAGGGGCCCTGGGGCATTGCTTCAGCTCGGTTTATATGTATACATTTTTTTCGATGCAACTCTGTCAACATTGATTCCTTATCACAATGTCTTGGTAACAAAACAGCCTGAAACTGCTGGCAACCTCTGACCCAGTACATATGTATTAAAGATATTCGGTCATCAGTTGTCATTTGAGAGACCGTAGATAAACACATTAATCATGATGCTCTCTTCATATATTCCAAAATCAACTCAAAAAGAATTACGTGATATTACAAGTCATATTTTAACACCTCCTAAAGGACTACTGGTCGCAGATGAATCCAATACAGAAATTGGATTGAAACTGTTAGCTATTGGGCTGCAGAATAATCCAGATAACAGGAAGAATTTTCGGGAGATTTTGTTCACGACTGAACAGTTAGGTGATTATATTTCTGCAGTGATATTGAACGAAGAAACTCTTACCCAGAAGTCAAGTAAAGGGATCAAGTTTGTCGAGATTCTGAAAGCGCAAGGAATTGTGTCTGGTGTTACAGTGGATAAAGGAGATGTTTCGTTGTTTTGGTCAGATAATGAAGTACTCACGCAAGGTAACTTAATAATAACTTTTGTGTATTTAAATTATATCTGAGATAGGGATGGCTCTAGCGTACCCTCCGTGAGCCTCCGTCGAGGTGCTATTCATGTTGATCTTGTCTCCTGTTTGGTGATACAGTATAACTTTGGAACCACAAAGCATAATATAGTTTTACGTTTTAATATCTTTTCATTTAGATTTTAGATAAATGGTTAAGTCATTACAGCTGTTTTAGTAAAGTACACCAGAATACCGACAAAACGAATAATTAATTTTTAGAACATTAAAGTAGTGTTATTATTCTATCACTGTGTACTTTTAGTTTTCAGGAATTTTAACAGTAAAAATAAAAAGTCGTTTTTTGTACTTAATATTACCAACGTTTTTAATTTTTTACAAACACAAATATTCGAATTGTGTTTGCATGGTTTCTACCTCCACATAAGACATTCCTGTATCTGAGTTTTCCAATATAGATTCATATTCAGTTCAACTTAAAAAATAAAATAAAAACGTTCATAAAAAACGGTTAATGATAAAAAAAAATTGTTCAAGTTCACAAAATAAGTGTTTTGGGTTCAGGTTTAAATATACGTACTGTATTATCTAAGCCTCTACAAATATGTTTAAAAAATATGACTATAAATTAAAATTAATTAAAAAATAATCTTTTTGATAAAATTCATATCCCATAAAAATTAATTTTAAAACAAGATGTTTTTACAAGTAAAGAAATCTATATCAAATAATAATTTTTATTGCAAAATTACACGTCTATATCTAATTTAATGTTTTAAAATTTTTATTTCTTAAAATCGTGCTCTTCACTTTGTAAACATATACTAATATACAAGCACAGTTCATATTAAAGATTCCAATTAATTCAGCATTCGTCGAAGCAGAACCCTCTAATAAACAGAAAAAAACAATCTTGTTTTGAAAATCAGAAACGAAAATGAATATAAAATGTTAATTTCATCGAACATACAGAGTTGGTTGTAGGAGGCAATAATTAAGTGAGATATATTTTTTTATACAATTTATAAAAGAATGTACAATTTTTTGTATGGGCCGTGTCTTTAATTTTCTAAAATAGAAATAGAAATTATTTGATAAGAAAATACAATGTACATAACTATGTATAGATATATTTTTATTTTCTAAATGTAGGATACATTCTAATAATAATCTAAAACTTTTATACGCAGGGTGGTAACAAATTTTGGTATAAATTTGCATATAATTTTTTAGATTATTAAATAAACTCTTTATACATTTAACAAAATAACTTGCAAAATGAAAAATGACTTCGATGCTCAACTCCTTAAGCGTTAAAATAAATAAATAAAAGTTCAATTTGCAAAAAAAAACAAATACATACATACCTATATATCAGCGGTTCTCAACCTTTTAGTACTTGCGACCCTATATTCAATCACAATTCTCATCGCCCCCCCCCCCACAAAAATTTTCACTGAAAAATAGTTTTCAGCTAAATATATAAAAAAATTTTAGAGTGTCAATTTCTAATATTAAACCTTCATTCAAAAAACTTTGCTCTGCAAGACAGGCCCAAAGGAGTCATTAATAATAATCTTGTGTTAAATTTAATATTGATAAGTTAAATATTAAATAAATTGTGCAGTACTGATACAATCCTATTTATAAGTGTATTATATCAGTGTAAATGTAAACGTGTATTTTATTTTTTATTATGTCAGAATGTATTTTATTGCTTTTCTTTTAGTAAATTAAATACATTTTTTAATAATATGTTTTCTCATTTTTTTCTCGATATGGTCGTGCCCCCCATTCAGTTTTATCACGCCCCCCTAGGGGGGCGCGCCCCACAGGTTGAGAATCGCTGCTATATATGATATATATTATATAGTATAAATGTATATATGGCTGGGTATTATCTATATATTTTTAGTTGGTAATATACGCCATCATTTTAATTTCAGAAACATAAGCATAAGTGAATGTTGTTAATATGAGACCGACTCTGTACACGCATATATTTCATTAAACCCCCTCTTCATACACACACTAAATGAACACGCATTCTCCCATTCTGTAATTAACACAAAGATACTTTATTCACAGGCTTGGATAATTTAGGCACTCGGTGCGCGCAATTCAGGAAGGACGGCGCGCGGTTTGCAAAGTGGAGATGCATTTACAAGATCGGCGATCGTACACCGTCTACTAAAGCTATAATAGAGAACGCTAATGTGCTTGCTAGGTATGCTGCGATATGTCAGGCTAACGGTCTGGTACCGATTGTCGAGCCAGATGTACTTATAGATGGTGATCATGATCTAGAACGCTGCCAGAAAGTTACCGAAACTGTGTTGGCTTTTGTTTTCAAAGCCTTGCACGATCACCATGTGTTTATTGAGGGAATATTGTTGAAAACTAATATGGTAAGTGATAAATGTATGCTGGTAGTGCTTTTACTTCTATATTCCGAAGGATATGGAAGTTTTGTGATATTACCTAGCAGACCTTGATGAATCTACAGGCCATTTTATTTAAAATATTGCCAATTTTTAATATACAATTCTACTCAAGCATTAAAAAAGTTTATATAAATCCAACTAAATAAATATATTTAAGGAACACAATGATACCAAATCTAAGATAATAGCGATTGTTTTTAGCACCAATCAAAATACGATGAAGCTTCTTGCAGTGTTTAGAACTGGCATAACAAACAGTTAAAATATTGACCTCGCTCACAGTCGTTTGGCGAATGTTTATCAGCCTAATGTATCTTTTATGTAACTGAAGTTTGACAACTTCCTGTTCGACCAATGTAAACTTTACCACAATCAAAGTGGGCTATACATAAGTTCAATTTTCTAATTGGATTTTGATATTGAATATTGAAGACATGTATGTTTATAATAAAAACAATAGTTAAAAAGATTTTAAAAATAATTTTCTTAATTTTATTAGATCAAAATATATATATTTTTAAATTGATGGCTTTCGAGATGAAAATATTGATTTTTTAGTTTATTTTGTTAAATTAAAATCGGATTTTTTCAATTATAATTTGCTTGTTTTCTTTTACTTATTGTTAAAATAAGATATCGTAATATAATCAAAATTTAACCGAAAGTGACAGAAAATATAAATTAGGATATTTAAAATAATCTTTATGAAAACTATGTCAAATAATTTTTATGAATCTGTAAATTAAGACTTCACTTAAAAATATGGATTGTTTTTATATCAAACTTCGTATTAAATTTTCCTTCCTAAATGAGTTTAAAAAAATAAAGTTATCTGTATTCGTATCTTTTTAATTTACTATTTTGTAGCTTGAAATTAAACATAATTGAAAACAATTGAATGAAAGATTTAGTTATAGTTAAATAATTTATTTGTGTCTATAATTAATTAACAAATCTGCAACTAAGAAATGAAGTTAATAAAATTATTTGTATCAAAAGTCATCTCATAAAATAAAATATATTATATTATGGCCACACATATTTTGATCATAGCAGGAATTCTTTTCTTCTCTTTATGTTTATATTTTCGTATAGGTAACACCTGGAAAACAATGCTTACAACAAGTAACAGCCGAAGATATCGCTAAAGCTACAGTAACAGCATTTTTACGGACAGTTCCGAGTGCTTTACCAGGAATAGGGTTCCTTTCAGGAGGTCAATCCGAAGAAGATGCTACTGTGAATCTAGACGCAATTAACAAAGAAGGTGCTAAGAGATACAACTCTTTAGGCAGATGTGTAACTCCTTGGGTGATGACATTCTGTTTTGGCAGAGCTTTACAATCCGGCATGTGGAAAATCTGGCAGGGAAAATCACAAAATATAAACGCAGCGCAAAAACTACTGCTGTTAAGAGCTAAGGTATATTATTTTTAATGAATCATTAATTTCAAAGACGGTATGACAGAAAGTATTGGATTTCAGAGAAATATTGTTTGAAGTAAACTTTCAAGCTAACATTATTTTATTTGATAATATATTATTAAATCAATTTATTTATTTGCAGGCAAATGCGTTGGCTGTTCAAGGAAAATATGTGAAAACTTAATAAATATATAATTTATTTAGAGTTCGTAAAATTATTAATTTCTAATTGGGTGTACAAAATGTACACTTTGTAATTTTATGAAATTATTACATGTTTACTTAAAAAAATAAAATTATATTATTTTAAATTGTTAAATATATAATAAAGCACCTATTTAAATTAAATATTTAGGTACTTAAGGGGTTAGGTGTAGTCAGAATTTTAAAAAAATCGATTTTTGTTTTTTGCATTTTTGGAAGCTGCTACAACGGCTGAAGAACTATTTTATAGCCCAGGAATAGTTGACTCGGTGTATGTAATTAAATAATACGTATATTACTTTACGTAAATTGAGTGTAAAACTTCAAATGCGTTTTTCTAAAAACTATGTTTTTTGAACTGGTGACCACTGTAGCTCGAGAACCGCTCGGTAGATTTTGATGAAATTTATACAGCTTTTTGAAAACATGAAAAACTAGTGCCTGATCGAAGGATTTTTTTTAATTTCGATTTGTTATAAACAATTAACTGTTGGTTTTTTTCCCGAAAATCTGGAAAAAAAATTCCTGAGGCTGCCATTTTGTTAATTTAAAAAAAAAGCTTCGATCAGGCACTAGATTATCTATTAATAAAACTATTTTTTTTGTCCGATTGAATTTGGATGAATCTCCAAGGATAAGTGATGGTCACCGCAAGGAGCTTCGGTTGGAACTGAATCAACACAAACAGCCATTACTTTTAAAATTATTAATTTTTTTTTCTAAAATTTCTATCAAGTCAAGTCGAAACCTTATTTAATGATGCTATGTTTTTACTTTTATAAAATAAAATAATTTACTGGCAAAAAAAATTATTTAAAATTGTCATTTTTTCATGTCTCTGACTACACCTAACCCCTTAACTCTTAATTACTCGCGCTGGTATATTTTGTACACCAGTAACGCATTTTCTGCGATTACTAAATGCATAAATTTTTGTGGGACTGTATACCCCCATCTAACCTTTGTTTAGTCATTTTAGAGTGTGATAAGAATCCGGCAGTCAAAATTTGAGGATTGTAGCAGTTTATATTAATTTTTTACTTACTAAATGTAGGTGGTATTAACGCACAAATAGTAGCATCCTAAGCGAAGAACCGCGTTTTTGAAAACATTAGTGATGCTGCTGATGGAAGACATCTTGTCAAAAGAGCACAATTAAAAAAATTACCAACAAAAATCTAATTTTTGTTGCCCGATTTATTGCAAGATGAATATTGAACAGTTTTATGTACTCTTTTAGATTTATTTTGGTTAGTTTTTCTTTCTAATCCTTAA
This sequence comes from Sialis lutaria, assembly GCA_949319165.1. Classification (NCBI taxonomy): domain Eukaryota; kingdom Metazoa; phylum Arthropoda; class Insecta; order Megaloptera; family Sialidae; genus Sialis; species Sialis lutaria. The sequence goes on from OX439237.1 coordinate 13,796,429, forward strand.
TTTTTAGTTGGGTTAATTTAAAAAAAAATTTCTTAGTTCCTGAAAAATAAATAGTACATAATATGAATTGGGGAAAAAAATAATATAATACCTTCAAAATTCTCAAAAACTACCTTTTTTATGTGGTGTATAAAATACACCGCGCAAGTAACTGTATTAAGTCTTGGCATTTTAGGACGCCGCGCCGACCGCGCTGGCCGCTTCGACCGCCAGACACGCAATACTGATGTGTGTATATTATTTTCAAGGTTAAAAAAACACACATCAGTATTGCGTGTCTGGCGGTCGAAGCGGCCAGCGCGGTCGGCGCGGCGTCCTAAAATGCCAAGACTTTACGGTATTTCACGCGAGTAATTAAGGGTTAATTAATACAGCAAAAATGATTCGTAACTCATATCTTGTGTGAAGTAGTGTGTTACACAGTAGGCCTTTTAGGTAAATGCCTAGGGCCCCGAGGTAAAAGGGGGCCCCAAAAAGATAGTTGGGTTTTTATCATAGTTAACGCAAGTGGAATATGCGTTCTCGAGAAAAAATAGATTAGATCTATGAATATCAAATTATGTATACCTATCTAATTTCCCAAAATTAGTTTGACCTATTCAAGCTACAATGATAAATTTATAAATAATAAAAAAAATATCCGAACGATATTAAACAACTTTCTTTCGGTGTGAATTTTCAAAGCCACATAACACAAATCATAAAATCAATACGTGTATCATAAAGAAACTCATCATTCCAAAATAAAAATAGTGAATATGAATTTATACGTGGCTCGTTCTTTACGTCAATAAGTAAGCGATATTACCGGGCCTCGATCATGTAACTTATGTGATTATGTATTAGCATTTAGATAGTGTTTTTAGTTCGGTTAGTTACAAAGTTTTGACTAAACATGCATACAGCGGTATCGTTCATGCATTATACATGCCTTCTCTTATTATACGACGATATGATATGGTGTGTTGGGTGCAATGGCTATTAACATTGTTTAAACCTTAATTATTTAACATATATGGACCTAGACACATGTTGCATGTGATTTATTGCGTTTTTTGCACTTATTTTTATACTAAAAGATCTTTAGAGTTTTTATTTTAGGGGCTTTATTGTATGTTAGGGAACCAATTTTCATCTAAAAATTGACCAAAAACGTTATTTGCATAAATGGGCACAGTTAATCGAAAAGTTAACTTCGTTAATCGTTAATTCGTTAATAAAAAAGTTAACTTCGTTAATCGTTAAAGCGTTAAAATTCCGAAAATTTAACGGAAGTTAAAGTTAACTGAAAAACTGAAAATTTAACGAAAGTTAACCGTTAGAAGTTAACCATTAAAAATGTTTGAAGACCTTTTTTTATGCTATTTCATGTAACAACCAATGTAACGGACTAAATTTAACGGACGTTAACAAGAGCGTTAACATTTTTTTGAGTTAACTTAAAATTTAATCCGTTAAGCATTTTAACTGCAGCTAAAGCATTTAAGCTACGCATTTAACTTCGTTAATTAGCGATAAACGGATTAACGAGTTAATGCCCACTTATGGTTATTTGTTATATTTAAAAGTGAAAAAAGGTTATTATCATGAGGCTGTTTTTTATATTTATGATTTTTTTACATTTTATTTACAAGAAAAGTCGGGTTGCAAGAATGTTCTTATCTTATTATTTTATATATTAAAATCAATATTATAATTTTGCGACAAAAGAGATATTTTATTTAGAATAACTAAAATCATGATAAGAAACGTTTAATTTCGTCGTCTGAATTTAGGTCTACCATTATGCGAGTTATATTATCAGTTAATATAGATACAAACATGTACATATAATAATCATGTGTACATTAATCGAATATTCGATAACTGCCCACACACTACACACTATTCGATATTTACTGATCATACATATAATGTATGAACATAACATACAAACATACATACATGTACTACATATGTATGTATTGTATTTGACGTATAAGAACATGGTATCAAAGTTTCATTATATATGTATAAATGCCAAAGCGTTATTGTGTAATTATAATGTGAACTTTAAATGTTAAATAGACACACTGTGTCTATTATAAAACTCGTAAAAAACTTGTAAATGCACAGTAAATGTACGTATGTATGTATTAGAATTGATATACATATGTATATATAACCTTTATACATATAGATTTTTCCAAGCGCAGTGTACAGCATCATGGGTTTAATAGGATTTTTTTTACGAAATATGGTCCAGTACTATGTGATTACAACAATTCAAATAAAAAATATTATATAATTAAGTAACTGTGCCTCCCATTTCCCATAAAATTAATTATCTGTTTTGTATTTGATCTTATAGTACCTACAGTATTTCCTTAATTTTGTCGTTTCGAATACCTAGTATATGAAAAATGAAAATATAAGGTTTCCTAGTTTTCTACGGAACCTTTATAGTAGGATTACTTTTTCTCAAATACAGCTAAAGTTATCAAGTTGAAATTAATATCAAATCTATATCTATAAAAGAGTTTGTCCTTAACCACTCACTCACTTCCTCACTCACTCACTCATATATCAACGGACAGCCCAAACCCCTGGATCTAGAAACGTGAAATATCGTAGATGCCTTTCTTTTATGATGTAAGCATCCACTAAGAAAGGATTTTTCGAAATTCAACCCCTACGGGGTTAAACCAGGCTGTCAAAATTGATATAAAACAATATTTTTTTTGTTCGCATTTAATTGAAACATACTCTACAATATAAATAATGTAACAATTACTTCAGCATTTCCCAAAATTTAACCCCGAATGAAACATGGCACAAGTAGGTACTCTACAAGACAAATCAGTTACGAAAATTCAACATCTATGGGATTGAGGGGGGGGGGGGTAAAATTTTGATATATTTATCTTCATAATTGTTCATGATATTAAAGTAAATTCGGACAATGTTTGATATTCAAGCCTTACTGGCATGGGACGGGGACGAAGATGGATTCAGATATGTTTATCTGCATACCTGGTTTACTTATAAAGGTAAATTCGGGCAAAATAGTAATACATTAAAATAAAAATTTCGACATTTTAATGGTGGGGGTAGACAGGGTCTGTGTTTTTGATATGTTTATCTGCATAGCTGCTTACGTTATAATGGTGGAATCGGGCAAAATGATCTGAAATAAAAAAAATCGATATTCAACCCCTAATGACGATGGTAGGCAGGGGGTTAGTTTTTCCAATTTTTAACTAAGATCCGTGTTTTCATAGGTTCATAATGAATAAAAATCAATATAAAAAAATGTAGTATCCCTTAATCATCCCCTATCACGTATGGAGGGTTCTAATTTGCTTCGAAGTTTACGCAAGCGAAATCGCGGGATTCCGCTAGTCTAAAATATATATTTTAATATAGGTACCCCGCGCAAAGTATAATGACGGGGTCATGAAATACTCCCTCCAGCTTTTGCCATATTTTTCCACCATCCATAGAGTAATTATTTCACACATGCATTCACATTGTAATGAAATGCTACATAACATATGCGATGTACATATACAATACACACACGTGCAATTGAAAACAAGTGTATATAGGTACTTTACACTTCTTGCGTGAAAAGTGTAGCCAGAGCAAACGCGGGAAATAGAAAGTTAATTTATTCAAAACACATTTTCCGCGCTCATATCTACGCTCTAGATCGAGAAAAGCTAGTTTTCCTATTTCGCATATGTGTGTCATCTTGTAATAACTAAAGTCACTGCGGGTGGGTTTGTTTATATATAGGTATGTATTTTTTATTTTATTAATTTGTATGTCGTAGCTTCATAATGAAGATTTCCGACAGCTTTGAAGTATTCATAATATTGCATTATTATTTATGCAATAGGGAAATTGTTGATGTTTTATAAATTCATAAGTCAAAACAATATTTAAAACTGCTAAAGGTTTCGTAAAGTAAGTATACGTTTTTGTATATTTATAAAAAATAAATTTTTCTAGCTAGCTGATAAAAGATAGAAAAATGCGAATGGAATATAAATTATAGAAAATTACGTTTTCTATAACTTTTATCTAAAACAGTTGTTTCTATTATGATTCGTTTCAAAAATTGACAACATTATAATAAAATGTTTTGTTCTTTTAGTACACTGGTAGAAAGGATTTCTCAAACTAAGTAAACCTGGTTTTGTATATAACGAAAACAATATTTTCTTAAGATAAGCAATAATCTCTTAAACCAACTATAGTATTCTTGAACGAAGGAATAACGTAGTTGGATTAAGAGTATGTTTCTTATATTAAGAAAATATTGTTTTCGTTATATACAAAACAAGGTTTTCTTGGTCCAATACAGTTTTTTTCTGTGTAATAGGATCTAATGGCCGATAGACAAACATACAAACATATCGTCGCTTATACCTAACAACACCGCTCAAGTCATTTTGACCAACTCTACAGGAGAGCGAAAAACCGTGTATTTTTATATAGGCCAACCGACTTGCGTACTGTCACTATTTTTTGAATTCTGGTCTCTTATTGGCCGAAACGTCTAGAATGTGATTGATAGATAGACGCGCAATGAGTAGCTCTATCCAATGACATTCAAATGTAAAAATCGCTAATTTTCGACTTGAGCGGTGTTGTTAGATAAGCGACGATATATCATGGTGAAAATAGTCAGTAAGGATTCAGGGAAGTTCAAATTTTTTTTATCAAAATCTTGAAATTAAAAAAAAAATGACCTAATTAATAATTACTTATACTCTATGTACATATTTATAAGTAAAATATAATTTTGAGTTCTTCTTGTCAATTTTAAAAATCTAAGGAATAGCATTTTTTGTCTGTATTATCTTAGCCGGCACTGTCTAAAGAAAAAGCGAAGGTTTGTATTTGAAGCGCTCTAACATTACGCCTATACGAGGAAAAATAGAAAGATCTTTTCATTGAATGCAATATGATAAAACGTAACACTTCCGTTGTCGACATATAAAAAGTAGGAGGTTGCGGAGTAGCGTGAGGGTTTGGGGGGGGGGGGGGGGGGGGCAGGAAACGTTCATATCAACCGAGGTTACGCTCGAGCATTTCTTTATTTATCTCCTCCCCCCTCTTATGGTTTCATTTTTAGAGAAATTCGCGAATTACTTGCGTATTGCACTTTGGAAAGTGAGTTAGACTGAGTTCGTAGGATTTACGAATATAGCATGACTATAAAGAACGTTTTATTATTGAGTTTCTTTCTAAAAGGGTTATACATTTTACAGTTTCCATGTATTGGCGAAGAAGTAATTTTGGAGGTGATGTATTTTCTAAATGGTATACCGACAATAGTGCCCCCGTCAAAATAAGCCTCCCCCTGGACAAAAGCATCATAAAAAAGTCAAGTAATTATCGATGTATAGTGTTAATTAACGATATTAACGACACAAAGACGTTGTAAGGTATTATTTAATTAAATCATAGTCCAAGGAAATGAAAAATTAATTTACCTGGTTACTAAATAAAATAAAAGTTTATTAAGGCGAGATCATTGCTTCATACAGTGGTAGTTCAAATATAAATTACTGAAGTATATGTATAATAGTTTTTATGTAATTTAGAAAAACTTGGTGTATCATATTAGTTTTTACCTTCTGTATTCATTGTTAAAAACTGTATAAAATATTATTACTAACAATATAAGTAATTTTGCGTTTAAATCTCATAAATATAATTTATTAAATTATGGTAATACAATATAAAGAACACCATCAATAAATGTTTAACTAAAAGTTGGTATTATATAGGTAAAATACAAAATATTTCATCATACCGCGCGATTTTTTTAAGAGCCACCACTGATAATAGTACTAAAACTCTTTTCCAGTTCAAATGAAAGAGTGTATTGTGGAGGAAATGTGCTATAAATTAATTATTTCGAACTTTCTTCTTGTTCACTAAAGCGTATATTTCAAGATTTCTGATTAAAAGCTGCAACTCGAGAAAGAAGAAATGTATGGAGTTTTGACTTACTAAACTGTCTACATTAATTTTACATATATACATAGTTACATAGTGATAAAATAATACTATTTAGGTAGTAGATAGTAGCTATGTATTTAAACTTTGACACATTTTAACACAGGTTTTGTCAGAAATTATAGTAGAAAAAAGCTGGCATGGATGCTATATTATGACTTTTATTATTTATACAAAATTATATACTTATTATACAACAATGTATAATGTTTTATAATTACTATAAAACAAATGAATTATAGACAATATTATCTACAACTTTTTTGTCTCCGTTTCAAAAATTGGCAAGTGTAAACATTTATTTCCGAAAATAAGCTCGTTTTTTTTTTTAAAAAAAAAAAAAGGTTTATACCGACGAAAATTAATTATAAAAATAAATTTTCACTATTCGACGATTGACCGCATATACAGCGTCTACAAATCAACATATCAACGCACGAAAATAATCAAAAAGGATTCATGGAAGATCAAAATTGATAATTCCTATGTCTGTCTGCGTTATTTATATATTTTTGAAAAGAAGCAATTTATGATACTTAAAATTTATTAAGTGGCAATCTAAAAGATAAATTAAAATATAATTTTAATGAAATTTTTATTTTTAAATCAACACAACTTATTATAACGTTTTAAAATTTACTTGAAATTAACTTTTTACGTTTATTAAAAATATAAATAAAAATATTAAAAAAAACATTTTTAATGGATTTATACGACTTAAGTTCTTTAATTTTTTTATATTTATCATTTAATAGTTTAAGAAAAAAACTGACATCTGCATTTTCAATATACGTGATCTATTAAGTACAAATATGCGATAAGTTAAAATTTATATATAAATTCTTTAAGGCGAAGAAGCTGGAAAGTCCCGAAACAAAATTTAATATTCCGTAATGAAAATGGTCGGTGCATGTTTAAGACATAATGCAGTTCAATATAAAGAACATGTATGGAATTGGTAATGAACCAATGGTTGGTTGCAGAACTTTTCAATTTTTAATTAATTTTTTATGAACTCGTACAGACTATATTAGAAGTACCTAAAAGTTATACGAAGAATATTGTACGTTTATTAATTTATAATTGATGCAGAAATTAATATATACTGTACATCAGCGATTCTCAACCTGTGGGGCGCGCCCCCTCGGGGGCGTGATAAAACTGAATGGGGAGCGCGAGCATATCGAGAAAAAAATGATAAAACATATTATTAAAAAATGTATTTAATTTACTGAATGTAAAGCAATAAAATACATTCTGACATAATAAAAAATAAAATACACGTTTACATTTACACTGATATAACAGGAATTAATTAATTAATAGGAATGTATCAGTACTGCACAATGTATTTAATAATTAACTTATCAATATTAAATTTAACACAAGATTATTATTAGTGACTCCTTTGGGCCTGTTTTGCAGAGCAAAGTTTTTTGAAAGAAGGTTTAATATTAGAAATTGACACTCTAAGCATGTTTTTATATTTAACTGAGATCTATTTTTCAGTGAAAATTTTTGAATGAGGATGGGTCGAAGGGGCGCGAGATGAAAATTGTGATTTAAAATTGGGTCACAAGTGCTAAAAGGTTGAGAAACGCTGCTGAACATTCTTTAGCTGTTGAGAACATAGATAATAAGATTTTATTTAACTATTTTATATGAATGGGTGTAACTTTGTCCGATTTGTTTGTTTTCCAATTTATGAAAATAATTAGTTCATGGTTATTTTAGACATTGTAATTGGTTAGCAGAATTGGTTCGAAAACTAGAAATAATAGTGATTTGACCGTTTGACCTATGTTGAAAATGAAAACATATTAATTGGAATAAATATTTTATTAGTTGATACATAATATATGTATTAGTTATTTTACTATGTAATCAGTCAATATAGTTATTTGTGATGTGAAACAAATAAATTATTTGTATGCCAAAACGATTACAATAAATAGCATGTTATAAAATAAAACTATATGTATTTCTTTTTTCTTTTTCTAAGTATAATTTTTTTAAAACTCTGAATATATCCAAATGATATTATCAAAAGACGATTCAAATAAAACTTTATACGTACTTCCATAAAATATAATAAAAACAATTGAAGAAATCCTACGTATTAATGATAAAATATAAGAAATACAAAACGATAATATTGGATGATATTTTTCGATCGCATATATCGAGAGATATTCCGGCACAAATGGCGGGATATCTAGACGCACTATCGGCCAAAGGCACCTGGATACCGCCGCCATACGATATCAGTTAAAATTTAAGTATATAAAGAATCGTAGGCACGCGAAATCCGCAATACTGGTATATCTGGAGAGACATCGCAACGCCCAGGGCTGTTATTGCTTATTAAACGGATTTCCGTGCGCGGGTTCGATTCCCGAGTGCCACACTATCGGTGCTCGTTTTGGGACGCATCGCTCTCGTCGATTCGAATCGGATCGATGTGTTGCGAAAACATGTTACGATTTAATAAACAATGGGTGCGTTTAGCGAACGTCAGCGGCTGAGATGCTGACCAAATCGGTTTCGCTAAACGGGCCGCTGCGCAAACGCTTACTTCAAGCTGTTGAGTAAACAAGTCAGCGCAAAAAAATAACGCTGAGTCGATCAGCTTTTAGCTGACAGATGTACTGCCGGTTAATAATTAAACTTAAATCACAATAATATTCAGTTTTAAATCATCCAAAAATAAAATGAATGAACAGGCAGTACCAAGAAAAAGTTTTACATTTTGCTTATGTATTGGAAGATTGATATTTATTAAAATATATATGTATTTAAAAAATATGTTTGTTGACAAAAATTGTAAGCAATCAAAAATAAATATTGTATGTATTTGATGCTATTTCGTAATATTATCTGTAATAAATTTAATGAGTGCCATAAAAATATGTAGGTATACATTATAATATACTGTATTTTAAGTACTAACGCTGTCTTGTCATACCAATATTTTTTTAACTAAAAATTAGCATCAACATGTAACCAAAATTTATTTTTCTAGCTCAAATACTAACTTACTATCTAACTTCTTTTACATTCTATAGTAGCACTATATTCTTTTATTAATTCTAGTAATGTACCCTGTTCTCTTTTACTGAAATTAATTCATTTTTAGTTTGACATAACAAAAAGCCGCCATTTAAACTGACTGTAAGCGCACGGTTTAGAGAATTTGGAGCAGTTGACTGTCAGCATACTCAGCATAGTTGACTGCTGACTTTCAACCGCTGAGATCGCTAAACGCAACCAATGTATAGCGCAAAAATATATGTTCTTCAATTATTTATAAAAAAAATGTTAAAACAATCAAGATTAATAATATTCAATGATCATATAGTTAAATCAGTACCTACACACTGAAAAATATTAAATTATGGCAAAAAGTGGACATTGGGAAAATTACAATAGCTGACTCGATTGTTTTAGCAAATTAACAAAGGGAAGACGTGTTGAGGTTTTTGGGATTTCGAAAATTTGTACAAATTATTATAATAGATATCTTTAAATTTGAAAATTGGAATATTTCTTTTGAGAGTTGCAGCATCTGCGATGCTCAAAAACTTCCTGACAGTTATAAATTTAGTTTTGGTTTTTATTTGTAATGTTTTTTTACTTATTTTAATTGAAACAAATATTTTAAATTGGTAGGTAGTACCTACTACCTACTTAACTTTTTTACAATTTTTACAAATTCCATACATTTTGAGTTTATAAATCTAACAATTTTCCAAACTCAGATATTTTTCTTGATAATGGCCATTTACATGAGTTCATAAATAACGCGTTTTATTCAGATGTGGGCTCAATGCTTTCCCCTTCTAAGTAGCAAATACTGTAGATATACAGTTTACATGATTTAACATAATTTCGGAATAAAAAACGAAGATAATGGGTATTTAGAACTGTAAAATAAAATAAACTTATTTTCCTTTTTTCAAGATCATAGGTACTATTAAACGGAAATTCCACGTTAATTTTGATTTAATAAAAATGAAATTGTACTAAAATAACTCATTTTAATCTTTAACTCATACCCTAATCAAACAATATTTTTAAAATTTTACCTGCGTATTCATGAAGCATTAATTGTTGAAAAATTAAATTTTCGTATCCACGAAATCTTCAAAATCTTACTGATATTCCAACCACTATCTTAAAAAAAATCTTATTGGCATAGTATATTTGGGATATTCTATAGAATATCCCAAATTCAGAACCAAACCTATATTACATCCCATCTCATTTCAAAACTTACAGCATCACGCAAGACGCGTGTGTGCGTGCATGTGTGTGTGTGTGTGTATGTGTGCGTGGGTGTGTATGTGTGTGTGTATGTGTTAAATACATGTGCCACACTATTTGGTATGAGCCCGAATGTTCTGTTCTATGTATAGAACAAGTTTATCAATGTGGAAATTAATATCAACAATCCTAAATGAGAGTCTCATCGTTTCGAATATCGGATTAAAACTATTGAAGACAATGGAGATATCATTCATAAAGTAGTATAATAAAACAAACAAAAGGTACTTAATGTAATATGTATTTCATTTAATTGTTTGACTATTTTCTCGTTAAATCTAATGAGTTTCATAATATGGAGCTTTTCATTATAAATGATTTAATAATATAAATGTACCTATGGTTTAGTTATAAATAAATTTAATCTTTTAATAAGTAGCTTGAGAATACAGTTATATGAAGTTTTTATTGCGTGAAAAATCTAATAGTTAATAAAACTATTAATATTAATTATATGTGATTTAATTAATTCACTTTATTATAATTTTTATTTTTATTTTATTTGCCAGTTAATTGTTGGTTTACGTCATTTAAATGAAAGTAATCTTTTAATATTTTATTTATTTCATAATAAATTCGAAATTAGATAGTATTAGTGTTCGGTACCGAAATCGGAAAAAAGAAAACACTTAGCACTGCCTGTCAAAGCCTTCTATAAGCTACTTACATTTAACGTAAAAATATGAGATAATATTAAATTTTTGGCACTTTTTAAGTGTTGCAAATGTTTTTTTCTCATAGATTCTAATCGACAGCTGCGTTATATATGTTTTTCGTGGAAATTGGTAATTAATTTTCTACACAGAGTAAGCCACAATTATGGCTGTATACAGACAAGACGATATAACTAAAAATTGTAATTTTCAACCTGTTTGTCACATGATTACAAACGTATCTGGCACATCTGCCAATGATATGACGTCAAAATGCATGCTATAAGTCAAAATACTCAATTGCTATTGGCTTGTTTGAGTTTGTTTATTGAAGTCTGACGTCACGCATACCACGTTTGAATAGAAAAAAGATTATTTTCAGCGTCTTTTCAGTATTATTTTGCGGAGAAAAAAAATGAAAAAAGTACATATCTACCACATACATACGCACAATTTACAATACATTTTAATATTTAGTTGAATAACTACTCTATAAGTTAGGTATATTGAAAAAAAACTAAATTATGACTAAATTAGAAATTTGTGTAACAATATCAATATTTAGAAAGCTTCCATTGAATCAACCTGTGTATATCTCATTCAAGAGAATACACACACATACATACTTACACACACTGTGATCTATGCGAATACTTCAACGTCACATCAAAATGTCGGCGTATTCTCGAAACGGAAGTACAGTTTAACGGATACAGAGCTAATTAACGGAATTGCGTTGTATTATATAAGCGCGTTTAACGCGTGGCCGACGTCCTTACCTACTAGGGCTTTAGGCTCGTCCGTAGCGGCGGCAGGCTTTTATAGGGTCGGTTTTAACAAATGATATAACAACGACGTCTTGTATGATTATACAAAAAACGGGTAATTGTTACTCAAGTTTTATTGTGATTGTTTGAGTGTTTATGTATATAATTGTTTATGTTTATTTGAGTATACCAGAGGTTTTTAAACGTGTTTATATCTCTGGATAATCTTCTTGATAAAATACGATAAGAAAATTTTGCATTTTTTAAAATTAATAGATTGGAGTTATATTTTTAAAAGGGAGGGTCCTTATAAAATCAAAAAAAATATTTTCAATACTTTGCTGCTTTTACTAGTTTCATTTTTCTTGCGTATTTTAAACGACTTTTATATTTCCAAAAATTACGGAATAGTAACCAAAAAAACCAAAAAACAATTTTTGTTCTTTCGCACTCGAATACCCCCTCGGCGTGGCTAGTTAGGTGTCCCGGGCTTAAGGAAGCCCCACGATAGGTTGTTAGTAACTTTTTTTGATCATCTTATTTCCTGATGACTAGCTAAATTTTTATATTTCAGAAGATCTTGCTTTAAAAATTGCTTGGGGCTCTAAAATTGTAGTTACGTCACTGCCTAATCTATAAATAAAACACGTAAATTTAGATCTATATCAAAACTGTATTTCATAAATAATTTTTGGGACCAGAGCTTTAGGCGGCTATTACACTATCAAATAAATATGTCAAAGATCTTTGACAAATATTTGATCATATATTAAATTATAAGTAATTTCGTAGCCGAAACCGTCCACGAACACTTTTCAGTCGCCATTTTGATTTATCCGTCAAAAAACTTTGATTAAATATAAGAAACTGTCATTATCTATGTTAAAAGAAATATTATGAAGGTAAATACTACGTAAATATTATACAAGTTGACATATTATACTGTCATATTTCTTTGATCAAAGAAATTTTATCACATTTCTTTGATAGTGTAATAGCCGCCTAAAACGATATTATCCAAAAACAAATGAGTTTATTTATTCTTCTCATCACCACCGTGCAAAAACATAACTTTCGGAAAAATAAATTTTATAATATAAAAAAATAACAAAAGACAATACAAAAGTAACCATAATAAATTTTGTAACGGTGCAGATAACGTTACCCATCAAACAAATGCAAATATCCAATTTCAAGTCCTGGCCTGTAAACTGTCCAACAGATATTAGGTTTTATCTCGTTTTGTTCCGTTTATATCGTATTCTAAACCCTCATCTGGAAAGAGGGAGGGCGTCCGGATTAACATGCGTTTTGTCTAGTTTTGTCAAGGGTAATCATTTGAACGGGATAGGCCCATGTTTCACCTAAAGGATACACCATGACATGCTACTACAACTTATGTGTAGGATATGTTTGATGCCTGATTATTTATTTAATCAATTTAGACGTATTTATGATATAATACAGGATTATTAATATTATGTCATATGGTAAGAAATAAACAATTATTTTGGTGATTATAAAGTTTATAGTTTTCCATCAGTATCGTGAGATATGTGACATCATATTTTTCAGGGATAAGTACATGCTTCCATGCTTCCATTTTATGTTTTTCATTTGACCTTCTGTACAATTCATATTATCAGAATTGGATTTTAAAAATGACCATAAATCAAAATTATCAAATTTTTAGTTTTTCTCAATTAATAATACCTATAATAATTGTATATTAAATTGTAATTGCAATAAGATTATTGCAAGTATCAATTCATGAATTTGAGGGGCTCTCGCAGACCAGTTGCAACTATAAGTAAAAAAAAAACTAATATAAACATAATTTTCATCACTTTCTAATATATGAAAAGAGTTACCAAAAATAACAAGCTCTGCATTGAGGATAAGATGAAACATATTGAGAGGATTTAGTTATGTCTACCCCACCGAGGGATCGCGTCATAACCCATAGTTAAAAACCATAACTGTAAAGTGTATGAAAATTGACGGAAAATATACATATTTCTAAATATTGTTGATAATATATATTTTGTATTTGGGTCAGTCCGCGGTGACGGTCGTGACATTTCAACTCGGATTGGAGTTCATAATTTCTAAATAATACTAGTAGGTATATAACATGGTTTTACCTTTTTCTGTAGATCTTAATGCAATACATGTATATTGAAAGAATAAAAAATCTACGGTTATTTTACAAAAAATTGTCAGCGTTCAAAGTTATGTGACGGTTGTGACGCTAACTATTGCAAGTTTTGCAACCTCTATCCAAAAACCCGAAAGCTTAACGAAAATATTGAAGTTACTTTATAATAATCATACTTTAATATGTTACGAATAAATTATTTTTTAGTAACACAAGAGCATCAGGTAAATACGTAATCTATTTAACTAGTTATTACCCAATAAATATTGTGACGATTGTGACAGAAAATTGCGACGGTCGTGACACGTCACTTATTGTAAGTTATTGCGATTTCACATTATTTGTTGTCTTTTTCGAAAAAAAATTTAATTTTTTTGTAATATTTTGAAAATTAATTAAAATTTTTTAAATTTTCTTTTGGTTTATGAAAATTGATGTTAAATAGCCTGTTAATTTTATATTTTAGTATTCATTTTCGTAAAATATTTTTTTAACTATCTTGTATCGATTACCGCGGACTGACCCATTTGTTATCTTTGATTTAAGCATAATAATGTAATATAATAATATACCTACACAATTATTATATTAATATTATTATTCCATTCAATATTTATTGATAAATCTGAAAAATAAATATCTAACTTTAAAATAAATTAAAAAACAAATACACACCAGTCGAATGTTTGTATAAATGTATTTTAAATATAGAACGTTTATAGGATCGATTGTAGATAAACGTAATTGAGAGAATCAAATTTTCAAATAAAATCTATCTGTTTCCAATGACGCAACAATAACATCCTGAGATATGCAATTTAAGGGTAATTAGTAACAAAGTAAAATACATAAATTAATTTGGAGAGTATGGGTCATTACATTTCAATAAATGTCCCAATCCAGTGCTTAATTAACCTTTAATTATTAATTACTGTCGAGATACTTAGGGTGTGCATTTGTGCAATTAACCCCTTTGTAATTCTGGGGCCTCCAATTATATTGTACTTCGACGTTTACATACATACCTACAAAACAGTGGCGGCGAGCCAAGGTGGATATTTTATTAATGTTTTAATTATTAATGAAATTAAAAACATCTTGAATGTTAGGTCTCGCCGAGAGTTTCGATTTTAAAAGATTATTATCAATAATTAGTAGAAACTAGTTGATGATAATATTTAAATGAACAATTATAGTAAAATACTAGCGGAATCCCGCGGCTTCTCTCGCGTAAATTTCGAAACTAATTAGAACCTTCCATACGTGATAGGGGATGACATATTTTACATACATTTTTTTTATATTGATTTTTATTCATTACCTATAAAAAACATAAATATCTCGAATCTTAGTTAAAAATTTTAAAAACTAACCCTCTGTCTATCCTCGCCATTCCTTTCTTAGTGGGTGCTTACATCATAAAAGGAAGGCACCTACGAAATTTCACGTTTCTAGGTCCAGAGGTTTGGGCTGTACGTTGATATATGAGTGAGTGAGTGGTTAAAGACAAACTCTTTTATAAATATAGATATAAGATCTCGGCGATGTATGTGACTTAAAATTTCATGAGACGAGATATAGACGAGACTGTTAATTATAAAATTCGAAACCGAGAAAAGTCTTCAGTTTCAAAATCCGAGAAGAGGCGAGACTTAGTTGACTCTCGTCTCATGTGCAGCCCTATTGATAATTAAGAATAATTCATTACTGTGTATAAATATAAAAAAAGTATTTCATATGACTAGCCGCCACTGATAGAGACAATGTACTGTATTTATGCAAAACAAGATTTTGTTTGTATAAGAAATTGACCATTGTTGTAGGTTTGTTTTAAAAATGTGTGCATGGAAGAAAAGGGATGCGAGTTTTTGTTTGGAAACAATGAAGTTTAATGTTTTATTATTTATGAAGTGGGAAGGTATGTATTATATATACATACATATACCATATATATGAACAAGGACAAGCTTGTGTAAATATTATGCATGGTTCTAGGAAATTAAAAAATATATTTTTATATTTGAATTTAAAAAGAATTGTGCATGTTTAAAACTTTTTACTTATTTAATACAATTTTGAAAGAATCAGTTATATTAAGTAAGAGCGTGTACTGCATTACTCGCAGTCAGTAAGTTATACAAACCTAAATCTTTTTTCACTAGGTTCAGGGTATCCCCGCCTAATTCGCTTTGATGAAAAAATTTCAGTCCATGTCGATCTTTTGAAAACAATGTCACTATCAGTTTTTCCTAATTTCTGGTATTTTTCCCTATTGAACCACGATCTGGAAAGTCGTCGACATTTTTCAACTCTTTAAACCGATTCACCCACTTCTAAACAAATGCCTTCGAATTTTTAATGCACTTGGTCGTCACTGCATCAGACATTTTTGGCCCCTTTGGGTACGTGCAAAAAAACACGACTTCAAAACGTTTCGCGTACACGTCACTCAAATCGTAGTTTCTGTGTTTCTCGGACAAAAGATCGACATAGACTGAAAGTTTTTCATCAAAGCGCAATAGGCGGGGGTACTTTGAACTTAATGAAAAAACATTTAGGTTTGTATAACTTACCGACTGCGAGTAACGCCGTATACGCTCTTACTTAACACACTGTACGTAATGATTTTCAGGATGCCATGAAGTTTTTCATTCGATGAATAATTTGACTCTTTGTTGGTTATTGCATAGACTACAAAAAAGTATATTTCAGAATTAATTGAAAAATAGTTATCCAATGTAATTTGTTTGGGTGGCATTCGATACTTTGAACTATCAAATACAAAACCGTCATTTAAATTTATAATTTATATTATTAATAATGAATACATACTAATAGAAGAAAACACTAATATCTATTACGTACACGTTATTTGAATAATTAATCTAAAATAAAACGCTGCTACATATTATTTCATAATTTATATAAAATTAATCTTCCTACTAACGCGCAATTCAATTCAGTTTAATGTATTTTATAAATAAAATATATTCATTGGTATATGTACATGTGTTATATAAATAAAACATTATTTTATAAATATGCATTTCTATAAATATCATACAAAACATTAATCAATACAGTATTATATATTTAAAAATAAAAATAGTTCGTATTACGTATTCGATAAATGTTTATTGTAAAGTGGATATGTAAACACGCGTTCAGTGTAAATCTATCTAATTTCCATACGTGATATGTGTTTCGCAAATGCCAATTATTTGAGGATATCAACATAATCTGTAACACAGAAAATACTGCAGTAGGTACTTAATTCAATTTGAACATTCATTTGATTTAAAAAATATACATACAAAACGTGGATAATGGATAGATATAATTTTTCCCTGGGGTAATCTGGGCAGGAGATATTTATGAAACATACGGACCTCGAGTTTTATACTACTGGAAATAAGAACTTATGCCTTGTTTACATGAGTGCTCGTCCTAGTAAACACAAAGTACAGTACTCGGCCGAGTGAAATGAACGAGCGAATGAATAGAAACTGGTGCTCGACCGAGCAGCATAACGAGTACCTCGGCCCATGTAAACAAAGTATTAATCTATATACATAATCCATACTAATATTATAATTCGCTGAACCGATCTTGATGAAATTTGGTAGGAAGAAAGCTTCCATCCTGAGAAAGGACATAGGTTACTTCGAATTCTAAAAATTCATATCCTAAGGAATTGAAAGGGGATGGAAATGTTTGTATGGGGAAAAAATAAATTTGATTATTCATATTCCACCCCTTGTCACATTGAAGCGTTGTAATTATTTTCATTTAATCCGGCGGGAAAAATACTACGGAGGTGGGGGGTTTAAGGGGGGAAAACCTTCCCCTATCTTACTAAGGAGTCGAGATATTTACGATTTTGTATCCATACTTATTGTTAATATTATAAAAAAAGCGGATCTGTATTTCTGTCTGTTTTTTACTGTTTCACGGCTAAACCGCGAAACCGATCTTAATGAAATTTGGCAGGGAGATAGCTTACATTCTGAGGAAGGACATAGGCTACTTTGTATCTCAATAAATGTATTAGATAAAAAAATGCGTGTGTAATATTTGACCTGTTTTATTGATTAGCATACAAAAATCTGTATTATCTATCTGTATTATTTACCTAACTGAACTACATAAATGTATTTTCACTAGTCTAAATTCCACGTGAACGAAGTCGCGTGTAACAGCTCGTATAAAATAAAATCCCTTGACTATGGCCGTCTGTATATGAACAATTTTCTCAGTGACTATGAACGGATTTTACTCTGGTTTTTACTAATGGGTAGAGTATTTCATGAAGAAGGTTTAAATATATAATCTGTGGATATTTTGTGTAAATTTTATAAAAAATCTTTAAAAATATATCGCCGGGTCTAATGTGTTAGTATGTACTACGTATATATATGAATAAATCACCTGCATTATTCGCATTTTTAATTAAAATAAAGGAAAATTTTAGAAGAAGAAAATCCGTGAGCCGCAACAGAGAAATCGATTTCAATTTCACAGACCACAAACCGCCATTGGCCACATTTCCACGGCCCTGTACACAAGCGAATTGTCACTGGAAGTTAAAACTACGCTAAGCCCCTGGTCGACATGCATGTGCATCACGCGGCACGACGCTTTTGGGCGGACAGTGCGGTGTGCATGGGCACACGCACGGCTTACGTAACCGAACCGCAACGCGTTGCGTCTCTGCTCATGCCGCCATTCTGCGTGCGGATTACTAATTGAAGCGATTCGTTTTCGTTACAACACCGTACACCCACACATCGCATACTAGCGCGTATAATATAAACACACATATTATGCACTAGCTCATTGTTAGTTATTGCCAGAGGCTGCGTCTAATTTAGAACTTATTAAATTATATTTTTATATATATTTTATTGGTAATCGAAATTATTCAAAAATTTAGTTCGAATCAAATGTCGCGTACCGCTTAGTACTTCTTGAATTTATTTAATTATATTATTTAAAAAAAAAGCTAAGAAACATTGGTTATGTTTAATATATCGTCTATTAGAAAACAGAAGGATCCAAATGTGTTATATATTTTTATAAAAAAATTTGCATTATTTTTGAAGAAAATACGTAAGTGCGGTGAGACCCGATCATTTTATTGTAATCTAAGCATCATTACATATTCCTTTTTTCAAATTCTTCTCATTATTATTTTCGGAGATTAACAATATTTTGAAAATTTGCGAATAATTAATAATAACAAAACGGTTAGCTGCTTTCTAGAAAATTTATATTCTAATAATATACACGTTAACTGTCTTTGGTCAGGGCAATCTTTTGGGATGAAATAAGCAGGTTAGTATCTCTGTTGGGTTAAAAACGGGAATTCAATCTCTGCTTTGGTTAGGACAATTTAGTGGGCCGAAAGGGGATTATATAGTATAAAAACGGGGATCCAATTCCCGCTACAATAAACTGTTTTTTATTAATTATGTCAAATAAAATTAACGTAAAAATTCTTACAGTTCGTTGTAGCGGATATTGAGTACCCGTTTTTATACTATAATAATCATCTTTGGCCTCAATAGATTGCCCTAACCAAGGCAGAGATTGAATCCCCGCTTTTAAACTAAACTATTCTACAAAACGGCTAGCCGCTTTATAAAGCGGCTAAATTTACAACCCGGCTGTGACATATACCTACACAAGTTTAGAGCAATCGGTTGCGCAGGTATTCACAGTTTTCATAATACATGCTTACTGATATGAATGCAAATACGAATTTTAATATTTAAAGGAGCTCTTAATAAGTGTTTATTATGTTCTTAATTATTAAATACATTTATTTTATTGCTTAGAAAGTATCTTATGTACATCCATAGATTATATAGTGAAAGCCTCAAAAGCTCCCATTTTATCAACTTATCAGATTTCAGTTGAGTGCCTAATACTATATACTTAGAAGCTTGAAACATATAAAATCTTTAAGAGTGGATTTTACCTCTTAAAACCGTTTTACAACCGATATAAAAATACGTATTTCTAACTTCGAACTCAACTATAAAGTTAGCAAGTTTCTTTTGAATTTATATGTTGTTATGTTGTAGATATGTAAAAACTATAGTTTCCATTTATTTCATGTTTCAACCAGAAGTAAAATTATTATTATTAACATAAATTCAATTATGGAATATTTTCAGGAAATTCATTACTACACTGAAAATTTTTTTTGTTAATTTTTAACATGAAAAACATTTTAACAGGAGGACGAAATTGATCCTGGAAATTTTTAACACCCGACATGGTAAAATTTAAAAGAACGTCTACTACAATTCAATATATTGTATAGCAGTTTCTATGACGGCGATAGGCCAGATATGGAAAGTAATATAGAAACATAGTAAAATTATAGAGACTGTACGTGAAATTTTCATATGCAAGAAATTAAATTAAAAAATAGCGTATATAACTTTTTCAGATTAAATAAATTTTAATAGGTACTATGTTAAAATTTACCAGAAATTTTTCATTTACTTTATTTAAAATTCTACCTACTTTCCTGCTAATTTTTTTCAGAAGTTGATTCTGTCCTCAGGTTCACAGCATTTTCTGTTAATTTTTAAAACAATGTTACATGTTTGATATATTTTCATTACTAAATAGTAAAAAAAATGTATAAAACCTTTTTTTTCTGACGACAATAAATTATACACATTTTTTTCTGTACATTTTATTCATGTGAAGTTAATGGAATTTTTGAACCCCAATCAAAATCTCATTAAAATGTATGCATATTTTGGTTTCTTCGAAGGACTAACAATTTTTTTTGAACATGTCTTAACATATAGATCTAAAACAAATAACTTTTTAAGACTATTACTTTTTGCATATCGTTCAAAAGTTGATAATTTATTGAATACAGATATTTATATATTTATATTACCTCCAATTCTTGAAATACTTAATTAAACATTATGTTTATCAACCACATGATTATTAATACCTACAAGAGAACTTTCGGTGTTACACGTGTATTTATTTCACTTTGCAAATATTACCTACTCGTCAAATTGAAACTAGACAGCTTTCATCTTTCCTACTTATTAAAACACACGACGCCAACTATAGTAATTGCACGAATAATAGATCAAGTGCGCTAGGCACGACGTTTTCTGTTCATAGCCTGCTTTATTCGCACAATATGAATACAGCGGCAATGTTAGGTATTCATCGAGCGCAATCTATTTGAGTACGTGCCAGCGCGTGATTCCGGTGTCAATCGGTTTAATTCGACATTGGATTTAATGAGGCACCGGAAATGGCACGGAGTCGACGGATCTGACGTACTATAATACATTAAACCACCCCTCTTTCATGCGTCTTGTACGTACTTTAGATAAAATTCAATTCGGATTTATGTTTATTATTCGGGGAGTTAGTAATAGTTGATTTTTAAGATGAAGGATTCGAGTAATTGTGTGAATGAGAGAGATTTATGCTTTTGTCGATTTTAGGTTATCACGGTTACTATATTTTTATAAACTTCAATTTCAGAAATATCTACAAGGAAAGTCCTTGTATACATGTAATATATGTATTTACGTCAAAATTTTATGTTTACATTGTTAGAAAAAATGCATATTGTTTGAAAAACCTTTGTTTGACATTATATATGTATATTTTTTATATTTTAACATATGTTTTGAGGTTTTATGCATAATAATAAAACTTACCTACTGAAAATTAAGATTCATGTTTACCTAATATACAGTGCTATATAGATAGAGCAAAAAAAATTCAAATTAAAACAATTTTTTCCATCCAAATTTAAAAAGGCAGCAATTAAAATTAAAAAAAATAAACATTTAAGTCGTACCTAAGAATATGTTTTCAACGTTTTAAAATTTAAATAAATTTATTTATTTAAAGTTAAAATATTACATACAAAAATAACCGAATTAATTTGAGTAAATTTAAAATACATTTTCAAATTATTCTTGGTAATAAAATCATGAATATTCACAAATGAGTGGAGCCGGAGAATTACACCAAACTAGAGGGTGGCTAAAAGGTAAATATATCATTGCAAATTATTATTGAAGGATGTGGTAACTTTTGGTTTTAAAATACTTACTTTTCAAATAATATTGTAGATTGCAGAAAATTTTCAGATTAATTTTTATACTTGAATTAAGATGAAATCTTGAAATATTGTACTCAGAATCCATTTTGTGTTGGTGATGGTTTAATAAGAAATTTAAAACACACTGAAATGACGTAAATAATTTATAATTTTCTGCAGTAGCTATATTACTAAAAAAGAACGGTTCTTCGAACACAAAATGTAGCGTTAATGATTTTAGAAAGCAATTGAAAATAATCAACATATATTTTCATGGGCTCTTCGAATTGATCATAGCAGAACTAAGCTTAAAATTATTGGCTACAAATTATTCATCATCTGTATTTGTATTTAAAATTCTGACCATTTTCAGACCTTTTGTCTATGGTATATTTTAATTTTAATTGACAATTACATATTAAACGTAACATTTGACCAAATTAAAAAAAATTACCCTCACCAACAATAATGACTAAGGGTGACCGCATTTATTATAAATTTAATGAGTCTGTTGATGTATTTGATAAATAATTGTTATAAGTATTAGTTAATAATATCAATAAGCAATTAAACACACAAATAGTACTCTTAATGTATCCTTTTATTCAACGTGTCACACCCTTCACAATGTTTGTTGAGTAATAACCAGTTAAATAGATTACGTATTTACCTGATGCTCTTGTGTTAATAAAAAATAATTTATTCGTAACAAATTCAAGTATGATTATTATAAAGTAACTTCAATATTTTCGCTAAATTTTTTAGATTTTGGATATAGAGGTTGTAAAACTTGCAATAGGGCATTGAACGCTGGAATTTTTTTGTAAAATAATTGTAGACCTTTTATTCATTCAATATACATGTATTACATTAAGATCTACAGAAAAATGGTAAAACCATGTTATTAACTAGTAGGTATTATTTAGAAATTTTGAACTCCAATCCGAGTTGAAATGTCACACCCGTCACCACGGACTGACCCATATGTAAAAATCATTTTTAAAAGTTAATTCTCAGAAATTTTGTTGGTTTTAAATAATATACAATAAATATACAGAAGTTGTAATCTGATGAAATTGAACATCTATATTCATCATTAATTAATAATTTTTTTTAAAGAAAGTTTAAATTAAAATTACCAACTAAAAAATAAATATTGTGGGAGGAAAAATGAGAAGGTATAATATAATATTATATTGACGTAATATTAGAGAAAGAGGTTTACAAGAAGGGGGTGAGAATATAAACAATAGCATTATGTAATTTATTGATAGCCCCTAAACTAAAATACAAATGTTAACGAATAATAAATTTACATAAAAATATCTGAATACTGTCCATACAATTATTACGCTCCAGTAAACTTTTGTAGCGAAGTTGTTTTTCAAGTATCGAACAGAATTTGTATCAACAAAACAAGTTATTATTAAACCTTTGTTTTGTTTTTCTTCAATCTGAATTTCCCTAATTTAGTAAGCTTGATGATATTTTGTATAGATTTTATTATCGAATCAAAAAGTCAATTATATTGTTGATGTTTTCACATTATTACTCTGTAATTTCTAAAAACGTTTATTAGGTTTCATATATTTTTTAATTTTATTGTTTTTATGTTTTATTGAAACACATTTCTTGAAATTGTTTACGTTCTTAATTAAATTAAATGTTTCTTTGAGTTATTCAGAAAGCATTTGCGAACCACACTTTTTGTTAGTTTTATTTGTGAAAAATACATATAAACAGCTACTTAAATTATTTGTATCACAGTTTTTGTATTTTTATAAGAATTATTCGTTTTGTTTACTTTTAAGTTATTGTTACCATAATTGTTTACAAAGGTTATGTTTAACAATGTTATTTCAAATACATATGTATACATATTTTTTATTATAAATATGAATTTCAAACTGATAGTAAATTGATACTAAGCTTTAAATGCCGCAATACCAACAGGGTAGTATACATTTGTATATTAACCCTTAATTACTCGAGCTGGTGTAATTTGTACACCAGTAACGTATTTTCTGCGATTACTAAATGCATAAATTTTTGTGGGACTGTACACCCCCATCTAACCTTTGTTTAGTCATTCCAGAGTGTGATAGGAATCCAGCAGTCAAAATTTGAGGATTGTATTAATTTTTTACTTACTAAATATAGGTGGTATTAACGCACAAATAGCAGCATCCTAACAATAAGCGAAGAACCGCGTTGTTGAAGACATTAGTAATGCTGCTGATGGAAGACGTCTTGTCAAAAGAGCAAAATTAAAAAAATTACCAACAAATTTTTGTTGTCCGATTTATTTTGGTTAGTTTTTCTTTCTAATCCTTAATTTTTAGTTGGGTTAATTTTAAGAAAATTTTTCATAGTTCCTCAAAAATAAATAGTACATAATTAATAATTGGGCAAAAAATTAATATAATACCTTCAAAATTCCCAAAAACTAGCTTTTTTATGTGGTGTATAAAATACACCGCGCGAGTAACTATGTTACGGTATTTCACGCAAGTAATTAAGGGTTAAGTATCCAACTATCTAATAATTTCTGTAGTGAATGTAGTGAAATATGTAAACAAATATTCGAAATATATATAAATAACAATAGTCTAACTTACTTATGATAATCCAACATTACTCAATTTTCTTAGAAAATATATTTTAACATAAATGTGTAATTTGTATAACAGTAAATAAAACTTATCATTTGCAAATAATTATATAGGTATATTTTACGCTATATGTAAAACTAATTAAATGCTGCAATTAATGAAATGTATTTCATTGTAAAATACTTGTATTTGTTGAATTGATATAATTTCCTATTTATGTACCTATATTTTTATTTTATTATCCATAAGAGAAACATGACTGTTTGATATATTACTATTATTGTATTAAATACTTTGTCCGATAATATCATAAACAATTTTGAAATCAGATGATAACGTTAAAAAAGAAAATACATTTCTTATATTTTTCTATAATTATTAAAAAATTCTTGTAAAGAAATACTTTAAAAAAATGAAATTAATAATTTTTTTCTTACTTTTAACAATTGTCATGGCTTATTCGGTATGTAGTTTAAAAATATATATTTTTTAGTCTGGTAAGTTGATTTTGATGTATTTTTTAGAAGCCTGGTTCCTATGTAAATAAGAGTGATAAAAATCCAATGAAATGCCCCATTGAAAATATTAAACTACATTAATTTTTATGTTTTTTTACGTCGATGATTACGTAAGTACTTTTTTGTAATTTTTATATTAAATGATAGCGAATAAGCAATGATAAAATGATTAAATGATAGCGAATAAATCAAACAAAATTATTTAATTAAATGAAATATTTATGACTGTTACCAGTGTGCTCCGTAAAGTCAGTGGCATTTTACTCGGAGCTTGAAATAAATGTCAATTGTTTGGAATTGTACAATTAATTAATAAATGCTTTTATATTATATGTATTACCTTTAAACGTATTTCAGTGATAATATATTAGTAAATGTATATAAAATATAAATGTCTTCTCTTTTCAGCCTAATGACACATTTGATCAACATGTGAGTAGTTTTAATGATAATCATAAATAATTTATCGCACACTGTTAATAAATTACGTTTTGATTTATTTATAGTATGCTGATGGAAAAAGCTTGATGGTAAGTTATTTTAAAATTGTCATTGTAAATATTTAATAAGGGATGATTGATGAATAAATTATTTGTTATTTATTTTTAGAATAAAAAATTTTTTTTTGGGCGGATTAGTAAGTTTCATTTCATAATAATTATTTTATTTATTAAAAAATGTTTCTATACGAGTTATTTTTCTAGTTTCTGGATTATACAGGATGGTCCAACTAAAATGAAACGACCGCGCTTTTGGTCATTTAAAATAAGATTATGGAAAAATGCTCAAATACGTCGATTTTGCTTTCAAGGGGGACATATTTTGCTATAAATTTTTTGCAAGGATCATTTATTTATGAGAACAACCCTTAAAATTTTAAATAGCATGATAGGACAAGTGATACCTCATTTGAAAGGTTTTTTCATTCTTAACATGGTGCTTTTTGTTTTTTTTTTTCAAATCTGTTTAGTTTAAGTCAAGTTATTTACATTTTTAATTCCATAAATGCATTGATTTTCTGATTAAAAAACAAATATTTACAACTAAAATTCAAAAGAAAGTAGGCTTATTTTTTTATCAAATAATTAAAAAAATTTTATATCCATAATTTTAATTAATTCAATAAATGTTCAAATTGGATGTTTTTTAAAATAAAATTTAAAATAAAAAAAACTTACCAACATCCAAAACTTTAATTATTTTAATAAATATCCAAATTGCTTGTTTTTGAATTATTTGATAAGAAAATTAAGCACCGTATTTAGAAAGAAAAAAACCTTTCAAATGAAGTATCACTTGCCCTATCATGCTATTTAAAATTTTAAGGGTTGTGCTCATAGCAGATGTCCCCCTTGAAAGCAAAATCGGCGTGTTTTTTTTTTCAAAATCATATTTTAAATAACCAAAAGCGCGCCCGTTTCGTTTTACTTGGGCCACCCTGTATATTTGATGGTGATGTAAATATTATAAAAATAAGGGCAAGAGGAATTATTATATCTTAATTATTTTATCTTTCAGGATATACATATTGAATATTGTTTCTTCAGAAGAAAATAAAATTTTATTGTTATTTACATACATAAATTGCTGTAAAACTTTTTTATGCTTAATTAAAATTTGTATATTAATGAAAAACATTTGTTAGTTTTTGATTTTTCGTGTAATAAAATCCACTTTGGTAGTTTTTAGAATTTTCGCCTGTCTCATCTGTCTGTTTCTATATAGTCTTAAATTATTATTTTATTATCATAGCATCTACTTTACCAACATTGTTTCAAAATTTACAATTCTTTATTTTATACCTTTTTTGTCGTATATATTACTTATCATTTTGTAATCTTAAGTAATTGTCTATCACTGGTTTTACTTTATCTATTACTGGAGAAAAAACATAAACAGCATAAAAGGCTATAATTAAAAAAACTATATTTGTGGAATTTGATAATTAATTTTTTTAATTAAGAGCTACATGTTTTATTTGTAACATGAGTTAATGAAAATTACAAAAAATGAAAAACCAAGCCCATCACCCCCCCACCCCCAAAAAAACAGTATACTTTGTTCTTGAAGAAGCCAAGACTGATGCCCTGATGCCAGTACCTTATAGATTTTTTAAAGACAAAAAATGGTATTTATGAAATACCTAGATTACGGTATGAGATCGTTCTTAGAAGTAACGCAAAGTGAGGTATAACTATGTATGAAAATAAATCTAGACCATGAAAGGATTTGAAAGAAGATGTTATAAATAATGTCGACTGTAATCGTATCGATGGAATGCGTTTTTCCAACACTAGAAAATAAATTAACCTTTTTTCCTTCTTCCTTCAAGACTGATGCGAAAAGAACTACAGCAATTTACTAAAACCTAATTTATTTCTGCGTTATCTCTTTTCTAATCAGGGATGTACTAGGTTTTAATTAAACCAACCATTAATGAACATAATTCAGTCTATTAGAATGTGAAACGTTTTTATTGCTTTTCGAAAAGGTGTAACTTACTGGAATTGAAATAAAGATTACATGCACAGTAAAAAAAGGTCGATAAATTTGAGTTCAAGGATATTCAGTTTAAAATGGGTGTAAGGAAACAAAAGAATTATTATACTTTATTCCCGTTTTATTTTATTATTATTTTTATTGGTTATTGTTTAACAAAGTTGATCAGTTTGACTAATAGAATCAATTAAAAACGCTTTAGGTTGATTTGATGGAGTAAAAATGAAATGTTAGAAATCTACCCCTGTACTATGATGGCAAAAAATATAAGGGTAAGGCGATAAATAGCATGGCAGATAAAATAATCTCACAACTTTCAACGCGAAGAAGTGAAGCGGTGAGCCATACCGGATGAGATAAATTAAAAATGATTAACAAATTATGTACTGAATAAATTATATTATTAATGAACTTTTAAAAATAATAGAAACCTTATTGCATAATTTAATTGTATTTTTTTTAATAATTATATTATACATTTCTAAGGATAACATCAGAAACAATTTTTTTGTCTGGTAAATTTTCAAATTTTTTTGTTTTCAATGTAGCATTTTATTGTGCAATATTACAGATTGCCCAATATTATTGACCGTTTAAGAATCATATTAAAGATTGCGCGATGATTTTACAAAAGTTTGAGCGAGTTTAAATTTTATTGCGCCATATTTTTCATTGTGTCGTCTGTAGGGTTTATTGTACAATATTTTTTAGTCTATTGTTCGGAGAGTTGAGATTAGGACCTAAAAGATGTTCGTGAATGTACACTGGTCTGATTTTAAACTATTATTTGACCCATATTCGTTTTTTTACGTTTCGCTAGCAAAATCAGCACCATAGCTGCAGCCAAATCTTGATCATCCCACATGTTGCTCCCACGAAAATATTGACGCGAATAGTTCAAAATTCAATATAATTGAACGTGTAGGCGTAGGATATGTGTCAATAAAATTGTGCAATAATAACATTGCACAACTATATTGTAGGTGTATGGGGGGCCTAAGATAGTTTGAAAATACCCAAAGAATACATTATTTCATAAAACATGAAACCAAATTAATTTTATAAAATTAATAAAATTATAATAAAAATAATTCATATAAAGTTTTAGTCAAATGGCATCACGATTCTACGAATTTAAGAGTCTGTTATTCTAGATTAAAAATAAAAATCCAGGAACAGATAAAAAATACCTCATATTTGAATTTTAAATGTTTAAAAAAAAATTTACCCGGACCTTCGCTTTATTGAATACATCATGTTGTATTTATAATCTGCAGCCTGGCACAAAAAAGGTTTCCCCCATTCTTGGTTTGATTATATACCTACATAAATGTATTGTTTTAAATAATAAAATAATTTCTTTAAAATATTTAACAGCCACATAAATACTTTTATTAGTTATACATATACATATTTATTTAAAAGAAGATATATTTTTATACCGCAAACACCCGTTTAAACAATTCGGTCAAAACAAAAGAAAATTGTACGTATATGTAAATTTCCTACTGAAAAAACATTGTTATAGCAAAAATTTTCACAACGTTCTATATTTGCACGACTTATCTTAATCTCTCAAAGTTACGGTTGGGATTCGAACCATATGTCTATTTAACATCCTTTGAACCGTTCATTGGAGCGAACGCTGAAAATAAAATAATCAAAGTGAAAAAGAATTCAACATTCAACCAATGATTTGGAATAATTCTCACGATGGTGACACATTGTTTGAGCTTTGCCGCTTAGTTCAAACGGGTGCAATTGTATGAAATCTATTGTGTTATGATCATCTGCTTGTTTTTGTTTGCTATAATCGGCACATTACTCATATCTCACTTGTGACTTCCGGCTTTATGTTATTCAATATTATATTTTTCCCGTGGCTTCGTTCGAGTGTATAAAACGTAAAAAAATGTCAGGGGAAGTGATTATGATTTTATTACATTAACCATTAATCAATTACATTTGATTTTAAGGTTTTAAACAATCTAATAATTTAAGTCCCAGCAAATTTGGTTCACTAGTTTTTGTGTGAAGTATATAGAAACATACGCAGGCAAACAAACAACAATATTAAACTCTACCAATTGGTTTAATTAAGCACATAATATAATACTTCACTGAAAAAATGTAATGTTAATTTTTAACATAAAAAACATGTTAACGGGAGGACGAAATTGATCCTAGAAATTTTAAGCACCCAACATGGTAAAATTTAAAAGAACGTCTACTACAATTCAATATACTGTATAGCAGTTTCTATGACGGCGATATATGAAAAGTAATATAGAAACAGTAAAATTATAGAGAATGTACGTGAAATTTTCATATGTAAGAAATTAAATTAAAGAATAGCGTATATATTACTTTTTAAAAATAAATAAATTTTAATAGGTACTATATTAAAATTTACCAGTATGTCATTGTAATTTTTCATTTACTTTATTTTAAATTCTACTGATATTTCTGTTAATTTTTTTCAGAAGTTGATTCTGTCCTCAGGTTCACAGCATTTTCTGTTAATTTTTAAAAGAATATTCTCTCCGTGTATGTGTATACTTAAATAACCCAAAATATTTTATTATTATTTATTATAGACAATCAAAATTTTCATTAACAAGTAGTAAATTGACTGTAATTTTTTTTCGTAGCGTATTTGAGTAATTCATATTTCTCAAATTTACTTTCACTAAATATGCATCTATCATAGGGTAAATTTATAATAAATTTTAAACCATTTTTACTTGAAGTGATCTTTGGTTCTAATGATTCGGAAACTGTTAGTAAGATATATAGGATTAGCATAACAAGAAAATGGTTCAAAAGTTTGTCAGTGGATGATGAACAATAGTACCTCATTTCATCCTAATCCCGATATTTGTATTATCTTTTTCAACAACAATTAACAAAATTATTTTTCCTATTAATCAAATTTTGTTATTAATAAAAATAGAAACTAATTTTTTTGACACATGTATGAATTCAATTGGTTATGTTTAATTTACAGACAAAGGTTATAATTTATTGTGTATTTAATTATAATGATTGACATAATTTAAATTTTTTCAACAATTAAAATGAATAAGTTAGTACAGTAATTTGCACACAGATGTCTCTGGTGTTTTTCATGCGAGTGTACAGAGCACAAATGTTCCGTTTTTGATAACGCATCAGCTATTTCCATGGTTTCACAATGATGGCTGGTTTGGAACGTAAATTGGAACGTTAAAAAATTGTTCTATTAAAACACGATGGCAGAATGTATTCTTTCATGTTCTTTCTATCTCTCTCTTTCGTTTGATGTTTTACATTATTTTATTTTATTTGAATTGGGAAAAGGGAAACAGATATGCAAACGAAAATGACATTTTTAATATTGTTATAAGTGCTTCGATTTGGGAATTGAATTTGTTAGTCAATTCTTGTCATTGAAAATAAATATAGAAAATATTCGTCTTCCACATGCATCAAACATTGTGAGTGACTATTTATAGTAAATGATGTGCATATTACTTCTTATAGGTACTTATTATAATTGTTATGTTTTAATTACAGTTTTTTTCTATTGTATATATTTGTAAGAATTCTGAAAAGAATATTGAATAGAAAGGTTGGGGATATAAAATCACCTAATGAGTATATTTTACGTCCCTTCTTCGTCAGTTATCTCTTTTATTACTATTCCCATTGTATTCTAACCTGAACCTTCGTGAAATTTACTTTTATGTGGGAATAATGAGGTGACATTTATTTTAAGAGAAATAATAATATTTTTCCAGGAATCAAACTGAAATGGTGCAATTTTTCAAGTTTAACTGTATGGAATGTTACTTATTTAAGAGGAAAATTAGAAATCGTATTCGATATTTGTTTTAAATCTATTTTCATTACTCTTTATATGAACGTTTTATTTTGAATTTTATTGAGACAATGATTTAATTAATATTTGTCTTTAAGTACCTATCAAAATTATATAATAAAAAGTTATTATGGATTTTGAAGGACTTGTACTTTTTTTATAGATCTCATTATAATCCTGCTTGTGTGAGATATTAGTTTTATGAAAGAATATTAAAAAATATATTTAAAAGAAAATGCGCAAACGTCAGAGAAAGTTTTACTAAAATTATCTTTTGTAATTACGTAAAATATAAAAGAAAATTGTAATTACATACATTAATTAACTGTATATATTCCAAAGATAGTTTTCATATCTATATTATCCTGATGGCATTATCTTAAGGCATTACAGATTTTAATGTTGGAAAATCTTTAATGTGGAAAATGTTCTGGAAAAGTAGTTAAACTTTGAAATTTCCTCAAATATATCATATTTAATTATAATCATTTCATATATAAGAATCATCTTTGTATACAATAGTAAATTTGTACTGTTTTTCTGGGTATTTTCAACATTTTGTTTTATGAAGTATGGATAAAATATAGTACCTACCTACTTTTTGCCGATTTTAATACAAAACGATTATTAATAAATTAGGGTGACCTA
Source organism: Sialis lutaria (assembly GCA_949319165.1). Lineage (NCBI taxonomy): Eukaryota > Metazoa > Arthropoda > Insecta > Megaloptera > Sialidae > Sialis > Sialis lutaria. The sequence continues at coordinate 13,828,579 of OX439237.1, forward strand.
TGTTGATAAGAATTTGAATAAAATAATTTGATAAAAGCAAAATAAAAAATACTTTCAAATTATAAAAATGTATATTATCGCTTAAAAGTTGATTGGCAAGCTACAAACTTTTTCGTATCTATTATAAAATTCGCTATACCTACATTACAGTCAATTTAAACATTTTTTTTTTTTGAAAATCTTATATGTACATATGTATATTCAAGATTATACAAAATTTTGAAGCATTGTTTATGGCTTTATGGGACATCTATTTTTATATCAAACGTAACGACGTATTTTAATTTTATTAAAATTCGTGACATTAAATTTTTATTGTTGTCTCAAAATTCAGTAATTTTAGTTATTATGTATATGACCAAAAAAGTTACGCATTTTTGCTATTTTTGGGTATTTTTGAGGCTTGTTTCGTCTATATTAGCAATTTTATTATACTTATAATTCGAGCTTTAATGATTTAATTATAGTTCAGCAATTTTTGTTTCTTCACCAAGAAGGAGGAAATAGAAACATATACTAAACAGAAATATGAAACATAAACTAAAATGTTTTTTAGTGGGTCTGCACCTTAATGTCTTAAAAGTAAAACAATTTCCCCTTTTTCGACTGGATCCAAACATTCCATCAAGTCGTATAAATCATTGCAAACATATCTCAGTAAATGAGTGAGAAAAAGTCGCGGAATCTGAATTAAAACGCTGGTTCCAGTAAATAAAGCATAGCCAAGACGTCTTATCGCGACACATAGCCGTGCATCACATTTGCAAAAACTCTTCACCTACATAAAACTTACAACTGGAAACGCGCAACTACCGCAAAAAACGTCCCCAGTCGTGAATAGATACGTCACGCACAGGGCCGTATCAGGGTCAATTTACTTTTTTATAATTATTGTAATTTATGGTGATTTATTGTCATAAAAAAATGAATATATATTTTTTTATTTTAAAATTATAATTTTGTTAAAATGTTTGATACACCAATTATTGAGATGTTACTCTTTTTTTTATTTGTAATAAAAATATCAACCTCAAATTGCTTTTTGAATAATTGTCGTAACGTTTTTCTTCTTAAGTACAGAGTTTTTATAAGGATTATAGCAAGATTGTGCCTTAAGGTTGTTGCAATGCTAATAACCAAATCAATCATATTTTTACTCCGATTATAATAAAAGTTTAAAGTTATATCATATACGGTTATAGAAAATTTGGGTGTCGAAGCCTGAATATTCAACAATTAGTTAATTTTAATACAAGTTCGTTATGTGAAACGCGTTTTCCCATAACAATACATGTTAAAATTTTTAATTCGTTCTGTAGCATAAAAAATATTGTACACACGTTTTTTATTATTTAGCCAGACTCAGATTTAGGAGAGTCTACCGAGGCTTGCAGGGTCAAATCTTCACTCACAAAATTGCATTTATTAAAACAAACACGCGTGTGAGTTAAGCGCAGAAAAGAACGACTGACGCGCGTTGATGTATGTTCGTGCAAATTTTAGCATTAACTGCGTGCGACCTTGGAAGTTCGGGCGACTTTGTGATACGTAGGAGCGTTCAGGCGCCAAAATAAAATGCGATGCAGTTCGTTGAGTGAAGCGAGGTTCGTTGTGTGAGTCGCGTAATGAACGAACAGAAAGTTCGTTGTGCACAGCGTTCGTTATGCGAGGCGTTCGTTGTGTGAGGCATCACTGTATTTCATATTAAATAAAATAAAAAAAATAGTATCAGTATATCTAGGTGATTATGTTTTCAGCAAGTTTGTTAATTATTAAAATAAACAAAAATTTTTTTGCGAAGTCCGTCCCTGTAAAAAGAGGCATCTTACGCGAGTATATAAATCACTGCAGTGTGGCAGGACGCAGCATTATCGCGGAGGTACTTACGAGCTTATTTACAGAGAAAACAATGAAAAATGTACTTTTAATGTGTATATTTCTTTATATCATATCTCGTGTCGCCAGCACGACCGACTTGCAAATTCTTATGGTGGCCAAGACAAGCAAACTGTCGAGCTATATCACAAGGAAAAACTTTTGAATGAAGAAAACGGATTTTGTTTATATTGAAAATTGTAATTCGCTTATGTTAGTAGAAGACTTGGATCTTTTGTAAGAATCAATAAATTTATTAAGTTACTAGAATGTCCTCGCGGATTCACCAGCGTGTATTTCAAAATCAGTCAATGCTCGCACAACTGGCTGCTCTTATTTCTGATTAGTAAAGTCTGATTAGCAAGTCGCGAGTCTCGATGAGTCATCATATTATAAAAGCTAAATTTTAAAAATTCGTTTCTTTGACAAAAATTGTCAGCAATTAATAATTGTGGTGTTTAAGCTACTACGTATCCCATCTATTTCTATATATAAAAGAAGACCGTAAATGTATGAGACGGTTAAAGCCTGACGCACGGTCTAAAAGTCAAATATAACATGTATGATAATGGAGGCTGAAGGAAATGTAAAAGTTTGGGGCCTCATTAAATGTTTTGTTTTGAAAAATTACAAAAAAAAATTAAATGCATAAATCATTTTCTAAAAAGTCTTAAGCAATAATATCTTGGTTCCTTTACCTATCTTCCCTTTTTTATACTTTGGGGTCCTAGGAAATTTCCTAATATACCTACTGTGTAACGCTAACGCATCCACTGTGTATTCATGTTTATGTAAATTAATAAATGTTATCAAAATAAGAAAATAAAGTGAATATAAAATAAAATTAACATTTAACAAATTCAACATAAAGTAAACAAAATTCCATAATTCCACTACATAAAATTACAAATATCATTGCATAAAATAATAAACCATGTAAGTACAACTTATCTATAATATAATTAAAACAATCCAGCTCTAACAACAAGAACATAGTTATGAACCATCTTGGTTAAGTTCATATCCCGCCGCTAGAGAGCAGCAGTGTACTATGTTTCTCAGGTAAGATTAAATTGAATGTATATTTCTTTATGTTCATAAACAACAACAGAACAGCCTAGAGTTTGTGCTGCTGCAGTCGAGGGAGATAATGCCTGCTGATTGTAGAATCAGATAAATAAGTTAGCTTGCGTATAGCAGACATGTAAACTCGTTATACTTTGCAGTACAGGAGTTATGTGTTCTTCAAAACAGATGCTCATTTCATATGTGTAAAATAATAATTAAACTATTTAAATACATATGTTATGCACTGATTGTGAATGTACATACATACTATGCTATGTAGTTATTGTAATATATAAAGAATTGTTTGATTGATTATGATGAAGCATATTAACATTAATATTAAGTCTATTTTTTGTTTATTTTGGTTTGATTGGAAAAGTAGGTATATTTTAGAAAACCAATGAATATCTTTCAATTTTTAGTAGCTACTATGTTTATATTGTTTATACTTTAATGTGCGACCAAACATTGGGAGTCAGACCCCTCCCCCCTCACTACAATGATGTAAGTAGCGAGGAACCAGTTTGCTATTGGATATGTATATTGCTAAACGTATTTAAAAAAAACGGAGCCTTATAAAAAATTCTGGTAACACCAATGATTAGAATATTAAAAATAATACAAAATAAATAAATGTATGTTTATATTATTTTAAATCATAACAAACACAAAAACACTATCTCAACTAATTAGCAAATATGTATGCATTTCACTAAAAAATAAATATAATATATTTCGAATTTGTATTTTGTGTCAATTTTCAACGAAATATTAAAATGCAAATTAAAGATGGCTAGGAACTTTCGTTGCACGACTTTGTAAGTAAAAAGTAGAATTTAAATTTGAAAGTTCTTAAGTAAATAAAAATATGCGAATTTTTGATATGAAAAAACAATTATCTTTCAATAAAATCCAGTGTGTGGTCTGGAGAAGTTTTTCAAACTACGAATTTAATATAAATACTTTAAAAGTTTAATAACATAAAACATTTTCTTAAAAACGACAACAGAAAAAAAACCTCCCCGAATACTAAACTGTCTACAGCTCTAGGAGATATTTAAAATTTATGTATTTTACTTAAAATCTATTTAAATATCAAAACATAAATCTGTTCTCGACAAATTGTAAAATTCAGAATATACAACAAAAACCGCTGAAAAGTTTAAACCATTCATTAACAAATGATAATAAATTGATGTTAAGTTAAATAGATTCAACCGAAACTCAGCAATAAATTTAAATATTTCCGAATTCCTTGCGAAGAAAATCAGGAAGCGTACAAATAACAAATAAATATTATTGGGACAAGCTGAACATAATTCTCAAATTACGATTGTACTCGTTGAATTAATTCAAACGCTATTTCAAAATGACACGGTTTTAAAGCAAAAAATATAGTCCCGCATATATCAGTGCGCGTGTTATTCACCCTGCTTTTATTAAATACTACCACAGGGGTGGCTTTGAATTGTGCTCAAAAATTCAACCAAATCATATTCGACTATCATAAACTACATAACATGTATCATAGCATTAAATACGTTTCAATTTCTGGTCGGTAATAATACTGATAATTTTAATTGCTGCGAACAATTATATAAAAATTATTAAGACCCGCTGCATAATTATACGACATGTCCCCTAAATTTTTGTTCACGAAGCTTGTCATATGAAAATGTACTGCATACACTCAGCACTCTGCTATACGACCATCCACTACACGATCGCTCCGTTATACAATGTGCCGACAGTTCTAACTAACGTCCTTTCCCTATCCTAACCATAATACTACCGTGACTGCTATATTTCTGCGCGTTTAAATTCACCAATCAACGTTAAAGGTGGTGGGTGCCCCTCTAACCGTCGTATAATGGAATTTTTGAATTACCGATGCCGTCGTATAGCAGAATGTTGAGTGCACTTATTTGTATGTAGCGTCAATGATAGCGATGCGTTCTGTGGTAAAAATCGAAATTAACACACCTAACTTAACCGGTATTTAGTAAATAATTGTATCAGTGATTATGATTATATATATTTAAAAATGAGAGTATTTAATTTGTTTTATAAAGAAAATAAGTATATTTCTTCAAAACAATTTCCCATTTTAATTAAATACGTTTTTCAAACCAACAACTGACAGCTGACCCATTTAAAAAAGTAGAAAAAAAATTGAGATGAAAGTACATATGTTCTCTCATAAATTTTTTAATGAAATCATATATTATGTTAATAAATAACATAACAAAACCAACACATACTTTATTTACAAAACATTACAATTGGTACTTAAATTAAGGAAATTAACATTACTTTTAATAGATGTGTAATAAAATAAAAAGAATACCTTTTCTTGTTAGAATTTTAAGTGTCTTCGTTTGAAATTAAGGCACCGTTTGCAAATAATATTGTACAGAAAATAAAGGCCGTTTGGTAACAAAAAAAAAGAAGAATTTTTATAAAACTTTTTAAATTTAAAATTTGAGATGAAATTAAATCAGTATTTGTAAGGATAAATACAGCTCTGTAAGGAGTAGTTCCCGATCATTAGAGAGTGGTGCCATCTTTTTTAATCCGGGCGAAGCACAAAAAATCGAACTTGGAGCGATAGTGTCTGTTGCGGCGACTGCCGATAAACGATGGACTGTTCAATAAATTATCAAAACATCCGAGTAGGGTTGTTGTAGGTGCCACACAGCAGCCACACCCCCTCGCTGTCACGTGCTATTACAGCACAACCATCCATATATACCAGCTAACATCACGAGTCAATGATTTTTCACAAATTATTATATATACAAACATGGTCCACATAAAGGGGGGGTCTGACAGGGCTTTAGCTTGGGTGCCCAAGGCTAAAGGGGGGCCAGCACGAGGCGAGTCATCAACTTTTTTTTGGTTTTAGTTAAAACAATATTTTTTAGTTTTTTTTAATGGGAAGAGGTTCATCGAAAATTATAGCCAGGAGGCCTGCGATAGGGTATGGGGGTCATGATTACATTTACTGTAAGTTTTCGAATTTTAGTTATGAGAACATATCGGGTGTTAAAAAAAGAGTGTAAAATATTTAAAGAGGTAATAGTATGGACCAAAATAAACAAAAAAGTCTTAGTAAACATAGGTCCGCAAAGTAACGGTTTTGGAGATATAGGTCATTCTTTTTTGAAACATTTATTTGCAATTATTTATTACTTATTTATTATGTACAAACAAAAGAAGCTTCTAGCTTAATAAAGTTACATAAGATGTTGAAAGTGCCCTCCTTCCATTTCCAAGCAGGCACGACATTTTTGTCTGAAATATATTCAAACTTTTTTTAAAATCCTTTCATTGGCTCGGATTTGTTGGCATTTTTGATTAATTCTTAGCTACAGCTCCTCGAGGCTATTTACAGGAGTACCATAGACACATGTTTTCAAATATCCACAAAAAAAGAAAACTAAAGGGTTTAAATCAGACGATCTTGCAGGCCATAATACAGGTCTACCCTTTCCTACCCATCAACGTGGAAAGGTTTGGTGTAAAGTAGGGAAGCTTTATAATAAATGTATAATGTAAAACAAATAATAAATATAGGTCGATAAAAAATGTCTGGTACTCTTAATTGATTGTTTCATAACTTATTTACTAATTTGACAGTAAAATAGGTGGATGACCTCCAATATTTTCGTTATCGTAAAAAATAGAAAATCACTTTTGAGATCCTCCACGGGCTGTGATAATTTTTTTTGACATGATCTACAAATTTAATACTTTTTTCTTCGATTTATCTGAAAGATACGAGAAACTTTGCGAGCATTATTCAATAAACCTTGGATCTGCCTAGAGGACAGTCTTATTTAAAAAATCATAAAAATGTTAGAAGCGTGGGTGTTATCCCAAAATATTTATTTTTTTATGTAATTAGTCGAGCTGTTAAAAAACTTTATGTAGGTATAATATTTTCATTTACAGACTATAGATTTGTTTTAATATTAAAACATTAAATTCAACACATTTCAATTTTTCTGCGAAGTAATTTTTCTATGAAATGAAATTGTCATACATATTGAAAAACAAATCCTTAAATATCTCGAAACTTTAATACTTGGAAATATGTTTAATTGTTTATACATCCCTTTTAAAAATATCGGCTCAAATATTTAATAAGTTTATTAGAATAGAATAAGCCTGTCTGATTGGATACTTCACATCCGATTAAATTAAATATACACAAGCTATTGTTTACAATACATACATGCACACATAAAACATAACAAAAATGCTAACCTTCATTTTAAAATTCAAACTATACACACATAGTATTTAATTTATAAAATCGGTATACAGAATATAAATTCACCAACTTTACAAAATTAAAAATAACACCCACATTAAAAAAATTCATTATACAGTATGCGACTAGCCATTGAAATGAACTTGTCACGAGCCAGTCTCGTCTTGTCTCCTTAAAATATTATTAAACTGATAGAATGATATAACATTAGTCATTCTAGACATCAATGTTTGAGTAACAGAATACGTCTGTGAATGTCCACCATATTGGCTATGTTGGTACAACTGACGGGGAATGCAGGCATGCCAACTCTCTGTTTACACTCCTGCATTTGTTTTCTTATATTCGCTCTGTTTGTCTCCACTCCATTTATCTGGTGTTTGGTCAAAAGACAGTAGTTGTTCTCAAAGACTGTTTTATTTATACTTCTGTCTGATTCGTTCTTGTTTGTCGATTGACGATCGACAATAATGCTGGTCATTTAATTGAAATTATGTTCGTTTGTCTTTTACTGACATGCTTCAATTAAATATTTGAGAGACACTAGGTGCCGGAAGTGGCCCACCTAGGAGGGTTTATATATTATTATATGTCAATATAATTTTTTTAATTAATAGTTTTGATAGATAAAATAAAACGGGCAAGTGCATGTTGGGCACGCACATGATAGGGTTCCGTAGTCATTCTCACTACGATTTATAAAAAAAGGGTTATTCCAAAATTTTCGTGACTGAAGAGTTAAAATCAAAAAGTCATTTGACTTTTATTATTGCGTTTTAGGAGACCTATCAAGTGACATCCCACTCAATGAGGCAAATAAAAAAAATGTGAGTTCACTTTTCAGTCTATGAAAGGGGGGTCCAAAATATTTTTGACAATGTTGGTTATAATTTTCAGTGAAATCACTAATTAAAAGCTACATTCTGAATTTTTTTCAGATTTTTTGAATCGATAGTTTAGAAAATAAAAAGGGGGGGGGGGGCGCTTTTATAATGACTTTGGAGAGAAAATACATCGTGATTGAAGGGTTAAAATCAAAAGGTTCTGGTACATTTTTTGTTGCATTTTAGGAGACCTTTCTAACGATACCCCACTCAATGGGGAAGGTGAAATTTTTTTTTTTGAAAACACTTTTCATTTTATGAAAGGGGAGACAAAAAATTTTTTTTCAAAAACCTTATCATTTCTGTTTTTGGATCATCAATCTATGACCGTATATCAAATTTCATCTTATTATGTCAAAATTTTTCAAGACGGACGGACATGGAGAAACTATAAGGGTTCCTAGTTTTCTACGGAACCCTAAAAATTGTAATCTATAGAAAATATCCTACCGAATCCAACCGTAACATTTATGTCCGGTATTATAAAGGACCTAGCAAATTTGCTAGCTAGCAAGCACTTTCAAATGAGATATCAAACTTATATGACAGTTCTCAGTAAGTTGGTTTTTATACCGTTTTTAACGCAAGGTTAGTAAATACACTTTAGTAAATATACTTTACATACCTTTTTTTACTTTCTTTCTATGTATGAAAATATCTATCTAAAACTTTAAGAGAACTGTCATATAAGTTTGATACCCCATTTGAGAGTGCTTGCTAACTTGAAAATTTGCTAGGTCGTTTATAATACCGGACATTAGATGACCTAATTTTACATACTCAAGGGTCTTGATACATCTTTTAAACACAAAAAATCAGATAAACAATTTTCATATAATCCATAGTTTACTATAATCTACATTTCCCATCTCATTTTATTCTGTTTCTATTATCCTATTGAAATACGACACGATGTATGCACAATTAAACGAACTTAATTCTAGACAATTGTTAATATACATGCATTTAGTTCACTACATAAAATCAATGGTTGTATGTATATTCTGCTGTATACAAGTTACTTACTAATAGTTGGGTGAAACTTCGCGAACAACATGCAAAAAAACAAGTCAGCAAACTTATGAAATGGATGGATTGTTTAATACATTCGATGGAATTGAACTTCCAGATATAATAGATATCCAGTTCAGGCTTGACTTATTAATATATAATTGTTCTACATTTATATGCAATAAAGTTAGTTTCCTATTAATCTTAACAAATGTGAAAGCTTATTATTGAGTTAGAAACTGTGGAATTGATTATATGTTTAAATGTTTTGTTTTATTTTCAATCTTCAAGGATAATAATAATAATAATAACGATTTGAATTTCTGCTTCTTCGTAAAGTCTATTAAGTTAAGCTTTGGCAATTTAAGCAGCGTTTCAATCGTCACTTAGATACTAGCCACAGGGGGGCAATTCGATTGTTAAGGGGGGCAATTCAAAAATGGACTCATTCAGAGTTTAAGTTAACCGTATTACATATTGGGGAGACTTGAGACTGATGTTAACTAAATTGGAACCTGACATAAAATCTAATTACAGCAAGTATCAAGCGCAAGGATATCACTAAATTCAAATAATAAATAATTACTAATAATATAGAAAAATCTTTCATTAAAATAATTTTTTACTTGAATTTCAGTTCTCCATTATATGTTTTGAAAATTTACTTACTGTGTATGCTCAATAATTTCCTAGTGACTTCTTCCTAAAACCTATCATTCAAGTTTCTTTAGTGAACATTTCAATTTTTGAATATTAAAATTTATGTATATGTTGTGGGAGGGGGGTAGTAAGAATTTTAGAAAGGCTTAGGTGGGGCATAGTACAAAGTGTTGGGAAACACTGGTCTAAACCATGTAAATGAATAGGCCTTGTTGCATTTTGACAATCGAAGTGGCTGCCACTTGAAACGCTATCTACAAGGTTTTTATTTACATATAGTGAAGTAAATAACTTATTAATTTTATTGTGTCTCAATATTCTTTGTCAGTCGTTTCATTAAAGTGCAGGATTTCGCCACAAAAATATTGAAAAACAATTTCTTCAAGGTGTTTTTTTACATTTGAATGTAATTCAAAGTTTCAAACTATTAATTAAAATAAACGTAATACATGTTTAAACCAACAAATAAAAACAAGTAATATTTTTACCTGAGCACGCTTGAAGCATATTTAATTTGTTACAATGAGAAAAAACGTATTTGTCTTTTAAAACTAGAAATTATATATACTTGATGTAAATAAGGGTGCTCAGACGTAGCAGTGCATTTTTTACAGACAAGTGCATTCAGTAAGCATTGTTCCAGTGTACTGAATATGTATCTACGCCACTGAAGAACACAGCAATATTAATTGAAAAGTCATTCAAATGCAATCAAAACACGATGTGAAATATGTAGAATGTATATTGTATAGTTAAGATAGTCGTTTTCGTTTCTAAACAGTAATTCAGTAACGTACATTCTGTAGTTTTTAATACAAGGTGTCCTATTATAAAAAAAATATGATTATGAGGTAAAACATTTATCTCTACTTCTTTAAAGGAAGTAATATTTTTCTACATGTTACAGCAAGTTAACTAGAAAAAAAACTGAACTGATTTTAATGCGGTTTTTACTTATAGTAAAAGTAATAATAATATTAATATAACAGATTATTATATTAAAAAAATATTAATTAACAATTATTTTTGACGTAAGATTATTAAAACTACACAATTGCTCCGGTAGTATTAGGGGGTAGGTATTCAATGATATTTAGATAGCTTATATCTCCGGAACTAATAAAAGTAGAACAATAAACCACACGTCAATAGATAGCTTATATAGTTCATAGTTCATTTTATAGTAAAATAAGTTTTAATCCTTCATCCCTCAATCCACAAATTAAATAGCATAAAAATACCAAACTAATTTTATAGTCTAATTAAAATAATTAAAACTAACATGTGGGATTATCTATGTAATTTTACTAATTGCTTCATTCAATTTCAATGTTATTTTTGTAAACTGCTATTCGTTAACAAAAATTTTATTAAATAGTTCAGTATTTTTTATTTATTAATACCTGGGTGTGTCATGCACATGTAGCACTTAATAAGACTACGCTCCTGATGCAATTACTATACACAATACAATACAATAACAAGCTACCATAAATTTAAACCACACACAATTTAATCAAAGACATTAACAATTAACAAAATCATCGTCTATGATTAAAGTGTAACATATTGTTACATGTACGTACATTCGAATAAAACAATAAACTTGGCACAATTAAACCATTTCTCATTAGGAACTACAAAGCCGTTATAAAGTAAGCTGCCCTAGCATTCTTGTTCAAGCATTCCTGCAGATAGTAAACTTGCAGCTAATATCATACTGGAGGCAATATGTTGTGAATGGAATGTAAATGTTTGTCACACGATATTTTGTTTGCTTTTTTAGAATGCTGTAATAACTATTGTTTTAATTAGATAATGATAATGCTTCTACTATTGTAATGTTTTAATAATGGTGTCTTTGCTTTTTATATTTTCTTGTATTTTAGTTTTTACCAATATTAATTTAATTGGTTAATATTATATTTATAAAAACAATATGATACTCATCTATTATTATTTACAAGGCATTGTAGTCAAAAAATTTTCATTTGGCTCCCGTTTCATAGGGGCTTCATTTTTAGGGTAGTTTTTAGGTTCCGTATCTCAAAATGAAAAAAATGAGCTCTTATAGGATTATTTTTTTGTCCGTCGGTCTATTCATCAAGACCCTTTTTCTCAGGAATGGCTAGAGGTGTTAAGTTGAAATTAATATCAAATACTAAAGTCTGCAGCCACATAGTCCTGTAAAAAATATTCAAGTTTCTAACTCAATTTAACAAAAAGATACGGCCTTTCAAAACGTATTTTGATACTTCCCGATAACCTAGAATTTTGAAATTTGGCATGGACGAATGTCTCATAGCACAAGTAAAGGAAAAATCCAAAAATATTAATTTATAAGTCTGTGGAATAATTGACAAACTTAATTTTGTGGTTTCTTTCATACAACGTTTACGTAAAAACATCTACATACATATAGACGCTTACGACCTATGTAACTAACTATAATATATGTATATTTAAGTTTATAAACGGTACGGAACACTTAGGGTGCGAGTTCTGCTCGCACTTGTCCGTCTTTTTTTTAATATATGAAACTTATATCTTTTGAGAGGATTTTAAAGAAAATCAGTTCATTTTTTTTCTAGATGATACTGATATAATATTTTACAAGATACTAACTAAAGCATTAATTTTTTAAATTTCAAGTAAATATTACTTATTACAAATTATTACCAGTTTATTGTATCGTATCGTTCGAATCTAAGTTTACATCGTCGAAACGAGAACGAGTATTCCAAATTCTAAAAATGAACAATTTATAAGGAAGTATTGGTACTGATCTAAACAAGATTTATTTCAATATCGAATACAAAATCAAAGATCTTAAAAACAAAATAGCATCAGATTAAAATAGAGGCACCGGGGTATACTTTGAGTATACATAAATGAAAATCAATGCTTGTAGTTATATAAATGCGCGTGTGTTTGTATCCAAACGTGGGTAACATAGTCACAATAGACTAGGGTACTGGAATGTTTGCAAACTTGTTATCTCAGATCCTCGCAGGGCTAACTCAATTCAATTGGGGTTCTTGTTGAAAGCACGTTAAATTGTTATTTATTTATTTTATTTTTGTGTGTTGAAATACTTAAAATAAGTAAATAAGGCAGTACAAGATTTTTTAGTATGCACTGTTAGGTCCCTTCAATGTTAAGATTAGATTCCTGTAGATTTTTTGTATATTTTTTGAAAAATTGTGATATTTATTTGGCACAGAAAAAATTATCAAATATAAAAATTCTCTAACCAGTGTACCAGTGTTTCAATAGTATCATCAAAATCTTAAAGATTGGTTAAATAAAATAAATACAGTGTGAGATAAACTGTAAATAACTATCGTTTGTGAAACAAAATATTTTAAAAATTTTTAAACATGTAAAAATTTATGTATAATTACACAATTTTATAAGTAAATGTTAAATTTTGTTTATATAAAGTTACATGTTTATACCGGGTATTTTTGTAGACTTTCCAGCGAATTATTTCCAAAATAACGAATTTTCAGACAAAAGTTTCATGGCTTTGAGGGGGCTAAATATTGATAATATGGGTTGACCTTGAAAAGGTCACCATTATGGTTTTTTTAGGTACAACTTCTCTTTTTTATGTAAACCCATATTTTTTGTAGAAGATTCGTAATTAACTAGGGAAAATAAGTAACTTTTGTCTGAAATATTTTTTCTGAAAATGTCAATTTTTTATGATATGGAGCAAAACAAACAGTAATTTCTGGATTTTAAATAATTTTTTACTCAAAAACTACCAAGGTATAAGAAAAATTACTAGAGAAAAGATATGTTTAAATTTAAGCAAGGATTTTCAGAGATTTTTTTAAAAAGTTATTATTAATTAAAAAAAACTGTTTTTAAAGAAATTTTTCAAAATTAAAAAAAAAAAAACGAATTACAAATAAATAAAAATTCTCCGAAAATTCTTGTCATTATTTAAAAAAATAAAAGTTTTCGAGTAAAAAATTATTTAAAATACAGAAATTACTGTTTGTTTTGCTCCATATCATAAAAAATTGACATTTTCAGAAAAAATGTTTTAGACAAAAGTTACTTATTTTCCCTAGTTAATTACGAATCTTTAACAAAAAATATGGGTTTATATTTGAAAAAGAAAAGTTGAACCTAAAAAACCCATAATGGTCACGTTTTCGTCAACTCATGTTGTCAATATTTAGCCCTTTCAAAGCCATGAAACTTTTGTCTGAGAAATTTTCTCTGAAAATTCGTTATTTTGGAAATAACCCGCTGGAAAGTCTTTAAAAAAACACCCGGTATATATATTTTAAACTAAACGGTTCAGTTTTATTTTACGGTTCATAAAAAAAGTTTCAGATCAGTTAAAGTTAATTAATAATTCTAATCAATTTTTATAACATGTTGAACATCTGCTACTTATAATAAATAAACATGCAAATTAAAGTAAAAATAAACACATAAAACTCTTAGCGAATAAAAAAGTATATAATCCCCGACATTTATATTTATAACTGATTAAGCAATTCAATAAATTTCTCGTGAAAATAATAAAAATTAACGTCCTGTTTTAATTATGAGAGTTTTACAGATACGGGACTACACCGAAACATAAAAAAATTCAAAAACAGGATTAAATAATCTGTACGAAATAAAATGCCTTATAAATCATACAAAATGGTTGTGTTTATTAACGGGGCTGATTATACCCCTCACACTCAGGGGGTGTTGGGAGTTATCCTGCATCCAAATCAGATAATTTACTCACAAATTTTACTGCTATTGTTTACATATAACATTTATATATACGATAGAGTTTAAAATAGGGTGTACAAATATTTTTTATGTACGTATCTATGATATGACAATTATTAATAAGTTTAATAAATAAATTTAATGAGTATACTATTTTTACTGTTATTATTTACATCTATAAAAAATTAATGAGTACAATACCGAACTAAAATTCGAATACCGGTATTTCAGTATTTTTTATGTTCAAAACCGGGATACCGTTATTTAAAAAAAATCAATCGTCGAATTATCGTAAGCTATAAATAACCCTTTATTTAATAGGAGATAATTTTAAAAAATATTAAAAAATAAATAAAAATAGTTTAATTGTATCATTTTAAATTCAATTTTAATTTCGACACGTGGAATATTCTAGAAAATACATTGCAAAAATGAGACAAATAAATATAGTTTCATCGAAAAATAATTTGTGACGCTAAAACTATAAATAACCCTTTATTTAATAGGGGAAAATTTAAAAAAAGATATTAAAAAATAAATAAAAATATTTTTTTTAAATCTCAGGGTTAAAAGAATTGACGTCATTTGCGATACAAAACTCAATTTCGGAAAAATTGTCGCTTATATATTCTGAAGGTAAGGGCTCGATATGTAATATTGCTTAGAAAAAAAACGATTTTTTGAGCTTCTATTATTGCCCTGAATTTAATTTAATTTTTAATATATAGAGTTGTGACTTTGTACGTATTTTAGTACTAATTATAAATACCGAAATACCGGTATCGTAATACCGGAGAAAAATGACCGGGAATAATAATACATAGGTATAAAACACAACAACTTTCTGTATGTCTATCCAGTACGCTTATCACTTGAGAACTACTTATCCGATTTATGCGTTTTTTTTATTCATAGATACGTTTTTTCCAAGGTTTTAGTATATATTACGTTAGGTAACATAAGAAATAGGCAGTAACAATAATAGTAAATCAAATCGGAAAAAAGTTTGCTGAAATGCTCTCTTTTGCAAAACGCTGCTTAAACTGTTAAATATTGAACAATATAATATATGTAGTTAAGAATTGTGTAGAATAGAATGATCTAAAATAAACTCCGCGATACCATATATCTAACTTTTATATTTAAGCAAGCGAAGTCGCGGTACAGCTACTATAAAACATATATTTATACGATATTTTTATGTGTAAATTCAATTATTAGTTTCTTACGAATCCCTCGTCAGAACGATAAAATATATGTTTTTTTGAATTCATGCTCGCGAAATCTTCAAAACGCTAAACCAATCAGAATTTATAAAAATTATATCATTCGTATATAAATTCTGTAGATATAGCCCATACTTGATTTTAAACGAGCCATACAAATTTTCCTTTTTTGGCATTAAAATATGAAATATTTATGAAACATTTTTGCTTTTCTAGTCACGATTTTTTATGTTTTTATTCAAATGATTAAAGATATTTAGTTTTTGTATTTCAATAGAAAAATTGCACCCACTAATTACATGTTAAAAAGTGAATAAATATGTATAGATGATAGAAATATCCAAGCTATAAAAAAACCTATTTTGGATCGTATAAAATAGCATACCCGCTGAAAAAGTGTTACATAATAATCCATGTATCTGAAACAAAATTCAAAAGTCGTACATTTTATGGTACAAACAAGTATGATAGAAAAAATGAAATATATTTTTTCTTGAAACTTATTACCACGATTTGATTATGCGTAGAGAATTCATAACGTAATAACACTAAAACACAATAAATATCTTATTCAAAACAACAAATACATAAATAATGCTCACAAATATCACGAATTTTCACATTAGCATTGATTTATTTAACGACAATTTTCAGAAAAATAGGAGAGGAAAAGATACGGCAAGGAAACCGAGTCACGTAAAAATTTTTTCGCCAAGAAGAAGAAAAAACATTTGTATTCGTGCGTATAATAATAACACTTTTCACATATCCTGGGCTTCCTTTAGAATTGCACAAAAAATATTATACCAGTATTATTGCGTCCTCGTAAACAACATAGCGTCGTGGCAATACGTCGTGTGACGTCACACGTGTCTCACACTCATATACTGTTGTCATGGATATTAACAGTTCATTTGAAAATCCATTTTAGTCTTGATCGAATATTAATGAGTCTATAAACGATATTTTTTTAATGTTTATTGGAACGAGCTATGTCTAACTTAAATAATATCATTCGAATTTTTTTGTCTAGCACTTAAAACGGCCTCAGAATTTTTTTTATATTTGGCTATTTAATAGGCTACGCCCCAATTTTTTCTTACTTGGAATGCAACGTCACTGATGTCACGAGCGCTGATATCACAGCTCACTATAGTAACACAGCAAATATACGACCGGCGCTTGTGACGTCAGTATTACCCCCACTCTGGCGGACTAGTGTCGTCGGATAGACGCGCGGTATTAAAATTAAAAAAATTGTATCTTCGTAAATACTTAACGTATTGAAATAACATAAGCGGCAATGTGTTTGTGGCAATTATTTCAAAAAAAAAGTTAAATATTAATTTTATTTTTTATTGTGTATAGCCTCATTGATATATCATTGAAATAATACAACATATACAATCAAGCAGGCTTAGAGACTAGAGGGGGGAATGTTTTTCTTACTTTTGCTGACAAAGGAATTAACGAGTTACCAAAAATCTTACGTAAGATAAAAACTAAAAAATAATGAATATTTAAAAAATAATATCCATTATTAAAAAGTACTTAATTTTTTTACTACCATATTATCTTCGATTACATATTCTTTGTAAGATATAAACGTTCCGATAATTTCCCGTTCACTCTAGCTACAATACAGTGTATCATACTATAATACGTAGGCGTCTATTTAAATCTAGTGATTCTCAATTCTGCGAATAAACCTAAAATAATTTGATTAATGTTTTAATTTTGTTGTTTAATAAAAATATAAAAAACGTTTTTTTCTTTTTTAGAAAGTGGGCTGAATCTACAATTTTCTTATTTTTATAAATGGAATTATACTTACATAATTCTTGAATGCCCCGCAAATGAATTAATAACACAGGTCTGCAAAAAAAAAATTGGGCACTGAAAACTAATTTAACAATAATCAATATTTTTTCTGTCGGAAAAAATAACAAAAAAAGCTTCCTCAGTCTGTGATAAATTTTTTAACCAAATCTAATAAATGACTTTTGTTGATCAGAATTTTATCTTCTGTTTGCTATACTACAATATTTGACCGAGTTATATGAAATCAAAAACCACAAAATGTGCAATTATGTGTATATGTGAATTTTTATTATAAATAATTTAAAAAAGCAAATGTTCAAAATAATCAATGTAATGATTGACAATTTAAATTATTTCTCAGTATCATTTCAATTTCACTAAATTATAAGTGACGTTTTATTAATTTATTTTCAAATTTGACTCATTAGATATTTAAAAAAATGTACATTAAAATTTTAAAATATTTATAAGTTTTATGAAGCCCAATTAAACTTTTATATTTAATACCGATTTCAAATTCACTTCATTAAAAGTTTAAATTATGCGACAACAATATTTCTCCATATATATATACATTATACATATATTGAAGTTTATACGTAATTGGCAATTTTGATAATACCGTATAGAAATTCAACGAAAATAAAAAAAAACTTTTTATTAATTAGAAAAAAATTAATATTTTTTGTAAGAATAAAACTGAATCAAATATTTTTGCAATTTATAATATATATTTAACAGCGGTGGCTAATTCAGTTAGCAGTGAATGGGTTAAAAGATTGAAAAATTATATTATTTATTTTCAAATTCACAATTCATATTTAAAATTAATTGTTATCAAGTCACATTAAAGTCATGATCGACTGGCAGATCACGAACGACACATTATGGCCACGCCTGTTTTATTTCAAGAGTACAAATAGATGCTACACTGAAAAAAAAAAGAATTAACTTAATTTACCTATCATAGTTAAATTGAATCAAAATATTTACAATCCGAAATGTAGTTAAAATTTATCAAATACATATACTATTATTTAGTGAACTGGAACAAATATGAGATTGAATGAACTTAATATATTTTCAAGTGAATCATACTGTTTTTTAATGTAATTATTTAGTCAATGATTCACATTTGATTAAAAAAATTAACGGCTTTGGTAAAAGAAACAATGTGCTTTATGATATTATTTATTTGCAATTTGTATAGAATCATGGGTAACTCAAACATTAGTATGGGACAGAAGTACTTATTATCGCGGATTGAATTTTATAAGTTGGTAATATCTATTCTTAGATAAAATAAAAAAAAAGAAAGAGTTATTAATTCTTAAGGGAGGCTAAAATTCCGAGAGAAGTTATTGATAGACGTTATCTTATCTTAATATATATATATTACGTATCACGTTGTTCCTCCGCGATGGACTCCTAAACTACTTAACCGATTTTAATCAAATTTGTACACCGTGTGCAGTTTGATCCAACTTGAAAGATAGGATAGCTTACATCTCAATTTATGCTCGCAATATTATTTTATTGCAAATTATTTGTCTTTATCTGTTAGCTCCAAACGATTCTAACAGATGGTGACATCTGTTGACTGGATTGAGTAAGTATTCAATAGATGGCGCTATGTCAAACTTCCAAACGTTTCATATAACCTACAATTTAATAGCATAACCACCACATGTTGCTAAAGTATAGGTTAATCACAGCAACGCGTGGCCAGGTCAGCTAGTAATGTTATAAATAATCAAAAATACTATTCCCTAGTGTTATTCAACTTTCTATTTATAAGTACTTCAAACCAATATTTGGTTAAAACTTCAAAAAGGAAATTATTTATTTAAATAAATAAATAATGTTAGATTAGTTTTTCAACCAATATTTAGTATTTTGAAACAAATATTATGAACTAAATGTATTTGTTAATTATAACCTAATTTTTTTTTCAGTGTATCATGAGTAGGTATTATTGACAAAAATTACAATTAGTTATTTTGGTTTCAGATTAACAAAAATATAAATACAATACAATATTAAATTACATCACAATTTCTGACGTTGTTATTATAATTAAACATAATATATTGAATTGAAACTAAATCTTGTGATCTTTCCCCGCACCCTTGTTACCCCTCCCCAACTCTGAACAAGAGAGTGGCCCACTTTCTGAAACTTCGACTCGTTATCTGAATCAGAACTTTGTGTTTAGAGAACGTTTGTTCGCACGTTCGTTTGTGTTTGCCTCCCGAAGTCGAAGGTTCTACAAACCTCCCTCCAACCCTCTTCAGCCCCTCAAGTCGCTTCCTCATTTTGAACATGGGACGAGGTTTTTGTCAGTTGAGGTTACGGACTTTTTTACTTTATCATTGCCCTAATGATTTTTGTATTGGAATCTGTTTATTTTAGATTAGATTTCATGTATTGGTTTTTTAAATTCAATAAAGCAGTTAATTAATTATGTAGGGTTTATTTTCAAATGTATGCCCTTTTAAACTTCTTGTAAGGGTTCGTAAGTATAAAGTGACTCCTAGCTCTACCTATCCGTATGGAAGTTTTAATAATGAATTCTATATAGTCCAGGCAATGAAGGGATTGAAAAAGAACAAATTAGGAGTGCGATGAAATTTGGTGCCAATGTAGTATACATTATGGTACATCTGTATACAATAGTCCCCATTTATAATCGAAAATTAAGCACGTTTAATCAAAAAATTATGTTTAAATGGATTTTTGAGCTCTTAAAACTGATATAATAGAAATAAATGTCCCGTATAAAAATTATGGAGAGTAAAATTTTTCATATTTTTATGTAAACTGCAATATTCAAAGTGTAGATATTTATTAGATATTTAATTTTTTAGGTAGTCGAAAAAACAAAATTAATTTAAAAAATCATATAAGTAGTTTGCTATGAAAATTAGAATTTAAACATGAATCTTCAATATATTTGATTTTATCTTTATTTTTTGATTAAACGCGCTTAATTTTCGAGTTTATCGTAACTTTTCAGCAATTTAGGTGCACACATTGGAACAAAATTTGAAATATTGCTGAAAAGTAAACATTTTTGAAAAATTTTATATTATGCACGCCTCCGTATCTTTATTTGTCTTGAATAACAAAATTAAACTTCAAATGGCTCTAAAAAAAAGGCGCCATTTTTCTAATATGGCGGCGCGAGCGGTAAAGATACGAGGTGGCAAAGTTGAAATTTGGAAAGAGCACATCGAAATATATAAAATTACCAATTTATTAATCAACGTTTTTAAAAAGAATATATTACAAAGGTGCTATAATTTGTAGTATATATAGATGAGCCACCCCTGTGATATATGATGTTGTACGTGTACATACATACATCATAAAATAAAAAATGAATTAAAAACGACACTTATAAAACTGTTTTAACTTCGAGAGTACATTACTAATACATATTATAAATTTGGCGTTAAATTTCCCGTACAGGAAAAATTAAAAGTATTCAGGAAACAACTGTAGTGGACTTGTATTATAATAAATTGCTTTTAGTTCACGTTAACGCCCGTTCTTTTTTTATATATATAAAAATACGTATATGTTTTTATGGTAAATCGATGGTTTGTTCTTTTATATTATATGTAAAATATTTTAGAGTTGTTTTAATTTTGTGTTTTTGAATTTTTCTCTCGAATGTTGAAATTATTTACATATATTTGCATTTAAATATTTCTTTCAGATTTTTTAAATGTTTAATATTAAATTCCCTTCAAATTGATTTTGTTCCTTATACATATATGTAATAACTAATTTAAATTGTGCTAAGGACTTTTATGTAACATTAACATACCATCGACACTATCTCTGTCAGTTTTTCTGTCACAGTCTTTTAACTACTGAACAGTTTGATCTATGGTATGAATATGATAGAAATAATTTATAAAAATAAAATAAGATTTTGATGTTTTTTTTAGGGGAGAAATGACTGTAATCTTTTTAAAATCAATCCTGGAGCTTCAGGTATCAAATAAATGCTGACAATTCAAAAAAAAAATTGTTAGTATTAAAACTATTTCAGAACAATATATAAAGACAGTTATGTCAAAAATAGGTTTACGAGAAGAACGCAGTTAAAAAATCGAAACATGTATCGTAAACTCGGGTCACTTTAGGCAATTGTTTCAATTCTTCTATTCTATTTAATTCGCAAGCTAATTAAATGTTATGCGGTTTAGATCACTATGCTCTTCGTAACCCAAGTTTACAGCATTTTTTTCTGTATTTTATAATACTGTCATTTAATTGTAAGAACGTTAATTATTCCGTATATTATGCAGGATATATAAAATGTTTTCTATAATAGGGTAAAGTCTACGATAGTAAATAACAATTCATTTCTTATCATTTATAATTCAAAATTTCAATAGGGTATTAAGCTTTTTATTGAAAATTGAAATATTTTCATATGAAAATAAATTTATTTTATATTTTACATACAAAAAGTATACTTGCAAGCTTATTTTCTGATATAACTCACTACAAATGTTATCTTCTTATATCTCAATAAGTAGATAATGATTATTCTGAAACATCACAGAGGGATATACATAAATACATTGTGTATCAAATGGAATACATCATATTATATAGAAAAGATGACATACCATATGGGTGTACTTTGAAAACACATACAACCGGTTGCAAAAGTTATAACAGTATAATAAACTGTCAAAAAAACTATGAACAAACTAATAGAACAGTTAATATACAGTAATGTTCATTACAATATCTAAATAACAGTGGCAGTTAACTTTGTACTTTGAAACAGAATTTCAGTTTAAAATAAACACAAAAAACAACAAGCAATGTTTTAAAGAAATCGAACAAACATTTCTGTTTGTCGGTAAACTTCTGAGTAACGTTGTATATAGAATATGCATTTTAAAACAAAACTTGCAAATGTATTTGTGTATGTGTATATAATATATGTATATACATTCATATCTTCTGCACAACTAGATTACACGCTTTATACTTTAGCTATGTATATATACATATATAAAGAATTGTAAAGATATCCTTTCACGTGAATCTATTTGTTCTTTTTCTATAAACTTTGATGATATTATAACTGCTGTACGTGGTTGAACCATAATAAAAATATGCAGATATACTGCACCATTATACCGTGGTACCAGATTATTTTTATTGTCGTGATTTATTGTAATACGAATGAAAACTAATATTAAATATACATATATGTATTTATATGAAAATTTTGATGCGAATGCGATGACACTTGTAAATGTAAGTTTGATTTTGAAAAATACAAATACAACACTATTTTAAAATAGAGAGATTTGTGTTTTAATTAATTATTTGTCAATATATGGAAATTGGAAAAAAATATTAATAAGACAGGTTAATATTAAGTAATAAGTAAAATCTTTATCTAGTTCTAGACAGAAATAAGATTTGACAAAATAGTTTGACGAAAAAAAAGTTAGTTTGTTTAATAGGAATATAGTATCAGCAATAAATTTATAAATATGACCAACGCATTTGCATTAAGTATAAATTAGTGGTGATAGGTAGTACATCGTAGTATGCATAGTATTTACATTATTTTATATTTACTACAACTGCTCTAAAATCCCGAGCAAATGTATAACATTTTGACACCTCGATGATAACGATAGCTTAGCTACTACTCTAGAGCAATTTTTTTATAATACTAAAAGTAAGGATATCAACTCAAAAACCTAACATGATAGAGCAATTTGTGCAACGGATTCTATTTCAGCAGGCTAAAAACCTTCGAGATCGCCTATAAATGGTATAAAAGTGATGCTAACCTGTTTAATAATGGGATGATGCTATTTGTACATGCAGTATGTGCAAGCAATTGGCTATTTGCACATATCATATATGCATGCATTGGCTATTTAGACTTAGCACTAACCTAACGTACACTAACTTACCCTAACTTAATTTGATACATATACAGTATGTGCAAATAGTAAATAGCCAATTGCTTTCACATACTGCACGTGCAATTAGTCACTTTCTTAATAATATATGTCGAATAAAAAACATCATCAATTCAAAATTATAATAAAGAATAAAGTAATAATAATTAATTTTATAACAATCCACTTCTAAAAATACCTCTTTGTACAAATAACACATACAAAATTTCCACTGCAAATACATACATACTGTATATCAAAAAATAGTTAATGAATAATACAGTGCAGGGGGTAACATTTTAAAGACTATTTATTTACAGTTGTATCCTAAGGCAGTGGGTTGTTTATTTTGAGAACGTGTTCTTTTTTACAGGGGTGGAATGAGAGAGAAAATGTTTTCTTGGAAAAATCAATTATCATTAAAACAACTTTAAAAGGTTTATGATCAAGCGAATGGTGGATAAAACTGATTTGCTTTTTTTAGTATTGACTTTGAAAAAAATAATGTTCTTACAATTGAATATGTGGGCTAAAAAACATTACATTTATCAACAGTTTATTTATATTTCCATATATTTTGAACCTATATTAATTATAATTTTCTTCTGTTTATTATTGTAAAACGCCCATGATATCTTTTCGTTTTAAAATTATACATAAATATGTAGGCAGGTACATTTTTAATTCATATTTATTTTTAGAATAAAATGTATACATAATTTAAATATACGGTAATAATTTTTAATTATATACTACATATGCTTGGTAAAATAAATATGATTTATATCTTATGTACATACACACATGAATTAAAATGTAAACATTATAATAAGAAAAACAAAAAATAAAAATAAGCTAACTGACTTTATGTAGGTAGATATTATTATTTTAGTAATTAACTTTACTTATTCAGTATATTAGGACTATGTTTTGCAGTAATGTATCAACCCACACGAAGCTCTTTTCGAGATATCAACGTTTTTGATACCCGCAAATAAAAATTCATTTATAATTTTTTTTATTTAAAGTTAGTGGGGTAGTGACGAACAAATTAACTGATGAAAACTGAAACTAGAAAAAGCGTAGGTAAGGTTTCGTAGTAATTTTAAAGATAATTTCATTGATAATTTCACTTTATTCTAATATTTTTATTAAAATAAATAATAAAAATAATGGAATATATAAAATTAATAAATAATACATCAATTGGTTTCATATTTTAATTTATTGGATTCTGCTTTTAGGTGTTCGTAACTACTCCACTCTCCCCTACATCGATATTTTTGGACTACGTGATAGGTCGTACAGAATTAGTAATTGTTGAATACATCCAATTACCTACGTGAACTGGTACACAGGTAAAACAATTGAAGATGGAATTATTTTGAACAATAATATCAATTGTTTATACAAGTGATATATACAATGATTCAGAATTTGTACAAATATTATACTTGAATGTATTATTAATTAATACCCTAATTACCAATCGTTAATTATAAACATATGTAATTTATTTGATAAATATTGTGTAATAAAATATATTATAATAAATAATATTTGTTGTGAATTAATAAGCTTTCTCAACAAACAGGGAATATTGTTTTGTTTCGATTAAAAGATTTAAACAGATTGTCATATTGTAAAATTAATTAGTCTATTTATTTATAATTTTGTTTTATTTACCAATGATAATTATTAATATATATTTAATTTATTAGTAAATATTTTTATAACATAATACTAAAATGTAGAGACATATTTGTGTACCTTATAAAGGTATCGATTTGTATCTATAATGACTATAGTATGTTTAAAATGTATTTGTTTATTAATGTATGATTTTTCACCTGTCAGGTAGAGATTTATTCATTTATTATTTATAATATCTACAGGGCATTAATCCCCTTTGCTTTTATAAGCCTAATGTATAATGTATATCCATATACATATGTATAATGTTTTTCCATAAATCGTACAATCTAATCTCATGTTTAGAACCCATTTGGCTAATGCTGCTATAAAATCATACTGCATATAATCTAAAAATTTCGCAATGTTCATTATTCCCTATTAAGAATTATATAGGTACATTGATATTCTAAAAAAAAGTTTTTTTTACAAATCATATTTGCTTGTTCATAAGATTTCATGATCACGAGTATACACATATTTTGCCTTTCGTGTGTTCGGGTAGCCACAATAATAATTATGTAAAAAAGCAAATATGTTTTTGTAAGGTACATATCCATATATTCTTTTCGAATATTTTGACAAAAATGCATTATCATAGTGCGAGATAATACTAATATATTATTATAAAAAAAATGTCTGAGTAATTTCTTTGTCTTAGTCTATATGGATCTTTTTATAAGCAAATTAATTCATTTCGACAGTTTTTAGACTTTTTATTCATTTGTTTGTCTGTTTTTTCGTTCCGAGTAAACTATCGAACCTAACAAATAATAGTAAATAATATTTTCTAATTTATTCCATAAAACGAAAATAAAAATAAATGGCAGTAGTGATATTCATATAATTAAATCTTTACCATTTATTTCTACAATAAAAATGGTAGATATACTTAAATTTTTAAAGCAACCAGTTGTGTGGGTATTCATCGATTTCATTATACACGGGGGCGAAGCCGCAAAAAAATTCTAGTCAATAATAAAAATAAATAAGTAAATTTTTAGATGTATGATTAATGACAAATGTTTTTATAATTGATATATTTTTATCGCGTATTTGTAATCCACACCGGTAGTCGACAATAGAAGCAAAATAATCAAAGCATCGTTTCTTAGAACATCTACATTTGCCGGCTACATTCAAGACACGTCCTGGTTAAGCTTACGAATGCAGAATATAAAGACGATATTTTCTTTTAAAACTGTTTTCCTTTTGTTTAAGTGGCATTTTTAGTGAAAATTTTGAGAGTATTTAATATTCATATCTTACTTGTAAACGACCCTATTGGGGGTCTTTGAGTTATATTGCCCATGATAGATAGGATGTGTTGAAGGCAAACTGTTTTAAACTGTGAATGGGGTAGATGTTTATCTGCTCTAAAGCTTTATACATTTTTTAATGGGCTGGAAATACACTATCCTACCACTATGATATAATTTATTCACTCGTGCGTACTTAACCTTCCCACAAGAAAAAGAAAACAGGAATTAAATGGGGAACAATTACATTTATCCAAGATATTTATAGACGTCGTAAAATATTTACCTATAAAACAGAGGAAACACGGTGTACAGTGTTTAGACGAAACACTTTAGCTTATGTAGAATTTGTTGATACCTATAGAAACAGTATTTTAGATCAATATACTATTAGGTACTAGCGTTTCACTCGTTGCTTTACCTGCGTTATATTATTATTTATGAACATTTAAATAATTTATAAAATCTAATACTGTAAGTCTGGAACAATTTTTACCCCTAGCTTTGAAATGTTGCGATAAAGGTTTATTTTAATTTTAATAGAAGAATATATCGTTTAAAATGTACTTTTATAATATAAGCACTTATGCAGATAAACATATTTAAATAAAAATAAAATTTAAAACCCCTTACCCCACCCTTATAGGCTAACGATATTAAAGACACCCATAAAAATTAATGTTTTTATATTCATGGGTTTGGACTGTGCGTTGATGAGTCAGTCAGTGCATAAAAACACATTTTTTTTACTTTTAACAGAAAGATAGTTTGTTTAAAATTAACCTATATTAATATGTATGCAAATAAACGTATCAAAATAAAAGGAGTTCGATTTTGGAAAATCATTTCTTGGTAGGTATAGGTGCTTCTGTCATAAAAGGAAGAAACTCCTGAAATTTTACGTTTCTGGATCCAGGGTCACACACCGAGATATTCCAGTAAGATTTATGACAGTGTAGCCATTTTAATCAAACCGGCAGTGACGTTTTTTACTTTTTATTCAAAAATTCATTTTAAACATAATAAAATGGGTTATTAGAACTACTTTAAGTATATCTAGGTCACACATGATTTTTTCAAGTATTTATTTGATGTAACTTACTAGCTTTAGTTGTCTTACCAGTGACTTTCTATTTACTTTCACATTTATATTATTTTCCTTAAAAATTGAGAATATTTCTGTACACCTAAATGCCAAGCAAATCTATTGTTTATGTAATACAACTCAATTGTATGAATTTGTACTTATTTATAATACATTATGAAATAAACCGCTAATCCTATATATAAACATTTGCTTTGTCTTGAATACTAAAAAACAAAAACAGCCCCCCTTCCTATACTATAAGATATTTTGTGTCCCGGGTTACTCCAGTTACTGAGACTTGCTCGTTGAAACTGATCTCACACTCGAGTGCGTTTTGATGCCGGAGCTGTCCGATTCTAAAACCAATAAACCGGGACCCACACCGGCGAGACGTGCCACTGTGACGCCGTGCTAGCTCCTCCCCCATACCCCAATTCCTTTTTGCTCTGTTTCTCCACATGTCGCAAACGTTCGCCTTTTCCCATCGATGTTTGGAATTGCCCGGATTCGGAATACCGTTTTGAGTCATAGATCAAGACGTCTGCATGTTTTTTGTATCTATGTTTTTTTGTAAGATTTTTATAAAAAAATGTTTTTTATTTATTTATTGTATCATTCATCTTTTAGTTATTCAAACCAATACTCGATGCGGAACTAGAATTAAGATTATTTTAAAACCTGATATATTTAACATTACAAAAAGATATTGCTAAAAAATTACGGAGGCTGTATCAAGTTGTCTATCGATTCGAGCAATTTTATTTTTACACAGACCAAATTCATAGATAAGGCGGCTATTACACTATCAAAGAAATGTGATAAAATTTCTATGATCAAAGAAATATGACAGTGTAATACGTCAAATTTTATAATATTTACGTAATATTTATCTTCATAATATTTCTTTTATCATAGATAATGAAATCAAAATGGCGACTGAAAAGTGTTCGTAAACGGTTTCGGCTACGAAATTACTTATTATTTAATATATGATCAAATATTTGTCAAAGACCTTTAACATATTTATTTGATAGTGTAATAGCCGCCTAACACAGCATCATTCGATACCTTGTAAGTATTGGGGTAGTATTTAGGTTACCAATATTTTTTAATAATATCATCTATTAAATTTTAGATTAAGAAAGTTTACGATTCCATAACAATCAACAAAACTATGGCGGCCATCTTTTATCAAATGTAATTTTTAATGTTTTTTATAATACGCAAATATGCTTTAAAATAAATACAATTGATTTTGATCTAGAAGAGAGATGATTTTTTGAAATACACGTTTATTTGTTAATTAATTATCACCGAAAAGCTTTTAAAAGTAACATAAAATAATGCTAGGTGGCGTGTTATGGGTACTATATCTTTCATTGTCTTATTGTTGGTAGTAAAGAATTAAATTTTATAATGAAATAAGTATGTTAATTTATTGTGCGTTGTGAACAGACAGAAATGAATAAGATAAAATATACATCAATCAGATTCAAATTTTGTATCGCTAATGACGGTCAAGGGCGAATATTGGTCTAGGCAGATCAGGGAACTGTCTAAGACTCGTAATTTTTGGGGGCCAATATTATTACATAAGTATATACACATTTACGTTGGAAACGGGCGAGGAGCAAAAACAAGGCTTCAGATATTAAGGCGGACAATTTTTTAATAAAATTTTCTAGAAAATACATTTTGACTTTGGTTTTTAATACAGCCCGCAATAGAATTCTTTTCTAGGATCCTATTGCGATCCTTTTCCTTAATCCGTCGTTGAAGACAGTAATATCGTTGCTTTTAATGTAAATATGGTATAAAAACAAACAATTGAAAAATGTAAATATTTTCAACATATTTTTTTACATAAATATCTCGTCTTTGACATACGAACAATCCATTTTCGTTAAAACCCAGCGCCGTAAATAATTTCTTTCGCTAATAGCAAGCAGGCTGTCAACAGTGTACAACAAAAATGAATAGTATTGCTAAATACGTACATAAAGTGCGACAGGGAGTTGGGGGGAGGGGGATAAAGTGAGAAAGAGAGAGAACGTAGCAACAATATTTCAATAACAGTACAATCCGAGGATCGCGAACCGTATTATTATTCAGATATAAAATTGCTATAGCATTTTTCACAAACGTATACTTTGGCCATAATAAACCGAGCTATAATTTAATGCAAGGACGAAAGGACGTCAGGCATACCGTCCAGGACCATAAAGTACAACACAATATTCCTGTAGCCTTGTGTATGGCGCTCGCCCTACATATGTACGAGCTTTCTGAAAATACAGGTTGAATATAAATTAGCTTTTCATAACGTATTTACATAAACTTATTAGAAAATTTAATAATCATATTAGAAACAACCTATAAAATGCATTTTATCATTATTTCTATAAAGTTCTGCAACTATTTGTAAGAAATCA
Organism: Sialis lutaria; assembly: GCA_949319165.1. Taxonomy (NCBI): domain Eukaryota; kingdom Metazoa; phylum Arthropoda; class Insecta; order Megaloptera; family Sialidae; genus Sialis; species Sialis lutaria. The sequence goes on from OX439237.1 coordinate 13,858,567, forward strand.
ATGATAATCTACGTAAATATAGCATTTTTTATGGTTCCGTACCTCAAAATGAAAAAACTGAACTCTTGTGTTGTCCGTCTGTCTGCCCGTCAAGACCCTTTTTCCTAGGAACGGCTATAGATATCACGTTGAAATTAGTATCAAATACTGGGGTCTACTGGGTATAATCTAATGATTATAAGTTGATGAAAAATATTGCAAATATTTATTCCACAACTAGACGAAATTTAAACACCAGTTCAAATAAATTGATCATAAATGATTAAATGTCCTTTTAAACAAATTCTGATATGTTTTACTTTGAGTAAACCTAGGCGCCAATGGCAAAACACCCTGCCAGTGGAAATATAAAATACAGCACAATATTCTCACCCCCGAGAGCAGCGGAGGTGAGCGTAACACGAGACCTATATTTTACAAATGTAACAAAATATGATGCAGAATACAGACCGTATGTGTACTATACATATAAAAATATAAGATACGATCGACTCAGATGTGGGCAGTTTTGGGAGTAATTTTTTATTACGATTTATAACAGTCTGATAAATATTCAGCATTTGACGTTATGTCTTGGCCGATGTGTGAATGGTGTAAAGTGAAATATCATTGTGAAATATAGATGTTTATAAAAGTAAGATGCGGGGAGGGGGTTCTTTTAATTTATTTGTACTTTGTTATACGTATGAACATTGTACAAATTAAGCCATAAGTATATTAATATTAGGGAATTAGAAGTGTTGTTAATTAATATGTCTCATTGATAAATTTTAAATTAGTCAATTGTGTTTTGCTTTTTAATGATTTTCAAAAAAGGTTATTATTATTTTATCTAGGATGCTTATTTTGTATTAGAGTTGAAAACAAAACACTATTGACTAATTTAAAATTTATCAGTTAGTTTCGAGGCGGTATCTCAAAATCTATACCAATCAGACGTTCTTTTTGTCCATTTTTTTTAAAATAAACAAAATACTATCTAAAATAATAACATGGGACACTCTATTGGGATCCGTCAAATGAGCGTACACCACCTGGTGGCAAAACTTGGAACTAGACTTCTATATGGTAATAGAATTTATAATGAAAAAATAAATAATCTCAAGCATTAACTGACAGATGAACTTACGGTTTATAGTAAATACTTACGATTAAATCACAATATTATGTTTTAAATCATCCAAAAATAAATGAATGAAAGGACAGTAAGTACCAAGAAAGAATTTTACAATTTTTCCTATATATAATTGATTTATTATAATATAAATAAATATGTATTTAAAAGATTTGTTTGTTGAAAAATTGTAAACAATCAATAATAAATAACGTATGCGTATTGTATTTGATGTTATTGCGTGATATTATCTGTAATTATAATGAGTGAATTTAAAGTATGTGTATATTATAATACTTATATTTTAACTATTGACGCTGTCTTGTAATTTTTTTTAATTGACCCTTAGCTGCGCCATGTTTTTTTAGGCTCCTCCCATCTGACGGATCCCAATAGATTAAATTAATTATTAGTTTAATCGTTATTATATTTCTGTTATCATCTTGATAAATGTGAACATGAAAACATTTTGATTGTCATTGCAAAATTTATATATAAAAATAAATAACGAAAGAAAAAATGCAATTTTCAAATTTTGAAAACATGTCAAAACGACAAAATAAGTTGACATCGTTATAAAGATATACTAGAACACACACTTGTATATTTACATATATGTACAACAACAATAACATATTCTCTTGTTCTGACATGTTTTGAAATATTGAAAATTATATTTCTACTGTCTTGAGCATGTAAACTTTGTCTGGCATCACAAAGTTCAGTGTTAACATTATAACAAGATACTGTGTGTCGTGTAATTAAAACTATAATTATTGTAAATATACTGTGTAATATAATAGAATATTAAAGTAATTGTTACTAGCAGAGGAACCTACTGGCATTATATTTTATTATATTTTCTGTGATTAATAGCGAAAACATCGAAAATATAGATTTTATAAGAAACAAGTAATAATATTGTTATCTGATTATAATATATAAGGGGGGTGGACCATGGAAGGCCACCTTAGGGAATAAACAGTTATTATTCCTTTATTTACTGGATAAATGAAACAAACAAAATATTAAGTAATACTTTGTTTTATTATGCAACTTATAAAACATTTTTTTTATTACAGAGTTAATGATCATTTATTAATTCTAAGTTTTATTAAACTCTTCCAAATGGCCTTGCAAAAAAACGACCAATATAAAGTTTAACTTAAAATATCTGCTTAATATCTAACTACATAAAAAGGTCTTTCATTAAAAAAATTAAAGTAAATAATAGTTTATTTACTTGAAAAGTTATGTTTTGCTGTGAGCGCGTATTATAATTTTAACCTCGACGACCGAAGTAAATAAAGGATGGGACGACACAGACAAAATAGCGACCTCAGTGACTCGCCACCGCGTCTGTGTTCTTGAGTTCGATGGATGGTAGTGTGAGTAGAAGGAATTTGTCATCGTATGGCAATAACTACGACTTTTTAATAATTGGCCTTACAAGGAGCATGGCCTTCCATGGTCCACCCACCTTACTAATTTTATATCCATATCAACCAGAACAAAGTAAATAAGACGAGAGTTAGTTAAGAAGGTATCGTCTCGTCTCGAAAAAAGCTGATCTTATTTTGGTGTAAATTTTAATTCTAAAATGTGTTTTATTTTATGTAATACCCAAGCAAATAAAAAAAAAAAAACGAATTATTAATTTATGGATTAACATCGAACACTACAATTTTATCTAATTTATTGATTCTCCTTTAAATCTAAGACAACAGGCAAGAGTTTTGACGAGATAATGTCGATATCGTATCGTCTCATAATATATAAATTATTTTTCTAAAAATAATCAACCCTTATTTCTTAGAACTGTAACAAAATATAGGGGGTATTATCTGTTATATCAGTTGTAAGACGTTATATTATAATTAATCATAAAATAACCGTTGTATATGACGTAATAATTTAATTATAAAAGAAAAACAATTTTCAAATAAAGAATAAACTGGGACAGTATATTTCTTTTAAATAATTAACTTATTTCATAAAACTGTTAACTTCATTAAACTTGAATATCCTGTAACAGTGCTGCCAACTTTATCTACAACTTCTATAAATCGAAACTTAGAACGAGTATATAAATATCATAGTCGTTAAAATGAGAAATATACTTACAATATTCTGTCCATATAATTTCATTAGAACAACTATACATCATTTCGTTATATATATATATATATATTTTTTAATAAAATACTCTATATGAGGGCTTTTCTATAGAATTCTTTGTGCTAGCCTCTTATACGTAATACCTCGTTCATGAAAAGGACATGGATGATTTAATTTTATAGAGGGTCATTCATTGCTGATGTCTTTCTGCTTGATATTGGAAAACAATTGATTGTAGGTCACGTTTACGTGAATTTTCGTTAATCATTTGTTTCGTCAGATTGTATAAATACATTACACTTAAGTATCATAAATGTATTATTTTAGTATATTTTATATTTTGTTGATACATTTTCGATCCAGTAAATAAATAATATTTCACAAAATTATCTTCAGAAATAATAACTTACAAGTTAGTGAATTTTCTTTGCAAAAATAGATGTTAGGGTTAAAAATTTATATAACTATTCTTTAATTGGGAGTCAAAATCATGGCACGAAAGTATTTTTACAATAACAAGCAACGTCACCAGCATGATGATGTGTACGGAAAGTTAGACCACATCACAACTCGTATAAAATACCTTAATTAAGTGCATAATACACGGTGGGGCATTTAAAGTGTTACAGAATTTTATCTCAGAGCCATCGCATATTTGAAAAAAATGTTTGGTTGTTAGGGCAGTGGTTTCCAAACTTCATGTAACTACGCCTTCCTTTAAAAAAATTTAATCTCTGGCGCCTCCCCCCCCCCATTTATTTCATAAAATTATACAGACATATTTTAAAAAGGTATAAACAGTATTTTTTTTGCGTATAAAATTTATTTTTAATACGATGAATAAGCTTGTTTATTAGCACAAACTTCATTAAATCTAGGTCTTATTAAGGGGAGTGATTTCACTCTGAATTTTTTTATGATAATTCTATCAGTTTTGCTTTTTAAATAATAGTTATCAGTCAAAAACTACACAGTAACGTCCCTTTCAGAAACAGAAAGTATGTATAATGTATATGTATAATGTATACAAATATAATGTTGTTATAAAAGTTTATTTATAATTATATAGTTTTTATTTATACACCTTAATGTGATTTTATGAAAATTGAATTTCTGTTAAACTTATCGCGCCTCCCTTTGCACTAGTCCGCGCCTCCCCAAGGAGGCGCGCCTCCCAGTTTGGAAATCACTGTGTTAGGGGGTAATCGAATATTAATAATATTTTTTATTTTAGTATGGTCTTCAAGGTTATTTGAAGACCAACATCATTTTTTCAGATAGGAACCTGCAGTTTTAATTTAATAATCTTATTCTACGTGAAAAAACACGAATCTTTCATTGAAAAATTTTTTTTGAACAACTTACGCTTTACATGATATCTAACAAAATAATTTTGAGAATTTGCAAATTCAATAATTTTTTACTCAGAAATCATCTATTTTAGAAAAAAAGTATAAATTAAAAAAATGTTTATTTCGTTCTAATAAAACTTAGAGAATTTTTCTAGAGTTTTTTTTAACATTTCGTATTTATTTTTTGCTGAAATAAAATAAATAGAAAAAGTTTAAAAATGTTTAAAACAATTTTTCAAGATATATTAGACCAAAATAAACATTTTTTTAATGTATACTTTTTTTCTAAAGTTTATTGTTTCTGAGTAAAAAAATCTTGAAAGTCTAAAATCTCGAAATTATTTTGTTAGATATCTTGGAAATCTTAGGTTGTTAAAAAATTTTTTTGAATGGAAGATTCGTGTTTGTTCACGTAGAATAAGATTATTAAATAAAAACTATAGCTTCCTATTTAAAAAAAATGATGCTGACCTTCAAATATCCTTGAAGGCCACACTAAAATAACAAATAAATATTACTATTCGATTACCCCTTCAAAACCATACATTTTTTGGTTTGAACATTTTTTTCAAATATGCGGGACTGTAACACTTAAATGCCCCACCCTGTATAGTTTTAAACTATTTTAATTCAAAAAATAAATTTGGCCTACTTGCGTGTTATTCCCTTTCTTTATCAATATTTAATTTTTGGGCTCTTTTTTTATCTGTTTGTTTAATACGTCGTTATAATGAACATAAAAAATAAATAACTAAATTAATGAACTCACTACATAACATCTTCTACTAACCTACAAGCCTATGCACGCAAAAAGTTCAAAAGAAAAAGAGTTCACACAATTTGATAAGAAACTCTTGTGCACAGTTTATAAATCAATTAAAGGGATCAAACGGTCTCTCCTCCCAGCTACATTTAACGTACGCACCTGATCACGTGAACCCAATGAACTTTGTTTGTTGAACGTCCGTTAAGCGAGAATGGTTTTGTAAGGAAGAACGCATAATGATGAGCTATTTTAATTTTGACTTGAGGCAAAGAAAAAGTTTCATCATAAGTTTAGACCGTATCAGGAACAGATAATCAAAGTTTGATATAAATTTTATTTGGATACCTATGTAATATAATGATTTTTACACTGTTATAAATGAGTGAGTAGATTCGAATTATAACTTTGAAAATTTGAATTTTAAAACGAAAACTTAGTTTTCTCTTTTGAAGATATATTATTATTTAAAAATCGAATTTTATATTCTTTCATAAACTATTAGTACAGTCAAAGCGTCATTTAACCGTGCATTTTGGGTTGGCAGCAATTTTTTAGGTGGGTTCGTAGAGGGATCATCCGTGACTCTAAAACTCATTTGTCGGGATTCGGAACGATATTGTTTTTCCGCCAACTTTTTTTTGTATCAACAATTTTTAGTACCTACGTAACTCACATACTTTCAATTTACCTCCCTTAACAACGCTGAAACATCAATAAAAATAAACTAAATATAAAAATGAATAGATTAAATTGTTTGTTAAGAAACGTTCTACAAAAAAGGTCAGATGTATTTTTTTTGTAGGACTAAACATACAATAGTTTTCTTGCCTTAAAGATTTTCATCCCCTATTTTTTATCCTTTTTTGCTCATTACATTTTTTATTTTTACTGTTACGCCAAAAAGTTGAGAATAAAAGTTATAGACAGTGTGATTACCTTCAAAAATGCATCATAGAAAATTTTTGTTAAGTTGACTGTTACGGAGATAAATAAATAAACTAATTGCACCCTTATTTACAAGATGGTGGAAAAATAATATCGTTTCGAATCCCGAAAAATGAGTTTTAGAGTCACGGATGATCCCTCTACGAACCCACCTAAAAAATGCTGCCTACCCAAAATGCACGGTTGCCTTATTTTTTATGACGCTTTGATTGTACTATATTGAATTATAGCGTTTGAAGCTGATTTATCTCATATTTGAATTAAATCATAACCTTCATAACCACCAGTATAAGCTGTTAGTAAACAGCTTATACTGATGTGAGATGGACGCAGTGGCGGATTTGCCATAAGGCCCAGTAGGCCCGGGCCTAGGGCGGCCAGATATTAAGGGCGGCAAATCGTGCAAAAAAAATCACTGATTATAACAAGATTAACAAGAAATAACTCAAATGCAAAGTATCTTAATATTTTAAAGGCTCGCGTACCGTATGATTATAATCTTCCTAAATCACTATTTTTGCGTATCAAAGTATAAATAATTTCGTACATCGTACATATAAAATATGTACACCCGCCAGTAACTGTACATGAGAAAGATCGTTTTCTTGTTTGCGCAGAGTTAAAAACTATTTACGCACAACAATGACGGAGCAGAGGTTAAACGATCTTGCTTTGCTTAACATAGAAGCTGATTTTTTAAGCAAATTGGATTGCGAAGATTTAATTAATGATTTTGCTGCGCTTAAGTGCAGACGAGTTTTGTAACACATTGTAAAACATTTATTTTATTAAAAACAAAACCTAAAACCGTTTTAAATGTTTTATTTAAATGTCCAATCATCTCTGAAACCTCGGAAAATATTATAAACTAGCTTTGTAAGCTAGCTTTTAGTTAAATAATTTTCTGAATCAATTAAAAGTGGGAATAAAGTAAATTCATGAATTATGTATCTAGTCTATAATGATGGGTGCTGAGAAAGGGGCGGCTAGGACTGCAAATCCGCCACTGGATGGATGTAAGTCGCCTCTAGTTACTACATATTATTAAAAATAAAAACACCGTCACGTTGGCGCCACCATCGCAGTGTTAAATTGCATGTAGTATAATACTATTTTCTCTATTCGTACCTACGTTTATGAATTATTGACCTAGTTTTTTTAATAAAAAATACCGTCCAATAAAAAGACGGGAGAATCGTCTAGAAGTCTGATGTCGTCCGAACGTTTTTTGGAGAAGATCCAAATTTCCACCGTTGTAGTTTAACTCTTTATGCCCAGTTTCATTTAGTTGACACTAAATCTTTAACAAACTTGAGGCTCATCTACTAAATCTATATTATCTTAACTATCTCTATATTTTCTGTACGTTTTTGCATACGGTTATACGAACGGTACTTAATCATGGTTAAATCTGAAAAGTTTCCAATTTGTTTTTAAATAAAATTTTGTTCCAGTTTTGTAAGAACATTACATTAATTTTAATATTGAATTAAGAAAGATGTTGAAAATAGTTTATGTACATATACTTATAGTAAATTAAGTTATTTTTTGTTCGTTTAAGAATATGTATGTATTTAAATATTCGATAATGTATTTACTTATTATTATTACGTAACCAACTTAATTAATTTTTACGGAGATTAGATGTAGTATTTGAGAAGAAAGCGGTGATAGGGGATTCTCTGTGTACTAATATATAATTCGATAAAAAATTTATATATAACAAAAATCATGGGAAAACAAAGAATCTGGAACATGACAAGTTGTAAAATATTATCAGCCAAAACATTCAATGTAAAAATAAAAATAATTTCATATTTGTTCAAGAGATTATTTCTTGTATATGTACGTACTTTCGAATAAATTTAATTAATTAAAATTAAGAAACAGCTACTTAATTATTCAGTAATGAATTCAGTTAAAAGGAAAATTTTAATGAGCTTAGAAAGTTTATATACAAACATACTCGTATATTAATAAGTAATTAACATCCAGGTATCTAAAAATTATAATTAATTTATAATGTTTGTTATTTATTAAAAAAATATAAATCTAAAGTTTACTAAATATGCATATGTTTTCTTTTATATCAATCTTATATAACATTTAAGTTTGTATGTACATTGTACATACAACTCTGTATAATATAAAATAACTTTTCTTCCATAGTATGCTTAAGAGAAGTAAGAATATGTACAATTGTTACATTACATTATCATTACAACGCAGTATTACGAGAGCAATAATACCGTAATCCTGTATGTAAGCGAGGTGGCTATGGACGGCTAGCATTAGTTGCTATGGTCATTCATATCTGATGCAATTGTCCGTTGCTGTAATCGTCGCTGCACAAGACGCTGACTAATCTGCTGCCGCCGGTCGCGTGCACTTGCAGTTTCCGGTACCATTGGATGCACACGACAGTTTCCGGCCATCCTCACCGCACTCGCGCTCACAGTCACACGGACACACACACACACACGGACACACACACAAACACATGTATACACACATGTGGTACGGATTATTCTCGGTGCACGTTTACGAGTGCTTTAAAAAAGAAAATAATATTAAAAATTTAATGTCGAGCCAGAACTGTACATACACTTAAGTACTATACGTTTGTTTTAAATGGATTTAAGTAATTTTGTAGAAGTATTTAAGTAACTACTTAAGTACATTTTATTGACAGTGTACTTGTACTTGCATACATATTTTTGTACTTTTATTGTTACTTAAGTACATTTTTTTGCTTCGGTTAATTTAACTAAAAGGAAATGAGTAGAACTACAAATGAGATAAGAGTATGTATCGCCTCATCTCAGTATTGGATTGAAGGACTAACAGTCTCGTTTTGAATCTCGTCTCGTGAAAATTGAATTTATTTCGGTTCTGTCTCGTCTCGTTATATTTAGTCAGCCTTGTTTTGTACACGTGGTCAAGACTGCAACCGAAATACGATCGAGAACGAGACCGAAAAGATTCAGTCTCGTGTGAGTTTTTTTCTAAAAAATATATTTTTTTTAAATATTTTATACATCGACTTTGTAAAACAATTTTACTAATCCAATTTCATTATTTGATACACATAGGTATTTTTTTTAGATAAAACAAGTACACTGAAAAAATTTAATGTTAATTTTTAACATAAAAACCATGTTAACGAGAGGACGAAATTGATTCTAGAAATTTTTAACATCCGACATGGTAAAATTTAAAAGAACGTCTACTACAATTCAATATATACTGTATAGCAGTTTCTATCACGGCGATAGGCTAGATATGAAAAGTAATATAGAAACATAGTAAAATTATAGAGAATGTACGTGAAATTTTCATATGCAAGAAATTAAATTGAAGAATAGCGTATATTACTTTTTCAGAGCACATAAATTTTAATAGGTACCTACTATGTTAAAATTTACCAGTATGTCATTGTAATTTTTCATTTACTTTATTTTAAATTCTACCGACTTTTCTGTATATTTTTTTCAGAAGTTGATTCTGTCCCCAGGTTCACAGCATTTTTTGTTAATTTTTAAAAGAATATTCTCTCCGTGTATTTAAAGAATAGTATTTTTTTAAAAACATTTTTTGTCTCTATTGTAAAGTTGTAGTTTTACCGTAAATACAAAATCCAGCATTGATAATTTATTATGGATTTAAAATTAAAATCAAATAGTAAATTTTTACTAATAACAGATAGTTCCATCATCTATTATACTACTTTTGAAAAGAATTATAAATAAATTTGATATCACATCGGTTTCGTTTAAGCGTGTAAACCTATTTAGGGTACTTCGTTATATTGAATTTAGAGTAAAGTTGATATACGAAATAAAATACATAATAATATTAATGTACAGTGGAGCTTCGCTCAGTTGAAAAAGAAAATATGCAAAATCCAGTCGCGCATTGATCTTTATATCGAATAAAATATATCCAATTTGATTTCAGCCTGAAAACTTTGAATATTTTACAAAACTTAAAACTATATACATAACAGAACAATCGTCAAATGTGAGCATGACTGGAATTTACAAAAATATCAATTTCCATGAGACACACAACAAATTTCATACGAAACAAACGGTCGATTTATAAAAAAATAAATTGTGTCATGAACGAAAAATCCCACATCACATTCTAGACACGTTCGTAAGTGACAGATCACATCAACAAAGGGCATGATGTTGTTTAGATGGTGGTAGCCCTGGCGGCTGACGTTAGCAGTTGCATTGTTGCAAAAAATATATTTGCAATTATGTAGATACAGTAATAAAATTTAATCATTCCTTATGTACTAAAAAGACCCCGCAGTATCCTTATAGGAAAGGGGGTTCGGTCAAACTCTTTAAAACTTTGGATTCTGATAGTCCTTAATAAGTAGATCAAAAGTGTCAATGGGCACTAAGTCATAAAAACTCAAATTTTTAAGATATAGCCCTCTGAAGTTGGAGATCATGCTTGTCTTTAATTTGCAATAATTTTTTTGATAGAACCTTCATTTTTGCACAACTATTTGTAAGTGTTCCCAAAGTCTTATATAATCGATTGCCACCATACAAAAGTCAATTTTTCAATTCTTTGGTAAATGGTAACACTTACATCTTAATGTAACGATTTTTTATTATAAACCAATTCAATTGTTTCATAGAACCAGCAATATTAAAAAATAATAATAGCCAAGAATCTGTTCTGAAAAATTAAAAATCTGCTGGTGAAAATCGCACTAAAATCGGTTCAGTAGTTTTGAGATTAATGGTAAAATTACCAAAATAAGTATCTTTTTATAAAGGTAGAGTTAATTAATTGTACAAAAATCAATATTTGATAAAATTGTGTAGTGTATATAATATACCTCAAATAACTCAAAAACTACTGAACCGATTTTAGTGTGGTCTTCACCAACATAACCCTTATTATTATTTGATGTATATTACACACTACACAATTTCAACAAAAACCAAAGTTTCAAAGAGTTTGACCGAAACCCCTTTCCCATAAGGATTCTGCGGGTTCCTTTGAGCTATGAATGATATCAAATTTAAAAAAAGACGGACAAGTGCGAGTAAGATATGCACCCTCAGGGTTACGTACCGATACCGTTGTATAACATTTAATTATTGAAATAGTTACGTAAACAATGGACCCGATTCCCAAGGCGTCTTTACGTAGACGTTGTATAAAAAAAACCGCAACGTATAATTAGAAATTAATGATTTTCGTTTTTTATTTTTTATTTATGCTATGAGACCTCTCCTTCTTGCTAAATTTCAATATTCTAGTAATCTAGGTAATCGGAAAACACTGTATCTTTTTACAGGTCTATGAATACTTTAATTTAATATTAATTTCAACTTGATATCTATAGCCGTTTCTGAGAAAAAGGGTTTTGATGAACAATAAAGTGATTCTATAAAGGTTCATTTTTTCATTTTGAGGTACGAATCCTTAAAATTGTTCATTTATTAAACGTAGACACAAATTCATCAATATTTATATTCATCAGCGTCAAAGGTAAGTTCATAAACAAAATGAAATGTTCTGATACAGTTTTATAAATATAAGTTTATGATAAAGTATTAAAATCAACCTAGTTAGTTTGACTTTTGAATATTAAAAGTTTTCAAAGAGAACGTTATATTTACAAAAAGCATTTACTTTAACTTTCTATCGAAGCTTCAGACGTAAACAAAAAAGCACTACGATAAATTTAATAAATAATCAATTAAAACAAGTTGTTTCAATGAACATTTTCATTACAAGAACGTTAGAAAATCCTCAGTGACGCAGCAAACCTTAAAGCAAGCCAACTCGACGCTCCGGTCACAACAACCGGATCCCGGAATCGCTTCCGGCAATACGGACCGTGCGTGACCCGGAAAATAATAGATTTCGATTTATTGATGCTGCTTCTTCTCTCTTATCAGCATTCTATCCTTGTCGTCTTAACTACATCCATATTTGTATCTCTCTTCCAAATATTAGCGCGACGCTGATCTTTGTAAGCGTCAGGTTATATGAATTTAGATTGTTTTTTTGATTGGAGCATTAGTTAAAAATACAATTGGGGAATAGTTCCATACAAAAGAATATAATTGATCAAGACAAAAATCAGATACAATCATTTGGTTAAATTAATTATTTGAATGAAATTATTTAAACAAAAAATATAGTTAGAGTAACTCCTGAATTGGATATTGGTGTATTTTCTCCCGCAGGAATTCTCGGGTAATTTTGTTGATTTTTAAATTATTGAATTCCAAGAAAAATAAAATCATTTTCCGATAATTCCAGGAAATTTTTCACAAAGTATAATACCGTTATTTTTTTTTTAATATTGCACAGTAAATGACTATACATTTTTTTATTTTTCTTAAATTGTTTATGAATAAAATATTCATAATCAATAAAAATTTTATATTTTTAAATTAATTACAATTAATAAAATTGTACAGCCATTTTAGTTTTAATTATATTTATAAATAATTTGTTTAACTATAAGTACTAACCAAACTTCCGCCTTTATTAATATTACTGACAATTACTTTTAACTATCTAATTTATTAAAATACATTATACATGTATTATTCATTATAAAAATTAGTTATTTCAATGAGCAAAAAACTTTGTTAATGAAATAGAAATTTCATGAGAACAAATATTATCTATAGCTACTCAAGTGATTTTATGTCATATCAATAGTACATTTTTGAGATATACAGTATAAATACATAGGAAAGAAGGGGGAGGGGGGGGGGAGAGAAACATGAGAAAAATATTTAGACGATATTAAATGAAGAAAAAAAGTGTTTAGTAAAAATATGTAGAAAAATCGATTTAGTTTCTTAAAAAAATAAATACCATTGTACAGTTATTATTATTAACATCAATTTAAAAAATTTATAATTGACTTTTGCATCATCTTGTATGTACGTAGGTGCTAAAAAGTTATTGTATACAAGAAATAGTATTTTTAAAAGTGGGAAAGTTGAATTGTCAATTACACGCAACACGAAAAAGCCAACTGTGGTTTAAGTTTAAACTGAAAATTCTTCATAATGAAATTCTCAAAGCGTATTTTGAAAGTTAAGCTCCCATCTTAAGGAGGCCTCAAACTTTTTAGACGATTGTTTAAGTTTTGTAATGCAACAATCAAAAGTTAAACTTGGCAAATTTCAAACTTTTGAAATGTAAGAACCAAGTTATTATAAATTTTATTTTGTTTTCGAATAAAGTGTTATATATATAATATAAAAATATGTTTATATTATGTAAGTACATATTTTAATGTTATAACATTTTCTGTAATCATACATTAAAGATAAATATCCCATAGTATATTTTACGAATTATTGATAGGTACCTACTATTTTAAAACTGATACTCTTGACGGGAAAATTTATTTGAATATCGTCTCAATCCCTTTTTTTAAGACATTCTCGTCTCGGTTTGAATATTGTCGTGACGTTCATAGTAGCCTTAGGCAGCCCATAGACGATCAATTTTATTGTGCAATATCACGGATTGTTCAATATTATTGACCGTTTAGGAATCATATTGAAGATTGCACAATGCTTTTAGAAAAGTTTGAGTGAGTTTAAATTTTATTGTGCCATATTATTTCATTGTGTCATCTGTAGTGTTTATTATTGTATATTTTCGTCAGAGCAACATGTGTGATGAAGATTTGGCTGTAGCTATGCTGTTAATTTTGCTGGCGAAACGAAAAAAACAACGAATATGGGTAAAAAAATGATTGCAAAGAAGGCCAGTGTACACTCATGAACGTCTTTTAAAATAAATTTATAAATATTTGTGCGTGCGTACGGGACCGCTCCGAACAGTACAGTAGACTAAAAAATATTGTACAAAAAGTCCTACAGACGACACAATGAAAAAATATGGCGCAATAAAATTAAATTTGCTCAAACTTTTCTAAAAGCATTGTACAATCTTCAATATGATTCCTAAACGGTCAATAATATTGGACAATCCGTGATATTGCACAATAAAATTGATCGTCTATGGGTATATTTCAATAAAATTGTGCAATAATAATATTGCACGATTATATTGTAGGTGTATGGGAGGCCTTATCCGTTAGATATATCGAAATAATAAAACCATACCTTCAATTAACGTAAATTCATGATGCCAAATAAACTCATTACCTTCCATATAAACTACAGATATTACATTCGCTCCATCACATACCGCCAATGTGCAAGAGTCATTACTTATATTAGTGTAAATACGATACGTTTATAACCTGGATATCCAGGATAATATAATTTTAACTATCGTAATAATAACAAGTAGGCTGGGTGTAGCACAGTTGTAACTAGTTTATAAGTGCACAGCTTAACAATGAAATTGTTTAACAGTTTATTACCAATTCTGGATTTTATGTTATTTTGGTTACATGCAATGCCCAATGAGTATCTATAAAAAAATACTGAAAATGATTGATATTTTGATTAAATAATATTCGTTAAATTTATTATAAAAAGTTAAAGTGTTATATAAAATTAAAACTTTATGTATTAACCAATGCTTATCGTTTTAACCAGTGTAGTTTGACAATATCATAAAAAATTAGATGTATTGGCGAAATGAGTGTAATATGTACACGATAACATGAAAAACAAGAGAAAACTACTTTAAGACTTTTATATGTTTACTAGCGGAATCCCGCGGCTTCGCTCACGTAAAGGGGATTACATATTACATTTTTTATATTGATTTTTATTAATTACCTATAAAAAAACGTAAATATCTCGGATCTTAGTTAAAAATTGTAAAAACTAACCTCCTTTGCCCGACTCCACCATTATAACGTAAACAGCTATGCAGATAAACATATCAAAAACACGGACCCTGTCTCCCCCCGCCATTAGGGGTTGAATGTCGAAATTTTTATTTTAATAGATGACTATTTTGCCCGAATTTACCTTTTTAAGTAAAGCAGGTATGTAGATAAACATATCTAAATCCATCCTCGTCCCCGTCTCATGTTTTGTGGGCTTGAATATCGAACTTTAACTTTTAATTGAATATCAATTTGTCCGAATTTACTTTAATATAATGAACAATTAGGAAGATAAATATATCAAATTTTTACCCCCTCCCCCTATTCCCATAGGGGTTGAATTTTCGTAACTGATATTTGTTTTGTAGAGTACCATGTTTCATTCGGTGAATACAAAAAAAAATATTTTACAATTTTTTTCACCCCCCCCCCCCTAACATGTTAGGGGTTAAATTTTGGGAAATGCTGTAATAATTGTTTCATTATTTACATATTATATTGTAGAGTATGTTTGATAAGTTTCAATTAAATGCGAACAAAAAAAATATTTTTTTATATAAAATTTGACACCCTGCTTTAACCCCGTAGGGGTTGAATTTCGAAAAATCCTTTCTTAGTGGCTGCTTACATCATAAAAGGAAGGCACCTACGAAATTTCACGTTTCTAGGTCCAGGAGATTAGGCTGTACGTTGATATATGAGTGAGTGAGTGAGTGAGTGAGTGGTTAAGGACAAACTCTTTTATAGATATAGATGAAGTTGACAATAAGAAAGGATATTTATTTAGCAATCAAAAACGATGGTGTTTTTTTTTTCAAAAAAATTGGATGGTATGCAACAAAAATAATCGAGGCTAATTAATCATTTGTTTTCAAATCATGATTCACGTTAAATCTAAACGTTAATAACAGTTGTGATGGATTGTTTGAAACAAAAAAAAAATAATCAAAGCTAGTAAATCGTGTTTTTATTAACCGTTTTAACGTTAATTACTATTTGAAAACGAATGATTAACAAATTTTTTGCTTTTTTTGTACATACATACATCTCAATATAACATATTTATTAGAGTATAAAATTAATAGACAATTAAGATCTGCCTGGTATAGTTTTTCATTCTCTACCACTTAATTTAACAGACATCATACCACCATTTAAAGTTATCATCCATATAGTAATTGTTATTAATAGATACTTGTTACAACTGTAATTAAAGTCTAGCATTCAGTTTTACGTCGACTACAAACTGACGTGAGTTGAACAATATAGAACGCGTTATTATCGACCGTCTCTCTCGCGCAAAACGATCTACATCATCCAGCGACACTTCCAACAGGAGGCGAACCCATTCTCCTTGACATCATAAACAAACTGACATGTCACCAATCCTGTGCTTAGATCATTCACTTGTTCTGATTTGTTATATGCGCTGTTATACATGGTCCAATTTTACAATTGTTAGTGAAAAGTTAATTCCTATTTAATTTTGTAGTTTTAGAAGGGCCAATTATACGAAAGCTCACATTTACACGAGCTAATTTATGATTAATATTGCCGATATTGACTTTTTTTTGTTACCTCTTCCGCGCGCCGCCCCTTCTGCCCTGGTTCGCCCCCGCCCCCCTAGCACTGCTTCTGATCTCACAGCGGAAGATTTAATTCCCCCAATAAGCAGTTTATATTTGGTTTAAAAAATAACGTTTAATCCTATAATTTAGGATAATATTTATAAGTGTAGTGATTTGGGCCAAAAATCCTTGTTTTATTGTACAACGAAAATAGTATTTTCTTAATAAATATAAGATATTATTCCACCCAAGCGCGTATATTAAGAAAATATTTATTTGTTATACATAAAACAAGGATTTCTTGGGTTAAGTCAACGTTTCTACCAGTGAACAAAAGATGTTAATAAACTATGATATCTTCAGTTCTTTTCTAAAACGCAATTTACACCCAGAAACCAAGATATATATACAGATCACCGCAGAAGCCTAAAAACTTGTATAAACTATGAATAACTTTTTGTCTTCCAATTCACAAAGTTGTAACAAATACTTTTAGGGGTACACTCATGAAATATTAAAACAGTTACTTTCTTCAAACAAAATTTCCTTGAATTTAAGTCTTTTTCGATATCTAATAAAAACCTTAAACAAAGTTGTACCGCCATGAAAACTTTTACACAGAAATACATTCAGTACTTTGTTATTTAGGAACAATGTTCAAGTTAGTTACAAATGTTTCTTTATAATCATCATTCAAATATTTGTACCTACTACAGTACTACATACATATATAAAATATTTAAATGGTACAATGTAAATGAAAATATATTGTAAATTACCTACTGGGTGTTGATTCTGAAAAATGAAATCAATGTTCTTTCAGATATATGTAAATTTTTGCTTATTTATGTAAATAATCTTGTTAATTTTAAGCTTGCTTACATTTTTTCATATTTCGAAGTTTCGACTTCGTTTTTGGCCAACACATCATAGAAAAGCATGAAAAAAATCTTCATGCCCCCACCCCCTCCCAACGAATTACTGTCATAACTTTGAACCCGCTTTTGACTACAAACAAAGTGATTCATTTGCACCATTTAACAACATATCACGGTGCTCTGGAAGCCAACTTAATAAAAAAATTGATTACCTCTGATATTTTTGTACAGTTAAATTATTAGTATTCAAGGAACATTTTAAGACCAAAAAGAAAAAAATCGCCTCGTCGCTTTTTTAATAATTCATAAAACAAAAATACATAAATCGTGCACGGTGCTCTCGATGCCAATTTTAATAAAAAAATTGATTACCTCTGATTTTTTGTACAGTTCAATTCTGTATTTTTTGACAATATCTCCTAATAATAATCCACTATTAGGCGCCATTTTTCTAATATGACGGTGCAAGCGGCAAAGATACGAGGTGGCAAAGTTGAAATTCGGAAAGAGCACATCAAAATCTATAAAATTACCAATTTTCAAAACTCTCGGAAAACTTTCCAGGTAAAACAACCAAACGATTGTACAACTAATAAATTTATTTAGTGAAAACAATTAATTGAAAAACTACTTTTCTTATTTTATGAATTATAAAAAAAGCGCAAAGGCGATTTTTTTCTTTTTAATATTAAAATGTTCCTTTAATACTAAAGAATTGAACTGTATAAAAAATCAGAGGTAATCAATTTTTTTTAAAAAAGTTGGCTTCCAGAGCCCCGTAAAATGAGCAAGAAATAACATTGAATTCCCTATGCACTGTAATAGTTACAATCTACACTGAGTTTTTTTGACAAAATTGCAACAATAAACTCTAAAAGTCTAAACAATTTTAAAATACGAAGTACGTTTTAAAAACACTGTGGTGCTGTTTTGTCGTTTTGGTGTAAACACAGCATAACATTGTCTTACATGCTGTATGATATAATTTATATAGTCAATAAAAATATTAAAACTTGTAAAACTAACACCATTTTTCAACTTTAATTAAATCTAAAAGAGCAGTATTCTTGCTTGAATAGCGTAATACACTTTACTAGAAATAGTGGAATTGATAATTTTATTGTCAAATAAATCATAAAAATTTATATAAGCTACATATTAAAATTTTACTACATTGATATGCACATTGCAACGACAGCAATAAAAGTAGCATGGTATATGTGTGTGTATGCACTACTCGTATCTCCTCAGCTTCTGGAATATCTATTGCAGTACTTCAGTGCAGTTGACAGTGCAGTAATATTGAGGTTATGTGTGCCATTTACATTTACTTTATTTGTTGTGAACATTAACGCGGTTAAGAATGATGGATAAGAAATGAGATTATGCTTCACAGATTATGAATAGACAAAGTTAACACATACTTTTCTGACTTCAGGATGTTTAATATGGCTATTTTCATTATATTGATAATGAAAATAAAACATTTTTTTAATATTCGAAAAATGTATCAGTAACGTAACTTACTCAGCTATTATGGGATTTCTTCGATCGTTTGTGTTTGACACTGTACGGGGGCCGGGGGGGGTGGCTTTGTTCACAATGTTAATTGTGACAGATTAATAATCAGGTTACTTTTCAGTGGCGTAGCCATAAATGTAACCTTTTTTTTATTTTATAACTAGCTGGGCCCGCACGGCTTCGCTCGCGTGAACAACGGAATTATTGTTTAGGATTCAAAAAAATATATAGTTGAATTAAGTATAAACACGATTAGTTATTTTTCTAATAAAAACCAAACAACACAATTACCTAATAAAAGCGAATCAAAACAGAAAGTAAAATAATTTTTTGTTCTATTTACATTTAAAAGTTAATTATTGAAAACAAATTAAACAATTGACAATCAAAAGAATACCGGCCTGTTCCCTCTGCCCAGCATGGAGTCTTCCTTCTCCCCGCGACACTTTATCTAGTTCGCACGAATTCTCACGAATATGTTATTATATGTGTATTTCACGTTATTTCTTAAACCAAAACCAAATTGGATTCTGTAAAAGGCAAATTATATCTACATTAAGTACTTATGATGATGAAATCATTTATTTCGATAAGGATTAAAGTTTTGCAAGTCATAAGTCCATGTAACATAAAAGCAGTCATTGTGGCTTAAATATAAAAGTTAGACATATGGTGTCGCAGACTTTATTGTAGAAGTTTTGATTCTACACAATTCTTTAATACATTATTTTGTTCTATATTCAACGGTTTAGGCAGCGTATTGCAAAACAGCGCGCCGTCGGTAATTTTTTTCCGACTTGATTTACTATTATCGTCATTGCTTAGTTGTTATGTTACCTAACGTAACAAAATATAGCCTATAACCTGGCCAGAGAATGTACCTATGAATTAAAAAAAATCACGTAAAACGGATAAGTGGTTCACGAGTGATAAGCGCACTAACGGACAGACAGACAGACGTTGAGTTTTATATTTATTAAGGATAATAGGAACTTTGAAATTACTTTTATTAATTTATTAATAGTTTCTAATAATTATGCATCATATTATCTATTGTTTAACAAAAGAATATGATTTTATAAAAATTATAAATGGTTATTTTTATAAAAAAAAATATCTAATGTTTATTTTATTTTATTATTATAAAAAGAAAAATACAATTTAAGCTGCTAATTACCTGTGGGTATTCCCATTGTTATTAACAATTTTCAGTGATAACAAGCTCTTTGTAGACACATCACAAATAGAACATAATTTATGTATGATACTACATCTATACACCTAATATTTACAAATGGAAACCGAAACCATAGATAAGATATTAGTATGTATCTATCAGGAATACATAATATAGTTACAAGGGTATAGTTACCTACTCACTACTCGTATATAATAATATCTATCGTTTACTATGTGAAAAGTAACTAAACTTTAACTATCGCAATATTATGCATAATCTTAAGTTTTAATGACTTGACATAAAACTGTTCATTAATACATGTTATGGGGATGTAAAATAATAAGTAAATATACTTCTATAGTTCTATATACAATGTACTGCATTATGAAACTAATACATTTACTGATTAAAATCTATAGTTAATTAAATTAACTGCTCACTGGCAGAGAAAAACTAATAAGTTATTATGTAAATTGAGATTGCACCACAAATTTTATTTTCTTTCCAGCTTTTTTAAAACTATTTTTAGAATGGTGTATTTGCGTATTATGTGTGTATGTATGTATGTATGCATGTGATTTTTTTCCAATCATTTATCAAAAACGACTCAATGGTAATAGGTGTGTTTTTTGATTTTATTAGTTTTTCTTGATTGTTAATTTAGATCTGATTAGATTTTCATTATGCTGTTCCATTAAAAATAAAAAGGTATGTAGCGTTGTTTTTAAGAGTCACTGTGTATACAAATAATTTTAAAATTTTATTTACAAATAATCGTTTGATTTTTGTTGATAAAAAAAATACAATCTAATAAATATTTCCGAGCCTAGATTTCTTTGCTAATAAATTAGTAAAAAAAAAAACAAAAAAAATATATTAATAAAAATTATATTGAATTGATGAAAAATGTGGAAAATTCTATAACCAGTTTTCTTTTATTTATTTACAGAAACTATATCATTTTATATCATTTGCTTATAGGCAAAACGTAGGTGAAAAAACTTGATTTTGAGAAAATCGAATTTTTCTTTAATTATTATACTTTAATTTATTTATACTTAAGTACACCAGTGTACTTAAAATCGAAAAAACTGACTTAATGTGTTTAGTTTGTAAGCTGACGATATGTCCCTACTCTAAAGAGATTAAAGTTTATTATACTAGAAAATGAGTAAAATTTAAATACAACATATAAATTATTTAAATTAAAAGGAGCACGAGAAGACACACATACTGTCTGTAAAAATAAATCAAAAGAACATACCGTTTGTAAAAAAACTCTCCTCGAGTACAAAGTGCACGAGCATTAACAGCTGGTGTTCCGGTTGGCTGTGGTCCGGGGGTCCGGGAAGCCCAGAGATTTGCTCCGGAGCCAGTATTAAAAACATCACCATTACTCATCATTTATGTGAGTGACACAACATGCCCAGGGTAGAGAGTAGCTTGCTACTGCTACAGAGTGGGATTCTCGCCGCATTATGCATGGTTATTATTATTGTATTTTTGTTTGTTTTTGTTGGTCGTATGCTTAAAATATTAAAGGAAAAAATGATTTGTTTTATTTCATAATATTAAATTCTACATTATATTTTCTTTATTTTGCTTTCTCGCAATATCGAAGATACGAGAAGCTTTGTGATCGTTTTAAAACGAGAAAAAAAATTGTTCTCCGATTTTAAAAATTTTACCGGATCTATCCGTTTCAGGTCAAGACAAACACTTTTTGTTCCGTGTCTGTCTGTCTGTGTGTCTGTCTCCCAATCCTTGTCACACGCTTAACTTATGAACCACTGTACCGATATTAATGAAACTTGGTTAGTTGGTTGGGTCTGGTTTGAGGACGGTCCCATTTCAAAAGTATTAAAATCGTGTGTAAGGGGGAGGGGTGACATCCTAAAATATTTATTTTTTGATTTGAAGATATCTCAAGAAAGACACATGCTACGTGAAAATTTTATAGAACCTTTTTTGTAGAGCATTCAATTCTATATCTATAATATAGGTCACCTACTTTTGTTGTAAAATATTCCCTTACAAAGATCTATCTCAATTTGCTTTAAGAAAATCGTCATTTGTTTTTTAAAATTGCTATTTACTTTGACGTTTTAAATGTCATTTTGACATTTTTATAGCAGAAAAATAATGACTTTTATTGAAATTGTCAAAAAATTCAAAATATACGACATAATAACCAGGCGCGTATTAAGAAAAATGTCGAATTAATATTTTTTATTAAAATTGTATCAAAATTAAATAGTTAACCAATGACAGGCAGTTGATCTGAATGCTTTATTGGTTTTTATTTAAATTGTTCTATAATGAACTACTTTTGATGAATTTAGCACCAGGAAGCACTGTGCATTTTCTTGGCAGCTGTTTTGTAATATAATTTATTGTTTATACACCTTTTACTCTGCATAGTAAACATTTTTTTATTGTGAGTCGAGCCTCATAATAATAATAAAAATGTAATGTAAAATTAGAGATACATTTCGTAATTTTCGAAAAAAACTAAAGTAATGAGTTAAAATAAAAAAAAATAAAAAATAGAATGCCTAAAAAGCAAAGAAAATTGGTTAGATCTGCTAAAATCTAGATACACAAAGCAAGGCTTTGTTTCTTTTTTATAATAAATATCGACAAAGACTTTGAAATGTATTTTATCAACATAGTGAAGTTACTGACAAAACTGCCAATCTTGTAGTATAGCAGCTGCTACAACAAAGTAGAAAACTTAACTTTGCTTGTACTTTATGTATTTACGCATGCTTAAATATTCATCAGAATCGTGTTCGAAGTTATATCAAAAACGAACGCTTTCGATAAACAAAAGTTATGCACACTAGAAACAAATGAGTGAAGCTATTAGTTCTACAATGTATGAAGAGAAAAATATATCTATTTTTGATAATAAATACCTATTATTTTTCTTGCCATTGTACAATATTTGTAGTGTGAGTTATATATAACCTTGTATTTTTTTGGGAGGGTGGTGGAGGTATTTTTTTACACACTTTGCTTTCCCTTACAAAATTATCCTCCTAAAAAAGTGAAACTAAATCGACAAAATTGAAGTCCATTGCTTTGACTCCTGAATATCTCATTACGGAAACCTAAATTAAGAAAAGAAAGAAAAAATAATAAATAACAAAAATAAATAATCTCAGATCTGCAGCGTGTTTAAGTATTCCTTAATAAAGATACAAAAGCATGACCTATCTAGATCAGTATTTACCATAATCTCAACTCTTGGCTGAAAAACTAACCAACAAAGAACTTTCTATGAACTCCTCAATTTTCTTTTTAGAACTTCGCCCTCGTATGATACGCGGAAAAAACTGGGGAAATTGATTATATTAAAGGTCAAGTACTTGTGCGTGTCTTTTGTATGAATATTCAAAAAAGAAAACGAATGTTTCTGACATGATAGGAAATACACTTTTCAGTTTAAAACTTTTAATATTATTATATATAAATTTATGTGTCTCGTATTTGAAAAATGTATATACACGTATAGTTTTATAAAAGAATATTGATGCTAGATTTTACAACCAAAAGGTATCTACAGTTAACTTTTAACTGTTGATTTGAGTATTCAAAAACCTTAACCTTCCTATACCCGCGCATTGATCTGTCAGACTGACAAATTACATTTTTATATTTTTTTCAATAACGGAGAATGCTAAGACAATGAGCTTACTGGTAGTTTAATGATTTTTTCGCTATCTTCAATTTAGTGCAGCGCGAGCATTCGTGCGAATAGGACATGTACCAGTACACGGCATCAATTGGTCTGTAAGACCGACGCGGGTATACAGATACACAGTAAAAAAACTGTATTGGACCAAGAAAACCTTTTTTTGTATATAACGAAAACAATATTTTCTTAATATAAGAAACATACCTACTCTTAATCCAACTACGTTATTCCTTCGTTCAAGAATACTATAGTTAGTTTAAGATATTATTGCTTTTCTTAAGAAAATATTGTTTTCGTTATATACAAAACAAGGTTTACTTGGTTTTAGAAATCTTTTCTACCAGTGTAGGTGTTACACTTTTGAGTATGCTCCGAATGCAGGGTGATATATTGGTTGAGAATAGTTTATAATACTTTATTCCTCATGTTGTTATCTTAAGGTTTTTAGAATTATTTTTAGTGTTTGTTTTAAGAAAAAAAATGTTTTTTCAAGTTTTCGTAGCTCGTTAAAAAAAGTAACTTTTTTCAGAGGCTGTAATAAAAGAATATTAATCACTACAAATCAAAATATTGTCTATAACTTTGGTTTATTTATTTCAACACATCCTTTTGATTTGACCAATCCCATAGATATTTAACCCTTAGAGGTAAAATGTAGATAACTATTGATTATGAAATCGACGAAAAAATTTTAGTTTCTGTTGTATATATAGACGTTTAACTGAAAATGAATTATCACTTAAATATATATAAAGGCAGTATAAAATATGTTTTATAAATTATTTTTAGATTTTAAGACCTATCTCTTACATTGTTTTTAATTGGCCATAAAATAAAACAAAACATAAAAATTAACAATACCATTCCTTTCTTATTTAAATATTTATGCATTCGAGTCTTCCACATAATTAATAAGTCAACTTATAAATTGATTAACCCTCTTCTATCGTTTTCTCTCTCACACACTCATACACATACATACTATGGATGTACTTAGCCCAAACTATCAAACCGACATTACGTGTTCAATTTATAACTAGGAGATACCCAACATACAACATCTTCTTCACTTAATTACAAAACTGAATGTACACGTTATATAATGGAGTAAACACGTTTAAACATGCCATTGATCTGCAATATTCAAAACGTACGTTAGTTGTGAATATCTTTAACATATTATAGAGCTAAATACTAATACGTCGTTGGTTAGAAGTTAATAGAGCTGTTCAAAAGCCAAAGTCACTTATTCCACTTAAATGCTAATTTTATTTTTTATGAACAATTGAACTGTATTGTATAACTATTCATCAAAAAATTCAAGGATAAAATAACTTCAGTTTACAGATTGACAATAGACATGATGCCAGTAACAAAGTATAATTGAAATTATGATTTTAAATAATGAAATAGGTTAAAAAGATTCTAAAAAAATGTATTTATTTATATATTAAAAGCGAGATAATATAATTTTTGTTCAAATAAAAATGCAAAATAAAGCAATCCGCCATGTTCAATGCAACACCAATCAGAGCGAATGACGTCACGCATCAGTAAACGTCAAAAGTGATTGACTTTTATTTTAGACAAATATCAATTCCTCTTACAAGATTATTAGGTACGTACCTTATTTAAGAACTTATATACTTTGGAGTTCATATTTAACACACAAAATAATTAAATTATTGTCTAACTCTGAATGTTTGATTATTGTTGACAATATGTGTGGCGTCACAACTCTGAAATGTCACCTGTAAGCGTTTTGACGTCAAAATCAAAATTAGTTTTAAAAGAGTCCACTTTTGCGATTAAACCTTTGTTTTCTGCAGAAAGGAGACACGTAAGATCATCATAGAAGAGTTTTTTTTAAATTAGTCATCATGTCTATTATATATAATTTTTTTAATGTAACACAGAGTGAGCAGCGGACGTGGTTCTAATTTTATAAAAAAAAATATTTCTGACAAACTAAAAAAAGATAGAATAAAATTAATGTAACATAAATTATAAATAATAATATTATCTACAATATGTATCAAATTATTTTTTCTAAATGTTATCAGTAATCACTATATTCCGAGTTTACAAACTTCACAATCACCTCATACATATATATATATATATATATATATATATATATATATATATATATATATATATATATATATATATATATATATATATATATATATATAGATACATACATATCCTGCTAATACTACTACACATGTTATACTAGATGCAGAGATAGAGCAACAACGTTAACCTCTGACTTATCTCTGATAAATACACACACACGCACATACACACATACGTACACACACACATACGATTCTCTGGTAGGTTGGCTGTGTGTTGTGTTAGTGGTGCCGTTACGACGTATGCAGATTCGGCCAGATATTTGGACAGTGATATTGCTAGGGATATTACATACAAGCGCCGCTGTCTGTTTCCCGAAGTCCTTTCATGTATCCCTGGATTAAAATACTTTCTATGCGCAAACAAAGCCGGAGACGTTTATTAATTTACAGTTGAGGAACACAAACATGCCAAAGTACACATAGTGTATGTTTTGTATCAATATAAATACATATACTTATATGTGTTTATGTACATTACAGAATTATAATTTATATATATGTTACTCTTCATTACAATTACCAATTTAAATTAAACATTTATAAATAATGTTATTATGTCTGATTTTGAGAACAATCGTTATTGTTTATCTCAAAATTGTTTGGTAACGATAGAAATACGCGTACTAAATAATTACTTGTGCCTTCAATACACAAAAACTTACAATTGGATTATCTAATATCAATTTGTATCAGGATTATACATTATACATTACTGTAGATAAAAATTAGCTTACGTATTAATCATTGATCTCTACTGTGAGAGGAGACGCGGGTACTTTAGGCGCGTTCAGGGTGAAATTTAAGTAATGTAACGAAATGCGCGCGCATCATGCAACGAAGATAACAGGATAAAGTTAGGTTAGTTTTCGACGTATTACTTTGTTTACGTAAAAATGACTAGGTATGCTTACTTACCTGTGACGTCACCATGAAGTTCTTTTCAACCTTCTAGATTTCAAATGGTCGTCCACGCTGTCAAACTATCATAATATAAATTTGATCGTGATTGATTTATTATTGTGTTCTGTGTTTGTGCTATTCATTTATTGCTATAGTGAAGCTTTATACATGATATTAATTATATTAATTATAATTATGTGTGATTTGTGTTAAAATCATAGATAAATAAATGAAATCAAGAAAGTTGAAATTAACTTCTTGGTGACGTCACAAGTAAGCAAACCTAGTCATTTAATAACCTTCGCTTCCAGTATTCTCTAACCTAAACATATTTTAGCTGTTTCCATGGCTACCACCATTTCAATGTTTTTGGTGCAGAGAGTTGATTCAGGCTGTCAGCCGCTAGCCAGAACTCGATAGACAAGGAAATAACCAGACAAAAATTAGGGAGAAAAATAAAGACATTTTATTTCATCTTTGTCTGTATGTCTGTCCCCTTTATCCTTGTCACACACGTAACTCATGAACTACTGAACCGATTTTAATGAAGCTTGGTTTGTTAATTTGATTTGGTTATTATATGCCTCTATATCATCGTATGGGAGGGGACTTTTTACGAATAGTTTATTCGCTTCTTGAATCTAAATTTAATGCAATTTTAACATACCTATCACAGTTAAATTTGGGAATCACTGATGATTGAGTTTAATGTAAAGTAAAAAAAAAGTTTATTGAAGGCAATAATGGTGATTGGAAATCGTAAGATAAGAAATTAATTATAAAAATAAATGGTTAAGGAATTACGTGAAAATACAAAGCAAAATGAAATGCATGTAGTAGGTACATTTTTTGTCGTGCGTGCAGCATAAGAAACGTACAAAGTTTAAATCAAATTCGGAGCGGATAGGGTAGGCCCGGGTAAAATTAATGGTACAGAAATTACGTCAGAGTTAGCGGCTCCCGGATTAAATGAAGCAAATGAAATCACGTGTGGGTTTTGTTGTTGAAGGAAACTTTTGTGAAGTTCTAAGTGCCTCTCAAACCACCATCACCCATTCTCCTCACCCTCTCCCTTTACTCTGTCGTCTCTTTCTATTCCTCTCGACGCATTAGGATTAACTTATGTGTGCATATTGTAAGAAAAATGGCACACTAGCCGAGACGGTCATGTACACATAGAGGATTTTCTTATTTGTTACTTTTATTTTCTGATGGTCTTTGTATGGAGTTGAAAGTAGATAATGCAACTCGTATTTATTCTGTTTGTGTTTACTTTTATACAGTATTAGTGATTTTATTGAATTTTATTTTGCTTTGTATCTTTTATATATGTATTTTAATATTAAAATAGCTCTATAATATTTAAAATGAATGAGAATAAGTAGTTTCAAATATTTATTGCAGTTGAGTTGATACAGATCCATAGACATCTCTATACATACAGGGTGGTTCGGTTTGAAATACATATATTTTTGGCTCATTGTGAGTAAAAAAAATGTACCTACGCTAAGGGAAGGTATATTTTCAACACCCTTTGAGCTACAGGGTGTTTAATAAAGTTCCCTCGGAGTTGTACTTAAAACAAAGATTATCTCATAATTTCCAAAATAACGTAACTTGGGTAACAGAAATGAGCTAGTTTCAGAAGTACTCGTATTTTTTTTACCAAGTATTACATTTAATTTGTGATATTACAAACATCAATAAGTATTGCTAAATAATAGGTGATGTGATTATTAAAATATACACATATGTATCTATATATTATATATTTTACTATTTAATATTAAAAAAAGTGTTTTCTATAAATATAAGCTTCTACTTTTAGCATTTTCTAGAATTTGAGTATACAAAGTTATTACATAAGTTAATATTTAAAAAACGTTTCCCTTTATGATTTTCTTTTCTGCTGGCTTAACCTTTTCAGACAGCTTCTTTGTAGTTGTTCATTATGAAAAGTAATAAAATAGAAAGTAAGTAATTAAAAAAAACACGCGTTTTACTAGTTTCTTATTCACTAAAACTTGAATAGTTGAATAATAATTTTACATAGAATAAACTCAGTTAAAATATTTACTTGACTTTATTCACTTAAATGCATTAAATAGATTACTTGTTGGCAGGCAGAACTGACAAAAGGTTGAAAAGACATATACATTGGATGATATTACAATCAGTGAATAGATCTAATTAGTTAAGTAGTTTTAAGCTGTTATTATTCTTTAAATATACATATTCATTCATAAAACATTATCATCGAAATAAACTACAAAAATAACCAATTAAATGCATAAGTGAGTATAAAAATTAAAATACAATGTATAAAAATGAGTATCAAATTAACTGAAATAAAATTTGACTTAAATAAAACAATTGTATCACTGTAATCATGCATTTTAGAGAAGGCTTCTATGCATATATGTAGAATGTGACATGCTCCTAAAGTTCAACATGGAAACATTCAAAAACAGAATAACTTTAAATATTTCCTGACCTGAACAATTAGCTTCGGGTTAAGATAGTCAGTATATGTATATTCATTTAAATGCTAATCTAGTAGCTGGTGTTTTGTGATACAGTATGTTTAGAAGTTCCTTTAATATATGTTTTAATTTCATTCTATTATTATTTTTATTTGCATGTATAATATATACACATATACAGTGTGTTTAAAAAGTGTTAGAAATTTTAATAAAACAGACAAGTGCGTGTTGGGCACGCACATGATAGGGTTCCGTAGTGTCATTCTCACTACGGTTTATAAAAAAAGAGTTATTTCAAAATTTTCGTGACTGAAGGGTTAAAATCAAAAAGTCATTTTATTATTGCATTTTAGGAGACCTATCAAATGATACGCCACTCAATAGGGTAAATGAAAAAAAATATGAGTTTATTTCTCAGTCATTGAAAGGGAGGTCCAAAATTTGACAATGTTGGTTATAATTTTCAGTAAAAGTATCTATATCTATTATCTATGGATTTGTTTTGTTAGATTTATGGTACTTAAACTTATTATAATACGACTCTTATTGTATAAGATAATTTTCGTATATATCATCAATGATTTAATACCGACGGTATTTACTTACCGTGCGTGCGAGAAACTTGTTAAACACTTCATAAAACATTCTGGGAATTGCCATATAGTTATCAAATCTAATCTGAAATTGTTTGTTAGTTTACAAAATTAGTTAATATGTTTAATATTAATAATATTATAATATAATAAATATTTATGTATAAATACTTAAAGTATAGATTTCGTAATCAGCTGTATTATATTATCTCACGTTTCACTATTTGTAAAATTAGCATTCAGATTCGACACGAAGTTTACATTCGGCACGTGTTAATGTTGATAAATATTAACACAGGGACAATGAGAGAAAGGAGTTTAAGTGAAAACATAATGTACCCTTATAAAGACTGGTGCAGCTACTACAAAAATAGTCAAAATAAATTGTTAAATATTATTGTAACTATTGAATTTTTCGGTCATTAATCATTAATACTAATTATTATATTTTTTTCAAAGATAATATCTAATATTTAATTATCTTATTTAAGTGTTAATTTATTTTATTAAATCTCTAAAGACAAATACATATTCAAATATAATAATATTAATAGAACAGGAATAATTCATAAATATCCTAATATTTTACTTTTATAATGAAACGAAGTAGGTACTTATGTCATGCGTATGTTAAGCGTATAATTAAAATTTGAAAACTCGGCACTTGAACTTTCATATTGATATAACGTTCGTAATCTGAAAGTATCAAATACTTGCACAAATGAGAATTTATACAAAAAAGTGGAAACATAATATTGTGTAATTTAACTCAAATAAAAGAATTCATTGTTTATATTATATTTAATTTATATGCATATGTTTGCAGACCCGCAGACTTTTTTATTAAAATTTTCTTCAAAAGATTATGTTAGACTCTTCAGACGATAAGACCAAAAGAAGAAGATTATTTTCCAAAACAAGAAGTAAGTTACAACTTATAACTGAAAGGGAGAGGGGGCAGTTTATATCGTTTTACAATTTTTTAAAAACAATTTTGATAGTTATAAAAAATTGTCTGCCTGTTTGTTTGTTCAGAATTGATATGAAAACTACTGATCTGATTTTAATGGAAGTTTCACTGTTAGTAAGCCTAATTAATACCCTAGAAATAGTTTAGGCTATAAGATAATTAATTTATGACATGTCCATGTTAAGAAAAATTTAAGGATGTTTTTTAGAACATCCAGTTGCGCGGGTTTTCACTGTATTTGAAAAAAAACGCAAGGAAATTCTGTGAATAAATAATAATGTAAATTTAGAAAGACAAAATTCTGATATTTTCGAACAAGTATATACATATAATAAGTATAAGCAGGCCCTGAGAGAACTTCAACGGGGCCCGGGCCAACCCACATTTTGGGGGTTCCATACCCCCCCCCCCACCTCCCGAGCGTAAGACCATTCTAAACAACTTCCGTACTAGTTAAATTCCTATAACTTTCTGATATTATTTTAGTATTACAAATTTTTTTAAGAAAATTTTCTTTTTGTAGTATATTTATGTTTTTTAAATAAGCTCTGTTAAAAATAGTATAAATGTATCAAATAAATATATAAAAACGTTAAAATAAATATAAATCATTTTCAGTGCACTGGGGCCCCTGAGATATATGGCCTTCCTAGCCCCTCCTCTTTCTGGGCCTGAGTATAAGTATATATTCTAAATATATTTTCCCGTTAAAATGAAATCATAAAACACCGAGAATTAAATTCTCACTTCCTGATATTTCCTTTTATAACATTATCTTGCAAGAGAGCTTCTGTCTATGCAAACTTCCCTTTCAAATTGATTCCAATGATTTTATGACGTCACTGTACCACAAAAGATACGTTATATACAGTGTCGTAAAATGCTATGGCCAGCCCCGGATACACAAACTTGTGCTTGGAACAGGCGGCTCGCAAAGATCGTTCTCAAACTCATAAAAATACAGCGGAACTCTAACTAAACGATTGATTCCTGATGATGGAATCGGAATTGGTGATAATATCGAGAGTCTATGAAGGAACTTGTATACATATTTATCCAGAATGTATTCAGAAATAAATCTACGTTACTTAACCCTACGGTGGTGGTGCCAAATTTTAAAAACCAATGGATTTGATTTTTTTATTGGTCATTAATTTTTTTCTTTGTGTTATTTGATGTCTGTTACTTTTAGTATGTATGAAAATATTGTTGAAAAGATCTATAAGACTTGATGCTACCACTCTACAGTGGACCAAAAATTTCTTTTATTTCACAAAAATACTTTTATTTCACTTCACATGTATCCTGTATCTATGTATATCAGTTAATATTTTACCAATTTTCCGTTAACCTAATAAACTTAAATATGGTATACCATAGGTTAAGTTAAATCCCAAACGGGTAAGGGGTGGATGACAATACACTCAACTTTTCTGATTTTTTTAATTGACGCAAATTACTCGTATGTTTTTTTGCAAAGGGATGTAAAAGTTTGTATGGGATATTTTTTTATCAGATTTACTTAACACTTAGAATAAATACTATACAAAACAAATAATGAAACGTGTTTTTCAGCATTTCTTAAAATTCAACTCTTACAACTCCTTAAGGGTTGAAGTTATAGTAACCAGAGTTATACTTATAAGGCTCCTATCATATCTACCTTTTTAAATATTTTTATCAGTTTTTGAATTGTTAATATGTGATAGGCTTATTGCAAATTAGATCATCGAACTCAAATATACATATAATGTAAATTAAGAATGTAGGAAATAGAAGTATCAACACTATCAACTTACTCTTGTTTCTTTCTTATTTTTTTGGACTTGTTCAATGTTTTTTGTCATAAGTAAGACTGAATAATATATTATTATTATTTCTATGAAAAATTGAAGTTTGATGCATGAAATACAACCAAAAAATATTTAATTTTAGAATTCATTAAAAGTATGTTTATTTTATAGAAAATGACGTGAATAATTTAATGTTTTGAACGCAAGTCTGTATCTCAAATCGTTCTCAAGATATGGTCTTTCAAAGTTTTAGTTTTTTTTTTAATTTGGAGAAAAATGGTCGTAACTTTTTAACGTGTAATCGGATTTAATTTTTGTCGACGGATTTGAAATCAGCGTACCAAAATCTATATAATTACATACATCAGACTTAAAAATACGACAAAAAAATTTGTCAAAAATCAGCATTTTTTTAAGGTATACCCCTTGGAAAAATTTTAATTTTCAGCAAAAAATTTTTTTTTATGATTTTAAAGTATTGTACATGTAATTATATAGATTT
This sequence comes from Sialis lutaria, assembly GCA_949319165.1. Taxonomy (NCBI): domain Eukaryota; kingdom Metazoa; phylum Arthropoda; class Insecta; order Megaloptera; family Sialidae; genus Sialis; species Sialis lutaria. The sequence continues at coordinate 13,891,906 of OX439237.1, forward strand.
AGGCACGCTGATTCCAAATCCGATCACACATTCAAAAGTTACATCCATTTTTCTCCAAAATTTTGAAAAAACTAAAACTTTGAGAAGCCATATCTCGAGAACGTTACGAGATTCAAACCTGCAGTTTGAAAATTTAAACTTTTCACGTCATTTTCTATATAATTAACACATTTTTGATGAAATCGAAGACACCAAATTTTTCATATTCATATTTCATGCATCAATCTTCGATTTTTCATATAAATATTGACACAACACACACAAAAATAAGAACTAGAATCTAAATTTACTATATAATGCATAATTTTAATAATTTTGTATGTAATTTGTCCTCTAAGCCAAAATCAATGGTTTTATTATTTAATAATACAAAAGATAATTTTAATATTTCACCCCCTGTCACGTATGGAGAGTTGTATAATTAGTTTCGAAATTCACGCGAGCAAAGCCGCTAGTACATATATAGAACGTACACAAAGAAAACAAATAGTTCTATCAAGTCTTCAAAAAAAAATATAAAAAAATATATAAAATATTCTGTCATACTAATTTCTCCTTAAAAATGATATGAACATATACGTGTTCATTAGACATTGGCGCCACCACTAGAGGGTTAAGTTGACAAAAAAAAATGTAATACAATATTTAATAGTGTTGTATTGGTTTTTTGCCACCTGTATTTTTTTATCAATATTCTGAGCTAAAATAAAACCAGTCATGGAAAAAAATCATATGTATCTTATGTTATCAAGTATGACTATGTTTTAAAAAATCACTTTTATACTACATTTTTACTAAAAACATAGCGAATGCGAATGTAGGTATTATAAGAAAAGTATAGAAATTATAAATGTTAGAAAATTGCACTTAATGCAATATACATATATGTCTATATAAATATAGTTGGATATTAATTATACCGTAAAGTAAATATTAAATCATTATTTAATTAGTTATAATAAGAAAATGCATAGTTCAAAGCTTCGTTAAACAGCATTACTCAAATAAACTATATACTTATAATTAAAAGAGTTTATTTAATAGTAAATTTAATTTCACTTTATTCAACAGTAATAATTTTAGATAAATCTGAATCTTACTTCAAACAAAGATACATAAAAAGTGCACCATATGAGAAATTAAATCTATATAGAAATCTAAATTTATTTAAAGGAAAAATAAATACATTTGTGTCCTTGTTTAACGAGAGAAATGAATGCAGACATAAGTATTTTGTGTTTTTTTTTTCTTTTTTGTATCGCAATGTGTATTATTTATTAATTATATTATTTATTAATTATATTTTATTTCTTATTTAATGTTTATTTACGAGTAAGCGTCCGTTGATAATTTTTTTAAATACTCCGCCCCCAATCTGCCCTTGTGAACATCTGCAAGTATGTGACCCCCCCTCATCCTTACGTATTTTTTTAATACATATAAGTATAAAATAGTAATAGCAAAGAAAGTTGGTTAATTAAAAAAAATTAATTCACTCAACATACGAAAAACAATTGCAACAACCTAATCTGGTTTAAACTAACATATACATACGCCCAGTATTATCAACTAACTAAATGCTCCTTTAACTAACTGTCATATTATCAACAGATGCAAGCATAATACATTTAATTAAATAGATTTTAAATTATCTGCAATATTTCTTTACAACGTATATTATGTCTATTTTTCATTGAGAGCTTAAATATTGATTTAAATCACGTTTGTAATACACCATATTTACTTTAAAGGAGCATTTAGCGCTAAAGGAGCTTTAAATTGGTTGATAATACCGGGCAAAAGTATTTTAAAATAGTTTATTTAAAAAAAAACATCATCTAAGACGTTACGTAATTAGTTGTTAAATAAATATAAGTAGTAAGAAAATTTGTTTCTCTACTCATTTTACTTTAATATAATTTGTTAAACATCTAATTACTTAAGAAGCTCATATCTATTAAACTTAACTTGCAAGAGTCAAAACCCCAAACCATCAAAAGTTCATCGGCACTAACCATAAAAACCATAACAGAAGACAATCTAAACGTGAACTTAATATCATATCTAGCAATCTACGTCCACTGTTTATTCTTCTATCTTCCTCACGCATACAGAACTCTCCACTCTCATAGTAAAAGAGCGCAAGAATAATACCGAAGTTTCAATGCTGATATAAAAGTTTTCTGATGAAGCATACTTTGAACATCTTATAAATATTTAGGACAACGTATTCGTGGATTAGTCTACAAGAATGCTACAGACTTGCCTGTATTTTATGTGTTGTACATACAATAGCTTTATTGTGCTTAAGACTATTGTTGACAACTGTATTTTGGACGTGTTTGTTTTTATTGTTGATAATCTTTAACGTGTTCTTACATCTTATAGCCTTGAGATTTTATTAGAATTTTGTTTTATTTATTAATATTGTTTTGTTTATATTTTTTGTGTTTGTTGCGGTTTATTACTGTTATTTATAAGTTTAATAAATTATATAGAGTTGCTACTCTGAGTTTATTTCAAGATGAATTGGTATAAATGTTATGAAAGAACAAATTTATTCATTAATGAAATATACTTTAAGAAACAAAAAGTTTTTGTAGGTAGATATTTCATTAATGAAATTACGGAAACTTTATAGAATTTAGAATCAGAGGTGTAAAAACGGGTTAGCATTTAGCAACGAGGTAGTTGCCAAGGGTACTGAGGCTGCACGATATACTTATCGAAGATATCTGACGTTTATTAGCAATTTCTTATAGAAGTTTTTTAAGTAAAGAAGTTTACCAATATTATAAACGTGTTCCCAGAAATAATACAATAAGTGTTCGGATTTGAATCATCAGCTAATAATTGCCACAGGTGTATGGTGGGCGACTTTTTTCGGAATTGAAATTATAGTATACTTTGTATCGATGTATTTTGTTAACGGTTTTCTATATGACAAATTAAGAAACAAACTGTATTTTTAACAAATATAAGCACAGATACATCACTGATCTTGATAACTATTGGCTGACACTCAAAATCGATAACATTTATTCTGACTTATACTAGTTTCATAAATTAATATAATCCATACTATTAGGTATAAATGCGAAAGTGTGTCTGTCTGTCTGTTTGTTACCTTTTCACGGCTAAACCGCTGAACTGATCTTGATGAAATTTGATAGGAAGAAAGCTTGTATCCTGAGAAAGGACATATGCTACTTCGAATTGGAATTGGGTGAAAATGTGTGTATGGGAAAAATTTCACCCCCTATCACATATTAAGGGTTATAATTATTTTCATTCGATCCGACTGGAAAAATACTAAGTGGGAGTTTTAGGGGGAAAACCACCCCCTATCTTCCATAGGAACCGAGATATTTACGATTTTACACAATGAATGAAAACAAAAAAAAGAAAAAATATATATTACACCCCCTTTCACATATGAAGGGTTATAATAAGTTTCATTCGATCTGGCGGGAAAAATACTATGGGGGTGAGGGTTATAAGGAATAAACAAAAACCTGACTTACTTAGGAGCCGAGATATTTAAGATTTTAATATTATAAATGCGAAAGTGGATCTGTCTTTCTGTTTGTTGCGGGTAGCAGCTAGTGAGTTCATAATACAATGAATTAAAACTATTTTGTGGTGTAATCTAATGCGCCTTTACGAAAATTATCAGGGACACGGTCAATATTCGTATGGACATATCTGCTTAACAAATGTCCTCGACCAATTGTTCAAGTTTTGTACGCTAGCCCTGAATCATCCGATTTACATGATTTCTTTTTTAATTCATAGCTACATTCTCTGGCCAGGTTATAGGCTATATTTTGTTACGTTAGGTAACATAACAACTAAGCAGTGACGATAATAGTAAATCAAGTCGGAATAAAATTTGGCCGACGGCGCTTTGTTTTCAATACGCTGCCTAAACCGTTGAATATAGAACAAAATAATGTATTGAATCAAAAGTCCTACAATAAAGTCCGCGACACCATATGTCTAACTTTTATATCTAAGCCACAATGACTGCTTTTATGTTACAAAGAAAACATAAAATATTTGGGTTCTGTTTACATGGACTTATGACCTGCAAAACTTTAATCCTAATCGAAATAAATGATTTCATCGTCATAAGTACTTAATGTAGATATAATTTGCCTTTTACATAATCCAATTTGGTCTTTTGGTTTATGAAATAACGTGAAATAAGTATATACAATACATTATTCGTAACAATTCGCGCGAACTACGACTATGTAGACGCCGCGCTGGGCAGAGGGAACAGGCCGGTATTCTTTTGATTGTCAATTGTTTAATTTGTTTTCAATAATTAACTTTTAAATAATCAACTATATATTTTTTAAATCCTAAACAATAATTCCGTAGTCCTCGCGAGCGAAGCCGCGCGGGCCCACCTAGTCTTGTATAGTAATAATGTGTAATAAATAAGTAGGTAAGTAAAAGAAACGGGAACCACTAAACGGCCAAATATAATTTCGGGCAAACTTTTGGATTCACTTTGCAAGAAAGCTGGATAAATTCAATCAGTGAGCTGAAACTTTTAATATGTGCTCTCTTCATTTACCCTGGTAAATCACATCAACAACTTAATTATACTTGCATTAGCGGGAACACAATACACACACTGTTCACAAATTCTATTTGTTTCACTTTCATTTGAACAAATAATAGAAATAAACTTGTCCATTGTAATCTATTTTTGATAAATATTTGTATGGTTAGCTATATAAGAATTTATTACTACGAAATATAGCTCATGGGCGCGGGTCGTTAGCGATTTTTAAGTCTTGTATCATGAGTTAAAGTAAAAAATTGTGTGTGAGTACATTTTTGTCGTGCGTGAGTTCGTATGTATATTTTTAAGATAATTCTTTATGAACTAATTTAGTCTTTTTTTATTTATTTAAAAAAATAACTTTCATTTTTAAAACAATATGTATTATTTTTTTATCAATTACTAGCGGAATCCCGCGGCATCGCTCGCGTACACTTCGAAACTAATTAGAATCCTCCATACGTGATATGGGATGACATATTACATTTTTTTATATTGATTTTTATTCATTACCTATAAAAATACGGAACCCTAAAAAAAAACGTAAATATCTCGAACCTTAGTTAAAAATTGTAAAAACTAATCCCCTGTCTACCCTCGCCACTAGGGGTTGAATATCGAATTTTTTTGCAGATTATTTTGCCTGACTCCACCATTATTAAAAGTAAGCAGCTATGTAGATAAACATATCAAAAATTCAGACCCTGTGTACCCCCGCCATTAGGAGTTGAATGTCGAAATTTTTATTTTAATAGACTATTTTGTCCGAATTTACCTTTATAAGTAAAACAGGAATACAGATAAACATATCTAAATCCTCTTCCCCGTCCCATGCTATTAGGGCTTGAATATCGAACTTTCATTTTTAATTGAATATTACTTTGTCTGAATTTTCTTTAATATCATGAACAATTTGGAAGATAAATATATCAAAATTTTACCCCCCCCCCCCATTCCCATAGGGGTTGAATTTTTGTAACTGATATTTGTCTTGTAGAGTACCTACTTGTGCCATGTTTCATTCGGTGAATACAAAAAAAATATTTTACAAATTTTTCCACCCCTCAAACACCTTAGGGGTTAAATTTTGGGAAATGCTGAAATAATTGTTTCATTATTTATATTGTAAAGTATGTTTGATAAGTTTCAATTAAATGCGAACAAAAAAAATATTTATATATTTTGACACCCTATTTTAACCCCGTAGGGGTTGAATTTCAAAAAATCCTTTCTTAATGGGTGCTTACATCATAAAAGGAAGGCACCTATGAAATTTCACGTTTCTAGCTCCAGGGGTTTTAAGCTGTACGTTGACATATGAGTGAGTGAGTGAATGGTTAAGGACAAACTCTTTTATAGATATAGAAGAAGATAGCCGAAAATATGATACCAATACTTAATAGTCAATAATTAATCAATAATTTAATAGATTCAAATAAATTCATATTAACTATTAAAAAATAAGCATTAAATCGATCTTAGGTAATGTATATGTTTTTCTTATAAAATATTTTCGCATGATACATCGACATAAATTTTCAGTACGTTCTCGAGGACACATTACAATTACGTTCAAATTAATTAACGAGTACAAGACGGATTAATTGTTTTGTCACATATAGTATTCAACATATGCTGCGTGTACCCGAAGCCCTTTTGTGTGAAATGATTAAGATTTATATTCAACTACGTGTTGTATGTTCTATCAGTGGCGGTTCGTTGTTCAATTTTATATTTTTATATTTTTGTATGAATTAATGTTATTTTAGTTTTAGTTAACTAGTCTTATTATTATTATTTGTGTATGCGTTTTTATTTTATATATTTTTATTTTATTTTACTAAATTATAATAATCTTTTTCAAGTAATGCATTTTATTTTTTTAATTCTTTTATCATCAAAATAATGCAGTATCTTCCATGAATTTTTACATTCGTTGTTTCAACATATTACTTATTTATCAATAATAATGTACCGTATTATTATAGGCACCTACACGGAAAGAACATATTTTTTTAAATTAACAGAAAATGCTGTGAACCTGAGAACAGAATCAACTTCTGAAAAAAAAAATTAACAGAAAAGTCGATAGAATTTAAAATAAAGTAAATGAAAAATTACAATGACATATATACTGGTAAATTTTAATATAGTACCTATTAAAATTTATTTACTCTGAAAATGTAATATACGCTATTCTTTAGTTTAATTTCTTGCATATGAAAATTTCACGTACCTACATTTTCTATAATTTTACTATGTGTCTATATTACTTTTCATATCTGGCCTATCGCCGTCATAGAAACTGCTATACAGTAATACAGTATATTGAATTATAGTAGACGTTCTTTTAAATTTTGCCATTTCTAGGATAAAAATTTTTTTCATCAATCTATGCATTTTTTTAATTTTTTCCATTCCTACGCATCGTAAATAAATAAAAATGTTAATGAATTTTTTTCATCTGACTATTAATAATTTGTTAAAATAATTATTTAAATTTTATAATAATAAATCACATCTTTTCACATACGATATAATAATTTTTGATACTGTTGGTATGAAATATTACTACGTTAACGATTAATTTTTCACAGAATGAAATTTCGTCCTCCCGTTAACATGTTTTTTATGTTAAAAATTAACATTACATTTTTTCAGTGTACTTACTAAAATGTTCTGATTTTTTTTGTTAAAAAAATCAATTGTAAAAACGAATTTGAAATACAAGTAATATACACAGTATTTAGTGAAGGCCAAGAAAATCACAATAGGTACAATATTTATGTTGGGAACCGTAAACATCGAAAATTCGAAATTCGAAAGTATTCTAACCTCTGAAACTGTATCCGAAATAATTACTTATGATAGTTTTCTATTCTTTGCCCAGATCCTAAAACACAAACTATCAAACTACGGGAAAAAAACAAATACTTACTATAGGTTTTTTAGTTCTAATTCAAGTTTTTTCATTTCAAATTAAATTTTTTTTCATTTCAAATTCAATATTTGAAAATAAATTGATATTTATTTTTTAATTTTTTAAACTGAAGAAACTAAATATTTTTAAACAAAACAAATATATTGTTAAAATAAATAGAGCTAGTTTAACAATATATTTGTTTTGTTTAAAAATACTTAGTTTCTCCAGTTTAAGAAATTAAAAAATAAATATCAATTTATTTTCAAATATTGAATTTGAAATGAAAAAAATTTAATTTGAAATGAAAAAACTTGAATTAGAACTAAAAAACCATATTATGAATTCGTATCCAAAATAATTTCAGCAAAACAAAAATATATAGTACCAATATTTCCCTATGTGTAACCGACATGTCACATTCCTAACAATCCTAACTTATGTATTATACATGTAACCCCGACGCATATTTCTACATGACGCCACAGTACGTGATACATTTATTACATCTTTGTTTAAATATATCAAGCTCTCTTAATGGTAATCACTTCAAAATATAGCCATGCGATTTTGAGTACAGGTATTTTTTTATTATTTATTACTACAGTAAAATCAGCATATATACAATAATATACATGTATATTATTATAGGATTAATACATTTATAAGTATATGTTTGTGAAATAATGCATATATATAAAATTAGTTTATTGTATCAAAGTGAAAAAAGTTAATGACAGAAATTCGTTAAATTGATTATTCTGGGGCGTTTTATTTTTTATCAGGTATGAAATCTTTGAGTTATATTTGCTATTACAAATAACAAATTAGGCGTGATTTTAGAAATTTAGTATTCTGGCACTTTCGGCTTTATATAAACATACATATACACTCAAGAGCTATTAATATTGTGTACCTACGCATTAACTTTTATTTTACATGTTAACGATGCATAGGAATGGTAAAATTAAATAATGCGTTTAAAAAATATTTTTAAGGTTTGAAAAGGGCTGATATTATTAAAATTAAATGAAAATTATCTATTGTTGTCTATTTTAAATAATTTTTATATTGATCTTTTTTGCAATTTTTACTAAGGTAGGTCATGTGAAAAAAATGACATTAGCCCTGTTAAATATTTAAATACGTCATAGTCATAATTTAATGATGTCGGTCTGTGCCACATTAGTGGCACATTATTACGTTTTTCACATGCCGTATATATACATATATCATGTCCGCATCTGTCATGTAACCATAATAGACTAAATGCCAAAATAGAAACTTTTAAATACATATCATTTTTTATAAACAAAAAAACATTCGTATAAGTTGATTATAAAGGTATGTGTCAAGTGCCAAAACTTATTAAAACAAAGAAAATATTATTATACCTATACTCATTTCCTTGTTTTAATAATTAAAATCAGTATTCTCTCAATTAAAAGTACTTATACATTCCTGGAATTAAATATAAATAAGTATTATTATACTATTATTTTGCATATTCATTAACTGGGATATTATTTTTGGTAAAAATAATAATAGTCTAAAAAAACGACACACGAGATATATCATTAAAAATTTAAATAAAGTGAAAATCAACAAACGGGTTAAAATTAAAAAAAATAATGTACTACACATTTCCAATTCAAATTATATTTTATGTATTCACAAATTTATACTTGAATATAAACAAAAATGCTAGCAGGCATTTGTTCCATTTAAATAATTTATTTCATAAATTCGAAACATAGACGCATCGGATGCATAAGCGCCCTTTTACTGAACTAATCAGAGAGGGCGCTAAAAATTAGATGAACTAGACTGTTTGCTAAGCGGTTTGGTTGAATATTTCTGCTACCTTAAAGTCGGGGTTTTAGTCATCACTTATTTATTGAACTGGGAGCTCAAATTTACGCAAAAATTACTTGAATTGATAATAAGACAATGAAACAAATCATTCAGTTTAGGCTTCCGTGGTGATCTTGATATTGTTTTTGGCTTCTGGGTATAAGCTGCGTCATTTTAATTGTTCTATCGAAATGCTCTTTCGATTGTGCCCTGAAGATGTCCACCACAATGTACGACGAAACGTTGGCCGATAGAACGACCACATCGATGCAACTTATATTCAGAAGCCGAGATCTATATCAGACAAATAATATTTATTTATTACATAACTATGGGAGAGGGTTAAATTATTATCAACCTATTAGATTATTATATTTTTAATATATTACATATTTTTAAATAATTTTGAATGCTGGCCTTATTGTTTATATCATGACAATTTCAAATATCTTATTTCTTAATAATTTTTACTTTACAATATCTAAATTTAAACATTACTTAAATTATATTTCACCGTGAAACCAAAAAAAGCGTTTCTTCTTGTGACCCGTTTCAATATACCCCCACACAATTTACGACAACAAATAGGATTGCTAAATCTTTAATCTGTGACGGTATTATCTATGGTATTATCCAATTTTATATGTCGTGATATCAAAATTACTGTTAAGATCAGAAAAAGAAAAGATTTTGCTTAAGATTTTTTTTCCTTTACCTAAAATCTGTTTCCTCTAATTTCTATAATTTATTTTCAATTCATGATTAGAGTATCTGTTTACTGTTTACTTTTTTTTAAATATAAACTAGTTTTTTCATTTTTTTTTTAAGGAATGGGGGGGGGGGGGTAATTGTTGATTGCACTCTAACTGTCGTCGTAAATTGCAGGAAAGTTGCAAGATCTCCAAGTGAGGAATTGTCTTTTAGTTATTTATAAGTAATATATAAAAAATAGTTGAGAAAAAAGATTTTGTTAAAATATTTTATATTTTATTTTAAATTTATTAATGAAATATTTAATTGATTTTAGCTACTGGTACTTTTAAATATAAATTAATTTATGATATCCCGAACTTTGCCAATATAATTTTACTTTCATTCACCTACAGCATACATACATAACCACTTTTCCGGACATAAAAAACAAACTTTAAAACCTCCCCACTTATCTATAAATCACGTATTAACATTATTTTCTCTCTGTGACACTTTCGCACATCGAAGATATTTCAAGAACAAGTTCAAACCTGAACATATATTACTTCCACAGTGTTGAGCACGTTTAAACCACGCCAGCAAAATAAACCGACAAGTTTTTCCATATCCGGACCTGTCCCCACAGTCAATTGGCGTGGAAAATAAATAATGAACCGAAATTAAAGTAATATATTTAACTGTAAAATGAACCTCCAGCTCTCTTTTCCCATTGTAATGAGTTTTTGCGTACAGCGCCTGCTATTTTTCATGTGTATTGGCATTTTGATTGGTATAAATGTTCATTATTCCAACTCGATATGATGGTAACAAGTGTAAAATATAGCTCACTAATGGCGCGACTCTGTATTAAAAACAACTGTATTTATTTAATTTGGTAGGAGATTTACCGACTTTCATATCGTTAAATTTTTATATTTATTTGTACATGTGCATATGGTGGTAGTAAATATTGAAGCAGATTTTGTTGTTTAATATTAATAGCAATTATTTAACTGGGGTGGAGTTGGAATGCCCTTATACGAAATAATATTGTTTTTTATGGGCCAATATAAACTTTATATATTTTTTTGTTGATATCATACCTAATTTTAAGTAATTGTATATTATATACAAGAACAAACTAAAAAAATGGGGAATTGATATTTTTTTACACCAGTTGAAATCAGTATGATATTTTATAATTTACTAGCTATTACCCGCAATTTCGTCAGCGCGGAATTTTGTTTTTATTTAATATTTTTCGGGATATAAAGTAGCCTCTACCTCAAAATAAAAGCTATCTCTCTAAAAAAAATCATCAAGATCAGTTTAGCAGTTAAGTTATGAAAAGGTAACAAACAGGCTGACAGTTATAAGTAAACTTTCGCATTTATAATTATTAGTATGAATTATTATTATTATAAATAAGTAAGTTGTTACAATTTTCTTCCTTATTATCCCAGTTTTGTTTGCAAAATGCGTATTATTGTGTTTGTAAATAGGGCTGTGCATCAATAAACAAAAGCATGTATGTATTTATCAGTTGAGAGTTATATTATTAGAATCGCGTAGTTAAACATCTTACAGCGGAAACGATTGTTGATTTCCATTCATAACAAAATTATCATATGATAATAATATGATTGTAAACTATAAACAATTTAAATTCAAAATTGATCTTTGATACTACGTGTATATATTATTATGCACAAAGCATTTATAGAGTCAAGTCGGTATATATATGGACCAGGTGGGTAATATGGTCACCTCCTTTTGTTGCTCCATTTTTAATTTTATAAAGACAACATTAAAATGTATCTAACAATAAGCGTACACTTCTAAATAACTGCGTCAGTTGACATAACTGTTTGGAATACCGGTATTGTATTAAATTGTTTAAATTAATTATATTGCTGTTTAAATATGTACGTACAAGGGTTGGCCGTATTAACAGTGCTTACATAGACAGGAAAATGTATAGAAATTGCTGCGCCTTTGGCGAAAACTGAAAAAGTTTCCCTAACTTTTTACTTTAAATTGATTTCCCCCCCCCCTCGTATGAATGAGTATTTTTCTATGTTCATTAACGCTATCCCCCTCCCGCCATTATAATACTTCAATCCGCCATTTTTGCGAATTGAAGTATTATTGCATAACAATATCCACATAGTAAGTATACAATATATAAATATTTTATTGAAATAAAAAATAAATAGATATGAAACAATTGAAATTGTAAAATGAAAATCTCTTTAGTAGAGACAAAGAGACCTAGCGAAATCAAATAAGAACGAACATATAACTAACTATTAAATTAGCCAAAGGGATCAAAAGGTTTAAAATGAAAGTTCGACTTAACATTAATTCCATTTTACTGAAATCAAACATTTGCATATGGTCTATTTTCACTTCTATTGCCAGCACGACTTTGGTTAAGCGTTTTGACGGTAAGCATGAACAAAGTCATAATATTATCGTAGGTTCTCTTCAAATAAATGCGACCGTTTTATGCTACGGTTGTCCACAAAGTCGAATTCTAATGAAGCGTCGACGGTGCGAATGTAAGAATGGAAATTTCTGGTTTATAAATAGACAGGATTATTCTCGTTAAGGGTACATTTGTTTTTACGGTTTTTAGTGTTGAATATGAACTTTGTTTCCTCATCTTATTTCTTTATAAGAATATCATTTAATGTATTTGAATAATCGCAACGTTTTCTATAGATAAAATATTTAAATATAATCTAAAGATATATGTGGGTTTAACAATAAACTTTCATGACTTACGGTAAAGTAAACTGTCGATTGGCATATTTCGAGTAAAGTATTAAAATTATTAAACACATGTTTTATTTCCCGCAATGTTGAATCAATTTGTTCACAATAAAATAATGTATCCAGTCAGCATATTTTTTTATATTAAAAAAAAGCTTAATTAAAAATTTTGAAAGCAAGCAATATATTATGGACTTAAGTTTTTTTATAAAATAAATGTATAAAAATTTATAATATGTGACTTTTATGTGATTAATACCTACGATCAATGGACAATGCTTTTTTGACCTGAAGCTAATCCTTTACTATCTTTATGTTCCAGTGTTTTAGGCTAACAATAAGATCAGAAACATAATAAAATTAATCCGGACACATTAAACAATAAATGAATTACATTTCATAAACAATATAATAATTAGTAGTACCTACTGTTTTTAAAAAAATAGCAAAACAATTTCAATAAAACGTGTAAAAGCTGTTTAAAAGACCCCCGGGGCTTTAAAAGACATAATACATTAAAAAAATAAAAATTTATTTTTACTATTTACATAACTCAATGTTACTACTATACTAGAACGACCGTGATAAAAGCTGGCCTGCGGGACACATCCGGTTTGCCCTGATTAATTATTTCGACACACGACGATTTTTCTATCATTATTTTTCTGTTAAAAATTAAACTGAAATTTTGTTAAAAATACTGTATGAAATTTATTTTTTATCATAAATTACAAAATTAGTGCTGTTTTTTTTATTGTGAGTGAAGTACCTTTGTTCGAAAATATATTTTTTTATAATTTTTTCATTCCAAATAAGCTCTATCACATTTAAAAAAAGTGAATCCATCAAAAAATGGATTAACTCTTCAGTGAATTTAATTTAAATATTATTTTAAGCTAAAACTGTAAACAAAGTTCAAAATACGAGTTTACATAAAAAGTATTTTTATTTTAAATTACAACTACATATAACAAAATTCCAAAACGAAAGTTATAATGCGGTGTTTACACCGAAAAAACAAAACAGAAACATCGTCTCTTTAAAATACTTCGTATTTAAAAATGTATGGGGTTTATTGCTTTTTGGTCATAAAAACACCGTGTTTCTGTTTTGTTTTCTCGGTATAAACGCCGCATAACGGATACATAAAAAATAGTACTTCTGATTTCCAATTCTGAGTTTGCAATATACAATTTTCGATTGAGTTAACTATGATATAACAATATGACTAATAATTATAATAGAATGCTGGAACTAGAGTGTTGATAATTGCAAAGCGCACATGTAAACAGACCGATCATTAGAGCCATTGGTACCTTAATGAGTAGACAACACATACAAACACTTTGTATTCCTTTTAAACCTACTCACGTTACTGACCACATGTGTGGAGTGAGGGAGTTACATAGAGAGAGAGACAGTTGTGTAGAATAGCGACCTAATTACAACTAGTACTAATAATTACTCATTTCTGATGCATTGTTGCAGCGAAAGTGTTAATTAAAATTAAATATAAATGTTAAACGAAAGATTTATTGAAGCGTTTACAGTGACCTCTGGATGTGTCTGGGGTACTTGTTGAAGGTCACATCTTTTTACAGAGGTCATATAATATATGGTGATTAATAAATAAATATGTCAAAGTTATATTTGTTTGTCTATAATAAATGAAAGGCTTACATTAACATCACAGTGAATATTTTTTGTTCACAAACCTAACCGTCGGCAATTTCCTTTTCTCCCAGACTTATCTAAATTCGGATCCATGTCTCTGACACCCCCTTTTTTGAAATTCGAATTTTATTATATGTAGTTCGTTTGTGCTTCGTTTGTGCACGTTTGTGCAGGAAATCCTTTCGTTTGTGCTTTAACCCTTTAGGAGATATTCAAAAAAATCAAATGGGGGGCCGTAGACATGCAAGCCCCCCCTTTTTCGAAAATCGAAATTTATTATATGTAGTTCGTTTGTGCTTCGTTTGTGCACGTTTGTGCAGAAACTTTCATTGTTTGTGCTTTAACCCTTTACATGTTATTTATATTTAAAAATACCGAAAACATGTCTCTGGCAACTAATATTGAGAATGTAATCATGTTTATAACGCATTGACAGTTTTTTACGAAAAGTTCCTAAAGGGTTAAAGCATAAACGAATATAATTTTAGCACAAACGTGCACAAACGAAGCAGAAACGAACTGCACATTCAAAAACTAAAATTTCAAAAAACGGGGTGCCAGAGACATGTTTTCGGTATTTTTAAATATAAATAACATGTAAAGGGTTAAAGCACAAACAATGAAAGTTTCTGCACAAACGTAAACAAACGAAGCACAAACGAACTGCATATAATAAAGTTCGAATTTCGAAAAAGGGGGGGCTCGCATGTCTACAGCACCCCCTTCGATTTTTGTGAATACCACCTAAAGGGTTAAAGCACAAACGATGAAAATTTCTGCACAAACGTGCACAAACGAAGCACAAACGAACTACATATAATAAATTTCGTTTTTCGAAAAAGGGGGGGCTCGTATGTCTACGGCCCCCCATTTGATTTTTTTGAATATCTCCTTTAGTTTTCGTTTGTGCTTTAACCCTTTAGGGTTAAAGCATAAACGAAAGGATTTCCTGCACAAACGTGTACAAACGAAGCACAAACGAACTACATATAATAAAATTCGAATTTCAAAAAAAGGGGTGCCAGAGACATGGAGCTTCTAAATTCTGTTTTGTGTGCAGTCCTTGTTTAGATAAAAATAATTCTTAAATTAAACACCTCTTTCATACCCAATTAATGACAACGTTTTTTTGCATATAATATGTTATATTATTCATATTTCATAGATGCATATGATAATGTCCTTATTAATTTTTAATAATCCATCATAAGTTGCACGAAAAACATTATTATTAATATCATAAAAACATATTCTTGTGTTCCGATCAAGATACCTCAGATAGCAGGTCAACTTCAATAAGTAGTAATTTTCACACGCGAATGTTGGCAGTAATTATCATGACTAGTAGAAAATTAAACTTTATCAAATCATCTAAAAATGGTTTTACAGGCAATAATGCGGTTACTAGATTTTAGATATTGCAATGTAAGTGTATAGTAGTTACACAAAAGAAGGATGTGTATATGCATTTGTATACTGTTCTCTCGTTTTAACACGCGTCATAAATAAATGAGGCTGTTTTGTAAAATAGGGATAAGTAAATATATATGTTGAGTATTTAAAGGAGAAAGAAGTGATTGAGAATTATTTCTATATATAGAATTAATATGCAATAACAAATTATGACATTATTTTTAGATTTTGAGTATGTTATTTTACATGCAAATTTAATCAAGTTTGGTAAATAGAACGCCTATTATATACTAGTATATTATAATAATATAACATATCTTTTTTGTTTGTAATTAGCAACTTCTTTATTCATATTTCTTAAAAACTGCAAAAAATGTTTAAAGTTAAGATAGATAGATAGATAGATAGATAGATAGATAGATAGGTTTTATTTCATATAGACTGTTTATACAGTGTGAAACATGTCATTTATAAAGAAGTTAAACATGAAAGAAATAAATTTAAACATAAAACATTGTACAAAATCACGTATGCATACATTATGTGGACACATGGGTACACACATGTATACTAACAAAGAAAAATACATTAATATTATTATTAGTCAGTCTTCAAAATATTCATCAACACTATAATAATTTTTAGATAACAAATATTTTTTTAATTGAATTTTGAACTGGCGATATGGTAAAGTTTTAATATGTATCGGTAGATGGTTGTATATTTTTATTATTTGACTCAGTGGACCTTTTTGAAAAATATTCAGAGTCGCCAAAGGCGGAAGTAGAATATGTTTATTGCGTGTAAAGTGATCATGATTACGTGTATTATTTTCGAAAAGATATTCGTATTTTTTAATAAAAATAGCACATTCTAAAATATAAATATCAAAAACAGTTAGAATAAAAAGTTTGTTGTAAAAGGGGCGACAAGATGTACGTGGAGATATGTTACAAAGGGCTCTAATGCATCTTTTTTGTGTTAAAAAAACATCTTTTACATTGACTGAGTTTCCCCAGAAAATAATTCCATATGATAATTGGGACTGTACATAAGAATAATAAATATTTAGTAGTATTTTTGGTATAGTTTTATTTAAGTTGCGTATTAAGTATATGTATTTGTTAATTGTTTTTATGAGATTGTTAATATGTTCCTTCCATGCTAATTTTTTGTCTATATATAACCCTAGAAAGGCTGTAGCCGGGTAAGCATGCAAAATCGGCCTTTGCATGGATTTGGCTGATTATTTTTTTGAAAGTCACATTCTATGTAACATTCAACCTGACCAAATATTAGCTTTCAAAAATTTGTAGTTTTCAAAAAAAATTTTTTTTTTGATAATCCATCAATCGAATTTGATGGTGCTTGTGGTATATTATAGAGGTACTTATGACTCATCAGAGGAAATTTTATTATGGTCCTCTGTACATAGTAAACCAGAAAAAAAAATTAATAAAATTTAAAAAATTAAAAAACACTATGTTGTTTTCGGGGGGCAATCACCATTTTTTTATAAAATATACCTTGTACGTACCCAAACAACATATCAAAATCCCAAACTGATATGAAGGGTATAACATACTCGTATAAATTTGCATATGGTCGTATTGGCGCGGCGCGCGCGTGACGCGGGTGGACTATATGAAGTGCAAGTGTCTTAATACTTTTAAAACATCTATAATTTGTTGCTAAACAACAGGGCTGAACTAGCCTGGAGAGATCCGGGGAATTTGAAGGGGCCCATGGCCTGACAAAGATAAAATATAGAGGCCGTAGCCGGGAATGTATGGGAACCGCCATTAAATCAATTATGCTAATTTTTTCTCATAGTTTGCTTTTTAGAAACATAAAATCACCTCAGATCGCTTTTGAAATGTTATAATCGTCTTTAGTAGCAATAAATCACATTGCCGCTGCGAACTAACGACTCTTCTTGTATAATAAGTTATAGATAGAATTTTTTTTTCAAAATAAAAATGTTCTTAGTAAACATAAAAATTTTGAAGTACAAATACAATTAGGGCGATTTTATGTTTCTTAAAAAGCAACCTATGAGAAAAAATTAGCATAATTGATTCAATGGCGGTTCCCATACATTCCCGGCTACGGCCTCTATATTTTATCTTTGTCAGGCCATGGGCCCCTTCAAATTCCCCGGATCTCTCCAGGCTAGTTCAGCCCTGTTGTTTAGCAACAAATTAGAGATGTTTTAAAAGTATTAAGACACTTGCACTCCATATAGTCCACCCGCGTCACGCGCGCGCCGCGCCAATACGACCATATGCAAATTTATACGAGTATGTTATACCCTTCATATCAGTTTGGGATTTTGATATGTTGTTGGGGTACGTACAATGTATATTTTATAAAAAAATGGTGATTGCCCCCCGAAAACAACATAGTGTTTTTTAATTTTTTAAATTTTATTAATTTTTTTTCTGGTTTACTATGTACAGAGGACCATAATAAAATTACCTCTGATGAGTCATAAGTACCTCTATAATATACCACAAGCACCATCAAATTCGATTGATGGATTATCAAAAAAAAATTTTTTTTTGGAAATCAAAAAAATTTTTTTTTTCGAAAACTACAAATTTTTGAAAGCTAATATTTGGTCAGGTTGAATGTTACATAGAATGTGACTTTCAAAAAAATAATCAGCCAAATCCATGCAAAGGCCGATTTTGAATGCTTACCCGGCTACAGCCTTTCACCACTGTAGATAATTCTAGATTTCCATGATTAGGTAAAGTTATACTATTATCATTCATTCCATAGTTGCCAAATTTGATAAGTTGAGTTTTTTCAACATTTAGTTTTAAGCTGTTGTTATCATACCATTTAGAAATATTAGTGATGGAAGTATTCATATGGTCAATCAAAGATTCCTTGTGTATAGCAGTATAGACAATTGAAGTGTCGTCTGCAAATAGTACTGTTTTGTCGTTTATATGCATATTTATATCATTTATGTACAGTTTAAAAAATAGTGGGCCTAATATGGAACCTTGGGGAACTCCATTAGCTATATCCATAGAAATTGAAAAAATAGATTGTTGGACACCATCTATTGTAGTATTCAGTTGTACGATTTGTTTTCTATTAGATAAATATGATCTTATAAGATTAAGGGATACACCTCGTATACCGTATTCATGTAATTTATTGCATAATAAGTCTAAGTTGATGCAGTCAAATTATATCGTAGGTATATTATGTATAATGTATATAGAAAAAACAAAGCGGACAAATGTGAGTAGAAATCGCACCCTGAGAGTTCCGTACTGTTATATAAAACATAATTATCGACAATAGTTAGTTACGTAGACAATGGACCCGATTCTCAATACGTATATGTAATAATTCCACATAGAATTAATTATTTTCGAATATTTTCCTTTACTTGTGCTATGCCAAATTTCAAGATTCTAAGTTAACGTTAAGTATCTAATAGGTTTTTATGATCAGTCTGTGCGAGTCAGTAACAAAATACTCTTTGAAAGACTATACATTTTTATTGAAACTTTAAGGCTATATATATCTTTGTATTTGCTATTAATTTCAACTTGATACCTTTAGCCATTCCTGAGAAAAATAGTCTTGACAGACAGACAGACAATAAAGTGTTTCTATAAGGGTTCTGTTTTTTATTATTTTGAGGTACGGAACCCTAGAGAGGATATTAGAATTCTATAGAGGTATCTATTGAATAAAGCAAGATAGCCATGTTTTATAACTATGCATGTTATTGTTATTAGTTAAAATTTTAAGTTTCTAGCTTTATATTTTACGAGATATTTTGCTGTGGTAGACGGACGACAAAGTGAAGAATCCAATAACTCTTCATAATATCATAATATAAGAACTAATATAATATAAACTATTTGATAAAAATTATTTAACTTTCCATGCCAATATATTTTTATTATAAGAGTAAAAAAAGATATAAATAATAATAACACATACCCAAAATAAATATAATATCTAATTATACCTAAATTATGATACATTACTAAAATTTTTGACAATGCTAACTTTATTCGATTTATAAATTACCTTTAACTATAATATGTTTGACATTAATCTGCGCTTTCTTGAAAAAGATAGATGTATACAATATATACCATGTAACTTATAGCATCATTTCCTTTTATTACCCACAGAAATATTCAATATTTACGTAATATACATACATATATACTGACGTTTAAAGGAAGTAATAAACTATAAAAACTTCCATCCTTTTTTCCACTAACAAAGTTAACCAAATATTTCATAAATATAACAAAGACAATCGAATTCAATTGTGATGTGTTTTCTCACTTTCAAAAGTTTCTCTTGTATGAAAAAGACTTTTGAAGGTGTTTTAATAAACCTATTTCTCTTTCTTGAACGTATACTGAACTTGTGGTACCCAAACAATGGTTTAATATAATAATATTTACAAAATAATATTACTGAGGAATGCTGCGACTTAAGTTTTGTTTTAAGTTTTAATAATCACAGCATTACTTAAATTACAGTGAAGAAGACAGATATGAATATAAATAAAATATTATAAAACTTTTGTATTGTAATTGAAGATAATCTTTTCATGTGGTTTTTGATTTTGTGTTATATAATTATTTTAATTTTTGAGATTGAAAAAATCCAAAGAATGTCAGTAGTTGTGTTTTTATTTAGCAAAATAATCAATAAAACAAAAGGTAAGATAGTTTAAGTACCGCTGCGGCATAGTTTGTATGTAAGTGACGGTGATGTATGATCCGGGCAGGGTGTCGAACTCGGGACTCGCGCGCAGGTGAGCGCCAGACCGTGAAATGGCAAATGATTCGGAAACAAAAGTTATATGTGTGAAAAGGGGATATTCTACCGAGATGATGAACTGGCAATGTTCAGTTTTGTTCTGTACAGCTGTTAAATGTTGGATCCATTGGCAGATTTAAGGGTTGCGTACTGTTCTGCTTTCCTCCCTAGAGGAATTCTCGAAGCTTTATGGTCGTATAAAACTATACGAATGAGATATCGCGTGAAGTTTATGTTTTAAAATATATTCCACAAGATTTGTTTAAGATAAAATAATAAATACTTGTGAAACGGTTTGGTTTGGAATTCGGTGGAGTCTATTCAAAGTTTTCAAGAAATAAATGAGGATATTAATATTTTCTTGGTATAATTCAGAACCATACTTTCTACTTATATTGTATATAGGATCCATTAGTGCACTTATAAAATAATTTAATTATTTTTTAACACAAGCAGGGAAGATATCTCAAATGATCATTAGGGTGGTTGTATTTATTTACGTTTAAAGGTCGTAAGTATTTCTTTGATGTAAACAGTGTCAGTATGCCTGTATTTGATTGTTGCGTTTCAGAGACATACACAGAAAAAAAACTATATTGGACCAAGAAAACCTTGTTTTGAATATAACGAAAACAATATTTTCTTAATATAAGAAGCATACCCTTAATCTAACTACGTTTTTCCTTCGTTCAAGAATACTATAGTTGGTTTAAGAGATTACTGCTTATCTTAAGAAAATATTGTTTTCGTTATATACAAAACAAGGTTTACTTGATTTGAGAAATCCTTTCTACCAGTGTAGCGCTTTATGATTGTAAAAAACAAACAATAAGTAAAATGAGTGAAAATGATGTAATAATTAAGTACCAATTCATACAAGATAATTTTAGTATTTTTACCAATCTATTTTAAATAAATAATAATTCTGAAAAGGGTCAAATATGTGCTTTTTAAATTTTTAAAGGGACAAGAACAAAAGATCCTAAAAAGAACTTTCCTTTTCAATAAAGGGCAGTCGGTAACTCTATATATAGGGAATGTAATGTATAAAAGGTCCACGACTTTGAAAAGCGTTCTTGCATATATTTTAATTAATTTTTTAACCCTTTCAGCAAATAACATGAAATTCATAAAAGCAACATTTTTTTTGTTAAATATTTTTTTTCTAATTCATATTGGTTATTTTTCCTTCCAGAAAGAGAAGTCACGTTTCATGTAGCAGTAATAAAATTGTGTTTTTTTTTCTAGTTAATCATATACTTGAATAACTTGGAGAAGTGATAAAATTGAAAAAAAATTCTATACCTATCTATATAATAATATCTATATATTAAACAAAAGATATTAAATTATGGTATATAACTGCGCATAAAAATGTACATAGTATTGACCCAGTGACCAGCCGTTGTAGATTTCGCGTTTCAACACTTACCAGGAAGGTAGCAAGCAGCCAGTCTGCACAGTTGAAGTGTGGATGATTAAGGATTATTTCGAACAATGGCCGCTTGTCCTAGCGCGCTTTGTATGACTTGACAGATGTAATATTTTATTATTTCTCCATGAGATCTTTGCAGTAATGCACATTGGTTGGTTTGCATGAAAGTATATGAGGAGTAAATAATCGTTTTATAAGTACAAGATATATTGTTGAGTAAATAGGTAAGAATTAAAATGTTAACAAGAAATTCAGTAATTAAAAAAAACCAACATTTTTTAAACTTAAAAGAGTAATATTACATGATAATGTGATATGTGGATGTGTTTAGATGAATTTTATTTCATATCAGACATTCTATAAGAAATCTAATATATAAAATTCTCGTGTCACGGTGTGCGTAATTGAACTACTCCGAAACGGCTCGACCGATTTTCGTGAATCTTAGCGTGTATATCGGCTAGGGTGGAGAATCGGACAACATCTATTTTTCATCCCCCTAAATGTTAAGGGTGGTCCACCCTTAATTTTATTTTTTATTTTTTTGGCCAAAATTTTTTGATTTTATTTTTTTATGATACATCATACAAAAACACATACAAACCTAAATTTTCACCCCTCTACGATCGACCCTTATTTTTTATTTATTAATTAAAAACTTTATTACTATTTTTTTTATTTTGCCATGACCTTAGAATAAAAAAAAAATCGTATTACTCTTAATTTTCACCCTTCTACGATCAACCTCTATTAATTTTTAATTTTATATTTTAATTTTATAGTAAAGTATTACCAATTCGAATTCAATATTCATAGTTAAGACAGGACAACGTCTGTCGGGTCAGCTAGTTTTAATATAAAAACAACCTATGATGGTAAGGTCCAATTTTTCAATTACTTTGAATTGATTTGAACAATATTTTTTCTAATAAATATCGTAAAATAATCTATAAAAAGAATTTGTTCTTATAATCAACAATCAATACACGAATCAATAAAATTATTTTTATGCACCTTTATTAAAAATACTTAAAAAATGTTAGATTTTATTATTAATATATTATATAAGCATTCTACGTCAATATAGTTGTATGTGTGATAATTCTTTGAATTTTACATTTTGAAATTTTCAGGTTAAAATCTTTGTGAGAAAATAAAAACAAAAAATTCAGTATGTAAAAAAGCTATTAAGCAATCAGCTTAAGTGCAATCAAATGTTTATATAATTAATGTTATTCAAGTTAGTAATAAATTTTTAAAGATTTAATTCTGAATGAAAATTTTAAATTTAATAAGTAAGTTTTTTTATGCTCCAGCCCCAGGTCTCGCTTCAAAGCTCTGCTGAAAAATGATTACACTGGTAGAAAGGATTTGTCAAACCAAGTAAACCTTGTTTTGTATATAACGAAAACAATATTTTCTTAAGATAAGCAATAATCTCTTAAACCAACTATAGTATTCTTGAACGAAGGAATAACGTAGTTGGATTAAGAGTATGTTTCTTATATTAAGAAAATATTGTTTTCGTTATATACAAAACAAAGTTTTCTTGGTCCAATACAGTTTTTTTCTGTGTATTTATAATATAATAAATCCCATAGTATTTTTAGTGGGCCCGCCACTGTTGGCACGGCTTTGTTACGGGACGTTTAACACCGACGAGAGTTCGAAAACGATGGTAACGAAATCGATAAGTATAGAAATATCACAGTGATAAAGAAGAGACAATGTTTGATTGAAAATGTGATTGAAAATAATATATTATGTGATGTTCTATACGTAGATATCTTTGTACTGCAGCGATTCAATGCATTCAATAAAGTGTGCTGATTGTTTTGTGAGTTATGGCGTAAAAGTCTTCATGCTTTTTAATTGCAATATATATCAATACTACCTACTTGAGTTGCAGAGATTTCATTTTTAATACTCGTATTTATAGACTACAATTTCTTTTAGTTATAACGTACATTTCTATGAAGGTTTTTTATATCTGAACCAATGGAAGAAGCACCGACTTTGAAGATAAAGAAAATGTTTAATAAAACATATTATTTGAAATCAAAAACCTTCCGGCTGTCGATCTTAAACAAGTATTTTTATTGTTTAGAAAACATAAAAATGTACATAATATTTTTTATTTGATAAACATTTTAATTTTCAATTATTTAAATAATGTATTTTATAAACTAACGTTGACATTTGACGAAAAAATTAATATTGATAAAATTTTGCATATTTGTTTTAATTACACTTTTTTAACAGTACAAAAAATAAGAGAACGTTATTTATAATATTTTTCATTTTACACTGTTTCCTTATGGCTTAATGAACTTGGAATACACTGTAAGTATATAACTATAACCTTAAATATAAAAAAAACTTATTTTTTTTTTAAATTTTGTTCATAGAAGCTGGTTTAAATTGTTTATCCCATTTCAAAATACAGTTTTTTCTATAAATTACAAAAGACCATTACCACCAGCAAATGTAATAACAATATATAAAATTTAATGAATCAGTTAAGCGGTGTACAATTTTTCAACGAACTTTATGTGGTAGAAATTACATAGAGACGTTTAATACATTACAACAGCATGAAGTTATAACCACTAGAATGCGATTTCTCAAGGTTGGCGCTCTGAACTAGCTCACTCGTAAATATGGTGTTTTCTTTTTTGTTGTAAGTTATGTTGAAAAATATTCCCAACGAATTAATTTATTGCACTTTTTGGTTGATCTCGAAAAGATATAATTTGTCACGTTGATAAATGCAATACCACAAAATCAATTCAGTTGAATGGCGCTTTTTAAATTGCTCGCAAGATTTATTGTTGTTATTTTAAAGCGAACAAAACATTTATAAGTGTATATAGAATATATTTATTTCGAAAATCTTGTGATTGCAATTTTTAACATTCTGTTCGAGTATTTCATCTTAATACTCAATAGCTATTATTTATTATAAATCATTGAAATCGTTACACAATGTAAAGTATATCTTTTTATTGGATTTCTACAAATAAAAATAAAAACGTTTTACATTATAATAAAATATCATATCAGAAAAAACTAACAACCATTTTGCTACTCTTCATAACTAATTCGTTGATTGTGAACTTTGAATCAAAAATTTTCAAGTGAAATAATGTTAAAAAGTACTTATCCAATTAAACAGATTACTGATTAGCTTTACTGTACCTATTAATTAAAATAGTAGTTACTATATTTACTCATTGTCAAAACGGTGGATTTTTCCCTTTCAAAAGGGTGATGTATGTTATTAAAATTTCTATTTGGATTAAAATATATGGTACATACATGTATGTGTATATCTAGGGTCTAGGTACATATTTTTAATTTTTTATTTAATAAAAGAAACGGAGAACATACCCTAAAGTACAATATGATTCCGAAACTTTGAGATATATGTTGGTAGTGAATAATGACATTTTAAGATTATGGGGTATACTTTGCTTTACTGTATACACAATTGATGTAAAGAGTGATACTATTTTAATAATTTTTTTATACACCTATTCCCCGATTTACATGGTAGATACGTTCTGCACAAAACCGTGTAAACTGAAATTTTGGATTTTGCTAAGTAAAATCGTGTAAAATGAAAAACAAAACAAAATGTTATTGATTCAGTAATTTATCTAAGTAAAACAAAAGTCAGACATCTTGGAAAACTCAAAATTGTTCTTAGTTCCTAAAACAACAAACAAATGAAAGTAATAAAGTAGATATTTAATTTATTTTACATTTATTGTATTGTGAAATACATACGCACAGATTACCGGGATTCCCCTAAATGTATATTTTACAAGTCAGGGAATCCTCTGTTCTTTTCATCAGGTTAGCGAAGGAAAAAAATTCAAAAATGCCATCAAATCTTTGTATAGGTGTATATGGAGCGGAATAAACATTTTTACTAGTTTTTTTGAAAATTGTCAATTTATAAATCGTGTAAAAGCGAAATCGTGTAAAACAAGTGCCGTGTAAATTGGGGGATAGGTGTAATGTCAAAATTATAGAAAACAATTAATTCCTTTGCCTATTATTATGCATGTATAAAACAGTATAGATAGTTCCTAGTTCCTATACCTAATATACAGGGTGTTTAAAAAAACCCGGTACCCCGGAATAACTCTTCTTTTGCCTTGAACCAAAAAATGTTCAAGGAAAAAGTTGCTTGGTTTCAGGGGGAGGATCGTTTGACCCCCCCCTCTCCTCTCCCAATCCGGGGGGTGAGGGTGAGTTAAAATTTTCAAATGAAAATTCCTATTTTTTATTCTCATGGAATTCTTCGAATAAAAATAAATATTTTTTGTCCCATTTTTTTCTGGGACAAAATATTCATTTTCATTCGAAGAATTCCATGAGAGAATAAAAAATAGGAATTTTCATTTGAAAATTTTAACTCACCCTCACCCCCCGGATTGGGAGAGGAGGGGGGGGTCAAACGATCCTCCCCCTGAAACCAAGCAACTTTTGTCCGAACATTTTTTGGTTCAAGGCAAAGAAAAATAGTTATTCCGGGGAGTGAAAGTTGATTTTTGAACATTTTTTAATTGCTGTTTCATGCTCATTAGTGGCGAAGGATTAGCCCCAACAAAAAAAAGTTTCGGTCAAAAGATATTTACTTTTGATCGTAGAACTTGATAAGCTAATAAAAAATAAGGGTTCCCATTTGAAAATTTTAACCCACCCCCACCCCCCGTAAGGGGGTGAGCGGCTGAGGGGTGGTTTGGTATGCAAACGATCCTCTCCTCGAAACCAAGCAACTTTTTCCTTGAACATTTTTTGGTTCAAGGCAAAGGAAAAGAGTTATTCCGGGGTACCGGGCTTTTTCAAACACTCTGTATAAAAAAATATTATAAATAAAATCGAATTACACGTTTTGAGGGTTTCTGAATTACTTCAATGACGTATGTCTGTCTATCGCTTTACAATCAAAGAGATGACACTTCAAAACATAACATTTTAAAATTGATGTTTCTGCATACAGTAGGCGTGCACCTAATATTTTCGAAGAGCAATTTTTTTGTAAAAAAATTAGGCGCGTCTCTCTCAGAATGATATTTTATAAGTCATGTATCCATAATCAAAATAACAGAAACATATATCATTATTTCGTAGACTCCCACCTTTATTACAAGTATCTAAATCTTACTTATTCCCATACAAAAACTCAACCTTCAATGAAATAAACTCTAGGCAAAAAATCTCAGTCACATTTTGTGTTATAACATAGCATCAGCCAATGAATTATTGGGGAAAACTCACGGAATGTGGTTTTCAGTAAACGGGGTAGGAGACGTTTGGGTGGGGGGCGGGGGTGACGTTACACGCGCACCGTCCGATCGCTAACACCAAAACTTACGACGTCTTTTCGTAAAATTGCCGTCGTCCTGGCTCGCTGACTTATCTGAAATTCAATGGGACGCGATTGGCTGACTTCATAGGAAATTGGCCACAATATTTTGCTATATAGGACAGTTAAAGATTGGATGACTCTTTGCTATTATTCTTCTAGTTTATACCAGTTCATTTCGATTGTAAATAGAGCTATTTGGTAATAGGGATGTTTAATAAAAATGAATATATGTAAATGGTGTTTTGTTGTATAAATTTATTGCTTGTTTTTATTGGCATGTTTGGTTGAATCTCATTTGGAAAGTGAAATGTAAAAATATATACAGTGATTTTTATTTATTCTTTTTTATAATTTTACGATTAAATAATTAAATAACACAGACTCGTACAATTCTTATAATATTAAGCCAACTATGTTTTTTAATGTATTTTATCGTGTTGAGAACGTATTTGATAATAAAAAAAGCTCAGAGACCCCCCAAAAAATTGTTATTGTCCAAAAATAGAAAAAATGTATATTTTTGAAAGCCTCCTAAAGTCGAAATAAATCTTTTTGGACAAATCTAATGAATGAGTTTTCTCTTCAATTTTCATTATTTTTGTAATACTGTAAAGAGAGGTTTCGCATAGAGATTCTCATATAGTAAGAGTTTTTACAACAAATAATCAATATATAATTATATTATAGCGGTCAAGTCTCACTCACAAATGTATTTTCTAATTTTATGAATTACTATAATAAAATATACTTCATATTATTACTTTATGATCAATTTTTTTTATGTTTGCTAAAAATAATACGAATATAAATGATTTTTAGTTAAAGACGATATTTTTAAAACAATATTGAAATTTGGTGTATGAAAATTACTATAAAATTTTTAATTTTAGATTTCGTTTTAATTATGTTAATTTTATAGAAAATGAAGTGAAAAGTTGAAATTTTTAAACCTTCGTTCTGTATCTCAAAACGTTCTCGAGATATGGCCTTTCAAAGTTTTCGATTTTTGAAAATTTTGGAGAAAAATGACCGTAACTTTTTAACTTGTGTCGGATTTGATTTTTGTTGACGGATTTGAAATCAGCGTGTCAAAATCTTTAGAATGACATCTGTAACACTTCAAAATTCAACAAAAAAATTCGCGAAAAATTGAAAAAATTCCAAGGAGTATGTATACCTTAAAAAAGTGTCAATTTTTGATAATTTTTTTTCGAATTTCAAAGTACTATACATGTTATCAGATCAACAAAAATCAAAACCAAACCAACCACACGTTCAAAAGTTACGGTTATTTTTTCCAAATTTTCAAAAATCGAAAACTTTGAAAGGCCGTCTCGAGGACGTTTTAAGATACAGAACTGAGGTTTGAAAATTTCAACTTTTTACGTAATTTTCTATAAAATAAACATAATTTAAACGAAATCTAAAATTCAAAATTTGATAGTAATTTTCATACACCATATTTCAATTTGTCATATAAACATCGATTTTAAGATAAAAAAATAAAAAAGATCCAATGGAAGTGTATAAGTATCTTGCTTGAATTTCACTGTCTTATACATTCTATTTTCAAATTTATTCTAACATAACAATAAGAGATGTAAAATCTGAATTTTTATATTTTGCATCCAATATTTTATAACGCAACATAAATTCTGCATAACACATTTTCAAATAAATATCATATTTCTACGAATATAGTTTTCCAAGAAACAACATTCTGGCAGTTAGTCACGTGGTAACAAATTTGTGATCAGTAGGTCAATATTATACTCTAAATAGACGGAAGCTTGGAAGGTATACTTTATAAAGAACATCATCCCTTATTTTATTGTCCCGGCAAAATCATGGTGGTTACTGTGTATTCTTCTTCTCCAGCTCTCCGAGTTGCGGCGTTTCGATTTAACGATAGCTACCTATACATTATGTCTGAAGGTTGAATTTTTGTAAGAGAGTTTGGAATTAACCTTTAATTTACGAATTGTATTTTATTTGTTGGTTTGCTTCTATTTCTTTCTATTCAAGTGCTATTTTGAGGATTATAGATACATTACAAGCCACCTAGTCCATTTTATGAAAATCAGAGAGATGTATATGTAAAATATTTATTAATTTTGCAATTACAAAAAATTTTAATTTTACAGATCCGATTAATACGCCGCTACCATAATGGAGTACATTTTTGCGGAGCCTATTGGTTTCAATTTTAATTTGAGATGCGAGTTATGAGTCCTATTTTTTTTTGGCCTTTCATTACCGATTTAGCCAGTTCGATTTGAGTCCTATATTGTTTCCCTCGTTTGAAATAGAAATAAACAGCAGGTTTCTATGTTAGTATAGAAAAAAATCAAATTACGTGGAGAATTGTTTTATAATGTTTTTTTCAATTCTTTGTTATATGTATGTAATGTGTTTCTAATATTACTGAG
Organism: Sialis lutaria; assembly: GCA_949319165.1. NCBI lineage: Eukaryota > Metazoa > Arthropoda > Insecta > Megaloptera > Sialidae > Sialis > Sialis lutaria. The sequence goes on from OX439237.1 coordinate 13,921,867, forward strand.
TATTTTAAGAAGATAATTTGAAATATATGCGACAAAATAAATCGTGATAATTTATAACTCGATAAATTATTATCTATTCTAAATTGTATACAAATATTTAATTAGAGTGTACAATACATATTAGCTAATTTAATTTTAACTTTTGAATAAAATTAAAATATTGTTTGTATCAGGTTGATTTACAATGAATGTACAAAAACATTGTATATTGAAGATATTATTTTAAGCAAATATCTTTATATGAACATGTGTTCGGAAATTCTTTGTAAGGGAGTCACAGGGTACAGCCTCCCCAAAGATGATTAGTTTTTATTTAAAATCTTGAGATAATCGGTTTAATATTATTTAATAATTATTTAGCACAGGGATCTATGGAGTAAATAAAAAACAACAAAAATTGAAATTTTGAAGGACCCGTTTACCCTATACATCCATAGGCTAAATATTTATCTGTTGATATCGAAAATCAATAACACTTATTATTACTAAACCGATTATCAAATTTCAAAACTGTATCACAATGGGTATTTCCAGATATTAAATAAAAACTAATAATTTTTTGGGGCTGTAGTTTCGTCAAGAAGAATTTGTAGCTAATGTATGATCGTTGTTTAAATTTTTATTCGTTGTAAATCATCCTGTATATATATAATGGCCAAATATTAATAATGGCCATATACAGGGTGTCCCAGACCACCCGTCCACTATGTTTTACTCCCAAACTATTGAAGATAGAGTTTTAGGATAAAAAAATGAGCGTAAAACATAGTGGACGGGTTTTCTGGAACACCCTGTATAATCATACATTAAAAAATTGACTCATACATCTATATCTTACACGATAATATATACTCATGTATGGCCTTATATCAAAAATAGCTAGATATCTAGATTTAACATGACCATTTTAATATATGGCCATTGATCATATATGTTTTGTTTTTCACGGATTCTATTTCATTGATTTATAGATGTTTTACGTGCTTTACTATTATAATCCCCGGTAATATATTTCAACAATTAATATCTTTGTCTCTAGATCGGAGCTCCATATCTGCTGAAGACATGTGTTTTCATGGTAAATAAAATTGTCAGTTTTGTTTACTTTTCTTTTTGCTAACACATTTTATTTGTTGTCGGTTTTCTACGTATGCGGCTAGTGCAAACGTCTTTTATACAAAATACATTTTTAGTTATTGCTAGTCTGTCTGATTTGAGATTCTGAATTGAAATCATGTATGTAACGTAACAGTGATTTGTGGATACCTTGTTTATTTGTCTATGTAAATTTTGTTGTTTTTTATTCACGTATTTTTTATTCATCGGAATTTTTCTAAATATTTACATTTTAGTATGTATGTTGCCGGCAAAGTATGTAATTCAGGCATTCTATATAATTCCTAGGTTTTCTATACAATGCCTAATGATTTCAGGCAAAGTATGAAATGATTTTTATTTATTGTTATAATAAATAAAATAAAATATTAGTTCAGACAAATATTAAGTATATGATTTAAAACTGTATCTGGGGTAAGAATAAAATATTATTAAATTCTATAAATTGTCTAAAATAATGAGATCCAAGCCAAAAAATTTTTTTATATTTAAAAATAAACATCAGTTTTTGATTTATGTACCTAACATATTAAATATTTATAGTTGGTAGTTCAATATCGTAGTATGTACTTACTATTTAATTTAATCAACAATTATTTTTTATAAATAAAACATCTTGAAAAGATACGTTAGTAATAAATAAATTAGAGGAACAAATTAGAAATAAATACATTTACTATGTCGGCAAATAAAAAATTCATAATATTTACTACACATGGAATCGAATAACACTTAACGTTTAATTTCACACTTTTTCTAAGGCTGGATACCTTTTTACATCATGAAGAAATAAAGCTCTTAATACGTACTAACTTTAGCACACGTGAAACAGAAACAGAAGATATAAATTATATACATTTTATATTTGTTATCTTTCTTTACCATATGCACAATAGTAAATTGTTCAATTCAAAACACGCCGTTGCCTTCTTGATCCCTACATCTTTAATTCTACGTAGGTTTGATGAAGTGAACTCACTTGACTAATAGAATTTTATTGCTGTTGGTGTCTTAAACAATTTATAATGAAATTCGAAGCAATTGGTTTATTTAAATTGAAAATAATTTCAATCTACTGGTTTTAAATATATAGTGGATTTTTCAAATTCCTTTATTTGTCTTTGATTATATTTGGATTTAGAAAATATATGTCTACCTACCAGTATAACTATCTTAGAAGATGAAAGACACATAACAACCAATGCTAGTCCGTATAAGAAACTATTACCAAAGTTTGACGGCGGCCATCTTTAATTAAATGTCACTTTCGTCATTTCATGTACATATATTATTCTAGAGGCATCAGTTGCAAATGTATATATGCATGTATGTAATGTACCTATGTAATTTTTAAAAACTTATTTTTTATTTTATTGTCATCATATAACATTACTACATTTAACACCAGCAGTGACGTCAAATATTTTAGCAATATTAATATTAAAAATTACAGAAAAAATATCATATTATTACTAATCATAAAAATAAGTAACTATGAAACATGAGCTAAAATTGTGTAACTAAATATACGAATTTTACTAATATCAAGTGCCAATTACAATTTTAATAAAATAAAGTTGATCGTAAATCATACAAATATGTACATAAACATAAATACTAATAAATCAACAATCGACCCAAACAAAAAAATACCACAAAAAAAACGCAGCGTTTTTCATAAACGGAAAGCTGAGTCGCACGGTTGAAGTGTCTTAAGCTTTATTTCGTCTACAAAGTTCGGTAGATGAATGTCTTTGGCAAAAAAGATTCCTTGGTGCCGTGTGGGGTAAATCGGCTTAAGCAATTTATACTTCTTAGCGCACGAGATTTGAACCCCAGACTACCTAATTCCATTGCTGACCTCATACTTTGTTACGGGAGTTTAACCAAGCGGGATGAAACTATTTCTTTAACAGTGATTTACTATTACCTGTCTCTTTCCAAAGTTTATAACTTAAGCGTTTTATTTACAAGCTTTTTCCTTTATTTGACGTGTGATTTTTTATTTGATATAATATAAAGAATACATGGGTATATAAATATTATTTTATAAAAAATATTACGTTATGTTTACATTTTTGACTATATGTATGTGAATGGAAGATTATTTTTTAAGTGTATTTTAATTTTGTTTAATTTAAAATAAAAAACCGTGCACAAAAGTTACAAAGAATTAGAAATTAATGATTTTGGATTTTATCCTTTACTTGTGCTAGAAAACCTACCTTTGTCCAAATTTCAAGTTTCTAGATAAACGGTCTGTTAGTATCAAAATACGCTTTGAGAGATCGTACGTTTCTTTCTACAGGACTATGAAGTTATACTGGGTGTCCCAGATAACTTTTCCAGCATGGGGATCTCATTATCTATAAGAGATACAGGTATTCATAATTCTATGTGGTTTAGGAGGTATACCCAAAAAACTGAAAATTCGGAATTTCTTTAAATGGCTATAACTTTTTGTTGTTATTGTGATTTTTGTTTGCAATTTTTGTTTTTCATAGCTCACTTAAATGTTTGTAATAAAATACTTAATAAATATCACTGGCATTTAGTACATCGATTTATTTTCGAAAATAAATGTGACAAGTGACACATCGTTGTAAAGTAGAGTAAAAAACACGTACAAATATGCTATAGTCAACTTAGTGGCCCATAAGAAAAACTAAAGTTAGGGTTCATAACTCGGAAACTAAAAATGATATAAGAAATCTAAATACACTAATCGATTCTACATAAAAAAGTGCTTTATGAAACCGTCTACAAAAAGTACATATCTACTTTGGCAATATAGTTATAGCCATTTAAACAAATTCCGAATTTTCAGTTTTATGGGTATACCGTCTAAACCACATAGAATTATGAATATTTTTTGATGTAGTAATACTCACCCCTTTCTTACAAATAATTCATCTCATTTAACCAAACCTGTATCTCTTATAGATACTGAGATCTCCATGCTGGAAAGAGTATAGAATTTAGTATTTGATATTAATTTTAACTTGATATCTCCTGATAAAAAGTCTTGACGGACAACAAAATTATTATAATATAAGTATTGCATTCTCTCATTTTAATGTACGGACCCCAAAAATTATAAAGACTAGATAGGTGTGATATTTCTTTCAATATATTATAATGATCAAAAACAATTTATTATTAAAAGATACTTTGATAATAATCTATAAAATCTGCATTGTTTTTCTTCCCATAAAGAACTATATAACAAAGCAATCATCATTAAACAAAAATAATACATCGTTGACGTAAATTCTCGCTGCGGCGGGAAATATTGGGATTAAGACACGATCCCTTGAAACATCCTTTCAAATCCTTGCGCTGATCAGCCACGTGATGGACGCGTATGAACACGAGATGGATATTCCTTCAGGATCAGGACTCTATTCCATATAAAACATAGTTAGAATCCTATGGTCATATTGATGATAAAGAGCGCATATCAAGCTATTTCTATACCCGATACTTTTGTCTTTGTTTAACAGATACTGATTTGTTTGTGATAAGGATAAAGAATAATGTTTGTGTGTTGTAGGGTAGTGTTGTCCTTGTTTAATGAAGTGTTGTGGGATATTGAATAAGGAAAATAACTATATGTATCAGGGTGAAATACGGTTGGAAAGAGAAAATAGTGTGCAGGGGTTTTCACGAAAGTTTTATTGTGGAAATATACATAAATATTATTAAATGTTAGTAGAAGTTAGATTTTGTCGACTATTTTTATCCCCTTATTAAATTTTCAGGGAAGCTTGACTATTTTCAATTTCAGAAATTTGTGTGTACATTTCTTTTTGAATCTACATATCTTGTATATATATTTTTATATTGCTGTGATAATTAAGGGGGAAAGCCACTGTGACAGAAAAAAAATATAAATTTTGTTTTCTTTGATTTTTTAAAGTGTACATATTCCTAAATATGTGTACAAAAAATGAGTTTAAATTTTGAAAATTGACGGTATTACAGTCAATTTAGTGAGACGGCTTATGACAAAACAAAAACATTAAACACGTTTATCTCGGAATGACAATTTTCGGCCTGGTCGACACGATTCCTCAAAGACTAATGAACCGATTTCATATTTTTTTTATATAATTTTCGTAATAGCAGTAGCTATCGTTGCACGTAGCCGATTTATGTAAAAGGGATTTATGTAAATATTCATAAATAAAAAAGGGGTAGGTAATATAGTAATATCAAAAAAATCTTTAAAATCTCTACTTTTCAATACTTTTCTCAAATTAAAATTTTGTGTATTTTTCACAGAACTATGGATTTATAAAAGAAACAAAGAAAATTCTTTACATATACATATGCATTGAAAAGTAACGATATCAAGTTTTTCTATTTATTTTTGTATATCGATTTTTACCATAATTACATAACTTTGAAATTTGTTAATTTTTTATGAATATTTCCATCCCTAAATTAATTTGAAAAGTCTAGATACAAGAAAATTAAAGTTTGAGATACAAAAAATAGGTTTATTTATTATATTATAGGCAGTATAACATATTATGGATTGTTATAATAAATTTAATCCTATTATACTAAATATATCATACAATAATACACTATTAAAACAAGACAGAAAAACATCTAACGAGATACATTTATATGGAAATCTATTCCGCTAACGATAGAATTTCAATAGAATTATAGAAACAAGTGCCATCTCATTTTACTCCAAGTCCAGTTTGCAATCAAGTAAATCAACAATTTATGTATAAATGCGCAAATGTATGGATTGAATAAACGTTGCAAATTATAATTATTCACAACTAAATTACAAAACCGTGTACCTACATTTAGTTATAATTCATTGACCTTTGTTCAAATCTCTATTGAAGGCGCTAAATATGGTGTAGAATATACGTATTTTAAGTGAATTGGGATCAGTTTGATATAACACTCATCTGTGTTAAGTTAATAATTTAAGTTCATTCATAAAGCAAGAAGTAGAATATTCTGTCAATAAATTATTACATTTATAAATGTTCCTGGGTTATGAATAGTTTTATTTATACAATAATGACCTAAATGATCTAAAGCAGCGATTCTCAACCTGAACGAGTATTCTTTTTGTAAAAAAATTTGAAGTATATATCTAAGTTTTTCTTTATTTTTATTTTATTTTAGTTATTATTGATTTGATAATGTATTTAATATCAAATAGTAAATTATTACTTATTATTAATTAATATCTCCTAAAATCGACACTTTCAGTGAGACTCTCGAAGAAATTTATAAAGTTAATATCTTTTCTGTCCAAAATTTCAGTCGGTCTCGTTTCGTCCGAATCCAAGGCCCTTTCGTCTCTGTTTCGATCTTGTTTCGAGAACAAGAGAAATCACGTCATGCAGTTTAACAGTTTTAGATTATTATCGAAATTTAACATTTTGTAAAGTACAAAAAATAAATAAAGATTATGATATATTATTATTTACGAAAATACAAAACATTTATTACAAGAATAACATTCGCAGCTTATAATTCCATACACGATAATTTACCAAACAATAAATCATATCTCTCTAAAACCATACCGAATAAAAAAACTAACATAAACACTAGGAATTTTTAACAACAAGGGATAGACAAAACAGCAAAAACTATAATAATTACGGCTGATTAACAGCCAATGTAATTTATATCGTCAACATGGAAGCACAAATCCCACCGGTATCTAGATGTGTTCAAATCATCACATGTTGTCATCGCAGCACATGCGATCAAGTAATATTTTGAAATCACTGTTGTAGCCGGCGTACACCAGCAAATAATTTATGTATGTACGTTTACATGTAGAGAGTGGTCATAAAAGAAATACATCTGTTTATAAATAAACGTTTATTAACACGTTCGTTGTTGTAACAGAGTAAAATATTTACAATTTAAGTTTTTTTTAATAAGATACTTCATAGCAGTGAACGTTTTAATACAGAAAATGGTAGCTAATAAGAATACTAGATATATGTAGAGTAAAGTCGGTATATATGGAACACCATTCATGTTTTCGGTAAGAAAACTATATGCTTATGTTATTTAAAATCAGCACTTGTGATTTCATTAGACAGAGAATTTAATCTTTTAACTAGATCGTGCAGGCAAAACTACAATTCTTAAATTAAAACAAAATAAAAAATCGAAAAATCGAAAATCAGCCTCTTAAAAAACGTACTTGTAATATGGACCACAGCTGTCCATATTACACTCTTGATACCTTAATACAGGATTATCTATATTAGGTGGTTAAAGAATTGTTTCTGAAATTTATTTTGTTGTTTTTATTTAAAACATATATGTTGTCACTGTAAAAAAACAGTGGCGTAGCAAAGAGTACGCGGGCAGAACCTCCGTAATAGGTACACACATAGGTACAAAAATGACAAATTTCATTAAGTTGCCCTCAATTACATACCAGTACTCCAAATACTGTCATGTCAACTGATGTAGTTATTTAGAAGTGTAAGCTTAGATACATATTAATTTTGTCTTTATAAAATGTAAAATGGAGCAACAAAATGAGGTGTCCATATTACCCACCTGGTCCATATATACCGACTTTACTCTATATGCTATTCTTTGTAGCAATTTATTTGTATGATTATATTATTTTTACCGTATTAATATTTATGAATAGATTTAAAAAAAGTATTTTTCAGACTTACTTTCAGTTTCACTAAAGTACCTATATTTTGATATTTCTAATAGCCATGTCAATCTCCAAATTTACCATTTACTATTTACAGAATAATACCATACAGTGAACTTAAATGTACTGGTAACATAAATTGGAGAAATTGGGCATTAAAGCCACTGATGGTATCATTTATATGACATTACAATATGTAAAAAAATCAAACGATTTCTTGATACTAACAAATACATTTTATTTAAATGTATTGTATGTCTATGCAATTTCAATATTTCGTACAATCATAATTAAATAATTGTTTTATATTTTTCACATTGTCTGCGTCACAATTATAAAATAGTTTATTTATTTTTGTAGAATTTAAAAGTAACAAAAAAAAATAATAGCATCCACTGTACCTGGCTCTCATGTACGTGTTAACCTGCGATGATCGATCCATCAACACTATCCTCTTCCATCTTTTTTTCTCTGTTAATTCCCACTACACTTATAATAAAGAGACAAAAAATACCACTTTGCTGTTGGCAAAAGAGCAATCAAGCCACACCAATAATAATAATCATCACCATATTGATCGCACATAGTACTACAGTGAAACTTTGTTATTTCGATTATATTGCTATCCCGTATAAAGTACTTTTGCCATGGTCCCGACACCAACACGTAAATTAACATACAAATATTCCCGTTTTCAACGCTCAAATCTTTGTAAACACAGTAATATAAATATGAAATATTTTGTTACTTTCTTTCAACGTCATGTAATAATTTTTCAATAACAGATACGCAATGGGTTTATTTGATGCGTTGGCTTTCTGTACAAGTTAACACTTACGCTGTTATTGTATTTTAATTCTGTTCAGTTGTACTGACGACGTGTAAACAGATACGGTAACGAATGATTCTTCAAGAACTAATACTTCCACTAACAAAAACGCAGGCTCTGAATGCACTTGATTTGTATCAGTTACTAAAATTTCAAATCTCTTAAAAACGGTACAAATATATACATACATATTAGTGATGTAACGAATATTCGCGAATGCGAATATTCGCGCTTTTTTAAACATTCGTGTTTGCATTCGCAGGAAGAATTACGAATATTATTGATAATAATTAATTAATTAAAATACAGTTTTTTTAATCTATTTTAATTATTGTTAATCTATTGTTAATTTCAACGATAATAGGAAGGAATCAACATTTATTTTTCTACTAAATTAATAGTATTTTTTTGATTAAACACACAATATTAACAGTTTATTAAATTATCCACAAAACATTACTAATAATTATCTGCTAGAGGGGAAGATCCAGGTTTTGTAGCATATTATTAGGTAGGGGGGTGAAAAAAAGATCTGCAGCATGATAAGGAGGGGCGGGGTCAAAAATGCGTGAATTTTACGTAACGCATTTTTTGGATCACCTCTAAAAAGAAAAAACGTACGTTATTCAAATAACATTTTTTTCACACAAGTCAATATTCGCATTCGCGAATATCGACCACTAATATTCGTATTAGCATTCGCGAATGTTTAAAATCATACATTCGTTACATCACTAATACATATATATTGGGTTAATTAAGTTAATATTACAACAAATCGTTCTTAGAGAAATAGAGACCAACATTTGAATTAATGACTATTAAAAGTTTTCCTTTGATAAAAGTTGGAAAATGCTATATTTGTACGAAGTATAGTTCATTGTGTCTACCTTATTGTTAGGAAGGATATCTTCAAACTATATATCTCGACGAAAGAAATCGTACAGAGAAAAATAAAAGTTTATTTTAAAGAGGAATGATAGTCCTTGTTTATCATGAACGAAAACTTTAGAAAATAATAGGCATGTGGACTAATTTAAAAAAACTATTCTATGATGATCTTACGTGTCTCCTATTTCCAAAAAAATACTTATTTCTGCAGAAAATAAAGATTTAATCGCAGACATTGACACTTTTAAAACTAATTTTGAATTTGCCGCCAAAACGCTCACAGGTGACATACGAGGTTTGTGACGTCACACTCCTTGTCAACAATAATCAAACATTCAGAGTTAGACAATAATTTAACTATTTTGTGTGTTAAAAATGAATTCCAAAGTATATAAGTTCTTAAATAAGGTATGTACCTAATACTCTTGTAAGAGGAATTGATATTTGTCTAAAATAAAAGTCAATCACTTTTGACATTTAGTGGTCCGTGACGTCATTCTGTGTGATTAGTAGTTTCATTTAACGTGGTGGATTGTTGTATTTTGCATTTTTATTTTAGCAAAAATTATATTAATCTCGCTTTTAATATAAAAATAAATACATTTTTAGAATCTTTTTAACCTATTTCATTATTTAAAATCATAATTTCAATGATACTTTGTTACTGTTCACATGCCTATTACTAGCTTCGTAATATATCATTGAAATCATAGAAAATAAATACTGCATAATTTCTGGCGCATGCTGTACATATATGCGCGCGTATATTTTAATCGCATGTGTATGTGCGTACCTGTGTAATCCACTGAAATGGTATGTAGTTAAACCCATGTGGGTGTATGTCTGTAGGAAAGGGTGCAAGGGGAAGCGAACGTGTGGTCTGGCTCCCAACACACTGCATAAATTAAAGGACGGAAATTGTTTGACGCGAAAGACAAAACCAAATCCTTTCTAACGGCCTAGAGACTGAGAACTAAATGGTGTAGATGATGTCTGTGGTCACCAACAGATTTAGACTGCTACAAGATCCAACTCACGTATAAAAGATTTAGAAGTAAATTAATTCGGTGTAAAGTATGACAAATAATATCACATAAAAATGGTAAAACTAGTAGGGCGGGATGCTACACAAAGAGAAGATACATGAAATGATAAGGTATCTTTTGGAGCAGAGCTTCTCAATACATTTTGAAATATCTTCATAAAACAAACTGATAAATTTTGAAGTAGTCAATGAAGTTAACAATTATAAAAAATATTTTTTTAATGTTTGGCGCTTTTTAAGAGTAGTAAATAGGTTACCATTTTTTTGCATTTAATTCCGACGAGTGAGATATCAAATGAATGCTGACGATTCAAGGAATTTAGACATGTAAAAGTTTTATTATTAATAAAATTATCATTTGAAATTAAAAAAAATATGAAAAATGGAAATATAATATTATACAATGACGCCAAGATTTAAGGAAAATGATCACAATTCTTTACACAATGTTCAAACTGCTACAGTATCGAAATCTGCATAAAATGTGTTTTTAACTTTGCTAACGAATTATTGTCAAGTTTGCAGGGCCGGCATCAGTCTATGCTTCGGTATGTCGTACTAGACACTCGAAAAATTTGCGTGTGTCGAATTATCCACCAGAGATTGGAAAAGCATTTAATTTTTTTTAGGTTTTGTTTACGTGGGCTTATTTATGACCTGCAAAACATTAATCCTTATCGAAATAAATTTCGTCGTCACATGTTCTTAATGTAGATAAAATTTAGAAAAACTTATTATGAAATTTTTGACCAAGTCGTTCAATCTCGGAATAACCGTTTCGATACTGCTTCATCCAGATTTTTCAAAACTTTAGAAACTTTTATAATCGGGCAAAGTACAAAAACAGAAATCCAAATTATTATTGAATATTACAAAAACGATTTTAATAAAGACAGATTAATTAATGACAGAGACATATTCCTTGATTTGACGACAAGAAGTAATAAAAAAATTGAAAAGTTGAAGGACACGTGACTTTTTTACGTGATAACGAAGGGTGGTGCATATGGGAATCGTACCCGAATACGTATGTTTCATTCGATTGTTAATGACCATCCCTGCATCGTCTTGCACAAATGAACGAAGTTTTTCAGTTCTGCGTCGAATTAAAAATTATCTTCGTTCAACAATGATGCAAGACCGATTAAATGATGCGGCTTTGATCCACATTTATTCAGAGTAAGTTGAAAATTTAGACATTGAACAACTAATGGACGAATTCATCGTTAAAAATAATAAGCGTACGACTGTTTTCGCCTTATCGTAGAATAATAAATGTACTTCGAAATAATTGAGTCAGATATTATGAATAAAAAGTTAATTTGAATTTTTATTTGTAAAACTATTGATAATTTTTAATATTTCAAAAACCATATTAAAAAAAAACTCTCCAACTTCCCCCTCTCTTACTTTTTTACTAGATATTAGAAACTTATCTGTTTTGCCGGCCCTGCAAGTTGTAACTGATGTCAACTGATGCGATTGCTAATGGTCATAAATGCAAGTCAAATTATTATAATCGAATGAATTGAAAAACTATATGGTACGGAATATTAGATTGCCAGTGAACCGATAGTTTAGAATTTTTTTCAAATGGGAATCGACCAGCCCTTTTGATTTTTTGATTGGCAGATATGCAAACTTCCACATATCTCCATTCCAACGATTCCAACTATCAAATCTATCAAACTATCGACCGATTGAAGTATGTAGTGTGTGCAGGCACTAAACTTTTTACCTTTTGATATTCATTTGCGTACATAATGTTTAGTACACATATGTTTTTAATATTGTAATGACTAATGACTTTATTTCTTTACATAGGTACGTATATGAATCTATTAAAACTTAACAAATTTTCCCATACCTTAAAATGTTAAAACCTCAAAAGCTTCACATTATATTCGTGTTGTTAATTAAGGTAATGTTTTAATCATACAAAACGTTAATCTAGACGTGTATATCTTTGACAGATTCTTTGCATGAGATCTGAGTGCTAATAAAGGTACATAATCCCTGACCCTTGGCAACCTCAATTTAGATTATGAACGGAGAACCCACTGTTCGCTTTATAGCATCGTTCTAGTTTCTATGGAATTATATTAATTCTAGATTTTCGTTTATCTGATATTTTAATGTAAACTATTGTGTTCAATGGACATTATTTCATTAACGTGTATCTGTAATATTAAAAAAAATCATTTTTAAAACAAGGCATTTTAATCTCGCCTCGTGCACGTGATCGAGACGATAAATAAAACGATTATTGTACTTTATTGTATGCTGATTCAAACATTTTAGTACTGGTACTAATTATTAATACATTACTATGTAGTATCAATGCTTGGTAACGAAAGAAAACTTACATTGGTATCCTTTAGATTAGTAGAAAGCATTGATAATATACATTAAACTATCATTAGATATAATTGTTTTGAAAGTAGTTAACAAAACCATGATTTCTAATTTTTGTAAGTATTTTGAATAAAGGTAAGGATTAGGTGTATAGTTTGAATTTAGTTTAGTTGTTAGTATTTTCGTGTACAGGGATAATGTGATTACTATGGGATAATCCGCCCATTCAATAAACCTTGAATAAATTAAACTGTACTTACTTAAATAGAATAATATGTACGTTCCTATTAAGACTTTAGGCTTTATAAAGTAACAACTTCACTTTATTGTACCTATTTCAAGTATTATTATATCTAGCTATAATAAAAAAATTACATTTTTGCGTAGTATTTTTGTAAATATATAAGTTCGAAGATCATAAAAAAATCTGGATATATTTACTTGGATTTTAAATGTACAAAAACAACTGAAAATGAGAGAAGAATGATATAAATTAAAAGTATAATTTTGCAAGTATACAGAAAATGGTGATATAATGAAATATCCAAAAACTTTATCATTATTGAAAAATACATAGTGACCGATGAAAAAACTACCGGCTAATTTTGATAAAATTGGATCTTCCTAGTTAGATAACTCAAAAGATTTTATTTTAAAGTGTGATACCCAATAAGTTAGAAAGGGGATTTCTTTTTGAAAATTCATTCATACATAGTTTTTTCATTAAAAATATACTGCTCTATATAGTCGAATGTGAATAAAACGATAGCCAAAAGTTGCCATTTTTAACGACCCGGGAAAAAATGATAAGATATTAGCATATATTACAAGATCCAATTGGTCAGATATGATAAGATATGCTTGGATCCTGATTTTGGCACGATCCAAGAACGCATTATAATATATTGTAATATATTGCAAGATATAGTTATATATTATAATATATACTAATGCCTTCTTGGATCGTGCCAAATTCAGGCTCCAAGCATATCTTGACATATACAGGGTGTCTAAATACCAGGGGACACCATGGGGATCTCGGAAACTATAAGAGATAGAGATTCGGTTAAATGAGAGAAAAGTTACCTTTAAGAGGGAACAGTTCAATGGTGCATTTACATTTTACAAAATTTTCATAGCTTACTAGATATTAGCCAAAAACCATTTTACTCCGAAATCTTTCATCGTGAATATTTCTTAAGCGACTTGAAATTTAAAAAAATGTTTCAAATAAATGCTGTAGGGTTAAGTATTGTCTATTTAAAAATATTTTTTTAATTTCCAGAAATCTCATTGTTTTTGAGATATGACACTAACTTATGTTTTCTTAAATGGAAGCAATATGAAATTTTATAATTTTTGAATAGAAGATTTTATTACCTTTTCATTGATATGCAGCTTGATATACTTATTTTTCAAAATATCTCAAAAAATGATGAAAAAGTACTTTTTATTTATTTAATACACTGGATCATCCTAAGATGGCTATGACAATTAACAATAAGATTAAAAAACAACTGAAAATTAACTTATAAGACTCTTTAGTATTCTTACAAACAGGCAAAATAATAATTTCTCAATTGATTTAAAATTCTCATTGTTGACAGCCATTTTTGATTGGAAATAAAAAAAATGTGTTTTTTTAAAAATAAAATAGCTTCTTGTTTTTTTTTTTATATTGTTGTAGATAGCCATAGCCATCTTTGGCTGGTATTTTGTAATTTAATAAATAGAAATATGTTTTATTTTTATAAATAAAGTAGTTAATTCATGCTATGTAAGCTTATAAGTAAATTTTCAGTTGTTTTTTAATCTTATTGTTAATTGTCATAGCCATCTTAGGATGATCCAGTGTATTAAATAAATAAAAAGTACTTTTTCATCATTTTTTGAGATATTTTGAAAAATAAGTATATCAAGCTGCATATCAATGAAAAGGTAATAAAATCTTCTATTCAAAAATTATAAAATTTCATATTGCTTCCATTTAAGAAAACATAAGTTAGTGTCATATCTCAAAAACAATGAGATTTCTGGAAATTAAAAAAATATTTTTAAATAGACAATACTTAACCCTACAGCATTTATTTGAAACATTTTTTTAAATTTCAAGTCGCTTAAGAAATATTCACGATGAAAGATTTCGGAGTAAAATGGTTTTTGGCTAATATCTAGTAAGCTATGAAAATTTTGTAAAATGTAAATGCACCATTGAACTGTTCCCTCTTAAAGGTAACTTTTCTCTCATTTAACCGAATCTCTATCTCTTATAGTTTCCGAGATCCCCATGGTGTCCCCTGGTATTTAGACACCCTGTATTACAATATATTAGCATACATTAGTATATATGTTAATATACAAGTATATCTCGACATATATAACAATATATTAGCATATCTGTTAATATATTTGTATATCTTGGCATATCTAAAAATATATTATAATATCTTATAATATATGCATAGAGGGGGGGGGGTTCCATCTATTATCTATCCCAATACTACAGAATCGTCCAACCAGGGAAAACTCGTACTGAATCTATAATCAAATGCCACATATATTATATAATTAAATAAACATATAGCAGCTTCATTTACTTACGTCCGTATTAACTTACTTGAATGCACCTATGTAAACATTAGAGTTCGTTGGTTGCTTATATACTGATTCAAAGTGAAATCACACTGCTAGTGAGAGGCAAGTTACACCAACTTTTACGAACATAGTATGTATAGCTATTACATATATACAACATACTCGAATATTATTTAATCAATTAAAAAAAATAATCCATATGCGTATTAAGTAATAAAATAAAAAAATATATACAAAAACTGTATAGAAATATTGTGACTATTAAAGAAATCCGAAATATATGTATGTATAGTAAATAAATGAAGAAAACCATGTGACATTTGCTTATTAAATATTCTTTTAAAGTAATTTTCAGTTCTTCAACAGACGGATCTATTATAGATTTAGGAATTTTATTGAAAATTTTAATTGTATTGTTAACTACATTTCTATTGACAATTTGTTTACGTGTTTGAATAGATTTCATATTGTGTTTGTTTCTATGTTGTAATTATGGTCATTTATATTACATAAATCAGTTTTTTTTTTGTGAATAACTCATTTTCTAATAAATTAATACCTATCGATTATATTTAAAAATTTGTATTATATAAGCAGTGGACGGCAGTGTTCCCTGGGTCATATCTGGCCATAATACGAAGCAATTTATTTTGTATTTTGAGTATGTTATAGGTATGAGAAGAGAAGCACAAAAAAATTCCATATCTAATAATTAAATGTATATAAGCTAATACACATGTAACAAAACATTTTGCACAAGCTTGTTGCTTAACACTCTAAGTGCGTGCACGAATTTTGAGATTTTGGCTGTAACGGAGTTTATATTTCTCTTACAAGTTAAATTTCGGTCTATTAATATCACTAAAAATTGTATTTTTTGAGAAATTATCACACCTGACTGGTGTGATCATAGAATTCAGTGATTATAATTTCAAAAATGTATTCATCAATGTTTGTATAAAAATTGTCAACACAAGTTGTAGAATTTTTAGATAAATGCGTGGGAACATCATTTTAAAAAAAAAGTTTCACCAAAAATATCCACTACCTATTTTAAAATATGATGAATGTACTTTTTTGAAAACAAAATATCTCAAAAACTATTAAAAATAGAGTAAAACTAAAAGATATTAATTTTGTAGAGAAATGCATAAAATTTATTTTAAAAAATATTTCACTGTCCAAAATTTTGTTTAAATATTTTTGTTCTTAATTTATAAAATTATACTGAAAATTTGGGTGATATGTCAACTGTGAATTTTTAAAACAAAAATATATGTTACTTATAACTTTATCATTCCTGATTATATGGGCAATTCTAAATAAAATTTACTTATTTCGTGAAATCAGAATATATATACAAAACTACATATACAAATAACGCGAGTGCAATATTAAATTCAAGTCAAGTAAACATTAGAAAAAAGAATGGTTGATATTTAAATTTTTTATATTTATTATTATTAATTTAATATTATTAAAATTCGTTGCTTATTTTGTTAATGTATAATAGCAATGCCAACATCAGGGAGGGAGACTGGGCTACCGCCCGGGATGCCAGTTCAGAAGGAGCAATGGACAGTTACATGGAGAAAAATTTGGCTTATATTCTAGTCAAAATTTTTTCTCTTTAATCTGATTTTACCGTTTCAGGGTATTTAAAAAAATTTTATTCCATTTCTTCAGAATTCATTGCGATATAAATATAAAATTTGATAATCGTTTTAGTATAAATACGTGCTATCGATTTACAGTATCAAGTAATGATTATTTAGACTAAAGAAGTGTAGGGCCAGCGGCCTTTTGATTTTTATTCAGTATTTATTTGTTCTTAACCCTTAATTACTCGTGTGAAATACCGTAACACAGTTACTCACGTGGTGTATTTTATACACCACAAAAAGCTAGTTTTTGGGAATTTTGATGATTTTATATTAATTTTTTTGCCCAATTCATATTATGTAGGTAGGTATTATTTTTGAGAAACTAAGATTTTTTTTAAATAATCCAACTAAAAATTAAGAAATAAATTAGAAAGAAAAACTAACTAAAATAAATCTAAAAAAGTGCAAAAAAATTTTTTTGCTATCCGATTTATTGCAAGATGAATATGAACATTTTATTTTTATTGGTAATTTTTTTAATTTTGCTCTTTTGACAAGATGTCTTCCATCAGTAGCATCACTAATGTTCTCAAAAACACGCGGTTCTTCGCTTAGGATGCTGTTGTTTGTGCGTCAATACCATCTACATTTAATAAGTAAAAAATTAATACAAACTGCTACAATCCTCAAATTTTTACTGCCGGATTCCTATCACCATTGATATTGGTCAAATGTAATATTTTGTTATAACAAATGTTAATCATTTAATAAATTTATTAATTTAAAAAAGTAACAGCCACTTTATTTACAAATACTTTACCACCGGGCGTTTACCTAATACATAAAAAAATATTTTTTTTAAGATATGATAATATATTAGCAGATATAACAATATATAAATATATATAACAATATATTTTCGCATCTGAGGGCTGATATATATTAAGATATGATTATATATTATCAGATATGTCCATATATTAATATATATTACAATATATTCTTGGCTATGATAACTCAAAAAATAAAATTTATTAAGATATAATAATACATTAGCAGATATATCTATATATAATAATATATTACAATATATTCTAAGCTAAGTGAACTCTTTTCAAAATAATATTTTTAAGATATCATAATATATTAGCAGATATATAAATATATAAATATATATAACAATATATTCTCGGATCTGAGGGCTAATACATATAAAGATGTTACTATATATCAAAATATATAACAATATATTTTCGGATCTTAGGGCCAATATATATTAAGATATTACTATATATTATCAGATATATCTATATAAATTAATATATTTTAGGCTCAAAAATTAAGATATTACCATATATAACGAGATGCGAACATATCTTATAATATCTTGTTATATCTTATCATTTTTTCCCGGGGAATCAAGAGAAATTTTTGTTTCTTACCTTTTAAAAAAAAACTACATGAAATTTCAACTGTTGCATCTAAATAATAATGTTTATTCTTAATAATGTATCGTATAGTCGAATATCGATTAAATCGAAGTGTAAATTTTGTACATTTAGCAATACTACTTACAATTAATTTTATTTTATCTTATCTCGATTAAAAGACAACAGCAAATTGAACTGAACAAAAATTAATATCTTCAAGTATTATCTTGCGAGCACATCCAATAACATCTTTAAAAACATTGGCAAATCGGTACGTGTTGAAAATACAACATTATCGGATTGTTCTGATAATAAATACAATCGAAAACATCTGTGTTTGAAAAATAATGCATTAAAAAGATACACACAGTTGAGAGAGTTATGCATTGTTCATGCCAATTGCGGTAACAGCTTGTTCAAACGTTTGTCTGTAAATCAAAACTACAACAGGTACGTATAAGTACCGCTCTTTCCTCAACCACGTAAATTAAGATGCGCATTTATGGTGTACAAGTTCAGGGAAATTTCACACGGTCAAATTATTCTCAAATGAAACATTTTGGAGTCTCGACATTGATCCCGTGCGCGTCTTGTCAATTTTACCTCTCTATGATGATGGCTTATTCAACATTCAGTTTTATTATTATGAATGAAAAGAAAACATGGATATCTGTTAAAAGTATGTTACTACATACTTTTAAATGTTTGTTTTAGTAGGAATTTTTTTAAATAAGTGATGTAGATTTACAATTTATTATTATTTAATTTTAAGATTACTGCTTTTACTTTCTTATACGACCATACATCTATGAATTAATGAATTAGATGTTACTATTAAGATTCAGAGGTACACGACAAAACTAATGATATTATTGGCATGCAACTTTGATTGTATTGATGGATATAATGAATATTATATATTATACAGGGTGGCCCAACTGAAACGAAACGGCCGCGGTTTTGGTAATTTAAAATAAGATTATGAAAAAACGCTCGAACACGTCGATTTTGCTTTCGAGGGGGACATATTATGCTATAAATTTTTACAAGAATCTTTTCAACCCTCTGTGCTATGAGCACAACCCTTAAAATTTTAAAAAGCATGATAGGGCAAGTGATACCTCATTTGAAAGGTTTTTTCATTCTAAACATGGTGCTTTTTTTTAAATCTGTTTAGTTTTAGTCAAGTTATTTACATTTTTAATTCCATAAATGCATTGATTTTCTGATCAAAAAATAAACATTTACAACTAAAATTCAAAATAAAGTAGACTTATTTTCTTATCAAATAATTCAAAAAATTAACTAAAATCCAAAACTTTAATTAATTCAATATATGTTCAAATTGTATGTTTAAAAAAAAAAAAAAAAAATTAAAAAAAACTTACCAACATCCAAAACTTTAATTATTTTAATTAATGTCCAGATTGGATGTTTTTGAATTATTTGATAAGAAAACCTACTTGTTTTGAATTTTGGATGTAAATATTTGTTTTTTGATCAGAAAATCAATGCATTCTTGGAATTCAAAATGTAAATAACTTGACTAAAACTAAACAGATTTGAAAAAAAAAACAAAAAGCACCGTATTTAGAATGAAAAAACCTTTCAAATGAGGTATCACTTGCCCTATCATGCCATTTAAAATTTTAAGGGTTGTGTCATAGCGCTGAGGGTTGAAAAGATTCTTGCAAAAATTTTATAGCAAAAGATGTCCGTTTTTAAAGCAAAATCGACGTATTCGAGCTTTTTTCAAAATCTTATTTTAAATGACCAAAAGCGCGCCCGTTTCGTTTTACTTGGGCCACCTTGTTTATTATAACACCCAAAATAATGACATGTGTTATACTGTTATCTGTAAAAGAAATTTTATTGAGATAATATATATAAATTCTGACCTCCTAAACTATATTCGAAATAATTATTTAGGATAGCTTACTTCTAGTTGCCGGATATCAAAGACATAAACTGCAGGCAAAAACTAATACTTATTGTTAGTAAGAAAAATCCGTATGCGAAATTTGCGAAACCATAACTGAAATAATTTCATATCCATCATTCGAAACTGAAACCATAAAAAAATAACCGTATCCGATACATGTCATATCTCTATATAGCAACCTTAATTTATTCTTAAACTAAAATCTTGTGCAGGGTATTGAATTATGTTATTATATGTAGAAACTACATTGCTAAAATCCATTGTATGAATGAATTGGTTGAGATCAAAACTTTGTTACAATGAAGATGTGTTTTTTTAACTTGCTCGTGTAAAACAGTCCGTTAATTCTGCACGCTAACAACTAACAACTAACTAGTATACGTTCACTTCTTCCTTCCATTGCATGGAATGTTGCAATTTATGAATAGTTCTCTACTCTAACCGCAGAATCGAAGTGAGACTGCATACAAATACACCCATTAAGACACGGATTTATGTACACTTTATAAGATTGTACTACAACGTTGTTGGGAAGTGTTTTTTTCCATAACTTTGAGTACAATTTCAATTATTGTTTATGTATTTTTAAGAGAATGAACGCTTGCAGTATGTTTTTAAAGAAATATTACTGATTGTTAAAGAAAATTAATCTTAAATATAAAATTTGTTTTGTTGCCTAAAGATCGATAAACAGACAGCCAGACATTATAGTGAAAATACCGAGAATAGTATATTTCTATAAAAATTTCGAAATATTGTATTTCATACATAATGTCATTGTCAATATTAACAAAATAATTGTCTTTGCTACTGTTAAAGTTATTCAGTAGACAAATGAACAAATTAGGAACGTAGATAAAACTTTGATAACATGACTTAATAAATGTTCTCTTTTACGTTATATCCTGCGTGATCCCATCAATTTATTTATGTATATAAAAACAGAATATACAAATGTTATTTATTGAATCACCCAAGCAAAAGTAAACACAAATAGACTAGACTAAAAGCTATTTGCTAAACTTAATTACAACTTGTAGTTTTTGCAATTTGTCTTCTTTAACTTCTAACAACTACAACAACACAGTAAAACTACATTGTCTATTTACTTTCATATTCTAATCAAATCGAAAGATGTTTTAGAAAATGTTCATGAGTTTTCTTCGAAATTTATACAAAATATTTATACAGTTTAAAAAGGTAAAAACATGAAAAATATTGTTTGTAATAAAGAAACTTGAGAAGAATTTTGCTCGAGGAGATTTTGCACATAAAATAGAATTTTTCTTTTTGTATCTGTTTGGAGTTTATGTAAACATAATTATTAATTAAAATGTGTTTTTTTTTTATACATAATTTATGTTATCTAGGGTAGATATTCAGTATTATTGAGTGTTAATAATATTTAATGTTGAATTATATAATCCATAGCGATTGTTGATACGGGTCTTTCCAAGTATTATTTAAATTATAATACATCAAAGTACTTTTTAACAAAATCCTGTTCTATTATCCATATAATTATATTGAAAATTAAATGTTGTGAGACCTAATATAAAAGCAATTACTAATTACAATTTAAAATAAATTAACACGAGGTAAATACATTTGTAATAATGTTTACCAATATTCTTCGCATTTCAAATCTGTCACAATTAATAATATGTATTACACAATCAAATATTTTCGTTATTAAATTTTTTTTTTACTAAACATATTATAAAAATTCATGATTTCTATTATTTTTCTTAGGGTGGGGTGGGGATGAACATATATAGGTAATAATAATAATAATCTCATCAACTTTTATATTTAATGTGAAACTTAAAAAAAAAAATTGAGAAGAGTAGTAAACATCTGTGATTATAAGAAAATTCACTATTATATGTTTTGTCGTTTTCTTTTGTTACAATTTTTTCAAAAACATAAACACCATAATGAAAATAGTCTAAATGGATATTCCCATCAATATTCTAATTTGAAAAAATGCATTATTATATTTTCTTATACTATACTACCGGAATCCCACGGCTTCGCTCGTGTAAACTTCGAAACTAATTAGAACCCTCCATACGTGATAGGGGATGACATATTACATTTTTTTATATTGATTTTTATACATTACCTATAAAAAAAACGTAAATATCTCGGATCTTAGATTATTTTATCGTAACTGATATTTGTCTTGTGCCATGTTACATTCGGTGAATACAAAAAAAATATTTTACAAATTTTTCCACCACCCTAATACCTTAGGGGTTAAATTTTGGGACATGCTGAAATAATTGTTTCATTATTTATATTGTAGAGTATGTTCAATAAGTTTCAATTAGATGCGAACCAAAAACATATTTTTTTATATAAATTTTGACACCCTGTTTTAACCCTGTAGGGGTTGAATTTCAAAAAATCCTTTCTTAATGGGTGCTTACATCATAAAAGGAAGGCACCTACGAAATTTCACATTTCTAGGTCTAGGGGTTTGGGCTGTACGTTGATATATGAGTGAGTGAGTGAATGACTGAGTGGTTAAGGACAAACTCTTTTATAGATATAGATTTTATATTTCATATACATATATTATGTAAATGGCCGAAGTTATATAAAAGTTTCTATCGGAAATCCTTTCGAACAATATAATCTATTGAATGAAATACAATAAATCTATTCAAAAAGTACTTCCTGCGTATTCAAAATAGTGCTACAAAAACACTCTGACTAAGAAATACAAGTTAGTAGTTTGAAATTAATCACAAATTAGAGCGAAGTTTTCTTACAAGAAATACCACCAGTGGCTGAAGTTGATCGAATATAGAGAATATAACATTAGTTGTTACTTGCTTATAGCTACGGGAAAACTTTGTTTGGAACTTTTCCATAGAAAATGCGCCGTCGTTTACAACACAACATGTGAATCATTACGGCCAATCTTACGAGTTATTGAACTTGTGAACAGTATTGGCGTTTTTGTATCATTGTATAATTTTCTTTAATATAATATTTATATATTAATATTTCAAATAATATAAGTACCTTTGATTATTATTGTATATTTTAACTATTATTTATAAAAGTGTAATATGTATTATATGACCTGGATCTAACGTAAATGAAAGGACTTGGAGGTTAAAGATAGGAATCTTTGAGACGCTTAGCCGTATAGGTAGAGGGCCAAGTATCGAAGCCCAAATGATGAATAATAAACGTCACAATATGGTAACGAAAGTGTAACAATTTGGCACCCAAATAAGGACCTTATGGTTTATGGCAACAACATTCTACTCTACAATATATAAAAGTATAGACCGTTGCATATGGTGCTTGTTTCTTTGCTAGATCGTATACTTCGCGTATGATGGTGGCGGTGCAGGGAACAGTTAAATGACGTCACTACATACAGCGGCTTTAACAACTAAACTATACGTTGATTATAAAGATGAATCCATATTTGATTATTGACAACAGTGTTTCCTAGCGAACTGAAAAAATCTTACTCTACTCTGCACAGTAGCACACACTGTATTAAGACCCCGCAATCTGCACATCTTATGTTAAGTATGACTGGTTTAAGTAAGTGTTAGACCAGTGTTTCCCAACCTTTTTTGTGCTATGCCCCACCTAAGCCTTTCTAAAATTCTTATACCCCCCCCCCCCCAAACATATACATAAATTTTAATATTCAAAAATTAAATATTCACTAAAAAACTTGAATGATAGGTTTTAGGAAGAAATCACTAGGAAATTATTGAGCATACACAATAAAAATTTCAAAACATATAATGTAGAACTGAAATTAAAGTACAACATAGTTTTAATGAAAGATATTTCTATATTATAGTAACTATTTATCATCTGAATTTAGTGAGATCCTTGCGCTTGATACTTGCTACAAAGAGATTTTATGACAGGTTTCTGAGAGTCGCCATACAGTTAACTTAAACTCTGGATGAGTTCATTTTCAAATTGTCCCTCTTAACAATCGAATTGCCCCCCTGTGGGGCGTGGGCCCCACGTTAAGAAACACTGTGTTAGACCAATAGAATCGGAAATCTTTTTGAAAAACCATTTTATTTTAATAAAGAAAACATTATAGAGATTTATTATTTCTTTTGTACAATTGGTTAACAGGAA
The DNA here is from genome assembly GCA_949319165.1 of Sialis lutaria. Taxonomy (NCBI): domain Eukaryota; kingdom Metazoa; phylum Arthropoda; class Insecta; order Megaloptera; family Sialidae; genus Sialis; species Sialis lutaria. Next base: position 13,946,478 of record OX439237.1, read on the forward strand.
TATTTTTTTTTTTTGAAATTAGAGATATATTTTAGTATAAAGGGGAAATAACATTGTAGATGTATATTGTATACCAACAATAAAACTTGTATTCCTTTATCGATCTTTAAGTAACTATGTGTGGACTATGTGTTTATACCGCACAGTTTGAAAAGTATATAATTCCTCTTTAATTTGAAATATTGTTCACTTGAATATATTTTCTCACTACAGAGTTAATTCTACGATTGTTCCGTTTCTTGTATCACTGTATGTATGTTTGTATGTATGTGTGTGTATGTTCTTGATGATGACTCTGTGATAAAAGCCCGTACAGCAGAAACAGTACCCCTGTTTATATTCTAGACAAGTAATTTTGTTTGAAACTTTGCAAACTGCTCAGCGATGTGTTAATTACGACGTAGGTAGCCAGACAGCGCGAGTGAAGTTTTTTATATGCAATAATAATTAAGTTAATTATTAAATTTTGCCAACATTTGTTGTAGGTAAATATGTTTTACTCATTTATACAACCATGTTATTTATATTATCTATGAAGCTAACTAAAACGAAGTCGTGACATAGTATACCCCGCGCATGCTATGAATCTTAGATGTAAGTTTTATATTTGTTTGTCTGCATCTGTTATGGATAATTACATATGGATAATTACATAAATCACGACAAGTAATAAACCGATCTTAATCCAATTTTTACCAATATAGAAATCATTTGTTTATTTATTTTCATTATAACTTTTAGAGTACATTTTAGGCCAAAAGGATCATCAAAAGTTGAAAAATACATGTATAGGTTAGGTATGTACGATCGTTATTTCTTTCCTGAGAAATAATTATTTATTTATAGGTATAAGTTTTGTTTTTGTTTTTACTTCCATGTTGACTATTTGTATTCCATTTTTGGGTAACACAAATATATTAATTATAATAATAATAATTATAATTAATAATATTAGGTTACTATAAAGGCTTGTTTACACGGAGCCAGTTAATTAGTGTTTAGTAAAGTGACAAGTAGTCAACTAAATCGTTAAGTAAAGATAGGGCGTTTACATGTTGGCAAGTATTTAGTGAAGTATAAATAATAAAAGTATAAATATATAAAGTAAAATAATAAATAATTACCTCAAATATTACTTTCAATAATGAAAATAATAGCAATTCATAAAATTTTTATTGTTGCATCAATTTATTAAACTATATTAGTGTATTTATTAAATATTTCATCTTTAAATAACTTGATAATAACGTCATTTGACAGATGCACAATATATATTACCTTTGATACCTTGGCTACTAAACCGAAAAATAGAATATATTCTATCCTACTAAATCACTAAACCATTTAGTTACTACTTAACTTGATTTTCTACTTGCCTTGCTGTTTACACGTATAAAATTACTTGTCACTTGACTAAACTACTAAATTACTGGCTCCATGTAAACAAGCCTTAAGAGGTAGTTTGAAGTATGTAAATATTATCTAAAAATTTCTAATGTCAGTTATTTTTCCCCTTCTGCTCAAAACCCGAAAAAGGTAATAATTAATCAAAATTAATTTAAATATCATAAAATATACAAATACATCTGGGGTTTCGACTCGGTGGTGGTGAATCAGTCAGGACAAGCTATTATATGTATACAAATAGATTAACCAACTTAAAATATTCATATCATTAAACTGAATTACTGAAATAGGTATCTGCGTTTGTAAATAATTTATCAAGTGCGAGTCAAATCTCACATATTAATATCTCGTACAGTAGTTTTTTAAATTTATTCGATAGTTTTATTTTGACTTGCATTTGTAAACACTTGCAATAGTACTTGTGTAATTAGTAGAAGTATACCTATAGATATTATCGAATCATAATTTTACGAATATATACATACATAATTATTTTTGAATATTATTTTAACTTTTAAAATGAATAAATTATGTAAAAAAGTCCTAGTACTTAAGTATACATATTTGCATGTGACATTATAAAAATACATACTATGATATGATATTCGTCGAACATTTTATTTAAACTATAAAACAAACATTACTTATACCTAACGTCGGTGCACGATTTTTCGTTCAACATATGTACACAGATGTAGAAAAAGAAGAAGAAATCGCACGTCACCTTTCACAACCACCTCTGACTGAAGTGATATACATAGACACGCTATAAACCCACCTTTATTCAATCTGTAATTGTGTTTGAAGAAACCATTTTGATATTATATTCGTTTTACACGTGACACTGTCAGAAACGTACAATATTGTCACTGACTTTTTACACAAATATCACATTTTTTTGTTGTGTAACTTTATTAAAAGTATTTGTGTTACTGAGTGCATCTGTCCTTATGAATACACCTATGGTGTATTCAAATCATTTTTGTTATACAGCTGTTTTTGATATGTTTCTTTTTAATTTGTTACTGGTTCAAATATATAACAAAATATTTTGTATTTATAAATATATACATATATTAAATATATGATTTATATATACATATTATTGAGGCTAATTGCATTCTTAAAGAAGGGAGCAGTAAGAGGGGATCGCCTTTGCTAAAGTATATATGCAGTTTAACAAACGTACTATTTTTTGATATTTTTAAATAAAATAATGCTGTCTAATGTCCATGTTCGATTATAAATTATATTCTTATAATTCGACCTATCGATTTATCTACTTTGGTTTTGGTAGCAAACTTCCCTATTTTGTTTGTTTCTAAAGACAATGTTATAACATAATTATAGGTAAGTGGCGTAAAAAAATAGAAAAAATATTTAAAAAATTTAAAATTTATACCAACATTGAAAAAATTATTAATAAGAGTTGCCTAAAGAGCCTATTGGATAACACGTCACCGTTTTGTGATTTTGAATATCACTGAAATGTTCATGTTTTATAGTATATTTATAAATCGTTGCCTACATGACGTATTCTGTTTTATTCATTGAGACATAATTGTAAATGTTATTCGTTTACATAAAACTAGTATTTTATTCTTGTATCATTCAACATTTACTGTTATTATATTTTTTTTTAATCCATTTTATTCTTCACTCTTCACTATCTAACAATAACAATACAACAACAAAATACAAAAAATATATACTGGTAAAAAACATATTATCTATTGTGAATCATAAGACATTTTATAAAATTGAAGAAGTGTTTTTATTAAGAATACAGCATACTAGTCGAACAAAATTAAACTCACTTGAATTAATTTATGAAAAGAAAGCATTTTTTTTAAATAACCAAATGATTTCATCATCTAAATTATTCATTTCCTTGAAACGTAAAATTATAATCAACAAAGAAAGTGAGATAGAGATACAAAAGTTTGTTTTACATTATTCATTGTTGAAAGTCGGTGTTTTACATTGAAATATTTAAACTGTTATTAAAATAATTTACACCGGTTCCAAATTGTCTGGAAGAGAAACAAATCGTGTACATTTTACTTAATTAAATACTCAGTAATGATTACGACTAGAATGAACATTGCAAAGCTCTTAGAAATTTCCTAATTATCCCTTACCATTCTCGAGAAAGGAGCAAAAGCGGCGGCAATCCAGCCGAGGCCGCAGTTATGGTCAGCTCTTTTCCGTAAGAACCCCATTGACTACATTATAAAACTAAGAGATGGCAGCACGGTGATAATGAAAGGAAACGAAAATAACACGTTCTCAAAAGAGAGACGCAAGCAAAAATAATTAAGGTTAGCTTGACTTAATTACTTCGAAATAATTAAAGAGCAAGAAGCGAACAAAAAGTTTTGTTCTCTACCGAAAATGAAAAAAGACAATGATACAATAATAGTGTACAATACAATGTTTTTATAAGGAATATATTTAAAAAATTAAATAAAGGTCTCAGTTGAGAGAAAATTTAAATAACAAATACGACGTTCATTAATAATTTACGCATAGGTTAATTTTAAACCTGGTATATGTTTTATATTAAAATAAAATTATAAAAAATGAAGACAGATATTATTTATTTAAATAACAGATATTTTGAAAAAAAATTATATTACTTAAAAGTTGGAAAAAGTAACATTAAAACTTATTGAATATAATATAATTTTTTTTTCATTTTCAATTCAATGGCACTAACAATAAGTTGCATTTTTCATGCTGACGCTCGAGCAAGTGTCAAATCTTGTCACGTGACTGAATTTCGAATTTTAATGTACTGTTTTTTTTCGATCTATGGAGAGATGGTGAAGAATAATTAGCGTTATCTTGTCACGTGACTGAATTTCGAATTTTAATGTACTGTTTTTTTCGATCTATGGAGAGATGGTGAAGAATAATAAGCGTTCTAACGCCTATCTGACGCTTAATATTTATGAGGTCTATCAGGTATATCCGGATTTTAAAGTGATTGAATTGCTTTAAAAATTATCTCATCAAAACGAAAAAGCGACATTTCTTAACAATTTTAAATGAAATTTACTTTTTCAGGATTAGTAGCGTCCAAGCTCATCCCAGTAGACGCTAGAAATCACGTGTCTTTGTACATAACTACTTTTAACGCTCGCATCAGCTTAGAGCGTCGACATGAAAAGGCACCATAAGAAAAGGGGGAAAAATGAAAACGATAAGCGTGAAAATATTTTTAACAATTTAAAATATAAATTAGTGTAAGTATATGTTACCGGCAATTTATGAAATCCGGCATTGTATAGAATTCCTAGGTGTTCTATAGAATGCCTAAAATCACCAGGCAATGTATGAAATGAATTTAAATATATACATTTCCTAGGCATTGTATAGAATACCTAACTGGTAGCCGGCAATGTATAAAATATAAACATAAATAAGGTGAACCAACCAATTTTGGTTCAGACAGATGTGTTGACTTACTTTAGGTAATAAAATACTAAAATACTTCAGATGCAAATATATAATAAACAAATATTGTATCATTCTCGATAACTGAATTATGCAGATTACCGCCAATACTGAATTATTTATCTTACTTAATACACATCTGGACTAATATGTTATTAAATGACTAAATAATATCTAATATTTCTATGTTTTTTATTTTAACAATTAAGGGCCTTAATAAGAATTTGGCTTTTTAAAATTAATTAACTAATATCTATCTGCTTTAATATCATCATTTTGTATATTATTTAATACATATCCTAATATCATCTTGGCATTCTATAGAATTTCTAGGTATTCTATAGAATGCCTAGGCAAAGTATGTAATAAATTTATATTAAACAATTATTTCATACTTTGCCTGATATTGCTAGGCATTGTATAGAATTCCTAGGAAATCTATAGAATGCTTGAATTACATACTTTACCGGTAACATATACAAAAATCAAGTGTTTTATATCGCATTCTGTATATTTATGCAGCATAATGTTGTATATGTATAACTGGTTGCATGGGTCCATTCATACAGTTTCTTTTCTGATCTTCTGTTACATGAAACATGTTTTATATTTTATTATAACAAAAATTATGTTTCGAATCTAAAAATTAAAAAGAGAAGATCGAATGAAGCAGAAAAAGCACATTATTTTTAATAACACATCGCAATATGTCGCGTATAAAAAAGAAAAACAACTTATAATGTTGCATCAGAGAAAAAAGTAACTGCACAAGGAAGTTTACAAAACATTTGTGCACTAAAAGTTTTCAAGTTACACACCAGACGGCGTGCGCGGTGGTCGCTCGAACACTTCAACCTGTTTCAGACCTACCTGGATGGAATATGGAATTAGTTTTAGATGATATACATGGAGGTTTGTTAATTATTAGATCCGATTGGACATTCCTGCCACGTCTGCGGCAAACTCTTGTATATTCCTAGTTTGTTGACTTTTTCACAAAAGACAAAAGTGCATTGGATCATTAGACTATGAAGAAAATAAACCAAATACATATCTTAATTTCATGTCGAGACGAAATTGGCCTAAATTCGTACGAGACGATACCACTTGAATTTTAAAGAGGCGAGATAAGTACGAAATTATCTCTTGCAATGTAAGAGAACGAGACGAGATTTCAATAAAAAAACTAAGCACATATCGTCGCCTCGGAGCAAGAATGGACCAACTCAAAAATTCTAAGTTTTGGAAAATCAAATTTTTAAACATACATAATATATAATTGAATGTTACTTTATTTTGATGATTTAGAAAAGCGCTAGTGAATCCAACTTTTACACGTTTAATAATACTAACGTTTGAGCAAATTTTACCTATGTTTTCCCATCCATCCACCCTTTAAAGTCCTTAAAGGCTTCGACTTGTGACAGTTTTTCATAAACATTTTTGATCAAATTTTGCTCTCTGATGGCCACACATGGAATTGACAGTTATGAAACTCTTGCATAAAAATTTATACCATCTTAATATTCTTCTAATGAGTTTATTTCAAATTCGATATTTTTTGAGTTGTCCCACTCTTAGTCCGAGACGACGATATGTTCAAAAAAATCTCACAAAAAATGGTCTTAATTTCTTACGTATTTTTGGGCACTGAAATCGAAGTTTATGATAGAAAAGCTCGGTAACCCTCCAAATATTTTGCTATCGTCAATTTTGGGAGCTTTCACGAGCTGTGATATTTTTTGCAGCATATAACTAATAAATAACTTTTATTTTAACATTAACGCCTAAAACTAAAGAAGACATAATCTTTAAAAAGGTTAGATTTGGAAAATTGAATCTTTTTTTCATAACTCGGTCAATAATGGTTGTACAGCGAAACAAAAAAACACATTAAAAAAAATTATTTAATTTCTTTATTGAGAAAACGAACTTTTCGTTTCTTGCGGCCAAAACTACAAAAGAAAAACATATACCTTTTTTGTATGCCTGTGTAATATTTCATAAAACAACTATTACAAACAATGCTGCAATGATAGTCATGTATTACTTCATAATTTTGAATTCTTCAAAGAGAAGTATAAAACTGGTACACGCAAAATATTACTGTCCCAAAATTTAGAAATAGATACATATGTTTGTATTATTGATACAAACAAAAAATGATCATGAAACTAAAAAAATTTTTTATTAAAAACTTTATTAATCAAACAGAAACCCGTTACATAATCCGGAATAAAACTAAATGGTTTAATATCGGCTAAATAATTTTAATGGCGTTTGGAATGACGCAGGAATCCTGATGTTTTGTTTTCCGACAGTTTATTTACATTAAAAGCACTATAAGCCTGTTTATATCCGTTACTAATTATATTGATTCATCGCATTCACTTAAATTCATCAAAACATTTAATCTATGGTTCAAACGTTGTCATTGATTATTAAATAAATGCAATAATGGTCAAATGTCAACGGGTTAGTGTGAAAGAGATTAGTTTTATTTTTCGATATAGTTTTTTTAATTACTTTGAAATGTTTTTGTTATAATATATATGTATACTAACCGATTAAACTAACTATAGTAAAGAGTAATTGAGCTTGTATTTTATTTTGTGAAAAGTATAATGACTTTTATAAATCAGCTATTCCAAATTTTACATTTTACAAATATTACATTTAAAAAATATCGAGTTGTTTTATTAATTTCAATTACTTTGCGAAAATATGTATGCATATACTCGTATATAGTTGAAAATTTAAGGCCATTATGAAAATAAAAAATCTGTTATGAGTGCCACGAGACTTTCTTATACGCTGTGCTAATTATGAGTATACAGAACAATCATTTTGGAAAGTTGATAAAAGATAGAAAAATATGAAATGGACATAGAATGTAGATAGTAATATTCTCTATAATTTTTATCTAAATCATTATTTTCTAATTACCTAGTACCGATTCAAAAATAATTCGGAATTAAAAAAAAAATCTTAACAGTAAATATCGATTTCCGGCTGTAAGATCCTTTTAAATGAACATTTTTGGGGACCGACAGACACACACGCAGACAACACGACGAATGGTAAAGATAGATATTTTCATTAAAATCTCAAATTCGAAAAAAATCGACTTGAAATTCAAGATTCGAGTTAAATGTAAACTAAAAAAAATGTTTGCAAGAAGTAAGAAGAGGTTAAAATAAAAGTGACTGGTATTCAAACACAGTGTCCTAGATATAAACAAATGCTATTATTATGTATATTATGCATTATACATCTGCATGTGTACAAAGGTTGTAGTCAAAAGAAATATGTATTAAAGGAATTCAGTGCGACAATCAAGTGAGCCGATTGTACTCTTGAAGCAAATGGCAGCCACTTTAGAGACGGTTTTTTCCGCTGTGTAACAAAAGAAGTTGCATCAATCTGTAGAGCGGAGCTTCCCGCAGAAAATAAGAAATTTGTTCTCTTTCTTGTGCCTTTTCTACAGCTGCATTTTATAGTTCCTTACTTTTAGATATTATTCTTAACTTGTGATCATATAAAGTTGAATGTTTTGGATTTTATTTTAAAAATTATCTCAAAGATATTTCAACAAGAAGTATATCAAAATAGTATTGTTTAAAATATAAACCTAGAATATTTAGAAATAGGAACACAGTTTTTGAGAAAACGTTAAAATTTGATTGGTATTTTCATTTAAAATTCACCAATTAACTAAAAAAATAATTTATCAATATTGATTTTTTTTTTAAGGGAGCGTTCAAGTATTACATAACGCAATTTTTGGAGATTTTTGACCCCCCCCCCTCCCCCCCATGTAACGCGCCGTAACGTTTTTCTGTACCCCCCCCCTTTCCCCCTAGTTTTTACCTAAAAACTGTTACGTAACGCGTAGTTCAAAATTTTAAAACTGAAAAATGAATCATCGACCTCCAATAGACCCCTGGAATACTATAGACCAGCGGTTCTTAAACTAGGGGCCGCGAACCCCCGGGGGGCCGTCAAACTTTTACTACATAAGTTTAAGAACCACTGCTATAGACCTTTTTTAAAAATACCATAGACCCCCAAGGAGTCCACCTTGACCCCGTTGGGAGTCCTTAAACATTTTATATTGAATAATTAGGTCAGGAAAAATGAAAAAAAAAATACAGATATGAAGTGGTAATTATAATTGTATCATCACTGTCCGCATAGTAGGTGTGCAGTTTGTAGAACATTCGGTAGTCACTTATGTTAAAATACACGTGGAAAAGCCGCAGGAAAACTCCTAAAATAATCATTAAAAATTAAAATAACAAAAAAAATTACGACAATAAATTCAATCTTATTGAATGAATGAATCAAATGTTTTTCTTCTACTATAAAAACAATTACATCTACAAAAACACTCACAGCAATTTAAACAAGAAACAATTTAAACAAATCCATTAAGAACAATTAGTCGATTAGATGTTTACAATTTTATATCAATTAGCAAATTAAAACTGATTTTAAGTACATAATATGATTTAATTAAATGTAACATCCAATAATGTTTCCATTAAGTGACATGAACGTATTTTTTGTTCTTTTTATCAGATGTTAAAGATTTAATAAAAGGAGAAGTGACAATTGATTCAATCAGATTTGATGAGATATTACATCAATACAATTATAACAACATATTAAAGCTATAATGATGAATGATGGCTAAACTTCAGAGGAGGTTATTGCATATTGTAGCTTAGATTAAACATTTGAAATTGAATAATTTGTTAACTTAGGTTACATACAATTAATTGCACGAATAGTAATTTTAATAGTACAGTATACATTCAATTAGGTACTAAATTTTAAAACAAGACACACTACAACTGGCACCACAACAATAATTAGTTAAATCAGTGGTTATCAAACATTTTGTGTTTGTACATAAATTAAATACTTATATATTGGTTACCCTATCTCCAAATGTTTAGTCTCCTCGAAAATAAACGAATCAAAATGATATAGTATCTAATTTTACCAATAGCATAAGCATTAACAACAATTATACAGTATATCTAATTAGACGTGGCATACGTAAGAGCTAATTTCTAATGTCCGGCACTTGTCATTATTAATTGAACGTGGTGTACACATATACCACTGTTCAATTCCCCTTCTTCTCTTCACTGATTGTATTACCCCCACCACCACTTACGAACCCCCACTACACCCGACGAGTGCACATGTCAAGTGCAATGTCAAACGACACGATAGGTGGGGGAATATGGGTGGGGACGGAGATAAAAAGGGAGGGGGTGGACAATACGCAAGCGATACTTGTGTATATCACAAGGTGATTCTGTTTCAATTTTGTGTGATTGATTTTGTATGTTTTCTATCTTTTTTGTGGATTTTCAGCTTTTATTGAAACCCGTCTGCGTGGGGGAGGTAAACATGCGTTTGTTTTAAAATTAAATTTTCTTTTAAATATCACTTTCAATGCGGTTGTCGTTTTTTAATTAAACATATTTGCGTTTGTAGTGTGGTAATTTGTATTTAATTAAATTTAATTGATGAATCTGTGTTCTGGGTCCCTAAATATAAGTTAATTGCTGTTTATATAATAAAAAAAGTGAGTCACTCAGTAACCAATGTTCTCATTTCGTTTGCGTTTAAATACCTTAAAAATGTAACTGAACTTTATCTTTCTTCGTCTTGGAATTTTTTTTCCCAGAAATCATAAAAAATCGTTCAATATTTCATATATAAATTGTAAAACATTTTTGTATCTCTCATTTACCTGCTAGTAGAGTATACCAAGTTCTAGTAGGTAAATTGATGTTTAATAAATTGTAGCGAGAAAGACATACCCTAAAAATTATTTTATTTAAAATTTAAGGTATGAATATCTAAATATATAAAAGAGTTTGTTTTTAACCACTCATTCACTCACTTACTCATATATCATCGTACAGCCCAAACCCATGGACCTAGAAACGTGAAATTTCGTAGGTGTCTTCCTTTTATGATGTAAGCACCCACTAAATTCAACCCTTAAGGGGATAAACTGGGATGCAAAAGTTTTGTATCTGAAAAATATTTTTTTGGTCACATTTAATTTACACTTAAAAATGATACTCTACAATATAAATAATAAAATTAGTATTTTTCAAACCGCTAAGGTGTTGCAAGGGGATAGAAAAGTTTTTATTGGAAAAAATACTTTCGGTTGTAGTCACGTATAAAGTGGTATACCACGAATAGGAGCCGAGATTTTTACGATTTTGTATAAGGAATAAAAATCAATAGACAAATTTCATATTTCTCCCCCTGTCACGTATTCAGGGTTTTAATTATTTTCGAAATCCACGCGAGCGAAGCCGCGGGAATCAGCTATAGTATGATATATAAATACACGGTTATGTATTTTCAGAATCGCTTTAGTTCCAATACAATTGGAATACGGAGCAAATGTATTTAAAGTAGTAACAAAAATTGTTTGAAACGACCCATTGGTTCGGGTATCCAGTTTTAATCTTCATTAAAAATTCAACATTCGGCGCACGCAAATTTTATCAATTAAATATTCAAATTTCGAAATAAAGAGCTTACAAAGTACGCAGATATAATTTTTCAGGTTCATCCGAATTTCAAATAGTCAACAAATGTATACGTGTGTATGCTTTCATGCCAATGATTGAGTTACCATGTTGAAATAAATGGTTGTATAGTGTGTTTTCATAAAGGTGTCAGCAGTTTGTAACCTATCCATACCTGCTTTAAAAAACATCTGCCAAATTCTTCCTCGTGTTAAATTCACCAAAGATAGTTAGTTTTCGAACTATTTTAATAAATATTGACAAAGTATAATAGCTGCCATTGGTTAGCCATTTAATTTGTATAGATACAATTTCATTAGAAGTTAATTCGAAAATTTTCTTAAAGCTTCCCACAGACCGATGCGAATTATTCGCAGCGGCAGCGAATAAAGGCTCTGACAGACCAACATATATATATTTACAAACGAAAAAAAAGACGATGTACAGGTAGAAAGGTTTACTTGAGCCAAGTAAACCTTGTTTTATATATAACGAAAACAATATTTTCTTAAGATAAAAAATATATTCTTAAACCAACTATAGTATTCTTGGACGAAGAAATAATGTAATTGGATTAAGAGTACTTTTCTTATATTAAGAAAATATTTTTTTCGTTATACAGGGTGATCCAGACCACCCGTCCACTATGTTTTACGCCCAAACTATTGAAGATAGAGTTTTATAAAAAAAAAATTACTATGTATATCGACCCTAAAGAATTTCAAGAAAATATTTTCAACCCCTTAAAACTGCGCCTTAGGGGGTAGTTTGGGGGGTACATGCCCGTTTCTCAGTAAAATCAAATAGAACGGTATATTCAAAAGTACATAATTGTAAAGACCATAAAAAAGTAAGAAACGTTTGTAAAACAAAAATTTTCATACTTTCAATTGTTTAGAAAATATGGCAACTTGATCTCAAATTTTAGGGTTTTACTAAAAGTGCTCTAATTTCGTTAAATGTTAATGAAATTTTATTCTTTTTTTAAATTTAGAAAATAGAAATAATGACTTTTGTAATGATCTATGAATATTTAAGATTTTGATAGTTTAAAGTGACATACGCGACATATCAAAAATGCAAAAGTTCAATTAGCGATAATTCAAAAAATTTAAATACAATGGTATATCAATTAATACTTTATCTTAAAAAAGATACGTAAATAAACAACTTTTGATAGTAAAATTTTAAATTAAAAATTATAATTTTCAATTTTCCATTTTAAAATTTTGATTTTTAATTTTTAATTTTCTTAACAAAAGTTGTTTATTTACATGTCTTTTTTCAGATAAAGTACTAATTGATGTACCATTGTATTTAAATTTTTTGAATTATCGCTAATTGAACTTTTGCATTTTTTATATGTCGCTTTTGTCACTTGAAACTATCAAAATCTTAAATATTCATAGATCATTACAAAAGTCATTATTTCTACTTTCTAAATTTAAAAAAAGAATAAAATTTCATTAACATTTAACAAAATTAGAGCACTTTTAGTAAAACCCTAAAATTTGAGATCAAGTCGCCATATTTTCTAAACAATTGAAAGTATGAAAATTTTTATCTTACAAAAGTTTCTTACTTTTTTATGGTCTTTACAATTATGTACTTTTGAATATACCGTTCTATTTGATTTTACTGAGAAACGGGCATGTACCCCCCAAACTACCCCCTAAGGCGCAGTTTTAGGGGGTTGAAAATATTTTCTTGAAATTCTTTAGGGTCGATATACATAGTAAATTTTTTTTTATAAAACTCTATCTTCAATAGTTTGGGCGTAAAACATAGTGGACGGGTGGTCTGGATCACTCTGTATACAAAACAAGTTTTTCTTGGTCCAATACAGTTTTTTTTGTGTGGTGAGATAAATTTTGCGTTTTTTCGGAAATTTTCGGGTTTTTTTCGGGTAAAAAATTCACAACTCTATTCATGATTAAGAAATGTAACTATTGTATTAACTCCAGAAAGAAAAACCTACAAAATGGCGAAAGCTGCAGCAAAATCGGTTCGGTAGATATTTAAATATATAATATATAAAAAACAGAATTTTGCTGCCGCAACAAACGCGTTTTTATTCTCGCCGCAGTCGCTGCGAATGTTTCGCATCGGTCTGTCGGAGCCTTTATTCGATGCCGCTGCGAATAATTCGCGTCGGTCTGTGGGAAGCTTAATACTTGCCTATCTAATTTTTTAATTTTTTAGTTTTTTAACAATATTTTATTAATACATATCATTCTTATATTTTTTTCTTCTAGCTATATAAAAAAGTAACAAAGTATATACAATATACATGTTATTTTTTTATTAGCAGGATCGAACGTTAGTTAGTCAGGTACCTATACGTGAATATTTATTGATGGCACTTTTTCTGATAGCGACTATAATAAATATGTACATTCACTTTTTACCAGTGATTGAATAATCGTGTTCAAATAAATGGTGGTAGTTTATTAATGTTTTAAAAATATCCCTTATTTACAAAGAGTAATCCAAAATACCGATTTTTATTTAAAGTAGGTATATGTAACTTGTTACATCGATACCAACATTTCAATAAAATTTCCAAAAGGTCAAAAAGCATAGGTTTTATTGTGTTTATATTATCACCTTTTTGTACTGTGTGAAAAAATAGAAAACAATGTAAATTATTCAAAACATTATGTTTAACAATATTGTGCAAAACATTATATGTATTTTGTCGGATCACAATTCTAATTTAGAGTTACCTAACTAATTAATTTCCATTATGAGAATTGTTTGAAAATAAATAATACTATATTCACTCAGCATTATTATCCAGATTCTATTAGACCGCGGGTTAATATTTTTTATGTCAATGCATAAAATACATGTCGCTTCATTTATTCATAATATGTGACGATAAAATGCCAACACTGATATTTAAATCATTAAACAAAGACTCCATTTAAAAATTAAAATTAAAAACCCATTGTGTGCACTGTACACTATATTTAAGATTTAAAACTTTTCATTTTAATAAAAAATTTTGACATCGATTAAATCATTTAGTTTTCAACGAAAGTATTGTTTTTCAAAAATATATTCACGCTACTAACAATAAGTTGCCAAGTAGATAAACATATTTGTAATTGGGATGACATAGCAAACAGTATTGCTTGTATTTTATTTTATTTTTAAATCTATTTACGGTAAAATCGGAAGTTTGTTTAAAATTACATAGATAAATTATTAACTGGGCCAACACAAGAAATAAATATACCAACATTTTTTTAAATGTCAGTTCTCGAGATCATTCGACTATTTTTCCGCAGTCAGATAGATATTTTGCTGAACATGTGTTTTTAAAATATAGGGGTCTGAAATAAATATTGAAAATCCTAAACAATAATTCCGTAGTCTACACACAAAAAAACTGTATTGGACCAAGAAATTCTTGTTTTGTATATAACGAAAACAATATTTTCTTAATATAAGAAAATAACTCTTAATCCAACTACATTATTTCTTCGTCTAAGAAACTATAGTTGATTTAAGAGTATATTTCTTATCTTAAGAAAATATTGTTTTCGTTATATACAAAAGAAGGTTTACTTGGCTCAAGTAAACCTTTCTACCTGTGTATGCAAGCGAACTGCGTACCCAGCTAGTTTTCTTATAAAAATGAGTAACCATGTACATATACCGGGTGTTAAAAAAAGAGTGTAAAATATTTGACGAGGTAATAGTGTGGACCAAAATAAGCAAAAAACTTCTAATAAACATGTGTCCGGAAATTTTTCCTGAGGGAACTACAGCCCTCCAAAGATTTAGCTCAAAATGAGTTTTTATTTAATATCTAGAGAAACCTTTCTGATAAAATTATGAAATTTGGTATTCGGTTTAATAATAATACGTGTTATCGATTTCTCGTATTAACCAATTATAATTTAGACCAGGGATGTATGGGGTCAGTGGGCCCATCGATTTTTATCTAATATTTTTTTATTCTTTAACTTTTTCTTGAATAAAGGCCTTGTATAAGATTACATGACACAATATACACAAAAATATATTTTGCTTATTTGTCATAGGATAAACCGTTTTGAGAAATATCGATGGTAAAGAAAGCATGCAGAATTTAACTTAAAACGGATGCTTCATATTACAAATAATAAATTTATATTCTTGTTCTATGATAAAAATTAAGAAAAAAAGTTAACATAATTATACCACAAAAATGCATCCACATCAACAAATAACCATTTTGAATTTCGTTTTTTAGTCAAGTTAGTAAAGTACGTATAACAGTAATAGAACTGGCTATAGATATAAGAGGATTCATATTAGAATGTTTCGTTATATGAACTTTTTTTCTTACCTTTAATCATAGAACAAGAATATAAATTTATTATTTGTAATTTGGAGCATCCGTATAAAGTTAAATTCTGCATGCTTTCTTTATCATTTCTCGAAAACGGTTAATCCTATGACAAATAAGCAAAATATATTTTTGTGTATATTGTGTCATGTAATCTTATATAAGTCCTTTATTCAAGACAAAGTTAAAGAATAAATAAATACTAGATAATAATCGATGGGCCCACAGACATCCCTGGTCTAAATTATAATTGGTTAATACGAGAAATCGATAACACTTATTATTACTAAACCGAATACCAAATTTTATAATTTTATCAGAAAGGTTTCTCTAGATATGAAATAAAAACTCATTTTGAGCCAAATCATTGGAGGGCTGTAGTTCCCTCAGGAAAAATTTCTGGACACATGTTTATTAGAAGTTTTTTGCTTATATTGGTCCACACTATTACCTCTTCAAATATTTTACACTCTTTTTTTAACACCCGGTATATACAATATAGGAATTTCCTCCTAACATTTATGTAATTTCTACATAGACCTTAAAATCCATCATACCCTCCCCCCCCACTATTATATACTCATGCGTCTATGCCCTTAAGTGTTCCTTGAAACATACAGTACCCACTTCTAGAAACCGTATTATAATTTATAACTAGTTAATTAAAAGCGTACGTCTTTTGTCTGGAGTCAGGGTTTCATGTAGTAGTTGCTGTTTCTACTTGACAACTGTATCAAATCCACGTCAAAGTAAATTGACTGTTACATTTCGTGTATGGTCGTTACCTTGATGACAAATCGGTACATCCTGGAAATTGATCGATCTTTGTATAGTAGTTATAGTACACTGCTTTTGACTTGTAAGCATCAAGTGTATACTTAAACGTTATCCTACTGTGATAATATAACGTTATTAGGAATGTATGATACGGTTACGTTATAAGCGTTAATAGTTTTTTTATTTATATTTTGAACGTGTTTTGAACATCGAAAATTGCCGTACCTTTTTTTGTCTTTATTATAAAAGGAGGAAAATAAAACTTTTATCATTTGTGCACAAAAAAATTTTTTTTAATAGTATTTTTATCGAGACATAGATTATCTTGATAATTATCATATCTTTTCGAACCATGGAAGTATTTAAAGCTTTGTAAGAATTATGGAATTAAAAATAATAATAATAATAATAATGCACAATCTTTTGTAAACTTTGAGGTAAAAAAATATAAATAAAATCTGTATATGATATTATATACAGATTTTATTTATATTTATATTCTACGTGATGCAGCTAGACAGTTGACACATGGGTCTTTCATTTAGGATCATAGTTTCAATTTACTATTGTATTGTATTCTGTTATTCTGTTAATAGAAAGTAGAAAACGATTGTTATTTTATTTGGTTAGTTATTATTTCAAAATACAACAAGAGTAAATAATAACAAAAAACTATATTTAAAAAAGCAATTTAATGAAATGTAAGTTTTAGAAAAGTTAGAAAAAACTAGTTAAAGCTGTTACTTTATCAGTGTGGAATTTCATTTTTCGGTATACAAAGTAGTCTATGTCCTAGATCAGGATGCAAGCTATCTCTCTGCCAAATTTCATCAAGATTGGCTTAGCGGTTTAACCGTGAAAAGGTAACAAAGAGGCAGATATATTTACTTTCGCATATTTATAATATTAGTATGGATTGTAAGCATAAAACAAGACATAAAAGTTTGGAATGTATTTAAAGAAATAGAAATAAATAAATATAAAATGACTCAAGAAAGCTATGTCTATAGAATTAACAGAGAAAATGTAACCCTCCAATTGTATTATTTACTCTTTAAGTTTCCTTAAACAAAACATACGATCAAAAAACATTTACCATAAAAATCTGTGTTTTGTGGGGTATTGATCCACCCCGAATAAACAAACCTAAACAAATCCCCCTTCGTTTGTAAAAATAAGTAAAAATCAACAAGTTTAGGCATCAAGCTTTGTTTACAAATGATTTATTAACGGTTTATTTTTGGGCGGCGTTAATTTAAAAGGCTATGTTCCTTGAATCTCTAAGTGGAAAAATGTTTATCAAACGCTCTATTGGCGTCAACTTAATCTTATTTATATCCAATCAAAGTAAACGAATGCAGTTTTTCTTTGATGTTTAAAAATTCATTTATTTTCGTAATTTGTTACGACGCACACTTGATAAGTCCCCGGAAAAACAGTGGTCCCAAAAATAAATTAACAATGCTATTTTACATGTATTTATCTCGAACTAAAGTTTATCAATAGAATGAAACAAAAAGAAAGAATACATATATTCTAAATATCAATATTATGGAAAAGATTATTACACAGCTCCACAAAAAAAATTAACTTTTTTTTGCGGGGACCTGACCCACTGTACTATATGTAATCGAGCATGCTGAAACCGAATCTGGTGTCCAAATTACCCAGTCAGGTTTTTTTCCTAACCTCAAAAAATAGGCAAAAAATCATAAAATTCAAAACCCCATAATCATATATCCCATCAACCCCACAACTCCAAAACCTTAAAATCTTATAACCCTAAACACTATAATCATAAACCCTACAACCCCATAACCCTAAAACCCCATAACACAGTGAAAAAGAATCTTATGCGCGTTCAAGATGTTTCAAACATTTATTTTCACTGCTTGAAAATAAATAAGTCTCTTTTTCACTGGATTATGGGGTTTTAGGGTTATGGGGTTGTAGGGTTTGCGGTAGAGTGGGTCAGGTCCCCGCAAATAAAAGTTTAATTTTTTTTTGTGGAGCTGTGTTATTTGCCACATTGCGTGATATATGATGTCAACGACCAATGTCAATATCTCAAAAAAATGTTTGAACTAAAAGCACTCAAAGTTCTAGGTATTCGAGTTTTAGTTAAAATTACTATTATGTTTACAGACGACTGCAGAAAAGATGAATTAGAATAAAATCCGAATTTATAGATTTTTCCCGACCGTGAATACAAACAAAATTTTACATAGAAAGATTTTTGCTGTATTATGAAAATACGGTTTGAGAATCCCTGATAAATTATACGAAATTTATATGGTTGTCTCTTTGTCGATTTCTTAAGAATTTGTTCAGTAATCAAGAACACTTATTGAATTAATTTATTCAAAGTTGCGGTCTTTTTGATGTTGTATTTTTATTTAAATGTAGAACTAGAATACTTATCTACGTTTAAATGAATTTTAAAGAGAAATTTTGAACGTAATAAGATGTTCAATTAATAAATTAAATGTTTTCATTCATTCTTAATTTCAAAGAGATCTCAGGCTTTAGAATATGATAAAATAATTAAATTATTTGTATATAAATGTGCTGTCAATTTTAAACATCACATTATAATTTTCTTTTAACCATCGGATGATAGACTGGGGCCACAAGGATCCCATAACATTAAATTTTTTAACAAATATCAATCTCTATAAATTTATTTCACGTTCCCATCATTTAATCATATGGATACATTTTTGACTAAGGAACAATAATACAAAGTAAATTTTGTTGGTTTTAAAAACAGATTTTTTTAAAATAAATTTATAAAATTCGAAAATCGGTTTTTAAATTTAAAAAAATCGGTATTAGATTTTTTAATTAATTTTTATATTATTTTAGTAAAAAAAACAACACTTTTTTTAACTAAAACGGCGTCATATATAACCCACGAAGATATAAATGTATTTTTTTTGTATTTATATTAAAATTTTATTTGAAATTTAATAACTGAAATCAGGGAGAGTCCAATCCGCTATGCATTTTTTTATATTGATGTTAAATTATTTATTAAAATGTTTCTCATAATAAAACAAAAGTAAACTTTTAAAATTTAATAGCATTATACTTCTGTAAATAAATATGATTTAATTTGAATCAATACTATTGTGTATAATTACATACATATGGCGTTTAGAGTATAAAAATAGGCGAAATGTCAAAACTACATGTTGTAAATACGTCACTGACAGCGGCGCGTAAAATGGCAGATTTATACCCCGCAAAATTAAATTACGCGCCAACATTTGCATAGCGGTAACATACGGGTTACACTGTTTACACTATTAGTGCTACCTGAATTAATTTTTTATGTATATAATAACCCCTAATAAGAACCGCATGTTTTAGAGTTGATTTAATGTTTTCGATGACGTCAAGCTATTTTATTTTTATAAATGTCATTCAAAAAATAAATTGATCTACTCTACTAAACAAATACCTGTGAAAAATATTTGGTTTTGCTATCAGACATATTTTGAACAGAATTAAATAAGAGATACAATAAATAATTAAATGAATTCAGGATTTACGGTGCTCATACTAAACTATCGGATATTTAAAATAATTTTGACTTACCGGTTTTTACCTCGGAACCCAGACTAAATACTAAAATTTTACCCATTAAAAATTTCCACTTTTTGAAAATTCTACCTATATACTTTTTGAAGTTGCTGATTATGAATTTAAAGTCAATTATTTACAAATTAAAAATGGCGGAATTAAAATTAGTTCGATAAACGACACTTAATGGATATAATAATTTATTTATTATTATAATAATAAATTTTGATGTTAGGTATACATACTCGTAAATACTAAAAAAATAAAAACCGAAAGGTTCTACTCCGTACGAGGGCAACTTCCTCCCTTAAATTCCAAAAACACCCTCCAACGGTATTAGAGTTTCGAAAAAAATATTTGATATGAATTATATTTATTTATCAAAAAACTAGTAGTTTATTTTAAAAATATAAATAATATGTTTTCACAAAACTTTTTCAAACTAATGACATCTATAAACAACTTTATAATTTCGAAAATAGGCATACAATCAGTACAAGAAAAAGTTGTCAGATTAGTTAAATCCAGTAAAATTAAATAGTAACAGAAAATTATTAGTTTTAACATTAGGATAGGTATAGGACATAGGAGATAACTATAAATACTTGATAACTGCTTGCTTATTGAAACCGAGCATATACAAGTAACTTTTCATCATTATGATTCAAGCACTCCCGAGTACACACTTACACATATTGTATGTATAAACTAGTGCTAACTAAAACGCAGTAATTTGTTATTTAATACTTCCTGGAACAGAAGGAACCTGTAAACGTAGTGCAAAATATATAATATCGTTGACATACTGTTTGATTTGTTTTGAATAATTTTGACTAACGGTGTTACAATATTCTACCGCAGTGCCGGCTGCCATATTGTGGTATGCGGTAACTCACGTTCAATCCTATAGGCATATATATTTAATATTATAAATAAATATTAAATATACAGGGGAAAATCAAAAAGTAAAGACAATTTTTGTGTAAAACTTGCACCACATGTTAGTACTCTTTGTCGTGATAATTATAATCATACTTATGTATGTACAATGTACATATTACTACATACAGGGTGTCCCAGGACTGTGTCAAAGCTCAATAATTCATTTATCATAAGAATTAGAAGAAAACTTTAAATACAAAAGTTGTCAGGCTAGAGCAGCGGCATAGTTTGAAATTAGTTACATTTATACAGGGTGACCCATAACTGCGTTACAAACCAAAGTTATGTTTTTTTAAATACAAACTATATATTTTTATTTGATAATCTAAAAGCATTCATTTTTCTGAGTATTTTGATGTATCAAGTATGGGATTATACAGAGGGGTTTAGAAATATTGACCAATTTTGTAAGAAAATAGGAACATTTTCAACACCTTGTAATTTTCTAATTACAACAAAAAAAAATTGTTCTTTGCTGAAAATAGTTTTGGCATATTCTCTATTATTGCGATATTACGTTAAATACTTACTAAATTGTATTATTTGTACAGGGTGTATCAAAACACTGAACCTAGTTTTTTTCAAAATTTTCAAATGGAACACTATATATTTTTACATTTTCGAATTGCCTGTTCAATTCTCAACACATTTTACAAACCATGTTTTATACCTAAATCCAGCCGTTAATAAGTTATTATTTTATTTTAAAATCTTAAGATGCTTTATAAAAACAATACAACTTTATTATAATCAATAAAACAGTTCGCTGAAAAATAATTTAACAATCTAATAGATCGTACAAACTTTAACAACATAAAAATTTAATTATTCTATGGAATATAATAAAGTTGTATTGTTTTTAAAAAAATCTTAAGATTTTAATATAAAATTAATAAAATATTAACGGCTGGATTTAGGTATAGAACATGGTTTGTAAAATGTGTTGAGAATTGAACAGGAAATTCGAAAATGTAAAAATATATAGGGTGTCCCATTTGAAAATTTTGAAAAAAACTAGGTTCAGTGTTTTGATACACCCTGTACAAATAATACAATTTTGTAAGTGTTTAACGTAATATCGCAATAATAAAGAATACGCCAAAACTACTTTCAGCAGAGAATAATTTTTTTTTGTTGTAATTAGAAAATTACAAGGTATTGAAAATGCTCCTATTTTCTTACAAAATTAGTCATTATTTCTAAACCGCTCTGTATAATCCCATACTTGATACATCAAAATACTCAGAAAAATGAATGCTTTTAGATTATCAAATAAAAATATATAGTTTGTATTTAAAAAAACCCAACTTTGGTTTGGGACACTCTGTATAAATGTAACTATTTTTAAATTATGCCGCTCCTCTATCCTGACAACTTTTGCATTTAAAGTTTTCTTCCAATTCTTATAATAAATGAAATATTGAGCTTTGACACAGTCCTGGGACACCCTGTATACATAAATAAATACAGTGTATTCCAAGTTGATTAGGACATTTAACTTTGGATGAATTATGCTCGGTATTATAAAGAAATTGCATGCAAGCAATTTGTTTCCATGGAAATTTGCGATTTGCAAACGCTATCTACTAGGAGTCAAATTGTCTTGATATTTTAAAGCTACAATCTGTGATTGGTTGTCATTTACATTTGACTCCTAGTAGATAGCGTTTGAAAATCGCAAATTTGCATGGAAACAAATTTGCTTGCATGCAATTTCTTTATAATACCGGGCATTAGAAGTGCTGTAGTAACCTTTGGGCAAATATAAGGACGTGTGATTAGTGTATTTTGATAAGCCGCCTTGAAACTAATTGATAAATTTTATAATTAGTCAATAGTGTTTTGTTTTTAACATTGAAATTAAATTAAACATCCTAGATATAATTACAATACTATGGCTAGACCCAAGGTTAGTAAATGTACAGGTTTGCTGACTTGTGAGTTGTGACGTCACTACGAAGTTCTTTTCTACCTACTTGATTTTTTTATTTATCTATGATTTTAACTGCCATAATATTAAACACAGCGTTGGCGACCATTTGAAATCTAGAGTGTTAAAAAGAACTTCGTGGTGACGTCATTTCGTCCGCGCTGATTGGTCAAGGCAAGTCAGCATACCTAGTCATTTACTTACCTTGGGCTAGACCATAAAATGCACACCCTTTAAACTTAAAAAAAATGTATCAACATATATCAAATAAATACGGTACAATATATTTAGTGAAACTTAAAAGGATGTTTTAAAAAAATATTGGAGGTAATTAATATTATAAAAATATATAATATGAAGTTTATCACTCATTAAGATTTTTTAGAAAATCAACAATGAATCTTGATATCAATCGATTATTACCTTTTTTTATTTAAATTTAGGATGTATTGCAATAAAACAACAATCATTTTAATTTACAATTTTTATATAAAATATTTTTTTTTTGTAAAATGTATATAGTAAATAAATTAATTAATAATAATAATTAAACAGATAAATACATCCACATATTGCAGTGATAACAGCTGTGATGTCTAGCATTTAAAATGAAATATACAAAAAAGTAACACGTTTATAGGTTATAATTAATTATATTATATATTTGTTTTAAAAATGCAATCTTACCAAATTTTATCGTGATTAAAAAGATTGATTGGCTTTAAATAAAATAATTAAAATACAGCACGTATCGATGTATGTACATGTATTTATATATTAATTAACACAATGTAATTATTGGGTCATTCTTAGTCAACTCTATCAGGGAAAAACGCTACTTTTACGGATTTTCATAATTTTCACATATGTTGTTAAACTTGCTCAAATAATATAACTTTCATTCATCATTTCGCAAAATTTTCAGTTTTTTGAAAATGACGCGTATTTTAAGTTTTGCAGGTATGACGCATATGCACTTAAACAATAATTTTTATCTCCGGATGTACTTATCGTAGCGAATTGATTTTTTTTTAGTTTTGTTCACAAAAGAACGATCATTTTGGACATTTTGTCCGTTTTTAAGTAAAAAAAAAATTTTGATTATTTTTTGTACAATTAAATTTTTTTTTTGAAATTTGAAGCTGAGGTCAGCTTTTTAAAAATCTGAAAAAAATCATAAATATTGCTTATAGTATTCTCTATCATCCGTGCAAATTTTATGCTGGACATATTTATAACGGCTTCAAAATTTTTTTTTTAATGTTGTTGTATATAGGTTACGCGCACTATACATTGATTTGTCGTAATGAATTCGGGTGAAAATGTTTAAATCAATGTTGTTTATGTGTAATCTATGGAACTAATAAATTGATTTCGAAATAAAGTGATCATACATGGTGTTTAAAACTGTTTGTTTTATGTACTCATTAAGTTATATATGTATAGTATAAATGTACATTTCTACTTATTTTTTGATAAGAAAATTAATAATTCTTGTGTAATTTCTCACTAATATAGTCGTTAATATCTCATTTATTACCTCTTGTATTATATATATTAATTATATTATATATGGTTACTTGAAAAGCTGCTTTAATTGTAGTTAAACAAAAAATAGAATCCTTAATTTTATTAAAAATTATTTCACCATGAAATATTGAGGAATGATACAAAAAACTATCATTTAATCATCCACCAATACCTTTTGATATTATAAATTTAGTATTAATAATTTCTATATTCTTATTAAGAATATAGAATATTTTTTTAATTGATTTTAATGTGACTAATATATGATATTGAGTGCTAATATAAAACCTTAGAGTTGTTTTTCTTTGATTTTAGAAACTTCGTCCAAAATCTAATTAAAAATTAGGGTATTCATATTATTTAATTAAAATAATTATAAAAGTCGTTTTTATAGTAACCATCTTGCAGTATTATAAGTAATAAACAATATTAGAGGTAATATATGAGATTTTGAAGACTTTATTTTTGAGAAATTACGCAAGAATTATTAATTTTCTTATCAAAAAATAAGTAGAAATGTAAATTTATACTAAACATATATAACTTAATGAGTACATAAAACAAACAGTTTTAAACACCCTGTATGATCACTTTATTTCGAAATCAATTTATTAATTCCATAGATTATACACAAACAACATTGATTTAAACATTTTCACCCGAATTCATTACGACAAATCAATGTATAGTGCGCGTAACCTATATACAACAACATTAAAAAAAAAAAATTTGAAGCCGTTATAAATATGTCCAGCATAAAATTTGCACGGATGATAGAGAATACTATAAGCAATATTTATGATTTTTTTCAGATTTTTAAAAAGCTGACCTCAGCTTCAAATTTCAAAAAAAAAATTTAATTGTACAAAAAATAATCAAAATTTTTTTTTACTTAAAAACGGACAAAATGTCCAAAATGATCGTTCTTTTGTGAACAAAACTAAAAAAAATCAATTCGCTACGATAAGTACATCCGGAGATAAAAATTATTGTTTAAATGCATATGCGTCATATCTGCAAAACTTAAAATACGCGTCATTTTCAAAAAACTGAAAATTTTGCGAAATGATGAATGAAAGTTATATTATTTGAGCAAGTTTAACAACATATGTGAAAATTATGAAAATCCGTAAAAGTA